>CM056049.1:263118624-264598624 GCA_029574335.1 Rana kukunoris
TGATTGGGCTGGCACAGGAGAGGCCTTTGTTTTGAATTTTTAGGTGCTTTAGATTTTTCCATTTTCTACTGATCCAACCATAGAAGGGGTTAACTTTGAGGACTGAGTGCAGACCTCATCTGTTGGTTGGAGAGTTGGCGCTGTGCTCTCTCCCCATTAACTTTAAAGTATTAACCCCCCCCCCCCCAAATACAGATCCTGGTCCCTTAAAGCAAATTAAACAGCACAGTGCTTTTGCTGTGTAATATGCCCCCTTCTAAACTGTAAAAAAAAAAAAAAAATGCCTGTACCAGGGATGCTGAGCCCTGACCACCGTGGTCAGTTTATGTTCCTCCGTCATCCACTGCCCTGCTCTTGGCTCCTCTCACCCCCTCCTCACTGCCTGTCGGCTCTGTCTGTCTCCTCTCGAGTCTTCCCTAACATGCCATTGGCTATGACTGCCACCTTGGTCCTTTTTTTAAGGAGGTTTTTACTACAGTCACGCATGCATTTATTGCTCAGATCACTTTCGATAAAACTGCAACACTGATAATTTGTATATATACTGTATATATTCACCACCTAATATACATAACCCCTAACCAAATACAAATTATAAAGTCAAATATATTGACAAAATATAATTGACCTATGTGCTGAAAATGTATACAAAATACAACCTATTTTTAAAACCTAAATCTCATTGGTAGTGCAGTATAAACAAACACTTTTTCATGCTACACCCTGTGACAGTGAACCTGAATCGGCTCATATTAATACAGTACAAATATTCTGTTTTACAAAAGTATGTGTTTTAATCTGTGATTCCAATACTCCGCATTAGTGGAAGCACCACACCTTTCACACTTGATTCTTACCTCTCACTTAGACCTATGTGTCAAATCGGTCAATATAAGCCAGGGATCGACAAAATATGTGTGTCGGGTCGCAATTGCGACAAGAAATTGTGACCTGGCGGCAGCCGGTAATTGAGGCCGTGGCTCAATTACCGGCCGCCGCGGGCCCACTGCGGTGGGGGCACAGGATCCTGTGTCTCCGTGCACCCCCAACTCCCCAGACGGCCGGTAATTGAGACCACGGTTTTGCGGCCTTGTGAAGGCCCAATCGCTTCCTTCTGTGAGCTGGTGCCACCTGGAGGTGGCCGTTAGCATTACAAGTTAAACAGGTGTTCTAATGTGACATTTTTCACTGTTTTCATTGCCATCTCCTTCCCTTTAATTAGAACCCCCAAACATTATAAATATTTTTTCCGATCATTGCAATACTTTCTGTCACATCGTATTTGGGCAGCGGTCTTACAAGTGCACCTTTTTGGGAAAAAATACACTTAACAGTAATGTTAATTTTTTTTATACTGTGAAAGATTGTTTCCCCCGAGTAAATTGATACCCAACATGTCAGGCTTCAAGATTGCGTCCGCTCGTGGAATGACGACAAACTTTTACTATTTAAAATCTCCATAGGCGACATTTAAAAAAATTCTACAGGTTGCATGTTTCGAGTTAGAGGTGGTCTAGAATTATTGCTCTCGCTTTACCAATCGCGGCGATACCTCACATGTGTGGTTTACCGTTTTACATATGCGGGCGCTGCTCATGTATGCGTTCGCTTCTGCGCACAAGCTTGGCGTTTTCTGGCTTCTAACTTTTTTTTTTTTAGCTGGCTCCTAGATTCCAAGCAAATTTTTCAAACCCTGATAGAAGCTGTTCTATCTCGATCTGTCTGGATTGTGGCAATGGACATCAGTCACCTTCAGGATTTCATGAAACCTCTTTAGGTTCAGCTTGCGATCTAAATCCTCTTCAGGAGTAATGGCTCTTAGCCACCCTGGAACAGTGTGAACCGGCTCCATTGAGAGCCGGTCACTCTCCTGTCGTGAAAATTGGATGCCGGGAATCCCACCTCTAATTTGCATATACGTTAACTAGCGCTGCACGATTTAACCATTAAAAAGTTGTAATCCCGAGATTAAATGTAAACGGTGCAGAGCCGTTCACTGCGCAGAGCTGTCAAAAAAAAAAACTGAAAAAAAAAACTGCCAAATGTTTATCAACATTGGGGTTAAGAGATGGGAAAGAGATGCTGAGGTCTGTTTGGAATGCCTCCAGCCGGTGGTCGCAGGATGGATAAGTAAATCCCCTTGCCTCGGCAGGGTGTTTCGGCTGGTGCATTTCTGGGGAGGTCGACTGAGGGTTCGCCCTGCTTTCCTCTCTCCCTTCCTCTCCCTCCTTCCCAATTCTGGGTGGCGGCTGTGAGTTGGGGCGACCACCTGCGGAGGGCCTCTGTTACTGCCAGGGGGCTGTGGGGTGCTGTTCTTTTATTGTGCTTATGTGCTGTGTGTTGTTTTAAACGTGTACGGCCACCATTTTACCGGTGATACGGTTCTATATGTCGACGGCCATTTTTTTGTAGCCCACATGCTGTTTCTTCTGCATGTCGGCGGCCATCTTGGAAAATCTTTGGCCTATAGCATGGGTCTTCAAACTATGGCCCTCCAGGTGTTCAGGAACTACAATTCCCATCATGCCTAGTCATGTCTGTGAATGTCAGTTTTACAATGCCTCATGGGAAGTGTAGTTCCGCAACAGCTGGAGGGCCGTAGTTTGAGGATCCCTGGCCTATAGTGACTGGAATAACAGCTCCAACGCCGCTGCGCTCTTCCTGAGCGACCGCACAGCGCGGACAGCGCTCTCGGCTCTGCACAGTAGTACAGCATGTTTTTGAATGAGTCCCCCGGGGGTCCCCTGCTCTCTGTGACAGCCGGGAAGGGTGGCCTGTGGGTCCTGTTTTCTGCAGTACTAAGGCGGCATATATAGGTGGGTCAGCATGGAGTCTGAACAGAGGCTTCTACCCCAACCATGTTAACCCTTAGTGCCCCTGCTCCTGTGGCCTCGATTGATGCGAATGAGCAGTCCTTGAGGTGTTTGTTGCCAGGATTGAAGCGGCGAGTTTCCAGAGGGGGGAGGGGAAGCGCCCCCCTCCCTGTGCCTGCTTCTCGGGATGTCTCTGTCGGAGAATCAGGCCCTGCTACTGCATCTGGCCCTGGTTTTGTCATGTCTGATGATGCAGGCTTAGCCCACACGGACAGTGAGGATGACTCTGATTCAGGGTCAGTGCAGAATAAGGTGTTTGTTGGAGCTCTTATCACTGCGGTGCGGGATACTCAAAAACTTGAGGATTTGGCAGAGGCATCAGACATGCCGGTCCCTTTTGGGTTCCGCAAGCCACCCTGCACCGCAAAAGTGTTTCCTTGCGTTCCATATCTGGACAAACTGTTATACAAGGAATAGGAACGGCCGCAGGAAGTTTTGCAGTGCCAAAATACTTTGCGGTCCGTTACCCACTTTTTGAGAAGATCCTCCTCAAAAAGGTATCTCCTCCGTCAGTTGACCCTCCGGTGTCCAGGCTGAACAAGGCCACCACATTGCCTGTAGAAGGGGCTCCCGCGTTTAAGGACCCCGCAGATAGGAGAGCTGAGGCTGTGGCCCGCTCCATATTAACAGTGGTGGGGTCGACGGTGAGACCGGTTTTGGCCAGGGCTCTGGTGTCGTAGACACTTACCGAACGGGCTAAGTCCCTGGTGCAGGAGCTGGAGGCGCAGAATGCTTCTCAAAACCTGCGTGGACCTGGCCGACCAGTTGATGCAGGGCCTCAAATTTGTCTGACTCGGCCCTGGATACGCTCCCCTTGCTCTCCAAGGCCTCCGCGGTGGTACTACGCCGCTTTGTGTGGCGAAAGTGTTGGTCTGCGGACCAGTCCTCTAAGAAGGCCCTGGTGGACTTACCCTTTAAGGGTAAATGGCTTTTTGGGGCGTCCCTAGGATGACATAAAAGATGCACTCTGCTCCCGCAAACCGGGAAGTGTAAGGAGCCTCGCTGTAGGCAAGGGCCCTCATTTACTACCCCCAAGTGTTTTTTCACCCGCCAATTGTGACAGGTAAAAGTTTCCAGGGCGCTAAGGCATCCACTGAAGGGCAAAAGCACCCCTGGTACCGCAAGCCCAACAAACCTGCCTCCGCATGAAGGTCTACCCCGCCCACATCTCGGGTGGGGGGCTGGCTTCATGAATTTGCGGTTTGTTGGAGGTCTCTTCTTTCTGACCGGTGGGTTTGCGAAGTAGTTTCCTCGGGGTACAAGATAGTTTTCTCTATTGTTAACCAAACATTTTTTTTTTCCCCCTCCGGATCGCCTGAAGGATCTATCAGGGGCTGTCCAGGATCTACTGGTCAGGGGAGTGATTGTGCGGGTTCCCTCAACGGAACGGTTTCAGGAGTTTTACTCCAATTTGCTTGTAGTCCCCAAGAAGAAGGATGGGGTCTGTCAAATTCTGGACCTCGAGGCACTCCGTATGCCCAATTCCACACTCGAGTGTTGCAGAAAGATTCTGTCACGTTGGAACAAGCTTCCTTCGTCCCCTGGCGTCTACCCCTGAGAGAAGACCTTCTGTTGCAAGGTCTGATCTTTCACCCTGCTTTAGTCACTGGCTTTAACGGCGTAACTGTTGAGAGCCAGGTGTTGAAGGACCGAGGTCTGTTGGGCTCGGTGATCTCTACCATGCTACGAGCACGTAAGTCCACTTGCGAAAGATTTACGATCGTACGTGGAAGGCCTACACCTCTATGCGTGAATTGAGATGAAGTGGCACCCCCGTACATACGTGATGTCCCGAATTCTGCTGTTTTTACAGCTTGGAGTGGATCAGGCTCTCGCCTTAAGTACGGCTAATGCCGCGTACACACGGTCGTTTTTTGCGATGAAAAAAAACGACGTTTTTTAAAACGTCATTTAAATTGATCGTGTATGGGCAAAACGTTGTTTTTTGTCTTCAAAAAAACGTCCAAAAAAAAATTCCAACATGCTTGAATTTTTTGTGTCGTTTTTCAAAACGTCGTTTTTTGTTTCACAAAAAGTCACCGCGTGTAGCAAAAACGTCGTTCAAAACGACGTTTTTCAACCCGCGCATGCCCAGAAGCTAGTTATGAAGCGAGCTTCAATGGAAAAGAGTGGTGAACGTAACCTCGCTTTTTGTGAAAAAACGATGGTGTGTATGCAAAATTGTCTTTGAAAAGTGAAGTTTCAAAAACGTCGTTTTTTACTTCACAGAAAACGTAGTTTTTTTTCATCGCAAAAAACGACCGTGTGTACGCGGCATAAGAGTCAGATCTCGGCTCTAGCTGTCTACTTGCAGCGACCTTTGGCGGCGCACTCCCTGGTGCGTACGGTTGTGCAGGGGGTCCGGCAGGTGGCCCCCTCCTGTGCGTCCTCCACTGCCTCCAGGGGACTTGAATTTAGTTCTTCGGTACTTCAAGAAGCTCTGTTTGAGGACATTCGGAGGATTCCTTTGTTGACTCTGTCCCAGAAGGTGGTTTTTCTGGTGTCAATTACTTCGGTCAGACGGTATCTGAACTTGTCTTGCAAGGCTCCTTACTTAGTCATCCATAGGGATAAAGTGGTGCAGCGGCCGCAGCCATCATTCCTTCAAAAGGTTGTTTCGGCTTTTCACATTGAGGACATTGTTTTGCCATCCTTATGTCCTCGGCCGTGGTTTGGGCCCTACGGGTGTACTTGTCTGCTATGGCTCTGTTTCGGAAGTCAGACTCACTGTTCGTGTCGGTGACTGGTCCTAAGAAAGGTCTGGCGGTCTCGTCGGCCACCATTTATAGGTGGATCAGACAGGTCTTGCTCCAGGCCTATGCCCTAAAGGGGCGGGCGCCTCCCTATTCAGGTTACGGCCCATCCGACCAGGGCAATTGGTGCCTCTTGGGCTTTCCGCCATCAAGTGTCTGTCTTGCAGGTTCGTAAGGCGGCGACCTGGTTGTCAATCCACACCACCTCAAAATTTTACAAGGTGGATCTTTGGATGCCTTCTTTGGCTGCAATGTTTTACAGGCGGCTATTTAAGGTTGAAGTTCCTCCGTTGGGGAACTCTGGTTTGTTTGAGGTGAAGCTTGGTTTGCTGTGTTTTTCCCACCCCTCGAAAAAAAATTGACACTGCTTGGGGAGTCTCTTAAGGTCAATGCTGCTGTGTCTGTCCATGAACGGAAGAGAAAATTTGATTTTTGTACTCACCGTAAAATCCATGGACGGACACAGCACCCACCCCTCCTTTTGTTTGTACTGCTTTCTACAAACTGTGGCTGGATGCTTCCAGAGAGTGGGATGTACCCGGGGGACACGCCCCCTGGGAGGTACTGTGAAGTGTTTTTAACACTTAAAGTGCTGTTTTTTCTGTTTACTCTCTCCTGAAAGGAAGGATATATAACCCTAAGGTCAATGCTGTGTCTGCCCATGAAGTCAGAGAAATGAATTTTACAGTTGGTACAAAAATCCTATTTTTTTTAATGAGCACCAGAATCCTATTTTTCTTTTAGTAATTTTTTTTTTTTTTTTTTTGACAGTTTGTTTTCTATTTTATTTAACAGGTTCAAAAATTGGTGAGGTCTATCATGCTGTTATGGATCAGGTTAAGAAGCAGAAACCAGAACTGATGAGCAAGATCACCAAAAACCTTGGGTATGTGTTTTAAAGTGCTGTAGGCGAGATGATTGAGATCTTATAATATTGTACCTCCATGTTCATAGCAAGAGCCCTGCCCTTTAACCCTTTCGCTTCCAGAGTTATTTTTGCTTTTTTTTTTTTTTTGCATTCCTTTAAAAAATTTAGACATGAATTTTTGAAAGCAGGCACCCTTTAAAAGTAAACGGTTGTAGTTCCAGTTTTTTATGTTGTGCTATTAGTGCAACAGTTTATGAAACACAAAATTTAAGTTAAAAAATACACTAAAGTGAATTTTAGGGTTGATATACACAATAGATTATTTGGTCAAATATAAAAAATGTGTTTGCGCTAAGTAGGTACCCAACATGTCGAGCTTTAAAACTGCATGCACCAGTGAAAACATCAAGCTTCAATACCCTATATTTTCTCAAGGAGAGGCTCTAAAAGCCCCCACAGATCATCCCTTAGGCTTCATTTCCATGGACGTTTTTACAGCCACTTTTCTGAGCGTTTTTTGCAGCTTAAAAACGGCTCTCCATGTTCGTATATGGCCTCATGCCCACCATGACGTTTTTGAGCTGTAGATGGTTGAGCCGTTTTTAAGCTGCAAAAAAAAAAACAGGACCAGTGCGTTCTGAAGCTCCAGCAATAGAGCTGTAAAAACGCCAGACATTAAAAGCTCAAACGCTGCCGTGGCGTTTTTGAGCTCCAGATAAAAATTTTTTTTTTTTTCAACAAATAAACATGGACAGGCGTTTTAAGCTGTAAAAAAGGCTTAAAGTGGCTGTAAAAACATCCATGGGGATGAAGCCTTATGCCGCGTACACACGGACGTTTTTTGTGAAGTAAAAAACGACGTTTTTAAAACGTCACTTTCAAAGACGATGTTGCATACACACCATCGTTTTTTTCACAAAAAACGAGGTTACGTTCACCACACTTTTCCATTGAAGCTCGCTTCATAACTAGCTTCTGGGCATGCGCGGGTTGAAAAACGTCGTTTTAAACGACGTTTTTGCTACACACGGTGACTTTTTGTGAAACAAAAAACGACGTTTTGAAAAACGACACAAAAAATTCAAGCATGTTGGAATTTTTTTTTTGGTCGTTTTTTTAAGACAAAAAACGACGTTTTGCCCACACACGATCAATTTAAATGACGTTTTAAAACAATAATAAATCAATAAAGATATAAATATGCAAAGTGCAAATATACATATAATTCTAATAAACCCACAATAAATAAATAAATATAGAATATCAATATATACAGTCCATAAGTGAATATAAAGTGCAATATATACAGTCCATAAGTGAATATAAAGTGCAATCGGTGGATTAAAGTGCACATCCCGTATGATGATTGCTCAGTGTACCGAACAGGAAGGAACTGGAGGTGCCCTAATGATATTTGATGTGGATATCTTATGTCAGTCAGGTGAGAGGCCTGTGAGGCTGTTTTCCATGGATTGGCACCTGCACGATTGGTGTGAACACTGGATGAAACGCAGACTCTCTGATGTGCACTTTAGTCCACTGATTGCACTTTATATTCACTTATGGACTGTATATATATATATATATATTCTTTATCGATTGATTTATTATTGTTTTGGTCACTTTTGTTATTTTGGTTATTTCTTGGTAGCGCAAGATCATCTTATCAGCTCGCTCTCCTAGTTATATGTAATGTATAGCAAAATAAATGGAATTGTGTGTAGGTGCTCCCGATGCATTTACATTTGTACGTGCAATGGGGGTGACAGCATTTCCAGGGTGCGGAAGCGATTTGGTGGCTGCAGCCGCTGGGAGTGGGTGTAGAGCCCTTATGTACGTTGGTGGCAGTAAAAAAGTTAAAGAAACACATAGGTCAGCCGAAAACTCCTTCCTTTCATGGGATCCTAATCTGGTCTTTTCTACTCTACCCCATTTGAGCTTCAGGATGATACCACTTTTAGCAAGAGCAAAAACTCGGGAAGCATCACTGTCATCTTCCAAGAATCAATTTTAACATGCTTTAAGGCCCGTACACACGGTCTAACTCTTTGGCAACAAACTTCAAAATGAGCAGGTTTTTTAAAAAATCGGACTAACTCTTTCGGTTTTCATCGGACAAATGTTTGCTTTGCAAACGGACAAACTTATCAGCAACAAAAGTCCTACGGTGCAAAATCCTATCGTGTACACAAATACAGATCCTGTTCCCTTACAGCACAAGCACTGCTGTATAAGATTTTTGTCATTTGGACCCCCATATCACCTTAAATACCTGGCTGATCCTGCCTAGCTATGCCCTCCACTCTACAAACAGACCACGAAGATCATGGTTACTGAGCCTGTGATAATGTCAGCCGCAGTCTGCTCTTTTGTGTCCGTCTCATCCTGCCTCCGCCTCCGCTCCTGCTACTCTATGTGCTCTCATATCTTCTAATACAACATCCCATCCTTTGCACCATTATCAGAAGTTTTAAAAATACTGCACGGTTCTACCTGTATGAGCTCCGCTCCAGGCGCTCAGCTGATTGTAGCGGCTCGGCACTGTCTTCCTCTCCATCTCCTCCCCGGCTGACATCAGTGGGAGAGCTCTGCCCTGCCCACTAAAGCTATGAGTCAGATAGAACAGGGGAGAGGATTCGGCTGAGCGCCTGGAGCGAAGCTTATCTAGGTAGAATGGTGCAAGTATTTTTATTTTTTTCAGAACACAGGCACAGGGATGCTTCTGATGATGCAGAGGATGGAATAATGTATTTAAATGGTTGTTAACCCACTTCTAAATCTTTAAGGTGTGTGTTTTTTTTTTTTTTTTTAATTCCATTCCATTTTTAAATCTTTTTATTCTGTAAATATTTAGACACAGCCGTTTCACAGATTGGTGAACTTCTGCCCATATTTACTTCTGAGACATTGAGATGCCCTTTTATTTATATATATATATATTTCTCCAATCGTGCTACTGACCCTTTGCCAGTTAACCCATTTAGTTCTTCCAGCTCTTCCTTAGTACCACTTACTTTTTTGTTGCCCTTTCCCAACTCTTTTGAGATGTGTTGGTGCCATATATTTCAAATTTAATCTTATATTTTTTCTTAAAATGTTAGGTTTTATTATCCGATATTTCTAGAAAAAATAGTTTTCTATTGTGAAGAAAATATATGGGTTTGATATTTGCAAATCATTGTTTTTATGTAAATTCTACAGAGCATCCCAACTTTTTTGGAATTGAGGGTTATAGAAAGACCTTTTTTGATATTTTTGACAGCCTTTTCTTTGTCTTTTTGTTTAGCTTTGCCATGGGCATAGAGTTTCGAGAAGGTTCTCTTGTGATCAACAGTAAGAATCAATACAAACTAAAGAAAGGTGGGTTTCTAACCAACAGACCAAAATCATTTGTGATGGCAAGTAGTGAAGTCAGTTTTTAACATAAAAAGAAAATTCCATGTGAAGTAATGGATATATTGTAGGTTACCTACTACTTTCTGTTTTTATTATTTTTTATTACTAGAAATCGGTTTTCAATGCAAGACGAAGCAGTGTTGTATGTAACATTGTATGTAACATTTTCATATACGTAAATATCTGGTGTTGCCAATGATGAGTTGCCATGCTAATACCGACACAGCAGCCAGGAACCTATTGTTTCTGTGCTGGCAGTGGCTGAGTGTAGCCAACTTACTGAGGCAGACAGACCTTGCAAAAAGTGCATTCGGTTATGTATATCTTAATTTTTTCCCCCCTTATTTCGTGTTGTAATAACCTTACAATACAGTATTTTAACAACTGAATCTGTGCTTTCTGGACAAAGTTCACTTTAATGCTAGCCCCAATAACAGCAGTTGTTTAGTTGGTGCTTACATAGCGAAGATTCCCCTTGCTACCCTATTACAGGGCTTTTGCCTGAGAAGCTAACTGGCGCTGTTGTGCAAGACGTGGGGATGCCACTGCATGCTCCCCATACTGTGTATTATTTACCTTTTTTTGTTCCCGTTGGCTGAATGAAGTAGTGAAGAAATTTCTGAGAATGTACTGAGCCTTGCTTTTAAAGTAAGCCTGTTTCTATGCCTTAAGCCAATTCTAGTCTGAAAGTTTCAGATATTTAGCAATTTTTGGCGGAGGATGTTAGCCAATAATTATTTAGCCATCCCTGAGGCCCAGTCCACACTAATGCGATGCCAGACATTGTGATTCGCACCGCATTACTCTGAGCACATGTGATGTCTGTGCGATGTGATTTCAGCCGTAGAAACTGTCAGAAATCGCATTCGCACCAAAATGTTGCAGGACACTTTTTTGGTCCGCCCTGGAATCGGATCGCATGGGTGTTCACACTTATGCGATTCGATTCTGCACCATTTCACAGTTCGCACTGCGATCTGCTAACGGCAACTTTGACACCCGAAATGGTTCGCAGATCTGTGTGAACCACTGCGATTCAGGTGCGATACCATATGCATGGTATATGCGCAACAATTTTTCAAGTGTGTGTGTTGTCATTTTTAATTCATAAAACAAAAAAAATGAGTTGGCCCAATTTTTTTTGTATAATGCGAAATGTTACGCCGAGTAAATACCCAACATGTCACGCTTTAGAATTGTGCTCATGAAATGGTGCCAAACTTTGGTACTTAATCTCCATAGGCGACGCTTTAATTTTTTTCCAGGTTACCAGTTCAGAGTTGGAGGAGGTCTAGTGCTAGAATTGTTGCTCGCACTCTAACTCACGCAGCGATACCTTACATGTGTGGTTTGAATGGAGTTTACATATGTGGGTGGAACTTGCACGTGCGTGCGTGCATTTTTTTTATTTTTATAGATCCCACATCTCTCCTCCAGGCTGAAAAGCATGAGATCGAACAAAATTCATGATCACATGCCTGCCAGCAGCGATCACGGCTTTTACAAACGTGGCCCAGTCGTGACGTCATAACGTTGCGCCTGGGCCTCCAACAGCCATAGAGAAATCTCTATGGTCGACATCTGGCGGCCGATTCTTTCTATGGGTCCCCGATGGCATGGGATGTATTCCCTCCCATCACCTGTAAGAACGATCAAGCAGCAGAACTGCTGCCACCATTATAGTGCACAGAATCACTGGCTTAAAAAACAAGGTGATTCTGATAGCTGCAGAAAGCCACTGAAAGTCAGACGTCATATGACGTCATTGGGCTTGGAAGTGGTTAAGGGCAAAATAACTTTTAACACTTGTGTAATTTTATATTAAAATCAAGCTGTACATCATGTTGTATCATGCTCGTACTATTTTTGTGTATTTGATGACCATGTCTCTATTTCTGCAGTTTTCTGTTATTTTTATTGTTCTTGGACTGAATGTGTACATTTTATTGGTGATTTTGCGTTTGCTA
The DNA here is from genome assembly GCA_029574335.1 of Rana kukunoris. NCBI lineage: Eukaryota > Metazoa > Chordata > Amphibia > Anura > Ranidae > Rana > Rana kukunoris. The sequence continues at coordinate 263,130,482 of CM056049.1, forward strand.
GCATCACATTATAACCTCCACATGTTTGTGGCAAACTGTTCTTTATGTAGGTATGGTATTCAGCATTCACTTGGGACTTTCTGATCTTCCAAACAAAGAAGGGAAGAAGCAAGAGGAGAAAACGTATGCCTTGTTTGTTGGGGACACCGTGCTTGTGAATGAGGTACATTAAATGTAGTTGGTGTCTTTGTTCAAAGATGCATCTTTGTGGAATTGTGTATGGAAGACCATTTTAAAATAGATATATACACTGTGTGTGTATGTATATCAACTTATTATAGTGTGTGTATAGATTGCATGGGCTTGGTAAACAATATAAATATATATATATATTTCTATATTATTACAGACCAAAAGTTTGGACACACCTTCTCATGCCAAGAGTTTTCTTTATTTTCAGGACTATGAAAATTGTAGATTCACACTAAAGGCATCAAAACTTAGAATTAACACATGTGGAATTATATACATAACAAAAAGTGTGAATCAACTGAAAATATGTCATAGTCTAGGTTCTTCAAAGTAGCCACCTTTTTGCTTTGATTACTGCTTTGCAGACTCTTGGCATTCTCTTGATGAGCTTCAAGAGGTAGTCACCTGAAATGGTCTTGCAACAGTCTTGAAGGAGTTCCAAGAGATGCTTAGCACTTGTTGGCCCTTTTGCCTTCACTCTGCGGTCCAGCTCACCCCAAACCATCTCGATTGGGTTCAGGTGCGGTGACTGTGGAGGCCAGGTCATCTGGCGCGGCACCCCATCACTCTCCTCCTTGGTCAAATAGCCCTTACACAGCCTGGAGGTGTGTTTGGGGTCATTGTCCTGTTGAAAAATAAATGATGGTCCAACTAAACGCAAACCGGATGGAATAGCATGCCGCTGCAAGATGCTGTGGTAGCAATGCTGGTTCAGTATGCCTTCAATTTTGAATAAATCCCCAACAGTGTCACCAGCAAAACACCCCCGCACCCTCCTCCTCCATGCTTCACGGTGGGAACCAGGCATGTAGAGTCCAACCGTTCACCTTTTCTGCGTCGCACAAAGATACGGTGGTTGGAACCAAAGAACTCCATTTTTTTTTTTTTTTATATATGTATGTATATAATTCCACATGTGTTAATTCATAGTTTTGATGCCTTCGGTGTGACTACAATTTTCATAGTCATGAAAATAAAGAAAACTCTTGGAAGAAGGTGTGTCCAAACTCTTGGTCTGTACTGTGAGAGATAGAGATATTCTAAAGATGCTATTGACATGAAATGTTTACAAAGCCCATGCAATCTATTCATACATAGACCAAAACAAGTATATTCAGAAATGTTGTGTAATAAAATGAAATGACACAGGGAAATAATATTGGACACGCTAACTGAAATGTATTTAATACTTCGTGCAAAATCCTAACGAATCGAACAGATAACTACATAAGTTACATAATTAACGCTAGCATCACAAATTTCCCATTGGGGTCCAGATGAACATCATGAATTGTGCATGGTAAGTTTTTACTGATTAGAATAGACACCGATGAGAATACGTGGAGTATATCGCATGAAATGCCCTCTGCACCTATTGTTTTTTTAAGAGCCACTATTCTAATTCCCATCAAATGGGTCTCTTGTAAAATAGTACTATATGTGGGTTGTGTAATTTCAGATATTAAAACAGTGACAACTTGTATTTGGAATTCAGTCCTCTAACATTACATGACAGAATGATCAGAGAAAATTTTAGTGGTGTTGGCCATCATGGTATGATGGGGGTGAGCAAATCCAGAACAGGGCCATTGCAGTATATATTAAGAATGTTGTCACCGGTTTGAGCCAATAATGCAGCACAATCATAAGCAGAAATAAAAGCATATACAGCATTGTAGCAACAGAAAATACCCACTATCCAGTAAAACCAGAAAACTCCCTACTCAGTCAAAAAACATGACCACAAAACTAAAGAGAACAGATGCAGGATTTACTCCCAGAACTTGCCCAAACAAGTGTAGATTTCATGTCTCTGTGACTTTGTGAAGCCTTGCACGTGGGGATGGTGCCAGTGGATCATAATCCAGGGGAGACTCCCAACAGTACCCGGATCAGTTCCAACAATGAGGGGGTAAAGAAACAGGCATAAAAGTAACATTGTGTCGTGTAGAAAAAGGGCTCCGCTTCTGAAACATGTAGCAAGTATCCAGGTCATGTTCTCCAAGACTGGCTGCAACAGTCAGAATTGTAATCCGCTATGGAGGTCTTTAGAAAGAGTCAGCGAGAGTAAAGCCAGGAGCCTGCGGCTGCAGGGGTGTCAAAATAGCATGGGGAACAGCCATCAACAATTCTGAGCTTACTGTGGGGTACAGGAGGCTGTTATTTCAGCCCATTCTCGGAGGTGTTTCCGGATCTCCGTGAAGGAGCGTTAAAGCTGCTGCACTTCAGGGGAATAATCTGAATACAGAGAAATTCTGGTTTTTGTAAAGGTTAGCTTAGGCGCATTTCTGGCGGCTGCCAGCAGCTATACCCTCTGTCTTGGTAATTCAGGAGCTATATCGGAAAGCGTCTATGTGAGACTCCGAGTATAGATGGTGTAGTGGGGACTGCTCCACCATGAACGTAGCAGGGAGATCTTTTGAGGCCTAGCAGCATGGCAAGGAACTCTTCAGCGAATTCTGCAGGTTTTGCGCCCTCGGCCCTTTCAGGGAGCCCCACAACCGGCATGATATTGCGACGGACCCTGTTGTCCACATCTACAATTTTTCCGTGTAGAGATTGTACCTGCTTTTGCAGGATTCTCGGCTCCCTGCAGTCAATGTAAACTGTGTCCTCCACCTGAGAAATGCGGGATTCCACCTCAGACAGCCGGGAGCAACATTTATCCATATCGTGTCTAAGAATGACCTTTGTGGTCGCGGTTTTGATTGTGGAGGTTAAATTCTCTTTAAGTTAGGTTTGAGCAGCCACCAGGTCTGCCGAGGAGGACTCCATGTTTCCCATGCCTGCAGATGCCATCTGAGTGCCCCCTATTACTCTGAATGAGTAGGAGGAGGCAGATTGCGTGGTCAAGATAGCCGCCGCGGGAGAAGTGCGGACTTTCTTGCCGGTTTTTCGCTTCCCAGAAGCCATCAAGAGGATCAAGGATTGTCGATCCTTAAGGGGACTTGCTTAGCCACTGATATCTGTGGACAATCCGCATTGTCAGGATGCACAAAAGGATAAAGTAGAAGTGGAAATCGGTTACTGCATGGCCTTCCTGCTTCATGTCTGGACAGTTTCTGATCTCTTTATGTATGGATTGCACGGGTTGTAACTAACATGTGGTGAACATTTCATGTTAATAGCACCTTTAGAAATGTATTTAAATTGTTCTATATTAATGGGTTTGCTGCAATCAAAAAAAGGTGCAAGGCACTCTAAGGTGTCTCGTCCAAAATGAAGTAATTGTAATATGTGGATTGCGCTACCCTGGTGGTTGGTCTATATCTACCTGTTCCTGGGCAATAATTGCAATTATTAGCCCCTATTGACAATCCAGCAAACATATATGTGTGTACAAATGTGTACCAAGTGCTCACATGCACCTATTCCTCTCAGGACAGTGTAAAAAAAAATGCACATACATATGCGTATCATACACATATTAAATAGTGCACTTATAAAAACGTGCATTCCCCTATATCGGATTCAAAAGATCCTTGCCATGAAAACAATTTTTATAGGGACAACAAAAAATGAAAAATATGTATTTAATACTTGCCGTGTGTGTGTATTCATTTTTGTTGACTGAGCCATTTTTTTTTCTTAGGATGGACCAGCATCTGTTCTTACCAGTGTTAAGAAGAAAGTGAAGAATGTGGGCATCTTCCTAAAGGTGAGCGTAAAGCCTGAACCCTTATATCTATACTGGCAATGTTACACTATATTATTGTAGAAAACAACCTCTTTTGTGGTTTGATACATTTCTGAAATGCTGTCTTTTTGGCACTGCTGTAACCTCAAAAGCAATACCTTTCACACACATCTGAAGTTAAATTGTCATCTCAGGTTTTTCTTGTCCGTTTTATATTTAATTCTTAAACATACATTTTTTGTTGGAAGCAAGAAATCGACTGTTTTGCATGTTATCAGCTCTGTTCACTCCATGAAACTAAATAGAATTTAACTGTTTTATACAGAGGTGTTTGTTGCTCCTTCATTTTGGCTTGTATACAAATTGCCATTTGAGTGCTTTTAAATATCCCTGGTATTATTATATCAATGTTTACTTAAATTGTTCTGTGAAATTTATAGATAAGTTGTATAGGTGTGTTTTGTCATCGTAGCAATAAACAGGAAATCTGATTTTTTTTTTTTTTAACAGAATGAAGAGGAGGAGGAGGAGGAAGAGAACGATGAAGCGGAGGATCTCTTGGGCAGAGGAGCCAGATCCGCTGCAGTAATCACTGAAAGGACCAGAGTATGTTCTTGATAAGGGAATATGTTGGGTACTGGATGCAGTAGTGAATTTTTCTATCACCTTTATACTTTTTGGTCTCATATATTCATCTTTCGTTTCGTTGATGTCATCGTTCATCCAGCTTATATATAATAATATATTTTGTAGAATGAAATGACAGCAGAGGAGAAAAGACGCACCCATCAAAAAGAACTTGCAGCCCAGTTAAATGAGGAAGCGAAGAGGAGGTTAACAGAGCAGAAGGGAGAACAGCAGACAATGAAGTGGGTATCTTGGTTTTGTAAAGATGTACTTGCCAGTATTCAAATAGTTTCTTCTGCTGAGGAGTGCAGGAATTGGTTATTCAGCTGCCTGCAGGAGGTTTAGAGACTGGCAAATAAAAGAATTATAAGCTAGGCCTTGTATGACCTTTATATTAAGCATGTCTGTTTTCTGCTAGTGTTTTAGGAGGTTGGACTTTTTTTTTCACTATTTCTGCAAAATATTTTTTTGCCATCTGCTTTTGCTGTGTGGAATTGTTATTTTTTTTTTAGTGACTTAAAATGTCTTTCTGACACCACAGCATTTCTGCAGAGCTGGCTTTGAGGACATACCCAGACCCTGCCAGGCTAGACTTGGTAGCGCTAACCTGGAATGTGATTGTGACCTAAGGGCACTGAGCTCTGCATTGTGGTGTTTTCCAAACCTGAGTGTACTGTCGGCCACGGAGCGCATTGCAGGTCTATAGTCACTGAAGACTCGATTAGTGAGTAAGAATGGTCAGGCTGAAGCACCAAAAGCTACCTCACTGTTTACACCAAAGATGTTGTCTTCACATTTATGGTCACCACTGGTTTTGAGTCTGAGCTGAGGATCAGAGTGCAGATGTCATCTGTTTGTTTTAGTGGTGCTGTTCATCCTGTAGGGAGCACCTCTCTAAAACTGACATTAACCCATGTGGGGGTTACAGTAAGTTTGGCGATTATTGGTGAGACCTGATTAACTCTTGTGCGTTCTTCCCACTTATTTAGTCTGACTTTATGGTATCCTTGAGTTATCTACCAGTTTCAAGGGACACCTCTTTATGGAAAATTTTAATTGGGTGATCTCACTTTGGGGTTTTTTTTTTCTGTTGACCGCATCACGGTATTGTCCTCACCCTTTTTTTATTTATTCATTCATTTATTCAAGTAGTCTGTTCAGCCTGTTTTTGGTGAGGTTTATTTTATTATCTACAACCTGTTGCTGATTTAGGCTCAGTGTTTCCTATGAGTGGAGTCACTGGGGGATATTGCCCCTACAGGTAGTTTTGAGTTACTGACAATTCGCAGTCTTTTTTTTTTTTTTATGAGCCTAACTGTGTCCAAGTTGCTGTCCCTCCCCCACCATAGACATAGAAAATAGTTTTAGCTTTTATTTTTTATTTTATTTATTTTTGCCTTGCTGTCCATTGAAGGACTAAGGTCCCTTGGTTACTTCTTTTACACAAAGCTTGAAGCATTCTAGATGGACAATGGTGTTTTACAGCAGCTGGCTTGCTATTTTTGTGTGTCCAAACCTCCTGCAGGCGTAACTCGCTGTATAAAAAATTTCTGTGTCCCGTAATGGATTACATTTTATGATAAGCACAAGTCTTATTTTTAACTAACGCAAAATTACTTTTTTTTTTTGTTTTCTGTTCTAGAGCACGCAAGTCTAATGTCTCTTACAAAAACCCATCTCAAATGCCAAAAGAATCAGAGATCCGGGAGATGAAACTTTATATAGATAAGAAGTACGAGACTGTAATTATGCCAGTTTTTGGCATTGCTACCCCGTTCCATATTGCCACCATAAAGGTAAGAATTTGTTAAAGTCTTTACTTCACCTTTGACACCTGTACACCCCCAATGGACCAGAGCACTTTTTGCATTTCTTCTGCAAACCAGTTCTACGGTAACCTTTCCATTACTTAAAGCGGAGGTCCGCTGTGGTTGGGCGTGACCTATGCCCTGAAGTGGATGCAATTAGCTGTATTATACAGGTATCTTGCACTCCCCCTGAATTGTGTCAAATGTGACACTGGAGGGGGGAGGGTTCTGAAAAGTGGATGTTCCATTTTTGTGTGGACCTTAATATAACAAAGTAGTACATGTACATTGCTACGACAAACTAAGCTTTCGTGTTCATGATATTTTGCAAAAACTAAAAAATGTTGCTTACTTTTTGTTCCATATTGTTAATTGTAGTTTTTAAAATGTCAATCTATTTATTGTGTTTTAAAATGACACTGAAATTATGAATCTAGTACAAACTATTGCAATATTTTTTTTACAAATGAAATGGTGTGTTTTTTTTTTGTGTACTTCAACCACTTCCATGCCGGGCCTTTTCTGGAACTTTTTTTTTTTTAAAGAGACCCTAATGAAAAAATGGCAGTCGCTGCTATTTTTTATATCGCACCGTATTGCGCAAAAGATTTTCAAGGGCATTTTTGAGGGAGGGGGGGGGGGGGGATTTCATGAATTAAAAAAATAAAGTTAGCCCAATATTTTGGTATAATGTGAAAGATGTTACACCGAGTAAATGGATACCTAACATGTCATACTTTAAAATTGCACCCATTTGTGGAATGGTGCCAAACTTTGGTATGTAAATATTAAAAAAAAATTTTTTTTTACAGGTTGCCAATTTTAGTTAGAGGAGGTCCTGGGCTAGAATTGTTGCTCTCAATCTAATGCATGTGGCGATACCCTGCATGTGCGATTTAAACGTTGTTTTCATATATGGGTGTGTCTTGCGTACAGTGCAGAAAATAAGTATTTGAACACCCTGCTATTTTGCAAGTTCTCCCACTTGGAAATCATGGAGGGTCTGAAATTGTCATCGTAGGTGCATGTCCACTGTGAGAGACATAATCCAATTTTTTTTTCCAGAAATCACAATTTATGAATTTTTAACTATTTGTATGATACAGCTGCAAAGAAGTATTTGAACACCTGTCTATCAGCGAGAATTCTCACCCTCAAAGACCTGTTAGTCTGCCTTTAAAATGTCCACCTCCACTCCATTTATTATCCTAAATTAGATGCACCTGTTTGAGGTCATTAGCTGCATAAAGACACCTGTCCACCCCATACAATCAGTAAGAATCCAACTACTAACATGGCCAAGACCAAAGACACTAGAGACAAAATTGTACACCTCCACAAGGCTGGAAAGGGCTACGGGGAAATTGCCAAGCAGCTTGGTGAAAAAAGGTCCACTGTTGGAGCAATCATTAGAAAATGGAAGAAGCTAAACATGACTGTCAATCTCCCTCGGACTGGGGCTCCATGCAAAATCTCACCTCGTGGGGTCTCAATGATCCTAAGAAAGGTGAGAAATCAGCCCAGGACTACACGGGAGGAGCTGGTCAATGACCTGAAAAGAGCTGGGACCACCGTTTCCAAGGTTACTGTTGGTAATACACCAAGACGTCATGGTTTGTAATCATGCATGGCACAGTGGGTTCCCCTGCTTAAACCAGCACATGTCAAGGCCCGTCTTAAGTTTGCCAATGACCATTTGGATGATCCAGAGGAGTCATGGGAGAAAGTCATGTGGTCAGTTGAGACCAAAATAGAACATTTTGGTCATAATTCCACTAACCGTGTTTGGAGGAAGAATGATGAGTACCATCCCAAGAACACCATCCCTAATGTGAAGCATGGGGGTGGTAGCATCATGCTTTGGGGGTGTTTTTCTGCACATGGGACAGGGCGACTGCACTGTATTAAGGAGAGGATAACCGGGGCCATGTATTGCGAGATTTTGGGCAACAACCTCCTTCCCTCAGTTAGAGCTTTGAAGATGGGTCGAAACTGGGTCTTCCAACATGACAATGACCCGAAGCACACAGCCAGGATAACCAAGGAGTGGCTCTGTAAGAAGCATATCAAGGTTCTGGCGTGGCCTAGCCAGTCTCCAGACCTAAACTCAATAGAGAATCTTTGGAGGGAGCTCAAACTCTGTGTTTCTCAGCGACAGCCCAGAAACCTGACTGATCTAGAGAAGATCTGTGTGGAGGAGTGGGCCAAAATCCCTCCTCCAGTGTGTGCAAACCTGGTGAAAAACTACAAGAAACGTTTGACCTCTGTAATTGCAAACAAAGGCTACTGTACCAAATATTAACATTGATTTTCTCAGGTGTTCAAATACTTATTTGCAGCTGTATCATACAAATAAATAGTTAAAAAAAATCATACATTGTGATTTCTGGAATTTTTTCTTTTGATTGTCTCTCACAGTGGACATGCACCTACGATGACAATTTCAGACCCCTCCATGATTTCCAAGTGGGAGAACTTGCAAAATAGCAGGGTGTTCAAATACTTATTTTCTGCACTGTATGTGTTTCTGTGCTTCAGGCTGGAAAGGCTGAGATTAAAAACACGAATGTCGCCTCCCGCTACATGTAAGAACAATCAAGTGGCTGAACTGCTGCTATGATTGTTCCTACGGTGCACAGAATCGCCGGCTGTATAATATCTGAATGATGCATGTAGCTGCAGGCATCATTCAGATATGCCCACTGAAAGTTAGACATCATATGATGTCCTTGGGTTGGAAGTGGTTAAATACTGTGACATTTCTGATGTGTCTGTGTTACTATGTACTGGAGATTAAAAAGCATTCTGTTCTCTATACAATTGCATCATTTATTTGAAACGCCAGGTGATCCCACCAGTCTTCCTGCTTTCCCATTTTAAACTGCCCAAGCCAGGATGGGCATGCTTTCTTGGCCCTGGCATTGTCAGTTTGCATATTTGTATTCTACTTGTGAGTGCACAGCTTACCAGACTTATCTCTAGTGGTCAGATTTCTGCTGACATGCCCCCCTGCAAAGGTTTCCCATGAAAGATTGGTGTACTGCTGTTTCTCTTAAAGCCAGTTCACACCAGACACAGTTCCATGTGCTTTTTTTCTGCACAAAATGCATGCACATTATTTTCCATGTATTCCAATGGCTCTAGTTGGCACCATGCAGTCAGTTTCTGCACCTGAAACTGACTGCATGGTGTGAACTAGAGCCATTGGAATACATGGAATATACTGTGCATGCATTTTTAGTGCAGAATAAATGCACACGGAACTGTCTGGTGTAAACTGGCTCTTACTCCACGCCATCAACAGCTAACGCTGTAGAAATTGACCAGAAAGTGTCCACATTTAACATCAAGCTGGACAGGTTTGTGTCCTGGAACAGGGATCCTCAAGCTTTTGTGGTGGAAGCCCTGATGACTCCTTGGGATCAATTTTCTCTGAACAATCCTGTTTTACAGTAGCTGGCTTTGACTGCATGTCTTTGAAGCTAACATCCTAAGGGATAGGGGTGTTTGTGACTCCCTATTACTCTCAAGGCAGGAAAGGTGTACCATCGAAAGCTTATTTGGTGTGAGAGTTTCACCCAAAACAGTATGTCACGGGGCACATTTGGGCTTTTCTTCAGTGTGATATATTCTGACTTTTAAGTACTAGTGAGGGGCAGACTTTGGCTGTTTGGTTTTTCAAAGATCTATTGTCTTATTTCTTAGTAAATGCCTTTGTGCACATATACACTTACAGGTCTGCCACACCAAGATCTGTAAGAGGGGACACTTGGTCCATATTAAATAAAGGCTTTTGTTTCTAGACCCAGTCTAGCTGCACCTCCTAATGCTACCCCACTGCCCCCCCAAGCCTTTTGTGGTTTGTTGGGGATACTTTTCTAGTATTTCCTTCTCACATGCATCTCCTCCTTGCATTTTTGTGTCTTTCATTCTGGAGTATTTGGCAAGTGTCCTGCTCGTGCTTCTGATTTTGATGTACTCGCTCACCAGTCTGGGTCATGATACACCTCATCTGTGACTGAGTGTTGTGTGGGTGCCACTTGCTCCCTTTTCCTAATTCAGGGTTGGTACGCTAGTAGAAAACCAGTCTTCCTTTTGAGCACCTCTCATTTTTGGTCTTGTCTCTCGTTCGGGTAGCGTTTTTTTCTTCCTAATTTTTTGGTGGCTTTTTGGTTGACAACCAGGTTGATCCTCTCAAGTTGCTTTTCCCAGTTTTTCCTCGTCTTGCGGGGGCTTCTCTTTTATCCAACCTTTACTTGGCCTTTGTTCCTTCAGATGGCTCCTCCTGAAATGCATAACTGTTCCCAAATTCATTTTGCACTTGGTGTCTGTGCCCACCCCTCAGATTGACTGCTTTAGCATCCCAGCTATTTCTGAATTGATATATTTATTCAGCATTAAACGTATATTAAAAAAAAAAAAAATTCATATACCCCCTCACTGTCTGTTTTTTTCAGTCCGTTTTTTTTTTTCTTTCCAGTCTGGTGTTCTATCATTATGGGTCTCCAGTACTCTATCAGATAGAGGCTGGGCTGGGTACCGCGCGGTACAGGAGATTGTTTCCGGTGTTCCCGGTCGGACTGAAGGGAAGTGAGCACTCGGTGTGCATTCCTGTCAGTCCGGCCATGAACAGGAAACTGAATCTCCTGTACCACGCGTGGTACCCGGCAGGACTCCAGGAGGAAGGAAAAGGAGCGCGGCCACGCTACAGCCTGGAAACGGAAAGTTTAGGGCCCCAGGCCAACTCGGGGTCCCAATCTATTTTTGCCTGCCCTGTAGCGACGGGACTGCCCCCCCCCCCCCCCCCCCAATCTCCTTTCCTGGGAAGTTTAAAATTAATGTCTTCCAGTCTATGAAGAGACATATAAATCCCACTCCTCTGTATAGCCATATTGTACTGTTTGCTCACAAAAATTAGGTATGCTGGGCAGAGGAGTTCTACAGGGACTGGCTTACTTTTTCTCTTTGCCAGCCTTGTAACCTTCTTTAGACATCACTATAAACTGACTGTTCAGAATTCCTATGCCCCTCAATGGACTTGCAGATCATTTTGTGCCTACCACAATACCGCCTTTTTAATTTTTAGACCAGTCTTAATCGTATACACAACTTTTAAGAGAAATTGTTTTTTTTTTTTTTTTTTGCACAGAATATCAGTATGTCAGTTGAAGGTGATTATACCTACCTCCGAATCAACTTCTACTGCCCAGGCAGTGCCCTAGGGCGCAATGAAGGAAATATATTTCCCAACCCTGATGCCACATTTGTAAAGGAAATGTAAGTGAATTTTCTTTTCAAAGTCTTTTTTTTTTTTTTTCAAAGGGCAATGCATTACAAACATTACTCAGAAGGTAACTATAAGACAATGAGGTATTGCAGACAAAAGCATAATTTCCTGTCTCCCTTCTCAAATTGGTTCAACAGAAGCTGGCTAGGGGGACAACCTAGTGAGATCACAATTATAGCTATACTCCTTTTGACTTGGGACAGGATTAAGGTAAATGGAAGGCCAGAGTGACTATTAAGGGCCTGTCCGCCCCCCCCCCCCACCCCACAAGCGTGGGCCTAAAGCCCGCTTATAATGCACCATGCCCATGTTGTAATGCCTAATAACGATGCAGAGAAGTCCGTGAAAGGGCCAGAAGGTAAAGAAAAGGTAGAATGGAAAGTGCTAAATATAGAGTATTCACGCGCTACTGTGGAACAGTTGAATGACAGCTGTGAGGGGTTAAGTATGAATCAACTGCTACAAAACACTGAAACGTAAAACCAAGACTTGAGTGTGCATGAAATATAAAAGTAGTGCTGAGCTGTTGATAAAATTATATGCAAAAGCATAAAAACGCACAAGCATTAAAGCAATAATGGGTGAAAAGTGCAAAATATTGTGCAAGTGGCAAACTATGCAAGGTATAAAAATTTGCACAAGCATAAAAGCAATGATAATAGGTGCAAAGTGAAAGAAATTATGCAAGTGGCAAACTAAATGACGTGCCAAACAAAATAGTGTCCAAATAAACCTCAAATGCTGAAGAGGTATGCAAAAAATCATGGGAAAAAATTCAAATGATACAAACGCAAATAACATCTGCTCTGAAACAATCACATCTGCTGTGAAATATGTAAATATAGAAGTAAAAAATAGAAAGTGCACCCTTTCCAATCAAAACACAAATCCTTTAAAACCACTCATAAGCCACCCGATACTTAATCCCTGGTTCCAATATTGTTTCGAATGCAAGTTTGTTATGTAAAATTGCCGAAAGGTGTTAAATAATCATGATCCATGTCACCTTGGTCATTATCAAGTTGAAGGGGAATGTGGAGGTCTTCCATGACCTAGCTATTGCGATCCTAGCTGCCACAAAAATAAATGTTTTATAAGTCTTCATGTGTCTTGGCGCTCCCTCCAATGGGCATCCCAGCAATGCTTCCTGTTGTAATTTGATAAGGTTCAACTGGGTAAGAGAAATATATTTGTAGATGCAGATTCAGAACCGCCTAGCTTTTGGGCATGCCCACCATATGTGGAATACAGAGCCTTCCATATCAGTGTCTAAAGCACAAACGGGAAGCACCTGGGTCACAAGAAGCCACCCTCACTGGTACCATACCAGTGCAAGAAAACGTTATAATTCAATTTGTCTTCTAATATAAATTTCTATAGTCTTCTATTTCTTACAATTTTTGTTTTATTCAGAACCTATCGAGCCTCCAATATGAAGACCCCAGGTGAAACATCTGTGCCATCACTGAACTTGCAGAATGCTTTCCGCATAATAAAGGAAGTGCAGAAACGATATAAGACCCGGGAGGCAGAAGAAAAAGAGAAAGAGGTGAGAGGATAAATGAGTAGCTTAATTTTTATTTTATTTTTTACTTTTTTGATTTATGTATGTTTTCTCAATTGCATTTTTTCTTTGATTCTTTTTCCCCTTACAGGGCATCGTCAAACAAGATTCTCTCGTAATCAACCTCAATCGTAGCAATCCCAAACTGAAAGACCTTTATATCAGGCCAAACATTGCCCAGAAGAGAATGCAGGGCTCTCTTGAAGCCCATGTAAATGGTAGGTATGCTTTGTCAGTTAGGCTTTTATAAAACCTCAAGTAAAGATGTGCAGATGCCAACACAAGAGTTAGGCTCCATTCACACCTAGGCGTTTTAACACCTCAAGCCTGACGCTCTTGCAGCCCCTAATACGCTGGAGGGGTGATTTAACATTGCCCTCTATGGAGATGGTTCATATCTTCACGCCGAACGCTTGAAGCTCAAAACAAGTCCCGGACCCTTTTTTTCAGCCGGCTTTGGCGTTCGGCATAGGAGATGTGGACCTGTAAAAAAATGGGGGTTAAAATTGCGGGGTTTTGTCGCTGCAAATCGTGGTTCAAAACGCCGCAATTTGTCGCCGCAATTTGCGGGACAAAATGCCGCGATTAGGTGTTAATGCAGCCTTAAGTTTTATAGTTAAAGGTTTGGTGGGATGAGGTTGTCAAGATAAGTATAACAAAATCTGGGATCGATGGCTTCAGTCCGCAGACACATGCACTAATGGTCCGTAAAACTATAAATCCTTATAGGGTGAAATCCCATTGATGGCTTAGACATAAGGTCTTCCACTTATTGATCAATTGGAATACGTTTTTGATCTGCTGTGTCTATATGTGTATGAGCCATATTTTGTTTTGTGCAATTCTCCAGTATTGCCTTGTAGCTTGCAGTACTATGTTCAGAATGTAAATTGTTCAATAAAAACTTTTTCAAAAAACAAAATAAGGTTTGGTGGGATGCAAGTTTAGTGTGTAAGTTAAACTTTTGTCTCTGACAGTGTAAAAACACTGCTTCCCTTCTGTGCTTTCTGTTGCTTGAATTAGTGGAAGTCTTTGGGATTTCTGGACTTCCCACTAGCAGAGTGCAGTGAGGAGAACTTGGTGCTTAAAAAAAAAAAAAAACATGGTAAAAAGTAGCTGAAATTACTCTTTATGATGGTGAGAAGCTACTGGTTGAAAACATGTCTTGCTACTGTTTTAATTTAAAAGGTCATTAACAATGTGTAAAAGTTCAAAATGCGGCACTTAAGAGTAACAGTACTTCTAAAGAGGGAGAGTTGTAGACACGCGTCACCAGCTTCAGTGTGTAAATGGCAGCGCATCACAAAATTAGTCGGTGTGCTAGTGACGACCCGCCTGAGACACTAGCACGCTTAGCCCCGGCCATTCGAATTTTGTGATGCATTAATTCCTGTACTAAAAATGTAAGTTACTACGAATATATTATTTTTATGAATTTACGGGCTTCACTATTGGCTGCCTTCTTCATTTAGTATCACTGGTTAATATGATGAACGCTTTACATCTGGTGTGAGAATCTAAAGACTGTGTGGATGTTATTTGATGACCAGTCAGTACCCTGGGTTGGATTTCATGTAAAGTTGAATACTGGAGATGTGTTTTTGGGTTTCCATTATATGCACACTACTTCCGGCTATTTGGTAAGCAGATTGAATGTCCACGTGGTGGCGAGTGCTCTCATTTACACACTGAAGCTGGTGATGGGTGTATTCAACTCTACCTCTTTGGACTCATTGTTACGCTTAAGCGCTGCATTTTGAACTTTTATGGACTTTTATATGTTTGGTGATCAACAAATTGTGCTGGCTGCTTTATTCACCTTATCACATTTAGTAGCGCAGATATTGACCTGTTTGTTAATGTGTAGCCACTATGTCTGTCTAATACAAATTTTGTTTAGGTTTTCGCTTCACGTCTGTTAGAGGAGACAAAGTGGATATTTTATACAATAACATCAAACATGCAATTTTCCAGCCGTGTGATGGAGAGATGATTATTGTACTTCATTTTCATCTTAAGGTAACAATTATGTATCAATGATTTTCTTGATGTAACCAGAAGTCTGGGTACTTTTACTAATATACCTTTTTTGACTTAAACAGAATGCCATAATGTTTGGAAAGAAAAGGCATACAGATGTCCAGTTCTATACAGAAGTTGGAGAGATCACAACAGATCTTGGCAAACACCAGCACATGCATGACCGAGATGATCTTTATGCTGAACAGGTGAGCTTAGATGATAAAGTTATTACGAAGATGTTGTGCTTATACATCTGAATATCCCAGCCTGTGTACATCAGTAGTGGACAACTTGGTTAAAAAAAAAAAAATAGTGCAGCCCCAGATGTGTCCAGAGTGACGCACAGTAGGAGCGTGGATGATGCAGGGTGTGTGCTGATGAGGTCAGCTGGTCAACTCCTTCCTGTCATGACCTCTAGTCTGTCCAGGAAGTAAGACATTACTATCGGATATGTTTGGAAACAAGGATGAGGATAAGTCAAGTAAGTGTGTGTAGATTTAATGGAAAGCTTTGATATTTTTGCAAAATAAGTACATTAAGGTGAGCTTATCTTTTTTTTTTTTTTTTTATCAAAAAAGATGTTTATTAGAAAGAAGCCAAAGGGCGCAGACAGTACAAATAATCGACCAAAAGAAAAGGCCAAGTACAGTACATTGGCAGTTGTACAAAAACGAGGAGCATAATACAACCACACTATTACTGGAATAGGCACCATGTACAACTTTCGCTCCGCCCTTCGCTATATCATAGCTGGATTTATTTAATTTTTTTTAACAAATTTATTATAACAAAAGGTGCATACATGTCATTACATACAACCACAGTGTAACGGATAACATGAGGGCGTGCAGCAGTCAGAATAGATACAGTTCAAGGCTGGCCACCTGAATAAGAATCCCATGAAAACAAGAGTAAAAAAAAGAGGAAGAAAGGGCAGTACATGGAGCCAACCGTGTAGGTGTCCCCGACCCGTAACAGTATACCCGGCCTGGAGCAGGCCACTCCTTAGGCAATACAGACCTATAGTGCCCTACGTGCAAGAATCAGTCTTTGAGCCAACGATTCCCTATTTTGTCAAATTTGGTTGGGCATTCCCTGTTAATGTATATAACCTTTTTATACGGTAAACTGTTATTGACCTCCATCTTCCACTCCACCAACCCAGGGGGCACAGGCCGCATCCACTTTTCGGGCAATAACCTTCTGCACCGAGAACAATGTCTCATGCAAGAACGACTTTGTGTACTTGTCTATGGTATCTGGAAACACCCCGAGTAGGCATGGTTTCGGGTCTAATGTGACCGGAGAACGAATGTGGTCGTGAAGGAAGGTTTCGACTTGGGCCCACAGACCCTGCATCTTGGGACATGACCACATTAGGTGAAAGAATGTACCCATCTCCCTCCGACACATCGGGCAAAGGGTAGATTGGGTGTTTCTATATCTGGCCACCCGAAGGGGAGTGAGATATGCCTGATGGATATTGTAAATTTGAGTCAATCTGTCTGAGAGCTTGGGTGAGACGGCCTTGCAGGATTCTAGAGCCTCCTCCCATTCCTCATCCTCCAAGGGGCTTATCACCCGTTCCCATCTAGGTTTGAGCTTATATGCCAACCTGGTGGAAGCAGGAGTAGAAAGCATACTGTAGAAGGCCGATGTTAGTTTGCGGAGGTCAGTACTTTTAATTATGACCATGAGTGGATTAAGGGCAGCCCGCGGTATGGACTCCAAAAACTAAGCCCGGGCCGCGTGTTTCACCTGCAAGAATCGAAAGAGCATGTGAGCTTATCCTTTTAAGAGTAACTCTGGTAAACTGTTTCCCCCAAATTGTGTTAAGGGTGGTGGATCAGGATTTCCTACAGATAGTTGTAGTAGTTTTTATGATGGTAGTACCTTGAATATGACCTTTTTGCAGTAAACAGAATTAAGTAGAGCCTGGATTCGTAAGGTCCAGGGGAAGATTCATCCATTACTTGGTTTTGATGCGGAGAGTGTTCAAAAGACTAAATCTTTCAAACACTCACATTTGAGCCAATAGATGTGACAGATGTTGGTTGGGATCCTCTAGATAAATCAGGTTATCGTCCACATATATAAAGAAACATGTTTTAAGGTCCTTAAAGTTAAGCAGAAAAAAAACAGGGCAGGATTTTATTGCAGACAAGGCATACTATGTCTCTCCTGCAATAAAGTTCCATTGCCTGCCTGTACACCCCTCTATGCTGAACTTCATACATTCACATGGGGGTAAAGCCTTTCCCTGTTTTCAATAGAAGTACCATTAAAGCTTTTCTTGCAAAATTCTGATCTTAATCATAATAGGTAATGTATTCCAATGTGTTATAGGGCCACTTCCCCTATAACCCTATCCCACTCATTGCTAGTGTCCTGAACCTGAAGGGACCTCCTTCTCCTGAAGGGACCTCCTTCTCCTGAAGGGACCTCCTTCTCCTGAAGGGACCTCCTTCTCCTGAAGGGACCTCCTTCTCCTGAAGGGACCTCCTTCTCCTGAAGGGACCTCCTTCTCCTGAAGGGACCTCCTTCTCCTGAAGGGACCTCCTTCTCCCTCGCTTACAAAATCAGCTTCACTAGTTTATTACTTCAAATTCTTTAATCAACACCTCACTGTCTATTTCCTACACAGAACCTTTTGTTTTTCCAGTTTGGTGCAACCTCAGTAAAACCTTTGGCGCCATACCCAGACCCTACGCTGTAGGAATAGCCTCTGTTTTCTCTGAGCACTAAAGTGCAAGGGCACCCACCTTGGCACCTGGTGCACCACGATGTGTGCCGCAGGATGCTATACAGGGCCATGATCAAATGCTATGGAACCTTGAGGCGTAAGCCCACTATGACGTACAAAGCCTGGATATGTACTCTCCAGTATCTTCGACAGGTAAAACAGTCACTGTGTATCTCTGATCTTTACTCAAAAAACTGGGCTGTTTTTGGATGTATTCACTTCACGTTGAAAACTTTTCAAATTGGTGCTAAAATCTGATTGTGCCTTTTTTGGCTTGCTTTTTGCCAATGGTGGACACCCGGTGGAAAAAAGTGAATTTAGAATTGCATATGAAATTTTTTTCTGCTGAAGGCCCACACAACAGTGATGCTACCTTCCTTGCATCAGAGCAGAACCCTGTTCAAACACTGATGTCTGCATTCGACTTTAATTCAATTGTAGCTACTCAACTTGCGGGCTTACCTGATGAAAGCAATCTTTCTGCATCTGATTCCTTTGACAGATTATGGCCTTACTACAGCCATTTTTGTCCCTGGCTCAGACTTGCCCTGCCTACTAACTTGTTGGATCCCAATATGCACTTGAAGAAGCAGGACTAAAGGGAATAAATACTGGGGCAGTATTGGAGAAAGCTGCAGACCGCCAATGTGTTAAGGGAGCTTCATGAATGTCATGAGGCAAATTTCCAGAATGGCACTAATATCTACACTCCATAGTCCCATCGCACACGTTCCTCGAATAAGCTCTTTAGGCTACTTGGTGCTGAAGGGACCACCAGCTGCATACGGGAACTTAAACCATTTGTAGATATTTATTTACATATGGCTCTAATATCTATTCACTTTTGAAGAATTTTATGGCTTAGAGTTTGACCAGCTGAGTCAGTCGGCAACAGGTGCCTCACGTATGCCCTTCCAAGGAAGGTATTTGGTGAGGCAAATGACCAGTTCATCAAAATGTCACTGGAGAAAATGATTTTTAATTTCACAAAGGAAGATTCCAGAAACCTTTTTCAGAAGTTCCTAGCTCCTCAAAATGCTTAGCACCTGTCCGCTCTACCCAGGCTTCAACTACGAAGCCTAAATTTGCCTTTCCTTTAGGCATAAGACTTGGCCCACGAATGCAGCAAAGCATTCCCCATATTGCTCTTCACAATAAATGGGTGCCTTCAGTCCTAGAGTGGGGTATGTCTGTTAGTTTGCCAATCTCTGGGTCACAGACCTCTCTGACTGGTTGGTTCAATCAATGTTTTCAAGAAGGTACAAAATAGTTCAAAGCTGCTCCTTCACTTTTTTTTTTTTAATTCATCCTGAGCCACCTCTTGTCCTAGGGAATAGTTGAGCCAGTACCTCCAAAAGACAGGTTAAGAGGTTTCAACCCAAACTTGTTCACTGTACTAAAGCCCAGCGGGAGATATTGGCCCTATTTTGAGCCTAAAATTCCACAACAAATGCCTTCAAAATCTGCATGGAATTTGCAAGGTTAGTTATTTCCTCTGAGACAAGTGGAATACTTGGCATCGGATATCCAAGATGCCTATCTGCATGTTCCTTTTAACCCAGTGTTTCTCAACTCCAGTCCTCAAGGCCCCCCCCCCAACAGGTCATGTTTTCAGGATTTCCCTCAGATGAAAAGGCCGTGGGAATTAACTAAGGCAGTGAAACTGATCAAATCACCTGTGCAAAATAATGGAAATACTGAAAACCTGACCTGTTGGGGGGGCGTGAGGACTGGAGTTGAGAAACACTGCTTTAACCCATCCCATGCACTTCATTGGCAGAAAACCACTTCCAGTTTCACACTGCTCTTCGGCCTTTTCTATTTTCAGTTATCACAAAGGTTTTAGCACCACGGCTGTCCCAAGCTCAAGACATGGGCTATCTGGATGACCTTCTTTTGAAGGGCGCACCTCTCCTGGTCATTTGTCAGAAAATGTTCACAGGACAATTCATCTGCTCCAGGCTTTCAGCTGGGGGATAATTTTTTTTTTTTTTTTTTAATCTTTCCAGCCTTTTCTAATTTATTATTTGGGTCTGGTCCTGTACACATAGTTCCAATAAAAGTTTTTATTTTTGTGTGTGTGTGTGTGTGTGTGTGTGTGTGTGTGTGTGTGTGTGTGTGTGCGCTAATGCTCGAACAGAGATCCAAGAGAAATCCCAATTGAGATTCTCCATGGGAGTTCTAGGACTAAAGGTCTCCCCCTTTTTTGAGGCACCCCAGCCCTAATGATGGGGAAGTCCTCCCTCCCCTATCACTAAAAAAATGATCAGTGACGTTACACGCACAGCGACGCCCGCTTCTGGTTAACCCCTTCACTGCCTGTGTAATTTTTACAGTAACCAGTGCATTTTTATAGCACTGTTCGATGTAAAAATTACAATGGTCCCAAAATAGTGTCTGCCATAATGTCGCAGTCACAAAAATCGCTGACCGCCGCAGTTACTGGAATTTTTTTTAATAAAAATGCAATAAAACTATCCTTTATTTGGTAGACGCTATAAATTGTGCGCATACCAATCAATAAACGCTTATTACTATTTTTTTTTTTTACCAAAAATATGTAGAATATGCATCGTCCTAAACAGAGGGAAAAAAATGTTTTTTTTTTTTGGGGATATTCTAGCAAAAAAAAAATTGCTTTTTTTTTTTTTTTTTAAATGTTGCTCTATTTTTGTTTATAGCACAAAAAATAAAAACCGCATAGGTGATCAAATACTACCAAAAGAAAGCTCTATTTGTGGGGGAAAACCTCCAATTTAGTTTGGGAGCAACGTCTTGCGACCGCAATTGTCAAAGTGCCGAATCGCAAATAGGGCCAGATCCTTTAGCTGCATAATGGTCCGGGGCTTAAGTGGTTAACAGCTTGCATGTAAGATCCGTTTCTTGGAGTACACCACGGGACACAGAGGTCCTGCCCCTGTCCTGGGTTACATATTGCTTTGTTACAAAACTGAGGAACTTCCCTTATGGGAGGGGTTATATAGAGGGGAGCCTGTCTTCATTGATTGTGCCAGTGTCCTATCACCTTTGGTGAAATATACAACCCATTATGTAATGACTTAGACTGTGTACCCCAAGAAAAGGATTTTTACAGGTAAGCTGTTATTAAAAATCCTATTTTTTTTTTTTTTTTCACCGTTAATGCATCCTATGCAACATAAACATGATTTGTGTTAAATTAATGAGTCTGTTTCCTGACTTGACCTCGTTATGACGTATGGGAGCAGGCAGCTAAGAAGCATACTTGCAGCAGTAAGTTTGTTGCTGTTTTGATGCTGCAAGAGTAATCCTTAATTCTACAATGTAGATGCACTGTATAATCTTTTTATTTATTTTTTTAACAGCTGGAGCGTGAAATGAGACATAAGTTGAAAACTGCATTCAAGAACTTTATTGAAAAGGTTGAATCTCTCACTAAAGAGGACCTTGAATTTGAGGTTCCTTTTAGAGACTTGGGGTAATTTTTCTCCCTGACCATTTTTTTTAGTTCACATTTAATTCTGAAAGTGAAACTGAATGTACTTTTACAGCAAATGTTGTAGTACAAATCCTTATTTCTGTGCTTCAGGTTTAATGGAGCTCCTTACAGAAGTACCTGCCTCTTGCAACCCACCAGCAGTTCTCTAGTCAATACTACTGAGTGGGTGAGTATAAAGTCTGCCTCCATTCTGTGAACACAGATGCAAAAATGGAGCACATATATACCTAATTACTGTATTTGAATGTCCTGTTTTTTGGTCTTGTATCCACAGCCACCATTTGTAGTAACTTTAGATGAAGTGGAACTTGTGCACTTTGAGAGAGTCCAGTTTCACCTGAAGAATTTTGATATGGTCATAGCCTACAAAGATTATAGTAAGAAGGTTACAATGATCAATGCCATTCCTGTGGCATCACTCGATCCAATCAAGGAGTGGTTAAAGTAAGTATGCCAATAAGTAGCATTGTGAGATCACATGTACTGTTTAAACTGACAGGTTATTTTAGTAATTGCACATTTAAAGCAGAAATGAACCCACTGGTTTAAAGTGGAACTGAAAGTAGCAAATGCCCACCTTTCGTCCTGTCCTGTCATCTTCCGAGTGGTGTTTTTGTCCATTTTCACTAACCTGTGCTGGATTGTTACTCCTGTGCATGCACAAGAGGCTGTCATTTTGGCACACAGTGATCAGGCTAGCTGCTCTAAGCTAAGCTGTGCATGCGCAGTTCTGTTTACATGTGGGGGGTTGTTGAGAGCAGGAAGGTGGGTGAATTTTTATTGCATGTCTTTGCAATTAAAAAAACCCCTGCTTGCTCCCAGTGAATAACGGCAGTAGTAGTTCCGCTTTAAGTTTCTCAGAACGGTTTATATTCACGTTATGCCTCGAATAACTGATACAATTACTATAGTGCGTAAAGCTGAACTCCCGTAACAACTTGTTGTTCTGTTAATTAGCAAGGAACGTACATTCCAATTTAATAATTATGCTGCCAAAATTAGTGTGTGCTTTTCATTACTTCCGGCATTGTTGCTGTTTCTTCTTGCTGTAGGCTGTCATTTTGCTGACGCTCAGAGCCCTTGAGCAGCAGTAAATCTTTAGGCTGTCAGCTGATCGGCCTCTACATTTTCGGCAGAGTAGGATGACACTGCATTATTGGAATTTAAACCGTATAGACACTTTTTTTATTTTTTTTATTCTACATGGCTAAACCTGCAAAATGAGCCAAAATTAAGTGATCTAGCTGAACTTGTTAGACCAAAGTTCCTCTTCAAGTTAGCTCTGAACTGTCAAGTCAAAACATAGCTGCTGTCATAAGTAATCATGTGTGCAGCACCATGGCAGCTGCAGATCAAACTAAGGCCAATACAGCAAGTTAATTAACAGTGAAAGATAGTTTTAATTCTTCTTTAAAGTGGTTAAACTCGGACATGAAATCTGAATTAAGTACTTCCATAGTGTTTACTTGCCTCTCTCCAAAGCACTAAGTGTCATTTATCTCTGCTGTCCAGTTCGTTATCAGCACAAGTCACTTCTGACAATTTTCCTGACACCAAGAGCTAATGGGAGGGTGATCTCCAGCCTGTGATTAAGGGCCTTCATTTCTGTTTGTGAAGGGTGTGTCCATTCCCTCCAGTCAGCTCTCTGAGCTTTTGTACAGTGTCAAAATGCAGCTCTCTCCCCCCCCCCCCCCCTTGCTTAGTGAGTCTGTCAAAGATCCTTTTCATCTGAATTTTACATGGATGTACAGGACAAATTGCTGCAGATAAATGGGTACAACTTATGTTGAAGACACTATAAAACAATTACAGAAGCACTAAAATCACCAAGTGTCTAGTTACAACCATATTTTCAACAATAAAATCAAATTGTACGCCTAAAACACAATACATTTACATATTAAAGTGCAATCATGAACAGGAGTTCAGTTCATAATCCAAGTGAATATTGAATTGGTAACAGTTCATATGTTTACTCGATGTGCATCCACACTTCCGTTCTATGCCCAAAGTGTAAATTCATGCTGCCACCACCATTAAAAAGGCCCCTTGCCACATGTGGACCATTATAAATGGTCAAAAGTGCTCTATATTCTTCCAATGGCCTCCTATAGTGCAAGTTCCGTTGCTGATCTGGATAACCTCCGTCAATCTTCAGGCCTCACCATCAAAAGGAATAATGGTGCATAGTGGAAAATATGCCTTTTAAATGTTTGAAAGTGTGTTTGCATGACAAAACATCAAAAAATGCATTGCCACAATTTTATATGCTATCACAGTGGCAGCTTTATTCTTTGTCTTTGGGGGAAAATAATTCTTAACGAAGATTTTGGAATATAACTTCTGTAGGCGATTGTTTCATCTGTTTTTCACCTGAGGGCAGCCACTTCACTGTGTATAGGTAAGGGTTTACCACCACATTAAGGCTTAAATTTCTTCATGTGGTTTGATCTTAGCAGAACGTTTATGTAGTTGCCAAAAGAGACAAAGAATGCTTCGTTATTTTCAGTGTCGGGTGTATTTTGAAAAGCAGAGTAGAAATGGAATGTTAATGCTTTCATTCTGTTCATTTATGCAGCTCTTGTGATCTCAAATATACAGAAGGTGTTCAGTCGCTGAACTGGACTAAAATTATGAAGACTATCGTGGATGATCCTGAGGGGTTCTTTGAACAGGGTGGTTGGTCCTTCCTTGAACCAGAGGGCGAGGTGAGCCAAGGATATGTACACAACTTGTTGCCATTTTGCACAGCTTTATTCCCTTTTATTTTTCATTATGGTGGTTTCCCTCTCCTATTCTCAGGGAAGTGATGCAGAGAATGCAGGTTCAGAGTCTGAAGTAGAAGATGAGACCTTCAACCCATCTGCTGATGAAGTTGAAGAGGAGGAGGAGGATAGTGATGAGGATTATTCTGATGAGTCGGAAGACTCTGGTAAGTATAGGCAATGATGTATTTTACTGATGACCAATATGTATATCCAGGGCTCTAGTGTCGTGGAACGACTTGAAAGATAGTAAAATCTTCATAGGAATGGACAATATCTGTGCTTATGGCTGTACATTTATAGCTCCTATTTTTTATCAGTTTACAGTGAAGAATCCTTGGGTACTGATGAAGAGAGTGGGAAGGACTGGGATGAACTAGAAGAGGAAGCCAGGAAAGGTAAGTGGTGATATAAAATTTTAATCAGCTAGTGGAATTTCCATTAAATGGATCACAATAAAATGTTCTGATCTTGCTAATGTGATCAGCCAGCCTATCTATTCATCAATGTTATACTATCGTCTTTGTATATTATAATGTAGAATCTTTTGTGGAAACCTCATGATTGTAAATTACTTTGCTTAAAGGTATGAAGGTTCATCCTTGCGTGGTACAGTGGGGTTGATTTACCAAAACTGGAGAGTCCAAAATCCTGGTACAGCCCTGCATAGAAACCAGTCGGCTTCCAGTTTTTTTTTTTTTGCAAAGCTTGATTGAACAAGCTTAACCACTTACGGACCGCCTACCGTCGTTGTACCTCAGCACTTGGATATTATGGCAACAGCTAGCTGCCCTCTAGCCCTGGTATCCTCTTTTGTGGAAGGTCCACTTTCCGATAACAGTGGTCTCTGTGGCGGATTCACTGCAAGATCACTTTAACTGGTTGCCGACCAGCTGCGGCAATTCTACGGCAGCAGGTCGACTCCCCTGCGGCAGAGCCCGTAGCTATATGTCGGCGCTCGATGCGGCCACTAGGGGCGCGTGCCCGCCGCCAGAGGCGTGTATGCTCCCCACTCGCCTCAGAGTCCCGGGCACCCGCGATTGCTCGGTACAGAGCGAGGGCTGGGAGCTGTGTCTAAACACACAGCTCCCGGTCCTTGCCAGGAAGATCTGTAATTTCCCCTAGTCAGTCCACCCCCCCCCCCCCCCATACAGTTAGAACACACCCAGGAACATACTTAACCCCTTCCTCACCCCCTAGTGTTAACCCCTTCACTGCCAGTGGCATTTTTATAGTAATCAATGCATTTTTATAGCACTGATCACTATAAAAATGCCAATGGTCCCAAAAATGTGTCAAATGGCAGCCGAAAAAAAATTGCTGATCGCCACCATTACTAGTAAAAAAAAAAATATATTAATAAAAATGCCATAAAACGACCCCCTATTTTGTAAATGCTATAATTTTTGCGCAAACCAATCGATAAACGCTTATTGCAAATTTTTTTTTAATGAAAACTATGTAGAATAATACGTATTGGCCTAAACTGAGGAAAAAACATTGTTTTTATATATTTTTGGGGGATATTTATTATAACAAGTAAAAAATATTGAATTTTTTTGAAAATAGTCGCTCCTATTTTTGTTTATAGCGCCCAAAATAACCGCATAGGTGATCAAACACCATCAAAAGAAAGCTCTATTTGTGGGGGAAAAAGGACGCCAATTTTGTTTGGGAGCCACGACCGCGCAATTGTCAAAGCGACGCATTGCCAAATCGCAAAAAGTGCTCTGGTCATTGGGCAGCAATATGGTCCGGGGGTTAAGTGGTTAATCAAGGGGGGCTGCCGTGCTCTGGTGCCCTCCGCCGCTTACTAAAGTGAAGGCAGTGGTGGAGGCGGTGGTGTCTGCTCGCATCTGTGGTATGGAGCGGAGTGAGGTGAAGATGGCCCATCTCCATAACATTGCAGGGCGGAAGCAATGTCAAAATGTCACTTCCACCCATAGCTCTTAGGCCCCTTTCACATGGACGGACCGTTCAGGTCCGCCTGTCAGTTTTGACGGCGGACCTGAACGGCGGCTCCATGCATCCCTATGGAGCGTCGGATTTCAGCGGAGACATGTCGTCGCGTCCCCATCCGTCCATATCGGATCGGGTAAGATCTGAGATCGCTCCATAGGAGACAGCGGTGCCCGACAAGGCCCTTCCCCGCTCAGTGAGCAGAGAGGAGCTTGTCATCCGTCAGCTCAGTGGAGATCTGCGGCTTCGTGTGGAAGAGGCCTTAGAGAATGTTTTTTTTTTTTTTTACAAATTACTTTTACTTTATTTATTTTTTATTGCAGTTTAGTGTAAATATGAGATCTGAGGTCTTTTTTTTTTTACCCCAGATCTCATATTTAAGGGTTCCTGTCATGCTTTTTTTCTATTACAATGGATGTTTACAGAAATACAGGATTTTTTTTTTTTTAATCGAACAGTGTAAAAATAAAAAATGTTTTTAAGTTTTAAAACGCCTCCCATCGAGCTTGCATGCAGAAGCGAACGCATACACGAGTAGTGGCCGCATATGTAAACAGTGTTCAAACCACACATGTGAGTTATCGCCGTGATCAGTAGAGCGAAGAGCAATAATTTTAGTCTTAGACCCTGTAACTCGGAACATACAACCTGTGAAATTTTTTGAATGTCGAAGTTTGTCACCTTTCCACAAGGGGGCGCAACTTTGAAGCGTGACTCGGTGTAACATCTTTCACAATATGAAAAAAATTGGGCTAATGTTAGTTTTTTTTTTTTTAATAAAAAAAAGTGCTTGTCAGACCGCTGCGCAAATATGGTGTGACAAAGTATTGCAACGACCTTCATTCTCTAAGGCAGGGGACTCCAAACTTTCTAAACGAAGGGCCAGATTACTGTTCTTCAGACTTGACAGGGGCTGGACTGTGGTCATCGAGAGTAGAAAAGGTCCCGATTATCAGTGGGAATAAACAATGCCCCATCTTTGGTGTCAGTGGGAGGAATTATGCCCCATCATTGGTGTCATTAAGCTCCATTTCTGGTGTCATTGGGAGAAATTGTGTTCCATTGTTTTTTTTACAAAGAAAGCTGTGCTTTATTGTGCAAATAGTAAATGTACATGGCATACAATACAAGAAAAAAAAGGGGGGGTGGTTCAAATCAAAGATATGGTACAAAATCGATACACGGTCATACAGAGATAAGGCATATCAATAGTTTACAGGAAGTGGAAAATACTGGTATTGTACGATCAAATACATACAGTTGTCACATATGCAGAGGCTTGGAATGACAGGGGATCAAGTTGCAGCCCGGGGGTGTCCTGCAAAGACCATATAGAATCAAGCCCAAAACACGCCAGCAGCCGTGAAGGGGGGGAGGGTGGGGGCAAAGAGTGGCAAACTCAGGCAGGGACGTCGTCACACGAAGCGGCGGTTCCCAGCCATGCGTCCCATATCCTGCCATACTTAGCGGGGCAGCCTCTATGGGTGTATATTTCTTTTTTATACGGCAGCACAGCATTCACTGCAGAGATCCACTCGCGGAGAGAAGGCGGCTCAACCTGGAGCCACCTCCGCGCCACGAGAAGCCTGGCAACAAACAACGATTCCTGTAGGAATACCTTGTGGTACTTATCCGAGTCAGGATCCGGAAATATTCCCAAAAGGCATTGCTTAGGGCATAGCGTCAGAGGGGACCCCATTTCGTCGTGTATGAACTGCACTACATGTGTCCAATAGTCCTGTATAACTGGGCAGGACCAGAGGAGGTGGAAAAAGGTGCTGGCGGGGCTATCACATCTGGGGCACAACGGGTTTTGGTCGGGTTTGTATTTAGCGAGGCGGGCGGGGGTCAGATAAGTCCTATGTAACATGTAAAGGTGTGTGAAGGCGGTCAGACAGCTTGACTGATACCTTCTTGCTAGTCTCTAGGGCGTCTTCCCACTCGTCCTCCTCCAACTCCCCCACGTCTGCCTCCCAGCGATCTTTAAGGCCGTATGCCAGGACAACAGCCGTAGGCCGCAAAAGTGTAGCATAAAACTCTGAGATAAGTTTCCGGGAATCTATCCCCTGTATGGTGCGTACAATATCTAATTTGTCAGTATTGGGAGATGCTTCACCAAATTGTGTCCGAAGAGCGTGACGGAGTTGGAAGTAGCGAAAGTGCATGGAGTTGGGGAGGCCGAACCCATCTTTTAGTTATTGAAAGGATTTGAGGACAGGGCCGTGGTATACATCAGAAAGGTATCGCACCCCCCACCGAAGCCACAAGGCCTGATCCGGGACAGTCAGTAATTCGCGTAAGCCAGGATTTTCCCAAAGGGGTGTATGAGAGTGAGTGGGCAGGACTTTAAGCCTGCGCCGCACCACCTCCCAGATTTTACAGTGATGGTAAAGCAGACTTTTATTATTCCCCGGGGACCAGGCACCCCCCAGGTCCCGAAGGAGTACCTGAAAAGGATGAGTGACCCCAGGAGTGGAGGGGAGACATATAAGGGACAAGTATCGGCTCCTGTCAATTTTGTCTAGGTAAAAAAAGTGAGACAGCTGCGCCGCCAAGTAGTATAAAGCAAAGTCAGGCAGAGCTGCTCCACCTAGATCCGTGGGGTTCTTCAACACCTGCCAGGACAGCTTGTGACGAGCGGAGCCCCACACAAAACGAATTAAGAATGGCTTTGATGGACTTGAAAAATCTAAGGGGGATATAGGCGGGGGCATGCCAGAGTACATACAGAAACTTAGGGAGAAGGATCATTTTAATAAGATTTACACGTCCCATCACCCCCAGCGGTAGCTTGGCCCACGTCTGCGTCTTAGCTTTCAAAAAGTGTACCAACGGCTCAAGGTTAACAGCAACATACTCCTCGGGGGATCTAGAGACTCGAACCCCCAAGTATTTCAGAGAGCTAACTCTAAGGAGAGGGAAAGAGGCCTGGAGTTCTGTGGGGACACTGATGTCTATAGGGAGTATCTGAGATTTGTCCCAGTTGATGCGTAACCCGGAATATCGCCCAAAGGTCTGGATGGCTTCAAGGGCAGTCTGCAGGGAGGGGCCAGCGTCCGACAAGTAGAGGAGCATGTCGTCAGCGTAGAGGCTGACTGTTTCCTCTAGCCCCTCACAACAGAGACCGTGTATGTCTGGATGTCTTCTAAGGGAGGATGCCAAAGGCTCCACCGCCAGGGCGTAAAGGAGCGGGGATAAGGGGCATCCCTGCCTGGTTCCCCTCCGCAGGGGAAAGGGGGCCGACACCCGACCATTCACCAAGATCCTGGCGTACGGGTCCTGATACAGAAGACGGATCCACTTTATGAAGTTAGGCCCAAAGCCAAACCGCGTAAGGCATTCCCAGAGGTAGTCCCACTCGACTGAATCGAATGCTTTCGCGGCGTCAAGGGACACCACCACCCGGGACCCCACCTGATCATGCCGCGCTTGCAAATTCATATGCAGTCTTCTCAGATTGTGCGCCGTGTTTTTAGCTGGCATGAATCCGGTCTGATCAGGGTGGATTAATGCGAGGATCACACCATTGAGCCGTGTCGCCAGGATCTTAGCAAGGATCTTAATGTCAAGTTGCAACAGGGATATTGGGCGGTAAGATTCAGGGAGTTCCAAGTCTTTGTCTGGTTTAGGGATTAGTACTATATACGCCTCCCGCATAGAGGCGGGCAGGGAGCCCAAATCAAAAATGGACAGAAACAGCTCCCGGAGCCTCGGGATCAGGGACTCACCATAGGCAGTATAGAACTCCAGGGGGAGGCCGTCTGACCCAGGTGCCTTAGAGGGTTTCAATGTGGAAAGTGCGAGCGCTATTTCATCTACAGTAATAGGAGACTCGAGGCTTTCCACCTGAGTGTCCGTTAGCATGGGTAGTTCAATGTTAGCCAGGAGATCCACTATCTCCCCCCTAGGGTTATGGGCAGCAGAAGAATACAATGAGGCAAAGAAGGAGCGGAACTCCCCAGCTACCCCGTCCGGGTCAGAGATCACAGCGCCTCCAGAGTCCCGAAGTGAGACCACTGTGGGAGGCCTGTGATCCAGATGGGCTAAATAGGCTAGGAGTCGACCCGCTCGTTCACCGCACTCATATACCCTCTGTTTGTTGTAAAATATTTTGCGCTCAGCCCTTTCAAAGAGGAGGCCATTCACGACCCGGGTCTGAAGCTTCAGAGCATCAGCCGTGTCAGGGGAAGGGTCAGAGACGAATGCTCCTTCCGCCTCCATAAGGGAGCGTTCCGCCTGTGCTACCACCCTATTTGAGGTCTTGCGGTATCGGGCAATGCTTTGGGAGAGGTACAGCCTGGCATGAGCTTTAAAGGAGTCCCACACTATCTCAAATGACGCAGAACCCCTGTTGATTTGAAAGAATTGGTCCCATTCGGTCCCGGCGTCCGCCAAATCAGGCACCACCGAGAGCCAGAAGGTGTTGAGTCTCCAGGTGTAGGTCGGGGGGGGGGAGGTGATGCGGAGCTCAATCCAGTACGAGGCATGGTCCGAAAGGACACGGGGATTGAACCCCTCATCACCCAAGTAAGGAAGGAGGGTCCGGGATACCAGTATCAGGTCAATACGTGACATAGAATTGTATGACGCTGAGAAGCACGAGAACGTCCTATCGGTCGGGTGGCTGTAGCGCCACGTATCCACCAGGTCCAAGTCAAGCAGGAGTTTACCGAAACGGGTCTGTGCATGTGCGGCGTCCGTAGGGGGTGTCGTGGAGAGCCTATCTAGGTATCTATGTGCAATATTATTGAAATCCCCCAGCCAGATCGCAGGTACAGTGGGAAATCGTGACATGAACGCCAGGCCTTCTGTCATCACTGCAAACTGAAAAGGGGGGGGTATGTATATGGCCAGGAGCAACACCTCAAGGCCATTGATTTTAGCATGCAAGAATAAATACCTGCCTTGCGGGTCAGACTGTAGCACGAGCAGGGCAAACTGCACAGATTTGGCAACCATTACAGCCACCCCCCTAGAGTTCAGTGTGTGGGGCCTGATATACCCATCCCACCCATGGTTTCTTCAGTGTCAGCATGAGCTGGCCAGTTAGGTGAGTTTCCACCAGTACCATGATGTCAGCTTTTTGTGATTTCAAAAAGGACAGCACAGCGTTGCGCTTTGGGCGGGCCCTTATCCCCCGCACATTCCAAGTTAAAAACTTTACGTTAGGCATGGTGAGCAGTATCTGTAGGAGTCTGCCCGGATGCCCCGAGCCCGCGCGCAGGCAGCCAGGGCACCCCCCGAGCAAACGGGGGGGCAGCCACCGCCCACGGACCCCGGAGCGCCAGGGACAGGATCCAAGCAGCAATACCATAGCACAGCATTGTAACACACACAGCATCACTCCACATAACAGTACCCAGAAAAAATAAGTAGGACCACATCCCCTCCTGCACAGCACATAAATTCACAACAGTGTTCCAACAGTTACCCGTGGGAGAACAGAAACAATAACAAAATAACACTCCGGAACGTCCGGGCCGGCGGGATGCCAGGCAAACGGCCAAGGCACCCCCGCAGGCCCGACCAGACCAGGGAAACCAGGCATACACATAAGTCCACGCCGTGGCGTGGGCATTGAAAAGTGCAGCGGGGTCCGAGGGGACTCCCGCATCTAGCGGGGGCGATTATCCGCTGTAAAACTAACAACAGTACAAGGAGTGGGGCACCTGAGTCATATTCCCAAGGATGAAGCGCAAGGGGGAAGTACAAGGATGTGGGAACACGAGGCCAAGGCACAGGCGCCATGACGGGTAGCAGCTCACCATCATAGAGTATCACAGGGGGCCATAATACATACATCCCAACACATGGAGCAGAGAATGCAAGAGTGGGGGAGAGCAGATACATGAGTACATACCGAGCTTTGCATAGTCCAGGGACAGGTGTGTGCATGGCGATGAGCAGCGCGGAGGGCGAGACAAGGAAAGCAACACGGGGGGGGGGGGGGGGTAGAAGGCCAGGCGCGATAAGGAAGTTCCAGCAGTAGGACCGCAGAAGAGATGAAGGATAAGGGTCGGGGGTCAAATCAAACGGTTCAGGTCGAGGCATGACAAAGTTCCACAAGCGACCCGGGAACAACAAAAAAAACATAACATGGTCTGCGGTACATCCCAGCGTGTTGAGGCAGGAGCTCTAGACGGGTCGCTGATCCGGCGGTGCCACTCTCTCCAGCCAGGAAAAGACTGCCTCAGGTGTGTCAAAGAAGTGCGCTCTGTCCTCTCCTGCGACCCGGAGCCGAGCCGGGAATAACATAGCATAGGGATAGCGGTGGACCCGTAGTTGGCGCTTAGCTTCTGAGAAGAGGGCCCTCTTCTTTTGGACCTCCGCCGAAAAGTCAGGGAAGACTCTGATCTCGGTGTTATGGAAGGGGATGTTACCCTTCAGCCTGGCCAGGCGTAAGACGGTGTCTCGGTCCCGGAAATTAAGCAGTTTTGCGATGAGTGTCCTCGGCGGAGCGCCCTGAGGAGGAGGTTTGGCAGCCAGCCTGTGGGCCCTCTCCACCACGAAGGAGGCCGAGAACTCCGCACGCCCATACGTGGTAATCGGCAAGTCTTCTAGGAATGAGGGGGGGTTCTGACCCTCCGCTCCCTCCGGCAGACCCACAAACCGCAAGTTGCACCTCCTTAAGCGATTCTCCATGTCGTCTTGTTTCGCCAGGATCGCAGTAAGTTTGTGTTGCATGCTCTCAACTGCAACCTGCAGCGGCGGTACCTCATCCTCCACGAGGCCGATTCTGGTCTCCGCCTCAGTCACACACACGGTCCCTGAGCTTCTGCAGGTCCTGGCGGATAAGAGAGACATCCACCTTGACCTCCTCAATCTTCCCCGTAAGGGAGCTTTTACAGTCAGAGATGGCTTCCAGCACACGCGCCGTGTGTTCAGCCGCCGAATCCGCGGGAGTCGAGGAGCCGGCGCCATCTTCTTCTCCAGCCCCCTTCTCCGTGAGCCGGTATTTGGCGAGTTTAGCGGCCGCGCTGGAGGTCTGCTTCGGCGGCGACATGTCCCCTGCAGGATAGGGCTTGTAGCCTCACAATCGGTGGCAAGGTAAAAGTCAAATTACGGCCCCAGGATAGTTAAGAAGGATCTTGGCAAGCAGAGCTCCCGTTCCACACTCCTCACACCATGCCGTCCAGGCCACGCCCCTTGTGTTCCATTGTTAGTGTTATTGTGAGGAATTGTGTCCCATCGTTCGTCTCATTGGGAGGAATTGTGCACTATCATTGGTGTCAGTGGGTCGAATTATGTCCCATTATTGGTATTGGTGTTTGAAAATGGTGCCCCAAGGGCCGGATCAAAGCAAGTAAAGGGCCACATCTGGCCCCCGGGCCGCAGTTTGGAGACCACTGCTAAGGTGTTAAAAAAAATATATATGTTTGGTTAGTTAGTTATTTACTAGCAAAAAAAAATTTTTTAACTTGTAAACTAAAAGTCTAAAAAATAGGCCTGGTCTTAACCACTTTAGCCCCGGACCCTATTGCTGTCCAAAGACCAGAGCACTTTTTGTGATTCGGCACTACGTCGCTTTAACAGACAATTGCGCGGTCGTGCGACGTGGCTCCCAAACAAAATTGTCGTCCTTTTTTCCCCCACAAATAGAGCTTTCTTTTGGTGGTATTTGATCATCTCTGCGGTTTTTATTTTTTGCGCTATAAACAAAAATAGAGCGACTATTTTGAAAAAAATTCTATATTTTTTACATTTTGCTATAACTATCCCCAACAAAGATATAATAAAAAAATTGTTTTCCTCAGTTTAGGCCGATACGTATTCTTCTACATATTTCTCGTTAAAAATATCGTAATTAGCGTTTTATTGATTGGTTTGCACAAAATTTATAGCGTTTACAAAAAAGGGGGTCGTTTTATGGCATTTTTATTATTTTTTTTTTACTAGTAATGGCGGCGATCAGCGTTTTTTTTTTCGGTACTGCGATATTATGGCGGACGCATCGGACACTTTTGACACATTTTTGGGACCATTGGCATTTTTATAGCGATCAATGCTATAAAAATGCATTGGATTACTATAAAAATGCCATTGGCAGTGAAGGGGTTAACACTAGGGGGCAGGGAAGGGGT
This sequence comes from Rana kukunoris, assembly GCA_029574335.1. Classification (NCBI taxonomy): domain Eukaryota; kingdom Metazoa; phylum Chordata; class Amphibia; order Anura; family Ranidae; genus Rana; species Rana kukunoris. The sequence goes on from CM056049.1 coordinate 263,164,645, forward strand.
TAAGTGTGTTGCTGGGTGTGTTCTAACTGTATGGGGGGGGGGGGGGTGGCCTCACTAGGGGAAATCACTGATCTTCTGTTCATACATTGTATGAACAGAAAATCAGTATTTCCCCCGCTGACAGGAACGAGAGCTGTGTGTTTACACACACAGCTCCCGTTCCCCACAGCTCCCGTTCCCCACTCTGTAACGGGCAATCGCGGGTGCCCGGCGGCGATCGTGCCCGCCGGGCGCGCGGGACTCGGGGCGCGCGCGCCCTACAAGTCTCTAAAGGGAGGACGTAGAGCTAGACAGCGCCACCGCTCCGCATTAATATGACAGCGGGCGGTCGGCAAGTAGTTAAAGTGGTTTGAGTTAGAAGCCAATTGGCTACCATGCAGAGCTGCACCAGATTTTGGCACGCTCTAGTTTTAGTACATATTCCCCAGTATGTTTAACTGCTTTCGGGTGGGCGGCATGTACAGGCACAATCGCGTCTATGTATGCCAACATTGTCTTCCAGGTTCAGGGTGGACACTGGGATTATGTCAACACGTTTCAGCCAATGATTCATGGCTGAGACCTGCTGAGCCATGTGTTGACAATCTGTTTCTTCTCCCCACAAAGCAGGGCGAAGGAACAAACAGATATTTAGTAAAAGGCAGCACACAATGACTCGGGAGTAATTTGTTTAAAAAATATTTGTTGTCTGCCTAGAAGATTTTAGGAATAATTTGTGGATTGACAGAGAGGTACTTTGGGACAGCACAAAGTGCTGCACTTATTGAGGATAGTGGGGGGTCTTATGGCTTGACTTAACTGGACATGTTGGAAGTATAAGGGTTACCATTTCTAGCCTCCTTCTGAAAATTCTAGATTCTTTACTTTGGGTTTAGGTTAGACCTAGAACATGGATTCTGTAAATGCTTATCGGAAAAGTCTGCCGTCTTTACCGATATGTGTTCTGGGACAGCTACTCGCGGAATTAAAGCCAAAGCATCAGCCTGACAGCCAGGGACCAGCATTCTGAAATGGAAATGTCAGCAATAATTACATTCTCTTGTGACAGATTCCCTTTAAGCCTTCCCCAGTAAAATGTTTTTGTTAAATTTGCATCAGTATGCACTTGCAAAGGTATTTCCTATCCTAGTTAATGGTGGATGTTTTCCTACAGCTGACCGTGAGAGCCGTTATGATGAGGAGGAGGAACAGCAGCTGCAAAGCAGAACTAAAAGGAAGAGTCATGGACATACTCCCGCCCCAGCAAAAAGGAGGAAGAAGTAACATTTTCAGCTCTTCTATCCCATCCACTCATACTTATTATATATATTTTTTACTTTGGAGAAAATCCCCAGTGCTACTCATTCCTCCCCCTATTCTGACCTTTCTGACATTCTTGCCTTTCCTACACCTTATCCTGTGAGTCTGAGGTGCATCGGTTTTGCTTTGCTGCTACAGACTGCTGAGATGCTATGTGATGGTTTAATGGACCAATAAGGCATTGTTTTATTACTAATTGTCCTCTTACCTTTGAACTGGACTGATCGCATAATGAATTTCCATGGCACCCAAGAGATGGCCCACCAGTCTCGAGAAGGATTTGTCATTGTATCTATACACCCTTTCACTTCTACATGGACTATGATGCTGTGTGACGTTTGTGGGTGAAGGTTACACTGCCAGCCTGTGTGGTTGGTTGTGTGCCTGTTTAGCCGCTGTGCATTTGACCAATCTCTTTGCCTCATCTAAAAGCTTGCCCATTCTTATTTCCTGTGTTGCTCTGTTAGGATTTCCAGTAAGTTACTTTTTATTTGCAAAATATTTTTGTTTAAAAGTATGCAGTCTATTGTTCTCCTTGCTGCTTTTCCCTTTACTGTGATTTTTGGCTCTTCTCCACTGCAAAGGTGACTTTCTTTTTTTTTCCCTGAAATTTCTTTTTTTTCAATTTCAGTTTCTCCTTTTTGGTTCTCTATAGCAGTGAGGTGTAAATGATGTTTTTCAGACTTTGGAGAAATGTAAACAAATAAAAAATGTTTTTGTACCTTTTTTTTCCCCCGTTTGCAATTTTTTGAGATTTCTGTGGTAGATGCAGAGCATTTTTACTAAACACTTGGATTGTGTTGAGCAACACTTGTAAATGACACCTGGATTGTTTAGTCCTGTTCTAAGACAATAAAATAAGATTCCTCAGGGTTACTACTACACTTTTTCATGTGTGGTTTTCTGTGTTGATTATTTACAATAAGTAAACAAAAGGGTCTGCTCACCACATTTGCTTCCAAAACCCCTTGGTCATGAGGAATGTGAAGTAATTCAGTCCTGTGTGCTCGTTACAACTTCACATGCGGATAAAGGTTCACATAGTTTTGTCTAAGTGTATTACAATTGAACAAAGTCTTCAAAAAGCCTAAGTACCATGTTTGACTCTAAAAGTTCTTGTTCCACACTTCGGGGTTGATTTGCTAGAGTGAAAATAAAGCTCACTTCTGCATAGAAATGAATCCGCTTCTAACCTCAGCTTGTTCAATTTAACTTGGCAGTAAAACCTGGAAGCTGGTTGATTTCTATGCAGAAGTGAGCCTGATTTTGCACGCTCCAGATTTATTTAGCAACTAAACTCATCTGTGTGGTAGCAGGTAATTCAATGACTCTGTAGCAGAACACCATATAAGCATTTCCTCAATGGACACTGTTAATACCAGAGCACCTAATTAGAATAATGGGCCTGTTCACACCAGAATGCGTAATAGAAAATCTGTCCCATGGCCCGCACCGTGTTTGAAATGCACTGGGTGCGCAATTTGCTGCTGGAATCCTAGTAATCCTAACGCCCCAAATGCAGTGTGTTTTCCTGCACAAATCGGTGTGTTTTTTTTTACTTTTGATACAGTGCAATTTCAGCCTATTCAAATGAATGGGCTGAAATCGAATTGTATTGAATCGCTCAGGAACAAGCACTAAAACCATACTCTAAACAGGTCCTGTATATGTATGCAACTGTTAAAACTCCCCAGATAAAGATATTCATACCCACAAAAGATGGACATCTAGTAAACCCTGTATATTCATGTCCCAGGGGGATAGTTCTTTTAAGGGCATTCTATTTATTTAAATGGGCTATCAAATATGTGCCTTAAGAGCAAGCAGGCTCCAATATCACCCCATCATACTACTGGAGAGTGAGTTTAGTTATGAAAAATAACGCAGAAAAACATAACCTCACATAAGATTAAAGGGGACAATTCATTCATCAAATAAAAATACCTAAGTCTCCATGGCAGGTAATGGTAAGTTTGTAGAGCAGAAGCTGAAAGACGGCTATGAGATGTGGCAACATTAACTAAGCACAGGTCCACAAACAGTCTCAGTAACCTGAAAATTGTTTACTTGCCTCTTATCAATTTTCCCTTCCTGACAAATGCACTGGAGAAAATCCATGGGTTTCTGCTCTCTGCACCTCCCTTTATTAAAATATGAAAAACCATGCACCAGTAACGTCTGAAATTTCGGTGCATCTCTAATTCTATTCTAGGATTAGTTATGTGTACAGTGCCTTGAAAAAGTATTCAAATTTTTCCACATTTTGTCATGTTACAACCAAAAACATAAATTTATTTTATGTGATAGACCAACACAAAGTGGCACATGATTGTGAAGTGGAAGGAAAATGATGAATGGTTTTCAAAATTGTATACAAATATCTGAAAAGTGTGGCGTGCATTTGTGTTCAGCCTCCTTTTACTCTTGATACCCCTAACTAAAATCTAGTGGAAACAATTGCCTTCATTGGTTGCCAGTAAAAGACAGAATCACTTTTAAGGCACTCTAACACATGTGTGTTCAAAGAAATGCCCCCCAATATTTATGCGAAAAACTAAGCTCACAACCCCAATCGCGTTCTGCGATCCACTCCAGATACCTAAAGCCAGATACAAGTCCAAAGGAGAACGACGATTTGCAGTCCAAGGACCTAGACTATGGAATGCTCTACCAACCTGCATCCGATTGGAAGTGAACCACCTAGCCTTCAGGTTTTGATTTTTCCTCTATCTCTTCTGAAGGCAAAGTTTACTTTGGAAATGGATACGAAAGCGCCCAGAGGCACGATTCATTTTGCATGTGTTGTGCAATTAGTCCACCTGTGTGTAATATAATCTCAGTAGAAATACTGCTGTTCTGTGAAGCCCTCGGGTTTAAGAGAACCTTTAGTGAACAAATTGCATCATTAAGGCCAGGGATACAGTTGTGGAGAAGTTTAAAGTGGGGTTAGGTTATATATATTGAGATTTATAGATATATATATATATATATATATATATATATATATATATATATATATATATATATATATATATATGAGATATAATATATTAAAAAAAAATCTCAAGCTTTGAACATCTCTATGAACACTGTTTAATCATCTGAAAATGCAAACCTACCAAAACCTGGCCGTCCACCTAAACTGACAGGCCAGGCAAGGAGAGCATTAATCAGCGACGCAGCCAAGAGAGGCCCATGGTAACTATGGAGGAGCTGCAGAAGATCTCCACAGCTTAGAAGGAAGAAACTATTAGTTTTGGACTCCACAAATATGGCCTTTTATGGAAGAGTGGCAAGAAAAAAACATTGTTGAAAGCCATAAGAAGTCCTGTTTTCAGTTTGCGAGAGGCACAGCAAACACGGAAGAAGGTGCGCTGGTCAAATAAGGCCAAAATTTTACTTTTTGGCTTAAAAGCAAAATGCTATGTGTGGCAGAAAACCAACACTGCACATCACCCTGAACACACCATCACCACTGTTAAACATGGTGGTGGCAGCATGTTGTGGGGATCCTTTTCTTCAGCAAGGACAGGGAAGCTGGTCAGAGTTGATGGGAAGATAGTTGGAGCCAAATACAGGGTAATCTTTTAAGAAAACCTGTTAGATTCTAAAAAAGACTTGAGACTGGGGCAGAGGTTCGCCTTTCAGCATAACAACCCTACACATACAGCCAGAGCTACAATGAAATGTTTTAGATCAAAGCATATTCATGTGTTAGGATGGCCCAGTCAGACCTAAATCCAATTGAGAATCTGTGGCAAGACTTGAAAATTGCTGTTCACCGCTGCGCGAGTCCCATGAGATCCCAGAGACTGAATTCTTCTGCTATCTCCAACTCCAGCATTGGCTGTGCAGGACTGCTATGTATCCATTCCAAAAAACTACTTCTGAACATATGTCTCCACTCTCTGGAATCCCAGCCCTCTTTGAATAACTGTCCCTCTCACCTATGTAGCAGAGTGGGAACGAAACTTGGCAACTGATGGCTGAATGGCGCGGGGGGCCTGGTCCTCTGTGGCCAAATGCTCATTTTAACACAGCCACTTTAGAGGCAGCATGTAAGGTGCTTTTAAGTTGGTATTGGGTTCCCATCCGCATTGCCCATGCCAATCCGTCCTCCTATGACCGCTGTTTTCGGGACTGTGGTCATCTGGGTGATGTAATGCATACATGGACGTGCCCTAGACTAATTTTGTTTCTGGTCCTGTGTTTTTGGTCTCATTTATTTTGTTTCACCTCCCTATACCAAAAAAAGCCAAGTTTGCCTTCCTGCGTTGTCCCATCCTGGGCCTATTCGCCCATCAGCAGAATTTTGCTTCTTACTTTTTTTTTTGTCAGCCAAAAGAAAAATTGCCCAGGCCTGGAAACATCTGTCCCCTTCCAGGGGCTGCACGATTGCATGACTGCGTTGATACTTAACAACATATGGCCAGCATTCGCAACGACTCACAGTTCCTTAGCGTTTGGGAACCATGGCTGTAGTATGCTTTTCCCCATCTCCCCCCAGCCAGCTTGGATCGCTTATGATAGACAGTCCCGATGCTCCCGAGCCCTTATCGCCCCCCCCCCCTTCTCTCGATCTCTGGTCCTCTTTCTTGCTTCCCTGGCTCCTTTCCTGTCAGGTGCAAACTACTTTCTTTAGCGCCACCTTTCTGTTTCACTTTGTCCTGCGTTCCAGTTTGCCTCTCTCCTCAGACCTGTATATGGCACCACTGTATGGGTATTGGTGGGACCAGGGCATGTCCCACTGGTTTGGGGAACCTTCTCAGTACCCCTGGTGGCCTTATGAAACATGCCTATCCTCTGCTGATACATTGGTTCTCATTTTCTACTTTGTTTACATTCCTCCTTTTTTGGCTAACTTGTGTGATAACTGTCAATGCTAGCCCCTGCCTGGGTGCAACTATGGCACGTTGGCTACTTGTTAAACTTGATTGAAACAGAAAATTGCTTTTCACAGACGCTCTCTATCCAATCTGACAGAGCTTGAGCTATTTTGCAAGGAATATTTCATACTCTAGTTGTACAAAGCTGGTAGAAAACTTACCCAAAAAGACTTACAGCTGTAATTGCAACTTAAGGTGGTTCTACAAAGTATTGAACCCACACTTTTCACATTTATCTGTAAAAAATTGAAAGCCATTTATCATTTTTCTACTGCTTTTACAATTATGTGCCACTTTGTGTTGGTCTGTCACATGAAATAATTTTTTTTTGTTGCAACATGACAGAATGTGGAAACATTTTAAGGGGTATGAATACTTTTTTAAGGCTATGTGTGCATGTGATATAATAAATATATTTTTTTAATATAAAACTCCAATTCCAAAAACAATTTGTGAAACATAAAAACAGAATGCAGTGATTTGCACTGACCAGTCAGTCTCGGCACAGTGAGCAAAGATGGACCTGTCATTCATTTCCTCAGCCAGGATCAGCAGATTAATCCCCACTAAGCAAACGGACTCCCCGTGAGCGCACAAGCCCATGTGTAAAAAAAGAACCTTAAAAGAACACTAAAGGTTCGTTTTTTATTAGATCAATTGATTGCTGTAAGCTAGAGCATTTAAATATCACTTACCTCGTTTTTCCTTTTGACTTCCAAAATACAGTAATCCAGGTTTAAAAATGCCATTTCCTGTCTCTTGATTGCCTAGAGCTTCTTGCTTTCCACCAGCACCTGCATGGTGGAAAGCAGAAAATATGTGCTCACCCCCTCCCTCTCTCCTCTTGCTTTCCACCAGCACCTACAGCCCTGCGTGAAGATGCTCTCTTAACCCTCATAGGCATGGAGGCTAAGCCTAATGGAAGATGTAGTTCCCATTAGGCATGCCGTGATGTAGCAAGAATAAGCCTAAATGTAGTTCCCATTAGTGCACTGATGTAGCAAACCAGGTGCACTGCAAGTCAGTGAGAATAACGATTCAGGAGTGACGAGGTGAATAAAACAGCTCGATTTCAACAGTTATCAAACTAGTTATAATGCAAAACATTACTTTTTACTTTATCAGCTACAGTCAGACTTTAATTTAAGAGGAAAATATTTTTGTCTTTACAACACCTTTAAGGCCGGAATCACACTTGTGCGGTGCAAATTTCAGCTCTCTTATCTTTGCAGGGAGATTACAGAAGTGTTCAGCAGATTAGAAACGTTTTAGCTGCGAATTTGGAGACCTGGGAGAAGTTACAGGTGAGAGGAGAGTGGGGGAGAAGTGTATTGAGCTGAATGAGAGAAATTCCTGAAGAGAAATGAACACATCTGCAAATCAGCTGCGTACCCATAGAAGAGAATGGGCCTGAATTCGCACCTGAGCCGCACCGCAAGACATAAAATACGCACACGTTTTTTCTGCAATGCGCAGTGCGAATGCATAGCACATATGTGAACTAGCCTCATGGAAAACAATGTATTTGGAAATGTTCTGCGTATTAGATGCGGTTTAAGCCGCAACCAATTCGCATAGATGTGAATCCGGCCTAAGTCTCTTCAGAATCTAGACCAGTTTTGCAATCTGAAATTTAGTTTTTTGACAGCATCATTCATGTAGAGTATAACATGGCATGCATAAATACTGCTTCCACTAGAGGCAGTAAATTGAGTATTAAGCTTTATCCCTGAATGGTTACAACTTTGAGTAAAGATTGTATTTTATTTGTACAGTACAGAACATAGGATGGATATTCGAAGACCCAGGGTTATAGGCTGCTACCTTCAGATAATTTTATACTGGCAAAGCTTTTGGGACCCCCCCCCCCCTTGGGCATATACCCATAACCCTACCCCACTCCATGAAACCTCAGTATCTTAATCGTACTGTAGAGGACACGGGCATCCTATTCATACACCATAGGTTATAGCTTCCTTCAAGTGACTGCACACTGGGGTGCCTCCCCTATAACCCTACTCCACTCTTAGTGTTTTGCTAATGTCTGTATGTGGAGAAACCAGCTTCAATACATTGTTTTTTTATTTCTTCGCTAAACCTCCCTGTTCACAAAAGAAGTGTATGCCTTCTGTGTGTGTTTTTGATGCTTCTTTTCCCCCAGTATGTGACATTTACAGCAAAGTAGGACAAATAAAGAGTGAGCTTTTTGCAGATGTAATTTTCAAAACGGCTGAAAATTTCAGGCAGTTTTAGGCTGAGGATTTCTGAAAAGATGGCGTTCCTATAGTATATAAAGGAAGCACGTTCCACAGCATTATTGTGCTATGGGTTATTCCTTTTACTTGAGTTAAATCTGTTAACAGGAGGCACAAATTCAGATAAACCCCCACAGAGGGACCAGTGGAGCGAAGTGCAGGTATGGTGACCCGAATGGCACTGGGGGAAATGGTCAGAAGCTGACGATTATCTTCACTACCTAACTTAAGGGCGCAGTGTGACCCGAGGGTCAATTTCACCCGAATGTGGCTGGTGCTGGCCATATATTCACCTTTATTAAACCCATATAAGGTGTGCCCAGAAAAACGTTTATCAGGCATGACTGATTTTTGATGAAACACTTTGTTAAACTGGATTTTCACGTTGTTCTTTCGGGCACTTTTTGCAAATTTTGAGTGTACTCATTTTATTAATGTAATATATATTTCTCTTTTGTCCATGAACGGGCACAGCTTCCTTATACTCTTAACTGTAGGGTTATGTTCCATCGATCAGGAGAGGACTAGGCAGACATGTAATGGTTAAAACATGCAATCTTTAGCAAAGCTGAACAGCCCTGCCCTCTCACTGCAGTGAGCTGCCCAGTTTTTTTTTCTGCCTAGCAGAGAAGGACCTGGCTCCCTTTGGGCCCATGGTTCTGAAAAACGTTTATTTTTTTGATCCTGGGATCTTCTATCAACTGCCGGCTGGGTGATGGGCTGGATAATATAGAAAAAAATAAAATACAATATTGGTGCATACTGAGATATAAAGAATCAAACAGATGTCCCCAAAAAGTCCTCTATGTGAGATGACAGTCTTGTGGAACTGGGCAGCCTTACAGAGGGAGCCGAAGCCGAACTCCAACACATGTAAACAAGAAAACACAGAGAACAGGTGCCACTTAGTTAAAAGTATCACTTTAATATTAAAAAGCATCAAAGCACTCACTTTGTAGTTACTGTATGAAGGCATATGAAAGTCCACTCACCGATCTCCGTGAGTATGGATGGTCCCTGTGGCTGTAGACTGTCAGCCAGTGTAAAGTAGGGCCGGTTTGTTGTCCCGGTTGGATGACTTCCAGGTGTCGCGGCTTGCCAAAACGAGGGCTGGAGTCTGCTGGGACGTGACGTCAGGACCAGAATGCAACGCTTTTCAATGCAAGCACAGAAAGGAGTTGGAAGTCCCTGCGTGCATCTTTGTCAAGCTAGTTTGTTACTGGCTGCATAGAGCGTTTTTATAAGCCTTTGTGGTATTGCCAACTTGTGGGGCTAGATGTAAATACACTATACAAAATAGGCATCTTACACTAGTGTTGGCAATATATTTAGAAGGATCCTAAGATATGTAATGGTGCTAAAAGAAAACCTATATAAATAAACGCACTCGCAAGTAATCCGTACATAGGTTATATGGCTCAAGAAATTTAGATGAACTTAAAAACTAAAAAAAGTATTGATAAAAAATGATTTATATCCAAAACACTTTTTTGTCTTATTCCTAATGAGTTACTAAAAAAGCGATAATACATAGTATAGGACTACAGTATAGGTGATATTTATGATTAAAAGAGTGGGTTTTAAGTTTTTTTTTTAATAAAGATTGGTGAGATGATGGAGCACCTTATAAAATTGCATGCAAGACTAGTTGCACTTATTTAGGATATCATACATGGTAACAATCTATAGACTTTTTTTTTTTTTTTTTTGAGGTTTTAAAAAATAAATTTGATTACAAGGCTGATACTTAACCACTTGCTTACTGGGCACATAAACCCCCTTCGTGCCCAGGCAAAATTTCAGCTTCCGGCACTGCGTCGCTTTAACTGACAATTGCGCGGTCGTGCGACGTGGCTCCCAAACAAATGGCTCCCAAACAAAATTGGCGTCCTTTTTTTCCCCACAAATAGAGCTTTCTTTTGGTGGTATTTGATCGCCCGTGCGGTTTTTATTTTTTGCGTTATAATGAAAAAAAGAGCGACAATTTAAAAATATATATATATTTTTTACTTGTTGCTATAATAAATATCCCATTTTTTTTTTTTTTTATATATATTTTTTTCTCAGTTAAGGCCGATACGTATTCTTCTACGTATTTTTGTAAAAAAAAAAAAAAAAAATCACAATAAGTGACTGCTTTGCGCAAAAGTTATAGCACCTACAAAATAGGGGACATAATTATGATTTTTTTTTTTATATTTTTTTTTTACTAGTAATGGCGGCGATCTGCGATTTTTATTGGGACTGCGATATTGCGACGGACACATCGGACACTTTTGACACATTTTTGGCGCCATTCACATTTATACAGCGACCAGTGCTATAAAAATGCACTAATTACTGTATAAATGTGACTGGCATTGAAGGGGTTAACACTAGGGGGTGAGGAAGGGGTTAAATGTATTGCCTGGGTGTGTTCTGACTGTGTGGGGGGAGGGGGGTGACTGGGGGAGGTGATCGATGCTGTCTCCCTATGTACAAGAGAAACAGCATCTGTCACCTCACTGACAGGACGTGAAGCTCTGTGTTTACACTCAGAGCTCCACGTCCCTGCTCTCTCACCGACGATCGCGTGTTCCTGACGGACATCGCGGCCGCCGGGTACACGCATCGGATCCTCGGTGATGCGTCGGGACTGTTTTTCCCCGCCGCGCGCCACCCTGTGGCGCGCGCGGGGAATTACAAGCAAATCACGTCCAAAGACGTGACCCCGGCGCCTCAGGTCCGCGCTGTTCACGTATTTTGTCAATAGCGCGGACCTGAAGTGGTTAAAGCAGACTGAATAGAACAAAGTGTCAAGTTAAGTTGTAGTCTTCTTTTGTTTTTTCTTTTCATTTTCTTCCTTCTCTTTTTCAATCTCTGCCACGTACCGCTTAATCTCGTCTGGGCTTAAAATCTTTAGTGGCTGGTCTCGCCTCATAACCGCTAGTTCAATGTTTTTACCTCCAGACTGAACAACTTCCAGAAGTGCCTTAATGACCAGTTTATTGGTGAGATCGTCTGTCTCGATCGCCTCTTCCGTGTAGTGCTTCTCCAGGAACTCCCGTACAGACTTGGCCTCTCTGCCGATAGCATTGGCTTTCCAAGCATGGTAAGTTCCGGAAGGATCTTTCTGATATAGACGAGGGGTGCCGTCAAAATCAAAGCCGACAATGAGAGCCGATATACCAAAAGGCCGGCGACCGTTGCTCTGAGTGTAGCGCTGTTTTAGGCTGGCAATATATTGTGTGATGTACTCCACAGTCACTGGGTCTTCCACTGTCAGTCTGTGGCTCTGACACTCTACCCGTGCCCGATTGATCACTATTCTGGCGTCGGTTGTGAGACCAGCGAAGGCCATGAAGACGTTCTCTGCCAGAGCGCAGATTTTCCGCACCGTCCTCTCATCCTGGAGTTTGGCCACAGATTTCTTCTCCACTCCGAGTACCACGATTTCCTTTCCTCGTACCCCGACCGCCGTGGAGCCTTTCTTCACGGCCTCCTGGGCGTATTCCACCTGGAAGAGGTGTCCATCCGGGGAGAAGACGGTGATAGCTCGGTCGTAGCTCATTCTCACGGCGCGGTCAGACTGCTCACTAAACCGAAAGCTGCTCCTGAAAACAGCTCACTCATCCGCCTCCTATTCACTAAGCCGATTTACGCCTCCAGCGCAGCGTGGAGCCCTTGATTTACCCACCTCCCTACGCTACGCAAATCTATAGACTTTTTAAGAAAGAATATATAATGAGTGTACAAAAATTAGAAGTGAATTGGGATCCAACGTGAATGTCATCTTACGCGGATTTGGCTCTAGATAAGGGTGCATTAATATGCACATAATTGTCTGGGAAGTCATAAAGAAAGACTGAAGGAAGCGTGTGATGGGTGGTTAGTGATGTGTACAATTTAGTAGATATTTCTATCTCTTCATTGATGCCGCCAGGTTTGAGGGCATCCAAAGTGTAGATCCAATATGTCTCTCTTTCGCAGAGCTTTAAAATCTTTCTGCCTCTGGGAGCACATTGGAAATCTGTTCGATAATTCAAACTCTTAAACCTTCGGTCGATTTTTGATGGCACTCAGCGAAGTGACGGGGCACGCTGTGCTTGTCTCTGCCACCCTCAATTTTTCTCCTGTGTTCACCAAATCTTTGGCAAAGGGGTTGTATTGTACGACCCACATATAGTAGTTAACAGGGGCAAGTCAGTGCATAGACAACAAAGTCAGAGCTGCAACAGAGCTGCAATTATAGAATTCACCCAAAACATATGTCTTTTTTCTTTTGTAGTGAATTGTTTTTGCCCATGATTGATAAAAGCACATGTTTTGCATAGATTATTTTTGCATTGAAACATACCTTTTAAAGGAAACATGTGACAGTAATGGAGTTTTAATTACTTTTAGTTTACTGGGTGCTATTTTATTTTTAAAATTTGTGGCTCTTCTATAAGTGATTCTGGGAATATCAGAGAGGATGGGTTTGAGGTATGGGTCCTCTAATAATAGGGGCCAATGTTTTTTCAAGATTGCTTCCATTTTTTTGGGATCAGTATGGAATTTCGTTATAAAACAGGTTGATGGATCAAATGCATCTTTTTTAGTACTGGAAGATGCCTTTTGCCACGTACACACAACCGTTTTTCGGGTTTTAACCACTTCTGACCGGCCCCACGTCCAAAGACGTCATTTTTTTGAAGATGGATATCTCGGTAACGGCAGCAGCTGCTGCCACAACCGAGATATCCATCTCTTCGTGGGGCGGTCCTGTTAATGATAACGGCGGTCATCGCGGCGGATTCGCCGCGAGATCGCCGTTACCGGCGGCGGGAGAGGGTGCCCCCCCCTCCCGCCGTTCTCCCGCGCCCTCCGCCGCTTACCGTAGCCGTCGGTAGCGGCGGAGGCGATCGGATCCTCTTGCTGGCTGTCCAGGGATGCGACTGAGGGAAAAAATGTCCCTCAGCCGTCCCCATACCTCTGCTGGGCGGAAGTGACGTCAAAACGTCATTTCCGCCCAGCGTCTTAAAGAGACATTTAATTTGTTTACATTTTGACTTTTTTTTTTTTTTTTTTCTTTTTTTTTTTTGCATTTAAGCCTGAATATGAGATATGAGATCTGAGGTCTTTTTGACCCCAGATCTCATATATAAGAGGACCTGTCATGCTTTTTTCTATTACAAGGGATGTTTACATTGTAATAGGAATAAAAGTGATAATTTTTTTTTTTCAGTGTTAAACATTATAAAATAAATAGAAATAAAAACGAAAACCAAAAAAAATTTTTTTTTAAAGTGCCCCGTCCCGACGAGCTCGCGCGCAGAAGCAAACGCATACGCGAGTAGCGCCCGCATATGAAAACAGTGTTCAAACCACACAAGTGAGGTATCGCCGCGATCGTTAGACCTCCTCTGCATCTCAAAAAATGCAACCTGTAGAATTTTTTAAACGTCGCCTATCGAGATTTTTAAGGGTAAAAGTTTGACGCCATGCCACGAGCGGGCGCAATTTTTAAGCGTGACATGTTGGGTATCATTTTACTCGGCGTAACATCATCTTTCACAATATATAAAAAAATTGGGCCAAATTTATTGTTGTCTTATTTTTTAATTCAAGAAAGTGAATTTTTTCCAAAAAAAGTGCGCTTGTAAGACCGCTGCGCAAATACGGTGTGAGAAAAAGTATTGCAATGACCGCCATTTTATTCTCTAGGGCAGGGGTCTCCAAACTGCAGCCCGGGGGCCGGATGCGGCCCTTTGCTTGCTTTTATCCGGCCCTTGGGGGCACTAATCCTCCCACTGATACAAGGCACTAATCTGCCATGGAACACCAACAATGGAGCACCATTTCTCCCACTGACACTAATAATAGAACACTATTCGTCCTTATGATATACCAGTGATTGGGCACTATTCCTCTAACCTAATACCAAATGTGGTGATGTTTACTCCTACAGATGCCGCTGGCCATGATCTGGCCCTCTTGAAGTCTGAAGGGCCGTAAACCGTCACTTTGTTTAGAAAGTTTGGAGACCCCTGTTCTAGAGGATCGAAGTAGTGGCAGGGAGTTGTATCATCAAGTTAGTGTTATTACCATTCACCATGTCCTTTTGGCAAGACTAATATTTACCCACTCTTTTTAAACAATTGGTGGGCCCACACTGGTAGCATCCATAACAAAGTTTTTTGGTGTACCTTTGATGCTAAATCAATTTATTTTTTATCCCAGTTTGAATCTAACAGCACTTTTCAAGATGTTCTTGGTCACAATCACAGAATATATTTTTAAGGAAATATTTTACATTCATGCAATTTTACCGCACAAATTTACCGCAATTTTGCGCCCGCGATTTGGGATCTGTACGACTTCAACTTTGCCACAACTTTGGCATTAGCCCTGGTTCACACTGGGTACGATTTGAGATGCTTTTTTAACATGTGAAATCGCATCCCAAATCGGCGGCATTTCGTCCTAATCGGTGCGACGCCGCAAGCTGCACCGATTTCAAAAAGTAGTTCCTGTACTACTTTTTGCGATTTGAGGCCGTGATAGAGCCCAGGTTCACACTGGGCTGCGGGAGTGAAGCCGTGCAAGTTCAGCTGAACTCGCACGATTTCACTCCCGCTGGCAGTCCCGATTTTGGCCGCGATTTAAGACATCTGTGCAGGTTTCTGCACAGGTGTCAATGTAAATCGCGGGCTGAAATCGCAAAAAGTAGTACAGAGACTACTTTTTGAAATCGGTGCAATGTCGCAGATGCAGCGTCGCGCCGATTAGGACAGTGCCATTGCCGGAAATTTGTGGCAAAATCCGCCGTTGTGACATGCGATTTGACATGCCAAATCGCATGTCAAAATGCACCAGTGTGAACCAGGGCTACATTGACATATGTGCAGAAACCTCCCGCAGCCCAGTGTGAACCTGGGCTTACCAATGAAAACATACATGGTGTGAGGCAATTCCTTTTCCTGCCACCGCAGTTGTCATTGTTGCTGCAGCAGTAGCAGTGCATGAGGAAGAAGAGGTGGAGAAGCGGAAAAGACATGGATATTGGGTACATCCCATCATTGCCAATCGTAAAGATAGGGGTAAATTTTGGGTCCTCTATAATGAAGAATGATCCTTACATTGGTGGTCAGTGGGAAGAATGTCCCTTACATTGGTGGTCAGTGGGAAGAATGTCCCTTACATTGGTGGTCAGTGAGAAGAATGCTCCTTACATTGGTGGTCAGTGAGAAGAATGCTCCTTACATTGGTGGTCAGTGGGAAGAATGCTCCTTACATTGGTTGTCAGTGAGAAGAATGCTCCTTACATTGGTGATCAGTTGTAAGGATGTCCCCCTTCATTGGTGGTCAGTGGGATCTTGTCTTTGTAGTTTATCTTGTCTTTGTAGTTTGGGTCACACAAATCATAAATAGCTGGTCACGGATAAATCTAATGATTTGCTCATTATCGAGGACGTCTCTTTTTTTTACCTGTTTGGAGCACATTGTTCCTGAGGGAATAACCAGGAAGTGAATGTGTGGTGGAAAAATGTGCTTGGCAAGGGCTACTATGCTGAAAGGATTGGGTGGGACAAGGGTTAAAAAGCTGCTTGTGCTTACAAAGTTGTACTGAAATCGTGTGTATATTATTCAGGTACGATTTGCATGCTACTTGAGGGTTCAACATTGAGGTCTATGGACAATAACTCGCATGGAAGTTGTACCAAAGTAGTGCAGGGACTACTTTGAAGTCAGCACTACTTAAAGTCGTGCCAGTATGAATGGTGTTCATTGAAAATCATGGAGAATGACTTGTCTTATACGATTTTGCAGTCCAAAATCGTGAGACAAGTCATATAAGAGCCCTTTCACACTTGCACGACTTGTCCCACGATTTTGGACTGCAAAATCGTATGACAAGTCATTTTCCATTATTTTCAATGAACACCATTCATACTGGCACGACTTTAAGTAGTGCCGACTTCAAAGTAGTCCTTGCACTACTTTGGTCCGATTTTGATGGCACTTACACAGGCATTCATTGAAATCGCGGCCGCGAATCGCGGCAAAATCGCGGCCGCGAAATCGCGGTAAAATCGCGCGACTTTGAAGTTGTACAAGTGTGAAAGGGACCTTAGTCTGAAAGGGGACTTAGGTCCCTTTCACACTTGTATGACTTCAAAGTCACGCGATTTTACAGCAATTTTGCCGCGATTCGCGGCTGTGATTTCAATGAATGCCTGTGTAAGTGGCATCAAAATCAGACCAAAGTAGTGCAGGGACTACTTGCAGTACAAAATCGTGGGAAAAGTCGTATAAGTGTGAAAGGGACCTTAACCACAATTTTGCCGCGATTCGCGGCCGCGATTTTACCGTGATTCGCGGCCGCGACTTCAATGAATGCCTGTTTAAGTGGCATCAAAATCGGACCAAAGTAGTGCAGGGACTACTTTGAAGTCGGCACTACTTAAAGTCGTGCCAGTATGAATGGTGTTCATTAAAAATCATGTAGAATGACTTGTCATACGATTTTGCAGTACAAAATCGTGAGACAAGTCGTATAAATGTGAAAGGGGCCTAATGGGTTTCATGATCTCCAAAAATGTTGACCTTTTATGGGAGCCTGATTTCTGCTGTCCTAGCTAACCTCTTAGGTCCCTTTCACACTTGTACGACTTCAAAGTCGCGCAATTTTGCCGCGATTTTACCGCGATTCGCGGCCGCGATTTTAATGAATGTCTGTGTAAGTGGCATCAAAATCGGACCAAAGTAGTGCAGGGACTACTTTGAAGTCGGCACTACTTAAAGTCGTGCCAGTATGAATGGTATTCATTGAAAATAATGGAGAATGACTTGTCATACGATTTTGCAGTCCAAAATCGTGGGACAAGTCGTGTAAGTGTGAAAGGGCTCTAAATGGGGTGGTCTGGAAAACTCCATGTTTGGCAATATGAACTAGGCATGTGCAAAAGTGAAAAATTTGTTTTGTTTCGTTTCGTTTCAATTCGTCATTTTAATTATTTCGTTAAGTTAGGTTCGTTACATGCATGGGCGTCCGCTGAACTTTTTCCAGGGGGGGGCATAATTTTACGGTCACCTATGCTCCGCTTTGACAATGTCATGAAGGGCAGGGGCTTAGTCATTATCCCATAAAGCCTTCTCCCTTAACTTGTACTCACAGTCCCCACTTGTAAGGTCACGGTGGTCTTCCTTCTCCCAAGTCCTGTTTCCACATGTCCCTTTGAAAATACATTAAAGGCAGCAAAGCAAACACGAGGGTGCACATAAAGGAAGCAGCCAGAGGTGGCAGTAAAGAGCTCTGTAACTCAGTGACACTGATCTTGCAACAGCTGTGGAGCCAACTCGCACAAACACAGAGAGTCAGCACAGCTAGAGATGCAAGCATGGCAGACCCTTGCCGATTCCAGGGGGGGTCACTGGCCCCCCCTTACTCCTATGAGCGGACGCCCATGGTTACATGTGTTGAATTCGTTTTCGGGATTCGTTCGTTTTTGACCGAATTTCGAAAAATCCGGTCGAAATCGAAAATATTTCGACCGTTTTCGGAATTCGTTAGTTTTCGACCGAATTTCGAAAAAATCCGGTCGAAATCGAAAATATTTCAACCAGATTAGAAAACAAATAGTCTCTTTTCGAATAGAATTTTTTTCGAATTAAATTCGGATAGAATTTTTTTTTTTGAATTCCGATCGAATTTAGTCCGCGGGTTTTCGATTCGGAATCGAAAACGTTCGTTCTGATTCGGTAAATTCGCTAATATTGCAATTCTGGAATTCATATGCATCCGAATGTCCGAATAATGGAAAATTCGTCCGAATTTCGATTCAAAACGAAATGCACATGCTTAATATGAACTCTGTAGGAGAGAGAGCTACTGGTTTGGCAGATATAGATGACCTATTGGTCATCTGATATGTGAATCACACAAATCTGCATGTGTTTTTGCAATATGAAATTGATGCTCGTATTGGGTAAAAGGAATAAAATAAATAAATAAAATAAAAGGAATTTATTTAATTACCTTTCACAACCAACTCAAGTGGATGCTCGTTAAAAAGTACCAGTGGTTTTGAATATAATTTTTTAGTTTTAATACAAGAACTGCATTTTTCTATGCTTGCAATATTGATTTACATTGATTTATGCAAAAAAATACTCTTCACTAATTCTAGCAAAAAAAAAAGATACGGTAACAAAAATTCTCTTGTGTAATGTCCATTATAAATACTGATATCATGCCTGTAATAAATGGTTAGCTAGCTTGTAAACACAAATTTCCTTTTGTTTCTGTGTCAACCGTGGTTACTGAATATTTAGTTATCAGATGTAACAAAACTAGTTATAGGTAACCAAGAACTGCCAAAAACAACAGAGATGAAAAATATGAATATATGTTACAGGGTTTTCATTCACTTTACCATACCTGAGAAGTCCTTCTAGGGCACTTTATAATGCAATATGCAAACCACCTCAGATGGTCACATTTGAAACTCTATATGCAGAAAAGTTGAGGTAGGGTTGAATGAAGGGGCGGACCCACATCCCAAAGACATAAATCAAGTCGAAAAAAAAATATTCCCCCTTAACGGGACTGTAATGGCCCTAGTGATTGAAGAATCAATCACAATATGTGATAAAGTATAATTGGAAAAGGTTATAGAAAAATATAATTTTATTTAATACATCAAATATTAAAAAAAATGTATAACTATGTTATACTTATAGGTCCAGGACTACCGTGATCAAGTAACATGGTGGAATGCAAGGGCCACACCCTTCTTTCTTCTTTGTTGCCAGTTTACTTTTACTTCTGTGATGTCTCATGTTTCAACGTTCTTCCTCTTTAGCCAGGCTACACCATCTGCAACCATAATTGGTGTTTGTGTGAACTATTAGTGTTCCAGTTAGCTAATTATGTCGCTGCTGTTTGCTAGGATGACTCTAGCCTTAATATTACATCTGTGTAATATGTGCTGTGTAACTATTTTGTGTACTGTATTATGGCAATTTCTCTATATTGTAAGGGGTTAGCTCGGTAGCAGGGGTGTGTGACCCCCTGGATGGGTTCACTACACACTGAACTATACAGAGAGCCAGCCGAAGTCTACCTTCACCACACAGGAACCTATCTATGGAGTCTGGCACAGCCTACTGCTGGTCATACAGCAGAGAAACAATAGTCTTTTTGATTTTTATCACACAGAAAAATCAACAACCACCTCACCTCTTCAGAAGTCTTTCTCACTGCTCTCCTTAACTCTAAAAGCCTCAGGATGCAGCAATCAGTAGTCATCCTCTGCCTCATTCTGAACAGCTGAATTTTTCCAACGCCCTAAACCTTTCTGGCTACTTCTGCAGCCGACACCTGATAGTAATTGGTGAATTGTCTAAACAAGGCAGAAATGTATCTCCCGTCTGTGACAACACCCACAGATTTACCTGACTTCCTGTCACAATATGTACATAATTTTGTCATGAATAGTGTTTATTAAGTATGTCTTTGCACATTCCAGCGTTCTCCATTCACAATGATACCCACCCCGGCGCACGTAGGCCACCCATGTGGTTGCCGTCCTGGGGACTGGGTGGAACGCACGGTTCTACAAACCATTGTCAACATGTAAGTCTGTAAGATAAGCAATGGTTGTCTATATGTCTAAGTGATATGTACTATGTACCATTTTTTTAATTCTACTTATTTACATTATAGCGATATATACTCTCCAGTCTCCATCTACAAATACACACCGAAAAGAAGGAAGGGATTCTGAAACAGCATTGGGTGTTGCCCTTGGACTCCACCATGTTACTTGATCTGAGCAGTCCGGGACCTATGAGCATAACATAGTCATAGCTATGCCATGTTGACTTCCATGTTGTTCAGCCACTTATTTTGTCTAAATGTATACATTATTTTTTATATTTGATGTATTAAATAAAATTATATTTTTCTATAACTTTTTCCAATTATACTTTGTTTATCGCATATCGTGATTGATTCTTCAATCACTAGGGCCCTTAAAGTCCTGTTAAGGGGGAATATTTTTTCCAAGTTTGAATCTCTGAGCAGTGCATATCTTTATATCATTAGTAGCATATCATTTTTGTATCTTATATTTTTTTAGTTTATAAAGATTAAAGGTGATGATGATTTCATGATCCTCTTCTCTCTATATACTGCCCGAGCTGCTTCTTTGGCCTCTATTATCACATGCAAAGATCCAATTGTTCGTCTGGGGTCTGATACATTTATTACTGAAATAAAGACAAAATACATGTTTCATAAAAAACAAGCAAGTACTTTCCTGGAAAAAAGGACGTTTACACCATCTGGAAACCTGACATGATCTAAATATGTATTTAATATGTATTTAAACATGTTTTATTCTGGGTAGAGTGAGTTTGCCAGATATTATGATTTTTGGTTTCCCTGTAAAATCCTTTTCTTTGAGTATGCCATAGGACACAGGGGACTTTATACACAACCTTGTGTGTAAGTAGTGAAAATGGAATCTCTTAGAGAAGTTCAAAAGGAGAAGAGCAAATTAAGATCTCATTGAAACATGGAGGGAAAACATTTTTTTTACACATTTTTTGGGAATATTTATTATAGCAAAAAGTAAAAAATACAGAATTTTCAAATCAAATATCACCAGAAGAAAGTTCTGTTTGTGGGAAATTTTGTCTGGGAGCCACGTCGCACGACTGCGCAATTGTCAGTTAAAGCGACGCAGTGCCAAATCACAATTTTTTAGGGGGGGGGAGACCTTTAGAACCTAATCACATAGTGTTTATACATCTTGGGGGGTTTGAAACTTTCGTGGGTTAGCTGCACTTTTCCGTAGGCTTTTATTATATTCCGAAGGTGTACTTCACTTTCTAAAATCTCAACAAGACCCCTGCATTCAGGAAGTGCACCAAAGCCGCAAAACATAATTGAAGTCTATGGCCGCGTACACACGAGGAGACATGTCTCTGGGGATCTTTTGGTTTGATGGTGTGTACACACGATCAAACCAAAATCCCTGTGGACAGACAGCGCGGTGAAGTGGCGGTGACGTTGATGCCGCGACGTCCGCAAACCAGGAAGTAAAATGCTTCCACGCATGCGTCGAATCCATTCGACGCATGCGGGGGATTTCGGTCCGCTGGTTAGGCGTACTAACCAGCGGACATGCCCACAGGAAAGCTGCAGGTACACTGCACTGCACCCTCAATGTGGGTAAACCGCAGCACATCAGTGTAAAAAGCATCCCTATGCCCAGTGTATTGCTTTACAATAACCTGAAGATCTCTTCTTTCCTGCTTCTGGCACCACTCTGGAGACCGCTAGCTGCGATGAGACGTGGAGTGCAGTTGGTATCACTCTGCATGGGACAGGAGCCAGCACTACAGAGGAGGCTCTTGCTCGCTACTACAGCTCCAACTTTACAAGTAGTCCCTCTGTATTGCACTCTGATGCTCTGGAATGATGGGTCAACAAGCCCAGACTGTGAAGTACCAGTCACCTGTCTGAGATCTACTGTTTGCTGACTGCTCCCTGCTCTATAGGACTTTTACTGTCTGCTGGACATTTGACGTCAGTTTCTGAGCCTATTTCATCCTTAGAAGCAGGTCGTCCAGAGACCCAGGGTCTTCAACAACCTCAGAACCATAGTCAACACCTTGTGAACACCCTAGGGGCTGTGGATAGGCTGAAGGGTAACAACACAGATTGATGATGCAGCAGCCGAAACTCTAGCTTGTAGCCTCTGGTTGCCAGAGACAGTTGTTTTTTGAGTCCAAGAGGCTGTGAAGGCCAATGGATGCTGCCCTCCCACCACCCACACAAGTGGGGGCACACCTTCACTGTGAGGAGAATTTGTCTTAGGGGGACCTAGGGGCTCAGTTCCTCTCGTGGAAATGGGATGTAGGCTTTTGCTTAGAGTCTAGGACTGGTAACTTACAAATGGAACTCTTCTTGGATTCTAAAGGCATCACTGTTTTCTGACCAGTCACCTTTGCTTACTTCTCTAAGGGTAACACTTTTACCCAGTGTTATTTATGGGATGTAGGCACCCAAGAATTGTCCAAATAAGCATTCACCCTCAAAGGGCAGCCTATAAATTTGGTTCTTGCAGAGAAGATTCACCAACCAACATTTAACTTCTCACGTGAATAGACCACTTATAAAAGATGCCTTCGAAAGTCTTCCAATGCATCCACATAGAAACTCAAGGCCCCCAGAGAGCCTACTAGGAGTTACAAAATGGCAGTATCTTTTGGGTCTGATTCTCTGAAATGGAACATATGCTTTGCCAAAACTTTAAGGGCCTGGCAAACTCCCACAAAAGCCACAGGCTGTAGAAGTGCTCCTAGCAGAGAAAGGGACACATTAACCACTTAAGGACCAACTGAAGTGGATATACTTCGCCAGAATGGCACCGACAGGCATATCGACATATATTTCTGTCAGTTTGAATTTGCTGCTGTG
The DNA here is from genome assembly GCA_029574335.1 of Rana kukunoris. NCBI lineage: Eukaryota > Metazoa > Chordata > Amphibia > Anura > Ranidae > Rana > Rana kukunoris. The sequence goes on from CM056049.1 coordinate 263,187,537, forward strand.
CGCGCCTCCTGAAGAACGGGGAGGTGTCAGTGTAAACACAGCATCTCCCTGTTCTGCCTAGTGACATGTCACTGATCATCTGTTCCCTCTCACCAGGAGCAGTGATCAGTGATGCGTCACTCGTAGCCATGTCCCCTAACAGTTAGAATCACTCCCTAGGACACACTTAACCCCTTCCTAGCCCCCTAATGGTTAACCACCAAAAGAAAGCTCTATATGTGGGGGAAAAAAAGGATGTACATTTTGTTTGGGAGCCACGTCGCATGACCACGCAATTATCAGTTAAAGCGACACAGTGCCGAATCGCAAAAAGTGGCAGCCAAATGGTCTGGGACTGAAGTGGTTAAAGAGGGCCTTTAAACTCTTATCCTTGGTGTCTTTAAATACCAGGACCTCATCCACAGAGACTGTCAGGGTCTTATTCAAATAGGAAAAAGTAGGGTCCACTGCTGGAGAGACACATTTTCTTAGAACTCATCCTTAATGGGGTGTTGGTGAGCGAAATGCCTAGGCAATGAAAACGACTTCTCCTGGGCAAGCTTAATTGGCTTACTTCTAGTAAGGCTGGATTCACTACTATGCATTTTTAGTGCTTTTTGCAAAATGCTAAAAGCACTAAAAATGTATAATTGTGAATCCAGAGAAGATGCACTGGGAGGGGCTTGGGAACTTTAGGCTACTGCTATGACCCAAAACCAATGACTTTAAGGTAATACAATTCCACTTTAAGGTAATACATTCTTAAACAGAGGTCATTTAAAGGCTAAGTTCACTTTTCTTTAAAAAAATTCAGCTCCCCTATGTACCAATATAGCATTCATGTAGTTTTTTTTTTGCAAAAATATCAAAGCTTTCCATAAAATTTACAGACACATACCTGGGGGATCATTGCCTTGGACCTGTAGAGCACCCTGCTAGGCTAGGCACTATGTACACTGTATACTGGAAGCCATTCCCCACAGGATCCAGTGATGATTGACAGACATTATAGCCATCTCCACTCTTTCATGTGGGCTCTGGGTAAAGTCCTTCTTGGCCTGTTGGTCAAAGCAACCAATCTAGATAGAGCCCCCCTCTGCCCCATTAGTGCTGTAAGGAAGCAAGAAGTTGTAGGCAAAAAAAAGAACCTACAGCGAGGCATCTGCCACCTTTAGGCACTAGCACAAAACTAATGCAGCGTACTCACGATCGGATTTTCCGATGAAACAAGTCTGATGGACTTGTTTCATTGGAAATTCCGATCGTGTGTAGGCCCAATCTGACTTTTTTACATCAGAGTTAAAAAATATAACATGTTTTACATTTTTCTGATGAAAAAAAAAAACGATAGGAAATTCCTATGGTCTGTGTGCAACTCCGACAGAGAAAAAAACCCACGCATGCTCAGAATCAAGTCGATGCATGCTCGGAAGCATTGAAATTAATTTTTCCCAGGTTGTCGTAGTGTTTTACGTCACTGCGTTTTAGACGATCGGAGTTTAGTCTGACAGTGTGTATGCAAGACGGCTTAAACGGAAATCCATCAGATTTTAGACCATCGGAGAATCCGATCATGTGTGTGCGGCATAAGGCTTAGCTGAACTGGATGGGGTTATGCCGGGGCAGAGATTCCTGCCTTTTTTTGGCCAGTGTTCATTCACCTGAAGGTGGCAGCATAACCCAAGTAGTCTTATACTGTATATAAAGGTCACTGTGTCTTGTGATGTACAAGGAGGAAAAGGAAATTATAGATGATTATGCTCTCCACCAACTAAGTTATCTAAAGATAATCATACAGTTGCTGAAATAGATTTTTACTCACTCTGCAAAGTTTCCTCTGCTGGATCTACAGATCTTCGTAAAAGATGCCGCAGGTCCAAATAAGCATACCCAACATCACGACAATCGTCATCTTCTTCATTCACTGGATCGCTTACTACTGTAAATTTTAACCTTGGTGGTGCCCATGAGGGAAGACAAATATTAGGTAAATGTCAGTGTCTCATATCGGTTTCACAGTTAAGATATTCTGTGGCCCACATCCTATATGGGCCGTAACACATTGATTTTGGTGCCACAACACTTGTTTCACATGTGGGTGGGTCTCTCCCCACCCCTACTAGGGTTGCAACATTTTCTGGTGCATGATCTCCTCTACATTCTCTGATAAACCAAGCTACTTCTGGCTTCCTACACCCAATGACATTGTTACAGACAGCTTTTAACCCCCTGCTGCTCTGTACAGTGGCGTAACCAGAGTTATGGGCGCCCGGGGCAGAATTTTTTTTCGCCCCCCCCCCCCTTGTATAATCATCCACTCTGGTTATAAGGATCTGTAATGTATCCCTCTCAGGGCTTTCAGCATGTAAGGGGTAAATTATTGCAGGATTAATCATTTAACCCCTTACTGTAAGGGATTAACAGACTGACCCCCCCACAACCACAGATCCCCCATCATAGACTGAACCCCCCCCCACAATCACAGATCCCCCATCACAGACTGACCCCCCCACAATCACAGATCCCCCATCACAGACTGACCCCCTAAATAACAGACCTCTCATCACAGACTGATCCCCCCCAATCACAGATGGATCCCCCAATCACAGATAGACCCCCCACAATCACAGACCCCCTATTTAACAGACCTCAGACAGTAACCCCCACCATAGTGCAGACCTCAGACAGTAACCCCAGTAGTGCAGTAGTGCAGACCTCAGACAGTAACCCCCATAATAGTGCAGACCTCAGACAGTAACCCCCATAATAGTGCAGACCTCAGACAGTAAGCCCCATAATAGTGCAGACCTCAGACAGTAACCCCCATAATAGTGCAGACCTCAGACAGTAACCCCCATAATAGTGCAGACCTCAGACAGTAACCCCCATAATAGTGCAGACCTCAGACAGTAACCCCCATAATAGTGCAGACCTCAGACAATAACCCCCAGTAGTGCAGACCTCAGACAGTAACCCCCAGTAGTGCAGACCTCAGACAGTAACCCCCATAATAGTGCAGACCTCAGACAGTAACCCCAAGTAGTGCAGACCTCAGACAATAACCCCCATAATAGTGCAGACCTCAGACAGTAACCCCAAGTAGTGCAGACCTCAGACAGTAACCCCCATAATAGTGCAGACCTCAGACAGTAACCCCTATAATAGTGCAGACCTCAGACAGTAACCCCCATAATAGTGCAGACCTCAGACAGTAACCCCCAGTAGTGCAGACCTCAGACAATAACCCCCAGTAGTGCAGACCTCAGACAATAACCCCCAGTAGTGCAGACCTCAGACCTCAGACAGCGGCGTGTGTTGTTTCCCTCAAGCGCGGGCTCCTCCTCCTCTGTGGGTGTGAACAGAGAGGAGGGACGCCGCCGGGTGTACCAAGATGGCCGCCGCTCCGGAGCTAGGCCGAAGCCGGGGACTTTCCTAGGCCGAGGCTCCGGAGCGCTCCGCGGAGCCGGTGGATGGATTCGCCCCCCCCCATTTTTCGCCCGGTGCGACAGCCCCCCCTGCCCCCCCCCCCCCGCTACGCCAGTGGCTCTGTAGTAGTCTGTGATTAACACCTTGCTGTTAATGTCTCACTGTGCACCATTGGTGTAGCAGTCTATGGTTATCTAGTTACAGACAGCTGTTAAGTCCTCTTGCTATTCAGTGGTCTGTGAATAACCATGGTTGGTGATGTCAGTCCCACTAGGGCCTAGTCACAATAACCCCTCCTGTTCTGCAGTGCTCTGTGAGTACCCTTGTTGGTAATGTCTCACACGTGTGCAGTTTGTACTCAACGGCGGATCCAGGGGGGGCAACAGGGCAATTGCCCCCCCCCCCCGAGGCAATCATGTCACATTGGCTTTAAAAAAAAAAAAAAAAAAATTTTTTTTTTTTTTTTTTACAATTTTTTTTTTTAACTGCAGCCAGGCCCGGACTGGCCATAGGGCAAACCTAGCAAATGCCTGTGGACCGCGGGCCGTCTTCGGCCCGCGAACGGCCCGCGGGCCGATTGCGGCCCGCAAACGGCCCTCGGCGGTGTACACCACCAACACAGCGCCAGATAGAGCGAGATCAGCTGGGGTATCATAGCCCGCTCTGACACTTCTCCCCTCCCCTTGCTGCCCCCACGGCCAGTTAGAGGAGAGGAGCTGCTTCTACCCCTCCCTCTCCTCTCTTCTTCTCCTCCCGTGTCTGCCCCGCCCACTCTCCCGACGGACACTGTTCTGCTGCCTAAGGGATGTGGGCGGGAAGGTTCAAGCTTAGCAATCAGAAAGGAAAGATGGAGTCTGATATCCATCCATCCATCCAGTCAGTACTGTACACTGATGTATAGGGTGCCCTTCATTCCCTTCTCTCTCGCTCTCTCTTCACCTTTCTTTCTTTCTCTGTCTCTCTCTCTCTTTTTTTTGTTTGCACCCCCCCACCAGCTGCCACTGTAGATAGATAGATAATAATCTAGCTATCTATCTATCTACAGTGGTGGCTGGTGCTCAAAATCTTTGGTGGGCACAAATGAAAAAAAAACAATTGCAGCCTCACTGTGCCCATCAAACGCAGCCACTGGGCCCATCAATTGTCACCACTGTGCAATGCCATCAAACGCAGCCACTGTGCCATCAAACACAGCCACTGTGCCATCAAACGCAGCCACTGTGCCATCAATTGTCACCACTGTGCCATGCCATCAAACACAGCCACTGTGCCATCAATTGTCACCTCTGTGCCATGCCATCAAACACAGCCACTGTGCCATCAATTGTCACCAATGTGCCATGCCATCAAACACAGCCACTGTGCCATGCCATCAAACACAACCACTGTGCCATCAATTGTCACCTCTGTGCCATGCCATCAAACACAGCCACTGTGCCATCAATTGTCACCACTGTGCCATGCCATCAAACACAGCCACTGTGCCATGCCATCAAACACAGCCACTGTGCCATCAAGTGTCACCACTGTGCCATGCCATCAAACACAGCCACTGTGCCCTTCAATTGTCGCCACTGTGCCAATTGATGCCCCTGTGCCCTTTAATTGTCGCCACTGTGCCCATCGTCGCCACTGTGCCCATCGTCGCCACTGTGCCCATCGTTGCGGCTGAGCCAGAGGGGGCGGCGCTCCGGTGCCCTCTATAGACGCACCGCCGCTATCTATATCTATCTATCTATCTATTTATCTTTATCTATCTTCCTTCCTTCTCTTCTTTCTTTCTATCTTTATCTATCTTTCTTTCTTTATCTATCTCCCTTCCTTCCCTTCTTTATCTACCTATCTATCTATCTTCCCTTATTTCTTTATCTATATTTCTTTCTTTATCTATCTTCCTTCCTTCATGTCTTGCTTTCTATCTCTATCTATCTATCTATCTATCTATCTATCTATCTATCTATCTATCTATCTATCTATCCCTTCTTTCTTTATCTATATGTCTTTATCTATCTTCCTTCCTTCCCTTCTTGCTTTCTATCTTTATCTATCTTTCTTGTTTATCTATCTATCTATCTTTCTTGTTTATCTATCTGTCTATCTATCTATCTATCTTCCCTTATTGCTTTCTATCTATCTATCAATCTATCTTTCTTCCTCCCCTTCTTTCTTTTTATCTTTATCTATCTTTCTTTCTCCCCCCCCTGGGCTGCTCAGTCAAAAATGCCCAGGCCTATTTTTTGTCCCAGTCCGGGCCTGCCTGCAGCTGCCGCTGCCGAGTCTCTCACTCTCTCTCTCTCATCACCAGGGCCGGTAGGCTGCCTGTCCTGAGGCTGCTTTGAGCTGTAGCTGACTGCAGCGCTCCCCTCTCTCCTGCGTGTATGACATTGGGCATCTCTGGCTGTGTGTGAGAGCTGGATCTGTGTTCGGCTGTGCTGCCTGTGCTAGACCTGCTTGTGTGATAGTAGATGGAGATGGAACACTGATTGAATCAGTGTTTTGTCTATCACACAAGCCCGTCTAGGGGGGACCTTGCTAGAGCACACTGCCCTGCCGAACACAGACCTACAGCTCCTGTTTGTTCCATGACACACGTCGGGAGAGGAGATACCTGCTGTGTGTGATTGAGGTAATGCCATGGTGAGTGCCATGCACAGTGTGGCTGTATTAATAGACAAAAGTGGGGCTGCATTAATAGACAAAAGTGGGACTGCATTCATAGACAAAAGTGGGGCTGCATTCATAGACAAAAGTGGGACTGGATTCATAGACAAAAGTGTGACTGGATTCATAGACAAAAGTGGGACTGAATTCATAGACAAAAGTGGGACTGAATTCATAGACAAAAGTGGGACTGGATTTATATACAAAGGTAGGACTGCATTCATATACAAAGGTGGGACTGCATTCATATACAAAGGTGGGACTGCATTCATATACAAAGGTGGGACTGCATTCATATACAAAGGTGGGACGGCATTCATATACAAAGGTGGGGCTGCATTGATATACAAAAGTGGGACTGCATTAATATACAAAAGTGGTAGTGCATTAATAAACAAAAGTGAGACTGCATTAATATACAAAAGTGGGACTGAATTTTTATACAAAGGTGGGGCTGCGTTCATATGCACAGTGAGGCTGCAATGATGGGCACTGATGAGGCTGCATTGATCTCTTGTACCTGGTCTTCAGTCTCTAAACATCCCTTGTACCATGCCTGCAGTCTCTGACCATCCCTTGTACCATGCCTGCAGTCTCTGACCATCCCTTGTACCATGCCTGCAGTCTCTGACCATCCCTTGTACCATGCCTGCAGTCTCTGACCATCCCTTGTACCACGTCTGCAGTCTCTGACCATCTCCTGTACCACGTCTACAGTCTCTGACCATCTCCTGTACCACGTCTACAGTCTCTGACCATCCGTTGTACCACGTCTGCAGTCTCTGACCATCTCTTGTACCATGTCTGCAGTCTCTGACCATCTCTTGTACCATGTCTGCAGTCTCTGACCATCTCTTGTACCATGTCTGCAGTCTCTGACCATCTCTTGTACCATGTCTGCAGTCTCTGACCATCTCTTGCACCATGTCTGCAGTCTCTGACCATCTCTTGCACCATGTCTACATTCTCTGACCATCTCTTGTACTATATCTGCAGTCTCTGACCATCTCTTGTACCATGTCTGCATTCTCTGACCATCTCTTGTACCATGTCTGCATTCTCTGACCTTCTCTTGTACTATGTCTGCAGTCTCTGAACATCTCTTGTACCATGTCTGCAGTCCCTGACAATCGTCTAGAAACTATGGGATAGATTTATGGCAGTTATACTTAAATATTTTTTACTAGTAATGGCGGCAATCATTGAATTTTTAGCGGTACTGCAACATTGCAGCGGACACATCGGACACCTAATTGAGTTCTGTAAGCAACACCTTATTTTCTGGCAATGCCCCTCCCGAGACTAGACTCTGGATCCGCCCTTGTTTGTACTGCAGCCTATTATGAACTTGTCACACATGGCCATTAACCTGCTCTGCAGAAGGTCTGAGTAACCATTGTAGGTAGTGTCTCGCTGGATACTCTTGGCACAGTGACCTACTGGTGACCTTGTCATGCAGGGCCATTAACCTCTCTTGCTCTGCACCCTGTTGGTAATCTCACACTTTATACTGTTTGTACAGCAGTGTATGGTGATGCAGTGTCAAATATGTATATACTGTTGGTATAGTATGTCGTGGGCAAGAGTAGCAGCTCTGCGGGTTCCCCAGCTACTGATACTACCTCTATTTGGGCTGCATCTAAATAAGCTTATCCTAATTATGACTGCAAGAATCAGTTTGAATCACCCATCCCCACCTTCCCAGAGTCCATCTTTGTTTTTTCTGTCAGCTTCTGCTTAGACAGTAAGGAAGTGTATGTTATCCTTCAGATGGGTTGGTACATGTGGAGGTTCAGGCTGTGTGGGCATGTCTCCCAGTACTGGAGTTATTTGCGTCGGATGCTTTAGACCAGGGGTATCAAACTCAATTTCATTGTGGGCTGCATCAGCATTAAGATTGCCCTCAAAATTGCCGGTTATATCTGTAAGATTTAATGTCCAGCGCATCTCCTCCCCTTACGTTAGATGTCAAGAGCCACCCCACAATCAGAAGTTGAGTCCCCCACTCTCGACTTACATCACGGTGTACCCCCCTTTCCTTATGCTGCTGCTGGGAAGAAGCTGGATTCATTGCTTGAAAGCAGAAAGTAAGGGTTTGGATGAAGACTGGAGCTCTTCTACAGCTGCAGGAGAGGTGCGAGGGTCACATGAAATAGCCTGGAGGCCCGGATTCGGCCCGTGGGCCTTGTGTTTGACACCTGTGCTTTAGACCAACCTGAGTCTTCAGAAGCACTCACCCTACGTCTAATTTCAGGACTTTCAGATTGTATTTGAGGATGTAATGTATGGAAGATGATCTAAGGACATCCTAGGGAGCGATGTTCAACCTTGCTACTTTTAGGCATCAACGTCAAATGGTGAGCTGCTGTCTAAATGGTGGTGGCACTGGTGGATTTGAAGTCCCTGTTCAATTAATGCTGAAATCTCAAGCACTTTATACATGCACATGTATATTTTAAACATTGCATTACAGGCAGTAGCCTAATATTCTCTTCTGAAAGGTACAGTATACATTTTACATACATTTTTTTGATATCAAGAATAGACATTCTAAAACAGCCAGGGCTGGTAATTGGGGGGATTGGAATGGCAGCAGGTGCAGTAGTCAGAGAAAGGTTAGGGTGATGGCAGGTGCAGTAATTAGCCTGAAGGTTAAAATAGTCAGGTGTGTTGGTAAAAGCCGGGAAGCATGCAAGTAAAATGGTAGTGGAGGTGTGTCTGGGGCAGTGTTGAAATGGAGGGGGGGGGGGGTATACAGACATGGTGGTGAGAGTGAAGGGGTAGCAAGCACAGGCATAAAGGTGAGTGCAATAAGGGGGGGTAGGTGCCATGGTGCAATGGGGAGGGTGCAGTGTAGACACTGGGGTTGTAATGCAAATGTAGCACTGGTATTTTTGCCATATAATGCTAAAGATGGCATACCACTAGAGGGAGCCAAATACCAATGTGAGCGAGATATGTTTTAACTTACATATGCAGAGCAGAAAAATGTTTATCTTGTGAAAAGACTCACTTACCCATGAACACTAGGTGGCTGAACTGCATGCTGGGTGGATATAAAAGGCAGAGTGGAGCCATTTTTCTGCCTCGTTCTGGACACATGGCCTGCCTGCAAGGATCTGTGAAGGAGTGTTCAGAAGAGGGCCTACATCGTGCAGAGCAGAACAACATCCATTAACTCTGCCTTAGCACAGTGTGCTGGAGAATCAGTGTGATCGGGTCTGAGGATCCAGGACCCTTGACAGAGCCAAGAGGATGTCCAGTTTGCTTGCGGAGCGAAGCAGTGTGACAGTGCTGACTGGCAGCAGGACTGAGGCAGCCGGAGCGGAGGTTCACAACTTTCCAGGCTTGGTGTGGTGAGAGGGCTGTCGCCCAGAAGTTTTTGTTAACACCCTTAACACACTTAGACTCATTTTACAAAGTTGCTGGGACCTGTAGTTCTACAGGGAGGTCTCATTCAAATAGACTGAGTTCAATCAGGCCTAAAAGCCTATGCTTCATTGAGGGCTGACTGACAGTTAAGGTATACCTACACCGAAGGCATCTACAAGTGTGTTTTACAGCAGGAACTGTTATAACTCTTCAGTTGTGTTGCTTCATTACTTGTTAAACCATTGGATTACAAACACTGCAGTATAATAGCTAGCTGAAGAAAGAAGACCAGAGACTACACTTCTTCACAGGGAGGGTTTGTGCTTTGGATGCAGTAAGAAAAAAGTCTGCCTTATACCTCAGGGGAAGCTCCTGAGAAATTGTATTGTGCTGTGTTGATATCTTTGCATTGGTATGTTTGGTGTGGCCGTACTGGAAGTGGGAACGTGGTCAGTGTCAAGGCGTCTCATTATTCTAATAGGTGGAACAACGGATGCCCAGATAACGGTAAAGGTACACTATATACACATTGTTGTGTGGGATTGTTCCGTTTAGTGAAAGTTTCACATCCACACTGTTACACAGCTGTGTCAAGCGGGTTGAGACAAATTATTTGGGGGTAGAAGAGCAGAGTACAGGCCCAATCAATTACCAGCAGCTCCTTCGGGGGTAAGTGCTACACGTGGGGGCTCGTCCGGGATCCTCGCTCTCTGCAAGTGAAACCCGCCCTTTTGGTGCTAGTATGGACCCCCTTACAGTGGTTCAGTTGTGCGAAGAGGAAGGCGCACGCCCAGAAGCGAGTGTGGTGGTCGAACTCCCTGGTGAGAACTGGGATGAAGAGGAGGTCAGGACCATTGTAAAACATTTGTCTCCTCATAGAAAAGCTTGGGTGATTGCCCTCAGGCCAGCCCGAGGGACTGACCGCACCCATGCCCTATTGGAATGGAAATAGAAAGTACCAGGGTGTTTCCGTGGGAAGAGTGTGCAGCTGACTGACAAGATGAAGATTTGCATAACACATCCCCAGGCTCCAGACAAGAGCCTTACCTGTTCAAAGCAGGGGGAGTCAGCTTCAAGGAAAGGGTACTCCCGGCCAACTCCGACCACAAGTGGGCTAGAGTTCGTCATGCCCAGGAGGGACGGGGATGAAGTGCCAAGCACCAGCCAGAAGGATCTCCAACTGGAGCAGCAATTAGCTACTTTGAAGCGACAGTATCGCATTATACAAGAGGAGTTCCAGGAAACCTCTAGAATGATTAAGGAGCAGGTAAAAGAGCTAAGTACTAAGAGCAAGGGCTCAAGTGGCAGCCATCTGAAACAAAAACCTGCCTCAGTTACTCAAAGACTTCCCCATCGTGACTTGCCAGAAGTAACAATCAAAAAGGACTTTAAGATTGCTGGCCAGATAGGCGAAAAGGAACAGAAAGACAAGCTGTCCTATACAAACCTCATGCGTCAGATCGACATGGGGCTACAGAAAGGGTATCCTGAGTCTGAGATTGTGGAAGCAGTATTAGAAGCCATTAGTCCCGGTCTAAGTATAAGAGGCATGCTGGAAATGAAGAATGGACTAACCCTAGTGCAACTTAGGAGAATATTGAAAAGCCATTTCAAGAAGGAAAATGCTTCTGAACTTTATCACCAACTGATAAATCTGGCACAGGACAGTGGAGAGACTCCTCAGAATTTCCTGTTCAGGGCTATTGAGCTGAAGGACCGCCTGTTGTTAGCCTCACAGGGAGAAGACTCGGATGAGCACTTCGGGACAGAATTGATCCAAAAGAAATTCCTGAGGACCGTGACCACAGGACTAAGAAGTGACTGTGTCAAGTTTCAGCTAAGGCAGTATCTAGATGATCCGTCCATTTCAGATGAGGTACTCATCGAAAAAACTGGCGAAGCAGTTAATATGGAGATGGAAAGGGAGTCGAAGCACAAGACAAGTCAAAAGTCTGAATCTGTTGTGGGAGTCAGAATGGCTGGCACGACTCATAGCGATTCAGAGATCGGGGTCCTGAAGACTCAGCTGTCCAGAATATCGGAGATGGTGACCGATGCGTTGGATGTCAGGTCTGAGATAACTGCACTGAAGTTACAAGTAGCCCAGATGCTGGAGGCGATAAACAGGCTGACGACAAAACATACTGAGCTGTCCGATAATGGTGCCACAGGGCAGAATGCACCCCCGGCCTCGTTTTTTGTACCTCGCCAGGAGCCAACAAATCAAGATGTCTGTTTCAACTGTGGAGGTGAGGGTCACTACCAGCGGGTATGTCCTAGCCCGAGGGGAGCAGCAGATTGGAGTAGACCTCAGAGAAGTAACCCAAGGATTGAAGGAAGATATGGGCCTTCAAGAAGAACGTTCCCTGAAACTGAGAGGGAGCAACGGAGAAGACCCACAGTTTATGTCATCTCAGTGAACAATGCTCATCGGCCTTCCAAGCGATGCCAGAAAAGGCGTCCTCAACGCCAGAAGCTGAAGAAAGCACGAGTTCAGTCATGCCAGCCCATTGTTCCAGATGCTCTCAACAGGTTTCCTGCCCAGTTAGTAGGCCCTTCGTCCATAATACCTGTCCTAATTGAAGGAATCTACACAAGAGCCCTCCTTGATTCGGGTGCTCAAGTAACTTTGTTAACCAGAGGCTTTTACAAGAGGTATTTGTCATACATGCCCCTGCAAAAGTTGGAAGATATGGAGATTCGGGGTATTCAAGCAGAAGATTACCCTTGTGACGGATATCTGCGGATCAAGTTGTCATGTGACCCATTGAGGACTGGGAAGCCTCAGGACTTTGACACGCTAGCTATTGTGTGTCCTCGGTTGCCAGGGTCCCCAAGCAGTCCGCTAATCATAGGGACAAACACAGATCTGGTGAAGCAGCTGTTAGCCCCTGGTGTTCCCAAATGTGATTCCTTATCCTCCCTGCCAACAGAAAGGCCAGAGGTGCCTCCCTCTTCCATGGTGGATGGAAAAAGATCCACAACAAAGACAAACGCAACTAAACTGCATGAGAAGAAAGCGGCTAAACAGGAAAAGGTGGCCGATGTACCTTCGGTGTCAGCACCAGTAAAGCGAAGGAAACAAAGAGTAATTTCTCAATACAAGAGATCGACCTATGACCAGCTGAAAAAATTCTCTGAAGAGATGTGCCCTGCTGCAAGGAGAAATTCTGAGATGCCTGGTCCTTCTGTTGATGATTCAGAAAGTTTCGACCCCATCTCACCCCTTGACACATCTGTACTAGATACCATAGTGACAGCTGTGAGTGCACAGAACAGCTCCCCATCACATGACAATTGGTGGGAGGCTTCTCTGTCAGACTTCTGCAACCGCCTAGAGGCAAAAATGTGTGACAGAGCCAAAATTTTGAATGTCTTTGGGGACCAAAGAGTTAAAGCAGGGGGAGTATGTAGCACTGGTATTTTTGCCATATAATGCTAAAGATGGCATACCACTAGAGGGAGCCAAATACCAATGTGAGCGAGATATGTTTTAACTTACATATGCAGAGCAGAAATTTTTTTATCTTGTGAAAAGACTCACTTACCCATGAACACTAGGTGGCTGAACTGCATGCTGGCTGGATTTAAAAGGCAGAGTGGAGCCATTTTTCTGCCTCGTTCTGGACACATGGCCTGCCTGCAAGGATCTGTGAAGGAGTGTTCAGAAGAGGGCCTACATCGTGCAGAGCAGAACAACATCCATTGACTCTGCCTTACCACAGTGTGCTGGAGAAGCAGTGTGATCGGGTCTGAGGATCCAGGACCCTTGACAGAGCCAAGAGGATGTCCAGTTTGCTTGCGGAGCGAAGCAGCGTGACAGTGCTGACTGGCAGCAGGACTGAGGCAGCCGGAGCGGAGGTTCAGAACTTTCTAGGCTTGGTGTGGTGAGAGGGCTGTCGCCCAGAAGTTTTTGTTAACACCCTTAACACACTTAGACTCATGAAATCGCGCGATTTCAGCTGAACTTGCGCGATTTCACTCCCTCTGGCAGTTGCTGGGACCTGTAGTCCTACAGGGAGGTCTCATTCAAATAGACTGAGTTCAATCAGGCCTAAAAGCCTATGCTTCATTGAGGGCTGACTGACAGTTAAGGTATACCTACACCGAAGGCATCTACAAGTGTGTTTTACAGCAGGAACTGTTATAACTCTTCAGTTGTGTTGCTTCATTACTTGTTAAACCATTGGATTACAAACACTGCAGTATAATAGCTAGCTGAAGAAAGAAGACCAGAGACTACACTTCTTCACAGGGAGGGTTTGTGCTTTGGATGCAGTAAGAAAAAAGTCTGCCTTATACCTCAGGGGAAGCTCCTGAGAAATTGTATTGTGCTGTGTTGATATCTTTGCATTGGTATGTTTGGTGTGGCCGTACTGGAAGTGGGAAGGTGGTCAGTGTCAAGGCATTGTCACTCTGAGCACTAGTCCCACTTGGAGACGCGCCGCAGTAGAGGCTCAAGGGACATTTCAGTGTTAATAATTTGTGTACACTCTTTGCATTATTATAGTAAGTTTGTATGTTGATACAGTTAATATAAAACTACTGTCTTTATACTAGTTCCAGTAAACTTACATTCTGGTTGATCACAATTGGTGTTCATTATTCTAATAGGTGGAACAACGGATGCCCAGATAACGGTAAAGGTACACTATATACACATTGTTGTGTGGGATTGTTCCGTTTAGTGAAAGTTTCACATCCACACTGTTACACAGCTGTGTCAAGCGGGTTGAGACAAATTATTTGGGGGTAGAAGAGCAGAGTACAGGCCCAATCAATTACCAGCAGCTCCTTCGGGGGTAAGTGCTACACAAATATGTAAAGGCATGGTGGCCAGACTAGTGGAGGGGGCGTGAGAACAGGGGCAGTGGGCATGCAGGTACAGGTCAAGCACTATGGTCAGAGTGTTAAATGGTGCAGGCTTAGTGTTGTGTGTAGGAGACAGTGGGTAATACAGGTGTGATGGGAGAAAATGGGAGTCAAGCACCATTGTTGGGTGGGCAGAGGTGCAGACATTGTTGGAATGGGAGTAGAAGTCATCCAGTCAAGGTGGTAAGGACGTAAGGGGTGTTGTAACAGATGTAGGGTTGGAAAGAGAGTAGAGGAGTGGTGCATAATGATGTTCTGGTGGTAGCAGGAGGAGAGGGGGTTGCTTACTGGCAGGATGGTGAGTATGGAGGATTCTGGTGGAAGGATGGCGACAGAAAGGACTGTTGCCATTGTGCCTGTAAGCTAGGAAGCAGGGATGCTGGTAGAATGTAGCTGCACCTCATGTCAGTGGCTTCCTAGAACTCTTTTGCATGACTGAGTGCCATAATGCATTTCTTCTGGAGATGGAGATCCCGCCGCCCAAGTACACCAAAGAGTTGCTGATCACCACCTCCCACCTCCCCCAGAAATGTGTTGGGTGTTGGAGGTGCACAGCAGAGACCAGCCAGGTACAGGGAAACCTCTGGAAGGGGAGGGGGTGCGGCTGTCTGGGGACACTGATGTAAGGAAGGGGCCCTCTGGGTACACTGATGTAAAGGGGCCCTCTGGGGACCCTGATGTAAGGGGGCTTTCTGGGGACCCCGATGTAAGGAAGGGGCCCTCTGAGGACCCTGATGTAAGGGGGCTCTCTTGGGACACTGATGTAAGGGGGGCTCTCTTGGGACCCTGATGTAAAGTTGATTCTCTCTGGTGACACTGAAGTAAGGGGGGCTCTCTGGGGACCCTGATGTAAGGGGAGGCTCTCTGGGGACACTAATATAAGGAGAGGCTCTCTGGGGACTCTGATGTAAAGTGGAGGCTCTCTGGGGACACTGATGTAAGGGGGCACTCTGGGGACACTAATGTAAGGGGAGGCTCTCTGGGGACCCTGATGTAATGAGGGGGGCTCTGGGGACCCTGATGTAAGTAGGGAGGCCCTCTGGGCATATTGATGTAAGGAGGGGCTCTCTGGGGACCCTGAAATAATGAGGGGGGCTCTGGGGACCCTGATGTAAGTAGGGAGGCTCTCTGGGGACCCTGATGTAAATGGGGGATCCGCACTCAGAGATATATATACACACACACACATGTATATTATATACATGTCTATGCCTGCCCAAGTGTATGACTTTCTTTACTTCACAGCTATGGGCTCTAGCCTGAGATCTTTTGTAGACCCAGCAACGCCCCTGGTGGGGGCCCTTCAGGGTTTCTTGCACCGGGGGCCCTGAAGATTCTAGTTACACCTCTAGGGGGGTGGGTCGCCATCAGCACACATGCACACCCCAGACCTGGAAGTGCTGGATCACTTACTAGGTAGGTGATCCATGCAGAGTGGCCACCCTGGCACGGTATATGTGCAGTGGGCGGTCGTAAAGTGGTTAAAGTCAATGTTACCCCAAAATGTCATAATTCTGACATGTGTCTGTGTTACCATGGACCTAGTTGAAACTGTGACAGGGCATGGAAACACATCCATCTCAATGTGGTCAACTTGCTTCCTTGCATTCTTCTTGGTAGTGCAGCCAGCCTGTACTCCAGTGGTCAGACTTGTGCTGGCACGTCCCCCTGTCCTGGGAAGCTCAGTGTATTAGTGTTTCTGATAAGCCCCGCCCATCTGGTCCCTGTGTAGTTCTGTCTTTCCATTCTGCCTGTGGTCAGTTCAAACTGCTGTTGTAAACCCCCAAGCATCATCACAATAAGTCCTCTCCCCCTTCTCCTTAAAGCAGTTGCATAAGCCTATAATAAGGTTACATGTAGGTAAAATGAATATCTCCTAAACCTGTACAGTTTAGGAGATATTCACCTTGCATGCAACTGCTCATGTCAGCGGCGCATGCTCTCTCAAGGTATGGCGGATGCTGCCGGACCTTGCCGGAAAGCCGTCTCCTATTTATGTTTTCTTGCATATATACACACTGTTTGAATGGGTTATCTAACAAGGTAAGGGTTCACATATACTTTAAATCTAAAAGCAAGTAAATTACACACAGAACTCTATATATAACAGAAGAAAGTTCTGACTGAAAAACTGAAATTTGATTTTTGCTATTGCTAATTGCAAAGCATATATTTAATAAAACAAACCTGAGGTATTTAATGCAGCTATACGTTTTCTATATTCTCCAGATCCAGTAACACACTCCAAGTAAAGTGAACATTTTACCCTGTTTATATGTTTGAACTACACAATGTCAACAACATTCTGTTTTGCCCTCTTTTATTATGTATTAAGATTAATACATCTTAAACAGATTACCAGTATATAATGTTTGCTTTAACTTTCAAAATAAATATTACAAAATTATAGAAAACCTTAAGAGTCGGTTCAAAAACAGGCGGCACGACTCCGGGGGCGGCTCTGCAAGTCGTCCTGAGGATGACTTCAGAGGCGATTTGCAAGACGACTTCTGTATAGAAGTCAATGCAAGTCGCCCCGAGCCGCCCCCCGAAGTCGTGCAGGAACCTTTTTCTAAGTCGGAGCGACTTGTGTCGCTCCGATTAGAATGGTTCCATTGCATTACATGGGAAGCGACTCGTCAAGTGGCTGAGCCGCCTGACGCGTCGCCCCAGTGTAAACCGACTCTTACTATACAATACAATCAAGGTAAAACAAGGCATTTCAGGATAGCAAAGTTTCTTTTGAGGTCCACTGGTGACACAAGACCTCTGAGGTATTGCCCAGCTATAGGAATTTGAATGCAAAAAAAGAGGTGAACCTTCTCTATGTGATTTGGCCCTCTCCAAGGAATTGCACCCCCAGTTTTAGCCTATCATATGACCCACACATCTTTTATTTTTTTCCCTTATTGGTTTTCTCTTTTACTCTTTCCCATTTATCAGTTGTTTCAAATTTGATGTTTAGATTTTCCAATGTTGTTGGTGCTTTTCATAGGTGACACTTATTTCCATCTTATTCCTAATTTGTTATATTGCCAATTTTGAAGGACCTAGGAGTTGTTGACTTTTTTAGGCCTACGTTTTTATTCAGATGTTTCTAGCACGATTGACATTTCTGCAGTCTGTCCCCCTATTGGCATCTCTAAAACCCTGAATATGCTGCACCTTTTTGGGTGTAATACTTGCCTCTAGATTGTCAGTGCTGATATTTTTCAGCCAAACTAAGAAAGCTGAAGCTTTTAGTCCAGACAACAGGTGATGATCTTTCCATTGCCATCTTTTCCTCTCTTCGAGGATGATGTGCACCCTAATTTAGTGCTACATATAGAATTCCTCCATATGCATAGTCCACAATTACATTCTCCAAGCAGTCTGTCTACCATTACATAGTTACATAGTAGGTGAGGTTGAAAAAAGACACAAGTCCATCAAGTCCAACCTATGTGTGTGATTATATGTCAGTATTACATTGTATATCCCTGTATGTTGCGGTCGTTCAGGTGCTTATCTAATAGTTCTTTGAAACTATTGATACCCCCCGCTGAAACCACCACCTGTGGAAGGGAATTCCGCATCCTTGCCGCTCCTACAGTAAATAACCCTCTACATAGTTTAAGGTTAAACCTCTTTTCTTCTAATTTTTTGAGTGGCAACGTGTCCTGTTAAACTCCCTTCTGCAGAAAAAAGTTTTATCCCTATTATGGGGTCACCAGTACGGTGGAGAAATTTTAGACTCAATTGATAAAATGCAGAAAGGCTGCTTGTGGCCAGTTAGCATTAATCATGGGTCTGGTGTTTGGAAAAATGGGATTTTCAAGGCACTGGTAGAAACCAAAATAATATAAAAGAATTACATTTATTAACAAAGAACAGTTAACAATATAAAAACATTCAAACATTTAGGCACAAACCCCACAGATCAATCTAAGATAGCAAAAAAACATCTGTGTCTCAATGAGTGGAGCCAATTGACCTCGACCGGTTTCGCGGTGAGAACCGCTTCTTCAGGAGGGTCTAAAAAATATTTGTAAAGTATATGATAAACATCAAGCAAGAGAATACAATTTTGGTCAATAATTGGTAGAAAATAAGCAGTGTATTCATTCAGGGCGAAGCAAGAGGAATATTGCTCACCTGGGTTGGTCAACACAATCAGGTGCTGCGTCCGGCAGTTCGCCTATAGCGCACGAAGGGGGATTAAGAGAATGGGCTCTAATACGATAAGTTGAAAGGATATATGTGTAAATATGTTTGAAATGAATCATTAGATTGGGACACCATGGTGATGGAAAGAAATTGCAGACATGTGAGGGAAAGGGTATGAGGGGTGTGGGATAGGGATTGGAGGTGGGTATGGAGTGAAGGCGGGGAGGAGGAAGGGCAGTGGAAAGAAGGAGGGGGAGGGGAAAAGGGGAAGAAAGGGAGAGGGGAAGAAGAGTGGGAAGGGAAGGAAGGGGAGGGGGAAAAAGACACTCATACCCTTTCCCTCACATGTCTGCAATTTCTTTCCATCACCATGGTGTCCCAATCTAATGATTCATTTCAAACATATTTACACATATCTCTTTTCAACTTATCGTATTAGAGCCCGTTCTCTTAATCCCCCTTCGTGCGCTATAGGCGAACTGCCGGACGCAGCACCTGATTGTGTTGACCAACCCAGGTGAGCAATATTCCTCTTGCTTCGCCCTGAATGAATACACTGCCTATTTTCTACCAATTATTGACCAAAATTGTATTCTCTTGCTTGATGTTTATCATATACTTTTCAAATATTTTTTAGACCCTCCTGAAGAAGCGGTTCTCACCGCGAAACCGGTCGAGGTCAATTGGCTCCACTCATTGAGACACAGATGTTTTTTTTATATCTTAGATTGATCTGTGGGGTTTGTCCCTAAATGTTTGAATGTTTTTATATTGTTAACTGTTCTTTGTTAATAAATTTAATTCTTTTATATTATTTTGGTGTCTACCAGTGCCTTGAAAATCCCATTTTTCCAATAACCAGACCCATGATTAATGCTAACTGGCCACAAGCAGCCTTTCTGCATTTTATCAATTGAGTCTAAAATTTCTCCATACTAACCGGGATGCTGGCATATCCTAATTATTTTCTCTAATTTAACTGAGGCAATACTCACACTTCTTGGTCACCAGTACGGTATTTGTACATTGAAATCATATCCCCTCTCAAGTGCTTCTTCTCCAGAGAGAATAAGTTCAGTGCTCGTAACCTTTTTCATAACTAATGTTCTCCAGACCCTTTAATAGCTTTGTTGCCCTTCTTTGTACTCGCTCCATTTCCAGTACATCCTTCCTGAGGACTTGTGCCCAGAACTGGATGGCATACTCCAGGTGCGGCCGGACCAGAGTCTTGTAGAGTGGGAGAATTATTGCTTTATCTCTGGAGTTAATCCCTTTTTTAATGCATGCCAATAATCTGTTTGCTTTGTTAGCAGCAGCTTGGCATTGCATGCCATTGCCGAGCCTATCATCTACTAAATGTATATATTGCATTCATATTTTTGCCACCCAAGTGCATTATTTTACATTTTTCTACATTATACCTAATTTGCCATGTAGTTGCCCAACCCATTAATTTGTTCAGATCTTCTTGCAAGGTTTCCACATCCTGCGGAGAAGTTATTGCCCTGCTTAGCTTAGTATTGTCCGCAAATACAGACATTGAACTGTTTATCCCATCCTCCAGGTAGTTTATGTAAAAATTAAATAGGATTGCGAGTATTCCCCATTTATCACCACTCTGAATCTGCCATTTTTCAATCCATGTACTCACCTTATGGTCCATGCCAACAGACCTTATTTTGTACAGTAAACGGTTATGGGGAACTGTGTCAAATACTTTTGCAAAATCCAGATACACCACGTCTACGGGCCTCCCTTTATCTAGATGGCAACACACCTCCTCGTAGAAGGTTAATAGATTGGTTTAGCAAGACCGATTCTTCATGAATCCATGCTGATTGCAGCTAATTAATCTGATACCAATTTCATTACTAAAATCTTGTATATAGTCCCTTATCATCCCCTCCAAGAGCTTGCATACGATTGATGTTAGGCTAACTAGTCTGTAATTTCCAAGGATGTATTTTGGGCCCTTTTTAAATATTGGTGCTACATTGGCTTTTCTCCAATCCGCTGGTACCATTCCAGTCAGTAGACTGTCAGTAAAAATTAGAAACAATGGTCTGGCAATTACTTTGTCAACTAATTTTTTCTCTTTATAATATATTTCAACACTCCTAATACTTCCCTTATATTTGGAGTTTCTAGACACAGAGTCAAGATACATTATTGAGCCTGCTTCGCTGAATGTTTCTAAAGAGGTGGGGAAGGGGCGTTTCTTGTATTTTATGGGCTCCCAAGTGGGCCACTGTAATATTAGTGTTGCTTGATCTTCATTATTGTACTTTTGGATATCCTCTTTGGGTCTCAGACAGGCTTATTTGAATAGTCTAGGACTCTTGACTATGTGTTTCTAGACCATGCTTATAGTATATTCACATCTGGAATACTCAAGGCTACATTATCCTTCTTTCATTGGGATGATCTTCATTCTGCAAGGTAAAAATTGACATCTCACTCAGGTTTAAGGTCTCCTGGATATAGTTGCCATTCTGATGAAGGATTGGCGTTCACTTTCAACTTTTAGTCTTCAATCCTATTGGCCAGATTTATTAATTTATATGTTTGTTGTTCTCAGACTTGGTCACAGTTTTTCCATGGAAGGGAGATCTAGTGCCTGTCAGAGGGTATTGTCCGTAGCGAAGCAGCTTACTGCCTAATCTCTTATGGATAAGGATAATACCACAGAGGTCTCCTTGTTCCCCAATGAACTGAACAAGAAAATATCCTTTGTATGCACTTAAAGGTTGCATCAAAAACCTTATATTACCTTACTCTTTCTCCCTCTGTGTCTGATCCCTCCAAAAGCATGTAAAGGAAATGTCTGCGATCTGCATGTTCTTTGCCATCCAGGTGAATTACTGCATGGGATCAGGAAAATAATTAATGTGTGAACTGTGTTAAAGTAACATTTTAGAGAGAAATTTGTTTTTAAAAATCTATCTTGTGACATTTTTCATACCTTTGTTAAAGTGGTAGTATATTTCCTCTCCTTGACTAGGTTTGCGAAGTGACAAAGGAGTCTCTGTTTCCTCAGCGGGAACTCCTGCAAATTGAAACTCCACAAACACTCTTTCCACTGATCCATCAGCCACCACCTCTGAACATGGATCGAGTGTCAGAGAGGCGATTTCTACACGTATCCTGGTTGATGGCTAAGTAGATAGAAAAAAAAAATGGCTGCATGTAGATAATATTTAAGCAAGGGACCTTATTTTTTCTAATGCAAGTCCTTGAAATAGTAAGGACTGCCCTTGTTAGATAAAAATGATTTTAACTTTTAAATACAAAGTGTAAAAAATAGGTCTGGTCCTTAAGAGGTTAAGTCAGATCTTTTTTTATTGAAGAAAGAAAAAAGTTATAAAAAGTTTTACATTACCATTGCAAAAGAAAAATAAAACATACAAAAAACCAATGGCGCTACATGCAAGTAGCAAAACGAACCTCTAGTTTTGAGGCAATAGGTTAATTTACTAAAGATAAATGGGCTGCAATAGGAAGTTGCACTCAGCAAGGGAATCTACCCCAGAGCTGTCAGGAGCGTCTAGCACTCCTGCTCTTCATTCCAGCATCCGGGTTTTGGCTGTGGCATTCTCCCTGTCTTTGTTCACCTGCAGGCTGATTGATTTGGTCAGTCTCTGGGTGGAAACTCAAACCTGTTATAAGCCAGCTAAACCATGATTTGCGTGCTTGTGATAGACAGTGATACGTGTGTTGTTCCTGATCAAGCTCCCTGTCTGTCTGCACTGATCTGCTAGATTGGATTTACCTGTGTAAATGACTTTGGACCGGATTTCTGACTATTCCCTGAGCTCAGCCTGCCTTTGAACCACAAGTACAGTTGTGCTTATAAGTTTACATACCCTGGCAGAATTTATAATACTGTGTGTTACCCCCTTTAATATCAATGACAGCTTGAAGTCTTTTGTGGTATTTGTGGACGAGGCTCTTTATCTTCTCAGATGGTAAAGCTGCCCATTCCTTTTGGCAAAAAGCCTCCAGTTCCTGTAAATTCTTGGGCCATCTTGCATGAACTGCATGTCTGAGATCTCCCCAGAGTGGCTCAATGATATTGAGGTCAGGAGACTGAGATGGCCACTCCAGAACCTTCACTTTATTCTGCTGTAGCCAATGACAGGGCGACTTGGCCTTGTGTTTTGGATCATTGTCATATTGTAATATCCAAGTAGGTCCCATGTGCAGCTTCCTGGCAGATGAATGCAAATGTTCCTCCAGGGTTTTTTTAAAACATACTGCATTCATCTTGCCAACAATTTTGACCAAATTTTCTGTGCCTTTGTAGCTCACACATCCCCAAAACATCAGCGATTCACCTCCGTGTTTCACAGTAGGAATGGTGTACCTTTCATCATAGGCCTAGTCAGGGCTTTTTTTCTGGGGGAACTTGGAGGAACTCAGTTCCACCACCTTTGGCTCAGACCCTTTGGTGCCCGCTAACCACAATCACTTGTGAACACAGAAGTCTGGTTTCTGTGTTTACAAGTGACTGCTTTGTAACCCCCTGAACTCTGCACACTGTATGTAATCCAATTCTGGTATTTAATGCCCCTTTGAGACCCTTCTACTGTTTGTGAAATCTGAACGGGTCGTGGTTGAGTTCCTGCACCTATTTTCTGAGAAAAAAAAGCTCTGGGCCTAGTTGATTCCTGTCCAAATGTAGTGTTTATGGTTGTGGCCAAAAAGCTAAATTCTGGTCTCATCACTCCAAATGACTTTATGCCAGAAGGTTTGAGGCTTGTCGCTGTGCTGTTTGGCGTATTGTAAGTGGGATACATTTGCTTGGTAATGGCTTTCTTCTGGCGACTCCATCATGCAGCTCATCTTTCTTCAAGTGCCTCCTTATTGTGCATCTTGAAACAGCCACACCACATGTTTTCAGAGAGTCCTGTATTATACCTGAAGTTATTTGTGGATTTTTCTTTGCACCCTGAACAATTTTCCTGGCAGTTGTGGCTTAAATCTTAGTTGGTCTACCTGACCGTGGTTTGGTTTTAACAGAACCCCTCATTTTTCACTTCTTGATTAGAGTTTGAACACTGCTGATTGGCATTCTCCATTCCTTGGATATCTTTTTATATCCCTTTCCCGTTTTATACAGTTCAACTACCTTTTCCTGCAGATCCTTTGACAGTTCTTTTGCTTTCCCCATGACTCAGAATCCAGAAACGTCAGTGCAGCACTGGATGAAAGATGCAAGGATCTGTCAGGAGTCCAGAAACTCATTGACCTTTTATACACACACACCAATTAGAAGCAAACAGATCACAGGTGAAGATGGTTACCTTTAATAGCCATTCAAACCCCTTTGTGTCAACTTGTGTGCATGTTATCAGGCCAAAACCACCAGGGTATGTAAACTTTTGGTCAGGGTCATTTGGATAGTTTCTGTTGTGATTATGGTTTAAAAAGAGTAAACACAGAGTTGATTGATAATAAATGGCTTCAGCCAAACACTAACCATGAGTGAAAGGAAAGTTTTTGTGTTATCATTTATATTCTCTGAAAAATGGCCAAGAAATCATAAATTCTGCCAGGGTATGTAAACTTATGAGCACAACTGTATGGCCCCATACACACGAGCGGACAGATTTGTTCAAATCTGTCCGTCCGACAGATTTGAACAAATCTGTCTGCTGGGATTTTGGTTTGCTCGCGTGTACACACGAGCAAACCAAAATCCCCGCCAGCAGAGAGCGCGCTGACGTGTCGGTGACGTGGCGGTGACGTTGACGCCGCCACGTCATCGCACCAGGAAGTAAAACACTTTCGCGCATGCGCCGAATCCATTCGGCGGCGGTGCGGCGGCGGAGCGGGACGACATGTCTGCTGGTAAGTGTACTAACCAGCAGACATGTCGGGCGGACAGATTCCCACCGGATAGATTTCAAAGCATGCTTTGAAATCTGTCGGGTGGACAAATCTGTCCGCTAGCCCATACACACGATTGGAGATGTCTGCTGAAACGGTCCATCGGACCGTTTTTAGTGGACAAATTCGATCGTGTGTACGAGGCCTATCTGTTTGCTTTGCTCAGTTCGCATCTGTCCTGGTGTGGTGGCCAGGCACTATAGCATTGTGTGTAAGTCCTGGGGGCAACTGAATACCGGTAGGCCTGCTTGTCTTATGGGAAAGGTGGCTGCTTTGGTCGACCATGGAGAGGCCTGTTCTGAGTGAAACCTGTTAAACCATTGTATGATCTTGGCTCAGTTTCAGGGTCTTGGCAATCTTCTTATAGCCTAGGCCATCTTTATGTAGAGCAGGGGTCTCAAAGTACCGGCCCGCGGACCGGTAATAAATGGGCCGCGATTCGCGCTAAATCCCCGCGATTCGCGCTAAATCCCTGCGATTCGCGCAAAACCCCCGCGATTCGCGCAAAATCCCCGCGATTCGCGGTAAATACCCGCTCAACAACTCCGAGCGGTGGAACCCCCCCTGCTCAACAAATTTGATCTGCGGACCCCCCCCTCAACAACTCCGAGCCATGGACCCCCCCGCTTAACAACTTTGATCTGCGAACGCCCGCTCAACAACTCCGATCCGCAGAAGGGTGAAGGGTGTACTCACTTTTGTGAGATACTGTACATGTTTTTCGCAAAAGTTAGCGTCTACACAATAGGGAATATATTTATGGCATTTTTATTATAATTATTTTTTTTTTTTACTAGTAATGAGTGGGACAAATCGGACACTATTGACACTGTTTTGGGACCATTGACATTTTTACAGCGATCAGTGCTATAAAAATGCACTGATTACTGCGTAAATGTCACTGGCAGGGAAGGGGTTAACACTAGGGGGCGATCAAGGGGTTAAATATGTTTTCTGGGAGGTGTTTTTAACTGTGGGGGGAGTGGACTGACTGGAGTAGGAGAGAGATTGCTGTTTCTGATCACTAGGAACAGCAAATCTCTCTTTCCTCGCCTGTCAGAATGGGGATCTGTCTGTTTACATTGACAGTTACCTGTTTTGGCTCTCTGTGGAGCGATCGTAGGTGGCTGGTGGGGATCACAGCTGTTGGCTACGCACATCGGCTCTGGCATTGTGCCGTGGGTGCACCTCCCACAGCTCTTAAAGCTACCGACGTACACCTATGGCGGTTAACGCAGTCATGCCAACTTGCCGCCGTAAAACGACGGCGACTGGTTGGCAACAGGTTAATGAATATGGTTCAATTTTGCTTTGCAAAGAATACTCAATTACATGCAAGGAAAACAAAAAAGCATTTTTCCTTGCACATGACTGGATGATGGAAGTCAGCAAAGCTTTACCTCATTCACTAAGCTCTGGCTAAATTCCCTTGTAAAGTGCAACTTCATTTGCACAGTGAAAAGTCTTTGTATTTAGTAAAGCAACCCCATTGTTAAAGTATGCGCTATAAAGAGTCTGTTTTGGGCCCAAATGTTTAAAAAGCTAGCAGATATGAATCTGTTTTTGGTCCCCAGACTGGCTTACAGGTCTGTTGTAACTTCCTGATACATCACCTACAGCTTCTGCTCATCCTCTATCAGCTATCCTTCCGCCTTTCCCAACACCAGTCTCTTTGGTCCAGGTGAGTTTTTCCTATTTATGCAAATTAGCCATATGCTGGTTTCCTTTCAGCATGCAGGCATGCTATGTCATTGGCACATACTCATTTTGACCAAGGGATGTGTGTATTTTTATCATATTTCAGGTTGGCAGTAAAATATGTGCTCCGTCAGTAAATTTTTCATGTTTTGTCAGTAAAAAAAGCATTTGGTGGTTAGGCAACCCTGATTAGTAGTGACATCATCATTTTGCCTCACATAGCCTGTGCAGAGAGCAGAGCTGTGGAATGGATCCAGCAAGTCCACCCAACAGGCTACCTGCAGAAAACTACAGGAGGGGCAGATACAAGACCAGTCACCTTGTACCATCCCTGAGAGATTAACAGTGGCTGGACTTGATTACAGGAAACTCCTGCACAGAGGCAAAGTTTCATACCCTGTGGTTTATCTTTAGTTTAGTTTACTTCTGTGGGGATTTCCCATCACTTATTGTCTTTGGGGCAAACTTTTTAACAAACATTAACGGACAGAATGAATGTTGTGAATCTATTGTGCTACTGCGAGTAACAAAGTCAAATTGGGTAACGGGTGTACTAAAGCAGCTTTATCTAAAAGGGTACACAAAAACCACTATATATGTGAATGAAATATAAAAGTTATAAGCGCTAAAGTAAAGGTGAAAACGACATATAACTGAATTGGAGCCTAAAGCTCTGTGCACATGTCAGTGATGAATGAACCAAAAGGTTACAATGGGAGATACACTCCCCACAATGACAAATAAGTGCAAATACTAAAAATTAATTTATATATCAGAGGAGAGTCTATAGATAAGATGGTGAAGTAGAACGGACGTGGTAAACAAATCCAATACCGGTCTCTTATTGCCCTTACCTTCATAAGGTGGTGTATAGGTATGTAGGGCAAACGGCTCCTTCTCCTGCTGTGTCCACGCCGCTCTTTAGTGGTAAATCCTCCCGCTGTTCTTGTGATAATGGGGATGGGAAATCCTGAGATCCTGAGATCTAAAGGCTCATAGTGGAGAGCCAGACATGGGGCAAAAAGAGGTGCCAAAATAGTGAAGCCCCTAAGACAAGGTGAGGTGGTGATGGTTTTAATAAAATTTGACTCTTAGGCCGCGTACACACGATCGAATTTGTCCATTGAAACTGGTCCGACGGACCAGTTCAGCGGACAAATTCGATCGTGTGTATGGGCTAGCGGACATGTCTGCCGGATATGTCTGCTGGTTAGTACACTAACCAGCGGACATATCTGCCCGCACAAGCATCGTATGGATGCGACGCATGCGTGGAAGTTGTGTACTTCCTGGTGCGGTGACGTGGCGGCGTCAACGTCACCGCCACGTCACCACGCTGTCTGCCGGCGGGGATTTTGATCCGATGGTGTGTACACACCGCCGGACGAAAAATCCTGAGGAGACATGTCCGATGAAAACGGTCCGCGGACTGTTTCCATCGGACATGTCCCTCCGTGTGTACGCGGCCTTACAGGAAAGGGATATAAAAACAGCATGTACTGAGTGACAGGACGCGGCGATACAAACGCCGTCTTACGTCTGCTGGCCTCCCGCTGATTGTGTGTATCACATGGTCGCAGTTCCTACGGCGTTACGCCACGTGTCTCGTGACTTCTTCAGGTCCAATTTTATTAAAACCATCACCACCTCACCTTATCTTACGGGCTTCACTATTTTGGCACCTCTTTTTGCCCCATGTCTGGCTCTCCACTATGAGCCTTTAGATCTCAGAATTTCCCATCCCTATTATCACAAGAAAAGCAGGAGAATTTACCACTAAAGAATGGCGTGGACACAGCAGGAGAAGGAGCCGTTTGCCCTACATACCTATACACCACCTTATGAAGGTAAGGGCAATAAGTGACCGGTATTGGATTTGTTTACCACGTCCAGAAGATTCATCCGTTCTACTTTACCATCTTATTTATAGACTCTCCTCTGATATATAAATTAATTTTTAGTATTTGCACTTATTTATCATTGTGGGGAGTGTATCTCCCATTGTAACCTGTTGGTTCATTCATCACTGACATGTGCACAGAGCTTTAGGCTCCAATTCAGTTATATGTCGTTTTCACCTTTACTTTAGCGCTTATCACTTTTATATTTCATTAACGGACAGAACCTCTCAAATTGCAGTAAAAATGAAAGGCGTTCCAATTCTTTCTTCACTTGATCTTAAACTAAAAAAAAACTAAAAAAAAAAAAAGGATTTCTGCACTTACCAGCTTATATGGAACTAGGGGTTGTGCCACTACAACCATGTCATCATCATCATCATCACTGCCATTGTTTTCAAACTGTGGTTCACTCAAGTTATTCTCATCTTAAAATAAAGAATTTTACTATTTTACTAAGCGTTTTACTATTTAATGTTTTGATCACTATGGATTTAAAATCAATTGCTAGTGTTTTACCATTTTCCTTTAGGAACTTATCAGAATGCATAGACGTTGTTTCATGATCAGACTCATTTGCTTCTTCATATATCAGTTGATCAATCTGACTTTGTGGTTCTTCTTGTCCTACTGTAATATCCTAGAACAAACATATTTCAAAAGGCTGTTTTGCTGGAAATTAAATAACATGACTGTTTTAACTAAGAGGCATATTATTGGATATGCAGCAGCAAATACCATTACCAGTAGCAATTGTAGCTAATGCCATCAGTAACAGCAGCCAACAGAATACATAATGTATGTAGTATTCAGAGGACCTCAGATTTGGTTGTGGGACTACATTTAGGGTCCTGTCACACCTCTGAGTTTTAACACATGTATACAAGTAAGCCAATGAAGTTGATTTACTAAAGGAACTGTGCACTTTTGGAAGTGCAGTTGCACTTCTTTTTTTCTTAGTAAATGTCAATGTGGTAAAGCTGCACTTTTTGCTTGCAAATGATTGGATGATGGAAATCAGCAGCACTTTACAAAATTTACTGGGAAAAATTAGTGCAACTTTACATGCAAGGTGCACAGCCTACTTGCCTTTAGTAAATCAACTCTATTGCTTTAAATGGTGGCACATCTGTGTGATGCATTGATGTACATTTTAGTTTTTTTGATGCATGGATGCGTGTGTTACATGAAAATGCATGATTCCTGATAATGCACAAGCCAAATTGTGACATGCAGTCTTTCTGTTTCACAGGTTGCACACTATGGGCCAGATTCAGGTAGATGAGAGCATCTTTGCTCTGGAGTAACGCTTCTCATTTGCGTTACTCTGCCGAAATTTTAGGAGCAAGTGCTGTTATTCATGAAGCACTTGCTCCTAAAGTTGCGGCAGCGCATCGCAAATGAGCCAGCGGAATTCAAATTGGGCGGGTACGGGGCGTGTAGTATTCTAACTATGCACGATCCCGCGGCGAACGTACTGCGCATGCGTCGAGTATCAATGCATCCCAGTGCGCATGCTCCAAATTCTGTCAGTGAACGTCAATGACGTCACATTCCCATTCATGAATGTTTTACGCAAGCGACGCGATTTGTTTTTTTTCCGACGCGATGACGACGCCTATACTTAACATAGGATACTCCACTAGGGGGCTGCTTTATCTATACGCCGCGTATCGCTTCCGGAAACGTCGTAAAGTCACTGCGTCGCGCCCGAAAAAGATCGTGAATTGCCGATTCCCGCTCATTAACATATTTTTTGAGCGTAAATCGGCGGGAACGCCCCCGGCGCCATTTTTAAGTTGAAGTAACGATGCGATGGCGAAATTCAATTACGCCGATCGCATCGGAACTCCAATCCGGCGTTTCTTGTTTTCTGGTTATAGAAAACAGAAACGCTGGCTTAAAGTGACAGTTAGGCTGGCGGATCACTGGATCCGCCAGCCTAACTCTTCATGAATCTGGCCCTATGGTTTATATTACATAGCTCTACTGTTTAGAAGTGTTGTTTAAATTTGCACAAAAGATTTTCTATAGACACCTCTATTTCATATTAAACATGCTGGTTTAAAATTAACAAGCTAATGCCAAGGTTGAATAAAATGTTTTTTTTTCTTCTAATGTTACACACTAAATTCTATTAAATCCCTGCTTACCCACCTGCGCAGTCATGTCCATCTCATCTCTATGGTGTTCAGCTACATTAAAGTCCTGTATTATGTGTTTCTGATGTACATCAGTTATGTGACCATCTCTTCTTCCCCTTTTATTAGATAAAACATCTCTATGCAGATCTTCTTCAGCTTTACGGGATTTGGTTGGCCTTGATCTGCTT
The DNA here is from genome assembly GCA_029574335.1 of Rana kukunoris. Lineage (NCBI taxonomy): Eukaryota > Metazoa > Chordata > Amphibia > Anura > Ranidae > Rana > Rana kukunoris. The sequence goes on from CM056049.1 coordinate 263,217,810, forward strand.
AGGTCCTCTTTAGGCAATTGCTTGCCGTGCATTTTTCCCTGATAAGTGATATTTGTGTTATATATATTTATGTAAACCTTTTAAAATCACACAAGCAAAATGCAAATAACATGCTATAATTGCAATCTCTAGGAAAAACCCATTGCTAGACCTGTTCAAATGCAATTCTCCTTGTCGTACAGTACAGTACTGGATGTTTAATCTTTAACCACTGGTTGTATGTGACTACCTTCAGGTGATTGGAAACAGGCAAAAAGAAAGATGCAGGGATATACCCTATATAACCCTTCCTACTCCCAGCTAGTTTCATTTTTTGCTAGTGTCCTTAGGTGATGGATGTCTTTATCCTAATAAGAAAAGTCTATTTTATCAAGGTTCCTTGGTGCACCAAAGCCACTGCAGTTCCTTTCTGCACCTGTCAGTTTTGTTGACTCTTCGGCTGAGCTATATCTGGACCCCACATGGAGAAGATGTGGAGCTGTCCCACAATGTTCCTTCAGCACTGATTCCTGCATGGGTGGTCACCTTGGCGCGTGGTGCATAGTGCTGAGGGTGCTATAATTGTCCAGGGCCAATAGAAAATTTAAAATAAAAGAAAGATTGTTTTGCATCTCATTGTGTATTGTATATTTGGATACCACTATTTGGTACCCCTATTTCCTTTTACTCCTTTTTAATCGCTCCTTCTTTACCCTTTGATTTATTTTCTACTCTCCCCTTTTTGCTCTTTTCTACTAAAGTTTACTGGTTATATTGGAAATGGTTTACCCAAATGGTTATTTGTTGCTCTATGTACCGACTTTTATCATAATACCATCATACTTTTTTGTACACCGTCCTTTTTGCATTTCTCAGTAAATAATTGAAAAAATATTTGCAATAAAAAAAATTATCTGACAGGAAAAGAATTACATTTTTTTTTATCAGCTTTATAGCTATCAACATCATATCTTGTGATAGCATGGACAGTGATGGGTCTAATATACCCCAGATCTCTTCTCTGCCCTGCAAATCAACCAATCAAATTAAGATCAGTTTGATCAGCTGCTTTCCTATCCGGCTATTAAACAAACAAGGAAAAGTAAGTTCCTCCTTCATCTCTGTGGTCAGGTGGGACAGGAAAGGCCAGAAACAGTGGCAAACAGCATGGCAGGGGGCCCCCTTCCAGTGCTTGTAAAAGTGATTGAATGGATGTTTAGCCACTCGGATCACTTTTCCAAGGAAGGGCATCACCGACACTAAAGAATGATGCATCTGCAGCCATAATCCTGATATCACCACAAGGACATATACAGTATATACGTATGTCAAGTGTAAAGTGGGTAAAGACAGCTAGACAGATCATTAGTGTTGTCATTCTGCTGGTTTTGGTAAGCAGCACTGGCCCCGGAACTATGCAGACACCATTAAATGTGAGAACACAGCTCAAGGAATCCTTAGCAAACTCTGGATGAACCCAAGGGGTTCCATAGAACCCTGGTTGAGAATGGCTGCTCTGGAGTCTATTCAAACTAAAAATTAAATCTCCAGCTGAGGTGTCATATCTATTGACTATAAACATAAAAAATCTTAAACTATGTGTGTGTATATATATATAATTTATTGTATATTGATTCTCTTACCTCTGAAAATGGAACCTCTTGAATGTTTCTCCGAATCACTTGACCACTGGTGACTGAATCCCAAAGACTCTTTCCTGGAGTGTGATAAGGAAATTTCCATTCCATACTTAACTGCACTGTCCCTGCACATTTACCACATGGGTTTATAAGTGCAAAATCACCTTTAAAAAAAGAATAATAGGCCAGAAATAAAGCATGTTAATGTTAGAAAGTTTTTTTTGCATAAATGCTGATCATATTAACAAGCAATATCATTGGGTGTGGTGGCATATGATCAAGTGGTCTATATAGTGAACTCTGTGTTGAGGTATTCACTTTAAGGTCATTACAGAGGACAAGGGGGTACTCTTTACGTCTGATTTACCCTCCACATATGGAAAGTCTTCTACACAGTGGGGTAGATTCACATAGATCAGCGGATCTTTTGATCCGCGTGATCTATCTTTTTTACGATCCGCCTGCGCCAGTTTTTGAGGCAAGTGCTGTATTCAGAAAGCACTTGCCTCGTAAGTTGCCCTGGCGGATCGTAAATCCCCCGGCGGAATGCAAATTCCGCGCCTAGGGGGAGTTTACTATTTAAATCAGGCGCGTCCCCGTGCCGTTCGTACTGCGCATGCGCCGCCGGCTAAATTTCCCAGCGTGCATTGCTTCAAATGACGTCGCAAGGACGTCATTGGTTTCGACGTTAACGCAATTTACGTATGGCCGTATTCCCGAACGACTTACGTAAACGACGTAAAAAATTCAAAACTCGACGCGGGAACGACGGCCATACTTAACATAGGATACGCCGCACTTACCCCGCATATAGCAGGGGTAACTATCCGCTGGAAAAAGCCAAATGCAAACGACGTTAAAAAAAAGCAACTGCCGGGCGTTCGTTTCTGAATCGGCGGTTCTCCTCATTTGCATATTCGTCGCATGTAATAACGGAAGCGCCACCTAGCGGACAGCGGGAGATTGCAGCCTAAGATCCGACGGTGTAACTCACTTACACCTGTCGGCTCTAAGGGAGATCTATGCGGAACCTGATTCGAGGAATCAGCCGCATAGATCCGAGCGTCGGATCTCACAGATACGACGGTGTATCAGTAGATACACCGTCGTATCTCTATGGGAATCTACCCCAGTGAGTGTGTAAAAGATTCTCTCAAGTTATTTCTTGTGAAAAAAAAAAAAGATTCTCTCAAGAATTATGCCGCGTACACACGTTTTTTCTCATGCAAAAAAACGATGTTTTTCAAACTTCATTTTAAAAAACGACGTTGCCTACACACTGTCGTTTTCTGAAAATGCTCTTGCAAAGCGCGGTTACATAAAACACTTTCGACGGCACTCTGTTCCATTGAAGCTCCCGTCTCATAACTTGCTTCTGAGCATGCGCGGGTTTAAAAACGTTGTTTTAAACGTAATTTTGCCCACACACGGTCATTTTTTATGACACAAAAAAACGACATTCAGAAAAATGACATAAAAAACTCAAGCATGTTCGATTTTTTTTTGGTCGTTTTTTTGAAGACATAAAATGAAGTTTTGGCCATACACGATCATTTTAACCACTTCCATACCAGGCACGTACGCACCTTCCCGCCCAAGCCAATTTTCAGCTTTCAGCACTGTCGCACTTTGAATGACAATTGCGCGGTCATGCTACACTGCACCCAAACAAAATTGGCGTCCTTTTTTCCCCACAAATAGAGCTTTCTTTTGGTGGTATTTGATCGCCTCTGCGGTTTTTATTTTTTGCGCAACAACTAATAAAAGACTGGAAATTTAGAAAAAAAAATACATTTTTATTTTTTTCTGTTAACTTTTTTGTAAATAAGTATGTTTTCTCTTTCAATTACGGGCACTGATATGGCGGCACTGATGAGGTAGTACTGATGGGCACCGATGAGGTGGCATTGATGGGCACTGATAGGCGGCGCTGGTATGCGACACTGATGGGCACTCATAGGTGGCACTGATGGGCACTCTTAGGCGGCACTGATGGGCACTCTTAGGTGGCACTGATGGGCACTCTTAGGCGGCACTGATGGGCACTCTTAGGCGGCACTGATGGGCACTCTTAGGCGGCACTGATGGGCACTCATAGGCGGCACTAATGGGCACTCATAGGCGGCACTTGGAACTCATTGGCGGCACTTATGGGTGGCACTGATGGGTACTTATGGGTGCCACAGATGGGCACTGATAGGTGGGCACTGGGCATGTATTGGCACAGAGGGGTGGCACTGAAGCACACTGCAGGGTGGCACTGATGTATATGTTGCCAGTCAGTGCCCATGTGTGTTTTTTTTTTTTTTACGTTTTTTTTTTTTGCCCTGCCAGTGTGGGCATCCCTGGTGGTAGTGTGGGCATACAAGGGGGGGCTGCGCTGATAAACAATCAGCGCGAACCCCCCCTGTCAGGAGAGCCGCCGATCGGCTCTCCTGTACTCGCGTCTGTCAGACGCGAGTAAAGGAAGAGCCGTCGGCGGCTCTTCCTGTTTACATCGTGATCAGCCGTGATTGGACACGGCTGATCACGTGGTAGCGAGCCTCCGCCGGAGACTCGTTACCGAGATCGGTGATGCAGGGTGTCAGACTGACACCCCGCATCAACGATCGCCGCGCTGCGCGCCCCCACGGGCGCGCTGCATTGAAATCGTGCTAGACGTTTGAGAACGTCTAGTCACGATTTCATAACCACTTCCCGGCCGTAAATCTGCTATTGGCCGGGCGGGAAGTGGTTAAATGAAGTTTTTTAAAACGTCGTTTTTTTTTCATCACAAAAAACGACTGTGTGTATGCGGCATAAGTTCTGGCCAGGACAGCAGATTGTTTTAAAAAAGTGCTGATACATTCCTAAAAGCACAAAATATAATTTGGTACTAACATTTATATAGGTAATAACACCAGGGGTAATTGATCCAGGGAATGTGTTTCAGGAAGAAATTCTTTTTACCGACTGGAGAGAATTATATCATACTTTATTGTTTTTTCTTTGCCGTCAGCTGTGGGTGTAGGATTTTTAATATGGAGTTTTTTTTTGTTGTTTTATATTGGTTTAACTAGATTGACTTGTGTCTTTTTTTCAACCAACTTATGTTACCAAGAACTTCTTACCTTGAATACTGGCACCCTGAGCCAGGCTGTGTAGAGACACCTCTGCCTTTCCCAGGTATGCTCCTGGCTGGGTCTCTTCATCATCAAACACATAAATATAGAGACACTCTTTCTGTAGATAGCATTCTAGATCATTTGTTAAGTGAACAGGGTAGACAGCTTCATTCCCAAACTGGGGATTATTGCTACAGGGTATGATATTGCTGGAGTGGTCTGGGTAATGAAAAAAACGATATACTATATATGGACTTGGTTGATGCCCCAGAGTGCTTGTTTTTAGACTTCTGCAGCCCCAGATATGGATGATCAATGCATTCTGATGTCCACTGTTTATCTGAGGTGCCCAAGCCTGGAAAATAGAGAATCATAAAAGCATAAGTCATTTATGACAGTGCAAATTAACTGCTGGCATATTTCTAGTTTATTATTATCAGTTTACCATGTTTCTCTTTGTCACTATTGTGCTTCTCACCTTTCCTAGCCCAGTGTTTCTGCGAGTAGATAAGTAAACCTTAGCTTTACTTTTTTGCCTTTGCAGACACTGAGCCTGCGACATGGGTCCATGCAGCCGCAACCAGTAGTCAAGCTCTCCCATATTTTCCCCGTTGGCATCTAGGGAAAGCAATGTTGTTCATAATCTTTTAACAGTTTATTGTTTTCATGTTTGGCTTCAACAGTCAATTTATGTACTTTTTCTTTTTATTATTGTACAGTGAAAACAATTACCTACCCTCCGTTTTAAGTCTAATAAAGAAACAACTGTGTTTTTAACACATACTAAGAGTATAGTAGGAAGAAAAAATTAGGGCAACCAGATGGTTCATAGATCAGCAATATGCCTTAGTTGTAGTATTTATTATAGCGTATTATAGTGTATTCTGTGCACAGTTGTGAATATTTCTAGTTTTTATATATTTTTTTATTCATGGAAAGGGGGTCCATACCCTGGAAACCAGGGCCGGACTGGCCTAACGGGATACCGGAAAAGTTCCCGGTAGCCTGCCTGCACTCAGTGCCCTGGGGGCCGCCTTTGCCTGGCTGTCAGTTAAAAGAGTAGCGCCATCGCTGCAGCACTTTCCAACTATGCAATGCCTTCAGGGCCGGACTAGCTGCCTGTACTCAGTGCCCTGGGCCCTGGGGCCGCTTTTGCCTGTCTGTCTGTAAAAAAAAGCAGGGGCGGGCCGCAGCCGCGGCCGTCATTGCCGCCGCACTTTCCAGCTTTGCAATGCCTTGCCTTCTAATTTGATACGGAACCTACTTTTTTTAATTTCCCCTTCCATCGGCCTGTGCGGCGCCAGCACTGCACACTAGTCTCAGTCTACAGAATCACAAGTGAGGTCATAGGAGAATTGAACGGTGTTGGCCGCCCTTTGAGCAGAACAATTAGGTGAACATATTGCAAGCTGTATAATGAATCTCTCTCTCTCACCATTGCACGGTGCACCCCCCCTCCTCTCTCTGTCACCTTTGCTGCCCCTGCAATTTAATTGTAATCTGTATAATAATTAGGGTTGTCCCGATACCAGTATCGGTATCGGGACCAATACCGAGTATTTGCGGGAGTACTTGTACTCCCGCAAAAACCCCCGATACCTAAATAGAATACTTACCCCCCGCCGCATTGCAGCGCCGCATCGAAAGCCGCCACATCGAAAGCCGCCGCATCGCGCCGCTGCATCGAAAGCCGCCTCATGGGTTAAACGGCATGCGGGAACATCACAGCATTTATTTGAATAGCCAGCTCGTATAGACACTCCCCCTTGCTCGGGATTGGATGGGTGATCGTGATCTGTCCAATCCCGAGCAAGGGGGAGTGTCTATACGCGCGGGCTATTCAAATGAATGCTGTGATTTCCTCCATGCGGCGGCGCGGCGGCGCGGCGGCTTTCGACGGCAAAGGTATGGGGGAAATGGCTGGAGGAACATGGCTGAAGGGACATGGGACATGGTTTAATATGTGAGGGACATGGCTAGAGGGACATGGCTGAAGGGACATATGTGAGGGCCATGGCTAGTGGGACATGACTGAAGGGACATGGCTGCATATGTGAGGGACATGGCTGAAGGGACATGGCTGCATATGTGAGGGACATGGCTGAAGGGACATGGCTGCATATGTGAGGGACATGGCTGAAGGGACATGGCTGCATATGTGAGGGACATGGCTAGAGGGACATGGCTGAAGGGACATGGCTGCATATGTGAGGGATATGGCTAGAGGGACATGGCTGCATATGTGAGGGACATGGCTAGAGGGACATGGCTGCATATGTGAGGGACATGGCTAGAGGGACATGGCTGGAGGGACATGGCTGCATATGTGGGGGACATGGCTGCATTTGAGGACACATTTAAAAAAAAGTATCGGTATTCGGTATCGGCGACTACTTCAAAAAAAGTATCTGTACTTGTACTCGGTCCTAAAAAAAGTGGTATCGGGACAACCCTAATAATAATAATCTCTCTCACCATTGCATGGATGGTTCCCCCCCTCTCTGTCACCTTTGCTTGCTGCCCCTGCAAATTGTAATCTGTATAATAATCTCTCTGTCTCATTGCACTGGTGGGCTGCATTTAGTGGGCTCTGCACAGGTGGGCATTGCACTGGTGGGCTGCATTTGGTGGGAATTGCATTGGTGGGGACTGCACAGGTGGGCTGCATTTTGTGGGCATTGCACTGTTAGGCTGCATTTGGTGGGCATTGCACTGTACAGGTGGGCTGCATTTGGTGGGCATTGCACTGGTGGTCTGCATTTGGTGGTCACTGCACATGTTGGCTGCATTTCGTGGGCATTGCACATGTGGGCTGCAATTCGTGGGCACTGCACATGTAGGCTGCATTTGGTGGACTTTGCACTGGTGGGCTGCATTTGGTTGGCATTGCATAGGTGGGCTGCATCTGGTGGGCACTGCACAGGTGGGCTGCTTTTGGCGGGCACTGATAAGCTGTATTTGGTGGGCACTGATAAGCTGCATTTGATGGGCACTGGTGAGGCTGCATTGATCTCTTGCATCTCAGCATCAGTGCCGCCAAGCCAGTCTGGGGGGGGGTTCAGTGATGCAAGGGGGGAGTGAATACAGTAATGTAAGGGGGCTCTAATATAAGGGCTCCCCCCTTAAAAGTGGTCACTGGTCACCAGAACCAGACCTGCCCCCCTCACATTCACAGAGTCTCTGGGGTTCCCCCTTGATGATTGCTAAACTTTTAGCTGGAATTTTCTCTTATATATCCCTAGCCCTATGTGCTTTCATATCTGTCTTATCTATATATAATACACTCTTCAAATGTGCTTTAAAATGCATGGTTTTCCCTTTTTATGAACAAGAAAATAATGTTGTTATGCTGTTGGGCTGGTATAATAATATATATTTTTTTTTCCAGGGCTGGTTTTTTATTTACAGTCTGGCCCCGCTGGAAACAGTACACAGAACAATTCCACAGTACAGTGCATTGACAGGTACTCTTTATGGAGGGATCTGGAATCTATAAGACCCCAAATCCCTCCTTTGCTCTTAAAAGCATACATCAGAGTTTTTGAAAATGTCACCGTTGACATCTGGGTAAACCGGAAGTGATGTCATGTCATCGCTTCCGGGTTACTATACCAAACAGTGATCAAAGTTGAGTCGGCTTTGTTTGGCTGGCAGCTGGCAGACTCACCAGCTCGGTTCTCCCAGTGGGACGTTCCCTCCTGTGGCTTTTAATAGCAATTGAGTGGTTAATTAGCAGCTCCGATTGCTATTACAAAAAATGACGACCACTGGACCCAAAAAAAACGGTACTGGGATGATGCCTGCAGCCACAGCCATCATCCCGGTACAGCAACTTGAAGACCGATAAGTGTCTGGTAGTGGTTATTATTATTAATGATATTAATATTATAATAAAGCTTGCCTGTAGGTAAAATAAATATCTCCTAAACGTGAAGATATGTGCTTACTTGGCAGCTGGTGACGTCACTGGCGCATACTCTCTGAAGGAACGGCATACTCATGCCATTCCTTCAGAGCTCTGTGTCACAGTCATAAGTCGGGAGTGACGTGATTGCGGCTTGGCCATTCAGACAGCCCAAGAACACGGAAGGTAAAAAAAGTGCACTTCTGGAGGGCTTTGTTTCAAGGTAAGTCTTTTATAATGTGCTAGTATGTGATGCATACTAGCACATTATGATATTACCTTGCAGGAGGAAAAAAAATGTTTTTTTCAGAAGTTTACTACACCTTCAAGCATTCATGTTCTGGGTTTGTGACTCAAATAATGACAGACACAACCAGGAAACAATATTTTTTTAGAAGTAACTCAGAAATGGTATTCTTTATATTTTTTGAAGATGGCATAAATAATTGACATCTGAATTCTCTTAAAAAAGTAATTCAGGGAGTGTAAAGCTACCCAAGTGCATTCATCTGTATGGGCTTGCAATAGAGACATCAGAGGTCTAATATATCTTCATATAGAGTACCTGTCAGTGTATTTTCATATGGGGTATCCATAAAATTACAAAATTAAATTAATAATAATAATAAAAAACTCTGCCCCCACACAGATACATACATACATGCTTTGGGGGCGATTCGGCAAGGCGATCTCAAGACGACTTGAGAAGCAACTTGCAAAATGACTTCTGTATTGAAGTCAACGCAAGTCACCCCCAAAGTCGTACAGGAATTTTTTTTCTAAGTCAGAGCGACTTGCGTTGCTCCTATTAGAATGGTTCTATTGAATAGAGTCGCCTGACAGGTCGCCTCTGTGTGAACCGGCTCTTAATGTAGAACTAAAGTTACTGTAGCAAACATGCTAACAGGTTGGTTTTTTTTAATGACAGAAGACTGTGTATAGATGCTTAGACATTGATGCTTCTCCCTGACTGTCTGATTTTGCTGCATGCTGATGCCAGAAACAACCAGACAATTAGAAATTTCAGTGAAAAACAAGATTTATGCAAACCTTCAACAAGCGCACTCTAGATGTACAAAAGAAACACAGTAATCAGAAATGGCTACCTATATATTGCTCTGAGCGTGCCCTGGCTGAAGTCCAGGCTGAAAGGTTGCCACTCTATCCACCTTTGCAGGTTACTTTACATGTGCAGCATCCAGCGGTCACCCCTCTCCCTTTGATCTCTCCACTTACTGGAGGGGAGGATTAGGCATGATCCTTATACCAATAGTAAAGTTAGGCACAATTGACCTCTCAGCAGTCCTGTGCAGTGTCCCATGGGGTATAGAAGCCTCCAGCTATTCATTGTCACTACTGCACTGTTGTTATTCGCATAGCCAGTTTGAGAGGTCTCTGGACCATGCTTCAGGGACAAATGTTAAGGTAAGAGGCGTTTACAGGAAAATTTATGCTGTCAGCTGTCTAGTCCTGCATTTGCCTGTACAGGAGCCATACAGCATGCAGAGCCTGCATAATGACATTCCCAGGACCCGATGCCGCTGCTTACAACTGCCCACTGAGATGCATTAGAGGAGGTGGCTCTTTGTGGTTGTGTGCTGGGGTTTGCATACAACACTATAACTGTGAAGGACATGTCAGTGCGGATGCCAGTGTTTTTCTAAAACCTTTGTAACACAACCAGGGGTGGACTGGGACAAAAATTTGGCCCTGAACTTTATCCAGACTGGTCCACTTTGACAGCTCTCTCCCATGGCGGCTGGACAACTCCCGCACCCCCCCCCCCGGACCACCCAAGCCGCCTCTCCCCCTTCACTAGCCACTAGCCGTTCTACTTTATTAGAGTAGAATGGCTGGTACTGGTACTCTTATAGGCAGTACCAATGGGGAAGCTAGACATTATTTCACCCGGGGCAAAGAATTAGCTTGGTGCCCCCCTTATGGGACAAGATTAGGCAGAAGTGAGAAACTCCCAGGCCATAGTTGTTGAGTCAGCTGTCTGTCCCCTCCCCCATGCTCCTCTGTCATCGTACCTGCTCCTCTGATCCTCCCCCTGCTTCTTTGTCCCCCCAGGTAAACGCTGCAGGGAGGGAGAGAAGGTGAGTGCTGCGGGAAGGGAGAGACAGAGGAGCGGAGGGGGTGGTGGTCCGCTGTCACTGAAGTCGGCCCACTGAGCCATCAGCCCACCGGGAAACTCCCTGTAGTCCCAATGACCAGTCCATCCCTGAACACAACCCTGTACAAATGCCTCTTCTAACGTATCTCAATGGGTGCATGCAAGCAACAATTCCCAGGATTGCTCAACCCCTGTGCGGCCTGTATGGATGAAGCCTAAAGCACTTGGGGCGACTTTAGATTCATATTGATAAATATATGGAAAACATATGGCCTCAGAAATCATGAACAGCTAAATAGGTCATTACCATGAAAAGTAAAACAACATACTGCTTTTGGCAGCCAAGGCAGTAGAACAGTGTTTCCCAACTCCAGTCCTCAAGGCACACCAACAGGTCATGTTTTCAGGATTTCCATTATTTTGCACAGGTGATTCGATCAGTTTCACTGCCTTAGTAATTACCACAGCTGTTTCAATTGAGGGAAATCCTGAAAACATGACCTGTTGGTGTGCCTTGAGGACTGGAGTTGGGAAACACTGCAGTAGAAAACAGATTGTACTACAAAGTATAAATACTTACCTGTCATAATTATGGTGCCATGGACTCTGTCTGTACTCTGTAGGGCTGTGTCCAACCTTAGTCGTCCTCTTGCCAACTCACTGTGCTCCCCACCTATGACTTGATAAAGCTCCACTGTCATGGTACCCACCCTTAAGTAGCACAGAAATTCTGGATCTGGGGTTACAGCATAGCGAGAGGTAAAGTTAAATTGTGGTTGGATTCCAGTCACAACAGGGGTTGCATGTGTCTCAAAGTCATACAGGGAATAGATACAGAAGGTGACGGGTTGAGGGTCATCTACAACCCTTATTCCATGCAGTGAGAAACAAATTGCTCCAATATGAATCTCAAACAGAGTTTCTCCACGTTGTAGAGAGGGAGGTGGAGAAGTACCAACTTCAGCAGAGGTGGAATCTTCAACATTAAGTCTGTACGGAATTGTGCCATATGCAATGTCCTTTAGCTGAGCTGAAAAATAACAATGTATCAGAGGCATATATAATGGGGAACTTATTTATGAATTCAACTTTTTCACAAGATTACACACTCAGAATACTGTTTGATGTGATATATGTAAAGAGACAGCACAAGCCATTACTGTACAAAAGCCATGTTTACTTAATGACCCAGCAGGAACAGGAAACACCACACAGGAAGAAGTACAACAGAGATGCACCATAGAGTTGCATTTAAAGAAACATCTCATCCATAACAAATACCATATTTACAGTATAACCCTGTGAAGAGCTAATCAGGTGCAGAGGCAATGAACACAGGTGAGATGATATGGACAAGGTTTATGTGCACTCCAGAAACAAATGCTAAATTGAAAGTTGAAATAAAGTCATGTAAGTGTTTAATCAATCCTGACATTAACATAGGCATGCCAGACAGCACAGCTAGGCTGGTGACCTGACGTTTCTCTCTGCATCAAACTGATTGATCATCATATCTCTCTTTGTGTGAGCCTGGTTTTTTTCAGAACATGCAGGACACCTGATTGGCTCAGGGTACTGTCCCTCCCTCTCCAAGTCAGTTATGTTCTATATAGGATTGCTGGAGGCTCTTATATAAAAAAAAAAATTTGATATGTGTCTTTTTCCTTTACTCCTAAATTGTAGGGTGTGGGTCTTTGGGCCTACCCTGAAGTCTATGGGGAGGCCATCAGATTTTGTCCTCCCCTGCTTTGGGGCGGTCTCTATTTGGGAGAGCCCACCACCCAGTACTTGTTGGTCAGCTTCAGGTGATTATGAGGAGTAGGGTCTACCAGGCTATTTGGCTTAGTGTACTAGAGTATGACATGCCTCAGAAGTCTTGTGCCCAGGGGCGGACTGACCATTGAGGCCCTCGGGCACTGCCCGAGGGCCCCATGTCACTAGGGGGCCCCATCAGGGTTGCCAGGCTCAGTAAAACCAGGGACAGTATGTAAAAATTTGTGTTTTTCTTACATCTGTCCCTGATATGTCTGAAACCGACATGCTTTTGATGTGAAAATCCTGCGATTTTAGCTGCCCCGCCTCTGCACTGCCTCCTGGCGTGGTGACCATCTGTAAGCCCAGGGGCCCCATAATCTTCTATTGCCCTGGGGCCCCATGAGTGGTCAGTCCGCCCCTGCTTGTGCCCCAGGGTGGCCATGGAGGGGTAATTTTCTTCAGAAGGGGATCAAAGACCCACCCTTGTGCGCTTTTTTTTTGTGTGTGTTCACGTGATAGTTTTTATAATCAGTCATATGTAAACTCTCTCTACATCATATGATAATTTACTATATACTGTAAAAACATGGTTGTTTTGAAATGATGCAAATACTAAATATAAATGGTATTTGTAATGGATATGCACATTGAGCCCATGAAAAGCTGTATGCGACATCCATTTTGTCAAGTCTCAGCAATATTTGTCATAATAGCAGTGATCTTACCACCCCCCTTCAATACATGGAATCCAAAGGTTTAACTTTAACAAATTTCAAAAGAGCCTGTTATCTCAATTTAGGGACAGCAGAAACCAGCACTTAGGCCATTGCAGAGCTGTAAATAGCTAATTGAGTTTTGGCAGGATCTGGCAGGTTTCTGCTGAACTAGACCTCGTAAAACTATGACCAAATCCATTAAGAATACATAGCATGCCTTAAAAAGGTCTATCAAGAACGAATGGAGATCGTAAAAGGCATTTAGGGCCGAAAAGTGACTCTTCAGAGACCTCTGCCCAATTCAAAACGTAACAAATCCACACACAATTCATAAAATCAGACAGGAAAATTACATAATAATAAGTATATATTTGAATGGGGAATAATATACTGCACAAATCAAGGTTGACTAAGCTAGAACCTACAGAAGGGAAGATAGCAGTCAGATACCTCCTGGCTGGGCGACAAGCCTATCTGGGCTACCCTGTGTTTAGTATCCCTGGACATGAAATTAAATGCAGAACAATAATCTATTGGTTTCAAGAATGCAATCGGTACATATTTGAAGATATTAATATATATATATTAATATATATTAGTGGTATAAAACGGTGTGTAAGGTAGGGCCATGATATTGTCATAAACATGATGGCCACTCCTTAGATGCTTAATTGGTCAGATAGCCTCTGTGAACACCCCTTCGATCCCAGAGAAAAGGGGAGATGCCAAGACCATTGACAGTTCTCATGTACCATCAAACCAGGAACATCTGTCAAGTTTGAAAACCGATAATACCTGGCTCATCAACTGAACTCTGATAAAACCAAGGACACTGCAAGTATTCTTCCTTCTCAACTCTGTTTTATTTCTCTGTTGCTGTATTATTTTTTTATTTCTTTGTAACATCCATTTTTCTGTGATAATTTTATTTGCACCGTTTGACCTTTTCAATATTAAACCATCATTTCAAACGTGTTTGATTTGATTTGATATAGGATTTTTACTGCTCCGAATGCGCTCCCATAGAATGTCCTTAAGTTTTTAATGCAAGCTAAATGAATCCCTGTCTCTTGAAGAGCACTACAGTATACAATAAATCGCTGAACACACCTGTCTGTGGTGACAGTGTGTGTTAGGCCGCGTACACATGATCAGACCGGTCCGATGAATCTTGTCTGAAGACCAGTTTCATTGGACAAATTCGATGGTGTGTACGGCCCATCGGACCGTTGTCCGTCGGACCAAAGTTTTAAAACCTGCTTTAAAATCTGTCCGACGGACACCTGTCCGTCGGACAGATTCGATGGTTAGTACACAAAAGCATTGGACCAAAAACCCACGCATGCTCAGAATCAAGTTGACGCATGCTTGGAAGCATTGAACTTCGTTTTCTCATCACGTCGTTGTGTTCTACGTCACCTCGTTCTGGTCTGATCGGATTTTTGGTCCGATGGTGTGTACACACTTCAGCGTGGTCCGATGAAAACGGTCTGTCGGACAAGTCTCATCGGACCGGTCTGATCGTGTGTACGTGGCCTAAGAGATGTTTATTCTAAAATCATAATTGGTATTGCTAAGATTATGAGTTTCCGCCTCTCTGTTAAAAAGCGATGGTGGTAGCTTAAAGGGTTAATTGTTTAATTAATGTAGCCCAGTGACAATCGCTCTCAGGCTGCTGGTACTTAGATTCCGCAAGTTGGAAAATCATTGTGCAGGGTGCAGCTGAGAGTGGCATTGTTACGCAAGTGACATTGCGGTGTGAGATTGGCCAGTCCTTTGTCATGAGTAGGTCAGAAGGGCAGGGGTCTGGTACCTGCTTCTGTCACACTATTAACAGAAACAGGAGCTAAATAATGAAAGAAATAATGAGAACAAAATACGTGGTTATAGAATTGGGTAAATGGGATTGTACGATATTTTTTTTTTTTTTTCATGGTTGAACTAGATGGACTTGTGTCTTTTATTCAACCTGACTAACTGTGTAACTATGTAAAATAGAAGTTGTAACACATGGCAGGCAATTAGAATTTGTATTTTATTTTCCCTTAAATAAAAAAGTGTAACCTAATTGGTTACTATGGACAAAAACCCTGTTTTAGTTCTCATTTTTGCTTCCTAATTTGAGTCAACTCTTAAAAAATAAAAAAAATAAAAATTGGATTTAATACCTTCCAACATCTGGATTCTGGAGTTGCGTTTAAGCAGTCTGGCCTCATAGTGGTGCTCACGTTCTTCTCTTTCACGACTTTCACACTCTGTTCTAAGTTTCACTGACTTCAGCTCTTCCTGATAATTGGTGAAAAAATCATATGGTGATACAGTACAAAAAACAACAGAAAAACAACTTTGTATTTATTGATCACAAACGTGTTCTTTAATCCCACCATGAAAGAGCATGAAAGCACAGCTAAAGAGTCAAAAGAAAACTTTTTTTTGTAGTTTTTACTTGTATGTATGAACATGCCTCATTTAAAAAGCATTGTTGTCTACATTTTTATGCAGTGTATAATAAAGCATAATGCATAATATTTGTGAACAAGCCCTGAAAACGATATGGGGTACATGACCAAAAGTTAAGAAATGGTTAATTTTATTATACTAAAGGCCCATAAACACGATACGAACATCAGATGGGAAAATTCGTAAGACGAGCTGTCTGACGATTTTCGGATTGTTTGTACGGCGCTTTCAACAGCAGATTTCGCTTTTTCGTCAGACAAAAGCTTGATGCGCAGACTATAACATTTTTGTCGGATGTTAATACAACGTCCGATTTTCGTTTCATCAGTATGGTTTTTGTACGAAAATATTGTAAGAGCAAGACTACGCATGCTCAGAAATGAAACAATACATACAAAACTAGTCAACACATTACGTCACTTATGACGTTGTATTCTGTCGTATGAAAATCTTCGTATTGTGAGTAACCTCTTCACCTTGGACATGAGACTAGCATAAAACAAAAAATTGTTTTTCGGTCGTCTGAAAATCTAAGTGTGTGTACGAGGCTTTACAAATGAAACTAATCAATGTCCCTTTTCTCCAAAAAATAATCCATGCAAATAAAACAAATGCAGCCACCACAACAGGCTGGTGAGCTGAAATATATTACATTTTGGTTTTATGTTTAGATACACTTTTGTGCTCATAAGTTTACATGATTTCTTGGCCATTTTTTAGAGAATATAAATAACACAAAAATTTTCTTTCACTCATGGTTAGTGTTTGGCTGAAGCCATTTATTATCGATCAACTGGGTTTACTCTTTTTAAATCATAACAGAAACTTCCCAAATGACCCTGATCAAAAGTTTACATACCCAAGTTAATACTGTGTTAACATCAATGACAGCTTAACCACTAGCCGACCAGCCGCCGTGGTTCTACGTCGGGACTTTCGCGGCCGCTCGTTCGTTACAGAGCGGGGAACGAAAGCTGTAAGTGTAAACACACAGCGCTCGTTCCTGTCAGCGGGGGAAACGCTGATCTTCCGTTCATACAATGTATGGACGGAAGATCAGTGATTCCCCCTAGTGAGTACACCCCCCCATACAGTTAGAACACAAATAGGAACACACTTAACCCCTTCCCCGCCCCCTAGTGTTAACCCCTTCACTGCCAAATGCATTTTTATAGCATTGATCGCTATAAAAATGCCAATGTTCCCAAAAATGTGTCAAAAGTGTCCGATGTGTCCGCCATAATATCGCAGTACCGAAAAAAAATGCTGATCGCCGCCATTACTAGTAAAAAAAAAATATTAATAAAAATGCCATAAAACTACCCCCTTTTTTGTAAACGCTATAAATTTTGCGCAAACCAATCAATAAACGCTAATTGCGATTTTTTTTAACGAAAAATATGTAGAAGAATACGTATCGGCCTAAACTGAGGAAAAAAAATGTTTTTTTATATCTTTTTTGGGGATATTTATTATAGCAAAATGTAAAAAATATTGAATTTTTTTCAAAATAGTCGCTCTATTTTTGTTTATAGCGCAAAAAATAAAAACCGAAAGCTCTATTTATGGGAAAAAAAGGACGCCAATTTTGTTTGGGAGCCACGTTGCACGACCGCGCAATTGTCAGTTAAAGCGACGCAGTGCCGAATCACAAAAAGTGCTCTGGTCTTTGGACAGCAATATGGTCCGGGGCTAAAGTGGTTAAAGTGTTTTGTGGTATTTGTGGAAAAGGCTCTTTATCTTCTCAGATGGTAAAGCTGCCCATTTCTCTTGGCAAAAAGCCTCCAGTTCCTATAATTACTTGGGCCATCTTGCATGAACGACACGTTTGAGATCTTCCCAGAGTGGCTCAATGATATTGAGGTCAGGAGACTGAGATAACCACTCCAGAACCTTCACTTTATTCTGCTGTAGCCAATGACAGGTCGACTTGGCCTTGTGTTTTGGATCATTGTCATGTTGGAATGTCCAAGTACATCCCATGTGCAGCTTCCTGGCTGATGAATGCAAATGTTCCTCCAGTATTTTTGGATAACATACTGCATTCATCTTGCCAACAATTTTGACCAAATTTCCTGTGCCTTTGTAGCTCACACATCCCCAAAACATCAGCGATCCACCTCCGTGTTTCACAGTAGGAATGGTGTACCTTTTATCATAGGCCTTGTTGACTCCTCTCCAAATGTAGCGTTTATTGTTGTGGCCAAAAAGCTACATTTTGTCATCTGATCCAATCCACCAGATGGATGGGGAATGGATCCGCCAAACGTCTGTTTCTGATAGGATCAGATCGGGTGTCGGCAGGTGTCAACGGACATCCGCCACTTTATAAAGGGCAATGGATGGTTCGCCCGTTGACAGAAGCCTTTTTTCTATTCTATTCCTTTATTTTCTATTCTATTTTATTCTCTTTGGAAATTTGAAAACGATTCAAATTCGAAAAGCATTTGAAAACTATTTGAATTCGAAATTCGTTATTTTGGATTCATTTAAATTCGGTACTAACTTTGTCCAAATTTTAATTTGTAACAAAACGAACCACACACGTCTACAACTTGCTTAGCATATATTTAATTACCCTGATACTGCTGTCAGGTATACTAGGCTGTTAGGCCTAGTTTACACTTGCATTTGAGGGGTGATAAAATCCTACTTTTGATTCTTCTTTTCACTGTCACCCCAAGCTGCAAAGGCAGCCATACAGAGATATACAGTGGAACCTTGGATTACGGGCATAATCCGTTCCAGGAGAATGCTTGTAATCCAAAGCACTCGCATATCAAATCGAGTTTCCCTTTAGAAGTCAATGAAAACAAAGATAATTAGTTCCACATTGACTTCTATGGCATGCAATACACATGTGGCCAGAGGTGGGGGGCGTCAGAGAGCCTCGATAATACTCAGGGACAGCTCGGCTGATCTCGGAAAGCCCCCAGAAAGGTTCGGAAACACCCGGTGGCCGAGTATTTCTGAGTGATTCAGAGTATTTCCGATCCGTTCCAAGTGCAACCAGCGCCCCCACACCTCTGGGCAAATGCGGTATTGTACACCCCATTAGCGTGAATTTTGCTTGTGTTGTGAAACAAAACACTCGCAAACTGAGTCAGGATTTTTTTTTTCAAAGTTGCTCGACTTTCAAAAACCTTTATTAACCATGTTACTCGTAAACCAAGGTTCCACTGTACAATGCTACCTGTGGATCCCATAGTGGCTTAAAAAAAACAGGCATTCAGGAGGCAACGATATCACCTCCTGAGCGCCTATCAGGCGCATCTGTGCTTCTTTGTGAAAAGCAATCTGCTGCAGAAGTCCTCAACAGGACTTTTAAAGTTTATTTAAAGTCATAAAAATTTTGCATTTTGCCAACCAGTGCTTAATTAGAGGCAATGTTATAGTGTAAGTATTTTGTTTTTATTATAAAATGTCCCAGATTTTCCACTTACCTGATAATCTTCATTAATCTGATGCTGCAAAATAAGCATTTCCCGAGTTTTCTCAAGTTCTAAAATAGTCTCAGCATGAGCAGCATCCATCTCTAGAAGTTTCCTCTGTGTCTCCTGTTCTGGCTTTCTTCTCTCCTCTTCCTGCACCTCCATTCTGAGATCTCTGCATCGTTTGCTTTCCTCCATCTCAGCTTGGATTTGGCTCCTATCCTCTTCTTGTGCTTGTCTCTTTCCTTCTCTGTATGTATTCCGCAAATCCTCTTTTTCACTAAACATTTTCTTTAATATCCAATAGTCTTCTGGTATGTGAGTCTAGATCAGGTGAATACGCAGTCAGGATTTCACTATCACAGTGGAACCTTGGATTACGAGCATAATCCGTTACAGGAGAATGCTTGTAATCCAAAGCACTTGCATATCAAAGCGAGTTTCCCCCATAGAAGTGAATGGAAGCAAAGATAATTAGTTTTGCATTGACTTCTTTGGCATGCAATACCGCATGTGGCCAGAGGTGGGGGGCACCGGAGAACCTCCAAAATACTCGGGTATGGCTCGGCTGATAACGGAAAGGTTCGGAAACACTCGGGAACGGAGTATTTCGGAGTGATTCCAACTGATTCTGAGTATTTTCGAAAAACTCTGAACCGTTCTCACTGGTGCCCCCTCACCTCTGGCCAAGTGCAGTACTGCACACCCCCATTAGCGCGAATTCTGCTCGTTTTGCGAGACAACCCTTGCAAACTGAGTTAGAGTTTAAAAAAGTTGCTCGTTATTCAAAACGCTCATTAACCGCGTTACTCGTAAACCAAGGTTCCACTGTACTTCAAGAATATGTAATGATTAGGGTGGTCCCGATACCACTTTTTTAGGACCGAGTACAAGTACCGATACTTTTTTTCGTGTACTCGCCGATACCGAATACCGATACTTTTTTTAAATGTCATGTGACAGTTTTCAAACCACAATACAGACTAAGGATATTTCCTTTAGAATTATGAAGAATTATGAAGAACTCTAACTCAAGACATTATAAAAGAATAAAAATGAGTAAAAATGAATAAAAATTTTTTATTTTCTTGTCACGCAGTAGTAAAAAACTCAAAGAATTTTCACAGAACGTGTTGATTAATACAAAAAAAGTATTCTATTTAGGTATCGGCAGCATTTGTGCGAGTAGAAGTACTCCCGCAAATACTAGTATCGGTATCTGGACAACCCTAGTAATGACCATACAACATTGGTCAAGAAAAAACATGCTAATATATTTTCTTAAGAGGTTGCACAATCCACTTCCAAGCCCCTGCTTGCTGGGTTCAGATTAGCTAAACATTTTTTTTTTTCATTTGTATCGTTTTTTTTTTTAGTGTGTGGGAAAGGCTTGGAAAAGGCATTACCACTATTTTCCCTGAAAGACACAAACTCTGTGCAACAATTCACCTTTGTGCCTCAAAGAAGGAAATATAAGAAAGTAGAAAGGGGTTTATTTACTAATTCTGTCTTTGAAATATTGGTTATTTTCAAGAAATAAAAAAATTGGCCTGTTAGTAAACATAAAAACCAACATCTCCTATTCCAAGAGGGAATCTCATAAGTATTTACTTATTTTGCATCTGGAAGTTACAGGCTGCAGTTCTTCCTAGACTAGAAGAGGACCTATAGCAGGATGTGTAGGAACACAGGGTTTGTTTTAGGCCTCTTTCACACGGGACGGATCTGTGATGATCTGCCCCATGAACCTCCGCTTGCTCAGCGGGTGACACTGTGCAGGGACTGCCTGGTCAGATCTTCGCTCTCCCCTATGGGGGGATTGCATGAACACGGACCATTTTCCTTTGTCTGCAGAATCCCGCTGACACCCGCAATCTCATAGGAATCAATGTATGTCACTTTTTCATCTGTAAACGGATGGATGAAAAAGCGGACATACGGTTCGCTCGTGTGAAAGAGCCCTTAGTCTTTTTATTTTTAATAGGATGAAGAATGAACAAAGGAATTAAAAATGTACTTTTAATACGTTTTCTCTTTAAATATGGTGGCTGTTTTTTTTTAGAGCAGGGGTTACCAAACTTCTTAAACAAAGGGCCAGTTCACTATCTATCAAACTGTTTGGGGCCAGGCTGTGGGCAGCTATGAATAAAATAAAATTCCCTGGCATCGGAGGTCAGTGGCAATAATAAATGCCCAGGCATTTTAGGTCAGTGAGAGTAATAAAATGCCCTTTTATCAATGGTTGGAAAAAGTAACAATTGCCCCTTCATCTTGCACCAGTAGGAGAAACAACAAGGCCAGGTGTCAGTGGGAATAATAAATGCCCCAGCATCAATTGGAGTAAGAGTAATACACTGGTATCAGTAGGAGTAATAAATGAACGTGGATGGAGGTAATCTTCCCCTGGCGGGAAATTGTATTCTGACAGCAGCACCCATTGGTGTCAGAATAAACTGATCAGTGGCTTCAGCTGACTAGTCAGTAGCACTTTTTCATTAAAGTGTATGTAAAACCGATTCATGAAATTTGAGCTGGGCACATATATCTGAAGTACTTTGTTATCTCTCATCAAAGAGCTAAGTCCCATAGCTCTCTCCTGAACCGTTCCTCTGTTATCAGCCTGATAACTCCTGACAAATTCTCTGACACATCAGATAAATGCAGCCTGAAATTTCTGTCAGGGGAGGTTGCTAACATAGATTAGCAGGGAGCTAGCCCTGTTACAAAACACCTCTAAGAGTCTCTGCCTATGAAGAGAGGGGTGTGTGCCTTTCCTCTAATCAGCAATGTTGGCTATCTTGGCTGTATGCCCAGACATCACAGGAAGAGAACATTTCCTAACACGATCTGAACATTCTAAACAGTATATATGTGAAGACAGCAGACATACATGTAAGGCCTCGTACACACGATCAAATCTGTCTGCTGGAAACGGTCTGCTAGACCGTTTCAGCAGACAGATTCGATCGTGTGTACGGGCAAACAGACGGATTTGGCTACCCGACAGATTTCAAAGCATGCTTTGAAATCTGTCGGCTGGGAACCCGTCCGCCCGACATGTCTGCTGGTTAGTACGCTAACCAGCAGACATGTCTTCTCGCACACGCGCCGAATGGTTTTGACGCATGCGCGGAAGTGTTTTACTTCCTGGTGCGGTGACGTGGCGGCGTCAACGTCACCGCCACGTCACCGACACGTCAGCGCGCTGTCTGCTGGCGGGGATTTTGGTTTGCTCGTGTGTACACGCGAGCAAACCAAAATGCCAGCAGACAGATTTGTTCAAATCGGTCGGACAGACCATTTTGAACAAATATATTTAATCGTGTGTACGAGGCCTAAAACCTCTGTAGGGAGATTTGGTTCCTATCTGTGTATCATATGAGGCTGGGTGTATGGAGGGTTTACATCCACTTTAAGGCTAAAAATAATACTTTTTTAAAAATGGCAGATCCATCCAGTGCATTTGCTGGTGCAATAAGCACTATTTGCTGATCTCCCTAATGCCGCGTACACACGATCACTTTTTGTGATGAAACAAAACGACATTTTTCAAACTTCATTTTCCAAAACGACGTTGCATACACACCATCGTTTTTCCAAAATGCTCTAGCAAAGCGTAGTGACGTACACCACGTTCGACGGCACTCTGTTCCATTGAAGCTCCGTCTCATAACTTGCTTCTGAGCATGCGCCGGTTTAAAAACGTTGTTTTCAACATCGTTTTGCCCACACACCATCACTTTTTATGACACAAAAAACGACGTTTTGAAAAACGACACAAAAAATTCAAGCAGGTTCGAATTTTTTTTGGTTGTTTTTTTGAAGACATAAAACAACGTTTTGCCCACACACCATCATTTTAAATTACGTTTTTGAAAACTTCGTTTTTTTTCATCACAAAAAGTGATCGTGTGTACGCGGCATCAGTCTTCCCACTCTGATGCAGAACCTAATCTATGTTCTTCATTCATTTTTACCTGCGGTTTCTGCAGTGTCATATCCTGCTCACGAGATGCTTCTCTGGCAGAAGAGGAAGATGAAAGGGCTGATATTTTATCCTGAAGATCGTAGATTTCTTGCATTTTTTCTAACAGCTGGCACTGTAGCCTGGAAATGTCTTGTTTAAACTGCTCACTTTGCTCTGACAAATGAAAAAAAAACCATTTTAATAATCTCACGTATATTATAAAAAAAGTTTGTATTAACTGTTACTTTTCTGTCTATTAATGTATGTTAATTCACATGGCAATTTTAGGGTTAATCCTTTTCCATTCACTTTTTTGTCACTAAGCAGCATACAAAATATGCTGACATGTCTTAGCCCAATGGTGGCAGCAATAATTACTTAAAGTGACACCAAACAACATCCTTAGTCTCCAAAAATCATCTACTACTTAAAGTGGTTGTAAAGGCTAAAGGTTTTCTACCTTCATGCATTCTATGCATGAAGGTAAAAAAACTCCTGTGTGCTGTTCCCTCCAACCCCCCCCCCCAATACTCACATGAGCCCCCTCTTGATCCAGCGATGTTCACAAGAGCCTTGGCTGTCCCATTGGCTTCCACTGCTGTCAATCACAGCCAGTAAGCCAGTGAGGAGAAAGCAGGGGGCGGGGGAACATGTCTTATGGATGCATAGAACAGTGCTTGGAAGACCACACATCATTGGCCCCATAGCAAGTGGCTTGCTATTGGGGGCACTGGTCAAGGGGGAGAAGTCAGGAGTGCCAGTGGGGGACCTGAGAAGAAGAGGATCGGGGCTGCTCTATGCAAAACCTTTGCTTCGAGCAGTTAATTATAACATGTCTGTTTGTTTTATTTTATTTTTAAAGCTGAACCTTTAATACCACTTTAACGGCCCTGTAATCTATTTTTCATGAAATTATTTTCTACCTTCTTGTAACATTCTCCATGAGCTCAAAAATGTCTCCTTCCCTCCCCCACTTACATTTGTTTGGAGCAAGCAGTGTACATTACTTGCAGTAATATGCACTGCTCTATGCACACTATACATCCTATAGTACATCTTGCAAGCGAGCAAGAGAAGGTTCCTACATACAGTGGGTGCATGAAGAACGAACTTAGCCACCCTTGAGCAGAAAGTCGGATCACAAAAAGGAATTTGGAGATTTAAAGGAGGCTGTGAGCAATAGAAGATACTATTTTTTTTTTTTAAAGTGTATTTTTGTGCGTGAACTCGAGAGAGAGGAGCCAGACTGCAGGAGTAGGCAGACCCTCCCCCCGGAGGCAATCGCCATCCTTCTCCATGCCCCTGGTGGCAATGGCGGGTGTGAGGGGGGCCTCCCACTCACCCGCCCTACCTGCTCCTCTTGGGAGCCCAACTGGGGCCCGACAGGACCCCAATGGGGCAGAGGGACTCCCCCTATGAGGGAGTGAGGGGGCCTAGCCCACCCAGCCAGCCCCGTAGGTCCTTCACCTCTCTTTATTTTAGGAGACCGCATGGCCAAAGTGCGTGTGTTTTAAACCAATTTCGTGTGCGTGCAAGTGTGGTGGTTTTTGTGGGGGGGGGGGGGTGGGAGTACTAAGCACAGGCGTACCTTGCATAGCACACCCACCGGGAGCCGGGCTGAGACCACCAAACTCAATTCACATGTAGCCGAGGCCGAAATCCGAACCCTTGGCTGCAGAGGTGAATGGCTTGTCAGCGCAGTGCCAAACACGTTGAGCCACCACAGCTCCCTCAGAAGATACTATTTTGATGTAAATATACATACCATATATACTCCGACCCGAATATAAGCCGAGGCACCTAATTTAACCAGTTAACCCCCGGACCATATTGCTGCCCAATGACCAGAGCACTTTTTGTGATTCGGCACTGCGTCGCTTTAACTGACAATTGCGCGGTCGTGCGACGTGGCTCCCAAACAAAATTGGCGTCCTTTTTTTCCCACAAATAGAGCTTTCTTTTGGTGGTATTTGATTGCGGTTTTTATTTTTTGCGCTATAAACAAAAATAGAGCGACAATTTTGAAAAAAATTCAATATTTTTTACTTTTTGCTATAATAAATATCCCCCAAAAATATATAAAACATTTTTTTTAGCCCTTAGTTTAGGCCGATACGTATTCTTCTACATATTTTTCGTAACAAAAAAATCATAATAAGCGTTTATTGATTGGTTTGCACAAAAGTTATAGCGTTTACAAAATAGGGGGTAGTTTTATGGCATTTTTATTAATATTTTTTTTTTACTAATAATGACGGCGATCAGCATTTTTTTTCAGTACTGCGACATTATGGCGGGCACTTCGGACACTTTTGACAAATTTTTGGGACCATTGGCATTTTTTTAGCGATCAATGCTATAAAAATGCATTGAATTACTATAAAAATGCCATTGGCAGTGAAGGGGTCAACACTAGGGGGCGGGGAAGGGGTTAAGTATGTTCCTAGGTGTGTTTTAACTGTAGGGGGGGTGGCCTCACTAGGGGAAATCACTGATCTTCTGTTCATACATTGTATAAACAGAAGATCAGCATTTCCCCCGCTGACAGGACCGGAAGCTTTGTGCTCCGCGCCACCTAGTGCCCGCTTTAATGCGGACGTATAGCTACGGGCTCTCGCCCAGCAGAGCCGACTTCCCGCAGTAAAATGACGGCGGGTGGTCGGCAACAGGTTAACCACAAAAAAATGGGAAAACTTATTGACTCAAATATAAGCCTAGGGTGTCCATCTCACTGTGCCTCACTTTGCCTCACTGTGTCCATGTGCCCATGCCTCACTGTGTCAATGACTAGACTGACGTTTAACATGGGAGTCTATGGAAGGGGTGCCCGGCTTTGAAAAATTGGTGCTTTCCGGCCGTAGGTCCCCTGGACAACAAACCTTGCACACTTATATAGGAAGAGTGGGTCTACATGCGTGCCAAGTTTGGGGTCCAGGGGACCTGGGGCCGGCCGGTACTGGGTCCCCAAAGTCCGGGAGATCAGGAGCAAAAAGGTGACTCAAGTATAAGCCGAAGGGGGCATTTTCAGCACAAAAAAATGTGCTGAAAAACTCGGCTTATACTTGAGTATATACCAGGGGTGCCCAACCAGTGGCCCGTGGAGCCCTCTGATGTGGTCCGGGACCTCCTGCTCTGGGATGGAATAGAATAGAATACTGTTATTAACTTGTTCCCGACCGCCCACCGTCATATTACTGCGGAACGGTGGCGCGGTCTCGCGGGAGCATGTAGCTCTACGTCCTCTCCTTTTCGGCCACTAGGGGGCGCGCGCCTTACGATCGCCGCCGGGCACCCGCGATTGCTCGTTACAGAGCGGGGACCGGGAGCTATGTGTGCAAACACATACCTCTCGTTCCTGTCAGCGGGGGAAACGCTGATTTTCTGTTCATACAATGTATGAACAGAAGATCAGTGATTTCCCCTAGTGAGTCCACCCCCCATACAGTTAGAACACACCCAGGAACACACTTAACCCCTTCCCTGCCCCCTAGTGTTAACCCCTTCACTGCCAATGGCATTTTTATAGTAATACAATGCATTTTTATAGCATTGATCGGTATAAAAATGCCAATGGTCCCAAAAATATGTCAAAAGTGTCCGATGTGTCCGCCATAATATCGCAGTACCGAAAAAAACGCTGATCGCCGCCATTACTAATAAAAAAAAAATATTAATAAAAATGTCATAAATTTTGCGCTAACCAATCAATAAACGCTAATTGCGATTTTTTTTTTTTTTACGAAAGACATGTAGAAGAATACGTATCGGCCTAAACTGAGGAAAAAATATGTTTTTTTATATCTTTTTTGGGGATATTTATTATAGCAAAATGTAAAAAATATTGCATTTTTTTTCTAAATAGTCGCTCTATTTTTGTTTATAGCGCAAAAAATAAAAACCGCAGAGATGATAAAATATCACCAAAAGAAAGCTCTATTTGTGGGAAAAAAAGGACGCCAATTTTGTTTGGGAGCCATGTCGCACGACCGCGCAATTGGCAGTTAAAGCGACGCAGTGCCGAATCACAAAAAGTGCTCTGGTCTTTGGACAGCAATATGGTCCGGGGCTAAAGTGGTTAAAGATAAGTTTATTACTAAAAATCTGTGTATATAAGGGCATATCTGTTCTGCAGTGGTTACTGGGCTGCTTTCAAACTGACCCGCAGATGCATAGCAGTATAGTGGGTTGTGTCAGTATCCACTCTGCATATGCAGAGTGGACATGGACCTGCCATCCTCCAACTACGCTCATTGTGGCCCGCAACCGGTTACCAAGTCGCCTAAGTGGCCCTCGTGCTTCAAAAGGTTGGGCACCCCTGGTCAGTGGCGTAACCAGAGTCATGGGCGCCCGGGGCAGATTTTTTTTCGCCCCCCCCCCCCTTATAAAAACACGCTATCAGGGCTGCAGTGTGGAGCTCTTTATTAAGCTGTGGACCGGGCCGGGCCAACACTCTACTCCAGCGGAGTCCCAGCCTCAGCCTGTGGCAGAGGCAGGGTGTGTGCTGGGGAAGACTTGGGACAGGCAGCCTGTCCCAGGTCTTCCCCAGCACACACCCTGCCTCTGCTAAACCATTGTCTCCCTGCATCACATCCCAGCGATGCTTACTTGCTTGGCTGAGCGGGAGTCCCTGCAGGCGTCGGACTGCAGAGCGTGTCGCCATCTTGGAGCCTCCACAGCGCGCGCCAGTGTTATGCCAAACAGGGCATCCCCTGCATTCTTCCAGGCGTGCCCGTGCCGGCCGCTGGGAGGTACCAGCGGGGGGCTGTGCACTCAGTGGAGGAGCCACTCACTATACTATCCGCAAAGCTGCCGGTCGCTGGCGCCCCCCTCAGCTCAGCGCCCGGGGCAGACGCACCCCCTGCCCCCCTGGTTGTTACGCCACTGCCCCTGGTATATACAGTACTTGAATAGGTTTTTTTTTGTGTCACTTTAATAAAACTTGCCTCTTGCATGCTGTAATTGTTCCTTGCTGATTGTCAGGTCAGATTCATAGCATTTAATTTGTGCCTCCAGTTTTGTAATAAGTCCTTTTAACTCTTCTTCTGCCACTTTCGAGGAGTTCCCCCTCTCTAAGTCCAGAGAACTGTAAATAAATGAAAGCAGCTGGTTACTGATTTTTATTTCTTCTCAAGTTTCCTCATTCCGCTTAGCCCTCTTTCACATTGCAGCGATTTGGCATGTCAAATCGGCAGCTATTGCCGGCAATATCACCGTCCGAATCAGTGAATCGCACTGATTCCCAAAACTAGTTTCTGTACTACTTTTGGCGAATTCCCTGAAGTGCAGCTGAACTCGCACGATTTCATTCTCGCTGTCAGTGTGAACCTCAGCTTACAAGGATTTCTCTTCTCACCTTTTTAGAAGGTTTTCATAGTGTTCCTTAAGAAGGTTTTTCTCTCTTTCCAGTTCAATTGCCCTTTCTTCATACTGAAAGAGAGTCAATATAGCATTAACACTTAAGTATGGCAGGGTTTCACAGTTTTATACAAAGAATGTGTTTTTTTTGTGTTAAAATTACAGTAAATGTGCTGTATTGTTGGTAAATCTTTATAACTAGCACACAGTGTCTGGGGTTCTAATATAACATACATTCTAATTGTCTAGCCTTCAAAAAAAGTACATTCCTCTCTAGAAAAATAGATCTAATATTTGTATATATATATATATACAGTGCAGAAAATAAGTATTTGAACACCCTGCTATTTTGCAAGTTCTCCCAAAACATGGAGGGGTTAAAATTGTCTCGTAGGTGCATGTAGTGAGAGACATAATAAAAAAAAAAATTAGAAATCACAATTTATGATTTTTTTAACTATTTATTTGTATGATACCCAAATAAGTTTTGAACACCTGAAAAATCAATGTTAATATTTGGTACAGCGGTTTGCATCAGTAATGAGTTTTTCACCTCCACTGGAGGAGGGATGCTCAGCTTCTCTAGGGTTTCTGGGCTGTCGCTGAGAAACACGGAGTTTGAGCTCCCTCCAAAGCTCTATTGGGTTTAGGTCGGAGACTGGCTGGCCACGCCAGAACCTTGATATGCCCAGAGCGCTGGCTGTGTGCTTCGGGTCAGCATGTTGGAAGACGCCTCGACCCATCTTCAAAGCTCTAACTGAGGGAAGGAGGTTGTTGCCCAACAATACATGGCCCCGCATCCTCTCCTTAATACAGCTCCCCGCATGTGCACACCCCCAAAGCATGTGCAGGGATGGTGTTCTTGGGATGGTACTCATCATTCTTCTTCCTCCAAACACGGTTAGTGGAATTATGACCAAAAAGTTCTATTTTGTCTTTGACCACATCTCCGCTCTCTGGATCCCAAATGGTCATGGCAAAATTAAGGGGCCTTGATCGGAAGCAGGGGAACCTGTGCCAATGATTTCACCATGGTCTTAGTGTATTACCAACAGTCTGGAAACGGTGGTCCGTCTTTTCAGTTTGACACCTCCTGATCCGATCCACCTTTCTTAGGATCATTGAGACACAAGGTGAGATTTTGCTAGCCCCATGGAATTGAATTGTTTAGCTTCTTCCATTTTCTAATGTTTTTCCTCCGTCTTGGCACACTTTGGTGGAGGTGTACAATTTTGGTGTCTTTGGACAGCTCGGTCTTGGCCAGTTAGTAGTTGGATTCTTACTGGTATGGGGTCAGGTGTCTTTATGTAATGACAAACAGCATCTAATTTAGGATAATAAATGGAGTGGAGGTGGACATTTTAAAGGCAGACTCACTTTGAGGGTCGAATTCTGCTGATAGACATGTTCAAATACTTCTTTGCAGCTGTATCATACAAATAAATTGTTAAAAATTCTAAATTGTGATTTCTGGAATTTTTTTTTTTGATTATGTCTCTCATAGACCTACGGACAATTTCAGCCCCTCCATGATTTCAGTGGGAGTGCAAAATAGCAGGGTGTTCAAATACTTATTTTCTGCACTTATGTATATATAAAAAACATTTACTATTGGTTTATTAGGCCCCTTTCAAACGCGGATCTAAAACCTCCACTTGCTCACGGGGATGCTCCGTTGATCCCCGCTGAGGGTGGATAACAGGGCGCTCCCCGCACCTGTGCAGGGACCGCCCTGTCTTTTCTCCGCTCTCCCCTATGGGGGGATCGGTCACGGACCATGCCGTGTTCACCTGTGTGA
The DNA here is from genome assembly GCA_029574335.1 of Rana kukunoris. Lineage (NCBI taxonomy): Eukaryota > Metazoa > Chordata > Amphibia > Anura > Ranidae > Rana > Rana kukunoris. The sequence continues at coordinate 263,248,035 of CM056049.1, forward strand.
AAGAAAATTAGGTTTTTCCTCCGTCACACTTTGGCGGATCGGAGCGGGTCAGATGTCAGCGGGCATGTCACCGCTGACATCCGTGGCTCCATAGAGGAGCACAGAGTGCCCGTTCAGGTCCGCCTAAAAAACTGGCAGGCAGACCTAAACGGTCTGCCCGTGTGAAAGAGCCCTTAAACTGACACTGTCAATATCTTTATTTTCCAAAACTAATGCATAAACATCCACTAGTTAATGGCCCTGTAATGTATTTTTCATAAAAAGTTTCTTACTGTGTTTTTCTGCTTCCTTGTAACTTTTTCCATCTTACATCTATTTATTTGGAATGAACAGTGCACATTTGCTGGTTAAATGCACTGCTATATGGACACTACAAATTACATTGTCCATAATAATGCTATAAGCGAGCAAAAGAGGGTGACTACACTTTTGCATACAATGGGACCATGAGGAAAAATGTAGCCACCCTCTAAGGCTGCGTACACACGAGAAGACATGTCCGCTGAAACTGGTCCACAGACCAGTTTTCGCTGACATGTCCGATCGTGTGTACGACCTAGCGGACAGGTTTCCAGCGGACAAAAGTTTCTAAGCATGCTTAGAAACTTGTCCGCTGGAAACCTGTCCATCGGACATGTCCGCTGGTTAGTACACCTAACCAGCGGACTGAAATCCCGCGCATGCGTCGAATTGATTCGACACATGCGTGGAAGCATTGTACTTCCTTGTTTGCGCACGTCGCCGTGTCACCGTCACGTCACCGCGTTCTCTGTCCGCGGGGATTTTGGTCTGATGGTGTGTACACACATCAGACCAAAATATCCCAGGAGACATGTCCGCGGACCGTTTTCACCGGACATGTCTCCTCGTGTGTACAGGGCCTGACAGAAAATCAGATCACAGCAGAAAAAAACAAAAATTGAAGATTTGAGAGAGGCAGGAAGTAGTTGAAGGTACTTTTTTAAATTAAGAGTACATGCTTGAATTATTTTGTTTAAATCAGATTCACTTTAAGATTATTTCATATGTGGATGAAATTGGTTTAGAATATTCTCAATATTTGTCCATTGTCTTTTCTATACAATCTCCTTTTAAGATTTTAGTTGACCTAGCATTACCAAACCTGGCAAATTGTACTGATTGATTACCTCATTCAGTGATCTCTGAAGATTAGCCATTTTTAGCTGATCCACCTCCAGTGCCACAACTTTACTCCTCTCTTCTTTCAGCTGTGTGCTGAGCTCCTCCAGCTGGATCAACACAGCCTTATGACTTATTGTTAGTGATTTTTGTTTCTAGCACAGTGAAAAAGGGAAAAACAGCACTTGTTACTTGTTATATCTAAAAACATTAGGTACATTTTTCGATGTTCATCATAGCAGTTGTTAAGGAAATTTGATATGTAACATACCTCTTGTATTTCTGTCTCATAAGACTGAAAATAAAATGAATAATGGTGTGAGAAGAGACAACAAATAACCACTACACACAAGGCCAGATTTACAGTTAGATACAAAGGTCCTCTGTCTATAGACAGGTTTGTGTACACCTAACCATCACACCTATGTGAGCGTGTTGGGCATTCCCGAACTAAGGACATTAAGTTTTGAACATTATGTATTTTCTTTACAATATTTTGATGTGTGTTTTTGTGAGGTCTGGTACTGATGCTGTACAAAAAGACTTGGCTCTCAACTGCCATTCCATGTTATCCCAAAGGTGTTTAGTAATAGAAATGTGCGATTCGGTTCGTAACTAATGTATTTTCGTACATTCGGATCAATTCAAACATCCGAATAGCTGAGAGTACTAAAATACGAAAATTACGGAATTACGAATAAGCAAAATAACGAATGAGCGAAAATACGAACGTACGATTGGACAAACTTACTAAAATACGAAACACCGAAACAGCAAAAGAACAAAAATGACATCTATAACGAACGATTTGCCTTCCGTATTTAAAATCCTTTGTCTGTTCGTAATTTTGTATATTTGTATTTTCATTCGTTTGTTCGTATTTTCATTTGTGTGTTTTGTAAATCCGTTTCTTTGTCTGTTCGTAAATTTGTGTAATCGAATCGTTCTTTCGAATGGGCACTGGGCAGTGTAGTTAGTGAGTGATGTATCTTACTTAATATCTTAGCCAATCAGCTTATCTCTTTTGTGCTGAGTCACATTCAACAGTGTAAAGCCTCGTACACACGATCGGACTTCAAACAAACTTTTCTGTGGATTTTTGTCCGAAGAGAGTTGGCCGGACTTTTGTTGCCGAAAAGTTTGTCCGTTTGCAGAGCGAACTTTTGTCCGATGAAAACCGAAAAAGTTTGTCCGATGGAGCGTACACACGGTCTGATTTTTTGGAAAACGTGCTCATTTTGAAGTTTAAGGCAAAAAGTCAGACCGTGTGTACAGGGCTTAAGAGAAAGTCTATCTTAATAAGGATTAGCCACATGTTGAAAATAAAAATAAAATACGAGATTGCGAATGACTGCACCGAAATGTATTTACGAAAGTACAAAATTACGAATCCATTAAACGAAAATTATTATCTAACAAAATTACGAATTTCGAATCAACGAAAATAAATTAGACAGAATTACGAATCATTCAGTATCAACGAAAATAAAACGAACGGGTCCGAATTGGAAAACTTGCGTCTTACGAAATTACACATTTTTACGAATCTACGGAACGAGACGAAACATTTTTGTTGCACACATGTCTATTTAGTAGTGTTTGGTCAGGGTTTTGTGCAGGGCTATCAAGTTCCTCTACACCACACACATTAAACCATATGTAGCAAGCCTTTATCCTTGCTCAGATGAGGAGGACTGCCAGGTGGCTCATTGGGCTAACGCTTTGCGGAGTGAAAGGAACTGGGTGCTAGTTACTTTGGTACATTTAGGAAAATGTATTTAGCTCGACAAACTCAGGAGAAAGAGTTAAGGCACACAATGTCCAAAAATAGGCAATGAAATGGCTCTAGACTTCTCTTTTAGCAACAGTCAATACAAGCAATGGACCTTTAAGCTGAGAACTGCAATCTGTATCAGTAGACTGGTAAATACAACCAGACAGCACAAGTTGGATGAGAAAACAGAACTTCCTGCAATAGCCACTACCAGTAGCCTATACCCAGCTTTCTAGGACACTATTCAGCAGGGAAGCCTCTTCCCAAGATGCTCCAAACAGACAGCCATGTTTTTTCTTTACTCTTTCTGGATGTACCCTCCAGTAAGGTAGCAAAAACATTTTCCAGGCAGCAGGTCTGGACAGCAAAAAAACTCTAACACAACCTCCTCTTCTGGCAAAGCCTGGAAGGGCAAATACCCTTCTCTAAGGTCACCTGAAACACTTATAATCTTCCCGAGCGTGCAACAAACCTCCAAGTGAACAGCTGAAGAGGAATAAGTATTCATAACACAGTAATATTGTTGCTTTTTGCTCTATCTGCCAGGGACACTTCCCAATAACAGGTAAAAGTAAAAAATAGTATGAACTTAGGAAAATCCCAATAAATAAAATAAAAATATTTTTTTTAGCTCAGGATGACACAAAATGTGGACTAAAGACACTCCAAATTAAGGTAGAACCCATTCACATGTTTTTATGGAGTTGTGCACAAAGGCACAGTCATACTGGGAATTAAACGTTTTCCCCAAATTTTTGCCCCAAAGTTGGAAACAGTGATCTAAATATTGTTGTAATGTACACTGATCAGCTATAACTGTATCACCACTAATAGGTTGAGTGAATAGCATTGATTATCTTAAAGAGGAGTTCCACCCAAATTTGGAACTTCCTCTTATCCCACTCCTTACCCCCATACATGCCACATTTGGCATGTAATTTTTTTGGGGGGGGGAGTGGGGGCTTCAGTAGGAGTGGGACTTCCTGTCCCACTTCCTGCTTCCGCCGAGGGGCTGGTTAGGCGATTAAGCTTAATCGCCTACACCAGCCCCTCCCTGTAGGCGATCACATGGGACACTGACAGGTCCCATGCGATCGCCTCTCCAATCAGAGGCGAGCCGCGCCGCGCGCGCATGCGCAGTGGGTGCCCGGCCGTGAAGCCGAAGGCTGTCACGGCTGGGTGCCCACAGTCAGGATGGAGACGCCGGCCGGGGAGGGGGGAGAGGAGCGGAGCCCCGGTCGGCGCGTCGCTGGAACGTAGGAGCAGGTAAGTGAGTGTTTATTAAAAGCCAGCAGCTACACTTTTTGTAGCTGCTGACTTTTAATAAACACATTTTTGGGCTGGAACACCCCTTTAATATATCATACAAGTAGCACTGCACACTCTATTCAATGCCGATGTGAAGTAAAGCAACCTCTACCCAATGTGGGTGAAACATGTCAGAGGGGCATGACCGAAGGGCAGGTACTTGAAGCCTGTCTTTAATTTATTTAAAAGTTAAATACAGTGTGCAATGGTACTTGTATGCTATATTACATCATGGAGCAAGATGTGCTTTGTCTTTGCCAGCACCTAAATACAGAATATAAACCTGGGAGACTAATACTAGGGGTTTGGGAAGTCATTGATCTTTTATAACATTAATTATCTCAAAATCAGTTGGATATTTTCGACAGCAAATAAACATGTTGTCCCTGAAGTTGATGTGTTACAAGCAGAAACAATGAGCACAACAGTGTGTTGTATATGGGGCTGTAGAGCCTCAGACAGGTTAGGGTACCCAAACTGACCTGTGTCCACAGCCAAAAGCTTCTGCAATGGGGATGTGTGCACCAGACAGAACTGGACCTCGTTACAATGGAAGAAGGTGGCCTGGTCTAATGATGTGGATGGTCAGATGTGAGCACGTTGCTTACCTGGGGAAGAGATGGCACCAGGATACACTATGGGAAGAAGGCAAGCCACCGGAGGCAGTGTGATGCTTTCAGAAATGTTCTGCAAGAAACATTCCTGCCATTTATGTGGAAGGACAAGTACACCACTTCATGGAAACAGTATTCCCTAATGGGAGTGCCTCTTTCAGCAGGATAATGTGCCCTGCCACACTCAAGAATGATGTTGACTTGGCCTCCAAATTCTCCAGATCTCAAACGAATCTAATCAAGCATCTGTAGAATGTGCTGGAAAAACAATAATGATCCATGGAGGCCCACCTCACAACTTACAGGACTTAAAGTGGATGTAAACCCGAAAAAATTAAAAACTTCTTTGCTGTCACAATGTACAGTATACGATTTCCTATCATCTGTGCCCAGTCTTGCCACACATAGTTAATCCAGTTCTGAGCAATCCTCTTTTATTGTTCAGTGAAATAAAACAGAGAAAAACCTTAGTCCGTTCCGCCCCCTTGCTGTGAGTGACAGGGTATTTACATATCTCATGCACTAGCCTGGAGGCAGGCAATATTTTTTAACCCCACTCCTTTTCTGAAGTCATGTGGTTACTTTTCTGGATTTTGACTGGATGTTAGTGATCATAGCAGAATTTAGTGTAAGGGGAGTGTAGAGGTGGGCAGAGAGTCTACTGACATCACGACTCCACCCACAGAGCTCCAGACAACAGATCCATCCACAGAATCTGCAGTTTTTCAGTTCTTATAACAGACAGAGGGGAGACATTTGACAGGTGAGGATACATGCAGGAGGCATTTATATCTTTATAGATCAGCACTATGGCAGTAGTTTAGAAAGGATGAGAGTGGGTTTACATCCACTTTAAAGGATCTGCTACTGACTGCTTGGTGCCAGATACCACAGCATACTTTCAGTGATCTAGTGGCATCCATACCTCAATGGAACAGGGCTGTTTTGGCGGCAAAAGGGATGGACATAAAGTTATGGCTGATTGGTGTATGTTGTCCTTCACAGGAAACATTTCTAGGTGTGTCCACATATTTTTGGCTATGCAGGTTGTGTTTACTTTCATATTTACGGGATCTGGAAGTAAAAACAACTTCACCTCTTTGAGCTGTTGAAATTGCTCTCTAAGGGCACAGAGACTTGTGTTCTTCTCCCTGAGCTCCTTCTGAAGATGAATATTTATGACGTTTTCTTGGATGATTTTTCTGAAAAAAAGAGCATGCATTAAAGAAGATTTCCCTCTCTTCCGAAATTGCGGATCTTCAACTCAGACCTTCTTCTATTAGATGAAAAGAGCAGAAATCTGATTTTTTAAAGGGTAAGATCACCTTTTCACAAAAAAATGTAAAGATGAACTAAGTTTAAATATTTTGGCCGACCCTTTGGACCTGGCTGTGCAAAGCAGCCATGATGCCCTTGCTGCCAGTGTAGTGGCCTTACGCTGACCAATGAGAAGTGCATTTGACGCTTACTTTTCTGTTATGGTGTCCCAGAAGAAAGGAGCACTTCTCATTGAGAAAGGCACTTAAAGGCTCCATCTAAAAATAAATATCTCTTTATTACTAAATTGAATTGTTGACATTTTTTGATGAACTGATAAAGTGGTTTAAGACTTCTGTCCCACAAGACGATTACCGTATTTATCGGCGTATAATGCACACTTTTTTCCCCTGAAAATAGGGGGAACATCACGGTGCGCGTTTATACGCCGATAGTGTGCCTTGGGCATGGAGGGGAACCGAGCGCCGCCGGAATTCATGAGCCGTCTCTCCTGTTTACTCGGCTCTAACGTCACACACACACAGTCCCGCTTCCGCCACCGGCATTGGACCAGTGTTCTATCAATCACAGGAGCTGGTCCAATGCCGATGGTGGAGGCGGGACTGTGTATGTGACTGCTGCTGAAGGAACAGGAGATGGCGGCTCGGTGATTTACTCCGCGAGAGAAGGTGAGGCTGCAAATGGGCACATAGGCTGCATCGCAAATCAAACTTAAATAACACATAGGCTGCATCTAGGCTGAAGATGGGCGCATAGGTGGCACATAGACTGGAGATGGGCACATAGGCTGCATTTAGGCTGGAGCTGGGCACATAGGCTGCATTTAGGCACAGATTAGGCTGCAATGAGGTTGCAGATGGACACTGACCACAAAATTAAAAAAAAAAAATTTTTTTCCTGAAACTTCCCTCTGAAATTGGGGTGCGAGTTATACGCCGGCGCGAGTTATACGCCAATAAATACGGTACATTGTAAGTCGAATTTGGTAGTTGCTTAGACTGTCATACAGGAGATTTTTGTTGTACTTTAAGTCATTTTTATAGCATGTTTTAGAGATTGCAATACTTGCCAGGCTCATAACTGTCCATACATCTAACACTACACAACTATTTTTTTATTATTTAAATTTGTTTAAAAAAAAAAAGTGGTATCAGTTGCAATTTTTATTTGTATTTCTATTTCTATGGGAAACATGATGCTAATATCTGACTAGACACATTAGCTAGGTTGAGGACTACTAATCTATGCTTAGAATACACAAGAAACACAATAGAGACAGAAACCTCTAGCAATCTATTTCAGACTTTATGACAGCCGGTCAGTTGGAATCCAGTCCATACTTACCGCTGGTCCTCAGCCTGCTGCACATGCTGCAGAGAAAGCAGCATTTCAGTCTCCAGATCCTTAGGCTTGGCAGCAGCTATGTGCTTTAATATAACTGCAGCTTTCTCATCCATATTGCAGTTTTGCCTGTTGATAATTTGAAATCTGGAAGGTAAAATGTTAATTTTATGTAATTTATGATATTAATATGATGTAAGAAAATAACAATAAAAACATGCACTGTAACATACAGTATCTCACAAAAGTGAGTACACCTCACATTTTTGTGAATATTTTATTATATCTTTTCATGTGACAACACTGAAGAAATTACACTTTGCTACAATGACAGGCTGACTCCCCACCCCTTCAACCTCTGCAGCAATGCTGGCAGCACTCATACGTCTATTTCCCAAAGACAACCTCTAGATATGACGCTGAGCATGTGCACTTAACTAATTTGGTTGACCATGGTGAGGCCTGTTCTGAGTGGAACCTGACCTGTTAAACCGCTGTATGGTCTTGACCACCGTGCTGCAGCTCAGTTTCAGGGTCTTGGCAATCTTCTTATAGCCTAGGCCAGTGATGGCGAACCTTGGCACCCTAGATGTTTTGGAACTACATTTCCCATGATGCTCATGAGCATCATGGGAAATGTAGTTCCAAAGTATCTGGGGTGCCGAGGTTCGCCATCACTGGCCTAGGCCATCTTTATGTAGAGCAACAATTCTTTTTTCAGATCATCAGAGAGTTCTTTGCCATGAAGTGCCATGTTGAACTTTCAGTGACCAGTATGATAGAGTGAGAGCGATAACACCAAATTTAACACACCTGCTCCCCATTCACACCTGAGAACTTGTAACACTAACGAGTCACATGACACCGGGGAAGGAAAATGGCTAATTGTGCCCAATTTGGGCATTTTCACTTAGGGGTGTACTCACTTTTGTTGCCAGCAGTTTAGACATTAATGGCTGTGTGTTGAGTTATTTTGAGGGAATAGTTAATGTACACTGTTGTATAATGTATACAAATAATAATAATTAAATATTGGAAATTAAGAAGGTAAATTAGCGAATGTGGTCGTAATGGGATGTTTTGTAAAGAAGTTTTGGTAGTAACGTCTGCTTAAAGTGTATGTAAAGGCCACATGTTTTAGTTTTGGTAGTATGGAAGGCTTTAAGTTATCATCAAAGCAAGAGGTGAGGGAAAATCTTTAAAAGGGACATATGTTCACTTTGGGGAGATTTCCTCTAATTTTCTTTGGCATGTGTAGGATAGCAAGTGAAGAGAAATCTCCCCAGTGGGACATAAAGCAAAAAAGAAAAAAAACTTGACATCAGTTTTAAAAATGTATTTCTCTATCTAAAACAAAAGTTCTGAACTGAATGGATGCTTCTAGGCCAGGATATAGGCCAGGTCCTGGGTTGGGTGCATTAAGGTCTCCAAATGCTCAGTGAGGCCTTGTACACACAACCGAGGAACTCGTCAGAAAAGACACATCGTTTTCCTCGACGAGTTCCTTGTTAGGCTTGTCGAGACACTTGACAAGCTTTCTTTGCGTACACACAGTCAAGACCAAATCTCCTTGTTCTCAAACTCGATGAGTTCAACACATACAACAGCAGGGTAAGTTCGGTTCCACTGGCACAACCCTTGAGGCTGCTTTTGCTAATCTCATGTTACTGCACGTTAGTAAAAGTTTGGTGAGAGACGATTTGCACTTTTCAGTCTGTTACAGCGTGACAAATGTGCTATTTCCATTACAAACGCTACTTTTACCGAAGGTGCGCGGGTTTCTAAGCATACACACCAACGTGTTTCTCATCGAAAACTAGCCCGACGAGGAACATGGCGAGGAAATTGAGACTCCCATCGAGGAAAAAGAGAACTTGCTCTCTTTTTTCCTTGTCGAGTTCCTCGACAGTTTTCTCGATGAAAAGCATACACACGACCGTTTTCCTCGGCAAAAAAGCTCTGTCACCAAGTTTCTTGATGGGTTCTGTCGAGTTTCTCGGTCGTGTGTACAAGGCCTAAGAGTGTCATTTAACATTTTTAAATGATACTTACAGTCTATCAATTTCAGCTCTGGCTTCATCACTGAGACTTTCCCCACAGCAATCAGCAGCTACTCGTGGCGGACCTGTGTCTGGACCTTGCAGACGTAAACCTAGAATCATAAACGAAAGCTAATGAGTACTGTTTGTAGCCACCACTAGCACATAATCTAGGACTTAAGACAAAAGTGTATTTGTGGATTTAGAATGAATGAAGACTGGGATAATTCATATTTTCACACACTTTGCTGCTGAATGCACTAACATTCTCTTTAGTGTCTTTGACCTACCCTTCTTATATTTTTCTGGCAATGTTGTGTTTTTTCTAATACCGGAATTTATGCGTGCTGATATTGCGCCATAGGGACAATGTCTGCAACCATCCTGCAGCTGAAGGCGCTGCTTATATGTAGTCAGTCTTTGCCTTAAGGCTTCATTTCTGCGTTCCAGGTCTCTCACACGATCTTGTAAGTTCTCCATAGTGTCCTCAGCCTCCAAATCTCGGCCATCTTTTCTGGCTTTCTTTACTCCATGCTGCCCATGATCCGATGTTAGACGGAGCAGTTTAGTTGCCATTCTGTAAAGGAAAATGGTAATTTTACCTTTCTTAAAATAACCTGCATTTGTTGGCTTTACTATCCTTGCTATTTTTATACAGTATTATATGCACATATCTTGTTAACATTGTGAATTTTTTTTTCAGTTATTATCAAATAAAATATTGGACCTACTCCTGCTTTCATGATTAAAGGAAACCTGTCTTAAGCAAATAAGTAGAGTTTCATTGTTAACTTGTCTTGGACTTCAATCCTTTTCAAGCCACTGACTAATGCCCTGTACACACGATCGGATATCTGATCGAACCTAATCCGATGGATTTTTTCGTCGGATGTCCGATGAAGCTGACTTTCATCAGTCTTGCCTACACACCATCGGTCAAAAATCCGACCTTGTCCAAATGTGGTGACGTAACACACTAAGACGTGCTGAGAAAAATGAAGTTCAATGCTTCCGAGCATGCGTCGACGTGATTCTGAGCATGCGTGGATTTTTGACCGATGGACTTCCCCACAGACGATCATTTTTTTCTATTGTTTTTTTATCCATAGGAAAAATGTAAAACATGTTCTATTTTTTTTCACCGATGGGAAAACAAACCGATGGGGCCCACAACGATCGGTTTGACCGATGAAAACAGTCGATTGGTCTGTTTTCATCGGACAAACCGATCGTGTGTACAGGGCTTTAGAGTAATATCGGTGTTATTACAGTGGAGTCAGATATCCTGACCTACTACTTCCAAGTCAGTGACACAAAGTATCCAAACCAGTATTACAGTGTCTCCAGTGGTAAGACAGACAGGTAACTAGCTATTTTATTTGTGACGTATATTTTTATTTGTAACTATTTTTACATTTTTATGTGTTCATTTTTATATATTTCAGTGAATGTATTACATTTGTACATACTGTATATAGATAAGTGGAGGCTGGTGCTCAATATTTTAGGTGGGGGACATCAAACAATCCTGGCCCCATCACACACAACCGCCAGCACCTTACCTTAGGAGGCAGCTCCTTGCTCCAGGCTCCTGGCCAAAGAGGTGTTGATTCTCCTCCTGGCTGAACAGGTAGTGGGTCCTGAGACCCCGATTGGCTGGGAGTCCCTAAGACTCCCTGGCCAATCAGGTCTCAGAACCCGATTCCTGATTGGCCAGGAGAAGAAGCAGGAAGACATTAGGAAGACATTAGTGAATATTAATTCGCTAATATCACACAACTGGGTGGGCTCAGGGCGCAGTGCTCTGCGTTCTGAGCCCACACTTTTTTAAGCCAATTAGAGCCTCAGGCTCTAATCATGTGCTTGAAAAAAAGAAAACATTGAAATTGATGTGTTAAGCACATGTAGATTAGGGGCTGGACACATGGGATAGGCGGTGGCATGAGCGGCCGCCACTGATAGGGACTGCCTGCATTAAAAAAATCAATTACTCATTATGCAACTTTATGGCCTTTTGGATCAAGTGCTGCCAAAAGTCATAGTAATGCAAAATTTGGAATACAAAGGCCTTACTGAAGGAGACCATGCATTTAGAATCTAGTGTCGCAATGCCTATAACTGCTATCATGCAAGGCACTCATTAGCCAACAATTTCCACATTTATTCCTGCTTGGCCTATGGGCCGCTAAATTTACCATTACCCTTACCATACAACCATAAAATTACAATATGAAAAAAAAATGTTGTATATTATCACCTCATGGAATGTTCCTGGCCAACTACCTTGTGGCAATTCTTAAAATTGTGCAGACAAAGAGAATCAAAATAGAATGGAAAAATCCATAAGAAAAAATACCTCTGAAAAAATTGCCTGCACTACAAAGGTTATATTGAAAAATGAAAAATAATTTTGTTATAAATTAATATAATTTAACCTTTAGATAAGGGGTGTACCATCGTCCTTATAAAATCTAGTATAAATTTAGGGGACTCAGGGATTCCCCTGAGGGGACTATGCCGGTACGGTATGAATTGGTTGAAAACAACCAGAGTAATTCACATAAGGTAGATTACAAAAAGGTTTATTCACATAAAAGCATCAAATAAAGTAAAAAATACACAATGTATTTTTTACTTTATTTGATGCTTTTATGTGAATAAACCTTTTTATAATCTACCTTATGTGAATTACTCTGGTTGTTTTCAACCAATTCATACCGTACCGGCATAGTCCTCCCCGCCCACCTTTTTTGTTGGAGCCTCAGGGTTGTAGGGAATCAAGAAATCAAAAGCTACATAAAGTTTAACATAGGGACATGTATGGTGGTTCCAAGTGCCTCATCCCCAGGAACAAATGGCCAAGGGCTCTTTGACACCAGTCTCCACGTTTACTTTATGCCGTGTACACACGATCAGTTAAACTGATCAGAACGGTCTGATGGACCGTTTTCATCGGTCCAAACCGATCGTGTGTGGGCGCCATTGGTTATTTAACCATTGGTTAAGAAAAGGCCAACTTGTTTTAAATTTAAACTATGGATACCTAACCGATAGCAAAAAACGATGGTTTGTAGGCACGACCATCGATTAAAAATCCACTCATGCTCAGAATCAAGTTGACGCATGCTTGGAAGCATTGAACTTCATTTTTTTCAGCACGTTGTTGTGTTTTACGTCACCACGTTCTGACACGATCATTTTTTTAACCGATGGTGTGTAGGCACGACGGACCATCAGTCAGCTTCATCGGTTAACTGATGAAAACGGTCTATCAAACCTTGTCATCAGAAGGACCGATCGTGTGTACGCGGCATGAGAGATCTACTTGCAGGATGAAATAATAGTAAAACTGTGATATGGGGGGACTGAGCAAAACAAAAATGTTGTAATGCTAGTGACAGACTGCATCATATTTGTCATTTTTTATTTTTGCCCATAGTTATTAGTTGATTTATTGTATTTGTATATTTAAGAACATAGTCAAAAAGCCATAGTAAAGGATATTAAATTAATTTAATCTAGATTTTAACTTTTGTCACACATGTTGCAGCAGTTCTGTTGTCAGGGCCCTGCATTCTTAGTGGTCCAAGTAACAGTCATTCAGACAGTGATGGCATCTATGGACAGTAACTACTGTACATAAGTCATACTATATGAAAGACATTTCATTTTATTATTGAATATATTGTATACCTCTTAATTTTGTCCTCCTGCTTCCTGGCATATTCTTTAAGTAGCAGATTCTCTTCATGAAGCCGTAGAAACTTGTCCTCCAGTTCTTCACGGGATATTAAAGCCACTCTGCGTCTGGTCTTCACATCTTTTTCTGTATATAAAGTTTCATATTCAGGTGTGAACAAGATACCAAGCTCTGTAATAAGCAGGCGTCTGAACTTTTCAGTTAGACAAAATCAATAAGAAAATGCGATAAGCTCCAACAGAAATCATTTTTCACTGAACTGTCTTCAGTAAATTGAGATCTGATTGATTGCTGTACAAGACTGTAATGTACTTATTACAATTAATTACAATTTTAATTCCAGCTATACAACTAACCTTGAAATTGTCCCCTACCCTTTCCAACACATATGCCTGTGTAAGATGTACACGTTTACCTATTTTCAGCCTGCACCAAATCCAGTCACATGATCCCCTTTGCCAGCCAATGTTAAGCCTGCACTGGTGATGTCACCCATAGGTTTCAATGGGCCATACTTTGTAAGTTCGCCCTCTTCTCCCTTGCAGTGGCACTGGCTGACACAGGAGAGCCAGATCACATGACTGAACCGGAGCAGCCTGAAAATAGGAAATTATTGCGACACGTCAGGGTTTGCTCAATGGTAGTGCCAAAACAGTGAGTTTACTCCACACCAGATATAGTTTTTTAGGGCTTTCCTGCCCACTTGTATTTAAACAAACATCAAAACTTTACACAGGTATGTCTTCCCGCGCAGAGGGTTCTCACCTGGCTCTCTTGTGGCAGCTTTACTGCTCCAAGTACCTCTTAGGCCGCGTACACACCATCGAATATATCCGATGGAAACGGTCCTCGGACCGTTTCCATCGGATATGTCCGCCGGGCTGTTTTGGTCCGATGGCTGTACACACCATCGGATCAAAATCCCCGCCGGCGGACAGCGCGGTGACGTGGCGGTGACGTTGACGCCGCCACGTCACCGCACCAGGAAGTGAAACACATGCGTCAAATCCATACGACGGCTTTGACGCATGTGCGGGCAGATATGTCTGCTGGTTAGTGTACTAACCAGCAGACATATCCGACGGACATGTCTCCGGCGGACAAATTTTAAAGCATGCTTTGAAATTTGTCCGCCAGACAAATCCGGAGAAATCCGTCCGCTTGCCCGTACAGTAGATCGGATTTGTCCGCTGAAATGGTCCGTCGGACCATTTCCAGCGGACAAATTTGATCGTGTGTACGCGGCCTTAGACTATCTCTGTATGGCTCTCTAGCTGCTTTTCTGTCCCACATGGACTTTCTCTTGTCCCTCATGGACTTTCTCTCCGGCTCGGGCCTTCCTCTGTCCCGTACTGGACACCTTGATGCACAGCAGCATCTCATACAGGCTCCCCTCACACACTCAGACCTCCTTAAGACCCCTTTCACACTGAGGAGTTTTTCAGGCGGTTTAGCGCTAAAAATAGCGCCTAAATAGCACCTGAAAAACTCCTGCTCTGCAGTCTCATTGTGAAAGCCTGGACCGCTCCAAAAGTCCTGCTAGCAGCATCTTTGGAGCGGTGAGAGAAGCAGTGTGTTTACCACTCCTCCACCGCTTCTTCCTATTGAAAACAATGAGAAACCACGGCTATACCGCCGGCAATTCGCCTCTGCATTCCGACGGTATAGCGCCGCTAAAACCTCCCATTTAGTGTGAAAGGAGCCTTAGGAGGGTGGGGCTCTGAGCTCTATCTTTGGTTCTCATATGAAGCCAGCACACACCTGTGCCATCAGTGTGCTTGCATCCCACCCATTTCTGCATAAACCACCATTTTATGGTTATCTTGCTACTAGGGCTGTTACTGATTAAAATTTTTGTGTTCGATTAATCGTTTTTTTTTTAAAATCGATTAATTGACTAATTTTGATTAATTATAACGCTTATACAGATCCAACTACTTTTAGCTGATCTCCTTGCAGGCTGATTCCCAGTGCAGCTACCAACCACTGGAAAAATGGATAGCAGGATACAAAAAACACACAAAGGCAGCGCTAGATGGGAATAGCATTAAAACTTATATAGTCTTCAAGTAGGTAACCAAATAAATATTGCACTGGAGATAAAATCGATGTAGCTACATAAACTGTAAAAATGGTGCGAGTAATACCAAACGGTACCAAAAGCAGTCATAAAAACATGTAGCCAAGTATGATACTGATATAAAAATGTGTACAACGATGCCACTGCTGAATCCAGATGAGGAGAGGTTAACATTAGTCCGTCGGCATGTAGATGTCCCGTGAAGGGAACTATCACAACTCCCAGTGGGTGGTTGTAGAATCCCAAGGTTGATAGAGGGAAGTGATAGAGGGAAGTGTAACAGCCCTAGCGTGTGGCAGATAGTAAGGTCCCGCCGTCATGCAGATATGAAGGCACACTAAAGGAGCCATTTAGATGGACACGGCAAGCTCCGCCGGTGTCCGTGACGTTACCGGATCTCCAACGGAACTCGCTGAAGGCCCAGAAGCCGGCGGAGAGGTGAGTATCCAATCAAAAGAATTTTAAATCGATCAAAAAGATTTTGATTGATCAAAAAAATTAAAGATTAATCAATTAATTAAAAGTTAATTTGCACAGCCCTACTTGCTACTGTATATGGTTTATTTTTTTAGGTTAGTTAGCATAGGTATTAGGATGGGGGGGGGGGCAGTTTTAAAGCTAGTTAGGTACAGTATAAAGCTGCAAATCAACTTTACTGATGATTATTCATATACAGTATGACCTATACGGTATTGTTCTCCCTAGATTGCATCCTTTCATATCATGTCTCTGTATCTGAATGATATGAACAGACAAAATACATTTTCTTTCAGCAATACAGTAGCTCTATATATTAATTGGTACAGTAGACCTATTACTACTGTTCTACTGGAAGGGTGCCTGTTCCAGCAAGGATAGGGTTGCAGTGGTGTGTCTGCTGCATTGCAACAAAGTGTTTTAGTTATTTGCTCACCACTGACCATTGTGTTAATTACATAACTGAATGTGATTTCTTTTTTGTTTTTATGAATTATAGACAAGGTTTAAAGTAGAACTCCATCCAAAAATAAAAAGATACAAATTAAGAGCTCTATAAAAGATACAATAAGAGAAGCAGCTTTAGTAAATTTTGTTTCAATCTGGAAAATCCTGAACTGATGGTTAATTATGCTGTTGGAAACAAAGAAGAATGGTGGCACATTCCAGAAGTAAAATCAAAATAATTTTTTTGAAAGTCCATAAAATCAAGCGAACATGGCAAACATCGATCCAAAAAAGGTGCTCAGTGAATGCGTTTTGCACAGACGTGCTTACTCTTCACTGGGCCTTTAACCAGGCCTTGGGGCACTATTCCTCCTACTGATACATGCCACTAATACTCCAACTGACATCAACAGTGGGGCATCATTTCTGCCACTGATGTTAATGATGTGACACTATTCCTCCCACTGATACCAATTATGGGGCACTATTCCTCCCACGTTATACCAATGATGGGGCACTATTCCGCCCACTGTGCCATGTGAATAAAGGGTACCTATTTTAAGAACCCTTAACAGTATAATGCCTCGTACATACGGCAGCAAAAAAAAACAATGTTTTTCCAGATGTGATTCCTCTCCAGCCTGACTTGCATACACACGTTCATGCAAAAAAACGTCCGTCCAAAGTGACGTACAACACGTATGACGGGACTATAAATGGTATGTTCCTTTCAAATGGCGCCACCCTTTGGGCTGCATACTTGATTCTGAGCATGCACGTTTTTTTCTCCTCTGAAAAGCATACACACGACCGTTTTTCACGAAGAGAAAAAAACTGAGAGCTGGTTTCACGACGAGAAAAAAGAGAGCTGGTTTCAATTTTTTTGCGGGCGAGCATACACACGACCAATATAAAAATGGCAGTTTTCTCGTCGTGAAAACCGGTCGTGTGTACAAGGCATTAGAGTTTGCCCAAACCCATTACTGTCACTTAATCTGGACAGCTTGGTCTACAAATGTGAAGAAATATAAAATATAAAATATAGACATATGAAATAAAAATGGTATTCATATACCTAATACTATCGTTATAAGCAATTCCAATATATAGCTATGAGCTATAGTTCAGCTTTACCGACAGGTTTGTGAGATCAGGTGTGACGGCTTTCTGGTATAATCATGTACTGTATGTTGACTGTATTGTGGTTACATTGTATCAAATTAATGATATAAATGGATATTGTGTACAGGGGTTTGTACTCAAACAAAACACTATGTAGTGTGTATACCCAACTCTCACAACAGAGTCATGGCGTATGTGAGATTATCAAATAATGTACGTTACAGCAAGGCAATACATAAGGGAATGACAAAAGCCTCTTTAAGCAGTCAATTTACCTTTCATTTTGGGAGATTTCTGCATCAACATCCTTTGCTGGTTGGATCCTGTTATTACATCTGAAAATCAGGCATAAATAAATGTGCAGTAACCAAGAAAGGGAAAGTAAACTGACTAAAGTTGAAGAATATTCAAAAGTACTAGTGAAAAACACATAAAAGTATGAAAAAATATAATGAACCTAATACCTTGTATAGCCCTCAATACCGTCGGCGTGCAGTCTGTGTCTTTTACTGGAAGGTCTGAGGCTGTCTCATCCATCAAGGACATAGTCACGTCTTTCCAGCTAATGAAAAATACAATACTTGTATATTGAAAAAAGTGTCTAACAGTATAAGCTTAGAATAATGGTTGTTAATATAATTACGTGTTGCTCTTACACGTTTATTGATATGGTGTAAGCTATTCGCTCAACTTCCCACCAAGTATTTCCATATTGTATTCTCTCAATATAATTTATTTAATGTGTCCTGAGTATTACCTCTGTCAGATTCTCAGCTCCGTCTCCTTCATTCTGCAACTTCTTCCTCTGGATTAGAATGCTGCTAATCTCAGCCCCATCTGCTACTGATGGCAGATATGTTATCCAATCCAGAGCAAGGGTTAGTCAGACTAGCTGTTGAGACAAATCCTCACAGGAGACCAAAGCATAATTAGACAAAATAAAAATACATTGTTACTACCAAACCCCCTCTATTCTTTGAAAATTTGTCTTTTTACTGAACATGCGTACATTTATTTCCCCGCAATAAACCCATACACTATAATTGCATCCTAAAATATGAAAAACAAAAACTATAAGCAAGTACCAAAATTGATAAATAAAATTAGCATAAATGTTCAAAAATTGTAAAGGTAATGCAATATGTAGCACTGTAGCCTTACATTAGATATTTTTTAATATACAGTGGCCCAGATTCACATACAATTAGATTTGCGTAGAGTATCAGAAATACACTACGCCGCCGTATTTTACCTGGCTCTACGTGGAATCCCGGTAGATTTTGTCCAGTAAACTATGGCGGCGTAGTGTATTTCTCCCGGCGCAAGCCATCTACGTGGGCGTGAAGCATTTAAAATAGGCGCGTTCCCACGGCGATCGAACTGCGCATGCTCCATTCAGAAATTTCAAGCCGTGCATTGCGCGAAATCACGTCGTTACGCCATTCCTTGTTTGAGTAGCGTCGTTTACGGACATTCCTATTCCTGAACGAGTTACGTAAAAAAAAAAAAAAAAATTTAATTCGACGCGGGAACGATGGCCATACTTAACATGGGCTACGCACCGTTAGACCAGCAAATAGCTGGTCTAACAGTACGTAGCAAAAAAATGACGTAAGCGATTGCGAAGACCACTCGTATCTTCGTGGATCGCCGTAAAAAGTCATTTGCATATCCCGACGCTGAAAACGACGCGGACTCCTCCCAGCGGCCGCAAAAATATCGCAGCGTAGATCCGAAGGCTTACGAAGACGTAAGCCTCTCGGATCGAAGCCCGAAGCCGCCGTATCATGGTTTAAGGATTCAAACTAGTGATACGGCGCGCAAAATTTGAAATTACTCCTGTCTAACACCAGTTAGACAGGCGTAATCACTCTGTGAATCTGGGCCAGTAGCTTTGGTTCTTTTAGTCACATTCAATTAAAGTATCAGATAAGTAATATTATTCTCCGTGTTTTCACAATGATCATTATTTTTTTTAACATTTTATAGGAAATCATCTGAAATTGTTCATGTGTGCTGCCCCTGATGTAAAGCTCTGTGGAAACCGTTGGCGCTATATAAATCCTGTATAATAATTTTATTTTAATTTTTTATAATACAATTTTAATTAAATGAAATATTTATAACAGCATACAGCTCAAAAGAGCAGAACTAAAATAAAGGTAAGAAATAACATAAAATAAAATAAAATAATATCCGAAGCCTCTACATCACCATTATAAGTAGACAAGATGGTCCATCCGGAAGTAACAGAAGAGGCATGTAGTTATATCATGTATAATAATAATAATAATGTGTGATGTAGTATAAAATGGCATTGCTGTTTAATAAATACAGATTTACATTATGTATAAACTCTGTATAGTAGTGATGTCACCTGTCAAACAGTTTATTTGAATGGATGTGGATTTGAATGCTAGCAGAAATTGTATAACTGTAAAAAAAGAGGCAAATGATTTACAGGCCTATTAACAATATACATTCACCAGTATACCTGTTCAATTGCTTGATAACACAAATTGCTAATCAGCCAATCACATGGCAGTAACTCAACACATTAGGGCATCTAGACATGGCAAAGATGATATGCTGAAATTCAAACCGAACATTATCAGAATGGGCAAGGAAGGGGATTTAAGTGACTTTGAACGTGTCATGGTTGTTGGTGCCAGGGGGGCTGGCCTGAGTAATTCAGAAACTGCTGATCTACTGGGATTTTCATGCACAACCATCTCTAGGGTTTACAAATAATGGTCTGAAAAATATCCATTGAGGGGCAGTTGTGTGGATGAAAATGCCTTGTTGATGTCAGAGGTCAGAGGAGAATGGGCAGAGATGATAGAAAGGCAACAGTAACTCAAATAACATCTCGTTACAACCAAGGTATGCAGAATACCATCTTTGAACACACAAGAACACATAAAAACTGTAAACTAAGGCTACAATCCACACAGGCTTACCAAAATTGGACAACAGAAGATTGGAAAAACGTTGCCTGGTCTGATGAGTTTCGATTTCAGCTGTGACATTCAGATGGTAGGGTCAGAATTTGGCATAAACAACATGAAAGTATGGATCCATCCTGCCTTATATCAACGGTTCAGGCTGGTGGTGAAATGGTGGGGGGGGGGGGGTATTTTCTTGGCACACTATGGGCCCCTTATTACCAAATGAGCATGGTTTAAATGCTATAGCCTACCTGAGTATTGTTGCTGACCATATCCATCCCTTTATGACTACAATGTACCAATCTTCTGATGGCTCCTTCCAGCAGGATAATGCACCATGATGTCACAAAGATCAAATCATCTCACCGCTGGTTTCTTGAACATGACAATGAGATCACTGTACTTCAATGGCCTCCACAGTCATCAGATCTCAATCCAAAAGAGCACCTTTGGGATGTCGTGAAGCAAGAGATTCATCTCAAGGATGTACAGCCGAAAAATCTGAAGCAACTGTGTGATGCTATCATGTCAATATAGACCAAAATCTCTGAGGAATGTTTCCAACACCTTGTTGAATCTATGCCATGAAATATTAAGGCAATTCTGAAGGCCAATGGGGGTCCAACCCTGTACTAGCAAGGTGTACCTAATAAAGTGGCCAGTGAGTATATGTTATTGCTATGCCTGGACACTTGTAGCAGAGAGTTGTGTTGCACACGCAGGAGTAATACCAGTTAAATAATTTCTGTAAACAATCGTTTAAAGGAACTAATGTATAGGTAGCCTGCTGTGTTCTGATGTCAGCTGCCATAGGCTGCTCAGCCAATGTACAGTTAAACCAATGTAAAAGTTTAATATTGTAAGAGTATATAAATAAGAGCATGCATCATTTTGATTTGATTTTACAGAGAAGGGCCAAATACCATTACATGCTATAAGCCAGCCATAGATGGATCGAAATTTGTCTGGTTCAGCAGGTATCAACATAATTTTGATTCATCTATGGGCAATAAGTGCCCGGCCGTAAAGCCGAAAGCTGTCACAGCCGGGTGCCCACAGTTAGAATGTAGGCACCGGGGGAGAGTAGCGGAGCTCCGGGCAGTGCATTGCTGGACAGTGGAGCAGGTGAGTGCATGTTTATTAAAAGCCAGCAGCTATGCTTTTTGTAGCTGTTGACTTTTAATAAACATAAAAAAGGCTGGAACTCCCCTTTATTAGGGGTTTAGAGGACCTCAATTACGAGTAACGACTACATGCCCTGGTACTTGCTTCAGCTACTCACAGTGGTCCCTGGCAACAAGGTGGATGGTCCCTTAGTGGTGACAGCTTCCCCCTTTACCCCCGACTACGACAGATTCTCTGGCCCACAGAACTGTCCCTTCTGGTTGGACTGCAAGTCACAGTTCCAACCCTGTGGTGCTCTCCTGCTTCTGGATAGGCTCTCAAATAGCCTAGCAGCCAGATGTCCACAGGATAGGCCTCAGGCTCTGGCCAGACAGCCGTCCAGGTGGCACAGAACCCTGTTCACCTGACCTCACCCAAATACATAGGCTCTCCCAGCAGGCCAAGGGAACCAAGAAGATCCCTGCCCATTGGCGGAGTTTCCCAATCTATTTCTAATCTGTCCTTGCAATGTCCTTGTATTATCTAATGCCACCAGATACCCGGCCATCTAGTGACAGAAGAGAGAAGTGCAGCAATTCCAGAATTAGGGTGGAATCAATTGATCTGCTATCAGTTGGCCAAGGCAACTATACCTGACAGGTAAATTTACTTGCAACCCTGCCTAAACATCAGGGTGCTACATCCTCCCCCTGTCTACAAAACTGCATCCCAGAGTTTGTAGAAAAATAATTTAAAACCCCTTAAGCCTGAGATCTAATATCCTGGCAAAAACTGGGATGGCTGGGGAAACAGGAAAGGAATAATAATAACAACAACAAACAATGTACGTGGCATACCACATGAAATAAACATGTGCAACACATATATGAGCGAATAGTATTTCAAACAGGATAGCTAAATATCAGACATCATATATACAATTTAATGTGTGGTATACCACCCAATAGTTAAGGGAAAACATATCAACAATAGCCTTATATCCCAACTATCTATCTAATATATACAGTTGACTTGCATAAAAGCCATGAATATTGAGCACTACCTCCTAAGGAGCTGCTGGATATTTTCGGGCTGAATGTTACCTCTAATTCCTCGCCGTCCAGGGTAATGGATGAGAGTTGAAATAGTTCAATGTCCATACTTTACACTTCCTTTTCTAAGATTAATTTGTAGAACTTGGTAAGGAAAGAGGAAGTGATTGAAGAGGTGGAAGGGTAACAAGTAGATAGGTTCAGGGGCATTATTTCAATCAGGAAACACTCCTGCTTCCAGCAACACAGTTCTCGTCACCACTCCAGCCAGAGTGGGTATTGCGCATCCGGATTGGTTTCTCTCACTAGCCTAGCAGCCGGAATGGCGCACGGAATAGGGTACAGTGTCTGCTACAGACCTTCCCACAGATGGAGACACTTTCGGTCCAAAATCCTTGTAGCACAGCATATAGTACCCGGATCTCTCCAGATTAACGTCTTGCAGAATTCAGAACTGACAGGCGATCACCATCAAGCCTTTCAGTAACGGTGCATTCTTCGATGAAGTTCAAGGCTTCTCCTGAGATACCAGCCTTGTGCTAGGCCCTCTCCAAGCGGCTTCCTCCCTCCAGGAGGGACAGCACAGGATCACCCTTGAAAGCGTAGACCCAATCTGACTACTGGGCCCACTTAGACAGATCACAACCCCGGACCAACGTGATCCGGAGCCAGGAGACAGGAACACGCACCCCCGGCCAGGAGGGCCACACACAGAGTGGTGGGATGACAGACCAGTGACTGATGACCCCAGTCCAATGATGTCTGTCCCTTAAGTACCCCTCCCCAGCATGCACAGCGGGACGATCAAACCCCGCTAATTGGCTGCTAAAGGGGAGACACCCAAATCACCTTGACCTAACTGCCCCAGGTGAACAATAGTGGTCACTCACAGCACAGCCATGGGTGGAACAGAGGCCCAATTTGCTCAAAATCATACATGTCTGAGTCAACTAACTGTCAGACTTGCCCCTAAATTTAAAGCAGCGCCAGCCCAACAGGAGCAGGCCGCTACATACTCCCCCTCTAAATTAGACACCGTCCCCAGTGTCAAGAACCATGGCCTTTCAAGCCTGAGCGCCAGCAACTGAACCCATATAAAAATCCATACAGAAGGGGAAAAAGAGAAATAAGAGCACAACATGTATCACAACATTATGTAAAATCACAATTTTACAGTGTTATTCCTATCTATCTAGTCTGCCCCATTCTCTGACAGTCTTGATAGAAGATCAACTGGACCTAAAAAACAACAAACACACACAATTCTATGCCTGAATTATATACATTTCCAAGGCAGAGCAAAACTGCACCATCTGTAAAGGTGGAGCTTTCCTTTGCCTCCTAAGGGATATTTAAAGTTTAAATGCTAGGCTTAAAAGAAAGTCTTTCTCTAGCATTACTAACCACTGCCCACTGCTGGCAGAACTTATAATCCACAAGTGCTGTACAAGCTTCTAAGCAAAGACATCTCTTAATCACTAAGTCCTCAGAGTCCCCGTCCTAACTGACTAGGTTCTTTCCCCCCCAAAGTCAAGCAGCATTCTCCGTAGCAACAAGGAAGAAAAGTGTAGTTCCTCATGGACTTCTTGAAAAGGGAAAACAAACCCCTGCAAACAAGTTCTGACAGTTTTTTTTTCTTTACAAATAGAACCGAGGATCTGGCAAAGTAAGGGCTTTTCCCTGGCCATCAAGGGTAGTAATTGAGTAGACCCGGTCATCCTTTCCAGGCCTTTGGATAACCACCCGATCCGAATAAATGTGCCAGCCATAGCTCCAGGATTCCCGACAGCCCTCAAAACGGTGAGCCATTATAAAAGAAAAACTAACATTCCGGAACGCCTTTGGCACTTTAAGTCCCAAATGGCTTCCTGAAACCAGTTCTCACGGTTCTCCTCAATCTCTTTCATGGTGGCTTCTGGCACATAAGGGAACTCCCATCCATAGTCAGGAGCAACCTTTTTCATTAGAATCCTCTGCAACCGAGCAAGTTTAGGCAAAATACGGGAGTGTCCCTGTCCCGGCATTACACAAGTCTCCGGAAACCTTTTCAAAATGGGCGTCATGGCTGGAGGCATATCTTTTCCTCCTGTAATAATTCCTGCATCCATCACAACCTCCCAATTCACACCCAGGATTTCCGCCCGAGGTGTTGTATTCCCAGAGTCCATGGGAGAATGTTTCCCTGAACTACGGGAAGAGGCAGCTTTGAATCTCCTATCCCATGTTAGTTCAGGTAACCCCGGATCAAACCAGTGATCGTCACCGGCATCTGACAATGAGTCCAAATCAGAGTCTGCACACTTATCTGCGGGCAAATGAGTATGCACGACTTTAATTACAGTCCCCAGCCCGCTTACCAGTTCCTTGTCGCGGTCTCTACGAGGGCAGCATCTTCCTCGGAGTCCGATCCCGGCAAACACTGAGGTAGGCCTCGACCACGGCCGTGGGAAGTCTTCACGTAACTCACCTTCTTTCCGGCAGGCATGGCAGGTACGACCGATGTACAGACATTTTCTGTAGTCACTTCTGCTGATGGCCCAGGAACATTTTTATCAACAGCGGGCACAGCAGGTGTAGTAGTAGTAGTAGCAGCAGGCCAAGGATTAACTTCCTCCAAAGTGATGGCACCTATAATCGAGTCCATCCGATATGCACGGGGTGGTCTGGTAGGCTGGGCCACTTCAGACAGGTAGTCCCTGCACTGTAGGCATCGGCCTAAGGTTTGGATTTGAACCGCCAGCCCCTCAAATTATAGTCATGACACGCGAGTGCCTCCACGTTGCCGCTCGTGTAGAGTACGAAATGCCTCCGCAACTTCACCTGGATACCTGTATCCATCAACGAGGCTCCTGTTGATGCGGAACTCATACTAGCTCCAGCCTGAGACATAGTAGGCCTCAGCCTCTCCGATACGCCGACATGACTGCACACAATCTTCTCTCCACGATCGAGCAATCCAGACTTTTCCGCGCCAGACACACTCACGTTTTACGCAGGAGTGGGTAACTTCTCCCACTTTCAGTTCTTTTCTTGGCACGTTGCTCCACGCACTTTACTCTATTGCACGTGCAGCCAACACCCAGCCAAGCAACCTGACCTTAACCCCTTCTTTGCAAGCATAGTCCAACACCTCGACAAATTCTGACTCTCAATGGCAAAATAAACTCTTGATACCGTTGTCAGAGGCAACAGCCAATCCCGGACGAGCCCCCACGTGTAGCACTACCCCTGGAAGAGCTGCTGGATATTTTCGGGCGGCATGTTACCTCTATTTCCTCGCCATCCAGGGTAATGGTTGAGAGTTGAAAAAGTTCAATGTCCACACTTTACACTTCCTTTACTAAGATTTATTTATAGAACTTGGTAAGGAAAGAATAAGTGATTGAAGAGGTGGAAGGGTAACAAGTAGATAGGTTCAGGTGCATTATTTCAATCAGGAAACACTCCTGCTTCCAGCAACACAGTTCTCATCACCACTTCAGCCAGAGTGGGTATTGCGCACCCGGATAGGTTTCTCTCACTAGCCTAGCAGCCGGAATGGCGCACGCAATAGAGTACAGTCTCTGTCACAGACCTTCCCACAGATGGAGACACTTTTGGTCCAAAATCCTTGTAGCACAGGATTCAGCACCCGGATCTCTTCTGATTAACATCTTGCAGAATTCAGAACTGACAGGCGATCACCATCAAGCCTTTCAGTAGCGGTGCATTATTCAATGAAGTTCAAGGCCTCTCCTGAGATGCCAGACTCGTGCTAGGTCCTCTCCAAGATAGGTCCTTCATCAATCGGCTTCCTCCCTACAGGACGGACAGCACAGGATCACCCTTGAAAGCGTAGACCCAATCTGACTACTGGGCCCACTTAGACCCCAGATCACAACCCCCCGGCCAGGAGTGACAGACAGACTAGCGACCGACAACCCCGGTCCAATGACGTCTGTCCCTTAAGTACCTCTCCCCAGATGCACAGCTGGATGATCAACCTCTGCTGATTGGCTGCTGAGGGGAGACACCCAATCACCTTGACCTAGCTGCTGCCACCCTTGGCCTGGGGTGGTAACGTCACCCCAGGCAAACAATAGTGGTCACTCACATCACTGCCATGGGTGGAACAGAGGCCCAATTTGCTCAAAATCATACATGTCTGAGTCAGCTAACTCTCAGACTTCCCTCTAAATTTAAAGCAGCGCCAGCCCAACAGGAGCAGACCGCTACACTTATAATAAAATAAGTGCAATATATAAATAAGTGAACCTTAAGAAGTTATTAATTGTCCTCAGCCGAGAACAGCATTAAGGTGGAATCTATTGATCTCCTTTTAATTGGCCAAGGCAACTATACCTGGCAGGTACATTTACTAGCAACCCTGCCTAAACAGCAGGGTGCTACATTAGCATTGAAATTAATGCTCTATATTTTGCAGATTTTTTATTTGTGCTTCCATGTTTCTGATGTGGAGTATCTGTATATACTTGTTCTGCCCTTATTACATGTGGCTAAGGTATATTTAGACAGACAGCTAACTCTCCTCCCTTAACAACTCATTAACTCATCGAGGCAGGCGCTAGGTCTTTTTTCACTTTTTATTGCAGGGATATTAGATACAACTACAAATAAAAGAAATAACATTCAATCAGTGTATACAATATACAAAATATACAATCCTGACACACTAGTCTAAGTAGGGAAAGGGGCTTTAACCGCTTGCTGACCAGCCGCCGCAGTAATACGGCGACAGGTCGGCACTGCTGCGCGAGAGCCCGTAGCTCTACGTCGCCACTTTAGACGGCCACTAGGGGGCGCGTGCGCGCCGCCGGCGGCCCGCGCGCGCTCGCCCCCGAGTCCCGTGCGTGTGCCCGGCGGGCACGATCGCCGCCGGGCACACGCGATCGCTCGTTACAGAGCGGGGAACGGGAGCTGTGTGTGTAAACACACAGCGCTCGTTCCTGTCAGCGGGGGAAACGCTGATTTTCTGTTCATACAATGTATGAACGGAAGATCAGTGATTCCCCCTAGTAAGTCCACCCCCCCATACAGTTAGAACACAAATAGGAACACACTTAACCCCTTCCCCGCCCCCTAGTGTTAACCCCTTCACTGCCAATGGCATTTTTATAGTAATCCAATGCATTTTTATAGCATTGATCGCTAAGAAAATGCCAATGGTCCCAAAAATGTGTCAAAAGTGTCCGAAGTGTCCGCCATAAGGTCGCAGTACTGAAAAAAAACGCTGATCGCCGCCATTACTAGTAAAAAAAAAAATTATAATAAAAATGCCATAAAACTACCCCCTATTTTGTAAACGCTATAAATTTTGCGCAAACCAATCAATAAACGCTAATTGCGATTTTTTTTATGAAAAATATGTAGAAGAATACGTATCGGCCTAAACTGAGGAAAAATTTTTTTTTTTATATATATATTTTTTGGGGATATTTATTACAGAAAAAAGTAAAAAATATTGCATTTTTTTCAAAATAGTCGCTCTGTTTTTGTTTATAGCGCAAAAAATAAAAACCGCAGAGATGATCAAATACCACCAAAAGAAAGCTCTATTTGTGGGAAAAAAAGGACGCCAATTTTGTTTGGGAGCCACGTCGCATGACCGCGCAATTGTCAGTTAAAGCGACGCAGTGCCGAATAGCAAAAAGTGCTCTGGTCTTTGGACAGCAATATGGTCCGGAGCTAAAGTGGTTAAACATACAGACGTTGCTTTCATTAGGCTGACGATAGAATTGCAGCTGAGGAGATGTGGTGTCCTCTGGAGAAGACGCATTGATGAAAATAAGATGGCTACTGGGGGCTGTCTCTCAGACCTCATGGTATAGTCGACTAGAATGATGGGAAGCTATGGTGGCTTTTAAGCAACAACCTGCCTACCTGCAGTAATTAATCTGTAGAACTATAAGTATACTAAAGAGCCACTAGATGGCGATATTACAATTTACTTTACATACCATTAACATATTGAACAATTACTAAAAGAACATAAGAAGGTTTTGCTGGAAGGCATGACATACAAGTATTGATATACATGTTTTAAGTTTTTTTTTTTTCATGTTTGTTGTTAGTAGTTTGTTTGTAAAGTCAAGTGAACTGAGTATGATTATGTGATTGTTGTTTCACTATTTAAAGCGGGGTTCACCCTAAAAAAAAAATCTAACATTACACAAAGCCAACCTATGAGACCGACAGTATGCTGTTTTTTTTTTGCGTACATACCATTTAGGGCTATTTTCAGCCCCGGCTTCCGGTTAGGTAATCCCTCGGGACTGGGCGTTCCTAGTCACAGGCTGTGATTGACGTTTTTCCGACCGGCGCATACTGCACGTCACGAGTTGACGAAAGAAGCAGAACGTCGGTGCGCAGGCGCCGTATAGAGCCGCACTGACGTACGGCTTCTTTCAGCTACTCGTGACGCGCAGTATGCGCTGGACGGAAGTACGTCAATCACAGCCTGTGATTAGGAACGCCCACTCCCGCAGGGAACCCGGGGGTGAAAAATAGCCCTAAAATGGTAAGTACGCAAAAAAAAAACAACAGCATACTGTCGGTCTCATAGGTCGGCTCCATGTAATGTTAGAATTTTTTTTTTAGGGTGAACCACCCGCTTAGGACTGTACAACCGACGCGTTTCACACTATAGTTTTAGTGCTTAGTCATGGCTGAGCACTAAGCACTAAAACTATAGTGTGAAATGCGTCGGTTGTACAGTTTGTGGCTGTATGTAGATGTACTTTGCTGTATTTTATTGAATAAAGACAACTTTTTCAAGAAGTTCCCTGGAGTGCGGCTATCCAAATTTTGCTTTGTTCCTTCTACTAGGAAGGGGACTCAGTGATCGACTGAGTTCCCACTTTGAAGATCCCAAGCAAGTTTAGCTGTTCGGTGGGGAGGTTCAGTTGAGGAGCGCCATTGAGAGGCTGGCGGTTCAACAGTATTGAGACGAACCACCGGGGATCAAGGTACTAGACACTGAGGGATTGACTCCTCTCTCAGTCGGTACCTGGGCGACGTTAACGGAAGGATTCAAGCCAAACTTTACCAAGGAGGGGCACCTCCGAAACCACAATCAGGGAAGGCCTGTGGCAGAGGCGCTTTGCTGAAGTTCACCTTGAAAGAGTCTGTGAGAGAGACCTCCTTTCAAGTTTTGAGTGGTATTCTGGCTGCCAGGTCAGTGAGAGAGACCTGTCCAGGTACGCTATACCCACTCAGGCTAGAGTGGTGAGAGAAGCTAATTGTTCACGGAGACAGGACTGTTTCCATATCCAAGGCCTGAATCTGCTGTTCTCCTTCCAACCTTTATCTATCCATTTCCATCACCTGTTAATTGTTTTTACCCAGCTGGGTAATAAAGAGTACATATAAAGTTACTTCCTATTTGCAGACATTCCTTTACTGCTATTGCATTCATTGTTCACCCTAGACACTTCACCAGAGCCACGAGATACACGCCATCCCAATCATAACCAGCAGCTCCTTCAGGGGTAATGCTACACTAGCAACTCACTTTCAAACTTGCACCACAATTGTTTGCTATCTAGGCTCATAAACAAATAGAGGTACTTAGGTTTTCCTTGCTGGAGGGTCCAGACTAAAACACCTAAAAAGGGTAAGCTGAAAATTGTAAATATTTTTTATAAGTTGTGTTTTGTGAATGGGGACATGTAACAAATATAAAGTGAGTGGTTGACTGCAACAATGAATGATAATTGCTGTCATGATCAAAAATTTATTTACCTAGAATAAAGTTAGCATGTGACAATAGCAGAACAGGAAGACCACAACCATTGCATCAGAAATTGCATATTGTTTCTTAAGCCTTATTGTCTCAGTCTAATGTGGTTTAAAAAGACATTTGAATCTTCAGTCATAAAACCATTGGCCTACCTTAACACCCTACTTCTTGTTTTGTGTGGTGAGGGAGTCAACGTTTGCACAGTAGTTGCAAAAGACTTTGAACTGAAATTCAGTTATAAGGTAAATATAAAGTACCATTTCCCAGGGTGGGTTTCCTGACGGTGACTACAGTGGAACATGTCTGTGTAATGTACGTCAGCCTGGCCACTTGTAGTCTCTATTGGGGGGGAGCCAAAGTGTCTCAAAAGAGAGGCAACTCTATGTGAACGGACTGACAATCTGAGGGAAAGTTAAAGGCTAAGGGCCAGATTCTCAGAGGCGTTACGACGGAGTATCTCAGATACCCCGTCGTAACGCCTTTTTTTGTCCTCGTATCTATGCGAGTGATTCTTAGCATCACTTTTGCATAGATACGCTTCTACATCCGACAAGTGTAAAAGCATTACACTTTCGGATCGTAGGTGTAATGACAACTCCGGCCACTAGGTGGCCATCACGTTGTTTTTTCATTTGCATATGCAAATGAGGCTAGTACGGCGATTCCCGAACGCTTTTACGCCGCCCCGTCGTCGCGTACGTCGTTTACGGACTCGTAAGGTTACCCCAGCTTCTATGTGGAGTAACCTTACGAAGTTCCGTCGGATGCCGTCGGATGCCGTCGGGTGCCGTCGGATGCCATGTTAAGTATGGCCTCGGGACCGCGTCGTGTTGTGCGTCGTTTACGTCGTTTGCGTACGTCGATTCTCAATGGGGCTGGCGTACGCTGCGATTACGTCGTTTACATTGAGAAAATGTGACGTCCTTTGGAGCATGCGCACTGGGCTTTTTCCCCGGCCGGCGCATGCGCATTTCGTTCGACGCGGGGGCGCGCTTAATTTGAATACAAGCCGCCCCATTTGAATTGCGCGGGTTTATGCTTGGCGATTTACGAGACGCCGGCGAAAACTACGGAGCAAGTGCTTTGAGAATAAAGCACTTGCTCTAGTACGCAGCGGCGGCGTAGTGTTAATGGCTTACGCTACGCCGCCGAAAATATATGAGAATCTGGTCCTAAGTTCATATTAAAAAAATCAAATAAAAATCCATACATGGTTTTGCAGGAAAGCAAAGGTGCATACTTTATTTTTCACAGTTGCTTGCATTGTACCTGTGATCAGTGGAGTGCATCCAATCAGACAGTGGCACTGTTCGGGTATTTTCACAGCTGTGGGTGCCGGCTGTCACAATACAATAAGCTGTCACTGCAGATTCATCCATCTGTGCAGTTTAGTATGGACGGGTAATTTAAAGCGGTTGTAAACCTTTTTCCTCCTCTCATTTAACCACTTACGAACCTCCCAGCCGCAATGTACTGTGTACAGGCAAAGCGATGTACCTTTATGTCCATGCCTGCTTGTGGTTTTAGGGTTCGCAAATGCATGCCCCCCCCCATCAGCAAGTCCCAGCCAATGATTCATGGCCGGGACCTGCTGATCTGCTGTGTACAATCACAACCCAGAGCTCTTTGTTGGTAAACAAATGGTAAAGAATGAATCCAGCAGGAATTCAGCAAAAAAAGTTAAGGGAGGCTGTTAATATAATTTTTTTAGGGTTCACTAATGGGTAATAATGGGCTAAATGTTGTTTAAAAACATATTTTTTTTTTTTTTATGCAGAACAGTAAGGTTCTCCTGCGTTTTTATGTATGT
Source organism: Rana kukunoris (assembly GCA_029574335.1). Classification (NCBI taxonomy): domain Eukaryota; kingdom Metazoa; phylum Chordata; class Amphibia; order Anura; family Ranidae; genus Rana; species Rana kukunoris. The sequence goes on from CM056049.1 coordinate 263,280,007, forward strand.
GTGGTTACATGCGTTTTTAGAGTATATAATCTGCCCCTGGATACTCAGAATTCTGTTTTCTCTAAATGCATATCACCCAAATATACCTAAACACGGGTAAACACATTGGGGTTATTTACTAAAGGCAAATCCACTTTGCACTACAAGTGCACTTTCAGTGCACTTGGTAGTGCAGTTTCTTTAGATCTGAGGGGGAGATTTGAAATGAGGGGAAGCTCTGCGGATTTTATCATCCAATCATGTACAAGCTAAAATTCTGTTTTTTATTTTCCTTAAATGTGCCTCTCAGATTTACAGCGACTGCACTTCCAAGTGCACTTGCTGTGCACAGTGGAGTTGCCTTTAGTAAATAACCCCCATAGAGTAAATTAGACAATGTAAAGTCAGTACATGCATGTATATGCCTTTAGGAAAGCCCTATAAAGACATATAAACACATTGGGCCAGATTCAGGTAGATGAGCGAATCTTTATTTTGGAGTAACGTTTGTCATTTACGTTACTCCGCCGAAACTTTAGGAGCAAGTACTGTTATTCACATAGCACTTGCTCCTAAAGTTGCGGCGGCGTAGCGAAAATGAGCCGGCGGAATTCAAATTGGGCGGGTACGGGGCGTGTATTATTTAAACTAGGCGTGATCCCGCGGCGAACGTACTGCGCATGCGTCGACTGTCAGTGCGCATGCTCCAAATTCTGTCAGTGAACGTCAATGACGTCAATCCCCATTCACGGACGTTTTACGCAAAGGACGCTAAACTTTTTTCATTCAACGCGATGACGACGGTCATACTTAACATAGGATACTCCACCTAGGGGGCATGTTTTTCTTTACGCCGCGTATCGCTTACGGAAACGTTGGAAAGTCACTGCGTCGGGCCCGCGTACGATCGTGAATTTCCGTCTCTCGCTGATTTACATATTTTTGGCGTAAATCAGCGGGAACGCCCCGAGCGCCCATTTTAAAATTGCAGTTCCGATACGACGGCGAAATACAATTACGCCGCTCGTATCTGAACTCAATCCCGGCGTATCTTGTTTTCTGACTACAGAAAACAGATAAGCCGGCTCAAAGTGTGAGTTATGCTGGCGAATCACTGATACTCCAGCGTAACTCTACCTGAATCTGGCCCTTAGGGGGTTATTTACGAAAGGCAAACGCACTTTGCACTACAAGTGCACTAAAAGTGCACTTGGAAGTGCAGTTGCTGTAGATCAGAGGGGGACATGTGAAGAAGAAAAAAAAGAGCATTTTAGCTTGCACATGATTGGATGATAAAATCAGCAGAGCTTCCCCTCATTTCAGATCTTCCCCTCAGATCTACAGCGACTGCACTTCCAAGTGGACTTGCAATGCAAAGTGGATTTGCCTTTCATAAATAACCACCTTACTGTATATGTCACTGCCAGTGTAAATGAGGCCCAATTCATGAATGAAATCTACAATAGTGGCTAATGGCATAATAGTAATGACATACAATAATGTTAATAATATTAATTACATAATGGACCTTCAGTAATTTTTTCATCTTTCCATTTATTAAATCTTCTGCCCTTGTTTTTGTAACTTTGGACAGTAAAACATTTTTTTTTCTGCCAGTAAATACCTTATACGGCCCACTTCCTGTTTCTTGTCTGGTAAAAAGCCTAGGCTTATGACATCATGCACAGCTCTCTCTCTCTCTCACTCTTGTGAGAGTTTGCCAGGAAGGGAGGGGGGTGAGTCATAAGGGGCCAATGAGAGCTGCAGAGCTGGAGGTGTGCCTCTGTGTGTCTGTGTAAATCCAGGAAGTGAACAGGGAGCATCTTCAGCTGCCCACAGTTAAAATGGATGCAGCCAGACTCAGTGGAGGGAGATTTCTGCAGCATATTTGGCAAGTACAAAATATATAAAATAATATCTAATATGCAAAGTGGTTGGAGGAAAGCTTCAGAATGGCAAAAATGTTTTTAATACAAATTATGTGAGCAGACTGCAGTTCCTCTTTATTGACATAACAGCAGCTAATATGGCTAATAACAGCAGGTACACCAGTTGCCTTCTCTCTTGGAATTATAGCCTGCATAATTAGGCTGAAAAGGTTGTGATCTGCAAACCTTGGAAAAAGGACATTTTATAGAGGGTCACTTCTGTAGATAGTAAAGGCAAGGCTGTTGCCACCCCTAACCCCACCATTAATCACTTGCCGTCCACCTGCCGTCAAATGACAGCTGGGCGGTGCGGCCCTTGTTCTGGGCGGGAGTCATATGATGTTCTTTTTTTCCCAGGCCACTAGGGGCCGTGCATGCGTGTCCCCCGCATCACTAGGGACCCAAAGGCACCCGCGATTGCTCAGTGAAGAAGAAGGACCAAGGATCTGTGTGTGTAAACACACAGATCCATGTCCTGTCAGGTGAGAGAAGACCAATGGTGTGTTCCTTGTACATAGAAACAGCGATCGGTCTCCTCCCCTTGTGAGTCCCCTCCCCCTACAGTTAGAATCACTCCCTAGGTAACATGTTTAACCCCTTGATCGCCCCCCTAGTGTTAACCCTTTCCCTGCCAGTCACATTTATACAGTAATCAGTGCGTTTTTATAGCACAGATCGCTGTATAAATATCAATGGTCAAAAAAAATTGTCAAAAGTGTCCGATATGTCCGTAGCAATATCAAAGTCACAATAAAAATTGCCGCCATTACTAGTAAAAAAAATAAATAATATTTAATAAAAATCCTATAAATCTATCCCCTATTTTGTAGACGCTATAACTTTTGCGCAAACTCAAAATATGTACAATAATACATATCGGCCTAAACTTAGGAAAAAAAAAATGGGATATTTATTATAGCAAAAAGTAAACTTGTCACTCTTCTTTTTGTTTATAGTGCTATAGTGATCAAATACCACCAAAAAGAAAGCTCTAAAATGTATTTTGGATACAATGTTGCATGACCGCGCAATTGTCATTCAAAGTGTGACAGCACTGAAAGCTGAAAAATGGCCTGGGCAGGAAGGGGGTGAAATTGCCCTGTATTGAGGTGGTTAAGTTGGCAAGGGACTGGAAGATGCTGTGGTTTACCAGTTAGTTCACTGTTTGCAGCTGTTCAATTGAGAATCCTCCACTACTTAGATAATTTATAGAGAGACTTACATTTTTGAAGATGTTTATGGTTTGCAAATCATTTAAAGTGTATGTTACCCCAACACTTCATATTTCATGTGTCTGGTATGCAATGTAATTGTATTAAAATAATCCTGTTCACTTTGCATTGCTTCCTTTAAATTAAATATCTGGTAATCCCTGCTTTCCTATTTTAAATTGACCATGCTAGGCATGGAAGCAACCCTGTGTGGTCAGTTTGCTTCTTTGCAAAGCCCAATGTCCAGCTCTTGCCGAGAGAAAGACTGTTTTTTGCCTCCTGTTGACACCCCCCAGCTTTTCAATGAGAAAATCAGTGTACTGCTGTTTCTTTGCCTCCTGCTTACATGCCCCACTGCCCAGCTCTGTGTTAGGTAAATCAGTGTACTGCTGTTTCTTTGCCTCCTGCTTACATGCCCCACTGCCCAGCTCTGTGTTAGGTAAATCAGTGTACTGCTGTTTCTTTGCCTCCTGCTTACATGCCCCACTGCCCAGCTCTGTGTTAGGTAAATCAGTGTACTGCTGTTTATTTGCCTCCTGCTTACATGCCCCACTGCCCAGCTCTTTGTTAGGTAAATCAGTGTACTGCTGTTTCTTTGCCTCCTGCTTACATGCCCCACTGCCCAGCTCTGTGTTAGGTAAATCAGTGTACTGCTGTTTATTTGCCACCTGCTAACATAACCCCCAGCATAGCTCTCCACTGGTAAGATTAGTGTCCTGCTGTTTATCTGCTCCCTGCTGACATGCATCTCCTGCCCAGATCCTCACTGGGAAGATCAGCATACCGCCGTTTCCCTGCCTCCTGCTAAAGCCCCCCTCCTCCAGCACACCTCTTCACTAAACAAAGCTGTGTACTGCTGTTTATCTGCTCCCTGCTGACATGCATCTCCTGCCGTTTCCCTGCCTCCTGCTAAAGCCCCCCTCCTCCAGCACACCTCTTCGCTAACCAAAGCTGTGTACTGTTGTTTCTCTGATTCCTGCTAATATGTCCCCTGCCCAGCTACTTACTAGGAAGATATTAGTGCACTGCTGTTTCCCTGCCTCTTGCTTACATGCCCCCTGCCCAGCTCCTTTGCTAGGAAGGACAGTGTACTGCTGTTTCTCTGCCACCTGCTGACACCAGCCAACATTTCTCAATCCTCTCTTTTTTTTGCCATGTACTCACCCATGGGGTGATGTTAATTCTAAAAAAAAAAAAAAAAAAAAAAAAAGCTGGAGCTGGGCCACAGGTACCACAGAGTTTGCCTGAAAAACGGCAGCAAATGCAATAAAAAGAGAATATAGCGTACTTGTTTAGGTAGACTTTTTTTTTATTATTTATTACTTATTACTGTCTGTTTTTATAGAGATTGGGGGGGATCTTCTTAAAGTTGGTGTAACAATAACTTTTCACTTATTTCTTCTGCTGGAGGAAGTGGCGATGTAAAACAAAACCAAATAATTCTGGTTTTATAAAAAATAGAACTGAAGAGTTTCCTACCTAAACCAGACTGAGCAGAGACTACATATTTCCATGTATACATGAGGCTACATGATCTGCAGATTCAGGTATTGTGCCTTGTCTTGTCTTATAGAGGATAGAGAATGAGGACTACAGGGACATTGAATATTGTAACCTAAAGCTAGTTTTATTATAAGAAAACATTTGTCATATTTAAAGGGGTTGTAAAGGTGCAATATTTTTCCCTAAATAGCTTCCTTGAAGTCCTCCTTCACTTACCTCATCCTTCCATTTTGCTTTTAAATGTCCTTATTTCTTCTGAGAAATCCTCACTTCCTGTTCTTATGTCTGTAACTCCACACAGTAATGCGAGAATTTCTCCCTGGTGTGGAGTGTCATGCTCGCACCCTCCCTTGGACTACAGGAGAGTCAGGATTCCCACTAACGCAAAGCTCCTTTATCTGCAACGTACAGAGTGTCCTGACTCTCCTGTAGTCCAAGGGAAGGGGCGAGCACGACACTCCACACCAGGAAGAAAGCTTTGCATTACTGTGTGTAGTTACAGACAGGAGAACAGGAAGTGAGGATTTCTCAGAAGAAATAAGGTCATTTAAAAGCAAAATCGGAAGGATGAGGTAAGTGAAGGAGGACTGCACTGAAGGTAAAGGAAGCTATTTAGGATTTGTTTTTTTACCTTTACAGCCCCTTTAAGGCTAGATCAGAGTATTGTAGAGCAGACAATGATACTGCATACCATTTTAACCATTTTATTCTACACTGATATTGCTGAAAAAGCTGTGTCAGCATTTCAGACTCTACATCATATCAATGGCAGGATGCATTGGTTGCATTGTTGTATAAATCTGGACACAGGCAGGTTCAGCAAAATCAGAATAATTAGTTAATCACTGCATGGTCTAGTGCTGCTTTTTTGCTGAAAGGATTTTCTTGTAATTTACCAATGATCTATCTATCTATCTATCTATCTATCTATCTATCTATCTATCTATCTATCTATCTATCTATCTATCTATCTATCTATCTATCTATCTATCTATCTATCTATCTATCTATCTATCTATCTATCTATCTCTGCATCTATCTATCTACCTATCTCTCTATCTATCTATATATATATATATATACATATATATATATATATATATATATATATATATATATATATATATATATATATATATATATATTGATATAAACAAATGTAAACATTTGCTTTCAGTGCAATGAGATCAGTGCTGTAAACTTTCAGGACTAGAATTGTAAGAATCTCACACAGAGGTTCCAGGCGCAAGATGAGGTGGCTATAGAAAAGAGTGGGATATTTATTGTTGGGGATTAGTTTAAGCTCACCATACCATATACCGTGTTTTCCTAAAAATAAGCTGGGTCTTATATTCAATTTTGGCAACAAAAGACACAGTAGGGCTTATTTTCGGGGTAGGTCTTACCATGTAATGTGCTGTCTTCTCTCCCCCTTTATCTCCCTGCCTCTCAGGAATCCCCAGTGTTAACTGAGAAAAAAAGCTTGTAAAATCCTATAATCCACTCTATTACAGTAGTATATAATGTACAATGTGTGTGTTTATGTAATATAATTGTGGCAAATATCTTTGTTACAGTGCCACTCTGCACTTCCGAAGCTCTCTTCCCCACAATTATATTACAGAAATACACACATTGTACATTATATACTACTGTAATATAGTGGACTATAGAATTTACAAGCATTTTAAACTAGGGATTATTTTCGGGGTAGGGTTTATATTGCAGCCTTCCTGGAAAATAACACTAGGTCTTATTTTTGGGGTAGGTCTTATTTTCGGGGAAACACAGTAATATGATTGTACAAACTCCTTAATCTCCCTGGCGGTATGATTCTGTCTGAAATTACGTACCAAAAGCGGTACAATTATTTTGCATGGAAATTCTGCGTTTTATACTGTAGGCCTGCAATTTTTAGGAATAACTCACTTAAATTTGTCCAAACCAGAGTCTAGTAGACATTCCGGGTATGATAAAGTTTGAAACACAAAATCATAAAATTATAATATAATAAATAACTATAAATAATTATAACAAATAATAATGTAATTATAATAAAAATTATTCACTAATGTAATCAAATCAAAATCACTGAAATTTGCTCAGTTGCAGAATTGTCGCTGTCATTACTTTTATTTTTTTATGACGAATTTCCCCACAAATCGTTATCGCTCAATTCTGCAAGTGATTATCATTTATTATCGCTGTTTTCTAGCTGCTCTAAAATCACTTTTGACATAAAGGGACACTTTTGGTTGCTATGGACAATCTACAGTTTGCAGGCACAAAAAAAATGTTTTTATTATGTAAAAGAACATGCAGGGCACTGGGCAGACCACTAGGTACAGGGGGGGGGGGGGTGTGTACTTTTTACATACAGTACTGTAATCTATAAGATTACAGTATTCTGTATGTAATGTGTTTGTTTACTTTTTTGAATTTGCCGCCGGTCTCCGCCCCCGTGCGCCGTTACGTCGCAGGGAACGGAGATCGGCGGCGCGCGGGCACTGTGTGAGTCGAATGGAGGACGCCACTCGCTCACACAGCGTGGATGCATCGCTGGATCCAGGGACAAGGTAAGTACAGTAACCCTGCCTGGATAAAAAGGTAAGCCAGCGCGCTGCAGGCTCTGCATATTCACCCCGAGCGCGACTCGGGGATATCGATATTTACATAAAAAATCCACCCCGAGTCGCGTTCGGGGATACCGGCAGGGGGGTTAAGCTCTATCAACAATTATGTAGTGCAAGGACCTTCCTGATTGGATACAAATTGTTTGGTGAGCTCGGGTAGGTGTGAAGTAGAGTATACACCGCTCCAAGGCTGTCTGCAAATGAAAGATCTCTTGATACTACTGTGGCAACAAGACTTTTTGTTGCATGGAGCATGGGTAGGTCCCCATATACTGTAAGTGGAAGTCCAGTCAAACACTAACTATACTCAGGCTGGGTTAACGCTAGTGCGCTGTGCGATATCGCATGCGATTTGCATCCCAATGCGATTTCAGCCATACAGAGAGTATGGCTGATATCGCACCGCATTCGGACCAAACACGCACAGCACCCTTATTTTTGTCCGCACCAGAATCGGATTGCATTGGTGTCCACACCTATGCGATCTGATTCATGTCCGAACTGTCAGTTTGCACTACGATATGCAAGCTGAAATGGGGGTGTCGTTAATATTGTATGACACTCCACAGCAGTTTGCATAGTGCAGTGTAAACTGTCGTGCAAGACGGGTGAGATGCGGGAACCCGCAGTGGTTTTGCACTAGCGTGAACCCAGCCTCCCTGTGCTATTAAGGTTTTTTTTTTGTTTTTTGTTTTGTTTTTTAAATTAACAAATGTTATACTTACCTGCTCTGTAAAATGGTTTTGCATGGAATGAATGAAGGTAGGTTTTCAGCCTTTACAACCACTCTAAATCTACCCCCCCCATTCTAAGCCTAAGGTATCTACCCTGGAAAAGAATAGATACCTATACTTACCTATTCTGAGGGCACACCGGTCCGGTTACATGAATGGGTCCCCACCAGCTTCAGTGTAGAGGAGGGACAGCCAACAATAGATGCCCCATACTAAGCCTTTAGGTGAGATCATCGCCCAGGATCTACAGCAGTTATCGGCGATCTCTCCTCTTCACTGAAGCCGCCACTGGGAGCCGAACGCGTGACTGGGCCAGAGCGCCCTCAACATAGATGCACATCTTTCCTTTACAGGATGGTCAGAATAGGCTTATAATGTAGGTGGGAGTACATTTAAGTATAGGTAGTAATTGACTAAGCTTCCACTTTTAATTTTGAACAATCTAAAGTCGATTTTACAAAGGTTGTGCAATGTGTATGGAGACTCTTATGGTGTCCAAAAATGCTTCAATAAATTATTTCAACTACTTTTCTGATCAATCTCACTCGATAGAGATAATCAATCGATAGTTTACAAACCATTTAATCGATGGGCCAAACAAAGGGAGTGGAATTCAATTGATATTTGGAAGATATGATCGTAAACATGTGTTGCAATCTCATATACTGATTGACTTAAATTACATCAAATTCATGACTAGTGATGAGCGGAATACGCCATATTCGATATTCGAGTATTCGCGAATAACTCGAATACTCGAATACTTCAAAATATTCGCGAATATTCGTTAATATCGAATATTCGTGATATTTTATAAAAAAAAAAAAAATTGCTCAATTTCGCCAATGCGAAATTTTGCTAATGCGAAATTTCGTCTTTTTTTTTTATATATATATATATTTTTTTATATATATATTTTTTATATATATATATGTATAAAAAAAAAATTGCGAAACTTCGCTATTTTTTTTTTTATATATATATTTTTTATATATATATTTTTTTATATATATAATGCGAAATTTCGCTAGTGCGAATGCGAAATTTATTGCGAAATTTATTGCGAAATTGGAAGAAATGCGAATATCCGAAATAGCGAATATTCGCCGCGATATTCGAGTTATTCGCGAATACTCGAATATGCAATATTCGTAGCGAATATTCGCAATGCGATTATTCGTGAGCAACACTATTCATGACCAAAGCATGTCAGTGCTATCAATCATTACAAAACGATCAATAGTATTCCTCCCTGGATGACCAACTCCGTTTGATCAGATCTGACCTAAATTGATTGGCCTAAATTGATTGAAAAGGCAAGTTGTGCCTATTCAATTGCTTACAGATCCAATCGCTTTGATCAAACTGCACATAGATCGAATAATAAAAATTGAAGTGTGTATGGCTACCAGTAGGCATAGGGGTTAGGCAACAAGGGCCAGGTTAAAGGATTGGGTAAACGGTAAGGCATTAAATTACCGTAGATAAAACACTGTATCATATAAAATTTACATTTTTTATTTAAATGTAATCTCCCACATCCTCTTTGTAGCCTCATGCTGTCTACATGTACTCCAGTGATGGTTTCTCAGGGCTGGTTTCCTGATGGTGACAGTAGGCCATGCATGCAAATTGAAAACAGTCGCTTGTCCTTTTCATTAGAAGCCTGTGTGACATTTTGACAACGCAAGGAACAATTTGGAGACAGGGACGGAGCATTGTTACCCTATAACAGGAAGTGACTGCACGAGGACCTTCATGGCAGAATCAACAGGTATGATTTTAATGTAGGCTTGGTTATTCCCTGGGCATTCCCCAGGTTTTTGTTGTTATATGATTTTAATGTAAGCTGCAGATTGAAATATATTAAAATAGCTTTTGAAATGACATTGATATGTTTAAGTTAAAAAAAAAAAAAAAACACAGAGCACATGCATTTAGGCAACCTAACGTTTTACATACACATTAAAACCTTGGATTGAGAGTAACTTTGTCTGAGAGTATTTTGCAAGACAAGCAACATTTATTTATTAATTATGACTTGATAAACAAGCGATGTCTTGATAAAGTAGTGTCATGTCACAACTGTGTATAAAAAGAGCCCGGGGTAAAACTGTCCACATAGACCTTCCTCCGCACCGCCATCGATGTTGTCCCTTCCATGCTGCGCTCTACGAGCCGTTCAAGCCTCGCTTTCAAATCGCTCTACTGCAGGGTAGTCTTCCCGGTCATGATTGCAGACTGACAACTGTGAGAGCCGGCGGTGCAGAGGATGGTCTGTGTGGCCAGCTTTACCCCGGATGCCTGCTTACTTAGATGTGCCTCTTTTATTCATCAACCACGTGAGTTGCTAAATGTTGTACCTTCATTAAATGTAACCATAGTGCTTCACTTAGAGGCTCCTCTCTCCTCTTTTATACTCTCTAGCTCCTAATCCCCTTGTGGAGGCTTCCATTTGTTTATGGACATGTTATAGTTACACAACCTATCACATTGCTAGAATCTTTTTATATGGATTATAAACGGAAAGATTTATTACTAAATGGTTGTGGAAAAAATGATCTGAGTTTCCATTATATCTTATGAGGAAATTTGCTTTGATATGCAAGTGCTTTGGCCTACAAGCAGGTTTCCTAAATTAATTATGATCGCAATCCAAGGTTTTACTGTACTGCACACCTTCAATACATAAATAGTCACTACATAATAGTAGTGAGCACTGTTTATTAGGTCATACTATTCTGAAGCAGCATGTGTTACATATTAAAGGGGTTGTAAAGGGAAATTTTTTTTTTCCTAAATAGCTTCCTTTACCTTAGTGCAGTCCTCCTTCACTTACCTCATCCTTCCATTTTGCTTTTAAATGTCCTTATTTCTTCTGAGAAATCCTCACTTCCTGTTCTTCTGTCTGTAACTCCACACAGTAATGCAAGGCATTTTCCCTGGTGTGGAGTGTCATGCTCTCCCCCTACCTTGGACTACAGGAGCGTCAGGATGCCCACTAACACACAGCTCCTTTCTCTATCTGCAACGTAGAGTACATCCTGACATTTATATTAGTACATTCCTTCCTAGTACAATCTAATGCACCAAATTCATAGCTTTTGATGGTGCATTACAATAAGCATATAGACCAGGAGAAAGTACCAACTACTCATTTGTACATATCTGAGCTATTGTTGGTGTAGTAAAGGCTGTTGTATGCATATCTTTTGCACAGTAACACCACACCAAATGGAAACTTATACCAATAGAAATATATAGGCCGCAATTACTCTCCTATTAAAAATGCTAGTTGCCTGTCATTCTTATCCTTTGTCTTTGATTCTTTCTGCGTCACCGACCCAACACAAGCATACATACAGTATAAGGAGCTCTGAGTTCTGCTTGTAACATATTTGCTTAGCCACTGACTTGCAATTTAAGCCTGACAGCCACACAATTGGCATTTTTAGAGTGGACAAGGATTAGAAGACGTGCCATTTTTTTTTTATTGCTGACTGTGCCCCTGTTAGAAAGATTCACCCCCTCTATTTGTCCTGTTTACTATTACCACTGAAGCCCTGTACACATGGCCGGGGTTCCCGGCGGTATAAAGTCTGCCAGGAATCTCGATGGGGAAACTGTGGGGAGAGCTTTGGCGGGGAATCCCGGCCGTGTGTACAGAGCTTATGCTCACTCTGCGCTGCCTTGCAGTGTTTTTCATTGGCAAGTGTAGTAAATCTGGTGAAAAAAAAAAAAAACGCCAAGGAAAAATAGGGAAAATAGAGAGCAGGTTCTCTATTTTTCCCGGCAGTTTTCCCAGTGAGGGAGCATACACACGTACATTTTTCATGAAAAAAAGCTCTCCTAGCAGTTTTCTTGCAAAACCAGGTCGTGTGTACGAAGCTTGAGAGTTAAAGTAATAGAGAATCCCAAATTTAAGCTTGCCACCAGGAACAGAGGGGAAATCTTTCAGTGGGGATACTAGTTCTGGTGATCCTAGTGACATCCAGGGATTCTCTAATTTTCCTCTCGCTTCCTGTTTTGGTTTTGAGACAGGAAGTGAAAGGAAATTTCCCCAATGGGACACAGATGGTAACAAAAACTGTTAAGGGGTTATAACTCTCCCTTTGCCTTCAGTTGTACTCGAAATGCATGAAATATGTACTAAACTGCAACATTTTAGCAGGTTATAGTCTAATCTACTGCACACTTTAATTTGATGCCATCTTTTTTTGCAGGTGTTTTATTTAAGATGACTGTAATTTATAACCCCAACATCTCCATACAAGATACTTCTTATGGAAATGGATCTTCATGCAACTCTACTTCAGCAGAACATGCAATTCTTTTCTCCTGTATCTACATTGGGAATACATTGTTGGGACTAATACTCAGTGTTATGGTTCTATGGGCAATATGGCCAGAGGTCAGAAGCTTACTGGGTCTGCCTTTCTATGCGGTCAATCTTATGGTAGCTGCAATATTAGAATGTCTGGTTCTTCCATTTGGAGTCGGTTATCTTTTGAATATCTTTACAGTTGGCTCCGTAGTCTGCCATGTTCTTGGTCTTATCCCCAAGATTGTACATAGAATTGCTGCAGTATTTCTTGTTTGGATGTTTCTTGTGCGGTATATGGCCGTGAAGCAACCTCTGAAATATAAAACACTTTCCTCCATTTGGGTATGTGGATCAGTCAGCTTTACCCTGTGGTCCATAGTGACAGCCATTTCAGTAACTGAACAAGTGTTGACCGATAACAATACAAGGAAATGCTTTCCGGATTTCAGATTAGCAGCAGAATGGGCTGTTCTTGACTTAATGCTCACATTTATATTTAACTTTTTACCATTGAGCTTGCTTTGCCTCCTTGTCCACTTCATCTACCGTGCCTTAAAGAACACTCCCTCAGTTCCCAAAGAGCAACGAGAAAGGATCAGAAAGATTCTCTATCTAGCTGCATTTAGTTTTGGGGTTCTCTCTTGTCCAATGCATATCGTTATGGTTTATCAATGTATTCTTTTATTTTTAGGCTATTCCATATGTGAGGTCAATCTAAAAGTTTTTCTTCCTTATCAGTTTACATATGCTTTTAATAGCTATGGTGTGGCAATCGCCCCTCTTTTCTATGCCTTCAGCTCTAGTACAATAAATAAGAGACTTAGAGGGCTTATTAAAGACAAAAAAGGTGAATGCAGACAAAAACCTCAATAACTAGCTCCCAAGTGTCCCTGATTTCGAGGGATTGTCCCTGATTTGGAGCAATGTCCCTCTGTCCCTCATTCCTCCTCATTTGTCCCTCATTTTGATCTGATTTATAGAGTTGTATATAAAATGCACTTTGTATCTATCAAAAAGTGTTTTCCAGCACTAAACCTTTCATCTGATTTCTAAATGGCTGCATTTGTAAATTCTAAAAGCCAATATAAAGGAATAGTAGTTGGAGAAAAAGCGTGTTGGTTTTACCAATCTTTTTTTTTTACAATTCTCCTTTAAAGGGGCGTGGGAAGTGGTGTGTTCTATGCCTGCATACTTTTTCTGATAGGTGTCCCTCATTCAAATCTCAAAAAGTTGGGAGGTATGCATTTACCAATTTTTTTGGAAGTAAAAACTGTGATCAACATGATCAGGTTAGTTGGTTAAAGTGGTTGTAAAACTCTAAAACAAAAAATGAACAAAGTATATCCTTCTATAGTTTGTACTTGCTTTAATCTATAGCACTAAGTGAGGTTTCTGCCTGATCTCTTTCTCTGCTATCTGCATGAGACACTTCCGACAGTCTAACGCAATGCCACAGGACCCTAGGAGACAGCCCATTCCCCCCTCTAGCACACAGCATGTAATTAACCAGCTGTTCATGTTTCCTTATGAGACTGTGTAGAGGGGGGTGTGTCTATAAAATGCATGTTACTGCAACAAAACAATGTAATTGGGGCCTTATTTTCACCCACTTATCCTGCCAGTAACATACTTCCTGTCCTAGGATGGAAATGGTCGCTTGCTTCTCTATATCTAAGGAGGGCTACTATGGTAAACTGATTTTCTGATTTTAACTTTGAAGAGGGGCATTGCTTTGTAGTTCACAGAAAATAGATGGGAAGGTTGATATGATTGTTTGATATTTTAGTTAAAGGATAAGTTCAGTTTGGGTAAAAAAATAAGAAAACACATAAGAAAATATGCATTTATTATCCCCACCCCCCAGATACCTGCAAAGCAATGCAACCATGATTTGTAAATCAAAGGTGCAATATTAGGCTCCTGCAGACACCTTCTCTAACTTCCTTGCCTGTATCTTTGTATGGGCTTTATGTTTTAAAGCTGGAAGAAGTGCCCTTGTAGTCCATTGAGAGGTACAAGCCGTCTGCCATGGTGGCAGATGAGACTTGTAGTTTCTTCCTTCACAGATTGAATGTCTGTCCAAAATGGCATTGGAGCAATGTTTGCCCATGGCTAGTCTTTTAATACCACTGGGAAATAGATACTATTGGACAATGTAAATATTCAGACAGTGTCGTGCTATTGCCATTGTTTTGGAGGAGCTTTTGTGAAATACTGGACCCAGGCTCCAAGCTATATCAATAAGGCTAAACTATAGAGTAAAGTATGGATAGAGGGAAGAATGATTAGAAACCCTGTCAGTTTTTATTGCTGTCTGTGCCCCCATCAGGGAGATTCACCCTCTCTATTTACTCTGTTTACTATTATCATTGAAAGTAAAAGTAAAGAAAATCCTAAATTTTGGGTTGTCCCCAGAATAACCTCCTATCTCTTGGTCCTGAAGAAGTGGGGAATTCCACGATACGCATGGACCGTATCTCTCGACCATGCATGTTTGCAGTAGACAATGATTGTTGGTATTTCATATGCAAGCAGCTATACAAAATATGTATTTTTTTATATATTTTATAGAAATAAAGTTTTGTATTTTTTATAACATTACTGTATTTTTGTGTTCACTGGAGGGGTACACTGACCACAGTGTGTTCTGCTTACTGTGGTCAGTTTTTTAATAGGAAAGCAGAGGGACTGGCAGGAACACCAGGGATTTCACATAAAGGAAGCAATACAAAGAAAACACATATCTGAAGGTAACGACCATAAATAATATATATCCTTTATTATAGAAATTCATAATTAAAAATCACACATTTTGTACTACATCTTCACTGTCCATCATATATTAAAAATGAAATTGTTGTCATATCATACACTGGACATCCGAGCCACTCACAGCCACAATCACAGAATACATTTAAGCAAATTTCACTGAGCTCAACAACATACAGGAAATGTATTACTTCAGTGCAACACTATATAAGTAATAACATATAAATTAAACTTATTTCTGTAGTAGATTACCAACCAAGCACTGTAAGTAAACAGCCCTGTGTCTCAAAGCTTTGTGTATTGCTATTTTATAGTATATACTTACAAATAACCAGTATAGTGTAGAGCTTTAAGGTATAATCCCTAAACCATGTAAACAAGTAATCAAGCAAGGCATAAAAGCCCATCCATTCATGGATTTGTGGATCCCTAACCAATTTGGGGAATGGAAAGGGTTTCTCATGTTCTTAAAGGGGAGTTCCACCCACAATTTCACTTTTTAAATATAAATACCCCTGTAATACACAAGCTTAATGTATTCTAATAAAGTTAGTCTGTAAACTAAGGTCCGTTTTGTTAGGTTGTTACAGCATTAAGATAGTCTATAATTGCCATCTTAAGTGTGGGCATCATGAATCCAGACTGTATGACTTCCTGGATTTCAGCTTTGCATATCTCGCACATGCTCAGTGCTGCACACTATGTTTCAGTCAGGTTTGCAAGGACTACTGGGAAACATGATGCCTATCCCAGAAACCCTTGCAAATAGCCTTGTGACTTAATAGCCTAGGCTAATAAGGAGGAGGAAGTAATGAAGGACTACAAAATAAAGGTATTTACAAGCAACAAAATAAATAAAAAGTGTCCATTCTGAACACAATGAGATTAGGGCATGCAGTACAGACAAACATAAAAAAATGGATGGAACTCCACTTTAATCCACATTTTGGTGAACTTTCAATTCAAAATGAGTTCATCATGGATCTACTCCGCATTACCAAATAATTATTTCCAATTTGATGGAAGGTATTATTAGCAGGTTAGAGGTACTTTTTTAATGGCAGCCCTATGGGTTCTATCTTATGCATATTTACATCTTAATTTATGGGAGGAACAGGTTGTGTTCTTGATGTACCTCAGTGAGTGGCGCTCTGGCTGGGGTACATTAATGACGTGTTGGTCCTGTGGAGTAAGGTGTATAAAATGGTGATTTTTAATTATGAATTGCTGTAATAAAGGTGCAGTTGTGCTCATTTTCCCAAAAGCTCAGTGAATATGGTGAAGCTTCACTTTGAAAGAGAACCCAATCAGGTGCAAGGAAAAAAAAAAAAAAACAGCAGTTTTGCTTGTCCATAATTAGATGATGGAAATCAGCAGAGCGTCACCATATTCACTAAGCTCTGGGGAAAGCGAGAGCAACTGAACTTACAGAGTGCACAGTCTATTTGCCTTTAGTAAATCAACCCCAATGAATATGTAGAAAAAAAGATGCACATAGGGGGTTATTTACTAAAGGCAAATCCACTTTGCACTACTTGAAATTGCACTGAAAGTACACTTGGAAGTGCAGTCGCTGTAAATCTGAGGGGTAGATCTGAAATGAGGGGAAGCTCTGCTGATTTTATCATCCAATCATGTGAAAGCTAAAATTCAGTTTTTCATTTTCCTTGCATGTCCCCCTCAGATCTACAGCGACTGCACTTCCAAGTGCACTTTAGCTGCATAGAAGTTAATTATTTATTTTTGATGTCTTTGGAGTTTACAGCATGGCCAAGTACAAGGATTAAACAGAAGAGACTGACTACTTGGAACATATGTGGAGCTAAAGCTAGCTTTTTTAATTTATTTATTTAATTTGTCTACAAAATAAACAGTAGCCCGACCAACAGCTCAGGTAAAAACGTACATGCAATTACTTTTTATATATACAATATATTAATTAAAAATATGCGTAACAGATAATATATAAATGGTGTTTATAAGACAAACTATATAGAGTAAATGTAAAATGACAGCCAAATGATCTCATAATATTGCGTCTTGGTTTCGAGTAGTCCATACATTTTGCTAAATTCAGTCATTCCATCTTATACCTGTGTGGATGTATTTGTAAGGAAAAATGTCAACGTGTAACCAATTCAGGACATATTATTTGGCCACATGTATTTTATTATCAAGTGTCAGATGTCTTTCGTTAACAAGATTCAGTTGATTCATCACAATTAACAAATTATGTATGGACTTAACCCCAGTCTCCCTCTCCCTTTATTAAAACATAGAAATTGGTTTAATAAAGGCAAATAGACTGTGCACTTTGGAAAATGCAGTTGCACTCTGCAAGAGCAATTTCTTCAGAGCTTAGTAAATAAGGAAAAGCACTGCTGACTTCCATCAGAAAATTATGTGCAAGTAAAAATTATGTTTTTTTTTTTATTTTCCTTGCACATGATTGGATATTCTTTGCAAGGTTTGCAAAGTGAAGCTTTACCTCATTTACTAAGCTCTGGAGCAACTGCACTTTGCAAAGTGTAAAGTTTATTTGCCTTTAGTATATCAACCCCTTAGACCCAAGGTATACAGAGATCACATTGGACCAAAGATACCATCTAGGCCCCGCCTAATCAGGGCCATCTTAATGCAAGGGCACTCCTGGGCACTGCCCAGGGGCCCCTGATGCATTGGGCACCACAATAATCTTGCATTACATCATATTTGCCAACTGTCTGGGTCATTCATGCTGTTTGCTAAACTGTCCCGAGGTGGCCGTGTCCTGGGAAGCTTCCCAGAACTTTTGCCCTCCTGATTCCAGTATTGTGCCCTCTTGACCCCTCCTGTACTGTGCCCTCCCTCATTCTCCCCCTGTACTGTGCCCTTTGTGCCGAATAGTCTTTGATTTATGGAATGTTTTCCTTTTGTAAAATAGATTTGATTGAAAGTACTGAATCTATGTTTAATTCTATCAACTTATACTTTATTTTTTTAAAGTAGGTACATAAATTGGGGCAAGCTGGTAGGGGCCCCAGTGCATTATTTTGCCCAGGGGCCAATGATGCTATTAAGACAGCCCTGCGGCTAATGATATATTCTTCAGTGAGTTTTTTATATCATTAGCTCAGTCCTTGTTTCTATCACTTTTATACTTTAAAAAAAATTCATATGGGTGTGTTTAAAACTATAATGTTTCATAATTGGTTCTGGGGTTCACAATTATGGGACCGGAGTGAGGCCATTGCCACAACCACCAATCAGAATTTTGCTTCTTAAAATGTTAACACATACTGTATTTATGAGATTATTTTCAAAACAAACTGATATCTTTTACATGTTTATCTAAAAACGAGTGAAAAGACTACCTACAGTTAGGGAGAGATGTCTGAGCCTGGACGCCCTGACATCCATTCATAAGCCCAGCGGTCTGATCTGCGTGCGGCTACATGTGATCAGTGGTGCACGCTGTCAGCCTGTCGTTAGTTTAAATAGCTAAACTCAGTATCATACAACAAATGAAACCACACTTGTGGAACTAGTGCAATAACCAAATGAAAAAAAAGAAAAAAAGCTGCTAGCACGCTATGTGATATTAAAGGGGATAGGGTTTTTTTTAGTTCCCCCGGCCCCTTTTCTAATGGGACTGCAGCAGCGATCAGGTTTCAAGACAGTTAAATAAGGGGATCCTTAAAAACCCATAGACTCGTGTCAGAAGCTTCTAGAAATATGACGAAGCCCTATAAAAATGGAGGTCCGTCAAGGCTCAATTGCGAGTCATCTCAGGAAGTCGTCAGCGGCGGAGCTCCCCTCCTGTCCTCCCTGGATTGTCGCGGATATTTATGTGGTTGGGTCACCCTTTCTAATGAGAATGGGGACAATTTATTAATAAATTTATGCTTGTTATAATACAACTCGAGCTATAAAGGATGAGTTGTTCATTTCAATATTTGTATTTATGCTGGAAAAAAGTTTTTGATGAGTTCTGCTGAAAGAATTATTTAGAATTGTTTAATACTATTTGATATTTAATATGGTAAACCAATAAACTTAGCCGCAGCCAATAAAAATGTTTATTAATCCAAATATATTGTCTAAGTGTATTTATTTCAATAGCTGTCTGAGAGAAAATGTATCTGCTTGCAGTCCCATATAGTACATCAGACATGCTCTACTCTACTACATGAAAGGACAAAAAAATAAATAAATCCCAAAAACATAAATGCCCAAAAGAGTCCACTAATCATGTGAATTTCCAAGCCCCTCAAACATTGCATGCGGGCGTTTTCAATCTCAATATTGAAAACCAGCCTCCAATCACCACCATCTCCAAGACGGGATGAAAGGCTTACCAGAAATACAACTCTGGAAGACAGCATATTTGATGAAACGCATAGGGCGGAGCTAAAGTTTGCGACATCATCTCGCATTCCTGAAGTGTCCCTGGGAGTAAGATTTGCCCATTTGGGATACTGTTATACAGCGCTGTTATTGTTCTTACTTATTTAGTAAAATTTTTAATTCAATAAATGTTTATACTGGGTTTTTACACTATGACAAGATGGAAGGCTTACAAGAAATTCATGACTCTTAAATTATAGAGAAGTTATGTATTTCATGATGTGACATCAGCCCTTTAATGCCCAAGAACCGTATTTTCAAAAAGGAACAATTTTCCCTCCTCTTAATATCCCCCTATAAGCATGTTATAAAACTTCTTCACATTGTGTAAAAACCCAGTATAAAAGCTTATTGAATTAAAATTTGTACTTACATAAGGCTACTTTCACACTCAGATGGGTAGTTTTAGCGGCACTTTACTGGCGCTGTGCAGACAAGAGCGGGGCAGTTTTAACCCCAAAGATGGACTTAGCAAGGGGTTAAAAGCGCTCAAAAGTGCTGCTGCCGAAGCGCCTTGCACTTTCGCAATTGTGACGATATCACCATACGTAGCTCTGTCCCATGCGTTTCATCAAATATGACATCTTCCAAAGTTGTATTTCTGGTAAGCCTTTCATCCTGTCTTGGAGGTGGTGGAGATTCACTTGAAGGCTGATTTACAATACTGAGATAGTGTTTTTTGGGGGGGATAGGAAGGGAAGGGGGAGAACGGGAAAAGAAAAATGAAGAGAGAACCTTCAAAAACCTGGCCCTTAGGGAGAAACACCTTTTAGGATAGATTCATTTTTGTGTTTTTGTGCAAATGTGGTTTTATTTAAATGTAGTATATACTTGTTTTTGAAATAGATATGAAATGTTTATATGTGTATAAAAAATAATAAAAAATAATTAAAATAGAAAACACCTGTGCATACACGCTTCAGAAAATTGGAAATTCACATGATTACTGGACTCTTTTTGGCATTTATATTTTTTGGATTTTTTTTTTGTAATTTCATGCAGTAGATTAGAGCAGCACTTCTTATGTACTATATTATAAACTACCGTATTTATTGGGGTATTGCGCACACCCACGTATAGCGCGCACCCCCAACCTAGAAGGAAAAATCCTGAAAAAAAAAGAAAATACTTACAGTTTAGATGCCCCTCGTTGGTGTCTTGCCTGACGTCCATTGGCAGCCTTGTCCGGTCTGGCGTCTGTCTACGGCCTCGGTGGTGTCCTCCCTGCTTCTCCCGCGCTGTCTCCCAGTCGAATCCCCGCTTCCCGCACTTAGTTTGAACACCGACACCGACATATACCGAGCGCAGTACACTCGGGCACGCTCAGCCACGCTCGGCTTCTCACGCATAAAGGCTAGGAGCGTGACCGCCAGTGAAGCCGAGCCTGGCCGAATGTACCCGAGTGTACTGTGCTCGATATATGTCGGCGGTGGCGTTCAAACTAAGCGTGGGAAGCGGGTATCGGTGTATATCGCGCACCCACGGTTTTCCCCTTATTTTAAGGGGAAAAAAGTGCCCGGTATATGCCGATAAATACGGTAATATATTACTGTATTTATTGGTGTATATCACGCGCAGGTGTATAACACGCACCCTAACTTTAAGAGGGAAGTTTCAGGAAAAAAACTTTACACAGCCCCCTTTGTATAACACACAGGCACAATTTACCCTCTATTTTCAGGGTAAAAAAGTGAGTGTTATGCTAAAAAATATAGTATATAAAATGATAAACTTTGCTGATTCTTGCCTCTGGAATCTTTTAGCTGCATGTAATGGGCTGTGCAAAACAAGCCTAATTCATGCCCATGGAAACGATTCAGACATTACAAAAAATAGGCAGTAGCTGATTTACCAGTGATCCTATATGTATATTTAATTAGTTACTCTATTATAGGAGTTAATGTGCTCTTGAATATAAGAATAATGCAGTATCGACCATACAGTGCACCTTGTGGTCTCATTTCCTATAGTCATGAATACATAATAGGATAAAACTATACTTTCTTTTGTGTTACAATAGCAAAAGTGTGTTCAAAGAGATATTAATATAATCGTAACAGAAAGAAACGTGATGTGGTGTGTGAATATTGGTCGGGCTGTGCAAAGAACACAGCTCACCAGCCCAGTATAATAAAATTGTGCTCAGCCCTGTGTGCGCTTCTGGAAGTGAGAAACCTTTTTTTCTGTACTATAAACACATCAGCCCTGTTCAATGAGCCTTTCCTAAAGGTAAGAGTAATTCCAGACACAGTTGGCGGTTGGTAGATCTTCACTAGGCCTCGGCTCACAGTGAAATGTAGCAAGGGCAGAAGTAGGTAGATCTTCACTCTGTTCTGGCTGACTCTGAAATGTTGAGAGGTCATCATCAGGCACATTTTTACTCTGTCCAGTCTGAAATGTAAAGAAGTTCATAGCAATGTCTTCTGACTTGTCCTCCTGTAATGGGAAAAGAACAAGCATTGATGAGATTAGTCACCAAAGCCGACCATAAATTCATCAGCGTGGAATGATTGAAAGAAACAAATTTGGATTCCCCCTGTCCCCACATTCAAGGTGCATGGGGGTATCCTCCCATTGTATTCTGACAGCGATAACTCTTATGCTGTCAGAATACACTGATCAGGAAAGCAGCCAATTAATTACAAACTTTCCAACAAGCCTCCATTAGTAATGTCTTCTTCCTGATCAGACTGTAGGTTATGACACAGGAAGGAGTTGACCAGCCGACCTCATTAGCACACACCCGGCATCATCCACCCTCCCATTCCCAGCTCACATTTTTTTTTAAATAAAGCAATAAATCAGTGATCACCCTTCTCACTAAATACCCAGGATATAATCATTGTATATGGCCATGTTTATTTTTTATACACCCAAAATTACTAGCTGCGCTTTCAGTGCTATTAATTGTTAAATGCACACCAAACAGAGAATCAAAAACACATTTTGCCAAGTGAAAAAATGAGGGGAAATGCTGCAAAATGCACAGTAAAAAACCCACAGCCCACAAATGCTGAAATGTCCCTTTAACCACATGTAGACAAGAAGAAAGATATATGATTTACATATATGTCATTTATTATAAGATTCAAACATAGTAATAAAGAATAAGATACAATTGTGCATAAATGGAATGTATATCAAATTGGTAACATGCTGTTTGATATATTATAGACACATTTTTCTACCAACCCTGAAGAAGGAGATTGAATTCTCTGAAACGTTGGGTGATTCATTGAAAAATTATGTTTTTCATTGTGGTTATTATTTGATATAAACTCACATGCTGTACTGCATACATTCCATGTATGCACAATTGTATCTTATTATTTATTACTATGTTTGAATCTTATAATAAATTACATATATTTTTGCAATACTTTTTTACATGTGAGTGCCTTACAAGTCCAGTCAGGGGATATATCTTTCTTCTTGTCTATATCACATGAATGTGGCACATAACAGAGACAGGCACCGATAACCTATCCCCTTTAACCACATGTACTGCAGCCAATTAAAATCAACGGGTTGCCATTTGCATGTCACAAGAAAAACGAGACACAAAATTTGCGCTCCCACTAGATGTGAATGGGGTCTGAAAGTCAAATTGGTGCAGTAACACAAGAACAATGATGCTCCATTCACATCTGCATTTCAGAAATGTGCTGCACCAAAAAATCGCAATAAAGAAATGCACCAAGCTCCACTCTAAAAAAAAAGTTCTGAAACATCTTTGGGGTGATTGCTGCATGTAGGGTAGCCCACTCAGGTGGATGGGATGCCATATGTGTGATGAGTGAAAATGCTCCAAAACGCTTCCCCCCTCGCTAGAAAAAGAAATGTGGGAATGCGAGTTCCTACTATGCAGAGTTGTGAAACAAGTGTTTCTGTCCACTCCCTCCTATGTACTTGTATAAAGATGGCCATACACTATGCAATCTGATTGTGTGTTTAAAAAACGTGCAGCTGGGAGTGGAAGGGTGGGTGATGCAGGGTGTGTGCTAATGAGGTCAGCTGGTTAACTCCTTCCTGTGTCATGACCTAGAGTCTGTAAGGAAGAACAACCATACTAATGGAAACATCTGGAAATGTGGATTAGGACAAGAAAAGCAAGTGACTGTAGATTTATTGGAAAGCTTTGATATTTTTGCAAAAAAGTACATGAATACTATATTGGTGCATAGGGAAGCTAAAATTTAGAAGAAAAAAAGGTGAACTTACCCTGTAAATGTGGACAGTAGCCACCCTGGACATGTGTGAACTGGCTCCATTGAGAGTCGGTCACACTCTCCTGTCATGTGAATTGTATGTGGGAAAATCCGCATCCAATTCGCATCCAATTTGAATAGGTGTGAACCCGGCCTAAGGCTTCCAGTTGTCTGACTGCAGCAAACTGATTGGGTGTCTGGATTACATCACTTTGCTCAGCTTTCCTCAAATGTTTTCAGAATAAATCTCATTTAGTCATGGGTAAGAATATCATTATACAAAATATCAATGAGGATAAGTCAACCATTTTGAATAACTGTGCTGCAATTGCTAAATGGGAGTGAAACTGAACTAAAGAATTTTGGTATCTTGGCTGTTCATCTTAGGTCGGTGCAGGTGGCAGACTAGCATTGTGTGTCAGTGCTTGATCATGACAACTAGAATATGGATGATAGATAAACGTCACATGAATGAAAACAAAAATGAAATAAGAACTACAAATTAATGACACCAAAGAGGTTTTAGTTACATGCACAGATAAATATATATACATTTTCCAACCTTTTAGAACTGAATCTAATCCTAAACTTTAAAGCCCAACTCCCAGAAACTGCATGCTTGTTCAGAGAAAGCTAAGCAGCTCACATTTTCATAAGTAGATCAGCACTGACAACCCACATATTATACTTAGCACAGGTTTCGATTAACATATAGATAATTAAGGTGTTAAGGCTAGCCACACACCGTACAATCTCCATTAAGCCCAGGTCCACACTGTAGAAAACACAGACATCGCATGTGATTCGCACCTGCACTGTCTGTGCAATGCAAGTTCAGCCATACAGTTTGTATGGCTGAACTCACATTGGATTTGCACATTTGCAGGGACTTGATCACATGAGTGTTCAATTCAATACCCCGATACTGTATAGATGTATTAGTTCCCAAATATAATAAACAATAACAAATATAACGATTATAATGATTATTGTATCCCCTAAAGGTCTGTTGATGAATGTCCAGCCTGTTTGCTCTTTAAAGGGGTTGTAAAGGAATTTTTATTTTCCCTAAATAGCTTCCTTTACCTTAGTGCAGTCCTCCTTCACTTACCTCATCCTTACATTTTGCTTTTATATGTCCTTATTTCTTCTGAGAAATCCTCACTTCCTGTTCTTCTGTCTGTTACTACACACCGTAATGCGAGGCTTTCTCCCTGGTGTGGAGAAAGCCTCTTGAGGGGGCGAACAGGAGTGTCAGGGCGCCCACTAACACACAGCTCCTTTCTCTATCTGCAAAGTAGAGAGCGTTCTGACTTGCGTTCTGACTTGCCTGCTCGCCCCCTTTCCCCTCAAGAGGCTTTCTCCACACCGGGGAGAAAACCTTGCATTGCTGTGTGTAGTTACAGACAGAAGAACATGAAGTGAGGATTTCTCAGAAGAAATAAGGACATTTAAAAGCAAAATGGAAGGATGAGGTAAGTGAAGGAGGACTGCACTAAGGTAAAGGAAGCTATTTTGGAGAAAAAAAATCCTTTACAACCCCTCTAACCCCAGGTTCACACTGGGCTGCGGGAGTGAAGCCGTGCGAGTTCAGTTGAACTCGCATGATTTCACTCCCGCTTGTCAGTCCCGATTTCGGATGCGATTTCAGAGACACCTGTGCAGGTTTCTGCACAGATGTCAATGTAAATCGCGGCCCGAAATCGCAAAAAGTAGTACAGGAACTAAACCGATTAGGACGGTGCCAAATGCCGCCGATTTGAGATGTGATTTGACATGTCAAATCGCATCTCAAATTGTAGTAATGTGAACCAGGGCTTATGTTGACTTATTAGACCTGAAGGACATGTAGTTTGTACAATTCCTAAAACTGTGTTATCATAAAATTAGAAAGGAGCCTGTTAGTGACCAAAACATTTTACCCTTGCCTTGGCAATTGACAGACGCTTTGATTTTCTTGACACTACAGGTGGAATAAAAGTAAAAAATTATTACTTCATAGCATATCATGTAAGTATTGAATGTAACAAACATTCTTTACTAACATTTTTCCACACTTTTACCATACAAAAAGAAATTGATCTAAATAAAAATACAAAAAAAAAAAAAAAAACATCAGTTGTACTTTGCACTGAATTTGGATTACCTCAAGTTCACCCTGCACCCTAACCAGTGGCGTCTCCAGCTTTCATATTTAGGGGGGGCACATGGGGGGACAGGGACAAAAGTAGGGGGGACAACTATAAAATGCAATTATATATATATATATATATCTCCTGAGGCCCTTTATTACGATCCCACAACGGGCCCTTTTACATGTTCTGCAGTGAGCTCCCTTCCTACTATACTGGGGCCCCCCAGGGTGGCAGAAAACAAGAGCTAAGTGTCACCAGCACACCAAGAAAATATAAGGGTCCAAAGCAGAGGGAGAACTTTAAGGGTTGCAAAGGTTGTCTGGTGTTCTGCCACTGTGGGGTTCCCCAGCTGTCCTGTCCCTGTTATTGACAGCGCTGGTCTGGCATCTGTCTTCTTTGCAGTGGCGGCAGTCTATTAGGACCTAGTGCTGGTGACATTATGGATGAATGCAGGGGAAGGCTGGCACTATTAGTTATAGAGAGCTGAGCCCCCAGCTGGTCACCTAGCAGCAGTAATGCTGTATAACCTTCTCTGTTGACATGCTGATCGGAATGTGATCCAGGTGATGCTCCCAGTCAGATCTAATAAACCCAGATTTTTTTAGCATCAAGAGTACAACCACATATATATATATATATATATATATATATATATATATATATATATAATCAAACGTATGTTCCGCAGCCGTGTGGGCTCTATGTGTGGGGGCTCTATGCCTGTAAAGTGTGGGCTTTGATCAATAAAATCACTGATATTTAACATTAGGATTTGACTGGGAGCATCACCTGGATTGCATCCCGATCAGCATGTCAGAGAAGCTCCACTTCTGCTAAGCAATGTGCAGGGAGCTCAACTGTCTACAACCAATAGAGATGGGCTCGGGTGTGTTTAAAATCCCACATGCCCAATCGCGCCAGGAAGCCAACACTCCACAGCGCTAATCACAGGCAGTGAGACATTTCCTGATCTGTGCAGCAGCGGACCGTGAAATGTCTCACTGCCTGTGATTAGCGCTGTGCAGTGTGGGCTTCCTGGCAGGCTCTGTCATGTGGATTTTTGAACATGCCCAGCCCATCTGTAACAACAAATTGTGCTGGCCCTCCTGTACATCAGCCCCATAAAGTAACCAGCACTGGGTTCCAATGTGCTGCCGCCACTGCCAAGGAGACAGAGACCAGCGCTGTGAATAGCCGGGACAGGACAGCAACTCTGGTTATTCCAGAATTGGTCCACACTGGGAGGATTCCCCCATCCACCTATAATGTGTAGATGGGGGAATTGGATCATTTTTTTTTTTTTCATTCAACCTAATAGTTGAATGAAAAAAAGTGATCAATGTATGGGCTGCCTAAGAGCTAAGACCAGCCATAGACAGTTTAAATCTCAGCTGGTTCAGCAGGAACTGGCTGAGATTTGAACCATTAATGAGCAGATTCTCTTATGATTATTACTAGTGGTTGCTGTATAGCCACTAGTGAGAATCACTGTTTGTCAGGAGAATACAATTGTTGGGCAGTAGGGATATTCCCGTCAGCACTGTCTGTGTTGATGGGGGAATCATGCAAGTTTCTTTCCTGCAATCTGTGAATGTAGGAAAGAAATTTGCACTGTATATTACCTGCCTAACTGAAAGTGAAAGTGTAACAGAATGGCCCGTGACACCCAGAGACTTTTGAAGGATGGGGGGTACTCGAGTGCCAGCATCACTAATGGCTCTTGGGTCTAGGGTCATCCTGTGCCCCTTTTGGGCATAGGGTGACTGAGAAATGATAATGATAAATTACATGGGAGGGGACATTACTGATAATTCATGTTTTGCAGGAGATCTGGAAATATTACAAGTTGTTAAAGTCTGACTCCAACAGGTCAATAGAGTGTTTTCATTCAATGTGAGGACACATGCTTTTGAGGTGTTAATTAAGTCTGCTCCTAGACATTCCTTTGTGTGATGCTAATACTGTTTTGTGTCCATTGTCCTAATTAGGTCTGCTCCTAAGACCTGTTCATTGTGTATGCTAATGACACTGTTAAGATGTGGAATGTGACTTGTCAAGCTGTAGTAATTAACCCCTCTAAATGCAGAGCCAGACCGTCTGGGTAATGAGTAGTTATTAACTCATCGGAATGTCATTATCTATAAGAATGTGTATGAAGCCCCCATTGTGTGTGGGTGGAGTGTGTCTTTGTCCCTGGGATTAACTGTAACATGCTTGTACTGTATATAACAAAGCTAAGTTACCATTAAAGGATCCATTCGTTCATTTTGGAACCAGTACCAGAGCTTGTCTCGGTTATTCAGGGAAATAAAATGGGTCGTGTCTGATGTCTGTCGGACTGTCGGATAAGCTGTTGTGGGGCGATGGAATGGAATATCGTAAACGGTGGTGACCGTTACAGAAAGTAAATTGTGAATGTTTTGAAAGAACAGGAGAGGGGGAGGGAGACAGATGGGGGAGAGAAGGGATGGAGATAATGCAGTTCAGTGATTACAGTGTACTGCAGTCTGCAGTGAACACACTTGCCCACGGTCCAGGCTAGAATCTCAGGCATCGTTCACACACATGCTGCTGATTTTCATATTTCCTGAACACACATCCCCTCTCTTCAGATACAGCACATCGAGATAGTGTGGGCGGGACAGAAATGAGGAGGAGGAGGAGGAGGAGGAGCTGTATTCCTCCCTGCTTGTATGTGAGGAGAGTGGGGGGGAGGTGGCTGGACTCGCTGGGCTGTAAAAGAGTGTCAGACTGACCCTCGGCTCAGCTTGCAGTCACCACTCTCGGAATTTACAGGCTGGTTCTTCTGTCCTAAGGATGGGAGAAATCAGTCTGTTTTTTCAGTAACTGAGATGAAGGCTTGGGCCCCCCCTCCTTTCTGCAACTCGCTCTTCTCCGTGCCAATGAGGATGCAGGGGAAGGAGCAGATCGGGCGGCTGTGGTTGTGTGAACGCTCGCATTATGCAGTGTCAGCAAGCTGAGGGAGGGGGGAGGAAGCCCCACAGAGCTGACTGGGGACACTCTGCCTTTCAGGAGAGACTGTTACTCCAGCGGTGGCCCGAAAAAAAAAAAAAGCAAAAAAAATTATAATTTTTTTTTTGGGGGGGGGCACATGGTGGGGCACAGCATAATGTTGGGGGGGGGGTCAGGGCCCCCTCTGGCCCCTCCCTAGAGACGCCTCTGACCCTAACCAAGTTAACTAGCATTTAAAATACAAAATGACACACACTGCCTGTTTCTTGAGTTGTGAGACTAAAGCTGCTGTGTGTCTGGCTGCCATGTACCCCATAGGGAATAGAACTCGGGACAAAACTCCCAGACTGGTCTGGGGTCTGTGCTACATATCAGTACATCTTAAACTCATGTATGTGAACACAGTTATCAATATAGGCCCTTTGGGATTAAATATATGCTACATATTCTATGGATACACACTCATGTAGTACAGTACAGGAGAGATGGTGACATTTGCCAAGTATTTTTCTCTTTTAATTCTGTTAATTTTAGTGTTTTGTAATATTTTTCTGTAAATATTCCCTCACATTTTTTATTTTCTTTCATTAAAACTATATTTAAAACAGAATATCTGAATGCTCAAATCAGACATGAAATAACTTTTGGCCCCTTTGAAGAAAGCTACCGTAAACTCTGTTGCATTAGTGCCCGTTCACACTACCGCGACTGGGGATCCGACTTGTGTTGCCCCAAGTCAAGCGAAATGATAAATTACATTAACGTGAATGAGAGCCGTCTTAATGCACACTACTGAAGTCGCTCGAAATTCAGAAAAGGTTCCTGTACTACTTCAAGGCGACTTCTAGGCGACTTGTACCCATTGATTTCAATGGAAGTCACCTCCAAAGTCGGATCACTGTCTTAACTGAAGCAACTTTACAGGAAGAGAAAATAGTTTACTCAGACAAACCCCTGCCTCCCACAGAGCTGATTATTGTTTGATTGGCCACTGGTAAAGTTGCCTGTCCTGGAGGCGACTTGAAGTTGCCTCGAAGTTGCCTCAAGTTGCCTCACAAAGTTGTGCCGACTTTCATGTCGCTGTAGTGTGAACCGACACTTACTGTTTGAGCATGGCAATGAGTAATACAGTAACTTTTTTTTAAAAGGTCAGAACTGCAACAGCAGATGCTGTGAACGGTGTAAGTTTCCATTAAAACACGTGGTGGAGCTACTGTGTGTGTGTATGTAATATGTTAACTGTTCTGTTACCCTCTTCCAGTAATGATCACTCTAAATCTGCTACTGCCTGGATTGTTGTCTACGTACTGAAAAATCTCTGTGTAGGGTGCAATTTGAGAGTGTAATTGTCACAGGCAGGGCAGGGACAAGGGTGAGCAGGATTGGAGGCTGCCCTGGGCACTGTGGTATCATGTGAGGTGGGGGGCACCACAAGGAGGATGAGGGGGAGGGAATTTGTTTTTTGGGGGGGGGGGTTTGGGGTGTGGCAGGGGATAAGAATTGCTCAAGGAGGAAAAATTTGGTGAGGTATGCTAGGAGTAGTGATTTGAGGGGATTTGTGTTGGGAAGGGGATGGGGGAAAAAGATTTGTGCTAAGAGGGGGAATTTTGGGGGTTTGTGTTGGGAAGGGGGATGAGGGAAGAAGATTTGTGCAGGGAGGGAGACATTTGGGGGGTGGGGTCTCTGTTAGAAATGGTAATATGGTAGGGGGAGGTGATTTGTGCCAATAGGGACAATTTTTTGGGGGGTTGTGCTAGCAGGGATGATTGGGGGTATTTGTGCTAGGAGGGGACATTTGGAGGGGGGTTTGTGCTAGGATGGGAGAATGGAGAAATTTGAGAGGGTTTGCACTAGGAGGGGGTCATTTTATTCAGGGGAGGTGGGTGTTTGCTGGGGGCATATGGGGAATGAGAGGATTTGAGCTGGGGGGCTTAGGGGGTCAACGTTTTCTGCCGAGAAGTTTTTTTTTTTAGCAAGGGGCATATTTTTTATCGGGAGGGGGAATTTATGCTTAGGAGGTAAGCATTCAGATTAGTGCACAATTTTTTTTTTTTGGGGGGGGGGGGGGTGGTTTGCTGACACATAATGCTCATGCATCTTGAGGGGGGGGATGCAGTTTGCCATGTTTGCCCTGGGCTCTAGTTGACCTTGTCCCAGCATTGGTCACATGTATATCTTATAATCACCTTTTGTTACATTTTCCTGATCTTGGTTGACCTCTTCTTTGCCTTTTGCATGATTTAGAATGCTAAAAAGACAAAAACAGAAATTAGCCTGCTAAATAAAACATCTTGGAAGAGACAATTGTCAGACATAGAAAGTGCCTTAACATGCTTTAGTTAAACATTTATATAGCATCTATTATTGCTATGAAAGCCCTGTTGCCA
The DNA here is from genome assembly GCA_029574335.1 of Rana kukunoris. Taxonomy (NCBI): domain Eukaryota; kingdom Metazoa; phylum Chordata; class Amphibia; order Anura; family Ranidae; genus Rana; species Rana kukunoris. The sequence goes on from CM056049.1 coordinate 263,311,177, forward strand.
GCTGATTTAATTAAAACCTACCTTTCCATTTCAGTCTATTGCCAGTTATCATTTTCTAAAGCTGACAAAAATGTTTTGTTTCTTTGTATCTTCTGGAGATGCTCTGTATACTGTCGGGATATAAAATGCTTCCAGAATTACCTAGTCTCTTGGAATTGGCTCACTGCTTTTCCATGCAATTTTCACTTACTATAGTACGGGGGCTTATCATTCGATCATACCAGAAAGACCTCGCTATGTTATTAAATAGTATTTCTTGTAAACATTCATTTTGTGTACATGGCCATACAGTTTCAGGGGCGGTAGTCATTTAGTGGGAGGAAGTGGTGGTTAAATATGAATAAAAAGAATGTAGAACATTCAACATTACCCATGTTCAGGGCCGGACTAAAAACCAGCCCTGGAAAAAATTTCATACCAGCCCCATAGCATTATTATACCAGCGTAACAGCATAGCATCATTATTTTCTTGTTCATGAAAGGGGAAAACCATACACTATAAAGGACATTTTAAGAGTGTATTATATATAGATAAGACAGATATGAAAGCACATAGGGCTTTATATCTATTAACGCAAAATCCAGGTAAAAGTGGTCAATCATCAAGGGGAACCCCAGGAACTCAGAATGTGGGGGGGAACCACCTTCCGCAGAAAGAATACGCTAAAGTAAGGGGGGGTAGGTTACTGATATAATGAGGGAAACCTTTATATCAGTGCCCCCTTACATTATTGTATTTACTTCCCCCTTACATCAGTGACCCCCCTCAGACTGGCCTAGCGGTGCTGTCACCGACCTCCTCTCATGTGCACCGTGCAGGGCTCAGTCAGTCGGCTCCAGCTCGGTGGCTCTAGTTTTATCCTGTAGTCTCCTCTCCACAGTCCACATACATCTGACTTCTCCCAAAACCCCCCTCCCGGCGGTGCTCCCACTCTTGACTCCTCTCCAGACTCACACAGAGACTGCAGACATGATACAAGAGCTCAATGCAGCCTCATCTGTGCCCATCAAATGCAGCCTAACTGTTCCCATCATTGCAGCCTCACTGTGCCCATCAAATGCAGCCTCACCAGTGCCCATCATTGCAGCCTCACCATGGCCCATCATTGCAGCCTCACTGTGCCCATCAATTGCAGCCTCACTGTGCCCATCAATTGCAGGCTCACTGTGCCCATCAATTGCAGTCTCACTGTGCCCATCATTGCAGCCCCTACTGTGCCCCATGTCCCAGGCTACAGTCCCTGTCTGTGGGAAGGTGTGTTGTTGATGCTTGGTACGGTACCTTCCATGCCAGCAGGATATCGTGATCGCCATCAGCATGCAGGGTCTGTTGTCATTTTGAATGGGGACAGTGCTCCTTGCAGAGGATCTGTTTGCTGTGAGATGGCGTGGTCCCTGGCCACCTGCACCTTCAGCCGTCCTTCTGTCCTCATTTTCTGCCCCCAGTCAGCCTGTCCTCTGATCCTGGGGAAGTGAGAGCACTGGGTGGGAGCTGGAGAGAAGGGAGAGCGGAGAGCACTGGTGGGGTTGGAGAGCACATGGGTGGGGGCAAAGAGCAGGGGGGAGTGGAGATCACAGGGGTGGGGAGCGGAAAGTGCTGGGGGTCTTGAGAGCACTGGGAGGGAGCCAAAAAGAACAGGGGTGGAGAGGGGGGCTGGAGAGCACTAAGGGGGAATCTTTAGAGCACTTGGGGGACAGAAAAAACAGGGTTGGAGAGAACGGGGCTGGAGAGCACTGGGGGGGTACAAAGAGCAGGAGGGAGTGGAGAGCACTGGGCAGTAAAGAGCAATGGGGGGATCTTGAGAGCACCAGTGGGGGCCAGAAAAAACAGGGGTGGAAAGTACTGGGGGCTGGAGTGCACTATGGGGGGTGGAGAGCACTGGCGGGGTTGGAGAGCACATGGGTGGGGGCAAAATGCAGGGGGAGTGGAGAGCACTGGCAGGGTTAGAGAGCACATGGGTGGGGGCGAAATGCAGGAGGGAGTTAAAAAATGAAAATGGGCGGGGAGCGGAGAGTGCTGGGGGGGAGCTTGAGAGCACTGGAGGGGGAGCCAAAAAGAACAGGGGTGGAGAGCACTGGGGGGGGGGGGGGAGAACAGAGGTGGAGAGCAGGGGGGAAGAACAGGCATGGAGAGCATTGGGATGGGGGCTGTAGAAGGATGGGGAGATCAGGTGGGTGGGGCAGAAAGAACAGGGGTAGAGAGAACAGTGGGGGGGCTGAAGAGTGTGGTGGGGGAGGAGAACAGGGGGGGCTGAAGAGTGTGGTGGGGGAGGAGAATGGGGGGGTGGAGAGTGTGGTGGGAGAGGAGAACACGGGGGGGGGGGGCTGGAGAGTGTGGTGGGGGAGGAGAACACGGGGGGCCTGGAGAGTGTGGTGGGGGAGGAGAACACGGGGGGCTGGAAAGTGTGGTGGGGGAGGAGAACACGGGGGCTGGAGAGTGTGGTGGGGGAGGAGAACACGGGGGGCTGGAGAGTGTGGTGGGGGAGGAGAACACGGGGGGGGGCTGGAGAGTGTGGTTGGGGGGCTTCAAGGAGAACCTGATAGGAGGAGAAGCAGGGTGGCTGCATATAGATTAATTGAGCTGTCTATATTCCTCCATACAGCAGCGGAATGCTTGATTTGCCTCCTCTCCCTCCTGTCTCCTACAAGTATTCTGCGGCTGTATGGAGGAATATAGATAGCTCAATTAATCTATATGCAGCCACCCTGCTTCTCCTATATGCGATCCTCCTATTAAGCACCTCGTGCTGTACGGCGGGCATGACATCTCTGGCTGTGTATCATTAAGGAGCTTGCTGGGCTGGCTGGGTCTGTGTTCGGCGATGACGCTGTAACAAGGTCCCGCCCCCCTAGACCGGCTCGTGTGATAGGCTGAACACTGATTCTATCTACTATGACATGAGCCGGTCTAGGGGGGCGGGACCGTGTTACAGCATCATCGCCGAAAACAGACCCAGCCAACCCAGCAACCTCCCTAATGATAGACAGGAGAAAGGGGACAGGGAGCACTGCATGGCAGCACCGCAACTGAAACCGGCCGCAGCACAGGCAGCCTAACGAGAATTCTCCCGGTCTCCCAGTAGGCCAGTCCGGTCCTGCCCATGTTTAGTCCGCACATGATACAGATGATGATTGAATATGAATACAATTTTTATTTTTATTTTTTTTAGAACATTTACCATTACCCATGTTTAGTCCACACATTAAACAGATGATGGTTGAATATGAATAAATAAAGAATGTAGAACAATCACCATTACCCATTGTTAGTCCACAATTCATACAGTACAGATACATACTATATAGTAATTCTATAAGGAAAAAATTATCAACAGTCCCTACCATTCTGTCCTACCTAAAATGTGTTGTTTTAGTTTTTTGGATGTTTTTTAACCACTTAAGACCCGGACCAATATGCAAGTTAAGGACCTTGCCCCTTTTTGCGATTCGGCACTGTGTCGCTTTAACTGACAATTGCGCGGTCGTGCGACATGTTTTCCAAACAAAACTGGCGTTTTGACCACAAATAGAGCTTTCTTTTGGTGGTATTTGATTACCTCTGAGCTTTTTATTTTTTGCGCTATAAACAAAAATAGAGCATTTTTTCCCTCAGTTTAGGCCAATACGTATTCTTCTACCTGATTTTGCTAAAAAAAAAAAAATAGCAATAAGCGTTTATCGATTGGTTTGCACAAAATTGATAGCGTTTACAAGATAGGGGATAGTATTATGGCATTTTTATTAATATATTTTTTTTTACTACTAATGGCGGCGGTCAGCGATTTTTTTTTTATGACTGTGACATTATGGCAGACACATCGGACAATTTTGACACATTTTTGGGACCATTGTCAATTTCACAGCAAAAAGTACTATAAAAATGATTACTGTGAAAATGACAATTGCAGTTTAGGAGTTAACCACTAGAAGGCACTGTAGGGGTTAAGTGTGACCTCATATGTGTTTCTAACTGTAGGGGGACGGGGATGGACGTGTGACATCATTGATCCACTTTCCCTTTACCACTGCCACTGTGAAGAATGGGGAAGGTGTGTTTACACTCACCTCTCCCCATTCTTCAGCTTCTGTAACCGAACGTGGGACACCGGCGGCGATCGGGTCCGTGGGTCCTGCGGCCGTGGCCACGGAGCTTCGGACCGACGGCTGGGCCCTTAAAGGCGACGTACATGTACGTGCCGCTTGTACGTGTCGTGCCATTCTGCCGACGTATATTGGCGTTAGGCGGTCCTTAAGTGGTTATGTATTTGTTTTTCATGTACTCCGTCTATTGTTTTTAGGTCCAAGGGCAAGCCATTCATTATTGACTTTGTAACGGTCAACACCGTTTACGATTTCCATTCCATCAACTCAAGACAGCTTATCCGACACTCCAACAATCCAGCAGACACGACCCATTCCTTTCCCCAGAATAAACGAGACATGAGCTCTGTTCTCTGGTTCCAAAATGAATGAATTAATCCTGTAATGGTAACCTTCAGCTCTTATATACAGTTTAGAAACCAAAAAGCATGCTGCAGTAATCAAAGGAACAAAGACACACTCCACCCACAACATCACACAATGAACGTCATACACATTCTTTTAGATAATGACATTCAGATGAGTTAATTATCCCCCAGACGTCCTGACACATAATACACCTGCATAATACACATGCCTATGTCAGACGTTCTGACACCGAATCTGACATAATTAACATGAACTAATTACTCCAGCTGACAAGTCACATTCCACATCTTAGACAGATGCTAGATAATACCCATTCTTTTTGTAAACATAATTGACATGCTAATCCACTACACCTGAAAGTTAGACATCTAAACTTTACAGACTTAATTAATACAATAGACAATTAGAATGCAATCACAGCAAGCCCCCTCACTACAGCCAGGGAGTTGGAGGGAATTTAACATCAATTAACATCTTTGAATTAACCTGCTGAGTTCCGAATGAACAACTTGCAATATTTCAAGATATCCTGCAATACCTGAATTATCATTAAAGTGGATGTAAACCCCCAAAAAAGTATAATTTTTTTGATGTCACAATGTAGAGTATAAGATTTCCTATCATCTGTGACCGGTCTTGCCACACAGAGTTAATCCAGCGCTGAGTAATCATCTTTTAATGATCAGTGCAAATTAACAGAATTCCAGATAAAAATCGTTTCTCTGTTTTTGCTTTCAGTGACAGGTTATTTACAAATCTAGCTTGGACATGTTTATCATAACATGAGGTCATCCAAAGTTCATTGTATATTGCCAGGATGTGTTATGTGGGGGAGGGGTGGATTTCTCACTTTTTATACCTCATGTTATGATAAACATAACATAACATATGATAAACATGTCCAAGCTAGATATGTAAATAACCTGTCACTCAAAGAAAGGAGCGAGAAAACAGACTTTTATTTAGGCAGGTTTTTATCTGGAAGGCTGTCATTTTCACTGAACATAAAAAAGGATTACTCAGATCTGGATTAACTCTGTGTGGCAAGACTGGGCACAGATGATAGGAAATCTTATACTCTACATTGTGACATCAGTGGTTTACATCCACTTTAATGTCCCATCTCATGTAATTCATGATATCATTTCTCAGTCATCCTATGCCCCTATCGGACCCTAGACCAAAGAGTCATTGGTGAAGCTGGCACAGGAGTACCCCGCATCCTGCAAACGTCTCTGGTTCCCACCGGTCATACTGTTACAGACTTATATTGGGTCATCCAAAATCCAAAAATTTCAAGTGTGTTCTGTCTAACCTATGTGTATTTTTATTGTTGGTTTATTGAACTATATATAAGGTTGCTATTGTTCTGCTGTATGTTAAAGCAGATCTTCATTGCATCTGAGTACCACAAACCAAAAACACTATTTCATTTATTTGTAATATTCAAAGCAATCTCCCCCATCCATGTTTTATTTTGTTCAGAAAACACCCACTAGCATTTCTGGCCATGGCCATCTTGATTGATTCAATGATTCATGTAGCATTTAGTTCCTGGAATTCACCTGCTCCTAGCTGAAGCATGCATGCAGGAGGGTGTGCTTAGCTAAGAAAACCCCTCCTGCCCTTCTAAAGACTCATGGGATGTATAATATCATTTGCCTATGCCTGGAAACTAGAAAGTAACTGAAGAAATGTAAACTATGTATACTTTCCTATATTTCTTCTGAGAAATGCTCACTTTCTGTTCTTCTGTATGTAACTACACACCGTAATGCAAGGCTTTCTCCCTGGTGTGGAGAAAGCTTTGTGAGGGGGGAGGGGCGAGCAGGCAAGTCAGGACACACTACTTTGCAGATAGAGAAAAAGGCTGTGTGTTAGTGGGCGTCCTGACACTCCTGATCGCCCCCTCAAGAGGCTTTCTCCTTGCATTATGGTGTGTAGTTACAGACAGAAGAACAGGAAGTGAGCATTTCTCAGAAGAAATAAGGACATTTAAAAGCAAAATCGAAGGATGAGGTAAGTGAAGGAGGACTGCACTAAGGTAAAGGAAACCATTTAGGGAATTTTTTTTTTCCTTTACAACCCCTTTAACATCTAGTGATAGTTTAGGGCCACAACAGCTTAATTACTTATGAAATATGGTATCCCTCTCTGTCTTCTCATTTTTAGTGCTAGTTAATTAATTCCTAGATCAACCCTCCCTGTTTCTTTCCCTCAGTCTACATTTGAATTGGAACACCTACAGCTTAATATCCAGCGCCTACTTTTATTAGCTATCCCAAATGCTGTGCACACAGTACTTCTAAAGAGTTCGGGAATCCTTGTAAATCATATCTACCGCCTACTTTTGTTGGCTGCCCCAAATGCTGTACACATAACGTACTTCTATAAGGACCAATCAGTAGTTCCCACAGTTTCATATCCAGTGCCTACTGTTATCAGCTGTTGTCCACATAGTATATGGTACTTCTATGAACTTCTATGGATATCTTGTATCTGCACAGCATGGAATACGCCATGGATAGCAAAAAATATGATGTTGAGATTTATACAATCTATATACAGTATATATATATATATGTATATATATATATATATATATATATATATATATATATATATATATATACTGTATATATAGTAAATGGCCGTACAATACTTTTAGCATTATTAAACAATGGCATAAACAACTGTGTTTAACATTTCTTACTGTTGTTTGGAAGCCTTCTTTGGTGTCTTCCAGTACAAACTGCAAAACACAGAAAGTATAAGAGTTGAGTACAGAAGAACAGTATAGGGAGCATGTAGAAGTGCTATAGATATAAGAACATTTTAATTGGTGGCTTCCCGATTTTCTGGCTGTATCCTGTGATGCATTTCTATTGATTTTACCAATAAAGACAACTTAAGAAGTTCCTTTGGAGTGCGGCTGTCCATCCCTTTTGAATTTTCCACATTTGCCTAGTGCATTGCCAGCACCCTTGGTTTCCTGCGAAGTTCCTATTTGCTCATTAGACTCACCTGGAGCGGTGACTCCCTTCCCTATCAGTGCCCATCAGTGCTGCATATTAGGGGCACTGTTAACATTAAAAAAGTATTGGAAATCGTTATTGGCGAGTACTTTAAAAAAGTATCCTTACTTGTAGTCGGTCTTAATAAAGTGATATCGGTGAAACCCTAACTCTATGCATATAATCACACAGTAGATAGCCCCCGTATCACTGTGCACTAACTAGAAACCTGCACATTTGTTAGAAATCAAAATTTGTTAGCAACCCCTAAGCACAGCCCAAAGCATACATAGCGTAGTAATACATAGCGTAGTTTTAACATGTTAGCATTACAATTTATAACTTGAGTGTTCTTTCACTGTCTACAGTGTGAAATATACAGTATATATATATATATATATATAAAGATGGCTACAGTGCAGGCCTCAATTGCCGGGAGGGCATCCATGTACGTCCTCCCGTGCTTGTGCTTCCTGCTTCAGAGATTCTTCAAGATAGACAGATACTGGGCACAATTTACTAAGCGATATTATACCGCATCCGAGTATGTGGTAAAAAAACACACAGCGTTAGAAAATAAATAAATAATGTAATTAGCAAAGAAACTCTCAAAATCTTGCATGTGTTATATTTCCAAATTATGCCTCAAATACCGCATGAAACAGTGCGGTAAGTTATCACAAGCATCTCGCTTGTGTAAGTGTAAAATTGTAAGGCAGCCAACAATTTAATCATAGCTGTTATGGCATGGCTGCTCTGGGTTGAGGGCTCAAGGTACCCTATGAGTTGGGTATACAGCTCCAAAATTAGTGCCTTGGATAAGCAAGACTTTTTCAGGGAATCAGCATCTGTGAATTTATCCAGCAATTTCCTTTAAAAGGACCACTCGAGATCTTCTTGTCCTCCTCTTCTGCATTACTTTAAATTCCAGAAGACTGGATTCAAAGGGCTCCATCCTCTGTGCTATGCCATCTGCCAGGCTGCCAGCCTCCAGAGACAACTCCCGAGTAGAATCTAGCTGACACCTGCTCCAGCTTGTACTTTACTGCCTATTTTTTTTTTTAAACCAATCATATATCTCAAACCCAGGATTGATATGAATGACCATTATCATAGTTAGAAAAATATTATATAGTAGGATGCGCTAATATTAACTTATAAGTGTAAATCATACAAACAAAACAAATCAAAACAACCAAACAAATCAGGGAGAAACAGTCTCCATATGTGTTGATGTGATTAGTCCTAAATCAGGTGCACAGTGAAGGCAGCAACACGAATTCCATAAAGGAACAAAACATAACATGAATGATGCCCTCCTTCACTAAGAGTGTGGATCCCAGTCCTTCACACTGTGACTCAGGTGATCAGGCACTCGTGTGCGGGTGGATATGAAAAAGAGAAGAAAAAAGAAAACCTCATTGCACAAACATCAAAAAGCAGGCGGATAATGCGATCCAAAACATCAACAGATGCACTCACGAATCCCCGCTTAGTATAAGCATGATACGCCACTCAGTGTGCTGTCTCCTCAACTCGATCCGATAGACTCGGATACGATCGTAGACTCCTCCCTACGCGTTACGTCACGGGCACGCGACTTATTCATGGGTTGCTACGGTGATTGAGGATAGCTTGTGTTTAAATAGCCTCCTCGATGTCAGCGTGTCATCGGAGTGAGCAACAGGGAAAAAAATACAAACATCATTGTGGCTACAAACCTTGCACATAGTAGGTTTTATATGAGCGCAAAGGCCGATACATGGATATATAAATTTTAATACATATATCAAAATAAATTAAAAAGATTAAGAACACTAATGATTACCATTTCAAGTACCTAAATACGCCATCTCGTGGCCAGGTACTGAACAGATCATACATAACCATATAATACACTGATTAAATAAATACAAAATTTATAGATTGTATATATATATATAATAAAAATAAAAAATATATATTCTATTACATATGCATCTATACTGATAATAGCAATGGAACCATCACTAAGACCCAAAGAAGAATGAAATAAAAATAAAAATAAATATAAAAATCCTGAGATTAAAATAAAGTCTAAAAATCAGAAATGAAACAATTAAGATCAAAATCTATATTTAGGCCATTGGGAGATAAAGTTTGCATCTCATGTATCCAACGAGACTCAGACTTGCTCAGTTCCCTTATTTTGTGACTGCCTCTCCAGTGTGGATTATATTTGGCAATGGCAATGGCAATGGCAATGGCCAAAATCTGGGATTTTTATGATGACACAAATCAAAATGTCGGGACACATTATGTTTGGGGAAAGCCTTCTAAATATTTTGGACATGCTCCCTGATACGCTTCCACATTGGTCGCTTAGTCCGTCCAATATACTGAAGCGAACAGGAGCACTCCAAAACATAAACTACCCCCTCAGTCCTACAGGTAATCAGGTCCTTTATGTCATATTCCCTTTTGGTAACCGTGGATATAAATTTAGAACATTTTTGTCCATTAAAATTGGTCTGTCTACACGCAAAACACCGTTTACACGGAAAGAAACCTTTTCCTTGGTAGAAAGTAAGTGAATTATTTCTCATTGGCGGGTCAGGGATGTTTTTCGCTACCAGATCCCTTAGGGTTGGAGCTCTTCTATATATCACCCTTGGGTAGCTGGGTAGTATTCCCTGTAGTTGTCTATCCGCTTTTAGTATTGGCCAATGCTTTTTTAGAATGGCTTCAAGTTGCTTATGTTGCGTGTTATAGTTTAAAATAATTGGTAATTCAGTTTCCAGCCTGTTTTGTTTTACTTTATCTTGTACTAGGGAGGTGCGTGAGGTTTCAAACACCTTCGTGATTTGTTCCTGAATAAAATCCTTATTGTAACCTTTATCAATAAATTTCATTCCAATCATTTTTGCTTGATCCAAAAATACCTGCGAATCTGAGCAGTTTCTTCGGATCCTTAACAATTGCCCCTTGGGTATGTTAATTAACCATGGGTCATGGTGACAACTGTCTACAGGTATGTAGCTGTTTCTTTGGACCGGCTTGAAGTAAGTTTTGGTTTTCAGCTGTTGGTTTTCCATAGTGATCTCCAGATCAAGGAACTGAATGGTTGTGTTGCTAATAGTATAGGTAAGTTTAATATTTTTTTGATTACTATTACTATTACTATTACTATTACTATTACTACTATTACTACTATTCGATTACTTTTATTTCATTCTTCTTTGGGTCTTAGTGATGGTTCCATTGCTATTATCAGTATAGATGCATATGTAATAGCATATATATTTTTTATTTTTATTATATATATATATACAATCTATAAATTTTGTATTTATTTAATCAGTGTATTATATGGTTATGTATGATCTGTTCAGTACCTGGCCACGAGATGGCGTATTTAGGTACTTGAAATGGTAATCATTAGTGTTCTTAATCTTTTTAATTTATTTTGATATATGTATTAAAATTTATATATCCATGTATCGGCCTTTGCGCTCATATAAAACCTACTATGTGCAAGGTTTGTAGCCACAATGATGTTTGTATTTTTTTCCCTGTTGCTCACTCCGATGACACGCTGACATCGAGGAGGCTATTTAAACACAAGCTATCCTCAATCACCGTAGCAACCCATGAATAAGTCGCGTGCCCGTGACGTAACGCGTAGGGAGGAGTCTACGATCGTATCCGAGTCTATCGGATCGAGTTGAGGAGACAGCACACTGAGTGGCGTATCATGCTTATACTAAGCGGGGATTCGTGAGTGCATCTGTTGATGTTTTGGATCGCATTATCCGCCTGCTTTTTGATGTTTGTGCAATGAGGTTTTCTTTTTTCTTCTCTTTTTCATATCCACCCGCACACGAGTGCCTGATCACCTGAGTCACAGTGTGAAGGACTGGGATCTTCACTCTTAGTGAAGGAGGGCATCATTCATGTTATGTTTTGTTCCTTTATGGAATTCGTGTTGCTGCCTTCACTGTGCACCTGATTTAGGACTAATCACATCAACACATATGGAGACTGTTTCTCCCTGATTTGTTTGGTTGTTTTGATTTGTTTTGTTTGTATGATTTACACTTATAAGTTAATATTAGCGCATCCTACTATATAATATTTTTCTCACTGTTTGATTTGGTATCACATGGATAGCAGCTGTGTTATTTAGTTTTTTATTTTTGTGTTCCTAGGATTAACTATTTAATTAGCGCTGTAGTACACTATTTTTTCTCATTATCATAGTTATCGCAAGCTTGGACCAGTCCTTAATTACCGCATGCATTTATTTATTTCCTCTTGTGAATTGACTTTAGTGCCTTTTTATTTAGTATTAAATGAGCAATTTTAGTGTTTGCGCTAAATACCGCATACGAGCAATAGTAAATTGACATTTTCATAACACATGCGATAAACTTTAGTTAATTGTGTTTCTTAATTTAGCACCATCTCACGTACCTGAAGTTAAGTCTTTTTTCCTTGTATTCTACAATAAAAAACATAATAAGTTATGATTTGAAGTGGAAACATGACTATCTTGATTTGGACATGGATATTAAACCTACTAAAACATTTTCCGATAGGCCATGATACCAAGAAAACCCTTTGTGCCCCGTGTCTTTTTTGAAATACAATAACCGGGTAATATTTGTATTGCTTTTATTGCTATTTGTACATACTCAGACCACTGTACCATTGTATTCATTTCTGTAAAATGTGACTGAGCTTCATACAACAAAGAAAAATACATTTGTATGGGATAACATACTTACTTCTCTTATACTTCATATAGAATATGAGTACCAAAGCTAAGCAGAGAAGAAGTGATACAACTCCAATAATCCCCGCTACCGCTGGAGGTGACAACAAAGAGGGCCCTGAAAAATAGAAAATAGAGTAACAGCTTCAATCTGCTCCCAGACCTGAGAAGTTTCTTTAAAGCAATGTGTAGTGGCGTTTTTATGTATTTTTTCTATAGGATAATAAACCACTCAGTTGTATTAAGTATTGTCCTTTGATGACTTGAAGGTAATAACTTTAATTCTCACAGGACAGGTACAACTTTGACTATTCACAGAGTTTGTTGAATGGCTAGATCCCGAACTTAATAATGCTGTATATAGTTCTTCCAACATTGTTACATAAAACTCTGGTGCATATACTTATATCAGTATCAATAATTGTACGCAATGTACACAGACATGGGTGAGCAAGTTTGGAGTGGAGGAAATTGACTGAGTTGTGCAGAGTCTTGACCTCAACCTGAGGGATGAATTAGAGCAGAGACTATGAGACAGACCTTCTCATAACAACATCAGTGCCTGACCTCACAAATGTGCTTCTGTAAAAAAGGTCAAGAATTCCTATAAACATACTCTATAGCTGTTATAGCTGCAAAGGGTGGGCCAACTCAATATTGAAACCAATGGACGGTCGTTTTTTGTGATGAAATTAAACAACGTTTTAAAAAACGTCATTTAAAATGATCGTGTTTGGGCAAAACGTCGTTTTATGTCTTCTGAAAAACGTTAAAAAAAAGATCGAACATGCTTCAATTTTTGTATGTCGTTTTTCAGAATGTTGTTTTTTGTGTCATAAAAAATTATCGCGTGTACGCTAAAACGACGTTTAAAACAAAGTTTTTAAACCCGTGCATGCTCAGAAGAAAGTTATGACGTGGGCTTGAATGGAACAGAGTGCCGTCGTACGTGTTGTACATAACCGCGCTTTTTCAGAAAACAATGGTGTGTAGGCAACGTCGTTTTTTAAAATTAAGTTTTGGATGGAAAGTACATATAAAGGCAGGTGTACCAATACTTTTGGTAATATATATGTAGCGCCCTGCTCCCATTGATCAGGTGCTATGCTAAATGTAGTGGGTGTCTGGGCCGATAGCTAGCTGAGACTTTAATGATTTATTCAAAATCAGCCTCTGTTCTGGCTGTGGATGTGCCTGAAAGGATTTTCCCACTGTTGCCTGTTAGAACACGGGCAAGCTATGGTATATTGGATGTCTTTTTCTGGGAATAGCCCAGTGGGAGTGGTCTCCCCGCTGGGCATGCTGGGGAAGGATACTTAGGAGGCAGATGCCAATCTTTGGGGTCCTTCGCCTCGTGGTCCTCCTGGCGCGAGGTACGTGTCATTGTGATTTCCAGTCTCGGGGCCGCGTTGGCCCGAGGCTGCCTTTCTACTAAGTAGGCCCAGCTATCCTGGCTTTGGCCTACAACTGCAAAGAGATCCCAAGCTGTCCATCTACTAGAGGAAGCTACTTAATGGAGGAAACCAGGGGAGCACCTGCCCAGGAGGAGACCAAGCGGAAGGCTAATGTCTCGGGATAGGCCTGGTGACCTTATTAAGGGGGATCTACAGCTCAAATTACCCAACAGTTTTGCCGGGTCGGCTTAAAGGCTCTTTAACTGTATAGATGGAAGTTTGGGTGTCAAATCCTGTGGCAGAGGATTCCGGACTGTTTATTTTCGCTCACAACCAGTTTGTGGCAGAGACTGTTGCTGATCATTGTTCGTGCATCATTCCAGCTGCTAGGCCAGGTGAGAGGGGCCTATCCAGGTAAGCAATACCCACTTGAGAGGAAGTGGTGAATGACTGTTAGGACCCCTAGACAAAGAATATTAAGGTAGCGTGCAAGGCCCAAATTTAAACCAGTAGCTCCTACGGGGGTAGTGCTACATATATCTATATACAGTATAGATGTATATCTATATATAGATATATATAGATATGTATATATAAAAACCTTCTATCATATATATGATAATAAATATACCTGGCAGTAGGCTATACAGGGTCTTTTAATTGGGAGCCAGGCATGAAGCTATATAAAGGGTGGAGGGGGAAATATAAATGTTTTATAATGTAGGGAAAAAGAAATGGACAGCCGCACTCCAATGGATGAAAAAACTTAAAAATAGCGCCTGTTTATTCCAGTCAAAAAATACAGGGAGTGCAGAATTATTAGGCAAGTTGTATTTTGACCACATCATCTTCTTTATGCATGTTGTCTTACTCCAAGCTGTATAGGCTCGAAAGCCTACTACCAATTAAGCATATTAGGTGATGTGCATCTCTGTAATGAGAAGGGGTGTGGTCTAATGACATCAACACCCTATATCAGGTGTGCATAATTATTAGGCAACTTCCTTTCCTTTGGCAAAATGGGTCAAAAGAAGGACTTGACAGGCTCAGAAAAGTCAAAAATAGTGAGATATCTTGCAGAGGGATGCAGCACTCTTAAAATTGCAAAGCTTCTGAAGCGTGATCATCAAACAATCAAGCGTTTCATTCAAAATAGTCAACAGGGTCGCAAGAAGCGTGTGGAAAAACCAAGGCGCAAAATAACTGCCCATGAACTGAGAAAAGTCAAGCGTGCAGCTGCCAAGATGCCACTTGCCACCAGTTTGGCCATATTTCAGAGCTGCAACATCACTGGAGTGCCCAAAAGCACAAGGTGTGCAATACTCAGACATGGCCAAGGTAAGAAAGGCTGAAAGACGACCACCACTGAACAAGACACACAAGCTGAAACGTCAAGACTGGGCCAAGAAATATCTCAAGACTGATTTTTCTAAGGTTTTATGGACTGATGAAATGAGAGTGAGTCTTGATGGGCCAGATGGATGGGCCCGTGGCTGGATTGGTAAAAGGCAGAAAGCTCCAGTCCGACTCAGACGCCAGCAAGGTGGAGGTGGAGTACTGGTTTGGGCTGGTAGCTTGTGGGGCCTTTTCGTGTTGAGGATGGAGTCAAGCTCAACTCCCAGTCCTACTGCCAGTTTCTGGAAGACACCTTCTTCAAGCAGTGGTACAGGAAGAAGTCTGCATCCTTCAAGAAAAACATGATTTTCATGCAGGACAATGCTCCATCACACGCGTCCAAGTACTCCACAGCGTGGCTGGCGAGAAAGGGTATAAAAGAAGAAAAACTAATGACATGGCCTCCTTGTTCACCTGATCTGAACCCCATTGAGAACCTGTGGTCCATTATCAAATGTGAGATTTACAAGGAGGGAAAACAGTACACCTCTCTGAACAGTGTCTGGGAGGCTGTGGTTGCTTCTGCACGCAATGTTGATAGTGAACAGATCAAACCACTGACAGAATCCATGGATGGCAGGCTGCATGAGTGTCCTTGCAAAGAAAGGTGGCTATATTGGTCACTGATTTGTTTTTGTTTTGTTTTTGAATGTCAGAAATGTATATTTGTGAATGTTGAGATGTTATATTGGTTTCACTGGTGAAAATAAATAATTGAAATGGGTATATATTTGTTTTTTGTTAAGTTGCCTAATAATTATGCACAGTAATAGTGACCTGCACACACAGATATCCCCCTAAAATAGCTAAAACTAAAAACAAACTAAAAACTACTTCAAAAATTATTCAGCTTTGATATTAATGAGTATTTTGGGTTCATTGAGAACATGGTTGTTATTCAATAATAAAATGAATCCTCAAAAATACAACTTGCCTAATAATTCTGCACTCCCTGTATAACTAAAACAGCAAAAACAGCAAACAGTGGGGTAACAAAAGCTGATGCGTTTCACAGTGACATCCGATGCTTAGTCATAGCTCATGAGCTATGACTAAGCATTGGTTGTCGATGTGAAACGCGTCAACTTTTGTTACCCCACTGTTTGCTGTTTTTGCTGTTTTAGTTATATTTTTTGACTGGAATAAACAGGCGCTATTTTTAATTTTTTTCATCCATTGGAGTGCGGCTGTCCATTTCTTTTTCCCTACATTGCACTACGCATTGCCTGCACCCACTTGAGTTTTTGAACTTTACTCACCACTGAAGAGTGTCGTCTGGAGCGGCGGCTTTCCCTTTATAAATGTTTTATAGTAGTACTAAAAGCTGACACTTTTTTGCATGGATTTTTTTTATTAAATATAATGCACAATGCTTGTAAACTTTTGCTTTAAATGTAATTGTAATGCCTTGTATTACCTCCAGTCTATCAGCCTCTAGATTCTCTGGGTTCAGATGCTGATCTTCCCTTCACAGTTCCCTTAACCTCTTTCTGCCTGCACTATAGCGGAAAGATGGCTACAGTGAGGGCCTCAATTGCCGGGAAGGCGTCCATGTACAGTAGGTCCTCCCGTGCATGTGCTTCCTGCGCACTCCCTGCAGGACGCATGCGGCGCACTCTGTGGTCAGAAAGTCCATTAGACTCGGCTGATCTCTAGGGGTTAAACGGATCCTCATTGATCCATGATCCATGATCTGTACGGATCAACACCTTCAGGTCAGCGCACACGCGATCCGCGTGCCTCCCGGTCCAGCGTTGGCCATAGGAAAGGTCGCGGCTTCGACCTAGCTCCCAGAGTGGTGGCCATCTTGGTCTCCTCACATCGTCATCGCCATCTTGCTACACCCCACACTCCTGCACACTAATGATAGAGTGAGAAGGGGGCAAGCGAACATCTTGTTACACCCAGCAAAGTTTTAGATTTCACAGTTATTTTCAACACAAAACTGAGCTTATATGCTTAAATACAGTGGCCCAGATTCACAGAGCGATTACTCGTGCGCAACTGCTGTTGCCCGTGCGTAAGTCTAAATGTGCGCGTGCGTATAGTTGCACGCGATTCACAAAACAATATACGCCAGAAATCTACGTTTTTTGGTCCGGCGTAATTGAGTTAGACATTCGCTTCCCTTCGCGCAAAACTGCGCTAGACACACCATTGATTTGCTAGTCAAATATGCTAATGAGGGAGTTACGGGGATTCACAAAAAAACGCAGTTGCTGCGCAGGCTACGCGATGTGCGCAACAGCAAAATGTCCTGTCTAAAGTTAGAGGACCTAAAAGCTGGTCTAAATTTTGAAAAAAAGTCTACTTGTCAGATAAAGCAACACTGTTAGTGAGGAGTTCAGCAGTCACACGTGTTGCCCAACAATCTGTATGCCAACATGCCAGGGGCATCATCGCGCATAGCTATACTACTGACTTTAGATGAACAAAGAAGGATGAGGGCACGGAGGATGGCACTAAGGAGGGCACGGGAGATGTTTTTTTTTTTGCTTATATAAAATTTACAATTTAATCTAATCTAATACAATATTCTTATCTGATACAAGCCCCTCACTCTTCACTTGATATATCACACACGCATAGACATCTTTGGCATGAGAGATTCTGAGGTGTCTCGCATCTTCAGATTCACCCCTCATGCCATCATGGAATTACCACAACCTTGCAGGAGGACATCAGCAGCCCAACACATGGCACCACCCATGACACCCATGACAGCTACATATACAATCAGAGCCCCATCCCCACAGATTTCCAACAGAACATGTATGGGGACAGCTGGCTGGTTGGTGAGTGACATGGGAGTCAGGCATGACTATCCCCTCCCGTGATGCACACCTCACAAGTGGCACATGCATGACTAACATCCTCCTGTCTTTTCCCTTCAAGGTGACTCTGCATATGCACTGGTACCCCATCTCATGACCCCATCTCATGCCAGCTCACATTATGCATCTTTGCACGTTAAACACACACATTAATCATGGCACAATGAGAATGCATGCATGCACACCACTGTGGTCCCTAGCACACACACCCCACATCCTCATCAAATTGGATTGGCACCAGTCCACCATGCAAGACTGGTGAGCAGTAACGCCACGTCAAGGCTCCAATTATGTCACTGTACATTCATACACCATTCACACGGACCTGGGAATCACTTCTCCCTGGTCCTGGGGAACCCTTCTCCACCCAAATTGAGGATGACACCCCTTTTCCAGCAGGAATGTCACCCCCACATTCAAACATCATTCACAACCCAAAATATGCCAAAAATGTCAGCAAAACAAACAAAAAAATGCATAGAAAAAAAAAAAGGCATAGAAAAAAAAATTGCAGAGAACAAAAAAAAAAATGCTTTCAAACCAAAAAAAGGGGGAAAAAAAAATTAATGTCCTCTGCGTGAGCCACGCCTGGGGCGCCCCCGGCCCCTCAGGGGAGACGCATGGGGGAGGGGAAAAGCCGGGGAAGGAGGAGCAGCCCCTGAGATCTGCCCACCTGGCGGCCTGCCCTCCAAGGCCACGGCTAGTCTGTCCAGGGCAGCACCAAGTGTTGCCGTGTTGCCCTGGATAGCCTGGGTAAGGGCCCTCACATCCTGCCCAACGCCTGCTGCTGTAGTTTGCAGGTCATTTAGGCAGGTTGTTGAGGCCCGGGAGTGGGAGTCCAGGTTACCCAGCCTATCGTTGATGGAGGACAGGCTCTGATCCACCCGCCCCATAGTCTGGCAGAGCTGTCTCAGAAGGCGGGTCTGGATGGCCTGGTTCCTTCTCAGACAGGTGGGCAGGAGATTGGGCGCCCCCCTGGTGCTCTGGGATGACCTCCTGGCTCCAGCTGATGGTTGTGGCCGGGGAGAAGGGGAGGCCCTTGTGAGGGGAGCCATGTTGGGGGAGGAGGGGGGGGGGCTCCCCTTAGGGAGGGCAGGCTTCTTGCAGCCAGAGGGGAAGAGTCCGCAGAAACCAACCGTCCAGTGCCTGCCATGGACTCCTCCTCCTCATGATTCTCCTCCTCCTCATTATCGTCCTCCTCATGATCATCCTCCTCCTCTTGTTCCTCCTCCGCGGACTTTGGCCTTGTTGGGGGGGCCTCATTAGGCTGCTGTCCTGGCGTTGGAGCGGTCAGGCCAGATGGCCCTGCACCCTCCTGCACAGCTGTGGATGACACAAACCATTCACAGGTTGGAGGATCCACACACTTGCCACATATTCCCTTTCACCCCCTCCCCCACACATGCTACACACCTGAGAGAAATAAAAACCTTACCTGGCACCGCGGGGACCGGACTTGTGTCAAAGCCTGGCAGGCCCTCCACTTCATGACGGTGAAAGGTCAGGGCCACCACACGCTCCGTCGCTGTAAATCTAATCCGGCATGGTGGGCCCCCTCCTGTGCCCCTGGCATGGGCATTTATTGCGGTCAGTTTTTTTTTCACCTGACGCCGGAGGTCATTTATTTTCTTGTCAATCCCAGAGCGGGTCCGTGTCTCCCCCTCCCCCGATGAATTGACCTGCTCCGTGATCATATCCAATATCTCCCTCCTCCTGGCCGGGGTGGTGGTGGCACTCTGCGGGCCGTGGAGAAAACGCCCATAGTCGGTAATGGCCCGGGCAAGAATTATTTTTTCCCCCACTGTAAAATTAAGCTTTCTTTTTCTCTCAGTCATACTTCCAAACAAACTCACTAGCAGTCACCAAAAATCTGTCACAAATACAAGCACAACCAATCAGGCAAGAACACACATAAAGAGAAAAAGAACACACAAAAATCACACTAGCACTCAGCAAGAAACAGACACAAAAAAATCAGATGAAAAAATAAAGCAAGAAAACAAACGCTCAGAAATATATCAATCAAACAAACAGTCTCAAACACTTATCAAAATACACTTTCACAAAACTACCAACAAGCACTAGATCACACAGAACACTAATCTGACAACTACAAAACACACTCTAACGAACAACAGAGCAAAAGCACTTGATTCAATGGGAAGGGACACAAAGGGATGTACTTTTGCAATGGAAGTGCGTTTGTGTGTGTCTATTTATGCTGTTTGCGTAGTTCACAACGTTGCCCTAGTCCATTTCCAATTTCACTGATTGCGCCGCTCCCGAGTTGTGAGCATGCGCACAGCGGAGCTGACATGGTTTCCTTCACGCGCGCATGCGCGAGTCGGCCGGCCCTTCATTTGCATGGGGTCACGGCTCATTTCAATGTAACACGCCCACGTCCCTCCCAATTTGTATTACTCCTCCTTACGCCTCAGGAAAAAACCTTACGCTTGCGCAATTTCTTGCGCAAAAGCTACGTGAATCGCGGGATTACGCGGCTAGATTGCGCAAGTCTAACGGAAAAGTGGTGCGCTACGCCGGACCGATAATGCGCCGATCTACGTGAATCTGGGCCAGTATTTTTAAATCCAACGCACTGTTTAAATGTGAAAATCAGAGGTGTTCTGTCACATCTAAATAGTCCGTCGAATTTCCAAATACTACAGTATTTGGACATCTGATGGACCGTTTAGATGTTAAATTTTAAAAGCAACAGCAAACCTGCTGGCCTTACATGGTTGCTAATGTGACAGAACACCTCTGATTTTCACATTTAAACAGTATACTCCAAAATAATTGCCTATAGTTCTACTTTAAATCATTGCAAAGCCTAGTATACACAGGCCTAATGTCGGGCAGCATCTGCCAGTTCAATAGAAACTGGCCGACATTTTGCCTGTGTGTACTGCAGTCCATCAGAAGCCATTCGGCCGGCTTTTGTCGAAGGGCCGTGACAAAAAAAGGTCTGCCGATTGGCTCCTGATCAGGTCTTAAGTAGTGTGTACCAAGACTTAAAGATTGGATTTTTTCTTTCAAAAAACAAACATGTCATACTTACCTGTGCTGCACAATGGTTTTGCACAGCAGCCCTAACCCTCCTCTTCTGGGGTCTCCCACTGGCGCTTTTGGCTCCTCCTGCTTTCAGAGTGCCCCTATAGCAAGCCGCAAGGTATAATATAAAGCCTCTATAGCAAGGTAAAACAGCTTCTACCTTTAGAATCAATTTTAATCACTTTCCTGCCCAGGACTACATTTCCCATGAGGTTTCTCCAAGTTCTCAGGCGCTTACTGACATGTGTGCTGCACTGTGTATACTGACATGTATAAATGATGTAATGAACTGTATGTGTGCTGCACTGTATGTAGATTGTTGTCTTACAAGTTGGAACATTGTGTAGGGTGAGGGCGTGTAATGATCACATTCTGGTGGCAGCAGTAGTACCTCACAGTGTAACTGTCACAGAAATTACTATTTTTGGGTCGATGTGGTTAGGGGACCTAACCATAATTGCTCTTTTTATTTATTTTCTAACCAGCCATAATATTTGGGGACACTGGCAAAGGTGATGTCTGATCTGCAGACATGGATTTGAATGTTACCTGCAAGGGGTATAGTAAGAGTCTGGCTTCTTCTAGACCTAATGTTTCTCTTTTGGATCTCCTCCTCATATTCACAGTAGAAGGTAACATGGCTGATATGCCCCAGTTCCCACTTTAGAGAGGCTGAATAATCTGTCACATTTTTCTCAGAGTGTTTATCAGATGTCTCAATAAAGTAGAAGGTCCTCATTAGGTCAGAGTCTGGTGCAGAACAGTTGAGTGTCACCTGGAAACCATCATTGACCTTTTCTACCGAGTACCCCAAAGTGAGGTTTGGAGCTGGCAGTAAATCTAAAAAAATAAATAAATATGAGAAACAAGCGAGGACCATAAGGCGGTAGAGCATGAAACTGATCAGTGAGTACTGCAAACCACATGTATAAACTTTTCTTGAAATCCAGAGAAATAGAAGAAAAATCCTTAGTCTATTACTCAGTAGTCTATTTATAAAATAATAGTTCTCCAAAAAATGATATTTCTATAGGCAGATTTTTATAGACCGAATCACCATTTAGCGTCCTATATTTCTGGGGATCATCAGTGGTGAGACCTACACATCATAACACTTGGCTCTCTCCTCCCTCTCAGACCAGTTTCAGCGGACATGTTCGGTCGTGTGTACGGCCTAGCGGACAGTTTTCCAGCAGACAAAAGTTTCTAAACATGCTTAGAACCTTGTCCGCTGGAAACCTGTCTGTCGGACATGTCTGATGGTTAGTATGCCCAACCATCGGACCAAAATCCCGCGAATGCGTCGAATTGATTCGACGCATGCGTGGAAGCATTGAACTTCCTTTTTCCAGCACGTCGGTGTCTTCTACGTCATCGCGTTCTGTTCTGAGGGGATTTTGGTTCGATGGTGTGTACACACATCAGACCAAAATATCCCTTCAGACATGTCCGATGAAAACGTTCCGTCGGACCTGTTTCATCGGACATGTCTGATCGTGTGTACACGGCCTTATACTGCTCCTTTTGTCACATTCCCAATAATATAAAATAAATTGAGGTAATTGTAAACCCAATCACTAAAATGTCATATATGTGTTAACATGTTAATGCAATTCCAAAAGTAATGTTCAATATTTTAAATTATGAAATTTGCATTAAAATAATAAGTGCTAAACCTGCCATAAAAGTCCTTGGTAGGCTCATTCTGTTACAATGTGACATTGCTTTGTTATTTGTGCTTCTACATTGTCACCCTATCACCATAGGTGTCTGCAGCCTATTGCACCATAGGTGTGCACTCAAACATACAGTACATGCATGTGTGTAAATATAGGGCAGTAGGGCAATAGACGGTGTCTGTAGGGCAGAGGTTGGTGTCAGTAGGGCAGAAATTGGTGTCAGTAGTTTATTCTTGCATTACTTTTTTACAATTTTATTTTTATTTTATTGTTTTACATTTTTTGTACAATCATTTTTTATTACTATTTATTTTTTACATTTTTTTCTGAGCCCCATTGGGGAGCTTTGGTGAAATATCAAGAGCCTAAACAGACCTCTGATGTCTCACTTTAGATTTAAAAAAAAAGGGACTGAGGACAGGGCAATCTGCGCAGCACAGGGTGATTAGAGTGTGCCCAGGGTGTACCCTGTGCGCACGCCTAAGGGTCCTTTCACATGTCCGTTCTGTTCGTCCGTTTTTTGGACGTCTGGTAACGGACCTCAATGCTTCCCTATGGGAGCGGATCCGTTAGCGGATGATGCATCCGCTAACGTCTGCTAGATCCGCATCCGTTTTTGCGGACGGAAGAATGCCCTATTTTTCTTCCGTCCGGCCAAACGGATCAGATGCAAACGAACAGACGGTCCGTTTCCATCTGACTCCCCATAGGGGAGAGCGGAGGAGAGACAGGGCGGTCCCTGCACAATGTGCGGGGACCGCCCCGTCCGCCGACAGTTGAGCGGAGACCCCCCCGCTGAGCTGACGGGCACACGGAGCGGACCGAAAAAACGGTCCGCTCCGTGTGAAAGGACCCTAACCCCATCACACTGACTTGTGATGGAGAATTAATTAATTTACTAAAACAGGAGAGTCCAAAATCAAGTCCAGCTGTGCATGGTAGCCAATCAGCTTATAACTTCACCTTGTTCAATTACGCTTTGACAAACAAAAACCTGGAAGCTGATTGGTTTCTGTGCAGAGCTGCACCAGATTTCGCACTCTCCAGTATTAGTAAATCAACCCCAAAGTGTCAGTTTCGACACACATTAGGCAGCAGGCATGATTCTCCATCAGATAACCAACCTCAAAAATGCCAATGAAAAAATAATTGTAGTGCATGCATACAGACAGGAAGTGCCTACAGGAGATCAGAAGCGCAGAGATGCAACACGTGATGAAAGAGCTGAAAACAAGTATTTCAACAACAGAAAAAGAGGGTAAAGGCTTGCAGAGAGAAAAAAAACTTCTTTGAACCTGTTTCTGTTATTGCATAATCTATTTGCAGTAAGGGTCCATTTTTCTTATCGTTTCTAATACAATTCAAGTGAAAGAAAAGGAAGAGAGAGGCAATTGTTTATGATACTGGCGGTGTATTAGCAAACTAAGCCCTGGTTCACATTGATGCTACTTTGAAATCGCGCCCACTTTACTTGAAGTACCACAATTTCAAAGTAGCAAGGTCAGCGCGATTTCAGGTGTTACTTGGTAAATATCTGTGTGGCTTTATGCACACATGTCTATTGAAATTGCATCTGAAATCTACAAAAGTAGTGCATGAACTACTTTTGCAAATCGCTCCAATGTGAACCTAGGCTTCATCTAAAAAAATCCAGTGTGGTGTGGATAGAGGAGCACCTCCATATTTAATCACAAGTGGAATCACTGACAGATATAATGAACCACTTGTAGATTTAATTCTACCAACAGAATTATCAGTTTGTATTAAATCAGTATGTATTAGAATTCAAGTAAAAATGTATTACAAGTCAGGGATCAGAACAATGATTCAGTAACTTTGATATTTAGTTGTGAGCAGCCTATACTTGTTATTTCTCACTTCTTGAATGCATATTATCCATATTCTGCATGCATCAGTAGTGTAAATGGATGCATTTAAAGTGCACACGCATCTTGCTTTAGCTTAAAGGAACACTAAAGGTTTGTTTTTTATTAGATCAATTGATTGCTGTAAGCTAAAGCATTTAAATATCACTTACCTTGTTATTCCTTTTGACCTCCAAAATACAGTAATCCAGGTTTGAAAATGCCATTTCCTGTCTCTCCTCTTCTTGCTTTCCACCAGCACCTCAGCCCTTTTGTATGGTGGAAAGCAGAATGTGCCCACCCCCTCCCTATGACTACAGCCCTGCGTGAAGATGCTCTCTTATCCCTCACAGGCATGGAGGCTAAGCCTAATGGGAACTGTAGTTACCATTAGGCCGTGATGTAGAATGAATGCGCACCGCAAACCAGGAAGTCAGTAAGAATAACTATTTAGGAGTGACAGAGGTGAATAAAACAGCTCGACTTCAACAGGTATCAAACTAGTTATAATGCAAAACATTACTTTTTACTTTATCAGCTACTGTCAGACTTTAATTTAATAGGAAAATATTTTTGTCTTTACAACCCCTTTAAAGCAGTACGTTTCTTGAACGAAAAAACCTGAACCTTATGTTAACATAAAAAAATTAAGAAGAGAAACTTACCAATCACATGCACATTGAGAGGCTGGCTTGTGAATGACTCTAATATTCGACCCTGTATGTTTCTATGGTACATACAAGTGTAGTTCCCACTGTCACCATGGTTTAGACTTTGTATTGGATAACGGTATACCTTCTCAGGGACAGTAGACTTCATAAGGAGTTGATCATTCTTACGTATATTAAAATTGTAATCAGTGCTAGAATCCGCCAAGCATAAAATTTCAAGAGTCTCTCCTGTTACATACAACTGGTAGTTTGGCACCAGCATTAGAACTGGAGCAACAGGTACATCTGAAATAACAATAACAGAAGGTGTTTGTCAAGATAAATAATTAGTCTAGAGCTCAATGAACACTACAGTTAATTCAGTGTCATTCAGTGGCAGCTGGTAGTAAAACATTTTTTGGGGGGGGGGGGGGGGCTGGGTGCAAACAAACTGAAAAATTGAACTGTTAATAATGTAGGACTGTAAATAGTCATTTATCAGGTGATTATGTATCATTACTGCTAGATAAAACTGTGCCCATCAATTGCAGCCTCACTGTGCCCATCAAATACAGCCTTATTGTGCCCATCAAGTATTAATTGCAGCCTCACTGTGCCCATCATAGTAGGCCCAACACATCCACATTTCAAGTAAAATAAAATAAAACCACTTAACATAAGGAGTCTTCATCAGAGTCCATATTTACATCAGGTGTCCCCATCAGAGTCCCCCTATACATCAGGTGTCCCCATGAGAGTCCTCCTATACATCAGGTGTCCCCATCAGAGTCCCTATTTACATCAGGTGTCACATCAGAGTCCCCCTATACATCAGGTGTCCCATCAGAGTCCCCCTTTACATCAGGTGTCCCCATCAGAGTCCCCTTTACATCAAGTGTTCCTATCAGAGTCCCCCTTTACATCAGGTGTCCCCATCAGAGTCCCCTTTACATCAAGTGTTCCTATCAGAGTCCCCATTTACTTTAGGTGTCCCAATCAGAGTCCCCCTTTACATCAGGTGTCAAAATCAGAGTGCCCCTTTATATCAGGCATCCCCTTTCACATCAGGTTTCACCCCTCTCCCCCCCCTGTACTCACAGCAAGTCGCCTTCCATCCACCTTTGGACCGGCCGGGATGAGTCACTTGAGAAACTGCAAGTGACGGCGCAGGACCCGCCAATCACTAACCACAGCAGAAAATAATGCTACAATGGGAGTGTTCGGGGCGCAGAGCTCTGCGCCCCAAGGACATTCTAAATGTAGCCAACAGAGCTTCTTGTTTGCAATCACGTAATTGTAAACTTATCATGCTTGCCATAGCAACCGTGTGTCCGGCATCCTGCACACACTTAAAAGGGCCATTATTATTTTTTTAAATGTATTTATTTATTTTTATGATGCGTAGCTTTGAGGGGGCGCCCTCTATTGATGGGCCGCCACTGGTGTCATTATTAAAAATGTTTTCTAAAAAAAGAAATTAGCTGTGAATTATTTGACATAATAACAATTGCATTGCACTGCATTGCAAACAAAAATGAACTAACTAAACTAAATTAATTAAAAGGAGTTATAAAGGATTTATTTTTTGCCTAAAATGAATATCTGCAAGGTAGACAGACAGAATAGTGTAATGATTCTGTTAAAAAACAAGTAAATACCTATTAAATTCCTTCATCTATATCACCTCCGGCGTTCTAATTTCTGTTCTCTCATTCACTTCCTGGTTTGCGGCTCTCGTTTATGTAAGAACTACGTTTCCCAGTATGCATTGCGGCACGACCGGTAATTCACACCTCCTTGAAGTCTCTAACACGTAGAGAGCGTCCTGCCGCACAGATGTAGTTCCCAGAAGGGGCGAGCACGTCACTGACCACCGCAGTAAAGCCTCCCTTCACGGTGGTGAGTAACAATCAGACAAGCAGGAAGTGAACAGAACAGAGAAGAAATAGAGCAACTTCTGAGCAAAAACTAACAATGAGGAAGTGAAAAGAGGAATGTCTGCAGGTAAAGGATGCTTATTATTTTTTTTTTCAATTTAAATAATGCCTTGTAGATACAGTATATTCATTGATTAATTTAGTTATTAATTTAATGCACCTTTATTGATTTGCACAGCATTTCATGTCATGAATTATTATCATTTTTTTAACATATTTTTTAATGCATTGATGTATTCATTTAACTAATTGCCAACCGCCCGCCGTCATATTACTGCGGGACGGTGGCACTGCTACGCGGGAGCACGTAGCTCTACGTCCTCCCTGTAGCAGCTAATAGGGCGCCCGCTCGTTACAGAGCGGGGAACGGGAGGTATGTGTGTAAACACATACCTTTCGTTCCTGTCAGCGGGGGAAACGCTGATCTTCTGTCCATACAATGTATGGACAGAAGATCAGTGACTTCCCCTAGTGAGGCCACCCCCCCATACAGTTAGAACACACCAGGACCACACTTAACCCCCTTCCCTGCCCCCTAGTGTTAACCCCTTCACTGCCAATGGCATTTTTATAGTAATACAATGCATTTTTATAGCATTGATCGCTATAAAAATGCCAATGGTCCCAAAAATGTGTCAAAAGTGTCCGATGTGGCAGCCATAATATCGCAGTACCGAAAAAAAAAACGCTGATCGCCGCCATTACTAGTAAAAAATAATAATAATAAAAATGCCATAAAACGACCCCCTTTTTTGTAAACGCTATAAATTTTGCGCAAACCAATTAATAAACGCTAATTGCGATTTTTTTTAACGAAAAATATGTAGAAGAATACGTATCGGCCTAAACTGAGGAAAAAAAATGTTTTTTTATATCTTTTTGGGGATTTTTATTATAGCAAAATTTAAAAAATATTGAATTTTTTTCAAAATAGTCGCTCTATTTTTGTTTATAGCGCAAAAAATAAAAACCGCAGAGATGATCAAATACCACCAAAAGAAAGCTCTATTTGTGGGAAAAAAAGGACGCCAATTTTGTTTGGGAGCCACGTCGCACGACCGCGCAATTGGCAGTCAAAGCGACGCAGTGCCGAATCACAAAAAGTGCTCTGGTCTTTGGACAGCAATATGGTCCGGGGCTAAAGTGGTTAAAGTAGGGCTGTTACTGATCAATATTTTGTGTTTGATTAATCTTTTTTTATTTTTAATCGATTAATCGACTAATTTCGATTAATTATAATGCACATACAGATCCAACTACTTTTAGCTGATCTCCTTGCAGGCTGATTCCCAGTGCAGCTGCCAACAACTGGAAAAATGGATAGCAGGATACAAAAAACACACAAAGGCAGCGCTCAATGGGAATAGCATTAAAACTTTTATAGTCTTCAAGTAGGTAACAAAATAAATACTGCACTGGAGATAAAATTGATGTAACTACATAAACTGTAAAAATGGTGCGAGTAATACCAAACGGTAACAAAAGCAGTCATAAAAACATGTAGCCAAGTATGATACTGGTATAAAAATTTGTACAACAATACCACTGCTGAATCCAGATGAGGAGGGGTTAACATCAGTCCATCGGCATGTAGATGTCCCATGAAGGGAACTATCACAACTCCCAGTGGATGGTTGTAGAATCCCAGGTTGATAGAGGGAAGTGATAGAGGGAAGTGTAACAGCCCTTGTGTGTGGCAGATAGTAAGGTCCCGCCAGCATGCAGATATGAAGGCACAGCAAAGGAGCCCTTCAGATGGACATAGCAAGCCCCGCCGGTGTCCGTGATGTCATCGGATCTCCGACGGAACTCCCTGAAGGCCCAGAAGCCGGCGGAAAGGTGAGTACCAATCAAAAGAATTTTAATTCGATCAAAAAGATTTTGATCGATCAAAAAAAATTAAAGATTAATCGATTAATTAAAAGTTAATTTTCACAGCCCTAATTTAAAGTAGTTCTTTTGATTTGTATAGATCATTTGTTATGGTGTGAATGATTAGCTCTTCATATAGTTATTTTTGGGTAACACTGTATGTTGCATATCAAAATACAGTGCATCCAGAAAGTACTGTATTTATCGGCGTATAACACGCACAGGTGTATAACACGCACCCTAACTTTAAGATGGAAGTTTCAGGAATTTTTTTTTCCACAGCCCTCTGCGTATAACACGCAGGCACAGTTTACTCTCTATTTTCAGGGTAAAAAGTGAGTGTTAGGGCTCTTTCACGCGGGCGGCCCGTTCAGGTCCACCTGCCAGTTTTTTAGGCGGACCTGAACGGGTGCTCTGTGCTCCTCTATGGAGCTGCGGATGTCAGCGGTGACATGCCCGCTGACATCCGACCCGCTCCGATCCGCCAAAGTATGACGAAGGAAAACCTACTTTTCCATCCGTCTGGCGGATCGGATGAACACGGACAGACGGTCCGTGTTCATCTGATCCCCCCATAGGGGAGAGAGGAGAAAAGACAGGACGTCCCTGCACAGTGTGTGGGGACCGCCCCGTCATGGGACGGCTCAGCCGGGATCAACAGAGCGATCCCCGCTGAGCAAGCGGAGGTTCACAGGGTGGATCATTACTGATCCGCCCCGTGTGAAAGAGCCCTTATACGCCAATAAATACAGTATTTACTTTTTCCATATTTTATGTTACAGCCTTATTCGGATTAAATGTATTATTTTACAAAAAATTCTACAAACAATAACCCATAATGACAACGTGAAAGAAGTTTGAAATCTTTGCAAATTTATAAAAAAATCAATAAAAAAAAAATCAATGTACATAAGTATTTACAGCCTTTGCTCAATACCTTGTTGAAGCACCTTTGGCACCAATTACAGCCTTAAAGGTACACTAAAGTCAGGTCTTTAAAAAAAAAAAATAACAAACATGTGATACTTACCTCCACTGCGCAGTTTGTTTTGCACAGAGTGGCCCGGAAAGCTGTCTTCTGGGGTCCCTCGGCGGCTGTCTGGGCTCCTCCTCGTAAAATCTTTCCTTCTTCATGCGAGGGCGCTCGCATGGAGGAAAGCTTTTGCGAGCGCGCTCCCGTGATACAGCGGCGGCCATAGCCGCCGACTGTATCACTCGGCTCCGCCCCCGGCGCGCCACGTCATCCGCCCTGATTGACAGCAGCGCTAGCCAATGGCTGCGCTGCTATCAATCCGCCCAGCCTAGCCAATCAACGGCCAGGCTGGGAACCGAAGAGGACGACGTGGACGCGCCCGGGACATTCGAGCGGTCAGGTAAGTACAACGGGGGCTTGGGGGGGGCGGTGCTGCTAAATGTTTTTTTACCTTCATGCATAGGATGCATGAAGGTAAAAAAACGTCTACCTTTACAACCCCTTTAAGTCTTTTTGATTATGATGCTGCAAGCTTTGCACACCTATGTTTGGGAAGTTTCTCCCATTCTTATTTGCAGGACATCTCAAGCTCCATCAGGTTGAATGGGGAGCGTCGATGCGCGACCATTTTCAGATCTCACCAGAGATGTTCAATCGGGTTCAAGTCTGGGCTCTGGCTGGGCCACTCAAGGACATACACAGAGTTGTCCTGTAGCCACTCCTTTGTTATCTTGGCTGTGTGCTTAGGGTCGTTGTCCTGTTGGAAGATAAAACTCCATTCCATTATGAGTTCCAGAGAGCTCTGGAGCAGGTTTTCCTCAAGGAGGTCTCTGTACATTGCTGCATTCATCTTTCCTTGATCCTGACTAGTCTTCCAGTTCCTGCTGCTAAAAACATCCCCACAGCATGATGCTGCCACCACCATGTTTCACTGTAGAGATGGTATTGACCAGGTGATGAGTGGTGCCTGGTTTCCTCCTGGCATGATGCTTGCCATTGAGGCCAATGAGTTCAATCTTTGTTTCATTAGCTCAGAGAATTATGTTTCTCATGGTCTGAGAGTCCTTCAGGTGCCTTTTGTCAAACTCCAGGTGGGCTGTCATGTGCCTTTTACTGAAGAGTGGCTTCTATCTGGCCACTCTACCATACTGGTCTGATTGGTGGAGTGCTGCAGAGATGGTTGTACTTCTGGAAGGTTCTCTTCTCTCCACAGAGAAACATTGAAGCTCTGTTGGGGTGACCATCGGGTTCTTAGTCACCTCCCTGAATAAGGCCCTTCTCCCCCGATCGCTCAGGTTGGCTGGGCAGCCCGCTCTAGGAAGAGTCCTGGTGGTGGCAAACTTCTTCCATATATGTGTTCATTGGGACCTTCAATGCTGCAGAAATTTTTCTGTACCCTTCCCCAGATCTGTGCCTCAATACAATCCTGTCTTGGAGGTCTACAGATAATTTCTTGGACTTCATGGCTTGGTTTGTGCTCTGACATGCACCTTTTATAGACAGGTATGTGCCTTTCCAATCCATGTTCAATCAACTGAATTTACCACAGGTGGACTCCAATCAAGTTGTAGAAACATCTCAAGGAGGATCAGTAGAAACAGGATGCACCTGAGCTCAATTTTGAGTGTTATGGCAAAGGCTGTGAATACTTATGTACATGGGATATTTTTCATTTTTATTTTTAATAAATTTGCAAAGATTTCAAACAAACTTCTCCACATTGTTATTATAGGGTATTGTTTGTAGAATTTTGAGGAAAATAATGAATTTAATAAATTTTGGAATAAGGCTGCAATATAACAAAATATGGAAAACGTGAAATGCTATGAATACTTTCCAGATACACTGTAGTTAAGTTATGCCTATACTGTAAAGTATAACTAAAGGCTAAACTTTTTGGATAGAATGTGGAAGGGTTAGGCCGCGTACACACGATCGGTCCAAACCGATAAAAATGGCCCGAAGCTCAGTTTCATCGGTCCAAACCAACCGTGTGTACGGCCCATCTGTCTTTTGTCCTTCGGACCAAAATTTTAAAACTTGCTTTAAAATCGACCCGATGGCCCGCTGATCGATCGGTCCAAACCGATGGTTAGTACACAAAAGCATCAGTTCAAAACAGCGCATGCTCAGAAACAAGTCGACGCATGCTTGGAAGCATTGAACTTCGTTTTTTTCAGCACGTCGTTGTGTTTTACGTCACCACGTTCTGACACGATCGGTTTTTGAACTGATGATGTGTACGCACATCAGACCATCAGGCCACTTCAGCGGTGACCCGATGAAAACAGTCCGTTGGACCATTCTCATCGGATGGACCGATCGTGTGTACGCGGCCATAGAATCCCTCCTAATTTTCTTTTATTTTTTACAGTCTGTGTCCTTGATATGGAGATTTAGGCCCGGATTCACAAAGCACTTACGCCAACTAAAATCACTTTACGCCGACGTAGTGCAAATGTGCGCCACGCGTATGTGTGCGCCAAAGTCACAAACCAACCATACGTCCAAAAACAGGCCATCCTACCCCGACGTATCTTGCTTACGCCGGCGTAGCGTGGATGCAAATATGGTTTGGACGCATGTTGCTTCTCCCATTGATTAGGCATTCAAACATGCAAATGAGGGAAATACGGCGAACGTACGTGTGCCCAACGCATCTATGCGATGTTTGCGGAAGTTGTACGTCCGGCGTAAAGTTATTCCCCATAGATGAGGCACAACCCAGCAATAGACATGCAAAGGTCTGCCCCAGAGAACACAGGCCGGCGTATTGGGCGTACGTTACCTTGACGGCGTACGTAGTGATCCGGCGTAGCTTAGGCAGTTTTGCCGGTGTAGTTGTGAGCATGCGCATAAGGGTGCAGTTTCATGCATCCACGTCACGACTACGTCACGGCGCATGCGCGTTCGTGATACGCTGGGCGTAAAACACTGCACCATGCTTAGACCATCATTTGCATGGGGTCACTCCCACTTCCACTTACGCTGGCCTGCGCCTTCGAAAATACGATACGCTGGCGTATCTTGGTGAGCAATAGCTTGCCGAATACAGTGCATGCCTCTCCGTGCGGCGCTGACGTAGCGTATGGGTGCACGCTATGCCGGCGTAAATGTGCGCCCACTCTCTGTGAATCCGGGCCTTACTCTTTTTTTTTCAATGTTACTAGGACCTCAGGTGTCCCCAGCAGAGTGCCCCTTTACATCCGATGTCCCCATCACAGTGTAACCTTACATCAAGTGTTCTCATCAGAGTGCCCACTTACATCAGGTGTCCCCCTCAGAGTACCCCTTAATATAATATGTGCCCATCAGCGTGCCCCACTAACATATGTGCCCATCAGCATGCCCCTTATTTTATGTTAAGGGACACTCTGATGGGTACATTTATGTTAAGAGACATGCTGATAGGTACATTTTGTAATGCCCATCAAAGTGTCCCTTAACATAAAATGTGCCCATCAGAATGCCTCTTAACATAAAATAAGAGGCACGCTAATGGGCACATTTTATGTTAAGGGAAACTCTGATAGACATATTTTGTTAAGGGGCACTCTAATGGGCACATTCTATGTTAAGGTAAACTCTGATTGGCACAATAAAATGTGCCCCTTAACAAAATATGCTCATCAGTGATCACCTTAACAAAAAATGTGCCCCACAAGCTGTGAGGTATCATACCTCGCAAGGAGTAAGAGGCGAGCCGGGAGCCGCTAACAGCAGAGGGTGGGGCATGACATCACACAAGCAACCCAGCAACCAGGGTTGGGTGCGCACACACAACGTCAAGTCGTGACAGGAGCGTTGCTCGGTCCTTGTTCAGACATTCAATGACGGCAGTTCTAAGAAATTAAATACAGCATTTATGCAACTTCTGGTGGTAGTTTCCTTTGAGCCAGTTTCAGTTAAGTTCCTGCCAGTTCCAGCCCATACATATTAAGTTCCTGAAGTCTCTCTTGACTTGTGTTATCCCTCAGACCTTTCACCATTTTTGATACTCGTCTCTGTATTAGTACAATGTTATCAATATCCTTTTGTAAGTGAGGTCTCCAGAGCTGGACGCCGTTGGGGTGATTTACTAAAGCTGGACCACTAAGAATCTGGTGCAGCTGTGCATATAACTATAGCTTATAACTTCAGCTTGTTCAATTAAACTTTGACAATAAAACCTGGAAGCTGAATCAGATGTTGCACTCTCCAGTTTTAGTAAATCATACTCCAATATTCTAAATGAGGTCTCACTAAAGATCCATATAGGGCAACCCCGACCTCCTTCCTCCTGCTGGTAAATCCTTTAGTGAAGCATCCCAGAATTCTATTCACTTTTCTCACTGTATGGCCACACTGTTTGCTCATTTTGCAGTCATTTGAAATAAATATTCCCAAGTCTTTTTTGCTCTGTAGTGCTGGGGATACAGTGTTGACCAGCATTGCAGAGGACAAAGATTTGACAGCACTTTTTTTGGATGACTTCAAAATGAGCAGTGTGGCCAGGCAGTGGAAAAAGCAAATAGAATTCTAGGATGCATTGCTAGATGTGTCTCCAACAGGAGAAAGGATGTCCCGATTCCTCTATCTTTAGTTAGACCTCTGGTGGTTGCAGGTCCTCGGATGTCATCAAAGCCCATAGCCCTTGGATGCGAGGAAGCCAAGGGACAATTCAGTGCCAGAGTGTAGGGGAGTAGAGGCCAGCTGCTGGGGGATTAGAGTATCAGGTAAATAAAACTGCTGGTTCTGGTCCTCTGGACCTAAACAAGCATTTAACCCTAGCAATGCAGGTGAAAACCCCACTGCAAGGAAAGCATAATAATAATATTAATATAATTGTAGCGGAATGACCCGTGACGCCCAGAGACTTTTGAGGGATGGGGGATACTCCTGTGCCAGCGTCACTAAGGACTCTTGGGTCTAAGGTCATCCTGTGCCCCTTTGGGCACATTATATAAATTATAATTTATGTATTGCAGGAGATCTGGACATATTACAAGCTGTAAAGGTCAATGTTTCATTCAAGGTGGGGACACATGCTTTTGAGGTGTTAATTGCGTTAGCGCCTAGACATTCCATTGTTTAAAGCCTATTGATGATCAGGTGTGAATACCTTATTGTCGGAGACAGAACGTCTGACATAGGAATGTGTATTCTGCAGGTCAATTACTTATTAGCAGAGTCGGAACGTCTGGGGGATAATTACCTCAACTGAATGTCATTGTCTAAAGCCACGTACACATGATCAGACCTGTCCGATGAAACTGGTCTGCAGACCAGTTTCATCGGACCAATTCGATGGTGTGTACGGCCCATCGGACAGTTGTGTGTCAAACAAAAGTTTTAAAACTTGCTTTAAAATCTAGAAAAAAGAAAAAGATACGGCGCTGGAAAAAATGAAGACTGGATGGACAAACGTATAGCTATAGCGTATTAGAACTGGATAACGCCATAGAAAACCAACCAAGATGTATGAAAAAAAATTATAAACAAGAATATTCACACACTATAATATTACACCAGACTGTGCAAAAAATATAACCAAGATGTGTAGATATAGATATAATGAAAACATTCCCACACTGATCATATGCACCAGTACTGTGTAAAAAACATAACAAAGAAGTTCTTATTCCATTTAGATATTCACAAGGGAAATGATGGTTAAATGATAGAGAGAGTCCCAGAAATGAAGTTCTGCGGGTCATCAAAGGAGGTGGAAAATGGAAAGTATAAGTAGGCTTGATTCACCAGTAGAGACACCCAAAGTGAAGATGTAGTCTCCTTACCAACTATACTGACCACTATGCTGGTCACTCTGAGCCCGGGGGTTTAAGGTCTCCCTCCTGACCGTCTGTATGTTGTCTAGATGGCTCTAAAATGACTCTCTCAAAAATTGTCACTTCCTCTACATCTTCTCCCCTTGTATGAAGCAGCAAAGTGTAGAAGCCAGCAGCTTGCAGAGACTGCCTTGGATCTAATACTCCCTTAGCTCTGATGAGTTGCCTGAAATGTAAAAGACAAAGCGAGAGAGGAGAGGGAGAGGTAAAGTAAGTGCTACACTACATTTCCGTCCGGGGATGTCTGCAGCTGATGGCTTTCTGGGAAAGGAAGCATTTGCTGTCTTTCCCAGAAAGCCATCAGCTGCAGACATCCCCGGACCATCCCCGGACCCAGTCTGGTGTAATATTATAGTGTGTGAATATTCTTGTTTATAAGTTTTTTTCATACATCTTGGTTGGTTTTCTATGGCGTTATCCAGTTCTAATACGCTGTAGCTATACGTTTGTCCATCCAGTCTTCATTTTTTCCAGCGCCGTATCTTTTTCTTTTTTCTATGTTTTAATTTTTGTATCACAAATTTTTGATACTGGCTGCTTTTACATAGTCTCACACATGTACATGTCAATTTATTATTTTGTAACTTTTTATTAAGCGCAGTGTTTCCCTTGTGGTTTTTTCTTTTTGCTTTAAAATCTGTCCGACGATGGTTAGTATGCCAGCACGTCGGTGTGTTCTACGTCACCGCGTTCTGGTCTGATCGGATTTTTGGTCCGATGGTGTGTACACACATCAGACCACTTCAGCCTGGTCCGATGAAACCGGTCCGTCAGACCAGTTTCATCGGACTAGTCTGATCGTGTGTACGTGGCCTTAGAGAATGTGATTAAAGTTCATTGTGTGATGGTAGGGGGGTGGAGAGTTTCATTGTCCCTGTGATTAACTGTGACATGTTTGTAACTGTATAAGAACCAGCTGAGTTTACCATTAAAACATTCATACATTTGACTTAGAACACAGAGCAGATGTCTCGTCTCTGAGGGACTTCTTATGGATCGGGTCCTGTCGGCTGGATTGTCGGATAAGTTTGCGTAGTTGGGGCGATGGAATGGATATCGTAAACGGTGGTGACCGTTACAATAATAATAATATACACTGCTCAAAAAAAAAATGAAAGGAACACTTTGAAAACACTTCCGATCTCAACAGGGAAAAATATCTGGATATGGATAGCTATACAGTACTGATATGGACTGGGTAATGTGTTAGGAATTAAAGAATGGCACATCTTTTGATGGAAATAAAAAATGATCAACCTACAGAAGGCTGAATTTAAAGACACCCCAAAAAAAGGGATTTTTAATAACAGCTTGCCTGTAAAATCCTTTTCTTGGAGTACATCACGGGACACAGAGCGCATAGTCATTACATATGGGTTATATGGAGTACCTTCAGGTGTGGACACTGGTGTAATCAACTTCACAGGAAGTTCCTCCCTATATAACCCCCTCCCACTGAGAGTGCTTTAGTTTTGTAGCAAGCAATTTCTCTGAGGTTACACAATGTTCCCACAAAGAGGGGTGGGAGCTCTGTGTCCCGTGATGTACTCCAAGAAAAGGATTTTACAGGCAAGCTGTTATTAAAAATCCCTTTTTCTTGATCGTACATCACGGGACACAGAGCGCATAGTCATTACATATGGGATGTCCCAAAGCAATGCTCTATGAAGGGAGGGAGACCGTAAGGCCAAAAATAGCCAAACAGAAACTATATCAGGAGGTAAAATAGCTCCACCAACAGAAAAAGGGGGCGTGAACCGGGCCAGAGGATTCTATACTGCTGCCCGTAGGACCGCCTGCCCAAATGCTGCGTCCGCAGCCTTTGTGACGTCCAACTTATAAAATTTAGTAAACGTATGTACGGAAGACCAGGTTGCCGCTTTGCAAACCTGTGCCATAGAGATCTGATGGTGTGCCGCCCAAGAGGCACTCATGGCCCTCGTAGAATGGGCCTTAACTGATAAGGGCGGTGGAACGCGCTTCAGACCATAGGCCTGAAAAATCAGCTGCTTAATCCACCTAGCCAAGGAAGACTTGGCAGCCGGCTGACCCTTCTTGGGGCCATCCGGAAGAATGAAAAGCACATCTGTTTTCCTAATCTTTTCTGTAGCCTTGAGATAAACTCTCATGGCTCGGACCACATCCAAAGTATGAAGCAATCTTTCCTCTCTGGACTGGGGAGTAGGAAAGAAGGATGGTAGGACTAGGTCCTGATTCAAGTGAAAACTGGATATGACCTTAGGAAGGAAAGAAGGCTGAGGCCGCAGAACCACTCTGTCCTTATGCAGAATAAGGTACGGTTCCCTGCAAGACAAGGCTGCCAGCTCGGAGACCCTTCTGGCCGAAGCCATAGCCACCAAGAAAACCAACTTTCGGGTTAGCAGCACAAGAGGGATTTCTGCCAGAGGTTCAAACGGCTGCTTTTGTAAAGCTGACAAGACCAGATTTAAATTCCAGGGGCAGAGGGGAGCTCTAATAGGGGGATTTACATGCAAGACCCCCTGCAAAAAGGTTTTTACAAGCGAATGTGTGGCCAAAGGCCTTTGAAACCATATCGATAAGGCAGACACCTGCCCCTTTAGAGTACTAAGAGCCAACCCCTTGTCAACGCCAACCTGGAGGAATCGCAAGATCCTGTCAATAAAAAACTTGCGAGGATGCCCTCCTTGAGACTCGCACCACTCCACATAGGTTCTCCAGACTCTGTAATAGATATTTCTAGAGACTGGCTTTCTAGCTTGAATTAACGTAGATATGACTTGGGCAGAGAGGCCTCTGCCCTTAAGAATTAGAGATTCAGCCGCCAAGCCATCAAATTTAGCTGCTGTGAAGCAGGGTGGTAGATCGGGCCCTGAGACAGCAGATCTGGGCGCAGGGGGAGTGGCCACGGTGCCCTTACTGACATCCTCACGATGAGTGCGTACCAAGCCCTTCTGGGCCAGGCTGGGGCCACCAGGATCACCGGCCTGCGCTCCACCCTGATCCTTCGTAGAAGGCGGGGAATCATCTGTAGTGGAGGGAACGCATACAGGAGAGAAAACTGGTGCCAGGGGCAAACCAACGCATCGGTCCCGTAGGCCGAGGGGTCCCTGGCTCGGGATACAAATTTGTCCAATTTCTTGTTGAATCTTGTTGCCATGATGTCCACATCGGGAACTCCGAATCTTTGGCAAATCTCTTGGAATACCTGGGGGTGAAGAGACCACTCTCCCGGGAGTAACTGTTGACGACTCAAAAAATCTGCTTGAGAATTGTCTATCCCTGGGATGAACACTGCTGAGATGCAGGGTACATGGGCTTCGGCCCATGCAAAAATTAGGTTTACTTCCCTTTGAGCCGCCAGGCTCTTTGTGCCCCCCTGGTGGTTTATGTATGCCACCGCCGTGGCATTGTCGGACTGTATCCTTACTGGCAGACCCTGCAGGGGGAGAGTCCAGGCGACCAGGGCCAACCGAGCAGCTCTGATCTCTAGGACATTGATGGGAAGCAGACTTTCTGCCTCTGACCACTGTCCCTGCTGGGTCCGTTTTCCTAAGATTGCCCCCCAACCTGTTAGGCTGGCATCTGTGGTTACTATTTTCCACGAGATGGGGCAAAAGGTTTTCCCTTTTGATAATTTTTGAGGGATCAGCCACCAGTACAGGCTGTGCCTGACTTCTGGAGAAAGAACTAATGGATGGTCTAATGCCTGTATGGACTTGTTCCAAGCAGAGAGAATAGCTGCTTGCAGAATTCTGGTATGGATCTGGGCGTAGGGCGCTGCTTCGAAGGCGGCCACCATCTTCCCCAGCAGTCGCATGCATAGGCGAATAGTCGGCTTCTTTTTGCCTAAGACTATTTGAATCGTTTGAATCAACGACCTGATCTTCTCTTGAGGTAAAAATACCCTCTGGCATTCTGTATCTAACCGAAAGCCTAGATATTCCAACTGTCTTGTGGGTTGTAACCTTGATTTTTCTTGGTTCACAATCCACCCGAACTCTTCTAGATGCCGCACTGTGCGGACTACTGCATGATTGAGGTTGGAAGCTGAACTGTCGATAACCAGGAGATCGTCCAGGTATGCTAGGACCAAGATGCCTTCTGTCCTTAGGACGGCTTAGTACCGGGGCTAACACCTTTGTGAATACCCGTGGAGCTGTTGCCAACCCGAAAGGGAGGGCTACGAACTGGTAATGACTTTGGTTTATCGTAAAACGAAGAAACATGTGATGTGCTGGGTAAATCGGCACATGCAGATATGCATCCTTTATGTCTATAGATGCTAGGAAGTCGCCCTGATGCAGGCTGGTTGTCACTGAACGTATGGAGTCCATACGGAAGGTCTGAATCCTTAGAAAGCGATTTAGGCGTTTGAGGTCTAATATAGGCCTGACGTCGCCATTGGGTTTTGGTATAACAAAAAGGTTGGAGTAGAATCCCAGACCCCTTTCTTGGGTTGGTACTTCTACAATTACTCCTTGGAGCAAGAGGCGATCCAACGCCTTTACGAGAGAGGCCCTCTTTAACGGGTCGCTTGGAAGACTTGACCCCTGAAAATGAGGAGGGGGGATTTCTCGAAACTCTAGTTTGTAGCCTGAGGCTACTACGGACCGAACCCAAGAGTCGGGAATTCTGGCCTTCCAGACTTCGGAGAAAAACTGAAGTCTTCCCCCCACCCAAGAGAGTGGGGGCGCCCCTTCATGAATCTGATTTGATGACTGGTTTAGCCGGCTTGCGAGACCAGGGCCTCTTGTTTGCCGCGGCTTGTCCCTGTGGGCGGCTATTAACTGCTGAACGCCCGGGAGGCCGTCGATACTGACGGGAAGTCGAAGGGGCCGAGCCTGCAATGGCCTGTCGTTTAAACGTGGGCCCACGCGGTCTTTTCTTGACCGGTAAGGAAGCACTTTTTCCACTTGATATGGTGTGGATATATTTATCTAGGTCTTCCCCGAATAGTCTTCCCCCATGAAAGGGAAACCCTGCTAGAAGCTTTTTGCAGGGTGCCTCTGCTGACCAGTTCTTTAGCCACAAAAGACGACGCATGTGAACCATCAGTAGAGATGAACGGGATGCCTGTTGGATGGAGTCCTTAATAGCATCTACTGCAAAGCAGAGAGCCCTAGGGAATTCTGCTAATTCATGAGTATGCTGAGCCGGCATGTCCTTCAATATATGCTTTGCCTGATCCTTCAAGGCCTGACAAACACCAATGGCTGCTACTGCTGGCTGAACCATGGCACCTACTGAGGTAAAAGCTGCTTTCAGTAGGGTCTCGAATTTCTTGTCGACCGGATCCTTGAACATATGGACATTTTCAACCGGACAAGTCAGGGATTTATTCACGCAGGAAATGGCTGCGTCCACTGTAGGGAGAGCCCATTTCTTTACATATTCCTCTTCCATAGGATAGAGAATAGAGAATCTTTTAGGAGGGACAAAGATTCTATCAGGTCGAGCCCAATCTTGGTAAATCACGTTCCGCAGAAGGGGGTGCATTGGAAAAGATGCACCAGTTAATGGGGCCTTTAAAGAACCCAATGAGGATACCTCCGGGGCTACTAGTTCTGGCACTGGAAGTTTAAAGGCAGTGCGAACCATATCTGTCAAAGACTGGATCCACAGGCCCTCCGCTTGAGAGGCCGAAAAATATTCATCTATAGTGGAATTTTCCCTGTCTGAACCGTCGGGACTTGGGTCTGCCTGATCCCCTTGTGGGTCCCGTTCCTCTGAAGAGGAGACCTCCGCATCTGAAAACCCCACACTGGGTGAGGGGGATCTAGCCCGCTTGCTACTTGGGCAAGGACGGGAAAACAACGCAGTTAACCTTTTCTCTAGCCCACACATGGTGGCTGCTAGCATTTCTTCCGTCACGTAAACGGGAATGGGTGGATCGGGGGCCGCCTCTGCCCCCAGCACCCCCAATGGCTCTTGTACTATGCCACTCGGTGTCCTGACTGGCGAGGGTGGGGCCGTAGAAGCCTGGCCCAAATCCTCTGACCCCGATGGAGACCCCTTTTGCTTTTTGGCACCTTTAGCAGCCTTGGCTGGTCCAGATCCCTTTGGAGCCATTGTACAACCTTGGGTCACCCCTATAGCCAACACCTGACTGTTGTAGCTAGGAATAACCAATATGAGGGCAGGTATGAGAAAAATGAAAAAGAACTAATTTCTCTCTTTTTCTTTTATATTTCTCTTTTTTTTTTTTTTCCAAAAAAATCTTTTTTTTTTTTACCCGCCTGGGAGGTGGCAATACCGAGGAAGCCTGTGAGTATTGACACACCAATGCCCGTTAGCCGGAGTCCAAGGTAGACTCAGATACTGCTGGATCTAAGGCTGAGTCCCTTTAAGCAAAAAAACTTTTTTTTTTTTTTTTTTCTGGTCAATAGTGGACCTAAGTCCTAGACCTGAAGATCCACAAAACCGCCACTAGGTGTCCCTGTGTGGCCAAAAGACCCAGCTGCACGCTCTGTATCCTTTCTTCCTCTGCCTCCAGGAGGGAAAGACCAGCCAGAGAAAAAGTTTTCCCTTTAAACAGACCCTGACGCTGCTGGCCCGCCCCCCCGACGCACGCCGACACTATAAAAGGCGGCGTGCACG
This sequence comes from Rana kukunoris, assembly GCA_029574335.1. Lineage (NCBI taxonomy): Eukaryota > Metazoa > Chordata > Amphibia > Anura > Ranidae > Rana > Rana kukunoris. The sequence goes on from CM056049.1 coordinate 263,353,474, forward strand.
CGCGCGCGTATGCGCGCGCACACACGCGCGCACGATCGCGCGCACCACGCTGAACCCACATGGAGGAAGCAGAGCAGAGGAACAACATGGACCAGCGTTATGCAGCACCAACAGACACCAGGTAAGCACTAATCTTATTGTAGTGCACACACAGCGAGGAAGCTGTCCCCATGGGCTTCCTAAGAAACAGGAGTTTTTTTACCAGCAATTTCCTCTTTTAAAACATGTGGGGTTGCAGTATCAGTGTTAACAGGCAGACCTGGGGTGAGTAGAAAATATATAACTTACACAAGTATACATATATTTACATATTATCTGGGTAAACATTGTAATCCCATCCTGCCTCAACAGACATAGTGGAGATAGTGGCTGATGCACCAGCATACTGTTAGCCAACCCAGAACCCCCAGGGGGATACCTACTGTCGAACCAAGTCCCGCAGGTTCCCTCTTACCTGCTCCACGCCGCAGGGTATTGCAAAATGCAAGAGGCCCAGCCTTCCCCCATCTCCGTGGGTATTGTCTTGGACCTTCAGGGACCGGGGTCCTGTGTTTAAGGAACCCACACCCCTGGACCTATATAGCATCCTGGCATCAGTAGCGTTTAGTTCTTGGAAGAGACTAAGGCACTGGAGCCCAGAATCCAGCCCTCCAAGGAGAGGCATTATAGGCACAACCCCACTCCAGCAGGGCCCGGGTACCGTACATCTTGGCTCTGAAGCACTTCGGACGGATCCGGCTAGCTATCCTGGGTCCCGAGACCTCCGAGGGACAGCTAGACGTGACCAACACCTAAGACACTGGCGAAAAAACTAAAGCACTCTCAGTGGGAGGGGGTTATATAGGGAGGAACTTCCTGTGAAGTTGATTACACCAGTGTCCACACCTGAAGGTACTCCATATAACCCATATGTAATGACTATGCGCTCTGTGTCCCGTGATGTACGATCAAGAAATCAAAGTGAAAAAATTATGCAGCAGGCTAGACCAAATTTCATTGCAACAACTCAAAATGGTACTAGTAATAGTTTGTATTGCCCCCACATGCTTGTATGCTTGCCTGACAATGTAGGGGCATGCTCCTGATGAGATGACAGATGGTGTTCTGTGGTATTTCCTCCCAGATCTAGACCAGGGCATCACTGAGCTCCTGAACAGCGGTGTCAGATGGACTGAAACATAATGTCCCAGAAGTGCTCTATTGGATTTAGGTCAGGCAAGCGTGGGGACCATTCAATGGTATTAATTCCTTCATCCTCCAGGAACTGGCTGCATACTCTCACCCCATAAGGCCGGGCATTGTCATGCACTAGGAGGAACCCAGGACCCACTCCAGTGTAGGGTCTGATAATGGGTCCAAGGCTTTCATCGCTATACCTAATCGCAGTTAGGGTGCCATTGTCTAGCCTGTAGAGGTCTGTGCATCCCTCAATGGATATGCCTCACCAGACCATCACTGACCCACAACAATGTTACAGTCAGCATAATGTTCTCCATGGCTTCTCCAGACCCTTTCATGTCTGTCACATGTGCTCAGGGTGAACCTGCTCTCATCTGTGAAAAGCACAGGTTGTCAGTGGTGGACCTGCTAATTCTGGTGGTCAATGGCAAGTGCCAATCAAGCTCCACGGTGCCAGGCAGTGAGCACAGGGCCCACTAGAGGACATCAGGCACTCGCACCAACCTTATGAAGTCTGTTTCTGATTGTTTGGTCAGAGAAATTCACACCAGTGGCCTACTGGAGGTCATTTTGTAGGGCTCTGGCAGTGCTCATCCTGTTCCTCCTTGCACAAAGGACCAGGTACTAGTCCTTCTTATGAGTTAAGGATCTTCTACTGCCCTGTTCAGCTCTCCTAGAGTAACAGCCTGTCTCCTATAATCTCCTCCATGCTCTTGAGACTGTGCTGGGAGACACAGCAAACCTTCTGGCAATGGCACGTATTGATGTGCCATCCTGGAGGAGTTGGACTGCCTGAGCAACCACTATAGGGTCCAGGTACCTCCTCATGCTACCAGTAGTGACACTGACCTTAGCCAAATGCAAAACTAGTGAAAAACAGTCAGAAAAGATGAGTAGGGAAAAAATATCAGTGGCCTTCACCTGTAAAACCATTCCTGTTTTGTAGGTCGTCTCAAAGAGACCATCCACCTTGCTATCGGAGACTATTGTCATTAAGCTGAGACCAGTACCAGAGCAGACTTCTCACCAACCAGGGACGGTGGAGAAATGGGAAAGCATCAGCAAGTGCCAAGCCAGGGACCCAGCGGGACTGCAGAGGTAACGCTTGTATAGTGCCAAGCTAGTGACCTAACATGTCAGCAGGGGTAAAGCTTGTGGAGTATCTGTGAGTGCCAAGCAAGGGACCCAGCAGTGAAGCAGGGTGATGCTTGAGGAAGATACAGAGTGCTACAGTGAAAGAGCTCAGGAGATACAGTGGATAGTGGATCTGAAGTCTAGTGAGAGAGACTGGGAGCTCGTTGAGTGAAGACCCACAGTGAATGAGTGTGAGGTGAAGTATAAAATCATGCACTACCAGTAGTGACACTGACCCTAGCCAAATGCAAAACTAGTGAAAAACAGTCAGAAACGATGAGTAGGGAAAAAATGTCAGTGGCCTCCACCTCTAAAACCATTTCTGTTTTGTAGGTTCTTGTTGCAGATAGATGAATACCTTTACTGTTAGTAACAGCTACAAGATTGTTGCCATAGGAGACAGCGGTCCTACCTCTACAGAAGTGGTCTCTGGATGGAGGCCTTCACCTGTAGACTACCTATAGAAGTCTTGGAGTCTGCCAATTAACATTGCATCTACCTAAGGGTGTCCTGGCCCTAATCCTCTCTCCCACTGTTCTGTTTGAGAGACAATAAATCTCTTTGCATTCAAAAAGTGTCTGGTGCCCACCTGTTCATCTTGCATTACATCCACCATGCCTTAAAGCCCACTCTACACCGAAGGATTATAGCTGTCCTTAACTCTAGAGGTCACCATTGGGCTTCAGGTGTCCTGGGATTTTTTACACATAAATAGGGTGTAAAGGCTTTACATTTATGGGTGGTGCATGAGGAGACTCTTTAAAACAGTGCTAAAATTACAAAAATGTCTTGATTTAAAAAAACTATTATACATTCCCCTTAAACTGAACCATAGCACTAAGCCCTATGTTATATTTCCTTAATACACCATTACTATACCTAAGCTACTTACCTACTGCTTTAATTGTGGCTTCATCACTAGGAATTGAATGAATATTTCTTCCGAGAATGTTTTTAATGTACTGACATGAGTATTTAGCAGAATCAGTGATGTTAGCTGTAGATATATTCATTGTGCCATATTGCTGCGGTTCAATTTTTTGTATGTCTTTGTAAAAGTCAATCCTATTAGCTGTGGAGCCAAAAGGTGTAGTACAAGTGAGTTTGATGGATTCTCCTCTGATGTAAACTGGATGAATCGGAATTAAAGAAAGTGAAGGAGCCAGAGGAGTATCTGTAACAGAAAAATAGAGGAGATTGATATTAAAAAGGACCTCCAGCCAAAGCATATTATCTTCATGTTTCAACAGCTATATGTGACCTAAAGTCGGGACCCAGACTGCTTGTTGGAGCAGTGTTATAAACAGACCAAAAAGAAAAAAAAAGGAAAATGTATTTTCAAATACTTACCGTAATTTTCCTTTCCTGATGGACTCCATGGCAGCCTACGTGTGGGTTAATCCCGCTTCCTCTCCAATGCTATAGGACACCATACCCATAAAAGTCAGCTCACCTTCCAGTACTGTGTTCCGTAACTAGCCGATTACTTTCTATTTAGGGTGGGAACTCCGTCTGCCATGGAGTATATCAGGAAAGGAAAATTACGGCAAGTATTTGATAATAAATTTTCCCTTTTCCTGACAGACTCCATGGCAGCCTACATGTGGAAAATAACTAGCCAGACCACACAGGTGGGTATGCTGAACAAAAAATAGTTTTAATTTGTCCTGTCAACGGACAGGATTCTCAAACCAAAATTCACAGAGTAAAGAGCTGCAGGCTTAATAAAGTAAAGAGACATAAATGCGTTTAAGCAGGACCAAGAGGCCGCTTTACAGATGACATCTGGAGCCACGTGGCGAGCCGCTGCCTAGGAAGCTGCTATCCCTCTGGTGGAGTGTGTCGTTACCGCCTGTGGGGGAGCCAAGCCCTTAGCCCTATATGCTTACTGGATTGTCTGGATGATCCAAGAAGCAATTGTCCTGGTTGAGGCCTTCTTCCTTTTATTACTGTCTGAGTGCAGGATGAATAGATGATCTGAGCGTCTAAGGGGAGCAGTAACCTGAAGATACTCTGTAAGAATCTTGCCAATGTCCAGAGAGTGAGTTTTGTTGGATTCTGGAGACTTAAAGGTAGGAAGAACAATTTCCTGATTCTCGTGGAATACTGAAAATACCTTTGAATTTTGAACACAGCGTGGGTATAAGGAAAGGTTCTTTTTGACCAAGAGACCCAATCTCGTGAACCCTCTTGGCCGAGGTAATTGCAACTAAGAAGGCCACTCTGGCTGAAAAGTCCTTTATGGAGGACGGGGAAGGCCCTGTGGTACTGAGCCCATTCAGAGAATCGAGAAACAAGGGGAAGATCCCACATGGGAAATCTTGGCTTTCTTTGAGGCTTCACTCTTGACCCTCTTCGAAAAAATTGCCTGACTAGTGGGTGTACTGCCCACGAGACCCCGGAGAAGGCTGACAGGGCCGAGATTTGAACCCTCAGAGAGCTTACGGACAGGGGAAGGTCTAACCCCAATTGAAGAAAGCTGAGGATATCTTGTATTTCTGGATTTCTATAGGACCTGCCCGAAGCATGGGAGAACTCTAAGAACTTGGCCCAGATTCTTCCATATACTTTGTTTGTACTTCCTCTTCTCGAGCTCATCAGTGTGGCAATCACTCTAGAGGCGCAACCGAGGGATTCCAGACTCTCCCTCTCAAAAACCAAACCGTCAGTTTCATCAGAGCCGGACAAGGGTGTAGGAGTGACCCCTAAGAGAGAAGGTCCGGTCTGAAAGGTAGAGGTACTGGGTCTCGATAGCTCAGCTGGACCAGGAGAGGGAACCACGGGTCTGTTCGGCCAGTAGGGAGCCACCACCTTTACTTCGACTGCCTCCGCTTGAAGTCTCTGCAAGAATTTGAGAATTATTGGGATCAGGGGAAAGACATACGCCCTCTTGAATCAACATCGATCCGTCAAAGCGTCCGTCCCGACCGATTGATTGCAACGACCCCTCGTATAGAATTTCTCCAGTGAAAAGATCCACTTGTGGATTGATTCCCAGGGACGGAAACCATTTGAATGACAGTTCGTGGAGGGACCACTCGTTGTTGTCTAACTGAGTGCGCGAGAGGAAGTCCGCCTGGGAGTTCTGCACTCCAGGGATAAAAAAAACTGCTGATATGTTGGGCAGGTTGTTCTGGGCCCACCTCATTATGCCCGGCACTGTGATGCTTTCAGGTGAGGAGTATCCAGAGTCCGAGAGATCCTCTCCCGAATCACAGGAATCTTTTCTAACGGAAGGGAGATAGTCTTCTTCACCGTATCAAACTGAGCCCCTAAGTATATTAAACGTTGGGCTGGATCCAGGTGGCTTTTCTCCAAGTCCCGGAGCCATACAAACTCGGAAAGGGTCGAGATTACTTGATCTCTTTGCATCAGAATATGAGCTCTGTCTTGGGACAGGACGAGGAGGTTGTCCAAATAATGATTGTAACAGAATGACCCGTGATGCCTAGAGACTTTTGAGGGATGGGGGATACTCCTGTGCCAGCGTCCCTAAGGACTCTTGGGTCTAGGGTCACCCTGTGCCCCTTTTGGGCATAGGGTGGCTGATAAATAATAATTCATGTATTGCAGGATATCTTGAGATATTACAAGTTGTTGGTTAATGTTGACTCCTAAGATATTCCATTGTCCATTGTGTAAGGCTGTAGAGATGTTAATTCAGGTCTGTGCCTAAGACCTTTCATTGTGTGATAACACTGTTTAAAGCCTATTGATGATCAGGTGTGAATACCTTTTTGTCGGAGACAGAAAGTCTGTCTAAGATGTGGATTGAGGGGAACTAATTGTGTGATGCTAACACTGTGAAAAGTCTATTGATAAGAGGTGTTGTAAGTTAGCAGTCTAAAGGTCAGATGTCTCCTTTCAGGGGTAGGGAATTAGCATGTCAATTATGTTTAGTAAAGGAATGTGACTTGTCAAGCTGAAGTAATTACCTCCTCTAATTGCGGAGACGGGACGTCTGGGGGATGACTAATGATCAGCTCAACTGGATGTCATTATCTAAAAGAATGTGATTAAAGCCCCCCCCCATGGTGTGAAGTTGGGGGTGGAGAGTTTGATTGTTCCTGTGATTACTGAAACATGTAACATGAGCTGTGAGTCTCATTTTCTGGGGAATTGATATGGATCATGTCTGCTGGTTTGTCGGTGTGTCGGATAAGCTGTCTCCCTGTGTATATCTTATGCAGAGAAAAGAAACTGACTGAGAGCGTTTTTTTTTATTCGTTGCCTCTGCCTGTCAGGGTAATCCCAGCTGACATAAGTAAGCGCCAACTTTAAAATTACTGCCCGTGACGTCATCGCCCACACGCGCGCCTGCTCCGTGGAGATGCCGCCGATGGCTCCTGTGCGGCCACCGCGGAGTGCACAGACGCCAACCAAGCCTCGATCTGAGAGAGGCTCTGCCACATGCGCGGATCATATCGGTGAGCTGGAACGCAGAAGCGCCTCAGCCGCCATACAGGAAGTGGCAGGGGGTTTCAGGAAAAAAAACGAGCAACAAACAGAAAACACATACAAAAAACACAGATGTGACTGCCATGATGACACCAGACCTAGCCATCCGAGGATGCAAATGAAGGCACACTGCAGCAACATTCCTCATGAAGTATAGGTTGCTGAAAAGTTTACCACCCGCCACTTTCTAGGCTCCGAGCTGCACCGCTGAGAGTGACAAAAAAGGAACACAGTACTGGAAGGTAAGCTGACTTTTATGGGTATGGGGTCCTATAGCATTGGAGAGGAGGCAGGATTAACCCACACGTAGGCTGCCATGGAGTCTTTCAGGAAAAAACAAGTTAATTGTTACATATACCTTACCTGCACACCTCTGAGAAAATACAAACCTACTATTTTGATAACAGGAAAGCTCCTTTGGGAAAATATCTGTCTCGCATCATGGTTAACACAGAGGACACATGAATAAGTTCTAACAATGTCTTGGAAGAACTGGGTATAACGTCTGAGAAGAATCTCAATGGGGTGTCAGGTGAGATGATTTGCTCTCTGAAGAATTGCATACCCTTCAATTCTAGCCCATTAGGTGGAGAGCATGTAAATCGAAGGCCTATCCCGGGGATATCTGGCTGCTAGGCTATCTGAGAGCCTATCCAGAACTAGTGCAGGGTTCGGACTGCCGGCTTGTAGTCCAACCAGAAGAGATGGTTCCACTGGCCGAGGAACCAGTCGTTGTCAGAGGTAGAGGGGAAGCTTTCACCACAAAGGGACCATCCACCTTGCTATCTGAGACTATTGTGAGTAAGCTGAGACCAGTACCAGAGCAGACTTCTCACCAACCAGGGATGGTGAAGAAGTGGGAAAGCATCAGCAAGTGCCAAGTCAGGGACTCACCGAGACCGCAGAGGTGACGCTTTTGGAGTGCCAAGCTAGGGACCTAACATGTCAGCAGTGGTGAAGCTTAAGGAGTATCTAGGAGTGCCAAGCCGGGGACCCAGCAGCAGGGCCGATCCTAGGGTCACAGGCGCCTGGGTGCAGAAATATTTCTGGCGCCCCCACATGGGTGTCATCATTTTAGTAACTCCTCCCCTTTACAAATGTTTCTATGGCAATGACTCAACCACAGAGATGCACAAAGTCTTCATTACCCTGGGATACTTACATGATCTCCTAACAATAAACAAAATACAGGAAGAGAAGCAGAATACTTTATTGGGACCTGGAGGGGGGCCTCTGATGGACACAGAAAGGGGTTCTGTTAGAAAGTCTGTTAGATGTTCGGCGCCCCCACCTCTGCAGGCGCCTGGGTGCAATGCACCCTGTGCACCCTGCCTAGGATCGGCCCTGCCCAGCACTGAAGCAGGGTGACGCTTGAGGAAGATAACGAGTGCTACAGTGAGGCCGCGTACACACGACCAAATAAATCTGTTCAAATCGGTCTGACAGACCGATTTGATCAGATTTGTCTGCTGGGCTGTTTTGGTTTGATCGCTGTACACACGATCAAACCAAAATCCCCGCCGGCAGACAGCGCGGTGACGTGGCGATGACGTGGCGACGACGTTGATGCCGCCACGTCACCGCACCAGGAAGAAAAACACTTCCGCGCATGCGTCGAATCCATTCGACGCATGTGCGGGCAGATATGTCTGCTGGTTAGCGTACTAACTAGCAGACATATCGGACGGATGGATTCCCAGCAGACAGATTTTAAAGCATGCTTTAAAATCTGTCTGCTGGAAAAATCTGTCTGTCCGCCCGTACACACGATCGAATCTGTCTGCTGAAACGGTCTGTCAGACCATTTCCAGCAGATAGATTTGATCGTGTGTACGTGGCCTTAAAGAACTCAGAAGATACTGTGGCTAGTGGATCTGAAGTCTAATGAGAGAGACTGGGAGCTCGTTGAGTGAACAACCACAGTGAGTGAATGTGAAGTAAAAAGCACTGTTCGTGTTGCAGATAGATGAATACCTTTACTGTTAGTAACAGCTACAAGATTGTTGCCATAGGAGACAGCGGTCCTACCTCTACAGAAGTGGTCTCTGGCTGGAGACCTTCACCTGTAGAGCTGTTAACCTATAGAAGTCTTGGAGTCTGCCAATTAACTATGGGTGGTGCATGAGGAGACTCTAAAACAGTGCTAAACAGTACAAAAATTGATTGATTCAAAAAAAACTATTATACATTCCTTTCAAACTGAACCATAGCACTAAGCCCTATGTTATATTTCCTTAATACACCATTACTATACCTAAGCTTCTTACCTACTGCTTTAATTGTGGCTTCATCACTAGGAATTGAATGAATATTTCTTCCGAGAATGTTTTTAATGTACTGACATGAGTATTTAGCAGAATCAGTGATGTCAGCTGTAGATATATTCATTGTGCCATGTAATCGCTGCGTCCAATGATGGAGCGATCACTTGTAAACAAGCCATTACAGGTCCGGTTCAGCTCTCCACTCTGATTTTTTCTGTCTGTTGAAACAGTTCCCCATGTCGCTCAACGCGTGTCACCAGATTTCCGTAAATAGCCGAGCTGCGAGTCGGCGCTATACCGCGCCTGTGCAGTCAGCTCTACACCGCCGACTCGCAGCACGGCTATTTACGGAAATCTGGTGACACGCGTTGTGCGACATGGGGAACTGTTTCAACAGACGTCAATCATCTAACACAGGGATAGGAACACCCAGTCCCGCAGTAATCAGAACCCGGAGGCATGGATAGGAATGCCCAGTCCCGCAGTAATCAGAACCCGGAAGCCCTGGAGAAAATCCCAATATAACGGTATGTACGAAAAAAAAAAAAAAAGACCTGCATACTGTAAATGTCCTTAGTATGCTGGATGTAAAGTTAGAATTTTTTTTAGGGTGAACCCCCACTTTAAGACCATATATTTCCTTTAATCTTTGCCTATCAGTAAGATTGTGACGTAGAAGAAAAACCTTAAATCATTATAATTAGACTTCCACTGTACCATATCCCTATTCTACCACATCTGTATAAATATGAAACCATGTTAGAAACAAACCATGTTTAATTCAAGTTGTGTTAATAATTTCCCACCTGTTACATTGACTGTCACATAGTCACTTTCTGATGAGCTGATGTTCCGTCCATTTATTTCCACCCAATATTTACATGTATATTTCGCAGAAGCATTTTCCGAGGACGCAGATATTGTATAATCACTGTGCAGTGGATCCCCTTCATGAATTTTCTCCTTTTCCTTGTAAATCTGTATTCCTTTTGCTGATTTACCAATTGGTGGTGAGCAGCTCAAAGTTAAAGATTCTTCTTTAGTATACACAGTGTATGAAGGTGTCAGTCTAATAGAGGGTGCTTGTGGGACCTCTACAATAAGATTAAAGATTACATACAATTTAATTAAAGTTTGCAACATTTTATAACAAACTATGAAAATTTATATTTAGCTTATTTCAAAATTTTCAGCATTTGTTTGTTTGTTTTGCAAAAAATAAAAAACACAGTGGTGATTAAATACCACCAAAAGAAATCTCTATTCATGTTAAAAATGTTGTTTGGGTACAGTGTTGTCATTCAAAATGTGACAGCGCTGAAAGCTTAAAATTGGCGTGGGCAGGAAGGGGGTAAAAGTGCCCAGTAGGCAAGTAATTAATGTTTGCCTGTCAGTAAAATTGTGAAGTGGAAACAAACCTTAAATCATTATAATTAGACTTTCACTGTGCCATATCCATATTCTACCACATCTGTGTAAATATGAAATCATTAGGATTAGAAACAAACCATGTTTAATTCAAGTTGTGCTAATAATTTCCCACCTGTTACATTGATTGTCACATAGTCACTCTGTGATGAGCTGATGTTCCGTCCATTTATTTCCTCCCAATATTTACATGCATATTTCCCAGAAGCATTTTCCGACGATGCAGATATTTTATAATCACTGTGCAATGGATCCCCTTCATGACTTTTGTTTTTTTCCTTGTAAATCTGTATTCCTTTTGCTGATTTACCAATTGGTGGTGAGCAGGTCAAAGTAAAAGATTCCTCTTTTGTATACACAGTGTATGAAGGTGTCAGTCTAATAGAGGGTGCCTCTGGGATCTCTACAATAAGAAGGTTAAAGATTTCATACAGTTTATAGTTAAGGACATTTCTTATCCATTTAATTAATATATCTAATTTTATAAGACAGTTTTTGCATTCATACCACAGAGTACTTTAAAACTGGACTAAAAGTTTTGCTGTATAGCTCATCCCCTCTGCTGCCCCTTATGTTCCCGGGAAGGTTCCCCTGCTGGAGGCCTTTCAATAATCAGTGTGTAAATTCTGGCTTGGCTCTGGGTTGGACTGTCTACTGTACCCTGTAACAGCACTTGGGCATGCCAATTGTCCCTGCCAGCAGGGGCCGGTAAAAGCATTATTAAAAAGAAAATGTATTCCGCTCAAAAATAATTGTGTTTGAAAAATCACTGCGCAAATACCCTGTGACATCAAAAATTGAAACAGCCTCCATTATTTCTTTGGGTCTTTTTGGGCTGAAGAAAACATATATATAATGTTTGGGGGTTCTGAGTAATTAAAAAAAAAAAAAAATGATGAATTTTACATGTAGGAAAGAAATGTCAGAATTGGCCTGGGCTGGAATTAGTTAAAGGGTATCTGACCTAACTGCACTGTATTATCATTGTGTTGACTCATTTGGGGGTGATTTAGTAAAACTGGTGCAGCTGTGTATTATAACCAACCAGATTCCAGGGTTTATTGCCAAAACTTAGGCGGCGTACACACGGCCGAGGTTCTCGGCAGAAACCAGCGAGAAGCTCGCTGGGATCCTCATTCTGCCGAGAACCTTGGCCGTGTGTACACTCTCGGCGACCATCCCGTCGGGAAAGCCGCCGAGAGAAAATAGAGAGCAGGTTCTCTATTTTCTCGGCGGCACGTCGGGATTAATAGCTGGTCGCCTTTCCCGACGGGATGGTCGCCGATTCTGACAGCCGGCCGAGAACCTCGACGGGCGGAACAATGTGCTCCGCCCGTCGAGGTTCTCGTACGTGTGTACGGGGCCTCAAAGGATAAGTTCACTTTTCGTAATATGTTACATGTTACACCCATATTCAGGGTATGACATGTTAAGGACAGACCTACCCAACCCCCAGATTCTGTTGAATCATCAAATATAAATATGCTGATGTTCTAAAATAAAAGCGAATGCTGTGACCATATATTACCTTTAACCACTTCCTGCCCATGCTATAGCCAAAAGATGGCTTCAACATGAGCTTACAATTCCGGGAGGGCGTACATGGGTGTCCCGCACAGGCGTTATGCTCTGTGATCGACAAGTCCTTTGGACTGGCTGATACCCGACCAGGGTAAAGGGACAATCACAGCAATCCTTTACCACATGATCACAGGATGTAAACACAAGTCGGTTATCTGCTTTTCTCTCCGTGAGAAGAGAAGAAGAAAGCTGATAACTGTTACAGGGACATCGGTCCCAATAGTGCATACCAGTGCTGCTAATCAGTTCCCACCTGTGCTGCCAATTAGTGCTTAGCAGTACTGCCAATCAGGGCCTTCCCAGGCTACCAATCAGTGCCCACCAGTACCACCTATCAGTGCCCACCAGTCCTGCCAATTAGTGCCTCATCATCAGTGTCACCTGTCAGTGCTGCCTATCAGTGCCACCTACCAGCGCCTATCAGTGCCCATTAGTGCCACTTATCAGTGGCCATCAGTGCTGCCTATCAGTGTCACCTCTCAGTGTTCTTCAATGCTTCCTATTAAAGCCCATCAGTGCCACCTATAGATGCCCATCAGTGGCACATATCAGTACAGCCTCATCAGTGACTCATCATCAGTGCCCACCCATGCCGCCTTATCAGTGCCCATCGGTGCCATCTCATCAGTGCCCTTTAACATACATCAGTGAAGAAGAAAAATTACCTGCTAACAAAAATCTATAACAAACTATGAACATTTTTTTTTTTAAATGTCAGCTTTTTTATTTGTTTAGCAAAAAATAAAAAACCCAGTGGTGATTAAATACCACCAAAAGTAAGCTCTATTTGTGTGAAAAAAAATAACAAAAATGTAATTGGGGTACAGCGTCACAAGACCGTGCAATTGTCATTCAAAGTGCGACAGCGCTGAAAACTTAAAATCGGCCTGGGCACGAAGGGGGTAAAAATACCCATTAGGCAAGTGGTTAATCTTCGCCTATCAGTAAAAGTGTAAAGTAGAAACAAACCTTAAATCCATATAATTAGACTTCCACTGGTCCATATCCCCATTCTACAACATCTGTATAAATATCTGTTGCGGCTGGTGTTTTTTCTTTGGGGGGGGGGGGGGGGTTGGGCGGCAAACAATGCACCCACAGCCACCCACAGCCACCCTCAGTCAGGTGGTCGGCACCGCACTTACCCCATCTATGGCGTTGGCAGCACTTCCCTCTGGGGGACAGGCGGTGGCTTTTCATGCGTCTCCTTCTCAGCATCATGGCAGCCGTGCATCTCTTCCCTTCTCCTCCCTTCTCTTTCTAGGCCAATAGGATCGCTTCTGCTTTCAGACAATCAGCTTTCTGATTGGCCGGTACGAGAATCAGTAGGACAGCAGCAAATATTAATTGTCACGCAATTTGGTGGGCTCAGGGCGCTCCAAGCCCACGCTTTTTTGAAGCCTGTTAAAGCCTCTGGCTTTAATCAAATGCTTAAAAAAAGAGAAACATTGGAATCCATGCGTCCGGCATTTAAATTAGGGGGCCAGACACATAGGTAGGGGGTGCCCCTAATGAAGCGGCCACCACTGATAAATATGAAACCATGTTTGAAATAAACCATGTTTAATTCAAGTTGTGTTAATAATTTCCCACCTGTTACACTGACTGTGACTCTCTGATGAGCTGATGTTGCGTCCATTTATTTCCACCCAATATTTACATGTATATTTCCCAGAAACATTTTCCGAGGATGCAGATATTTTATAATCACTGTGCAATGGATCCCCTTCATGAATTTTATTTTTTTCCTTGTAAATCTGTATTCCTTTTGCTGATTTACCAGTTGGTGGTGAGTAGGGTTGAGCGAACCCGAACTGTAATTTTCGGGTTCGTACCGAATTTTGTTTTTGTTTGGACCCGAATAATTTGCTGAAAGTTCGGGTTCGGGTTCGGAGTTCGGCTATGTAACGGCACGCTGCACGGCAGCCAATCGCCGTTTGTTTTACTTGTGTGACCTAGAAGCCATCACAGCCATGCCTACTAATGGCATGGCTGTGATTGGCCAGTGCAGCATGTGACCGAGCATGTGACCCAGCCTCTATATAAACTAGAGGCACACAGCACAGCTTGTCATTCTGCTTTAGCTAGGGTAGGGAAAGGCTGCTGCTGATCTCAGGGACAGATTTAGATAGGATTGCGCTGCTTCAGAAATCGAATTACAATACTCAGCGATCTACATAGCATTAGGTACTGTAGGGAAAGGTTCCTGATGTTCTTACAGGAAGAGAATTAGATAGGAGACAGTCCTACTTTACAAACCTAATTGCAGCTGCATTGCATATGTTCCTCTGACATACTCTGCCTATTGCAGCAGCATTGCATATGTGACATACTCTGCCTATTGCAGCAGCATTGCATATGTGCCATACTCTGCCTATTGCAGCAGCATTGCATATGTGACATACTCTGCCTATTGCAGCAGCACTGCATATGTTACTGTGAGATCCACCCTTTATATACTTTTCTTCTATGGTGCTATTAAAAAAACAACCATTTAGGGAAAAAATAAAAAATTTGCACTGTTTCCGCCAGTGTTTCCTCAATATCTGTAGGTGTAAGATTAACACCCTAGCTTGTATTGTTCTATTGTTGTATTAAAAAAACACCCATTTAGGGCAAAAAAATATCTTTTACAGTTTTTCAACCAGTGTTTGCAGTCTTGCCTGCATATCTGTACGTGTGAGATACACACTTTACATACTGTTTTCTATTGTGCTATTCAAAAAAAAAAATATTATTTTGGGCAAATAATTTTTTTTTTTGGTGTAAGTGTTAGCTAGTGTTGTTCTATTGTTGTATTAAAAAAACATTCATTTAGGACAATATACTACATTTAAGAACTATGAGGAGAACGTCAAATAAGGGACATGGCCGCGGTCGTGGTGCTGCTGGTGGAGCTCCTGTTACAGGGAGAGAGGACGTGGTCGATCTGTGCCAGCCACACGCACATGTAAAACACCTTTCTCAGGTGCAAGTAGGCGACAGAGCCTGCAGTGGTATTTTGTGGGGCCTAATCCGGCTCTACGAATGTTGAGGCCAGGAGCAGAACAGGCGATAGTAGATTGGGTTGCTGACAGTGCCACCAGTTCCTTCACATTGTCTCCCAACCAGTCTTGTGCTGAAAGATCAGAGTTGGCACCTGCAGCCGATGTTCATCAGTGTTTCACCTCACCCCCTTGCAAATCAGCCAAGCAGTCTAAGCCCCAAATCATGCAGCAGTCTCTTCTGCTTTTTTAAGAGTCTGTTAGCATGTGTTCCCAGGGCCATCCACCTAGCCCAGCCCCAGAAGTGGAAGAGATTGAGTGCACTGATGCCCAACCACTTATGTTTCAAGATGAGTACATGGGGGAACCATCACAGCACGTCTCAGATAATGATGAAACACAGTTGCCAACTGCTGCTGCTTTTACAATGGTGCAGACTGACAGGTAGGGCAGTGGTGAAGACTGGGTGGAAGATGATGTGGAGGACGATGAGGTCCTCGACCCCACATGGAATCAACGTCATGCAGGTGACCCATGTAGTTTGGAGGAAGAGGCGGTGGTCGCACAGAGCCACCAGCACAGCAGAAGAGGGAGTAGGGTGCCAAAGCGGAGCGTCCGTCCCCTAGACAGTATGCCTTCTACTGCCCAACGCAGCAAGGGACCAAGCACACCTAAGCCAGGTCCAAGGAGTTTCCTAGCGTGGCAGTTCTTCACACAATGTGCTGATGACAAGAAACGAGTGGTTTGCACGCTGTGCAATCAGAGGCTGAAGCGAGGCATAAACGTTCTTAACCTGAGCACAACCTGCATGACCAGGCATCTAAGTGCAAGGCACAAGCTGCAGTGGAGTACACACCTAAAAAAACAAGAAAGGCCACTGGCTCCTCCAGCTCCCTCTTCTGCTTCAGTCCCGGGCCTCTCTGCCTCTTCACCCACCTCTGTAGTGACAGTGCCACCTGCCACCCCGCAATCAGAGGATCAGCAAGCAACACTACGACCTGGGTCACCAAACATCTCCACAATGTCCCATGAAAGCATTCAGCTCTCTATCTCCCAAACACTGGAGCGGAAGAGGAAGTACTCCCCTACCCACCCACGATCCCTGACCCTGAATGCCAGCATTTCAAAATGTCTGGCCTTTGAAATGTTGTCATTCCGTCTGCTGGAGACGCAGAGTTTTAAAAGCCTGATGGCATTGGCTGTCCCACAGTACGTCGTGCCCAGCCGCCACTACTTTTCCAGACGAGCCATCCCTTCCTTGCACAACCAAGTGGGGGACAAAATCAGGTGTGCACTGCGCAGCGCCATCTGTGCCAAGGTCCACCTAACTACGGATACGTGGACCAGTAAGCACAGTCAGGGACGTTATATCTCCCTAACAGCGCACTGGGTAAATGCAGTGGCGGCTGGGCCTGAGGCGGATAGCAGTTTGGCGCATGTCCTTCCACCACCGAGGATTGCAGGGCGCTTCAGTTTACCTCCTATTGCTAACTCCTCCTACTCCGCTTCCTCATCCTCTACCGCCTCCTCATCCGGTCAGCGTAACACATTCACAACCAACTTCAGCACAGCCATGGGTAAACGCCAGCAGGCAGTTTTAAAACTTTCCTGTTTGGGGGAAAAAACCCACACCGCACAGGAGTTGTGGAGGGACATGGAACAACAGACCGATGAGTGGTTGGCATCAGTGAGCCTCAAGCCGGGCCTGGTGGTGTGCGATAACAAGCAAAATCTCGTAACAGCTCTGGGCCTAGCCGGTTTGACACACATCCCTTGCCTGGCGCATGTGCTGAATTTGGTGGTGCAGAGGTTCCTTAAAACTTACCCCGATATGCCACAGCTGCTGCAGAAAGTGCAGGCCGTCTGTGCGCACTTTCGGCGTTCTCACCCTGCTGCTTGCCTGGCAGCGCTGCAGCGTAACTTTGGCCTTCCCGCTCACCGCCTCATATGTGACATGCCCACAGGGTGGAACTCCACCTTGCACATGCTGGCCAGACTGTGCGAGCAGCAGCAGGCGATAGTGGAGTTTAAGCTGCAGCACGCATGCGTGAGTCGCTCTGCGGAACAGGACCACTTCACCACCAATAACTGGGCCTCCATGCGAGACCTGTGTGCCTTGTTGCGCTGTTTCGAGTACTCCACCACTATGGCCAGTGCCGATGACGCCGTTCTTAGCGTGACTATGCCAGTTCTATGCCTCCTTGCAAAAACGCTTTGGGCGTTGATAGAAGAGGATGTGGCACAGGAGGAGGAGGAGGAGGAGGAGGAGGAGGAATCGGGATAATTTCCAAGGCTTTCAGGGCAGTCAATCACAAGTGGCTCCGAGGGTGGGTTCCTGCACCAACAAAGGCCAGATACACAATTGTCCAGCAAGGGCACAGTTCTGGAGGATGACGAGGTGGAGGATGAGGAGAAGGAGGAACCATGTTTACAGCAGAGTGGCACCCAGACCAGCTCATGGCCATCACTGGTGCGTGGCTGGGGGGATACAGAGGACACAGAAGATACACCTCCCACAGAGGACAGCTTTTTCTTGCCTCTGGGCAACCTGGCACACATGAGCAATTTCATGCTGAAGTGTCTCCTCAATGACCGCGGTGTTTCGCACATTTTAACAGGTGCAGATTACTGGAAGGCCACGCTGCTGGATCCCCATTACAAGGACAATGTACCGTCCTTAATTCCCTCACTGGAGCGTGATCGCAAGATGCGCGAGTACAAGCGCACGCTGGTAGACGTGCTGCTGGTGGAATTCCCACCTGACAGCGGGGGCACAGTGGAAGCGCAAGGTCAAGGCAGAGGAGGAGGAAGAGGTTGCCAACGCAGCCGGGGCACCGCCAGCACCTCAGAAGTCAGGGTTAGCATGGCCGAAATGTGGAAAAGCTTTGTCAGTACGCCACAACAAGCAGCACCACCAGCTGATATGGAACGTCTTAGCAGGAGGCAGCATTTCACCAACATGGTGGAGCAGTATCTGTGCACACGCCTACACGTACTGAATGACGGGTCTGCCCCCTTAAACTTCTGGGTTTCCAAATTGGGCACATGGCCTGAGCTTGCCCTTTACGCCTTGGTGGTGCTGGCCTTCCCTGCAGCCAGTGTATTATCTGAACGTGTATTTAGCACGGCAGGGGGCGTTATCACAGACAAGCGTAGCCGTCTGTCCAGAGCCAATGTGGACAAGCTCGCATTCATTAAAATGAACCAGGCATGGATCCCACAGGACTTGTTCGTACCTTGTGCAGAATAGACATGTATACCGGCCTTACCCAGCCATTCTTGTATTTCTGATCTTTCTTACTCTTTTGGGGTGTACCCTAAATTAAAAAATAAATAAATTAAAAACAAAAACCTGTGTTGGCTACCTCGTCCTCCTCCACTTCCGCTTCCACTTACACCGCCACATCCACCGCCACCTCAACCTCCTACTATATATGGACCTCGTCCTCCTAGGTCAGGATTATTTTATTTTTTTATTTTTATTTTTTTATGTTATTTTAAGTTATTTTCCAATCCACATTTATTTGCAGAGTACTTTCCATGCTCTTCCCGACATTTTGCTGCCATTTGCAGCCCTCTAGCCCACCCTAACCCTAATCCTAATCCTAACCCCCTAACCCTATATGGACCTCGTCCTCCTAGGTCAAGTTTTTTTTTTTATTGTTTTTTTTTGTTAATGTTATTTTAAGTTATTTCCCTATCCACATTTATTTTCAGAGTACTTGCTATGCTCTTCCCGACATTTTGCTGCCATTTGCAGCCACCTAGCCCTTTCCATTAGTTATTTAGAGACATTTTAGTAGTCAAAAGTCAGGGTCCCCATTGACTTCAATGGGGTTCGGGTTTGGGTCCCGATCCCGGACTTTTTTCCGAAGTTCGGCCGAACCTATCGAACCCGAACATCCAGGTGTCCGCTCAACTCTAGTGGTGATCAGCTCAAAGTAAAAGATTCTTCTTTAGTATACACAGTGTATGAAGGTGTCAGTCTAATAGAGGGTGCCTGTGGGATCTCTACAATAAGGTTAAAGATTACATACAATTTTATTAAAGTTCCTGTTTGCAACATTTTATAACAAACTATTAAAATGTATATTTAGCTTATTTCAAAATTTTCAGCATTTGTTTGTTTGTTTTTTCAAAAAATGAAAAACACCAGAGGTGATTAAATACCAACAAAATAAATCTCTATTTGTGTGAAAAAAATTACAAAAATGTCATTCAAAGCGATTGTCATTCAAAGTGTGACAGCACTGAAAGCTGGAAATTGGCCTGGGCAGGAAGGGGGTAAAAGCGCCCAGTAGACAAGTAGTTAATGTTTGCCTATCGGTAAAATTGTGAAATAGAAACAAACCTTAAATCCATATAATTAGTCTTCCACTGTACCATATCCCTATTCTACCACATCTGTATAAATATGAAATCCTTAGGATTAGAAACAAACCATGTTTAATTCAAGTTGTGTTAATAATTTCCCACCTGTTACACTGACTGTCACATAGTCACTTTCTGATGAGCTGATGTTCCGTCCATTTATTTCCTCCCAATATTTACATGTATATTTTCCAGAAGCATTTTCCGACGATAGAGAAATTGTATAATCACTGTGCAATGGATCCCCTTCATGAATTTTGTCAGTTTCCTTGTAAATCTGTATTCCTTTTGCTGATTTACCAATTGGTGGTGAGCAGCTCAAAGTAAGAGATTCTTCTTTAGTATACACAGTGTATGAAGGTGTCAGTCTAATAGAGGGTGCCTCTGGGGTCTCTACAATAAGAATGTTATAGATTTCATACAGTTTAATTGTAAGGACATTTCTTATGTATTTAATATCGTTTACTAATTTTATAACACTGAGTATTTTAAAAACTAGATAGCTTGCCCCCTCTGCTGCCCCTTACATACCCTGAAAAGTTCCCCTGCTGGAGGCCTTTCCATAATCAGTGTGTAAATTCCTGGCTTGGCTCTGTGTTGGACAGTCTACTGTCCCCCGTAACAGCACTTGGGCATGCCAATTGTCCTTGCCAGCACCTAGCACTGCATAGTGAGTGTAGGGGTCGATGCTATGGACAACGAACACAGCTGCATTTTATTGATGCCATTTTGAATGCACAGAGATCCTGAGGCCCATTGTTGTGCCATTCATCCATGACCATCACCTCATGTTGCAGCATGATAATGCAAGGCCCCATGTTGCAAGGATCAGTACACAATTCCTGGAAGCTGAAAACATCCCAGTTTTTGCATGGCCGGCATACTCACCGGACATTTCACCCATTGAGCATGTTTGGGATGCTCTGGATCGGCGTATACACCAGCATGTTCCAGTTCCTGACACTATCCAGCAACTTCACCCAGCCATTGAAGAGGAATAGACCAACATTCCACAAAACACAATCAGCAACCTGATCAACAAATGATCAGGTTGTTGATCAGGTGATCAGCTCAAAGTAAAAGATCAAACAAATGCTGAAATTTTTTGAAGGAGATGTGCTGCACTGCGTGAGGCAAATTGTGGTCACACCAGATAGTGACTGGTTTTTGGACCCCTGAATACCATAAAACTGCACATTTTAGAGTGGCCTTTAATTGTGGCCAGCCTTAGGCACACCAGTGCAATAATAATGCTGTCTAATCAGCATCTTGATATGCCACACCTGTGAGGTGGTTGGATTATCCTGGCAAAGGAGAAGTGCTCATTAACACAGATTTAGCCCTGGTTCACACTGGTGCGTTTTGACATGCGATTTGGCATGTCAAATCGCATGTCAAAACGGCGGATTTTGCCGCAAATTGCCGGCAATGGCACTGTCCTAATCGGCGCGACGCTGCATCTGCGGCATTGCACCGATTTCAAAAAGTAGTCTCTGCACTACTTTTTGCGATTTCAGCCCGCGATTTACATTGACATCTGTGCAGAAACCTGCACAGATGTCTCTGAAATTGCGGCTGAAATCGGGACTGCCAGCGGGAGTGAAATCGTGCGAGTTCAGCTGAACTCGCACTGCTTCACTCCCGCAGCCCAGTGTGAACCAGGGCTAAGACAGATTTGTGAACAATATTTGAGAGAAATAGGCCTTTTGTCTATATAGAAAAGTCATAGACCTTTAAAGGGGTTGTAAACCCTCGTGTATTTTCACCTTAATGCATTCTATGCATTAAGGTGAAAAAATTCTTACAGTGACCGTCCCCTCTGTTTTACTCACCTGAGCCAGTTTGTTCCCTTGGCAGAGACACACTGTACCTCTCTGCCAGGGGGTTCTTGACTGTTGATTGGATGGATTGATACCAGCGCAGCCATTGGCTCCCGCTGCTGTCATTTAAATCCAATGACGTGGGTGCCGAGGGGCAGGGCCGCGTACGGCAATCTGTGTTAATGGACGCAAATGCTGGACTCATTAAGGGCGCCTACAAGGAGAATGCTTCACCTAGGGGGTTTACTAATGCAATGAGGAGCTGCGAGCGCCATTGAGGGACCACAGAAGAGGAGGATCGGGCCACACTGTGCAAAACAAACTGCACAGTGGAGGTAAGTATGGTATGTTTGTTATGTAAAAAACAAACAAAAAACAAGGGTTTACAACTCCTTTAAGTTCAGCTCATGATAAATAGGAGCAAAACACAAAAGTATTGCGTTTATAATTTAGTTCAGTGTACATTTAGGAGAGAAATGTCAGAATTGGCCTGGCCTGGAAGTACCGTATTTATCGGCGTATATCGCGCACTTTTTTGCCCTGAAAATCAGGGCAAAATCGTGGGTGCGCGATATACGCCGATACCCGCTTTCCCGCGCCGAATTTTGAATACTGCGCCGACATATACCGAGCGCAGTACACTCGGGTATATTCGGCCAGTCTCGGCTTCTTCCGCGGTCACGTCCTGGATGTACAGGATGTGAGCGCGAAAGTTGCCGAGCCTGCCCGAGTGTACTGCGCTCAGTATATGCTGGCGCAGTATTCAAAACTCGGCATGGGAAACGAGCGGGGAGACGCGAGGACGCCGCGAGGACGCCGCGAGGATGCCGGACCCGCCAAAGAGGACGCCGGACCCGCCGAAGAGGACGCCGGACTCGCCGAAGAGGACACCGGACCCGCCGAAGAGGACACCGGACCCGCCGAAGAGGACACCGGACCCGCCGCAGAAGGACACCCGAAGCCGCAGAAGGACGCCGAACCCGTCGAGGCCGCCGATGGATATCGCGCAAGACACCAAAACTGTAAGTACAAAATAACTTTTTTTCCACAGGATTGGGGGGCACTTTGGGGGTGCGCGGTATACGCGGGAGCGCGTTATACCGCGATAAATACGGTAGTTAAAGGGTATCTGAGCCAACTGCACTGTATAATCACAAGTGGAATCACTGATAGATATAATGAACCACTTGTAGATGTAATTCTACCAACAGTATTATCAGTTTGTATTAAAAGTCAGGTAAACATCTATTAAAAGTCAGGGATCAGAACAATGATACAGTGACTTTGATATTTAGTTGTGAGCAGCCTATACTTGTTATTTCTCACTTCTTGAATGCATATTATCCATATTCTGCATATAGTAGTATAAATGGATGCATTTAAAGTGCACATGCGTCTTGCAATACGTTTCTTGAACGAAAAACCTGAACTTTATGTAACATAAAAAAATAAAGAAGAGAAACTTACCAATCACATGCACATTAAGAGGCTGGCTTGTGAATGACTCTAACATTCGACCCTGTATGTTTCTATGGTACATACAAGTGTAGTTCCCACTGTCACCATGGTTTAGACTTTGTATTGAATAACGGTATACCTTCTCAGGGACAGTAGACTTCATAAGGAGTTGATCATTCTTACATATATTAAAATTGTAATCAGTACTAGAATCCGCCAAGCATAACATTTCAAGAGTCTCTCCTGTTACATACAACTGGTAGTTTGGAACCAGCATCAGAACTGGAGCAACAGGTACATCTGAAAAAACAACAACAGTAGCGTTTGTCAAGATAATAATTATTCTAGAGCCCAATGAACAGTGTGTCATTCAGTGGCGGCTTGTACTAGAATTTTTTTTTGGGAGGGAGGTGTCCTCATCAGAGTCCGCTTTTACATCAGGTGTCCCAATCAGAGTCCCCCTTTACAACAGGTGTCCCATCAGCATCCCCCTTTACATCAGATGTCCCAATCAGAGTCCCCCTTTTTTTTAACATAAGGTGTCCCAATCAGAGTCCCCATTTACATCAGGTGTCCCTATGAGAGTCCCCATTTACATCAGGTGTCCCCATGAGAGTCCCTATTTACATCAGGTGTCCCATCAGAGTCCCCCTATACATCAGGTGTCCCCATCAGAGTGCCCCTTTACATCAGGTGTCCCATCAGAGTCCCACTATACATCGGGTGTCCCCATCAGAGTCCCCCTATACATCAGGTGTCCCCATCAGAGTGCCCCTTTACATCAGGTGTCCCATCAGAGTCCCACTATACATCGGGTGTCCCCATGAGAGTCCCCCTATACATCAGGTGTCCCATCAGAGTCCCCCTTTACATCAGGTGTCCCCATCAAAGTGCCCCTTTACATCAGGTTTCCCCATCAGAGTCCCCTTTACATCAAGTGTTCCCATCAGAGTCCCCATTTACATCAGGTGTCCCAATCAGAGTCCCCTTTACATCTGGTGTCCCCATCAGAGTGATCCTTTAGATCCTTTAGGCATCCGCAACTTAGCATCCCCCTTCACATCAGGTGTACCCATCAGCATCCCCCTTCACATCAGGTGTCACCCCCACCCTCGTACTCACAGCAAGTCGCCCCAAGGACATTCTAAATGTAGCCAACAGAGCTTCTTGTTTGCAATCACGTAATTGAAAACTCGTCATGGTTTCCATAGCACCTGCGTGTCCGGCATCCTGCACACACTTAAAAGGGCCATTATTATTATTTTATTTTTTTAAATGTATTTATTTATTTTTATGATGCGTAGCTTTGAGGGGGCGACGCTTCTGCGCCCTCTATCGATGGGCAGCTACAGTGTCATTATTTCAAATGTTTTCTAAAAAAATTAAATAGCTGTGAATTATTTGACATAATATGTCCTGCATTGCAAACAAAAATCAAATAACTAAACTAAATTATTTTAATGAACTAAACTTTAGCTTTAAACCAACTTGAAAAAGAGAGATTTTTTTTTTCAATTTAAATAATACCCTATAGATACAGTAAAGTAATTGATTAATTTAGTTATTAATTATTTTATTTTTTAAGTGTATTTTTGTGCGTGAACTCGAAAGAGAGGAGCCGGACTGCAGGAGTTGGGAGTAGGCAGACCCTCCCCCCGGAGGCAATCGCCATCCTTCTCCATGCCCTTGGTGGCAATGGCGGGTGTGAGGGGGGGCCTCCCACTCACCCCGCCCTACCTGCTCCTCTTGGGAGCCCAACTGGGGCCCAACGGGACCCCAATGGGGCAGAGGGACTCCCCCTATGACTACAAGTGCACTTTCAAGTGCAGTCACTGCAGAGCCGAGGGGGACATGCAAGGAGAATAAAAAACAGCATTTTAGCCTGCACATGATTGGATGATAAAATGAGCAGAGCTTTGCCTAATTTCAGAGCTTCCACTCAGATGTACAGCGACTACACTTACAAGTGCACTTGTAGTGCAAAGTGGATTTGTCTTTTGTAAATAACCCACTGTATGTTGCATATCAAGATAAAGTGCATCCAGAAAGTATTCACAGTGCTTCACTTTTTCCATATTTTATGTTACAGCCTTATTCGGATTAAATTCATTATTTTACTAAAAATTCTACAAACAATAACCCATAATGACAACTTGAAAGAAGTTTGAAGTCTTTGCAAATTTATATATATATATAAAAAAATCACATGTACATAAGTATTCACAGCACTGTATTATCATTGTGTTGACTCTTTGGGGGAGATTTACTAAAACTGGAGCACATAGAATCTGGTGCAGCTGTGCATTATAACCAATCGGCTTCCAGGGTTTATTGCCAAAGCTTAAGCCCTGGTTCACACTGGGCTGCGGGAGTGAAGCCGTGCGAGTTCACCTGAACTCGCACGATTTCACTCCCGCTGGCAGTCCCGATTTCGGCCGCGATTTAAGAGACATCTGTGCAGGTGTAAATCGCGGCCCAAAATCGCAAAAAGTAGTACAGGAACTACTTTTTGAAATCGGTGCAGCGCCGCAGATGCGGCGTCGCACCGATTAGGACGGTGTCATTGCCAACAATTGCCGGCAAATGCCGCCGATTTAAGATGCGATTTCACATGTGAAATCGCATCTCAAATCGAAACAAATCGTACCCGGTGTGAACCTGGGCTAAAGGATACAATTTTCCTTTGCAACATGTTACATGCTACACCCATATTCAGGGTATAACATGTTATGAACAGACCAGCCTCAGTCCCCCCAGCTCTTACAGCTAGCAGGGATCATCTTCCTCCCCACTAGCTGACAGCTAGTGGGGATCTTCTCTCCCCCCCCCCCCCTCGCTAGCTGCCGCAATTTAAAAAAAAAACGCAGCCCAGCTGGGCTCCGCCCAGCCACGTCACTCATTTAGAATTCTCAGTGAATGAAAAACTACAAACCGACATCCTTTAAACTCTTTTTATTGAACGGTGCTGTGGAGTGCTATGGTCGTTTATTGAGTCTTATGCCACATACACACAATCACTTTTTGTGATGAAAAAAAACGTAATTTTATCTCACGAAACAAAACAACATTTTTCAAACTTTATTTTAAAAAACGACGTTGCCTACACACCATCGTTTTTCCAAAAAGCTCTAGCAAAGTGCGGTGACGTACACCACGTTCGACGGCACTCTGTTCCATTGAAGCTCCGTCTCATAACTTGCTTCTGAGCATGTGCGGGTTTAAAAACGTTGTTTTAAACGTCGTTTTGCCCACACACGATCATTTTTTTATGACACAAAAAACGACATTTTGAAAAACGACACAAAAAATTCAAGCATGTTCGAATTTTTTTCTGGTCGTTTTTTAGAAGACATAAAACGATGACACACACGATCATTTTAAATTACGTTTTTGAAAACAACGTTTTTTTTCATCACAAAAAGTGATCGTGTGTACGCGGCATTACCGTCAGATTTTAGGGAACACAAACACACTGACAGGTCTGCAGGAGACCTGGATGACACCAGCAATCTGCTGATCACTGGTACAATGCTTTACAATCCAAGAAGTTGTGGAAAGAGACGCCCAGCAGAGAAGCAGTATTCACAACATGAAAGGAGATTTTTCAAGTAAGCTTCTATTGGATTGTCAAATATAACTATTCTTTGTAGTGCTATTACAATGCTGATGTTATAAAATAAAAGTGTATTCTGTCTGTGACCATAGATTACTTTTAAAGTGATACTATATGTTTGATTTAAAAAAAAAATTAAATAACAAACATGTCATTCTTACCTCCACTGTGCAGCTAGTTTTGCACAGAGTGGCCCCAAACTGCGCTTTCTGGGGTCCCCTGGCGGCTCTCTCGGCTTCTCCTTGACTCAGATAACCGCCTCTGGGAAGTGCTCTCCCAAGGGGGTTACCTTGCAGGAGGGCTCCTGAGTCCTGCATTCGGCGTCCATAGCTGCCGAGTGCAGGACTTGGCCCACGCCCCTTGTCATTGGATTTGATTGACAGCAGCGCGAGCCAATGGCTGCGCTGCTATCAATCTATCCAATGAAGAGCCGAGAACCCTGGGCAAAGATCCAGCGCGTTCACGACGCAGGACTTTCGAGGGCTCTGGTAAGTAAAACGGGGGACTGGGCAGTAATCGTCAGATGTTTTTTTACCTTAATGCATGGGATGCATTAAGGTGAAGAAAACAGGAACCTTTACAACCTTTTAATCTTTGCCTATAGGTAAGATTGTGAAGTATAAACCTTGAATCCATATAATTAGACTTCCACTGTGCCACATCTGTATAAATACGAAACCATTAGGATTAAAAACAAACCTTGTGTTAATAATCTCCCACCTGTTACACTGACTGTCACATAGTCACTCTGTGATGAGATGATGTTCCGTCCATTTATTTCTACCCAATATTTACATGTATATTTCCCAGAAGCATTTTCCGAGGATGCAGATATTGTATAATCACTGTGCAATGGATCTCCTTCATGAATTTTCTTTTCTTCCTGGTAAATTTGTATTCTTTCTGCTGATTTACCAATTGGTGGTGAGCAGGTCAAAGTAAAAGATTCTTCTTTAGTATACACAGTGTATGAAGGTGTCAGTCTAATAGAGGGTGCCTGTGGAGTCTCTAAAATAAGAAGGTTAAAGATTTAAAGATACAGTTTAATTTTAAGGACATTTCTTATGTATCTAATTAATATAGTTTACTAATTTTATAACACTGAGTATTTTGAAAACGAGATAGCTTGCCCCCTCTGCTGCCCCTTACGGTCCTTGCAAAGTTCCCCTACTGGAGGCTTTTCAATAATCAGTGTGTAAATTCTGGCTTGGCTATGGGTTGGACTGTCTACTGTCCCCCGTAACAGCACTTGGGCATGCCAATTGTCCTTGCCAGCGCCTAGCACTGCATAGTGAGTGTAGGGGCCGATGCTATGGACAACAAACACAGGTGCATTTTATTGATAGCATTTTGAATGCACAGAGATACTGTGATGAGATCCTGAGACCCATTGTTGTGCCATTCATTCATGACCATCACCTCATGTTGCAGCATGATAATGCTTGGTCCCATATTGCAAGGATCTGTACACAATTCCTGGAAGCTGAAAACATCCCAGTTTTTGCATGGCCAGCATACTCACCAGACATGTCACCCAATGAGCATGTTTGGGATGGTCTGGAACAGTAGTGTTCCAGTTCCTGACAAAATCCAGCAACTTCGCACAACCAATGAAGAGGAATGGACCAACATTCCACAAACCACAATCAGCAACCTGATCAACTCTATGCGAAGGAGATGTGCTGCACTGCATGAGGCAAATGGTGGTCACACCAGATAGTGACTGGTTTTTGGACCCCCCGAGTACAGTTAAACTGCACATTTTAGAGTGGCCTTTAATTGTGGCCAGCCATAGGCACATCGGTGCAATAATCATGCTGTCTAATCAGCATCTTGATATGCCACACCTGTGAGGTGGATGGATTATTTTGGCAAAGGAGAAGTGCTCACTAACACAGATTTAGACAGATCTGTAAACAATATTTGAGAGAAATAGGCCTTTTGTCTATATATCTTTAACCCCCCCTGGCGGTTTTCCTGAGTCTGGCTCGGGGTAAAATTTCAGAACCAAAAGCGGTAACCCCGAGCCTGACTCGGGATCGCCACGCAGCATCCACAGGCACAAGTTACTTATCTTGTCCCTGGATCCTGCGATGCCTCTCCGCTGTGTGATCGAGCGGCGTCCTCTCTTGATTCACAAAGTGCCTGTGTGCCGCCGAGCTCTGTTCCCTGTGACGTTACAACGTACGGGGGCGCCAAATTCAAAAAAGTAAATAAACACATTACATACAGTATACTGTAATCTTATAGATTACAATACTGTATGTAAAAAATACACACCCTCTTTGTCCCTAGTGGTCTGCCCTGTGTCCTACATGTACTTTTATATAAAAAAAACTGTTCTTTCTGCCTGGAAACTGGAGATTGTCCATAGCAACCAAAAAGTGTCCCTTTATGTCAAAAGTGGTTTTAGAGCAGCTAGAAAACAGTGATAATAAATTATAATCACTTACAGAATTGAGCGATAGTTATTTGTGGGGAAATTCGTAATCAAAAAATAAAAGTAATGACAGCGACAATTCTGCAACTGAGCACATTTCGGTGTTGTTGATTTTATTACATTATTGAATCATTTTTATTATAATTATATTATTATTTGTAATAATTATTTATAGCTATTTATTATATTATAATTTATGATTTTGTTTTTCAAATTTTATCATACCCAGCATAGACACTTGTTTGGACAGATTTAAGTGAGCTATTCCTAAAAATTACAGGCCTACAATATAAAACGCCAAATTTCCATGCAAAATAATGGTACCGCTTTCAGCACCTAAAATCTGAAATAATCAAACCGCCAGGGGGGTTAAAGGGGTTGTAAGTTATTTACTAATTTTATAAGATCGTTTTTGCATTCATACCACAGAATACTTCAAAACTGGTCAAAAGGTTTGCTGTATAGCTCACCCCCTCTGCTGCCCCTTATGATCCCGGAATGGTTCCTCTGCTGGAAGCTTTTCCATAATCAGTTTGTAAAATCTGGCTTGGCTCTGTGTTGGACTGTCTACTGGTATGCCAATTGTCCTTGCCAGTAGTGTTGCTCACGAATATTCGCATTGCGAATATTCGTTACGAATATTGCATATTCGAGTATTCGCAAATAAATCGAATATCGCCGTGAATATTCGCTATTGCGATTATTCATATTTTTTCAAATATATTTTTAAAACAGATCACATCCTAGTGATCTCCATCGACATCTAAAAGCATTGCTGGTATGATTAGAGACCCTGGGCCAGGTAGCTGAGGCGATCCTTTTATGTTGCCGAATATTCGTAATGCGAATATTCGTATTACAAATATTCGCAAATACTTTCTCTGCCCTTCTGTGTTTTGTGTATAAAAAAATTAGCTTTAGTTTAGTCATATAAGTAGAGTTAGTGTTTAGTGCATATTAGTTTAGTAATCCAGGAAATTATCTCCGTTTTCGCGTGTTGATGAGAATTTCGCAATCAATTTCGCATTCGCATTAGCGAAATTTCGCAACATTTTTTTTTTTTGATAAAATATCACGAATATTCGATATTAACGAATATTTCGCGAATATTCTTCTATATATTCGTGAAATATCGCGAAATCGAATATGGCGTATTCCGCTCATCACTACTTGCCAGCACCTAGCACTGCAGTGAGTGTAAGATCCGATAAAGCATTATTATAAAGACAATTTATTCCACTCAAAAATAAAAAACCCAGTGGTGATTAAATACCACCAAAAGAAAGCTCTATTTATCTGAAAAAAATAAAAAATAAATGTTGTTTGGGTACAGCATTGCATGACAGCACAATTGTCATTCAAAATGTGACAGAGCTGAAAGCTGAAAATTAGCCTGGGCAGGAAGGGGGTAAAAGTGCACAGTAGGCAACTTGTTAATCTTTGCCTATAAGTGAAATTGTGAAGTAGAAAAAAAAATTAAATCAATATAATTAGACTTCCACTCTACCACATCCCTATTCTCCCACATCTGTATAAATATGAAACCATATTCAAAACAAACCTTGTTTAATTCAAATTGTGTTAAAGGGGTTTTTAATGCAGTGCATACAGCCACTGCCAGCCCCTCTGCTAGAATTATATAATGTATATACAATATGCAATTTTCTATGATTCTTCTTATAAATACAGTTTTTCTTATCCCAGATCTTCTGTCATGTGACATCCCGGCACTGTCTTTCTCCACTGTATGTATTCCGGACAGAGGGAGGGGCTGAGCTCTCCCTCTGACATCTGCCGGTGGTCACCTGACCTCCCTCTGTAACTCTCTAATACAAACATCAGAGCAGGACAGCGCTGGGCGGTCACGTGACCACCCAGCAGACATCCAAGTGAGAGCTCAGCCCCTCCCTCTGTAATACATACAGCGGAGAAAGACAGCACCGGGTGGTCACATGACGCTGATCGGGGATAAGAAAAACTCTATTTATAAGAAGAGCGTTAACCACTTCGGACCCGGGCCATTGTAGAATGACGGCCACAAGGTGGCTCTACAATACTGTGTCCTCAGTAGCCCTGACACCATGGTCAGTTTACATAGGGGAGTGCAAAAACTGTCAGGATATGCAAGGTATTATAAGTGTTACAGGGGGCCAAATCACACAGCACAAGTACTGTGCTGTATAACATGTCTTAAAGAAACAGGATCATTATATATTTTTTGGGGTTAACAAATGCTTTAATAATTTCCCACCTGTTACACTGACTGCCACATAGTCACTTTCTGATGAGCTGATGTTCCGTCCATGTATTTCCTCCCAATATTTACATGTATATTTCCCAGAAGCATTTTCCCAGGATGCAGAAATTGTATAATCACTGTGCAATGGATCCCCTTCATGAATTTTCTCCTTTTCCTTGTAAATCTGTATTCCTTTTGCTGATTTACCAATTGGTGGTGAGCAGCTCAAAGTAAAAAATTCCTCTTTAGTATACACAGTGTATGAAGGTGTCAGTCTAATAGAGGGTGCCTCTGGGGTCTCTGCAATAAGAAGGTTATAGATTTAATACAATTACATTTTAAGGGCATTTCTTATGTATTTAATTAATATAGTTTACAAATTTTTATTTATTTTTTTTCACTTCAGACTCCACCTCATAGAGTTTTCGTAAGTTTTATGTAGGACGCTCCTTTTATCCCTTTGTGTCTGTCAACAAGCGTCTCTATTCTGGTTTCGCATCATCAGTGAAAAAACTGTTTTATTTTAATTTTTTATATGCATACTTTTTTTTTTTCCCCATTTACTCCCCTAATGGATCTCCCCCCCTTTCCCCCCTCCCACGTTCTTTTCCCCCCTTCTGACCAAAATTTTGCCACATAGCTTATTCCCCCTGTCTGTCCTTTTTTTTTCCTTTAGGTCTCTTCTCTTAGATTTTCAGCATAACTCCAGGTCCTCTTAAATCTCTTCCATTTATCCCACTTCTGGTTTTGATTCTTTTTATTACCCTCAATACTATTTTTAAGGTCTTTCATGATGAATGTCCCTTCTACCATATCGATCCATTCCCATACCTGGGGGCATTCAGCCTCTTGCCATTTACATGGGATAAGCCTTTTGGCCGCATTGAGCAGGTGCGGGATTAGGGAGTTTTTGTATCTTTTAATGCTTTCTTCTCCTCCATGAAATAGGACTGTCCATGGGTCCATCTTGATTTTCTTCTCTGTGATTTCTTCTATGAGGCCCATGATAGTCTCCCAGTATTTTCAAATTTTGGGGCAGTCCCACCATAGGTGGGCCATCGTACCTATGGATCTGCACCCCCTCCAGCACGCTGCCGATTGCCCTTCTTTAAATTTACTTAATTTATCTGGTGTTATATACCATCCGGTCAGGCATTTGAAATTCATTTCTGCCGTCCGGATGTCGGTCGCCGAGGTGTGTGTCAGTTTCAATATTTTCTTTATTGTGCTCCTATCCTGTTGTGTCCCCAATTCCCTCTCCCATTTTTTTTATAAAAGGAGGTACCTCCTGCTCTTCCACTTTAAGTAAGATCTTATATAACTTTGAGATCGTTCCTTTAGGCCTCGTACACACAATCAAATCTGTCCGCTGGACCGTTTCAGCAGACAGATTCGATCGTGTGTACGGCCAAGCCGACGGATTTGGCCACCCGACAGATTTCAAAGCATGCTTTGAAATCTATCGGGTGGGAATCCGCCCGCCCGACATGTCTGCTGGTTAGTACACTTACCAGCAGACATGTCGTCCCTCACCGCCGCCGAATGGATTCGGCGCATGCGCGGAAGTGTTTTACTTCCTGGTGCGGTGACGTGGCAGCGTCAACGTCACCGCCACGTCACCGACACGTCAGCGCGCTCTCTGCTGGCGGGGATTTTGGTTTGCTCGTATGTACACGCGAGCAAACCAAAATCCCAGCAGACAGATTTGTTAAAATCTGTCGGACGGACAGATTTGAACAAATCTATTGCCTCGTGTGTACGAGGCCTCAGAATTACCTGTAGAACATAGTTTTTCCAGTTCGGTTAACTGTTCTCCCGTCCTTAAGGATTGTGGTAGTTTTAGGATAAAGTGTCTGAGCTGTTGGTACCTCCAGTTATTTATTATCATAATTTTTATTTATTTTTCTATTTCATACAGTGAGATTAAGTGACCATCCTTTATAACATCTCCTAATTGTGCCGTGTCTTTTTTTATCCAATTTCCTCCTAACGAAACTTTGCCTGGTTCAAAATAATCATTATCCTTTAATGCTATGAAAGGTGAGTTATATTCTTTATCAATTCTTTTGTGGATAGTATCCCAAATATTAAGTGCGTTTCTAGTGATCTCGTGTGTATTTATGCCGAGAGCCCTACTTTGTGGAGGGTTCCATATTATTTTTTCTAATTTCACCTCTGTTAGTGCATTTTCTATACTGACCCACCTTTTTTCTTTATTTCCTCTGGCCCATTCCACCACTCTCGATAGTACCACAGCGTCGTAGTATTTTTTGATATTGGGTACTGCGAGCCCCCCCTTCTCTTTTGGTTGTTTTAAAACCTGGAGCGAGATTCTATGCTTCTTATTCTTCCAGATGTATTTCATGATCAGGTTTTTAAGTGTCTGAAGCATTACCTTTGGTAGAATAATGGGGAGCATCTGGAATTTGTATAAGATTTTTGGTACGAGTACCATTTTACAATAATTAATTCTGCTTATCCATGATATTGGTCTATTCTTTACCCTTATTATTTCTGCTTTAATTTCATCCAGGAGTGGGACATAATTTATCTCATAGATTTTTTTAATTGAATATGTTAGTTTAACCCCAAGGTACTTGAGTTTTTCTACCCACGGAAATTGAAACTTTACTCTGAGTTCTTGTTCATCTGCCCTTGATGTATTTACATTCAGGATTTCTGTTTTAGTGATGTTTAATTTGAAATTTGAAATTTCTCCATATTGGCTACATATTTCGAGTAATTTTGGGATTGATGTCTTGGGGTTAACTAAATAAAAAAGAACGTCATCTGCAAAGGCAGAGAGCTTGTGTACCTCATCTTTTATTTTAACTCCTTCTATTTCTGGGCACCTGCGTATCTGGGCCAGCAGGGGTTCTAATGATAAAACAAATAACATTGGTGACAGGGGGCATCCCTGTCTTGTTCCATTTTTCATTGTAAACGCTTGGGAGAGACTTCCATTTATTTTTATCCTTGCTGTCGGGACTTGGTATAGAGTTCTAATCCATCTCATTATCGTCTGCCCAAACCCCATTTCTTCTAGCGTGTTTAGCATAAATCCCCAGTCTACCCTGTCAAATGCTTTTTCTGCGTCTATCGACAGGAGTAGACTGGGGGGGGGGGCGCTTTCTTTCATTTTTTGGAGGACCAGGAGGGCTCTCACCCCATTGTCTCTTCCCTCTCTCCCCTGGATGAACCCCGTCTGGTTAGGATGAACGAGTTTTGTCATCTCCTGTTTTACTCTTCCGGCCAGTATCCTTTGCGAATAATTTGGTATCAGCATTCAGCAAAGATATCGGCCTGAATTCTGAACAGGTTTTGCCATCTTTTCCTTCCTTTGGAATAACTGTAATAGTCGCCTCTGCTGCTTCTCTACTTAGCGGGTAGTCTGTCCCCAGCCCATTAAAATATTGGCACAGTCTAGGGATGAGAATCTCCTTGCATTTTTTATAGTATAAGACGGTAAAACCGTCCGGCCCTGGGCTTTTACCTAATGCTGAGTCTGCTAAGGCTATCTTGATTTCATTTTCAGTGATGGGCCTATCCATCTCCAAAGCGTCACTTTGACTGCATTTTGTGACCTCTGCTTCCTTTAAGAAAACTGTTATTTTGTTCTCCTTCTCTCCCTGTTCCCACTTCTTCTGTCCCACTGTGTACAGCCTCTCATAGTACCCTCTAAAAGTCTCCGCTATTTCTTTTGTTGTATGTACTATCTCCCCTTTCTCATTTTTAATTTTTTCGATATAATTTCTTGTTTTTTTTTTCCGTACCATCCTGGCCAGATGTTTATTTGTTTTATTTCCCCACATATACCTTTCTTTTGCTATTAAATTAAATTCCCTTTTTGTTTCTTGATTTATTAACTCTTTTAGTTTGTTTTGTTTATTCACTAATTCCTGATATATCTCTCGTTGCTTTACTGATTTTTTATGTTTTTGTCTAGATTGTATATCTCTGCTATTATTTTATCTCTTTTACCGCTTCTTTCTTTTTTTTCCTCGTCCCTTCTGAGATCAGGGTCCCTCTTATCACCGTTTTGTGTACGTCCCACAGTGTTGCTCCCGAAATTTCATTAGTGTCGTTTATCCTAAAGTATTCCTCCAACTCCTTTTTAATCCTAGCTAAGCTACTCTCGTCCATCATTAATTCCTCATTGAGCCTCAAATTCTGGAATGGTTTCCGGTTTCCTAGTATGTTTAAGGATACACTTATTGGGGCGTGATCTGAGAGTGTCATGGCCCCTATCTCCGCCTTCGTCACCATCTCCAGGCCGCTATGGTCCAAGAAAATGTGATCGATGCGGGAATAGCTGCCATGAACTGATGAATAAAACGTGTAATCCCGCTGTCCCGGGTTGAGGGCTCTCCATACGTCAACCAATTGGCTTCTGTATAAGCAATTTTTTATCTTTTTTAAGAGCGCTTTTTTCTTCTCTTGTGACTGGGAGGTCTTATCTATCTCCGGGTCGAGACAGAAGTTTAAATCCCCCCCCATAATCACCTTCCCTTGCTTGAAATCTTTTAGTTTTTCTAGTAAATCAACGAGATATTTTATCGGATGTGCGTTAGGAGCTTAGATATTAACCAATGTACATTCCATCCCTTCCAATTCCCCCTTTAGGAAGAGAAATCTCCCATCGGGATCTATCAACCGGTCGGTTAGTATGAACCTAACCCCTTTGGCTATGCCAATAGCTACTCCCCTAGCTCGTTTGGATATGGTATCTCCATAATACCAAACAGGAAAATCTGGTGAATATAGCTTAATATTGGATTCTATTGAAAGGTGAGTTTCCTGCAGGAAGGCCACGTTCGTTCTGTAACTTTTCAATTCCTTTAAGATCTTGTGTCTTTTGTGTCTTTTTGTTTTGTTTGGGCTGTTAAGGCCTTTCACATTATACGACAGGAGTTTAATTATCGGCATCTTTTTCTCTTTTTTTTCTTATCCTTTCTCTTTTCTCGGGGGACATATTTGTCATTCTTTAGACTGTTCTTTCTTCTTGGCTCGTTTGGTGAGATAGTTCCTCCCCCCGCCCTCCCTTCCACCTCCCTCTCGATCCTTCTTCTCCCTCCCTCCCCCCCTCCCCCCTCCCTCCCCAACCTCCTCCCCTCCCTCCCCCCCTCCCCCCTCCCTCCCCAACCTCCTCCCCTCCCTCCCCCCTTGTTGGCCATCTATCGGCCTCTGGGCCAACCTCCAGTTTGGGCTTGGCTCAGAATTCTCTAGATGGGACCTGGGATTTAACCCCCCCCTTCGATCCAGGGGGGGGGGAGAGATGCCGGTCTTCAGCTTGTATGGTAACGTCCCCTGGCCCCCTCACCTCCCCTCCCCCCCCTTCTACTCCCAGCCAGGGAGGTCTGGTATTTGAATATCCAATCTACTGCAGAATGTTTTTGGATCCTCCGGGAATCTTAGAACAGCGACTTTCCTTCTTTGATCCCTATTAGACAGGCTGGAAATCCCCAGTTATATTTAATTTTCTGGGTTGTTAGCTGAGTCAGCAGAGGTTTTAATATTCGTCTTCCTGCCAGTGTTTCTGGCGCCAGGTCAGAAAAAATCTGGAGCTCTGCTCCTCTATATACCAGAGGTGGTTTCCCTCTTAAATTTTTCCAGATCTTTTCCTTTTCTTCATACGCCCTAAAGCTTACTATAACATCTCTTGCCCTCTCAGTGTCTGTTCTTCTGGGGTTACCTACACAATGAACTCTTTCTATCCCAATTGGGTCCTCTAAGGGTTTTTCCAGTAGTGGATTGAACATTTCCTGCATCATCTTCCTCAGCTCCTCTCCTTGCTCCTCTGGTATAGATTTAATTCTTAAATTTTTTCTCCGATTTCTATTTTCCTGGTCTTCCAATTTATATAGGATATGCCTCTGCTGTAATTTAATCTGTTCTATTTGATCTTTTAGATGCGTTGAGTCTTGTTTTTGTTTTTCCGTTATCTCTTCCACAGACTCTATTCTGGAGAGGAGGTGTCCTAGGTCGGTTCGTAATGTTTGTATTTCTCCCATTATTACATTCTCCAGACTCAGCAACATCTCTGCCATTTCACTCTTTGATGGTCCTGATTCGTCTGGTCTTTGTTCATCTATCCAGCTGCACTCTGGTTCTTTATCCAATGCCCCTTCTTCCCTTAGTTCCATGGGTTTTTCCTTTGAGGTCTTATTTTGGGGATTCTTGTTGTCCGTCTTTTTATCTTTGTTTACTTGTTGTTTTTGTTTTTTTTGTGTCCTGGGATCGCGGACTATCATCTTTTGTCATATATTGTCTGATAGAGCTTGTCACACTTGTGTTGCTTGATACATTTGGAGGCGTTTTCGGAGGGCCCCCCTTTGTAGACCTACTTGTCATCCTTTGCATGGTGTACACTCTTCTCCTGATTCTCTTCCCCAGTTTGATCTCTTGAGTCTTTTCCCCTTATTTTCTTCCACTGGGTCCTAGAGATCGTGAGGGTCTCCCTTTGGCCCTTTTAACGATATGTTCACTATATGCCAGCGGGTGCCAGGACCCTTGGGTCGTCCTGGGAAAGCGGGGGTACGGGGAGAAATTTTTGGGGGGTATCTCGAGTGTTCCCACTCGTTATCTCCTTTCTATTTAGCTCCAGTCCTCTCCCCCTTTTTTTTTAAGTGTACTTTGCGCCTCCCCTGGTGCTCTCTGCTTTTCCTGTCTCTCCGTCAGGT
This sequence comes from Rana kukunoris, assembly GCA_029574335.1. Taxonomy (NCBI): domain Eukaryota; kingdom Metazoa; phylum Chordata; class Amphibia; order Anura; family Ranidae; genus Rana; species Rana kukunoris. Next base: position 263,391,123 of record CM056049.1, read on the forward strand.
TAAGAGTGGTATTCCCTCAGATTTGAGCCCCTCTGCGGCTGGTTTTTCTTGTCTACCCCCCTCCTTTTAGCCTTAACACTTCAGCATATTATCCAATTTGTAACATGTATCTATACAGACAGTATATGCAATATATTATACGACAGTGCCGTTCACAATATGACGGTAGTACTAGAGGTTTCTTTTAGTTCCTTTGAGAAAAAAGTCCTAGAAACTTTTTTGTAAAGGAGTAATTGTATTTCTCCTTATGTTCCCAAGTGTGCAACAAGGAGTTACCTTTAAGGCCTTGTACACACGAGTGAATAAATCCGCTGAACATGGTCCGACGGACCATTTCAGACGAAAAATCTTCTCGTGTGTAGGGGCAAACGGACCGTTCTGGCCGGATTCCTCCGGCGGAAAATTTCCAAAGCATGCTTTGGAATTTTTCCGCCGGAGAGCTGTCCGTCAGATATGTCCGCTGGTTAGTACAGAAAACCAGCGGACATATCTGCCCGCACATGTGTCGTATCCTGTGAATGGATCCGACGCATGCGCGTGGAAGTGTTTACTTCCTTGTGCGGTGACGTGGCGGTCACGTGGCGGCGTCAACGTCACCGCCGCGTCACCACACTGTCCGCCGGCGGGGAATTTGATCCGATGGTGTGTACAGCCATCGGATCAAAGCAATCCGGTGGACAGATCCGATGGGAACGGTCCGTCGGACCGTTCCCATCGGATCTATTCCCTCGTGTGTACAAGGCCTAAGAGTATGTTTTTATATATAATTTTGTATTTTTTTACTCCTCTTCTGATCCCTCTTCATTTCATTATGTCAAAAATGAGGGAATGGGGGAGGAAAGAAGAAAATCATACCTTCAAAGCTGGTCTTCTGTTTATAGTTGCTGAGATCAGTCTCTCCCCAAGAGGATCAGTCAAAGGGGCTTACCTTTCCGACTTCCCTGCAAACCCTTTGGTTTTTTACCTCAGGTGGTGGTTGCAGTAAGAAGGACGGGGTTAAGGAAGTATCTTGCCTTAGCGCTCCACGCCTCCTGCTGGTCGTTTGGAAAAGTGGTTTTCGATACAGGACGGGGGTGCAGAGTAAAGCGGCTGTTTCTTCCGTGACCGCTGGTCTCAACCCCTGTGGATGCTCGGGAGGAGGAGGAGGTGGAGGGGGGAGGGTGAGGAGGCGATTGTGCTACGGCATGCAACTCTGCACACCGGACGTCCAGCTGGGACGGCTGCTAGATAATGTCAGCGCGCCGATGGGCTGCTCGAGAGCTGCGTGTGAAGCACTCGCTTCTCCCCTGCACTGTCCGCATCTTCCTCAGCCTCGCTCAGCCCTTCAGCCCGATCCGTCCTCTCCTCTGGATGGCTTCCGACCCGGCAATCCCGTGGCTCCTCCCACCTACAGGTGCGTCACGTCCTCACGTGCACGCCATCTGGTGTCCTACACTGTTTACTAATTTTATAAGATCATTTTTGAGTACTTTAAAACAGGACTAAAAGGCTTGCCTGATAGCTCGGCCCCTCACGTTCCCAGGAAGTTTCCCCTGCTGGAGGCCTTTCCATAATCAGCGTGTAAATTCTGGCTTGGCTCTATAACAGCACTTGGGCATGCCAATTCTCCTTGCCAGCACCAAGTACTGCATAGTGAGTTTAAGATCTGATAAAAGCATTATTATATATATATATACATATAAGGCAAAGATTGCTGCACAAATTGTATTATTCAAAGAAGATCCAGTTCCATGATGGAACTTTTACAATGGATCTTATTTTAATAATACATTTTTGTGCAGCAATCCTTTGCCTTTTTTCTATATATAACCAGTGGGATGGTTTGATTGCATTGTACGTACTGATACACGACAGTCATACCACCGTCATCCTACTTTGCTCTGCGACATCAGTCCTATATCGGTCCTACATCAGTCCTACATCCATCCCACTTGAATGAACAGGAAACTACTTTGGTCTGACTTTGTATGTATGACTTGTACTTTAACCAATCAAAACAATTCCAGTGTGAGATAAATTCCTTTTACTGCTGCTATAATTACCATGCCGGATCCTACTTTTATCCGACGTAAATGATATTAAATGGGCTGAAGTAAGATCAAAATCGGACCAAAGTAGTGCAGGGAGCATTTTCAAAGTCGGACCGGCTTGTGTTGGACCAGCTAAAACGGCTCCCATAGGGAAACTTTTATTTTTACACGTCATGCGACATGAGTGCCCAATGTCAGAGCATTTGTTGTACCAGCGTGAACCTGGTCTAAGACCTGTCCAGTGCTGTTCACCTCATCTGTTTATATATATATGTATATATATATATATATATATATATATATATATATATATATATATATATATATATGTATATGTAGCACTACCCCCAAATGAGCTGCTGGTTGTTTTGGGTGGCACATTTACCTCGTGGCTCTTCCGAATTCCTAGGGGTGAATGGTGCACCGAACAGCTATACCGCTTGTGATCCTCAAAAGTGGGAACCCAGTCGATCACTGGGTCCCCGTGGCTGCTCAGATGTTCCGGACCAACATGGTTCCGGAACCAGGAACACCACGTGGCACGCACGTCCCGGCCAGGTAGGCCATAACGCTGGGGCGCTGTGATGTGGTCACCCTAAAGGTGGGCGCAACACTGGCAGAAGACCCAGACTCAATGGCGTCTGTTCCATAAGTAATACCCCAGCACAACAGAATTAGCCCACAGCACAGCCAAGCTGAAACAGAGACCCTGTTTTAAACATTATAATTTGGATCAGAGTTCAACTACACTCTGATCTCCCTCTAAATATAAATAGCACCGGTACTTCAAAGTAACCAGGCGCTACATATATATATATATATATATATATATATATATATATATATATATATATATATATATATATGTGTGTGTGTCTGTATCTCATTTAGGGAGAGTCTCTTTCTGTCTAATTGTCCTGATCATGAATGTCACCAGGAATGAAATTGATGGTAAATCTAAAATTTTAAGTGGCCTCTGGAACAGGAATAGAGGGGACATCATCCAATAGGGACAGTTGTTCCATCAACAACTGTACACACACATGTACTGCTGGGTTTGGCCATATAGGTCAGGTTGTCAACAGTTTAAAAGCAAAAATAAAGGAAGGAGACACACCTTCCCAATGCGTATAAGGAACCTCCATTTGGGATTTTTAAGGCAATAAAACACATTTTCTATAAAAATTATATAATTTATTTATTGGGTAGAATTTTCTTTGTGGGAGCTGGAAATGGAGAAGTTTCTCCTCTTTTGGTCTCTTAACAAATTGTGTATATCCTTTTTTATATACAGCTGTTGGGATACGCTTTTGAGTGCTAAACCTTTGGATCTTAATATATCCATCCATCGTGTAGATGGTAAAGGTACCTTATTGTGGATTTTGGACTTTTCCTTGCTCTAACACTGGGAATGCATCAGCGATTTGCTGTTTATGTACTTCAAATGTAAGTTGAGATCCTTATGTATACTTGCAGATACTTTATATCAACCTAAATGGAATATGATATATTTTTTATGCAATTATAAACACTGTATGTTTGACTTTCTGTAGATAGTGATACAATATCCCTGATAAAGATTCTATTGATTATTGATCATTGTCACCGCCTGTCTGCACTGGTGGTCACTGAATCATGTAGTGGGCAGTATCACTTTACTCTTGTGTTATATTTGTATCCCCACATGTTATATGCTGATATTTCAGATGAACTTATTTTTCTACTAAAATATTTATTTTTTATAGAAAATTTGTTTTATTGCCTTAAAGATCCCAAATAAAGGTTCCATATACACTTTCTTATGCTATAAGGGATAATGGCAATTACATGTTCAGTTATAGGATTCACTCTATTTTCCACCTTCCCAATGCTCCCTTGCTAGTGCTGGCATTTTTTCCCGTGGGCTGGGCTTTGGGTATTTTTATTGGCCAGCACAGTATGATCTCAAACCTGCGCATTTGCAGGAGCTAGTCATTCCAGCACACAGGATTGCCCCATCCACTGTATGCTGAGCTGGCACACAAAGCTCAGTTTACAGTCTGGGGATAGCTGTGAGCAGGCAGGTAGGTATGATTTACTGCAGAAAATACATTGCCAGTCTCTTGTGCAATAAAATGTCTGCCTGCTCACAGTGGTGGTTATTTACTAAAACTGGAGACTGCAAACTCTGGCACAGCTCTGCATAGAAACCAGTCAGCTTCCATGTTTTATTGTCAAAGCCTAATTGAACAAGCTGAAGTTAGAAGCGGATTGGCTATTATCAATACTGGGCCAGGGTCGGTCAGTGCCCATGGCAAAGATCCAAAACTGCACCCCCCTCCTCCACTTTTAATAAATGCCGTAGAATGTGTGTATCACTCTGCAGCTAATGTTTGAACCTTTGCATCCTGTTCCTGGGGCAGCTCCCCTCCTGCCCATCCCTTGTCCCGGCCCTGGCTACCATGCACAGTTGCACCAGATTCTAAGTGCACCAGATTTAGTAAATCTCAGTGTATCCTAACAGAACTTTAGTTTTAATGTAATTCTGTCTTGGACCTGTTCTTCTTTGTGCTGCCCTAAGTGCCACCCTGTGGTGACAACACTAATATACTTATATAACCTGTACTTCTTTAATCTGGCTCTGGAAACAGCTACCTCCTATGCCGTTTCACAAATGTAAGAAAATTGATATTATTAGATTAGCAGTAGATTCATAAGAAAGAGAGGGGAGGGAGGCAAAATTACACTGGGCAAACGGGTCCAATAGTCAAAAACCCCCCAAAATTATTAGCTACTTATTGAATAATTACAAGCTGGAAGCTTCTTGTTTCAGCAATTTTTTGACATGCCTTTTACCATCATGGAGACAGACAGGAAGAGAACATAAACAAGTGCATACTTAGATACAGAGGGCCAGATTCTCGTACTTTTTCGTATGTGGCTGCGGGGCATAGCGTATCCTATTTACACTACGCTGCCGCAACTTTGGACGCAAGTGCGGTATTCTCAAAGCACTTGCATCCTAAGTTACGGCGGCGTCGCGTAAATGCGGCGTCATAAGGCCGCGTAATTCAAATAGTGAAGGAGGGGGCGTGCTGTATTTAAATTAAGCGCGCCCCACGTCAAACGAAGTGCGCATGCGCCGGCTGGGAAAAAAGCCCAGTGCGCATGCTCCAGCTCACGTCGGAAAGCGTAGTTGAAACCGACGTCAAAACGACGTGATCGTCACTTACGCAATTCCCTATTCGCGAACGACTAAGTAAAACAACGTAACCGATGGAAAAAGACGACGCTTACCCGACGCCATACTTAACATGGCATACGACGGAACTTCGGAAACATACCCCTCATATAGCAGGGGTAACCTTACGCATACGGAAACGACGTAAACAACGGGGCGGCGTAAAAACTTTCGGGAATCGGCGTATTAGGCTCAATTTGCATAGGCAAATGAGAAAACAACGTAAAGGCCACCTAGCGGCCGGCGTTGTCATTACATCTAAGATCCGACGGTGTAATTGCTTTACACCTGTCAGATCTTTAGTGTATCTATGCGTAAGTGATTCTATGAATCACTCGCATAGATACCCATTGAAAAAAACTGCGATACGACGGTGTATCTGAGATACACCATCGTATCTCAGCTGAGAATCTGGCCCAGAGGATACTTCGTCTCATATCATAGAATACGTGAACTATACACTATAATACTCCAGCGCCACCTACTGCATAGATAGGTTTAATGCATACAGTATTGTCAGTTTATTAACAACTTTACATTACATGCTGTTGTTTTTTTTTTCCAACAAAAATTACTACAACAAGGTAAAAACCTGGTACTTTCTAGGATGCCACCCAGGGATATAAATTCAAATAATACGCAAATTTATAGAATGTTTTTAAACTTGTATGATATGGTTAATATAATGTAAAATATTTTTATACCAATGTTTTGAATTTCTATCCTTGGTTGACATCCTAGAACGTCACTGGTTTTTACCTTGTTGTAGTCATTATTGGATTATAGTTTGTCCATCTTTTTTTGGGGGGGTTTTAGATATAATAAGTCATTTAATATGTTGTATTACCTGCCACATTAATAGTGATGGACCTGCTCATAGTAGACTCTATATTAGTTCCATTTTCAAGTTCCTGGTATAGACACTGGAATGAGCCAGCATCTTGCTTTGTCTTGATTTTAATATCAAAATTGGTACAATTTGTACTCTGTTCAGTAGAATGTATTTTTGACCCTTCCTTGTAGAACTCAAATACTTTGCTATTCATCGAATCAGCACTGCAACAAGTAAAATTTACATCTTCTCCCAGCTCATATATTTGATGGTTTGGTAATACATCAAGTTGAACAATATCTGCTTTATGAAGATAAAAAGAGAGGAACAGATTAAAACTACTTATCAACACACAGTTCGTATACAGATTGGCTGCCAGCATATCCTTATTGAACAGTATACAAATAATGCTTTCATGTTAGTCAATTAGCAAGACATATAACTGTAGCATTATGACATAACTACCTCTAGTATTGCCTATTATTTAAACCATGTAGGTGCTACCATCAATTTTGTTATATGCAATAATTTCCTGGTACATCTAACATAAATAAAGCGGAAGGTAGGGGGGATTTAATGGAAGGGGGGAATGGGGATATCTGCAACTGTAGATTTACTGTTCTCAACAAGTAATCAACCACATTCATACCATCACAGATTAAGAAGGGGGCATCTAAATTAGGAGGTAATATTTGACCCAATGTTCCCATTTTTTTTAAATTAGGCATTTTATAATTACATTTTTTGGTCACTTTTATTATTGTTTTTATATCTGCAAGCTTCATACTAGTTTTTCATGACTAAGCAATGACTTGTTTTGCTTTTCAGTAAATACATGCTTAAAAAGTTTATGTGGGGGGGGGGGGGGGGGCGCGCACGCGGGCTCTAGCGGGACAGTCATGTCAGCCTAGTGCTCCGCTTCATGAGGAAAGAAAGCCGCGGATAACTCGCTTCCTAACCGGTCACAACTGGACAAAAACCCGGTCATTAACTACAGGAAGGTGAGGGGAACATTTTAATGTATAATGGTGCTGGGTGGCTCAAGAAATAGAGCTAAAACGACACTTGTCAGCGGCGCGCAGCAGACCAAAGGCTCAGTTAAGGTGCCAGTCACCTCAGAGCGGCTCCCCTCAGGTAAGGGGTAGGAACAAACAGCTAAAACAGCCAAACCCATGGCTTCTCTGACTAACCTTACCGCTGATAGTGAGGATGAAGACACGGCTGCTATTTCACAAACTGTACCACAAGACAACACAGTTTCTGCGGGATTAATTAATCAATTTGAAAAAATGCTCTGCAAAGTATTAAAGCAGACATCTGACCAGATTACCTCAAATCTCACCAAGGAGATTAGAGAATTGGGTACTCGTACAGAAGCACTGGAAACTAAAGTGGAGGACATTGAAACCTACACCCATGAATGCTTACCAGAAATAGACTCCCTAAAAGAAGAGAACCTAATGCTACAGAGCAGATTAGAAGAATTTGAAAACCGTGCCAGGAGATCTAACTTAAGATTTAGGGGAATCCCAGAGTCTGTGGCAGGGATGGACTGGCCATTGGGACTACAGGGAGTTTCCCGGTGGGCCGATGGCTCAGTGGGCCGGCTTCAGTGACAGCGGACCGCTTCCCCCCTCCGCTCCTCTGTCTCTCCCTTCCTGCAGTGCTCACCTCCTCTCCCTCCCTTCACCTGGGGGGAACAGAGAAGCAGGGGGAGGACCAGAGGAGCAGGGACGACGACAGAGGAGCATGGGGGAGGGGACAGACAGCTGACTCAACAGCTATGGCCTGGGAGTTTCTCACTTCTGCCTAATCTTGTCCCATAAGGGGGAGCACCAAACTGATTCCTTGCCCCGGGTGAAATAATGTCTAGCTTCCCCCACTGGTACTGCCTATAAGAATACCAGTACCAGCCGTTCTACTCTAATAAAGTAGAATGGCTAGTGAAGGGGGAGAGGGGGTGCGGGAGTTGTCCGGCCGCCATTGGAGAGACCTGTCTAAGTGGGCCAGTCTGGATGAAGTCCAGGGCCAAATTTTTGTCCCAGTCCAGCCCTGGTCTGTGGTGGACCTTCAGTCCACCATAATGGCTATATGTCAGGAACTACTTCCAGGCATTGCAGTGGAATGTTTGGAGATGGACAGAATACATAGGGCACTCTCCCCTAAAAAGGTAGATGGCCCCCCCAGAGACATAATAGCGAAGTTCCATTTTTACAAAACCAAGGAGCAAATTCTGGCGACAGCAAGGGAGAAAGGGATCCTGTCTTTCCAAGGCTACAATTATCAAATGTTTGCAGACATATCACAACTAACCATTGCCAAGAGAAGAGCAATGAAACCTCTCTTGATCGAATTACAGCAGCGTAACATAAAATATCAATGGGGCTTCCCTTTCTCCCTCCGTTTCACGATTCAAGGGACCAAAATAGTCTGCAGAACACCCGACCAACTACACCAGGCCCTAGTAGACTTTAAAATCATTGATCAACCCTCCTCGGCTTCCACCTCACGCAGAAGATCAGCACCAACCTCTTCTAACAACCACTCCAACCAACAAGAACTGAATGGCGGACCCCACCAATCCACCAAGCGTGGCAGATTCGCACCACAGACCCAGGATCAAGAAGACACAATGGACTGAACTTCTCACACTGCCACTTAACTCTTCCTCTCAATTTAGGCTAAGTAATTGTCTGTCAACAGGTACTGTGTTGGTCCTATTCCCCTGTAAACATTACCACCTCTTTTTCCTTTTCTCTTTATATTAGGTCTTGACACCAGTATAAGGTGATATAACCACCTTCCTGATCAATCATTTGTTATAACCTCGGCAGAAATTAGTGCTTATGTCTTGCCCTTAGTATGAAATGTTTACTCCTAGTTGTCCCATATTATATGTCACAGGCGATTGCCTATGATGATAACCTGGTATTGCCTCTCCTTTCCGCACGGACCACTATAAACTCTTCCTCACAAATGCCCAGATGCCCTATTGTCACTCTCGCATACTTCCGTCTAAAATACTATTTGAGGCCTTTATTTAAACCCCTGATCATATGTACTAATCTGTTGGCTATCACCTGGAGTAACCCTATGGCCTTGTCAACTGAAGGGGAAAACCACGTTGCCCACATCTTCCCCCCTGAATTGCATACCCTGCAAGACACTAAAAAAGGCCCTGCCAAATTCCGAGACTTTACACAGGCATAGGAATCCCTCTGCATTTAAAATACACTTTTATATTATTGAATGCGGCTTTCTGACTCGTGGAAAAAACACGCGTCTCAACCAGTCCACCTCAGATCCCCAAACTAATATGTGGGGATTTGGGAGGGACCCTCTATCCCTTGGTGAGGGATCTTTTCCCTCACTACGGGCACACCCCGAATGCTTATTCAGTGATTTGTTGTTCAAATATGCATTAATCTACAATGTATTCTTTCTTTCATTTGAGTCTACCTATCCTGGACCCTCATCTTTGCCTTCCCTCACCCCATCCGCAAGGAGCGACCTGGGCCATCCCCCTCCGAGGAGGCAAGGTAAGATAAAACTTTTGGTTTGGCTGCCATGGCACCCTTAAACTTGATTTCACTTAATGTACAAGGGTTGAACATACCGCAAAAACGTACGAAGGCTTTTAGGCTCTTTCAATCCAAAAAGGCTCACATTGTCTGCCTACAGGAGACACATTTTACCCCTAACACCACTCCTAAATACTTCCATGCTGCATACCCACAAGTATATACGGCTTCAGCCCCAGTTAAGAAGAGAGGTACCCTGATTGCCTTCCACCGATCTACCCCGTTTACTTTGAGCACGGTACTCAGAGACCCTGAAGGTCGATACCTGATCCTAACAGGATACATCCTAGACACACCGGTAACAGTAGTATCATACTATGCCCCTAACCTTAACCCTATGCCGTTCTTGTCACACCTTCTTCAAACTATCAATGCCCATAAAATGGGCTCTCTCCTAATATGCGGGGACTCGAATCAGGTTCTGCTTCCCTTTCTTGACAGATCTCCTTTATCTTGGGGAAAACAATCCCCTTAGATCCTAAAACAGCGTTATTAAATCTAAAACCTGATAATCTCCCACACAAGCAGTTCAAATTAATCATACAGCTTCTTACTGCCGCAAAAAAAACCCTTGCGAGGGCATGGAAAACCCCTAATTTATCACTAAATGAAGTCACAAATAGAATGAACACAGCAATGTCCCACGCCAAGATGATGGCAATTGACGTGGACACGACCACCAGATTTGAGAGTCTATGGAAACCCTGGATAACATATGCTTTTCCGAACGCATTTAATAATGAAGTTGTATTGCCATGGTAGTCCAGCCAAACTGGCACCCCCCCGCTCAAGCCTCTCTCCGGCAGTGGAGATCAGGTCGCTCCTGCGGATTCCCCTCCCCCTACTCCTTCTTCCCTTTCTCTCCCCCTCCTTTGAACCCTTGTTCTCAAACTAACAATTCCTATTTTCATGTTTGTTGATACAAAGTTGTACCGTATTTATCGGCGTATACCGCGCACTTTTTTGCCCTGAAAATCAGGGCAAAATCGTGGGTGCGCTATATACGCCGATACCCGCTTTCCCGCGCCGAATTTTGAATACTCCGCCTGCATATACCGAGCGCAGTACACTCGTGTATAGTCGGGCAGGCTCGGCTACTCTCGGGCTCACGTCCTGGAAGTACAGGACGTGAGCGCGACAGTAGCCGAACCTGCCCGACTATACACGAGTGTACTGCGCTCGGTATATGCAGGCGGAGTATTCAAAATTTGGCGCGGGAAAGCGGAGATCGAGCGTGGAGGACGCCGCAGAAGGACGCCGGACCCGTTGAGGAGGACACCCGAAGCCGCAGACGCACACCGGACCCATCGAGGAGGACACCCGAAGCCGCAGACCCACGCCGGACCCGACGAAGGGGACACCTGAAGCCGCAGACGCACGCCGGACCCGACGAAGAGGACACACGAAGCCGCAGCCGGACCTGACGAGACCGCCGATGAACGCCGCGCAAGACACCAAAACTGTAAGTACAAAAAAACTACAAAACTAACAAAAAACTTTTTTTTCACAGGAATGGGGGCCACTTTAGGGGTGCGCGCTATACGCGGGAGCGCGCTATACCCCGATAAATACGGTATATTGTTGAAATTTCTTGAACCTGTATAGCAGAACTCTAGAACAGGACATAACCCTGGATTTAACCCAGATCAGTCTGGTTACATGGTTTATCCCTTAAGCGAACCAGGGTCGATAGTTAGTTAGTCACATAGCTAGTCAGCTAGTCATTTAGTTAGTCAGTTACTATATTTGCTTATTCACTTTGCCACTAATGACTTCGTATGCATTGTTTAATTACCTGTAAATTGTCTCTCTTGTAACCAAAGATATTTAGGTTTACAAGTCAAGAAGTTTCTCTTATGATGTATACCCTCTATTGTACCCTTTTTTCTTCTCACATTGTTGTTATGCACTTGTACATTCTTTATCACATAAATAAAGATATTTTGACAAGAAAAAGTTTATGTGAATGTTGTGTGATTTATTCAGGTATTTTATTTATCAGTAGTAGGATTTTTGTGCAAAGACCGTACTATTTGATATACTTTAATTCGGATTCTTTAACTATTGGACAAGTTTGCAAAATGTGAAAAAAGTGCAAGCATTTTAACAACCTCAAAAGCACTGATGAATAGTTTGATACAAATTAACACTACAGTGTTACATTTGGCACCCTTCAGGGGGAGGGGGAAGCAGATAGCTGTCAAATCCAGGTATTTGCTCCCACTTCCAGGGAAAATCACAGCACATTTTGCGGTGATCTACGCAATGTCTGGCAAATCCCCCCCAACTGTCTTCTGGGAGACACACAGGTCCCAGAAGACAACAGGGCCAATCGTAATGTGGAGCACGACTCGCACATGCGCAGTAGGGAACCAGGAGTGAAGTAAAAAGTCTTCACTCCCTGGTTAAATGAAACAATATAGTGTAGCGTTGAAGTGTGAAACTACATGAATAGTGAAATGTATGCGGATGTGCACAAGAATGATAATAAAACAAAAATTGTGAATATACAAATAGTGATAATAAACCACTGTAGGAAAAAGACAATAAGGTGAAAGTGAGTGAATATGAATCCACTCAAACACAAAAACACAAAGTGTGTATAAGTCCACTCAAAACCAAAGGAAGTGGTGATGGTGTACAAACAATAAACACCAAAGTCCAAAGGGACAAAGGGGGAAGTCCACTTCAAGGTGTAATTTGAAGTGTGTAGTCAAAATGATCTATTCGGATACCCATAGTTACTTCAAAAACTTCCAAAAAGAGGAGTTGTGTGGAGACACCTGTTTTGGAGAGCTGTGAGAGTGCTGGAGGCTGCTAATCTAGTCAGCAAGGACTGCTAAAACCTTGGGATGAAGACCCAACTCATATTTGGCAAGAGTACCCAAATATTTTCTTCTTTTTGAAGTAACTACGGGTATCCGACTAGTTAATTTTGACTACACACTCCAAATTACACCTTGAAGTGGACTTCCCCCTTTGTGCCTTTGGACTTTGGTGAGTATTGTTAGTGGATCGTCACCACTTTCCTTGGTTTTGAGTGGACTTATATTCACTTTGTGTTTTTGTGTTTGAGTGGATTCATATTCACTCACTTTCACCTTATTGTCTTTTTGCTACAGTGGGTTATTATCACTCTTTATATATTCACAATTTTTGTTTTATTATCACTCTTGTGCACATCCAGTGCAAAAATTTCACTATTCATGTAGTTTCACACTTCAGCGCTATTCTATATTGTTTCATTGCACTATAGACTTTGTTTGTTTGAGTGTTAGCAACTACACTTCTTTTTTTGATTGGGTTTAGCGCAGTATTCCCCCCCCTTTTACATTCACTGCCTGTTTCCCTTACCAGGAATGGCGGCGGAAGCACCCAGGAGTCGATTTGAAGATTGGCTTCAGGTGCCGACATTGCAGGCTCCCTGGACAGTGCTGTAGGAAGTGATTTCACTACCACAGTTAAAAAAAGAGCATATATGCCATATGCCATTGAGCTGCAGCACTGATTTATTTATTTTGACAGCAGCATGGTTTGCTCTCATGATACATAAATCCGTGAAAAGAAAAGGTTGGACAGCCGCATTTCTAAAAATCCTTAAAAAGTTCGCCTTTAATAGTAAAAAAAACAGCACTACAAATCACAGCAGGCAGTGGGGTATGAGCTTAAGCGTTTCACACTGTAATGTCAGCGCTTAGTCATGAACTATGACTAAACGCTGACATTACAGTGTGAAACACGGCAGCTTATACCCCACTGCCTGCTGTGATTTATAGTGCTGTTTCTTTTTACTATTAAATGCGACCTTTTTAAGGATTTTTGGAAGTGCGGCTGTCCAACCTTTTCTTTTCAAGTTTCAATATATATGTAGGCCCCTTTCCCCACCAGTTAGTAGAATGCACATAGTATGTAACTAAATTTCTAGAACAGATTACTTTAAATTTGCCAGATATAATAAAATATTTACCTGTCGCCAAGAAGCATGGGACAAAGAAAAACAGCCCTGAAATAAGAAGATAAACGTTATAGAGCAGAACCAGCAAGGGCTGTAGGAGGACAACATTTACAACCAGTATAGAACAGACATGAAGCATACACTTAAAGTGGCTATATAGTCTTTATTTGAACTTTTACCTACAGGTAAGCCTATAATAAGGTAAAATAATGTAGGTAAAAAGAATATCTCCTAAACCTGTAATGTTTAAGAGATATTCCCCCTGCTATGCGCCGCTGAAGTCAGCGACGCATGCGCATCAAGGATTTTCGGCTTAAAGCCCGGCAGACGCTGGAAAGAAATCTCCCGCACGCAGTGACGACATTATGGCTCCAGACACTCAGAGCGATGGAGCCGCGATACCCGGAAGACCCGACATGTCAAAATGTCAACTGCCTCGGCGTGGACCGGGTAAGATACAGACACCTCGTTCTAAGGTAAGTATTTCATAATGAGCTAGTATGCGGTGCCTTACAGGTATAGTAAAAAAAAGTGTCAGCGGGTTTACTACCGCTTCAAAGCTATTGTCTGCTTCTTTATTACTATGTAAGGTTAATCAAATCAAAAACAGAGGCTCCTTTATTCAAACGAAGACCTGAAGAAACTACTGTTATAAAACATACTAATTTTGTACAATAATATACAGTTATAGACCTTATACACACAGGGCATCTGTGAAAACACCTCTGAACGCCAGAACTGCTGGCAAGAAAGGGCTGTTCTACAAATGTGGCAAAAGCCGCGTATTACACCCTCATTTAGGCCCTTTTAAGCGTGTCTAGTGTTTGAGCATTAATTCATTCTATTGGCCAAAATGTTCATTTATTCTGCCCATTTAAACGCATTAATACTCAAACGCTAAACGCATCTAGTGTTTATGAAAAATCATGCATGTTTAGATGTATTTAGACGTATTTTGCTCTTTTTCTGCTCTTAAGATACTCTCAAGAACAAGCCTTTTAGTTTTGTATTTTTTGTCTATAAACGCTCCTCCTCTAATATGCCTGTAAACACATTTGGACACATAGGCTTACATAGAGCTGGAAAAAAAAAAGTATGCTCGACACCTGTAAAAGCGACCAGTTTTTTTAGCTTTGTGTGCATGAGTCCAAATAGGCATTCCCACGCAAAAATTATATTTTATTTGGTCACCACTAGTGGGTTGAATTACCCTCTAACTTTTTGTAGTTTTTTTGTAACTCATTGGTGATATCTCACTGGCTGCTTGAATTCCCTAACCCCTGCCTTGTCTTTGATGATACCATACTTTTTGCTTCATGATCTCCCTCGCACAGAACCCACCACTCCACTGCCTCTGTGCTTAGTGATGACAATTTGTGTCTGGGTGGCAATAGACTGTGACATGTGCAATTTGCATCTGGTGGCATGTGACTGTGGCAATTTGCATCTGGTGGCAAGTGACTGTGGCAATCTGTATCTGGTCGCATGTGACTGTGGCAATTTGCATCTGGTGGCATGTGACTATCTGCATCTGGTGCCATGTGGCAATCTGCATCTGGTGGCATGTGACTGTGGCATGTGGCAATCTAAATCTGGTGGCATGTGGCAATCTGCATCTGGTGGCATGTGGCAATCTGCATCTGGTGGCATGTGACTGTGGCATGTGGAAATCTACATCCGGTGGCATGTAGCAATCTGCATCTGGTGGCATGTGACTGTGGCATGTGGAAATCTACATCCGGTGGCATGTAGCAATCTGCATCTGGTGGCATGTGGCAATCTAAATCTGGTGGCATGTGGAAATCTGCATCTGGTGGCAAGTGGAAATCTGCATCTGGTGGCATGTGACTGAGGCATGTGGCAATCTACATCTGGTGGCATGTGGCAATCTACATCTGGTGGCATGTGGCAGTCTGCATCTGGTGGCATGTGGAAATCTGCATCTGGTGGCAAGTGGAAATCTGCATCTGGTGGCAGGCAATGTGGCAAGTGGCAATCTGGTGGCAAGTGACAAGCTGCATCTGGTGGCAGATTCGGCATTATGGTGAGTTCAAATATTTAATTTTATATTACAATATAATAACAAAAAAACTCACCAAAAAACCTTTAACACACCAAACAATCCTCTTTTAAACATCATAGAGAAATGACTTAACTAAAAATGTATAATTACTTACCAAATTGTATTACAATTATGCTTGTCATCATCTTCTTTTACCTAGATAATGATCAATCCAAAATAATCCACCATGAGAAAACAAAGAGCAGGGAAACAATGTGGAAGAACCAAAGAACAAAAGGAAGACTGACAAAAGTCTGTGCATAGTTTGCTGTTGTTACAGTAGGTAGGTAAAACAAACATATGCTAGAATAACACAGGAAACCCAGGGGTGTCCAGGAAATGTATGACTGGTCTTGTTAAGTCGGTGTCTCTTTCATTATGACTTTAAAATTCTATTATTAAATGTTAAAGTTAGGTTAGGTCTAAAGAACTGGTGCCACTACCAATCTCTAGCTCAACAGAAATGACTATATACTGTATCTCACAGACCCTGGCATGCAGAAATGACCAGAAAATATTTTGTGGGCAATCCAGGATCTTTCCAAACTTGCCACACTATCAAAATTATTTAACTTCTTAAGCCCTGTATACACGATCGGTCCATCCGATGAGAACGGTCCGACGGACCGTCTTCATCGGTTCACGGATGAAACTGACTGATGGACTTCATGAACCGATCGTGTCAGAATGAGGTGTCGTAAAACACAACGACGTGATGAATGCTTCCAAGCATGCGTCGACTTGATTCTGAGCATGCGTGGATTTTTAACCGATGCTCGTGCGTACTAACGATCGGTTTTGACCTATCGGGTAGCCGTCCATCGGTTCGATTTTAAAGCAAGCCATCTGTTTTTGGACCGATGGGGCCTACACACGATCGGTTTGGACCAATGAAAACTTCAGTCCTTTTTCATTGGTTTGAACCGATCGTGTGTACGCGGCTTTAGAGATAGGGGAAAACTGTTTCCAGTATACACAAGGGTCAAAACTACTCCTGATTTTCTTCAATTAGCTTAGGGGCTCATTACAGTGTGATGGGCACTGACTGGATACCTGCAGTACTGTGAAATCTGCTCTGTACTGTGCTGACATTTTCAGGCTGGAGGATAGTTTATTAGTCTATAAAAGTGGGTTTGAGTGGAAAATTAAAGAAACAGCCCTCCGACTTAATTATCACCCACTGCACTAGGTAAGGAACCTAAAACCTAGCTGCTGCTGTAAGAATATAAATGTGAAAAATAATATATATGTACTACACCATCAAACTAAACAGGTGACATGTAATATATAAAAGCAGCGCTTGAAGTAGTGAAAAATGTGGTTCCCACTAACTAAATAATGTGACTATATGTGACACATAACATATATATCGTATAACATAAATCACCTGATACAGTGAAACATAAACATACAAAACGGAAATATTAAACAAAAGAGCGAAAAAAAGTTCAAATCCTGTGATAGTCAGTGAAAAGGTGAAGAAGAGTTCATAGATAAATTGTTGGTGTCAATCTTCTCAATCTTCCACCACACCGCCTGTGCTCAGTGAATCCTTCACCCTTCCAAAATGCGCACTTACCACAAATAAATGCCCAGCACTCTCGTGTTGAGGCACAAAAGCAAAACTCCAAATCTCTCCAAATAATCGATATCAGTGTCCAATTCAGTGATAAATTCCAACGTGTTCACATAAATAAAGAAAAAATAGCACTATAGTGTAATATTGTAAAACCAGTTTTAATCACACCACTAAAAAAATCTTCATAAAATGCACTCACAAACTTAATCTTTCACCAAACTTTGAAAAACAAGTGACAGCATAGGTTTCCAAGTATCCAAAACAATAAGCTAGTGGTCACGGCGGACCCTCGATCGTTCCCAGTGTACTCACAGCACCCTGGATGCTGCTCGATGTGAAGATGGTAATGGAGTTGGCCAGCTAGAAGTATATTGTGTGTCCGTATGGTTTACACAGGATCAAAGATAAATGACCACGCCCCCGACATGTTTCGTCATACCGACTTAGTCATGGGATTGGCCACAAGCTCTAAAAGTCGCCCTTTTATTCCGTTCCTCCATCGAAAAAGACGCGTATGCCGGAAACTGCGTCGAAAGTGACGCGATCACGCAGCGTGCTCACGCTGACGCGATCGACGTCTCTTCCCGGACCTATTACAGGTCTATGTGTATTCGATGTTCCGTCGAAAATGAAACTCCGCCCAGCCTACCCCGATTCGCCATCACGTCGGAAGTGACATTTCGATCTAGGCTAAACACAGCACAAACAACCAACACTGCTATTGGTCGAAAGTCCCCGTGACCACAGAGCTCATTGTAAAGCTAGATTTAGCACCCGGATCTCCTTCAAACAGCTTTAGTTATGTCAGAAACTGATAGGCGACTATCGTCCAGCCTCTCAGTTACGAAGTGTCCTTCGATGAGCAGACAGGCCTCTCCTGTGACACCAGCCTCGTGCTCGGTGTCCCCCAGACAGGTTCTCCATCGATCGCCTTCCTTCCACTTTGGACGGACAGCACAGGACCACTTGCCAATTGTAGACTCAGTCTGCCTACTGAGTCTACGGGGTAGATTAAGGTCGCGTACACACGATCAGACGTGTCGGATGAAACTGGCCCAAAGACCAGTTTCATCGGACCAAATTGATCGTGTGTACGGCCCATCGGACCGTTGTCCATCGGACCAAAGTTTTAAAACTTGCTTTAAAATCTGTCCGATGGACACCTGTCCGTCAGACCAAAACGATGGTTAGTACACAAAAGCATCGGACCAAAAACCCACGCAGAATCAAGTCGACGCATGCTTGGAAGCATTGAACTTTGTTTCTTCAGCACGTCGTTGTGTTCTACGTCACCGCGTTCTGGCCCGATGGGATTTTGGACTGATGGTGTGTACGCACATCAGACCATCAGACCACTTCAGCGGTGGTCTGATGAAAACGGTCCGTTGGACCAGTCTCATCTGTTTGGTCTGATCGTGTGTATGTGGCCTAATGCTCCAGATCAACGTGGTCCCGGAGCCAGGTGGAAGGCGGCAAGGCGATGACGATGAACCAATGGCGTCTGCCCCTTAAATACCCCTCCCCAGCATGCACAGCGAGGCGATCAACCCTCCTGATTGGCTGCCTAGGAGAAGTATCCACACGATCCTGATTCTACTGCTGCCACCTACCGTCTGGGGGTGCCTGAAGTCCCTAAACAGCAGCATGAGCACACAGTACAGCCAGAGCTGGAACAGAGGCCTTAAATTTGGCCAAATTAACATGGTCAGAGTCAATTAACTCTCCGACCCCCTTTTTAAATTTACAGCAGCACCTGCTATGAAAGTAGCCAGGCGCTACATAAGGACTTGTGAATGCAGGCCTGCAGAGGCGGCTCTAGGCTTTGTGAGGCCTTAGGCAAAACTTAGACATGAGGGCCCACTAACTCCCATAATGGGAAAAAAAAATTCAAGGAAAAAAATGGCTGCAGAAAATGCACGGATCTAGCACACAGGTGATCAGCACCACTTCCAGGGCACCCTCCTCACCCATCAGACATATTCAGCCAATGCAAGAGGGCGGGACAGAGGGGGAGGTGAGAAAGAGAGAGGGGTGATAGAGATCCGATTGCGCCACCATTAGTATTGATTACAGGCAATTTAGGCGGCTGCGAGGCCCCTGTGTGTAGGCCCCTGCCTAATTTTCCTAATTAGAGAGCCGCCTCTGCAGGCCTCAGTGCAGGATCTGGATCTGAGCACTAATATTAAGGCTTGTCTGGCCTGGATCAAAACTGTAAGGACCTGCAATCGCCTATAGGAGACGTTCAATTGAACAGTTTAATATTATTGTCATTCTGACAGATTTACATTACTATTATGTGCAGGGTGAAATAATTTTTATTTAATTTATAAGTAATTTGACCATACCCTGAGACTAACCCAATATGTGAAATTATTCATTCAAGTCTATCCTTGATATTTGCAATATGGGAAATTGAGAATGGTTCAGTACCAATTTTTTTCCTATTTTCAGTGTGTGTTGATTTCTTTTACCTAGTAATTTTCAGATCAGGATTAGGAATGTAGGTTGTGACAATTATGAGGTCTGATGACACAGTGGCATTCCCATTTTTCCAAAATTAGCATTTCTGCATCAAAGCGCAAAGATGTAAACCAGTCTGTAAGACTTACCTTTCCTTAAAGGGTTACTAAAGGTTTGAATAAAAAAATAAAATAAAAATAACAAACATGTCATGCATGTCATACCTCCGCTGTGCAGCTCGTTTTGCACAGAGTGGCCAGAACCTCATCTTCTGGGGTCCCTCTGTGGCTTTCTCAGCTCCTCCCAACATCAGCTAACCCCCCTGGGAAGCGCTTTCCCAAGGGGGTTACCTTGCGGGCGTGCTTCCGAGTCTTGTATTCGGCATCCATAGCCACCAACTACAGGACTCTGCCCCTCTCGTCATTTGTAGTTGATTGACAGCAGCGCAAGCCAATGGCTGCGCTGCTATCAATCTATCCAATTAAGAGCCGAGAAGAGCCGAGAAGCCAGCACGTTCATGACGCGGGACATTCAAGGGCTCAAGTAAATCGGAGGGCCTGTAAGCATCAAATAGTTTTTTCACCTTAATGCATAGGATGCATTAAGGTGAAAAAAATGGGAAGCTTTACAACCCCTTTAAACGGTCTGACATCCCTTGCCTCTATCTTCTACCTGGCTTCTTTCTGGTACTGGGCTGTGCCTATCATCATTGGCTAATGCAGGAGTTCAGTTATTACATCACAAAGGATCTGTGCTGTAATGTACACTGAGCTGTGTAGCTCAGTATATATTCTAAAGAAGACTTTGAGCAGGCAGGTAGGTTTATTTTATTGCACATGAGACATTGCAATAAAGAGCCTGGCTCGCAGTTTTTTTAAATTAGATTTTAGTTCCATTTTAAGAGCCATTTCATGAGTTGTGTGTTCCTGTCTACTGTGTTTGTGACCGGTGTTTGGGGTGTCATTAACTTAATATTGATACCCGTTGCAGATCACAACTGCAATTTTGAACTTGGTGTAGGAAACATGCAAGGAACCTGGGTTTTCTGCACCAAGTTCTGGTGTGAAGGGGTCTTAAAGCTTATATTTGTACTGCAGCCAACAAGGAATGACAAATTTTATTAGAATCGGTAATATGTTGATTGTCACATTGTAAAACCACATCATCTGAAAATAATGATAGAGTTTAAGTGACTTTAAAGGGAGTGTCAGCTATGGTATATTCTAACACTTCAGTACTTCCACATAACACCCCTCAGCTCTTTCGTTTGGGTGGAAATTGAAAACCTCTGAAGGGAAAAAAAAAAGCTGCAGCAATTTCAAGCTAGACAAAAGTCATTCGTTAGAGCCGATAACTCTGATTGGACTTTTTCTGCATGAAATCAAAGATCATGCAAACTTTGCAAGTTTCAAAATTGTTACATCAAATTTCCTATAATTGTATATTATTTAGTTTGTGCAGGGCCGTCGTTAATATTGATTTAATATTGAATATTGATGGCAAACATTAATGCCGCGTGCACACAACCGTTTTTCGGGCACTAAAATGTTTTGGTTTTTTTTTTGTCATTAAAAACGATCGTGTGTGGGCTCCAGAGCATTTTTTATGATCTAAAAATCCTCCCGTTCAGCGGCAATAGTCTCTGTGCTGCTGAACTGTAGGCGTTCATGACCCTAACTCTACTACCACCCCCAGATGGGAGGAGGGATTTTTTTTCTAGGATCAAGCCTTGACGGTGGAAGGGAGAGGGGGCAGCATCTTCTGGCCTGAAATCACAGGCCCAGGTGGTAAACACAAGATTTAACAGGCAATAATATGAATTATCAACTTTAGAGTTAACGTTAGAGTTCCTCCTTAGTGAGTATAACTATGAACACTTAGTCACTGCTAAATGAAGAAGAAACAGGGAAGTCCTTAAATGTTCGGTATCTTCAACTAGCTCTGCGTTGGTGCACTTGGTGTCCTGTTTGTCAGGATAAGCAAAGTGTATTTAAATATATCCTGGCAGAAAAAGTGATGTAAGTATGTTGGCGGTATCCTGGCAAACAAGATGGATACTATGACTGCTCAGCAGAGTATACAGGTTTCTACAGGTGTAGGCACAGGTAGACAACAATGTCTGCATGCAGTGTCTTTAAGGTGGGCAAGTGCCCGCTCATCAATCCTGCGACCAAGAGATCAAGAGACATGTCCTGACAGGCAGGTTCTTCAGGTGACCTGACTGGCTACCTTGCAACCAGAACCCCTTACGTCCTCAGGAACGCCTGGAGATGCACCCAGTGTCTTCCCTCAGGTGGAATGTCTGAACCGTCTGATCGTTACACTATGGCAGAAGGCAGGGGAGGAAGAAAGGCAGGCAGTTGCCTGTTCAAGCGCAGTTCGCACACTGTGCAGAGTCAGTGAGGTGATGAAGTGGGAGAAATCCCACGCAGAAGCTAACAGGCTCTCTCTCTCCCTGAGAGCCTGCCTGTGTGTATCTTGTCAGTAGCCGGCGGGAGGTGCAGGGCCTGGGGGTGACAGAGCGGCACACGCTACAGAATATTTCAAGATGATAATGATTTGAAGCACACTTGCAAATCCACTGAGTAATGGCTCTAAAAGAAGAAATACAGGATATGGACTGGATGCAAACCCCTGATTTTAATCTAACTGAAATATTGTGGGAAATTTAAAATGTACATGCAAGGAAACCCACAAACATCGTGCAACTGATAGACGTTTGCCTGGAGGTGTGGTCCAAAATTTCAGAGACTAGTAGGCAGTTATGTAAATGCTTATAAAATTTAATTTGTACTAAATGGGTCAATACAACCTTTTGAGGCCAAGCAAACTGATAAGAGGCATTGAGGAGCTCAGCTATGAGGAAAGACTAGAGGAACTTAATTTATTCTCTCTTGAAAAGAGGAGAATAAGGGGGTATATGATCAACATGTACAAATATATAAGGGGTCCATATAGTGAACTTGGTGTTGAGTTATTTACTTTATGGTCAACACTTAGGACAAGGGGGACACTCTTTACGTCTAGAAGAAAAAAGATTTAATCTCCAAATACGGAAAGGTTTCTTCACAGTAAGGCTGCATTCACACCTGAGCGTCGGTCGTTCGGTCGTTTTTACGGGCGTTTTTTGCCGGCGTTTTGTATTCAAGCTTATATGCGCGTTTGCATACAGCGTCGTCCGACGTTTTTGTACTTCAACGTTTTTTATTTTAGCCAATAGGAAAAATTATCATCTTTTCATCACTTGTTGCTATGTTGGTAGATTTTTTTTTATCTTCTGCCTGGGTGAAAAGTTCTATTGATTAGAGCGACAAAACGCCCATAGCAAACGCTCGTTGTCGCGCAAGTCACTTGAATCGAGCGTTTCCATTACTTTATATGGGAAATGGAAACGCTCAAATACGCATAAACGGCCCGATACGCGCGACAAGAAAAGGTCCGGGACTTGTTTGAGCTTCACGCGACCGGCGTTTCGGCGTTTGGCGTTAAGATGTGAACAGTCACCATAGACAATAATGTTATTTCATCCCTCCGGCGTATTGTAGCGTCGCGCTTCAGGTGTTAAAACGCCTAGGTGTGAATGCGGCCTAATAGCTGTGAAAATGTGGAACAGACTCCTTTCATAGGTGGTTCTGGTCAAAACAGGCATAAAAACACAGGGCGTCCGCCAACGTCACCTCTGGTACCTCATACGCGCATTCGTCACTCCACGTGACTTCCTCAGGAGTAGTTAAGGTGACATAAGGGTACTGTTATATAGGGTAGCTTGTTAATGCGTATGAGGTACCAGAGGTGACGTTGGCGGACGCCCTGTGTTTTTATGCCTGTTTTTTATTTCAACCTTGTGAGTACCCATTTATTGTTTTAATAAAACCCCCCTGTTTTAATGGTACCTGTTGTATGGACATTCACCCTGAATAACACTGTTGTGTGCGATTTCTGGCACTTTGTGCACCAGATTGTTATAAGGAAGTTACACTTTATATGTTATTTTGCACTGTCATTGGTTTGGCAGCCGGCTTAGGCTGCATTTAGCACGTTTAATATATATTTCTTATATACACCACTGTCATTTTCTGACATTACTATGTATAATAGTTAGGTTATTCCTTTTTTCTTTTTTCCACATATCTAGTTTTTTGCCACACTTCCTCTTCATTTTATCCCATCCCCACTTTCTTCCTTACAGCGCAGCACTACACCCCCCCAATTTATAACTGGGTAATAACATTTATAGGTAAAGTTGATCCAGGGAAAATCTGATTGCCTCTCGGGGAATCAGGAAGGATTTTTTTCCCCTGCTGTAGCAGATTTGAGCATGCTCTGCTGTTTTTTTTTTTGGTGCCTTCCTCTGGATCAACTGTGGGTATAGAATTGGGTATATGGGATTGTACGATATTTTATTGTTTATGGTTGAACTAGATCAGGGGTGCCCAACCTTTTGAAGGCCAAGGGCCACTTAAGCAACTTAGTAACCAGTCACGGGCCACAATGAGCGGAGTGGGCAGATGACAGGTCTGTGTCCAGTCTGGATATGCAAACCAGACACAGCCCAATTTACTCTATGGGCCTTCTGATCCAATCAGACGAAAGGGGACAGATCCACTTTTTTTTAGCAGATCGGATTGGAGGTAAGCGGGTGTAAACAGACAAAGTCTGTTTACATCTGCCGCTCCATAGAGGTAAATGGAGGGTCTTATTGGGTAAGACCGTTTGTGTAAAAAGGGGCCAGAATGGGGCCAAAGGGTGCTTTTACACTGAATGTCTGTGGTCTACCCATGAGCAGCGTTCCTGTGGTTTTAGCATAGACGTCCATTATATCTTTGCAGGTGTGGTGCAGTTTCTGAAAAGCTGCTTGCTTCCTCTACTGCCGGCTTCATTTACAACACTGATGCTCTGGGATGGCAGGTCGTTAACCTGCATTTTTGGGGTTGCCAACCAGCCATCCCAGAACAGGAGGTCGCGGGCCACATCAGAGGGCTCTGCGGGCCACTGGTTGGGCACCACTGAACTAGATGGACTTGTGTCTTTTTTAAACCTGTCTAACTGTGTAACTATGTATACTTTTTCCATGGTACATACAATATATTGATATTTTTGCTGAATAAATGATTGAAAATGCAAATTTTCATTGTGTTTTTTTTTTTTTCAGGCATTCCCCTTTTTTGTAGGCGCTGTTTGAATGAAGGGCTAATGTATTCCTAGTCAAATATGTTGCAAAAGTGAACAATTTCCAGGTGTGGATTGCTTTTTAACATAAGTAAATACTGTGATTCAAAACATCAGTAAAAGCCTTTATCACCCATTAGGCAGCACATTTGAACAAAGGCCAGAATGTGGATGTGACACAGAAAAGCTCCAAAGACGACTAAAAACATGCTACAGGAAACCACAGACATGCCACATAGGATTACAGACAGGAAACACAAGAATGCAGACATGTTCCTGGTGATTGCCAGATACCCTCTTTTGTACCAAGTTGAAATAGACTCCTGTAAACTGAACACTAGAAAATGTCTTATGGGTTGGCTATAAATATTATACACGAAGCAAGAGGTTTCTCAGAGAAATCAAAAGGGCTAATTTATGTCATGAATGATAATGTCATTGATACACCTAGCAAAGAATATCATGTAAACTACAATATGCACCCCTTATTTATTCACATGGGGAGGCAATATTTGGGTGAAATTTTTCTCTCTAACGGGATGAACACCCCAAATTTGCATTAATTGTACATCCTGATACCATTCTTTGACTGGCAACCTCATTGCTTGAACCCAGCATGCTGTGTATATTTTCAATTTTTTTTTTAAACCTATCCAATAAAATATTCATCATCCTTTATAATACATGAACTAATTGTCCTTCTCTACACATCCCTGAAGAAGGTTATCCCGAAAAGCGTTGGGTGTTAAGAAGGTTCTTCTTGTATTTACCTATATGGTGACAATCATTGGATAGTATTTTAATTTAATATTTAAAAAATGTTTTGATGAATATGTACAATTATGAATAAAACCTTTTTGACTCTCAATATCCTGTATATTTTGAAATATTATAAGTGCCTTAAAAGTCCACCCAGGGGAACCCCCTTTTTCTTTTATCATATTAAGTAAAACAGTCTGCATCTCCACTGTACTTATAGTCCTGCAGAACCTTAGATTTAATGGTAGTCTGTGCTGCGCATCCATAACATGGGCTTCCACTGCACCCCTGTGCAATTGCGGTCTTCACTGCAACTACAATCTGCCTCCGATGTGCCATTTTTGTACCCGTAACTTCCAGACTCCCCCCTGCTTAAAGCTACATGGTGCCCCTTGCTTCTTTTATGTTCCAGTATCTGACACATACCCTCCTCCATGACTGTGAGTACTTGTTGCATAACCTGTGGATAGTTTGCAGCGAAATCTAAACTCCTGTGAGGGGCTCCCTGGCAAACACCAATTACATCTTAGATTCCTCTCTCAGGAAATGCATGGATGCTTTTGCTCATTGAGGAGCAAGGTGTAGTTGGACTTATATTAACAGGGGTGATTTCCATTGTTTTTCAGTCCTCAGTTATATTATCTTTATGGTAGGGCCAAAGGCATGATTTTCTATTCCACATTTGAAGTCCAACATGCTAAGATGGACAGATTGTTATGAAATACTTATAGGACTCAGTCGATGTCTGTGGCAGCACTTCCTGCAAAAATTAATCCATCTCAGGAAAGCCAAATCCGATATAAATGTTTTATTGGTTTACACTTCAAAAAGAGAAAACACAATGCATATACCCCTTAGGATTGATTTGTTGAAGGCAAATAGTATGTTCACTTTTGAAGGGAATTCCCCCCTAGCTATATTTCAAGGCTAATGCCACGTACACATGGTCGGAATTTCCGCCTGAATTTCCGACGGACTTAGATAGAGAGCAGGCTCTCTATTTTTCCGTTGGAAATTCCGACAGAAGTCAAAAGTCAGACCGTGTGTACGTGGCATAAGTGGTTAATCACCAGGCCCATGCGCTGTCATGTAGGAAAACATGGCTGTCCTAAACTAAATGCAAATACCAATTTAAAAAAAATCAATATGTACAGTATATATGAACTATAGGGCTCATTTACATTAGCCCTCTGAGGATAAGCATTTGATAAGCAGGGTGGAGGCTCTATCTCGCGTACTCACCACCTGTTTAAACCCCCAAGAAGTCACACAAACAAACACAGCAACCACATGTGATGCAGCCCCATGCAGTTTAATTGGTTACATTCAGAGAGCACTGCGGCCCACTGAACTTGATGGAGGGACAATTTTAGATGCACTGTGGCATGTTTACCCTCCTGTCCGCTGTCTTTGCATAATTGGCTTGTGCTTAACTGGATTATTTTACTGCTCCTCAACTGCAATTGTAAATGAGGTCTATGGGAGTTGCATCCCCAGATCAGGTACAAAGGTGGTTGCTATGCAGTTTGCATGTCTTAATGACAGGTTTTCTTTAATAAGCTCAAAGCCTTAAATAACTAAACAACACCCTTTGAAGTCAAAAGAAATTATCTATTTCCTTGAAAACCCACTTTAATCTGTATTTTTTGTCTCTTTTTAGGTTTTCATCTGTATTTTGTGTTTGCATGGCAAAATCAGGCAATTGATGACAAAATGATTATTAAATAATGATGATATGATAAGCTCCAATCATTCTGCTGAGTTCTACTCAGCTTTGATACTATAACATAGATACGTTGTTAGACCATAAAGATGTAGGTTGAACTAATGAAAGGTGAATGCTCATCTACTATATATCTTATACATTTATAACGTACATTCATATCAGACAAAATGCTACTAGGTCTGTTTAATAACTTCTGGACTGCAAGGGAATAAAAGACATGCATGGTGAATGGCATTGCAAGTTCTTGTTAAGGAAATCAGCAGAATTTGTTCTTTTTTCAGTTGTATTACTGTGCCTGTGCTTGTGCCGCAGACTTCTTTATTCTGAAATAAAACAAATAAATTAATTCATTAATTAAAAAAATTGGTGAACAAACAAGAAGCTTAAAAATACAATGTTGGGCAAAGTTGTTCCCAAATAAAAAATATGCTGATTCCCGGGCTGCTGCCCAGCTGGACTATGCTGATTCCCAGGCCGCCCCCCAGCTGGACTATTCCAATCCACTACTTGCTGTCAAGCCGGACTTTGTTGACAGGATTAAACTCCCTCCTGCTGATGTGTCTGGGTCTTCTAAAGTTCCAGTGTTATATGGCTTAAATTAGTTATCTGTGTGGATTAAGATCCCTCCTGTTGTCCGCTCTAAGTTCTTTTCGCAGCCAGCTGATCCTGTTATTCCAAGGCCAGGAGGTCCTGATATCCTCTCTGAACATGAGAATTGTCTCTGCTGTTCCAGCCCCAGTAGTAGGGGTCATATGGGAAAGGGCAGTGTTCCATATGAACTTTGTCCTGACCCAGGGGTCATCTCTGCAATCTCTAGCGCATTTGGGGACCCGAATGGGTTAACCTATTCCCTGGGTAGACCTGAGTGGCAGGTAAAACACAGAGCAGTCTGCAGCAACAGAGAGAGGAGGTCCAGGTGTGATGGGACACCCTGGTATCAGGTTAGCTACACGGACCAGAGAATCTGGCATTTAGCGTCCAGGTAATTTTCAGTGTCCCACAGGCTGCGTTTAAGAATTGTAGGCCTTCGGTGTTGTGCCTCAAGGATCTGACAAGCAGAAAACTCAGAAAGTTTTGGGACCCAGGGGGTGGGATTCTAAGCCAGACTCCAGACCTTGACAGTGGTTTAACCCGTTGGTTTGCAGGCCCGGGTATTGGGGCTCTAGGGAGTGTCCAGACACTGCTCCTTAACCACTTCCATACCAGGTACTTACGCACCTTCCCGCCCAAGCCAATTTTCAGCTTTCAGCACTGTCGCACTTTGAATGACAATTGCGCGATCATGCTACACTGTACCCAAACAAAATTTCCGTCCTTTTTTCCCCACAAATAGAGCTTTCTTTTGGTGGCATTTGATCGCCTCTGCGGTTTTTATTTTTTGCGCAACAACTAATAAAAGACTGAAAATTTAGAAAAAAAATGTTTTTTTCTTTTTTTCTGTTAACTTTTTTGTAAATAAGTATGTTTTCTCTTTCAATTATGGGCACTTATATGGCGGCACTGATGGGCACTGATGAGGTGGTACTGATGGGCACCGATAGGCGGCGCTGGTATGCGGCACTGATGGGCACTCATAGGTGGCACTGATGGGCACTCATAGGTGGCACTGATGGGCACTCATAGGCGGCACTGATGGGCACTCATAGGCGGCACTGATGGGCACTCATGGGCAGCACTGGGAACTCATAGGCGGCACAGAATGGCGCTCATGGGTGGCACTTATGGGTGGCACTGATGGGTACTTATGGGTGGCACAGATGCGCACTAATAGATGGGCACTGGGCATGGATTGGCACGGAGGGGTGGCATTGAAGGACACTGTGGGGTGGCACTGATGGACTTTGAGGGGTGGCACTGATGTATATGTTGCCAGTCAGTGTCCATGTGTGGGCACTGACTGGCATCTTTCTTTTTTTTTCCTGTTTTTTTTTTTTTAAATCCTGTTTTTGATTTTTTATTTGCGTTTTTTTTATTTGTTATGCCCTGCCAGTGTGGGCATCCCTGGTGGTCTAGTGTGGGCATCCCTGGTGTCCAGTGTGGGCATACTAGGGGGGGCTGCGCTGATAAACAATCAGCGCGAACCCCCCCTGTCAGGAGAGCCGCCGATCGGCTCTCCTGTACTCGCGTCTGTCAGACGCGAGTGAGGAAGAGCCGTCGGCGGCTCTTCCTGTTTACATCGTGATCAGCCGTGATTGGACACGGCTGATCACGTGCAAATCTTTTGTTTATCATTTTTTTGAATGGCCAGAGAGTTAGGCTGGCCATAGATGATACAATTTTCTGTGCAATTTTCTGTACAATTTTCTTTAGATTTACCTTCAACTATGTAGTGCAAGGGCCTGCCTGATTGCATACAATTGAAAGTGTTGTTTAGTTTGACCTCATATTATATGGTTTTTGGTAAATCTAAAAGAAAATTGTACAAGAAAATTGAACATGTATGGCCAGCCTCAGTGACTGAAAGCAGCTTCTTTTTGTGCTGAGTAGTGAGTACACTAGTACAGTAAAGCCAAATAAACTTTTCTGTGGATTTTCATCTGAAGGGAGATCAGTGGCCAGAACTTTGAACCCAAAAATGATTTTCTGATGCAGTTTAAAATGAACAAATTTTTGAGACGAATCGTTCGGAAAAACGATTGTTTTTATGTTTGTTGTTAAAACAGTCTGACCAAGTGTATGGGGCTTAACAATACTATTCGTTTGTTTTTAAACTGCATCAGAAAACCATTTTTGGGTTCAAAAGTCTGGCCAACTGAACTCCCTTTAGATGAAAATCCACAGAAAATTTTATTTAGCTTTACTGTACTAGTGTACTCACTACTCAGCACAAAAGAGAAGCTGCTTTCAGTCACTGAGGCTGGCCATACATGTTCAATTTTCTTGTACAATTTTCTTTTAGATTTACCAAAAAACATATAATATGAGGTCAAACTAAACAACACTTTCAATTGTATGCAATCAGGCAGGCCCTTGCACTACATAGTTGAAGGTAAATCTAAAGAAAATTGTACAGAAAATTGCACAGAAAATTGTATCATGTATGGCCAACCTAACTCTCTGGCCATTCAAAAAACGAAAAACAAAAGATTTGCATTTGAATCCCTTTTCTGTTATTTTCGTATGTTGATATGACACCTATAACAAAAGATTTGCCTTCAGTATTTTGAATACACAATACAAACAGAAAAAGGAATTTATTCAATATACATAATGAAATTCTTTTGTTATAGATGTCATTGAACAATGAACATACAACTGAAAACGAACACAAAACGGATTCAAACAAAATACACAATGCAAATCTTTTGATACAGATTTCATTTTCGTTATTTTGCCGCTTTCGTTTTGTCGTTTTTTCCTGTCGGATCGTTCGTTCGTATTTGCGGTCGTTCGTTATGCGGCTCATCCGTTATCCCGTTGTTTTCGTATTTTGGTGCTTTACCGTTTTCGTATGTACACATTATCCCGCGGGTACAAAAATTAACATTTTCGTACGAAAATAACATTCGTACGAACAGGAATGCACATATCTACCAGTCATGCCTGATACCTGTCCTGAAGCTTCCTGTACCCCTCTGCTTTGTTTTAACCTCCCTCTGCCTTGCTTCTGCTTGAGTACCCAGTTGTGATCCCCCTTCCTTGCATTCCCTGTACTCTTGTCCCTTATATTGTATTTTGTATATAGTCAGTTGTTAGGGTCATCCGTTACTTTGTCTTTGGGGTTTTGCTCACTGGTGTCTATGTTTATTGGTGTGTGTTCACTATTAATAAACCTCACTTTAAGCACTTACCGACCAGCCACAGTATATATACGTCAGTCCGTGCACGATACACTACAGGCGCGCATTGACGGGAGCTTGCCCATGGGCTTGATGTCTGCCGGTGACCCACGATCGCGGTACACATAGGCTGAATGGGGCTCTACATATGTAAATAATGCAAATCCCCATTCTATCAGGGGACATCATGTAGATCTGCTGTTCCCAGTGATCGAGAACAGCGATCATCTCTGTTCCAGTAAGCCCACCCCCCCCTTCAGTTAGAACACGCTGACGGAACACAATTAACCACTTGATCGCCCCCTAGCACTGGTGTCAGGGATTCTAGATGGACCAGGACTGTGTGCCTACACAGAGGAGACCAACACTGTATATAGTGAAAAAAAGGTGTTTATTTACAAAGGTGAGAAAACAAGTGAAAACAGTGCACGAATAACACAAGGCTATATACAGGTTTAGGGGAAATGCAATAATCATAAGCCAGAGCCAAGCCGGGGTCAAATACCAGAAATCATCAAAAGAGGCTGCAGACAGGGAAGGGGCAGGAAGGAGATGTCCAGGAGAGGGATCGGGAACAGGTCAGGTCAGGACAGGGACAGGTCAGGTCAGGTCAGGTCAGGTCAGGTCAGAGGTCCAGAGCAGGTTCAGGGTCCGGTTAGTAAACAGATACAGGGCGAGTTCTATTTGAACTCGCCGGGTATTTATAGTGGGTGTACTGATTGGGTTCAGGTCACACCTGAACGGAGCAAAGGCCAGGTGTTCCACACTGCCAGGGTCCATCCGCTGGTGGAGGTCAGTACTGCATCCCAAAGGTGATATACCAGCAGGGGGAAGTTCCCCTGACAGCTCTGAACTGCCAGGAGACCCCTGCTGGTGGGACGCAGCACTGCAAGACAGAATATCAATAATACCAGCGGATGGACCTTTTCCTGACAGTACCCCCCCTCAAAGGAGCGGCCTCTGGACGCTCCAACTATCCGTTGCCGGGGAAAGTCCAGAGTGACCAACTGGGCAATGGGAGGCTTGAGCTGAGAGGTGGGTACATCCGGGTCGTTGAGCTGGGCAGCAGGCTCCGGGTCATCGAGCTGGGCAGCAGGCTCCGGGTCAGCGAACTGGGCAGCAGGCTCCGGGTCAGCGAACTGGGCAGCAGGCTCCGGGTCAGCGAACTGGGCAGCAGGCTCCGGGTCAGCGAACTGGGCAGCAGGCTCCGGGTCAGCGAACTGGGCAGCAGGCTCCGGGTCCTCGAGCTGGGCAGCAGGCTCCGGGTCCTCGAGCTGGGCAGCAGGCTCCGGGTCCTCGAGCTGGGCAGCAGGCTCCGGGTCATCGAGCTGGGCAGGAGGCTCCGGGTCATCGAGCTGGGCAGGAGGCTGGCAGACTGGCACAGGAACAGCAGGCTGGGCAGCGGACTGGAAGTCATCAAGCGGGGCAGCAGACTGGAAGTCATCAAGCGGGGCAGCAGACTGGAAGTCATCAAGCGGGGCAGCAGACTGGAAGTCATCAAGCGGGGAAGCAGACTGGAAGTCATCAAGCGGGGCAGCAGACTGGAAGTCATCAAGCGGGGCAGCAGACTGGAAGTCATCAAGCGGGGCAGCAGACTGGAAGTCATCAAGCGGGGCAGCAGACTGGAAGTCATCAAGCGGGGCAGCAGACTGGAAGTCATCAAGCGGGGCAGCAGACTGGAAGTCATCAACCGGGGCAGCAGACTGGAAGTCATCAACCGGGGCAGCAGACTGGAAGTCATCAACCGGGGCAGCAGACTGGAAGTCATCAACCTGGGCAGCAGACTGGAAGTCATCAAGCTGGGCAGCTGACTGGAAGTCATCAAGCTGGGCAGCTGACTGGAAGTCATCAAGCTGGGCAGCGGACTGGAAGTCATCAAGCTGGGCAGCGGACTGGAAGTCATCAAGCTGGGCAGCGGACTGGAAGTCATCAAGCTGGGCAGCAACGTCAGGTTGGCAGGCTGGCACAGGAACGTCAGGTTGGCAGGCTGGCACAGAAACGTCAGGTTGGCAGGCTGGCACAGAAACGTCAGGTTGGCAGGCTGGCACAGAAACGTCAGGTTGGCAGGCTGGCACAGGAACGTCAGGTTGGCAGGCTGGCACAGGAACGTCAGGTTGGCAGGCTGGCACAGGAACGTCAGGTTGGCAGGCTGGCACAGGAACGTCAGGTTGGCAGGCTGGCACAGGAACACCAGGGTTGCAGGCTGGCACTGGAGCAGGCTGGTCGGATGTCACCAGCTGGGCAGCTGGCACTGGAACTGGTAGAGCAGCTGGCACAGGGACAGATGGCACCGGGACAGGTTGAACAGAGGGCACTGGGACAGGCTGGGTAACTGGCACGATGGTATGAGTTGGGAAATATTTCCGTTTCTTTTTGGACTTAGTCACTACAGGTTTGTTAACAGAAGTGATGTATGAGGAGGATGGAGATAAGTAGGCGGAAGGATTGGAGTATGGCAGAGACAAAGGGATGGTGACTGGAGGAGGTTTTTGTGGAGTAGTTACAGGTGGATTAAAGGCAGGGTAGGTACAATTAGTAGAAACTGGGTAGTAATATTTGGTGGGATGTGGAATTATCTGGGCTGGAGTTGCCATTGGTGATGGACAGATGGATCCTTGGGAAGGCAGGTGGTTACTAGTAGGACTGGAACGGACAGGTGGATTAAAGGCAGGGTAGGTACAATTAGTAGAGATTGGGTAGTAATACTTGGTGGGAAGCGGAATTAACTGGGCTATAGCTGAGGTTGTCATTGGCAATGGACGGCTAGAACCTTGGGAAGGTAAGTGGTTAATGGTGGGGCTGGAATGCAGTGGCTTGGCTGGAAGCAGGAGATCTGACCATGCCTGCAGCACAGGTTGAACAAAGGCTGGTTCACACACACCTTGTTTAATCAAAGACTGCACTGAACTGATGCAGTCAGATAACTTCTGCTGGGAACAAGAGCAATAGTGCTCATCAAAGGAGGCTGGATCATCCTCCATCAACCATACCAGGGATTCAACTTGGTCAGGACTGAAGGGGGGAGAGAAGTCATCACCACCAGCTGGAATAACTGACAGGGCTGGTTTAACACATAACTTGATAAATGGCTGAACATCATTGTAAGACATATAACCCAGATCCACCATGGAATGAGCCGATCGGATGGCTTCCATCAGCTGATCCCTTGTCCATCCCTCCAACACCTGACGACAATACTCCTCATCCTCCTCTGCTAGCAGAGAAAAGTAAGTAATTTCATTGAAATCCATGTTTCAACAAAAACGCACTACAACAGGATGGTTCCCTATGCAGGCACGTCTGGTCAAATGGCCCTGGTATACTGTCAGGGATTCTAGATGGACCAGGACTGTGTGCCTACACAGAGGAGACCAACACTGTATATAGTGGAAAAAAGGTGTTTATTTACAAAGGTGAGAAAACAAGTGAAAACAGTGCACGAATAACACAAGGCTATATACAGGTTTAGGGGAAATGCAATAATCATAAGCCAGAGCCAAGCCGGGGTCAAATACCAGAAATCATCAAAAGAGGCTGCAGACAGGGAAGGGGCAGGAAGGAGATGTCCAGGAGAGGGATCGGGAACAGGTCAGGTCAGGACAGGACAGGTCAGGTCAGGTCAGGTCAGGTCAGGTCAGAGGTCCAGAGCAGGTTCAGGGTCCGGTTAGTAAACAGATACCAGGGCGAGTTCTATTTGAACTCGCCGGGTATTTATAGTGGGTGTACTGATTGGGTTCAGGTCACACCTGAACGGAGCAAAGGCCAGGTGTTCCACACTGCCAGGGTCCATCCGCTGGTGGAGGTCAGTACTGCATCCCAAAGGTG
Source organism: Rana kukunoris (assembly GCA_029574335.1). NCBI lineage: Eukaryota > Metazoa > Chordata > Amphibia > Anura > Ranidae > Rana > Rana kukunoris. Next base: position 263,426,100 of record CM056049.1, read on the forward strand.
ATATACCAGCAGGGGGAAGTTCCCCTGACAGCTCTGAACTGCCAGGAGACCCCTGCTGGTGGGACGCAGCACTGCAAGACAGAATATCAATAATACCAGCGGATGGACCTTTTCCTGACAACTGGTCAATGTAATAATGTCACTGGTCCACAAAAAGTGTCAATTGGGGTCAGATTTGTCTGCCACAATGTTGCAGTCCCTCTAAAAAAAAATCGCAGATCACCGTCATTACCAGTAAAACAAAATGTATCCCTTATTTCGTAGACGCTATAAATTTTGCACAAATCAATCAATTTTTTTTTATTTGGGCGTGGAGTTCCCCTTAATATGCATACCAGACTTCAAGGAACTGGTATGGACTGGTGGGGGGAACCTACACCGTTTTTTTTACTCTATATTTCCGGGAAAAGTTCAAAAGTTCAAACTGTAGCCACGCCCCGACATGTTTCGTCATAAATTGACTTATTCAGAATCCCATGAATAAGTCAATTTATGACGAAACATGTCAGACGTGGCTACAGTTTGAACTTTTGAACTTTTTTACCAACGTGAGAGGCCTCTGCATGTTACACTACGCTAGTGACCAGTGGTCGAGGATTTCTACAAACGTGGGTTGCAAGTACAGTGCAGGTGGAGTGGTGAGGAACATCCGGTTGTTTTACAGGTCCGCTGCAACCGTAGTTCATCAGCTATATGAATATTGAGGAAGTTCTGCTTTGTTTTGATTCACGGCTTTGATTTTATTCACTTTTGTGAGTGCAACTTTTGCAGTTTTATGTGGTGTGTTATTAAACCGTTTTTTACGTTATCACACTATTATATGCTTTTTTCATTATTTATGAGGATCTCATGTATCACATTGCTGGAATTGGAGTGTCAGGCAACTTGTTCTGGTGAGTGGCAAATTTAAGTGGTGGAGGATTCACTTTACACATCGGGTGTCAGTGGCGGCCCGTCCATAGGGGGCGCCCGGGCGCCGCCCCTTCCTGTAGTCTTAAAAAAAAAAAAAAACAGGCCCTTTAAGGCATTTAAAATAACATACACTCACGCATTGCCTGAGTGTATGTTATTGTGGCCAGCCTAGTCAGATAACCGGACATAGGGCGCCGATTATCTGACTAACGACAGCTGGTTGGCTGTGGGGAAGTGCCTGTCAGAACCAGTGGCTCTGATAGGTTTTCCTAGTACAGTCCTTCAGCTCCCGGATGTCTTATCTCGGAACGTAGTGGGCTACGTCCCTTGAATAAGACTGACGCCGTCTCAGCCAATCAGGTTTCAGTGATTCTGTTTATCCGTAACCTGATTGGCTGGAGCGTCATCGAGGGTGGCAGAAGACATCGAGGGACAGTGGAAGGAGGATGGGGAACCCCAGAAAGGTAAGTGCCAGGCGGGGGGGGAGCAATCTGACTGGCAGCATTTTACAGGGAACAGTGGGGACAATTTATGTGGGGGACAATTTATGTGGGCACCAGTGGGGGACAATTGATGTGGGCACCAGTGGGGGACAATGGATGTGGGCACCAGTGGGGGACAATGGATGTGGGCACAGTGGCAATTGATGTGGGCACAGTGGCAATTGATGTAGGCACAGTGGCAATTGATGTGGGCACAGTGGCAACAATTGATGTGGGCACAGTGGCAACAATTGATGTGGGCATAGTTGTAACAATTGATGGCATGGCACAGTGGCTCAGTTTGGCATGGCACAGTGGTGACAATTGATGGAATGGCACAGTGGCTGCCTTTGATGGACACAGTGAGGCTGCAATTGTGTTTTTTTTTTCATTTGTTTGCGCCCCCAAAAAAAATTTGAGCACCAGCCGCCACTGTCGGGTGTGGTGGAAGATTTTCTTGAAGATTTCGGATTTGAGAGAAAAAAAGTGCCACTTGCTGCTTTCAACACTTATGAACTATTTTTGTCTTAAACACTTTTTTCTCACGGGTTCATTCAATTGTTCTATTGATTTATTTATCTATTTATTGTTTGGTTCACATGTGTGGGTCATCCATATATTAGCGCTGTTTATATATTATTTGAATTTAAACCACATTGTTTGAATACACTATATATACTTTGTCACATTTATTTTATATAAAATAGCAGCTGTGGACTTCTGCTTTAGTCATTCCTTAGCGCAGCGGTGGGAGTCACTAGGGCGCGAACATTTTGATTACCATTTTTTTCAAAGAACTTGCATATAAGTCTTCAGTGAGAACTTTAGATTTTGCAGGTTCGAGCCCCATTGACTTCCACTATTCCTGCATATGTTATCTGACAGGCATTATTGCCTGCAACAACGCTGCTTTTCATTTGCATTAGCGCCCAGTTTCTGAGAGTTAAATTGTTATTGGCCTCATTTGAGCGCTAATTTTTGCTCTGCAGGATAATTTTTCAGCGCTATAGTAAATGACCCCCATAGTGACTATATATATATTTATATATATATATATATATATATATATATATATATATATATAGTCACCATATATAAATATAATACAGGCACACCCCACTTTTAAGTACAAAATGGAGTTTATTTACTAAAGCTGGAAAGTGCAAAATCAGGGGGGGGGGGGGGGGTAGGGAAAAAAGAGGGGAAGTGAAGAGAAGTGGGATAGAAATCATGCATTACAGTGCGAAATAAAAGTATAACATACAAGATAGCAAACAATCTGAGAATGTTATGAAGAAGCATTAGATAAGCGACGAAATTCTGCAGTAACCTTAAAATTCAGCCAACATGCCCATTTATCATAAAATTTAGTGGGAGTGTCCTTCGTCTGACAGATTCGATTTTCCATGTCAGCAATATGTTAAATTTTTCTCAGCCATTCAGATATGGAAGGGGGAGTTCGATTTTTCCAATGAATAGGAATGCAGAGCTTAGCTGCATTAATAAGATGTGGTAGGATTGATTTTTTATAAGCAGATTGCGATAGAGAACTATGATGTAATAAATATTGATCTGCTGTAAAATTAGGGACAAAAGTTGTGATGTGAGAGATTAAATCATGAACGGCTTTCCAGAACGGTTGTATGTGGATACAGTCCCACCAAATGTGCAATAGTGTACCACGTTCAGATTCACAACGCCAACATAGAGGTGTGGAATTGGGGATAAACTTGTGAGTAACTACCGGAGTCCTGTACCATCTAGAATACACTTTGAAACTGTTCTCTTGTATCAGGACATTCAAGGAACTCTTGTATATGTGAATGAATATACACTTCCATTCTTCACTTGAGAGGGATATATTAAGATCCCTTTCCCATATTTGAGTAGTGTTATCGCTTTTAGGGTCATATGTAGAGAAAAAAAGGGTGTAGATAGAAGAAATTAGGTGTCTTTGAGGGGAAGATTTAATACATAGATTCTCAAAAGGTGTCTTAGTCTTGTACCAATCTGAATGTGAGGGGGATGTAAGGAGAAATTGGTTAATTTGATCAAAATCAGAGGAGAAAATAGAACAGTCAGGGTATTTAAGTAAATATGCGTCAAATGAGAGAAGGTGACCTTTCTCAAAAAAGGATTCTGCCCTAACAGATTTATTCAAGTGTGAACAAGAGCTGCGAAGTCTAAAACTTTTTATAGGGATGTCGGGATTATGGTTGAGTGGAGTTAAAGGGCCAGGAATCGAGGCAATATTAACATTTTTACATAAGGTCCTAAAAATTTGTAAGGTTGGGTTGGTCAATGGATGAGTGGTAATGGTGCGGGGTATCCTTCGGGAGCTAATCCAAGGCAAGTGACGCAAAGGTAGCAGAGAAAATGATCCTTCTAGTTTAACCCATGCCTTAGTCTTAATATGTAAGTGCCAGTCAATGATACGTGTTAAGAGGCAGGCCCAATAATACTTTCGGATATCTGGTAAACCGATTCCACCCAAATGTTTAGGGATAATCAATCTCTCCCAACTGATCCGGGGTTGTTTGGAAATCCAAATAAATTTTAAGCATGTTTTTTTAAACGTGGTAAAGAAGGAGGCCGGTAATTTAATTGGGATAGTCTGCAAAAGATAAAGAATTCTGGGTAGTATATTCATTTTTATTATAGCGGCTCTACCGAACCAAGAGTGAAACCCTTTATCCCAATTTTGTATGTCAGTCTGAATAGATTTAAGTGCTGGAAGAAAGTTTAGAGCATATAGATCCCGTAAATTCGAAGGCAATTGGATTCCAAGGTAAGTGATGGATACGTCTTCCCAGCCAAAAGGGAAATTCCTCTTACAAAGGGAAATCGCATCATTAGGTAAGGATATGTTCAATGCTTTAGATTTGTCAAAATTGATTTTTAAGTTAGATAGTAAATTAAAAAATGAAAAATCTTTCAACAAATTTGGTATCGTTATAATAGGGTTTGAAAGAAATGGAATCCCAGTTCTTTTAACCAGGGCCCCCATACTCTTTTAAATTTTTTATAGTTTCCTTGTTTAATGAGGGCTACCCCCTCACACCATATCAGAGCATTGATATTTTCAGCACAGGTCTCGACACATGGGGGGGCCTGCGATTGCCATCTTTGTGCTATCAACTTCCGAGCCTGAAACAGGCACTTAAGCACACTCTCCAAGACTCCTACCGGGTTTCTATGATCTTCCATGATTCCTAACAGGCAAGTCCTAACTTCTGGCTCCAGAGAGGTCCCAAACACCCTATTAATCCTGTTAATCACTTCTATCCAGTATCTAAAGAGCTTGGGACATCTCCAGAACATATGAATAAGATCTCCTGATGCCTTACATCTAGGGCATTCGTCGCTCTGTTTCCACCCTAATAAAAACATTTTCCTGGGTGTATAATAAACTCGATACAATAGAAACAGATGAGACAGCCTCTGGGCTGGGGCAATTGATACCAGTGTCCCTCTATGTAAAATCTCATTCCATTGTTCCAAGGTCAATACCCCAATGTCTTTTTCCCATCTTTCTCGGCTCTTATCAACCCCAGTTTGATTTATAGTTTTAATACCCAGTTTATAATATAGTGCAGATATTTGGCCTCTCGTGGCAGTATTTTGAATCATTTTAAGCAACCCAGGAATAGAAGTCCTAACTAGTGGATGGATCTTAAACTGAGTTTGGAGGGCATGCCTTATCTGAAGGTAGTTAAAGAAAGTTTTATTTGGTATATCAAATTCTTCCCTCAATTTGGAGAACGTTTTAATAAGCTCTCCCTCATACATATGGAGCAATCGTGTTATTCCCTGGTTTTCCCAGACTCTAGGGATTTCAATATCTTTGAGTTCTGTTAGATTTTTATTACGCCAGAGGGGAGTAAATTATGTTATACCCACATAGCCCATAAGAGCTTTTGTATTCTGCCATAGTTTATTAATTAATTTAATAGTCGGACATTGATGATAGAATGAGGCTGCTTCCAAAGCTTCTATTATTGTGCTATGTGGGGCCCTTGACAACATTAACCTAAAGCAGCTGTTCTCTGGGTTTTGGTTACCACAACCCACTAAGTGCTGCAACTGAGACGCCAAGAAATACGTTCTTGGGTGTGGTACCGCCATCCCCCCCTCGCCCATTGGGAGCTGCATCGTCTGCAATCTGATTCTAGACTGACCCCCCTTCCACATAAGGTCCCTGAACAGCGTTTCGATCCGTCTAAACCACATTTGGTTCACCCAAACCGGGTAATTATGGAGAATGTACAGTATCTGGGGGAGCCAGATAATTTTTATCAGGTTGCATCTCCCAGGTACCGAGAGAGGAAGGCGGTTCCAAATATCTTTTTTCAGTTTAAGTTTTAACAATAATGGAACTATGTTATTGGTAATATATTCCTTAGGCTCCTTAGTTATCCAAACCCCCAGGTATTTTAATTTTGTTGAAATTTCCAACTGGGGTACTTCGGCTATTGCCTGTGTACCTAACGGATCTATTGGGAGTAGGGCAGATTTCTCCCAGTTAACTCTTAGGCCTCGTACACACGAGGGGATATGTCCGCTGAAAACAGTCCGATGGACCGTTTCAGCAGACATCTCCGCTCGTGTGTATGGGCTAGCGGACAGATTTCTCCACCCGACAGATTTCAAAGCATGCTTTGAAATCTATCCGGTGGGAATCTGTCCGCCCGACATGTCTGCTGGTTAGTACACTTACCAGCAGACATGTCGTCCCGCACCGCCGCCGCGCCGCCGCCGAATGTATTCGGCGCATGCGCGGAAGTGTTTTACTTCCTGGTGCAGTGACGTAGCGGTGACGTGGCAGCGTCAACGTCACCGTCGCGTCACCGCCACGTCACCGCGCCATCCGGCGGCGGGGAATTTGATCCGATGGTGTGTACACGCCATCGGATCAAACTCCCGATCGGACATATCCGATGGAAATGGTCCGCGGACCGTTTTCATCGGATAAGTCCGATCGTGTGTACGAGGCCTTAGTCCCGAGAATCTTCCGAACTGCTTCACCATTTGGACTACAGGGGCCAACGAACTATCTACGTCTCCTAAAAAAAATAGGACATCATCCGCAAAAAGCGAGATCTTATCCTCCTCCACACCCCTTCTGAACCCTTGAATATCTTTGCTTAGTCTCGCCTTGATAGCCAGAGGTTCCATGGCCAGTGCGAAGAGGAGTGGAGAGAGGGGACACCCTTGTCTCGTACCTCTTTCGAGATCAAATGTCTTTGAGGCTACGCAATTAACTTTCATTTTGGCTCGTGGTTCCCTATATAGGAGCTTGACCCTTTTAATAAATGTTGGCCCAAATCCAAAGCTTTGTAATACCCTCCAGAGATATGGCCATTCGATGCTGTCGAACGCCTTAGCAGCATCTAAAGCCAGCAATGCTCTAGACCCCTCATTATCAGTCGGAATTTGTATATTTAGAAAAGCTCTTCTAATATTTATACTAGTTGACCTATTTGGGATAAACCCTGATTGGTCCGAATTAATGAGATCCTCTATGCACCCTTTAAGGCGATTCGCCAACACTTTGGCAAAAATGTTTGCATCGGTGCAAAGCAATGAGATTGGCCTATAGGAAGACGGGTCTAGTTTATCTTTTCCCTCTTTGTGTATTACCACCACCGTTGCCTCCAGCATAGAAGGCGGGAGATGTCCCTCCTCTAGCGCCCTTTCTAGTGTCTGGAGAAGCTCTGGTATCAAGATTTTACCTAGCCGCCTATAAACCTCTATTGGGAGGCCATCAGGGCCAGGTGACTTGTGACTAGACATCTCCCCCACTACCAACTGGAGTTCTTCTAATGTAATAGGGGACTCTAGTTTTTCCCTATCAATTGCTGACAATGTTGGAACGGGAAGATCGTGAAGGAAGGATTCCATACCCTCATTTCCTCCCCTGGACTTATAGAGGGATTTATAGAAATCATAGAATACCTTTCTTATCACCTCACCATCAGAGGAGATATCTCCTGCGGGAGTCCTAATTGCCGAAATATTTGAGGAGGGAGAGTTAGCCCGGACCAGCATGGACAGTGCTCGCCCTACTTTCTCTCCCTCTCCAAATTTGAATTTGTTTCTGGAATATCTGATAATTTTGTGTTTTCCTCATAATAGCCATCCTGTACACCTTCTGTTTATCTAGCCAGTCTTCCTGCCTACTTGGGGTTGGGGCCTCAATATAGCTTTGTTCAGCTGCTAAGGCTTCACTTCTAAGTTTCTCCTCCACTGCCCTAGATTCCTTCCTGACCCTTGCCACCCTCTGTATCAAAAGACCTCTTAAGTAGGCCTTTAGTGAGTCCCAGACCACTCCAGACTCAGCCGAGCCTACATTAATTTGAATATATTATTCTAGACTGTTCAAAAGTTCTCCTAGTTCATCCATTTGCTCGAGCCAATATGGACTAATTTTCCATTCTTTTGGAGCAGATTTCTCATTGCTCCTAATAACTAAGTCCAATGGGGAGTGGTCTGAGACCCCCCTTGGTCCATACTCTATCTCTGTGACGTTATCTAATGCCAACTCATTACCCAGAGCCATGTCAATTCTAGAAAGAATGACGTGTGAGGTGGATAGGCATGAGTATTTTCGGGTACAGGGATGGCGAATACGCCACATATCTTTTATTCCTATTTCCTCCAGGAATTGGGAGAGACGACTCCCTTCCTCCGGAGTTTGCTTCTGGGGCGAGGGAAATCTATCAAAGGCTCTATCTAATACTTCGTTGTAGTCTCCCACTGCTATTAAAGGTACATCAGTTTTGTCCAGCATAAATTCCACCAGTCTCTGAAGAACATCAAACTTAAAAGGGGGGGGATATAGATGTTAGCTAATACATATGGCCTACCCCCGATGGAGCAGGCCAGAAATATAAACCGACCCTGATCATCTATCAGAGTTTCTTCACAAGTAAATGGCACCCCTCTACCCACCATTATGCTCACCCCTCTAGAGTATGAGGAGTGAACCGAATGGTATCGAGAGGGGAATTTCCGTGAGCCCAGCTGGGTCATATTGTCTTTAGTTAAGTGTGTCTCCTGTAGGCACAATATCCCTGGCCCTCTCTCATCCATTGATGCCAGTATCAGAGCTTTCTTAACGGGGTCCCCCAATCCCCTTATGTTCCACGACCTAATCCTCCAACTCATAATACATATAGATATGAATAATTGAAGGAGGCAGCAGTAAGGGAATTCCTCTCCCCCGCTCCTCCATCTCTTGTTGTTGCTCCAGACTAATGCCTCTCCTATGCCCTACAGGACCTGATATGACTTCCTCTATCAAACTGCCCACCCTTCTTTTCCCTCCCTCACCCACCCTCCCTACCCCTCCCCGCCCATAAGGGCTCCCCCTTGGGGCTTCACCTGTGACCTCACCCCTCACATCTACCCACCTCCACCCACTCATTCTAACACTCATTGACCTCTCGGTCATACTGAGTGGCAAGAACCTCATCTCTCCCTCCTCACCCGCCATCTCCCACTCTAAATCCCAATTGCCACAAAGAAAGAAGTCGGAAGAGGAAGAAGAAGAGAAAGAAAAAAAAGGAAAGGAGAAAGCAGATACACCATTCATAGTTATTCCTTCCTCCCAGGCATTTTAAAAGTATTGACAATTCAAAAATCATTATGTAGAAAAAGCCTTATATACCAATTTCACCCTCTCCCTCCTCCCCCCCCCCTCCAGAAAAAGAACAGAGAAGAGAAAAGAAAAAGAAAAAGAAAAAAAAAAAAGGGGGGGGAACCCAACGACCCCCCCTACCCCCTCAGACTATTAAAGTATTTAGCAATATTCTTATTTTACAACATAGAAATAGTGCAGCGCAAACAATATATACAAAATAAACAATATAGTGTCTCTAATGGTGCTTATCGAGCACCATTAATTACGGACCTGTATAAACAGGAACAAAGTAAAAAGTGATATATTACACCAATTAATAAGTGCATAAATATCTTAACGAATGTCCATATAATAGTAATATGTGCAATAGATCCAATATTCCAGTTGGTCTAATTAAAATCCACCAGAGTGCAGACGTGATGAGAATTGATCCAATATTTCAATTGTTCTGATTAGAATCACCAGAGTGCAAACGTGATGAGAAGGTATAAAGTGATCCCACCACCACATGGGTATTCTACTATTACCTCCAAAATAGACCACTGTTTCACCAGATGGTCATACTGCGCATAAGGATCCAACAGGAAGCCCAGAGGAAAGATGTGATGCAGAGTCCTCACATGTCAGTCATGATATGTATCAAAACGGAAAAATGAGAGAAAACAAACATCTAAGAGCTTCCATAAAAACCAGGGATTTATTGTAGCATATTGCATTCAGCTTTACTCACATTTGGTGAGAAAATAAAAGGCATCAACGAAAACCATAGGACCGGACAGAAGGATCACATCAGAAAGAGGTTCAGACCATAAACGAGCGACTGTATGGATAATTCCTGTCCCCGGACGCGTTGCGTAAAAATTACTTCTTCAGCAGGGCAGGAATTCAAACAGTCGCGCGCTACCTAAATACGCCTATTGACCCGGAAGAAATCATCACATGTAACGTGATGACGTGTACGGTTCGATTCCGCGTCATGTGAGGCACTTGCGGCTAAGGATATAATCAAATGCCGTCCTTCAAACGTGGTGACGCGGTACGGCACGTCTCCGCGTCATTACACGTTGAGATAGCTTTATTGTACCACAACAGGACGGTCAAAAACGACATAGGAAATAATAAGATGTCGCCATCTAGTGGATAAAAAGCATAAACACATATACATTATGTAACAGCGCTCGGTTAGATCGGAACCTCTCTGATATATATACATAAGATGAAATTAAACATATCTAATTTTATTATTGCATCTAAATAAAAAATTACTAATAATAAAAACATATACAGAACACAAATGGAATAGAAGATACACATAGAAAATGCGATCCATTTACCGATCTCAGTGAATCTAAAAATATATTAAAATCACTAAAAATAACTAAAAAACATTATTTGTTGGGTATAAAACAATTTAGATCGAATTCTACATTGAGGCCTTCTGGGGTGAGGGGTCTCATAAATCCAGAAGGACTCTCTTTTGCTAATTTGGCGAATGTAATTGCCACCCCTCCAGTGTTTATCGACCCTCTCGAGGCCCCAAAATTTCAAACATCTGGGATTCCTATCATGATATTGGCGGAAATGCTTAGAAACACTGTGGGACCGTTTACCCAACGTAATGTTACTTACATGCTCTCCTACACGGACGGAGAGGGCACGAGATGTGCGGCCCACATACTGGAACCCGCAATCACATTCCAGCACTACACCAACTGTTTGGCAAGTAATGAGATTTTTTATGGTATAGCTTTTGCCAGTGGAGAAGGAGGTAAAGTTTGTACGCTTCTTCACATTGTGTTTACATTGTTTACAATGTGAAGAAGCGTAAAAACTTTATGTGTACATAGTTTAGAAGAGTGCTAGAAACCAAGTGCAGGGCTCTGGACTATGTTATGCACACAGTGCAGGGTTTTGAAGTGCATTGTGTATTGAGTGCAGAAGAGTGGTAGGTTTTGGAGTGTGTTACGTACAGAGTGCATGGATTCGGAGTGTGTTACGTACAGAGTACAGAGTTCTGGAGTGCATTACATACAGGAAGGTGGATTTTGGAGTAAGTTACGAATAGGGTTCAAGAGAGCGACAGGTACAGAGTCCATTCATCCAATAACATCTCACTACTGCACCTCTCCTCAGCTATAGCCTTCACACATACAAAATACACACATACAAAACACACACACACACATACAAAACACACACACACACACATACAAAACACACACACACATACAAAACACAACACCTCTCCTCTACCCTCCCCTTCCCCTAACATCTTCCACATGGTTATCTTTGTAAAAGTACCTTTCTGTAGCTGGCTCTGTCACCGTCTGGTTTACTTTTTCAGTGCACTAACTGTACACTCTTCTCATTTCCAGCTCCCAATCTACCCTCCTGGAGCAGGAAGGGGATATAGATAATGATGCAGCTCACCCCCCTCCTTCACTCGATCGTGCTGCACATGATAGGAAAAAGGGAGAAGGGAGTAGTATCCTCACATGTAGTGGGCATGTGGACACTGATATAACAGGTGCCGCGTCCTAATGAGTATGAAAATAAAATTAACTAGGGGCGAGTTATTGGACTTTTTAGGCACTGTATGCTGGTAAGGATATAGTCGTACAGAGAAAGTTTCTCTAAAATCAGATTTATTTAAACACAATTAAATAAATCTGATCATGCTGCACAGTGCACTCACAGACCAGCTCTTGTCCCGGCTCTCAGTGCAGAGCAGGGAGGCCGCATGGAGGCTGCTATAGGAGCCGTGGGGGAGAACTCAGCTGTTACTTTTAAGAAGCTATGCTGTCAGTGCAGGGCTTCCATATGTCTGAAAAAAACTCTGCTCCACAATGTATATGCATGCTGTTTCCCTATACACTGATTGCTTGACAAAGTGGTGTGTATGAGTAGCAGTCCCGCCCATCCCCGACTTCAAGGCTTGAATCTGACAGCTGCACAGAGCACACCCAGCAGGTTTTCTGACCAATCCCTGGCTGTGCTTGATATTCACACTTAGGCTATAAGTTACCACATAAATAACTGATGAAGTGATGCTGGACAAAGTCCTTGTACAGCAGGATAGCGGGACAGTTATAAATGAAGGAAAGTCTCGCCCAATCCGGGACTGTTGGAAGGTATGTGTGTATAAAACAGAATGTAAAAAAGGGAAAAAAATATAGCCTGATACTAACATTTTGAGTTAATCTTAAATGCTGTTAATGCTGATTATACCTTTGTTGAATTACAAGTAAGTAGACACCGAAGATGCCAAGTACAAATATCAAGACTATAATTTTTCCAGCAAGTAGGCTTCCATAGAACTTTAAACCTGTGAAACAAACAATAATGTGTATTACAAAGAATGTATAATATTTGTATTCACTTTTTAGTATATGAATAAAAGCTTTTACTATTTTATGTTTTTACAGTTATTAGTGCTAATGACGGGCTGTACAATGTAGTAAATGCATAGGGAATACATACAATTGTGGTCATTTATATCACAGGAAGCATTCTTAAAAGCCTCATTTATAATATGACATGCCCCTCTTTAACATTTCTGCTTGGTTTTACTTGTATGAGGTTGAAAACGGAAGCATACCTTGTTTAATAAAGTCTTCTTTTATAAAAAATGGAAGAGCTCTTAAACATATCTACTGGGATAAATGTCTGTGAAACTATACCTGGTTTTGACAGGATGCTGCCTTCGGAATAATTCACCTGGCATTGTTTTTGATCTCTTCCTAAAACAAGGACATCATTATATTTCAATTATAATAATAATAAAATAAAAAAAAACAGATTTGCTACATTATAGATACAATTCATACTTTGGGCTTAAAGAGGAACTGTGAGTCTGCTCACATAATTTGTAATAAAAACATCTTTACCATTCTGAAGCTTCCCTCCAAGCACTTATTGTATATATACTGTGATTCTGTACTTGCCAAATATGCTGCAAAAATCTCCCTCCACTAAGTCTGGCTGCAACCATTTTAACTGTGGGCAGGTAAAGGTGCTGCCTGTTCACTTCCTGGACTTACACAGACACAAAGAGGCACACCTCCAGCTCTGCAGCTCTCATTGGCCCTCATTGGCCCTCTTATGACCCAACAATCCTCCGTCTTGACAAACTCTTTTAGGAGAGTGAGAGAGAAAGTAAAACAATGTTTTACTATCCAAAGTTAAAACATCAAAGGGGTGTGTCTGGACCTGCTCTGGGGAAGACGTGTGTGTTTAGAGCTCCGTCTCCCTGGCACACAATCCCCGGCCATCCGAGCCTGTCTTTGCTTCAGAAGAACATACATTTTTGCCCCGTCCCCTCCGGGACTGCTCCTACACGGATCCCAGCTGGAATCCCGGGATTTGGCCGCCTGGCTGTCGGTGATTGCGGCCTAGACTAGGCCGGAGGTCCGCCGCCATCTTCGGGCCTGGGACGCCCTCAACTCCATCTATACCCGGATGCCCAGAGCGCCAGGGTCCAACCCTGTAGTCGGTGAGTCTCTCCACTGGTCCCCGAAGCCTCTTGGTCTGTCTGCCGTCGTCCGAAGCCGCCTCCATTCTCCTCGCCCGGACGGCTGAATTAGGAAAGACCGCGGCTTCGGCCTAGTCCTGGAAGCGGCGGCCATCTTGCTTCACCCAGCAGCGGCTCCAGTGCAGATCCTCGGCCTCCCAGCCATCACAGTGCCCGATCCTTACGACTGCGGCCTCTGGATTGCCACTAGACACCACAGCTGCGGCTACTGTGCCCTACAAAGAGCATCAGGTCAGTCTGCGGATCCGGCCTAGCCTCCTAATAGCGGCCATCTTGCTCCACCTGAAACCCCCGAACTGAGCACAGGCCCTCTTCTATTGACAGTCCCAGCCACCCCTTGCTACATACCCCTATACTACCCACACTGGACTGCCTGGGGGGCTGCAGGGTGCTGGGGGTGCTGGGAGACAGTCTATCAGAGACTTTTTTAAATGCCCAACTGGCTGGCCTCTCTACCTGTAATCATATTTGAAGTTCCCCTTCCCTCTCCAGAGGAGGCTAAACCCCGCATTTAATTCAGGAACAGACATTTCACTATATCTCATAGACTCGTCCTCTCAAACCTCAAATCAGAGTGGGCTTGATCTTCATCTTAACAAATCCACATACCCTCCTCACCAGGTAGCATGTAGTCCCTTAAGAAATCTGGAGTACGATTGGGCATATATGATGTACTAAAAGACATGATTAAAGACATTACTAACAGGGTGCGCATGCGTGGGACCTCGGAGGACGATGTGCTCTGAGTGAGTTCCCGACACCCCGACCAAGACAAGCAAGCATACGTCCCGACGGCGGAGATTGAGACCCAACCAGCCAAAGCTCCAACTTGGTTATGAACCGGAGAGCACGCGGGCAGCCAAAGCGGGGACAGTACAAGCAGCCTAAAGCCGAGAAAGGAACGGGGCCCTCCCCGGGTCATTCCAACATGGCGTCCGGCCGTCCCGACACACGCGGCAGCTAGATCAGGGAGCGGCACTACTCATGGGGGTAAGATGACTTTCCCAGATCCATTCTCCTCACAATCTTCGGAAGAAGCAGAGACGATCCAGCAAGGAGAGGCAGCGTCGCCGCCACATTCACAGTCCCCTGTCCTCTATGCAGGTGGGCCGGACTCAGCACACTCCCCAGCCTCCTCCATGGACAGAAATATGGCAGACATCACTGAGACCTTATTTAGCCAACTTAGCCAGGAGGGCCAAGCCCCCCTTCTTGCCCAGCTCCCGCACTACTCTCCTGACGCAGTCTTGCTGGCCAGGTTTTCCACCATGCTCCAGCAGGAACTCTCTAAGGCTTGCACCATAATAACAACAGATCTTAAGAAGGACATTCATGGCCTTGGGGAACGTTTTGACCTAATAGAGACTAAGGTTGATAGTACCGTTAAAAAAGTCAATCAAAATGCCAATATGATTACAGATCTTCAGGAAAGGTTAGAAGAGGCCTACACGAAAATAGAAGACTTGGAGAATCGCTCAAGGAGGTACAATGTGCGTGTGCGTGGCCTACCTGAAACACATACTGATTTGGAAAGTGCTATGAGGGACATAATGCGTGACTTGATACCAGATATAGCTCCGCACCAGATGGAAATCGACCGTATTCATCGTGCACTGGCGGCCCCCAGATCTGATGGTCTCCCACGAGACGTGATAGTAAAACCGCATTATTATCGCATTAAAGAAAGACTGATGTTAGCAGCCAGGAATCGACAAGATCTGAAACTTTACGGATCACCTATTCATTTGTTTACAGACTTTGCACCCTCCACTGTGCAAAAGCGCAGAAATCTGCGCCCCCTGCTGCAACAACTGGTGGACAAGCAGATTAAGTACCGCTGGTCCTTCCCATTCAGACTTGCTTTCACTTTCAAAGGGAAGTCTCACTCGTTCACCACATTCCAATCGGGAGAAGATCTTCTACTCAGCCTGGGGATCATAACCCGTGATTCCCCAGCTCCGACCCCCCAGCGTCCGGATGGCCGTCAACGCCCTCTCTCACCGCTCTGGCAAGATACTAACCGCTCCAGAGCTCGAGGATCTCGCCGGAACACCTGACCTGATTTAATTCAGCTGATTCCTCTGTGCAATGCAGAACTAGAGTATTGGCTTCTACAGTTATTCTTATACATGTGCCAAATACTTTATTTTTCTCCTCTTCACTGAATTTTTTACATTATGTTTTTATTTGTTGGTTATAAGCTCCAGTTAGTCAATCTATTTAAGTTACTTAGATGTCTTGGTCGGGGTGGTCACCCATGCCACCCACCTGCGAGACTACGCACCCTCCTTGGAGGATGGTACCCTTGCGTACTATTGACCAAATCGTGGTTCCGGTGGGGGTTATCCCCAGTTCTTCCACTGATTTGACTCTTACCGACCTTAGGGTTGGATCGTTGGGCTTTAGGCCTAATAATGTTTTTCTTGCTCCTTTGTCTTTACTTTCACTAATGTATCTCTTTCTTACCTTCCCTCCCCCCCTTCCCACTTCTCTCTGTCCTGCACTTCGGTCAACATACCCGATCCACAGATACCTCAGGAGATTGAGGCCTGTCTCGATGGACGTGACCAGTACACTGGCTGTACAAGGTAAGAGTGCTCTGCCCTACCACGATGGCTACCTCTCATTCCACTGATTACACTGTCTTAAGTCATAATGTTCACGGGTTTAATTCCCCAGTCAAAAGGACGAAGGCCTTCCAATTTTATCGCAAACAGAAGGCTGATGTACTTTTATTGCAGGAGACCCACTTTTCAAAGACTTCTGCACCCCGCTATCTCAGTGCTCGATATCCGCAATTCTACTTAGCAGGGGGTGCAGAAAAAAAGGGTGGAGTGGCTGTCTGCTTTTCTAAGCAGACTCCGTTCACACCAATCTCAATTATTAAAGACAGGGGGGGCAGGTATATCATGACAGTTGGTCGTCTTCATGACCAAGAAGTTTCATTTATCTCATACTATGCCCCAAATACTGACCAGACAGCATTCTTTAGTAGGATGTTTCGGACACTGCTACCTAAGGTACAAGGACAGGTTATACTGGGGGGAGACAGCAATGTCCCATTTGACAACATCATGGATAAATCTAACCCTTCTGGCCCGACTCTTAGAAGACCGCCGTCCTGTAGTGGTAAAGTGGCCCACCTATTTCATTCATAGGGGTTAATAGACACGTGGCGAGAGGTCAATCCATCGGTTAGAGATTACACTTATTACTCTCAAGCCCACCGTACTAATTCCAGGATAGACCACCTCTTAATACGCACTTCCCTACATACTGAATGTAAAGATACTTAACACCCCCTGGTCGGACCACTCACCAATTAAAATGTCCACCACTGGCCTCTGGTCTAAGGCTAAGCCCTCACCTTGGAGACTCAATATCAGTTTATTAAAAGACCCTGTAATATGCGCAGAAATAGAGCAGGACATACAAAACTACTTTGAGAGCAATAAATCGTCAGTAGAATCACCAGCGATATTATGGGCGGCGCATAAGGCTACTGTTCGTGGCAAGTTAATACAAACTGCAGCTAGGGCGAAGCGAGTTCGGGATCAGGAAATTAAGCGCCTGGAGGCCACCTTGGAAGAATTAATGGGCAAACAGGCCAGTCACCCCACGGTAGATTTAAGACATGCGATAGACGAAGCTAGACTTGCACTTAACCTTAGTGTGACCACGAGTGCCGAAAAATATATCAGCTGGTCCAAACACAAATTCTATACTATGGGAGATAAACCAACTACTATGCTAGCTAGAAAATTAGTTCCTCGGCCATACTCGCCAGCGTTACCCAAACTGCGCACGTCGACGGGGGCACCCAGAATCCTGATAAGATAGTACGGGAATTCTACAAATACTTTACAAGACTGTATAGTCAACCGACTGGATTGACACCTCCAAAATTGAGACATTCAACTGCCCAAGTTATCCCAGGATCACGCTGATCTGATGGACAAGGTGATCACAGAATCTGAAGTCGGCTGGGCGATAAAGTCACTACACCCCAATAAGGCCCCGGGACCCGACGGCTTTCCGGGGTTTTATTACAGGAAATACCAGGACGTGCTTACCCCTTACCTTTGTTCATATTATAATGCCCTGAGACAGGACAATAAGCTTCTGACTATGAGAATGTAGCCTATATTAATGCGATCCCTAAACCGGGTAAGGACCATGGCAACTGTGCCAACTACCGTCCGATTTCATTAATTAATGTAGATCTCAAAATACTGACTAAAATACTGACTAAAATCTTAGCGCAGAGACTAAACACCTTCCTTTCGCGATACATCCATCCCGATCAGGCGGGCTTTGTACCCAACAGACAAGCATCAGATCAGACGCTTAGGCTGATTAATCTAATATCAGCGGTTCAATCTTACTGGGATGGTGGTGGGTTGAGGATAGGGATGTTGCTCTCATTGGACATCCAGAAGGCATTCGACTCAGTCTCCTGGGACTTTTTATTTGACGTCTTGACTCGTTATGGTTTTGGACAGTGCTTTTTGGTCCTGTTGAGAGCACTATATGATGCTCCGAGTGCTCCGAGTGCTCTTCTGATGCTTCGGGGGATATTCCTCTCAATCTTTTGCGATCAGAAGGGAAACTCGGCAGGGGTGCCCATTGTCTCCGTTGTTATTTGCTCTTGTAATTGAGCCACTAGCGATTAAGATCCGTTCGAGTCGTCCAGACGTCAAGGGGATTGTTTGCGGGGGTTATGAGCACAAATGCTTACTCTTTGCTGATGATTTATTGATGACAATGACTGCACTGATTACCTCCCTGCCCAATCTCTTTGACATCTTACGGGCGTTCTCAGAGATCTCAGGATTAAAAATTAACCATAGCAAGTCCAGAGCTCTGAATCTATCGCTACCCGAACTTACTCGTACATCGCTGGAGCAGTCGTTCAGCTTTGGTTGGGAACCGGTAGCTCTTTCTTATTTGGGGGTCCACCTGACTGCATCATATAGGACATTGTAAAAGGCCAACTACCCAACTATATTTAAACGATTGACTGATGACATGGCTAAATGGCAGATACATCCTCCATCGTGGTTCGGCAGACTCCACTCTGTCAAAATGAATGTATTACCTAGGCTATTATACCTGTTTCATACACTACCAGTAGCACTGGATCGATCAGATCTCAACATTTTTCAAAGGACACTGCTCAGATATATATGGGGGAACAAGAGACCCAGGGTTAATAAAAGCACTAGGTCTACCCGAAGTGCAGAAATATTTTTATGCTGCACAACTGGCACAACTGGCCAGATTCCACTCACAGAAAGCCCCAGCAATCTGGATGGCTATGGAAACGCATTCCTGTCGCCCCAGGCCTGTCTCACACATACTATGGCTTACGCCTAAAGAGAGACCGCTAATATTGTGCCCTTCTCTGTCCTTCTCGATAGATTTATGGGACAGAGTATCCCGCACCCGACACTTAAAATCGCCCCATTCTCCCTTGGCTCCACTGTTGGAGAACAGAACATTTGCCCCGGGCCTTGTTCCCCTAGCATTCGAGTGGTGGACCAATAAGGGTCTGCTGCGTATAGCCGACTTATATGACTGTAAGGGAATGCTAACAGTACAAGTAATGAAGGATAATAAGGATAATAAGGATTTCGGTCTTTTTCTGAGGGGCGATGGGGTTCACCTGTCCCCGGTTGGGATAGACATGTGGGTCCTGGGGCTCCAGGACGGCTTAGAGCGGGCCTTAAGGCTGTGGCGGGTCGCCCACGCGTAAGGGGTCACTGGTGGGCTCCTGTGGCAGGGGTACGGGGTTCCTGAGGGTGGTGGGTGCCGGTATATATTGGTTGTATATACCAAAAGTTGGTGGTAGGGTTAGGGCCTGTCTGGGGATGGCACCTTCCCTACCTTAGTAAAGGGGCTATTGCCATGCTGGCTGAACAGTGAGGGAGCCGTCAGAGTCTCAGAGCTGGCATGAACATGGCTGGAGGCCAGAATTACTGCGGATGGTGTCAGCCCAAGGTATAGCCTCGTGTTACCTGCTCTCAGGAACCCAGTACACAACATGTAGAGTTATTTTGGTTATATAAAGTAAAGTTGTTGTGTTAAATATATATATAGTTATTTAAAGGTTTATATATATTTATTAAAAAATTGGTTAAAACTTTATAGTTATTTTGTTATGCTTTTGGATTTAATAAAGGGGCCTTTACTGGCCAATTTAATCCAGAAGTTGTCATGTTTCAATTTAGTATAAGTAGTTTTATACAGGTGGGTGTAAGTTGGGAGCTGGGACTCTAGCAGTACACCAGTCTAACCACTTGACCTCCGGAAAATTTACAACCCTTCATAACCTGGTAATTATATTATAGGCTTATCTGTAGGTAAAAGTACCAAAATGAACTTTACAATCACTTTAATATATTCAACATTTCTATGATCTTGTATGACTTATATCGAGCAAAATAAAAAAAAGGAAAAATTTTGATTATAAAAAAAATAAATAAAATATATTCAACATTTAAATGTCTTTTAGCTAAAAACAAAACCTACCTTCTACTGACAAGAATTGCTCTAAACTCCTTTGAGATAGGATCTCTTCTCCTAATAGTGTTACAAATGTCCGACAGGAGTAGCATCCATCAAAAATCAGCGTGTAATCCAAGGTAAAAGGATTAACCTGATTACTTGCTTCTATTTCTATTCCATTTCGATAAAAACGATATCCATGGATTTGGGAAAAGGAAGAATTCAGTACATCACATACCAGTTCTACTTGCTGAGTTTGGCTTTGAAGGCTGTAGGCGTAACGCAAACTTGGCATTGGAGGCTGCTCTGAAAAAACAGTTTATTGCATGATAATTGCAATGAAAATTGCACATATAAAAACAACTAACCTTATATCCAGGGGCGGACTGACCATTGAGTCACTCGGGCACTGCCCGAGGGCCCCATGCCACTAGGGGGCCCCATCAGGGTTGCCAGGCTCAGTAAAACCAAGGACAGTATGTAAAAATCAGTGTTTTTTTTTTTACACCTGTCCCTGATATGTCCGAAACTGACATGCTTTTGATGTGAAAATCCTGAGAATTTAGCTGCCCCGCCTCTGCACTGCCTGGTGACCATCAGTAAGCCCAGAGGGCCCATAATGTTCTATTGCCCGGGGGCCCCATGCCTTGTCAGCCCGCCCCTGCTTATATCCTTATTAAAATGCAGGCTTTATGACAGGGATTGATTACATGTAAATTAAATAAGTACAGTTGAGATGAGCTGGGGGAAAGTGCTTAGAATCAAAAAAAGTCTAGAAAAACTAGGAGTAAATGTTAATGATTTTTTTAAAGCTAATGGTAAGGTTAAAGAACATGTTAATACAAACAAATATTAGAATCATAGAAGACAGGAAACAAGAGGAACTATTATGAACACACTGACTAAAGAATTAACCACTTGCCTCCTGGGCACATATCCCCCCTTCCTGACCAGGTGAAATTTCAGCTTCCGCCACTGCGTCGCTTTAACCGACAATTGCGCGGTCGTGCGACGTAGTGCCTAAACAAAATTTACGTTTTTTTCCCCCACAAATAGAGCTTTCTTTTGGTGGTATTTGATCATCTCTGCGGTTTTTATTTTTTGCGCTATAAACAAAAAAATAGCGAACATTTTGAAAAAAAAATCAATATTTTTTACTTGTTGCTATAATAAATAGCCCTATTTTTAAAAAAAATGATTTTTTTCTTCTCGGTTTAGGCCATACGTATTCTTCTACATATTTTTGGTAAAAAAAAAAAAAATCGCAATAAGCGACTGGTTTGCGCAAAAGTTATATCGCTTACAAAATAGGGGACAGAATTATTATTAATTTGTATTATTATTTTTTTATTTGTAATGGCGGCGATCTGCGATTTTTATTGGGACTGCGACATTATGGAGGACACATCGGACACTTTTGACACGTTTTTGGCGCTATTCACATTTATACAGTAATCAGTGCTATTAATATGCACTAATTACTGTATAAATGTGACTGGCATTGAAGGGGTTAACACTAGGGGGTGAGGAAGGGGTTAAATATGTACCCTGCATTGTGTTCTAACTAAGGCAGTAGGGTGACTGGGGGAGGTGACTGATATGTGTCCCTATGTACAAGGGAAACAGATCGGTCTCCTCTCTCCCTGACAGGCCGTGGATCTGTGTGTTTACACACACAGATCTATGTCCTTGTCCTGTAACCGCCAATCGCGAGTGCCTGGCGGACATCACGGCTGCCAGGCACGCACATCGGCATCTCAGGGATGCGGCGGGCTCCCCCCAGTGGCCTGGAGGAGCGGATGCCGACTTTATACGGTGGCTCAGAGAAGTAGAACCACCCTGCGGCCGTACAAAGAGACCTGAGTCAATCAAGACTTAATACAGGTCAACACAGACACATACACAAAAAGGACAATACATACTACATACTAGTTTCAGATAGATTCATTATGTTACTAATTTAGTTTTGTTGATTCAAATTCAGATTGGTTGAAAAATATTTGACGATTCAATTTGTGTGTGAAGAATAACTGGATGTTAAGGAGTGGGCCGTGAAGCCGGTCACCGCATCTTTGTCAGTGTGGGGCCCACCCAACTCCCAACCCAAAGCACCTTTTTTACACGTTAATGGGGACAAGGGCCTCTTCCCCAACAGCCCTGGGCGGTGGTTGTGGGGATCAGGAGGAAGGGGGATTGTCAGAATCTGGGAGCCGCCTTTAGGAAGGAGGTCTCCAGACAGTGGCTTCATTAGGGGGCGTCTGAGGGGGCCATGACCCCCCAATATTAAAGTTTGTGTCCCCCACATGCCCCCCAAGCATTAAAATGTCTGACGCCACAGCTCTCTGACTGACTCTTCACTTGATTGTCAGTCTCGGAGCCGCTGCCTCGAGGAAGTCGGGTCTAGGTGACGTCATATGATGGCTGCTGGCCCCCGCTGTTGTTTCTGGGAGTTGTAGTCCCTAGGACTGGAGAAGGCCATGCAAGGAGGAGTACCTGTCCTGCTGAGCTCTGAGCCTGAGCTGGCAGTGGCTGATTTGGCCCATAGATAAGGTGAGAGACCCTGGAACCACCAGCTGACCCCCACACGATCATCCCATCTATCTCAACGCCCATACACCTCATTTACCCTGCCTCAGTGCCCATGCCATGGCCTGTGAATCCTGCTGGGAGCTAGCCACAGACCTGTGGGTCCCGCTGGCCAGTCATCTGTGGATTCTGTACAGTGCCAGCAGGACCCATAGGCTATTGTCTGCTCCCGGCAGGACCCACAGGTCCGCAGCCAGACTGTGAATCCTGCTGGAAGCTGGCTGTGGACCTGTGGGTCCTGCTGGCCACTGATCTGTGGGGCCTGCTGGCCCCTATCCTAGGCTGACCAGAAGTCCCCAGTTTCCAGGGACAGTCCCGGGACTGAGGACACTGTCCCGAGACCAAGTACTGAAACCCTACCATGGGTCCCACTGGGCTCCTAAGAAATGTCAGATGGTGGAGTAGCCTTCAACTATACTTTTCCCCCCTTTTTTTCGGGTACGGTGATGGGACATTTTTATATAATTTTTTGTATTGTCAAAAACTTGTGTTGGGTCCTTCTTCACTTTCTAGACAAATGGGTAGGGGTACCACATGGGGTGGGGAGGCAGAGCCCCAAAATACACCCCCGTGTTGATGGTATGTGGCCTAGTATGGTTCAATGGGGGGGGGGTGCTCGCTCACCCCCCCTTTTCCTTGGCTGCCAGGCTGCATACACTGATAAGGATATGGTATGAATTTTTCGGGGGACCCCACCGCTGTTTTATTTTCCGAATTTTCCGAATCATTGGCATCATTCTTTTGTTTACATTTCAGCTCTCAGCAGGAATCCCTACTGACAGCTGATGAATCATTGGTTGTTAAAGATGAGGCGGCTGGCTTCCCGGCCTGCTCCTTAACAACAAGCTATTCTTCACACAAATGGTTGATCATTTTTTCAGCCGATCCAATTACGACTCGTTCTGAAAATTTGGAATTCGTTAGAAAAGGAATATACAAAATAAATTAAATGAATTTCAACTAAATTCAATACTAATTTATTCAGAGATTCCTATACATCCAAATAACCAAAAAAGTTGCCTGAATCTATATTCGGAATGTAAAAAAATTGCACATGTGTAGCACATAACATTTGCCTTGATAACATCTGTGCAGTGGATGCCTCAGATACTTTACATATTTCTCTAATCTGTATCCTGCATAAACCTTTCAAAAAAATTAACACCCTATTCCATATCCCTTTGGAAACCTACCAAATACCCCAAAATATCCATATCCAAAAGATTGAGATGGTCTATCAGTCCCCAATCCCAGCTTATATTTTCTCAATTTCCAGCTCCAACATATTGTGGGCTGGAAGACATACAGTCATTCTTTATCATTATCATTCTTCAGTACCTATTTGGAGGTCTTATTCATTCCCAGTGCCCTACTGTACAACTTATGGGGAAGGTCTAGGAGACATGTACTGTAAATGCATCCTTCATACTGGAAGCTCCACAAGACTTGCTCCCATATGAGCAAATGACTCACTACCATTTTTATATCAAAATCTTACCTATCACAAGCAAAACTTCTTCTTTGGCGAGTTGAGATTGGATGGTTCTTCCTGTTATATTAACTGTATAGTCACAGGAGTAATTTCCAGTGTTCTTTATCTGTAGTTCAGTATATCTCAGAACTCCAAAGTTATCAGATTCATATGTTTGTCTTCCATTTTGATAAAGTGTGATTCCAGTTGCTGCTGAAGACTGTTCTTTGGGTAGTTGACATTGAAGGACTGCTGATTGATCTTTTATAAAGACGTGTCTCTGGGGTGTCACAAAGAGTGATGGTGTGGGAGGTTGCTCTGGAAAATAAACCATTACAGAACCAGCCAGTTCATTTCAGTAAATAGTTTTTTGCTTTACAGTTTGTAAGTTACATAGACTTCTATATGTTATATAATATATACCATAAACTCACAAGACAGTATCAATACCAGTACCAAACAGTTCTAAAAAAGACAAGATCTACAGGTGAAACTCGAAAAATTTGAATATCATGCAAAAGTTCATTTATTTCACTAATGCAACTTAAAAGGTGAAACTAATACAGTGTATGATACGTCTAAAGAGGCCTTGATATTAGAGGCCTGTCCAAAACTGGTTATATCTTTCCGTGACAAACTATTGCAAGTTAAACTGTCTGTTGCACAGGGTATATCTCACACCGGTTAGGTTGCATAGGATCTACCCTGACAGGGACCCCCATTGCCCTTGTTGCTTGGTCAGGATGGGTGATTATATGCATATGCTCTGGGGCTGTCCCAAAATTCAGAACTTCTGGAGAGAAGTGTTTGAATTGGTTAACCTTAAATTAGATCTCTCACTCCCCCTGACACCGGAGCTGGCCCTACTTGGTATACCTGATGAAGAACAGAGGTCCCATCATAGCAAATTGCTTATAGCATACTTGCTATACTATGCAAAGAAGGCGATTATCTGCAAATGGTACTCTCTTGATCCTCCATCCATTTCCCTACTGGTTGGCGAGGATCAAGCTGCTCTCCCTCTTTACAAATTGACGTATATCAATAGGGGATGCCCATGTAAATTTGACCAAGTTTGGCAGTTGTGGTTGTCTCCTGAGGAGGGGTGATCTCCTTTCTCCTCTCTGTTTGGGGGGTGGCGGGATCTCTGCTGATGTGCCATGTTCCCCTTTATTTTTTCCCTTATAATTTTGTGATGCTTCCTTGGGGTTTCCCTTCTCAGCAGGTTAATTTTTGGCCCTACTGATCCTGCCTGCAATACTTCTATGTATACACTTAGTTTGTCTCTGTTATTTTCTTTTTTTATCGTGGTTACTGTTCATCTGCCTGATGTTTATATATAATGTCATGCCAATCGGCTATGTCGGCCGAATTTATTTCTGTCACTGTATTTGAACTGTTTTCTTTGCTCAATAAAGAACCCCTGTTTTGTTTAAAAAAAAAAAAAAGAGGCCTTGATATAGCAAAGTTGGGGGGTGGGTCAATGAATAAAATGTCAACTGTACAGATTTTCGGGTCTCCTTTGTAAGCACAGCCAGGCAACAGGAATTTTTAACATCCACAAGTAGTCAAAAAACACTCCAGGGTGATTTTTTGTTTAAAATTATTGGGGAATACATTTGGATAGGGATGGGATGTATGGGATGCCCATAACTGTAGTTAAATGTAACCTGCGGACTTAAAACTGTTTCTGCTATCCAAAAATCACACAGCTGTCCTCCCGTAGGATGTGTGTCAATCAGCTTGGCTGCTAAAGAAAGGATATAAAACACTGAATGCAGGCGCTTTTCCTTTGTAGAAAAATGCCAAGGCACCTGTCTTCTCTTTAGCATCCCCAAGCAAAAGGTGTAGGGTAGCTGTGCTGGCTCTAAGCTGTCCTTCTGTAGATGGCAGGCTGGGTATTGCACCTGGCTGTTTCTCTATAGACTCTGGGATGTAGTTGGTTAAAGCGGAGGTCCGCCTAAATTTTATTATTAAAAGTCAGCAGCTACAAATACTGCAGCTGTTGATGTTTAATAAATGGACACTTACCTGCCCAGGGTGCCCGCGATGTTGGCAGCCGAAGCCGATCAATTGCTCGGCTCTCGGTTGCCCCCACCGCCATCCTACTGCGAATGTGTGTCCTAACTGGTCCTTGCTGTCTTCTGGAACCTGTGTGTTTCCCAGAAGACAGTGGAGGGGCTACAGAAGTGGGTGCAAATACCTGCATTATATAGGTATCTGCACCCCCCTTCCCCCTGAAAGTTAACAAATGTGACACCGGAGGGGGGAGGGTTCCGAAAAAAGGGAAGGTTCCATTTTTTTGTGAACCTCCGCTTTAAGCTACTCACCCAGTCCCTTTAAAAGATCATGTAGCTCATGTTATGGTGGCTGATGGCTTGGTGATTCCAAAATTTTAATCCTGTCCTGCGCAAAGAGCATATGATGCCATCCATTAATGCAAGGGTAAGCAGATTTCCCAGATAAGGCTACCAGGGAGCCTGCATGGCATAGCATAAGTGCAAATAACTACAATAAAGTGCTTCTTCTACTTACCCAATACTCTAAGATTTACAAAGTTGCTTTCTGATGATTCACTTCCATTTTTGGTGTAAATGCAGAAATAACTTCCAGAATCATTTGTTTTAAGATTCAAGGTCAGTATATTACTTGAAGTACTATTGGAGGTTACTGCTGAGTCTCTGTAAAAAGTGTATCCAGTAACAGTGGATGGATTGTTAGCCACACATCTCATTGTGATACGTTCTCCCACTATGTATACCGTCTGCTCAGGCTCAAGCTGAATAACTGGACTGGTGAGTGCTTCTAGAAGGCAAAGAAAGGTAAAATTATAATACAATAAAAACTTTAGGACCCATGTCAGCAGGCTTGTGTTGATAGCATTTGTTTGCGATCATTCACCATTCACAGGAGCATTTAAAGTGATAATAAACCCATACATAAGCCTGTTGATTGAGTATTAATATGATGCCCTGGAAGCCTCTTAAATACAGAAAACAACATTACTTGCATGGAGGATATCAGAACATGTCTTAACAGCATGGGAACAGGAACACAACTGAACACAGAGGAAAGCACTTCCTCTCATTACATCATACCATATATTTACATGCACATTACACTATAACACTACAGCGTCACCTGCTGCATAGGCAGGTATAATGCATATATTGTCACAGTATATACAGTGCGGAAAATAAGTATTTGAACACCCTGCTATTTTGCACATTCTCCCACTTGGAAATCATGGAGGGGTCTGAAATTGTTATCGTAGGTGCATGTCCACTGAGAGACATAATCAAAAAAAAAAATATTTATTTGTATGATACAGCTGCAAATAAGTATTTGAACACCTGAGAAAATCAATGTTAATATTTGGTACAGTAGCCTTTGTTTGCAATTACAGAGGTCAAACGTTTCTTGTAGTTTTTCACCAGGTTTGCACACACTGTAGGAGGGATATTTGACCCACTCCTCCACACAGATCTTCTCTAGATCAGTCAGGTTTCTGGGCTGTCGCTGAGAAACACGGAGTTTGAGCTCCCTCCAAAGATTCTCTATTGGGTTTAGGTCTGGAGACTGGCTAGGCCACGCCAGAACCTTGATATGCTTCTTACAGAGCCACTCCTTGGTTATCCTGGCTGTGTGCTTCGGGTCATTGTCATGTTGGAAGACCCAGCCTCGACCCATCTTCAAAGCTCTAACTGAGGGAAGTAGGTTGTTGCCCAAAATCTCGCAATACATGGCCCCGGTCATCCTCTCCTTAATACAGTGCAGTCGCCCTGTCCCTTGTGCAGAAAAACACCCCCAAAGCATGATGCTACCACCCCCATGCTTCACAGTAGGGATGGTGTTCTTGGGATGGTACTCATCATTCTTCTTCCTCCAAACACGGTTAGTGGAATTATGACCAAAAAGTTCTATTTTGGACTCATCTGACCACATGACTTTCTCCCATGACTCCTCTGGATCATCCAAATGGTCATTGGCAAACTTAAGACGGGCCTTGACATGTGCTGG
The DNA here is from genome assembly GCA_029574335.1 of Rana kukunoris. Classification (NCBI taxonomy): domain Eukaryota; kingdom Metazoa; phylum Chordata; class Amphibia; order Anura; family Ranidae; genus Rana; species Rana kukunoris. The sequence continues at coordinate 263,454,251 of CM056049.1, forward strand.
TTTAAGCAGGGGAACCTTCCAATCATGACGTCTTAGTGTATTACCAACAGTAACCTTGGAAACGGTGGTCCCAGCTCTTTTCAGGTCATTGACCAGCTCCTCCCGTGTAGTCCTGGGCTGATTTCTCACCTTTCTTAGGATCATTGAGACCCCACGAGGTGAGATTTTGCATGGAGCCCCAGTCTGAGGGAGATTGACAGTCATGTTTAGCTTCTTCCATTTTCTAATGATTGCTCCAACAGTGGACCTTTTTTCACCAAGCTGCTTGGCAATTTCCCCGTAGCCCTTTCCAGCCTTGTGGAGGTGTACAATTTTGTCTCTAGTGTCTTTGGACAGCTCTTTGGTCTTGGCCATGTTAGTAGTTGGATTCTTACTGATTGTATGGGGTGGACAGGTGTCTTTATGCAGCTAATGACCTCAAACAGGTGCATCTAATTTAGGATAATAAATGGAGTGGAGGTGGACATTTTAAAGGCAAACTAACAGGTCTTTTAGGGTCAGAATTCTAGCTAATAGACAGGTGTTCAAATACTTCTTTGCAGCTGTATCATACAAATAAATAGTTAAAAAATCATAAATTGTGATTTCTGGAATATTTTTTTTGGATTATGTCTCTCACAGTGGACATGCACCTACGATGACAATTTCAGACCCCTCCATGATTTCCAAGTGGGAGAACTTGCAAAATAGCAGGGTGTTCAAATACTTATTTTCCGCACTGTAAGCGACTTGCTGTTGTTCTTCCAACAAAGCCCACTAAAGTAACTAGCCTTAGCCTCAGGGGATTGACAAATCCTCCTACATACATTATCTGAAGTCCTTTCTTTTCCAGAGTCTTCGAAAATACAGAAATCAGATGGTATTTCCCATGGGCAGGAATCTGATGTCACACACTGCACAGCACAGAACAGAGAAGAGAGCTGAGTGTAATATGACACCTGAGTGGAAGGCATGGACATCTACCCCACCTGCTCCCCAGAAGGAACATGCTCATCTAAGCCTGTTGATCACCTTATGAGTGCAGGTAAGGGACAGAGGGTTGATATGTAACCCTAGATTATCTGGTGTCAGAGAAAATTGTCAAAAGTGACTCATGAAGATTGCAGGGGAAGGAGGAAGCAGTCAATGTGCTGTGGATTGAGGCAAATACACACTATATGAGAATACACTTTGTTTATTTTTCCTTTCAAAGGTTTACAAGCACTTTAATCTACAGTTGACCTCCTTCTGACTTGCATTTGACCTGCTTCAGGAGGGTTTTGGATTCCCATAGACTTGCATGTAAATGCAAAACCTTCCTGATGCAAAAAAGCCCAACAACAAGGGCCCCTAAAGTGTCTTGCAAAGAATGCATTGTATCATATGTATTGTATACTATAAATATTACACGTTAGAATGCATTGGACACATTGGGGGGAATTAACAAAGAGTGGTACAAGCACAGTGCTTGCACTACTTTTCTAAATATTAAAATTAAACAGCTGCTGCCCCTAACTAATAAAAGAGCAGGCCCCTTTGTTAATATGGAGTGATCGGTTCTTTGTTCTGCCGTTTCTGTGGCAGACAGCGCAGAGGGTGGAGAGTTGGAGCTGCATGCTCCTTTCAGGGCCCCAAGCAAAAAAAAAGTGACTTTTCAAGTTGAGAAGCAGGGGGGGGGGGGGGCTTGGTTGTTGGCGGCTTACCTCTTCAAGTTGAGAAGCAGGGGGAGGTTGGCGGCTTACCTCTATCCTCCGCCTTACACACACACGCCGGCAAATGTTGGTGTCCGCACAGGGGCCACAGCAAGAAGGGCCCTTGCCACATCGCTGCATCCTCCTGCGGTCGGCCGTGTACCATAACCGCACAGTACAGGAGATTCAGTTTGCTGTTCCTGGGGCCGGACTGAAAGGAATTGAACACTCAGTGTGTGCACTTCCTGTCAGTCCGGCCGGGAACAGGAACCTGAATCTCCTGTACCGCGCGGTTATGGTACACGGCCGATCGGACTGCAGGAAGACACAGCAATGCGGCAAAGGCCCTCCCTGCTGGGGCCCCTGGCCAGCTCGGGGCCCCAGGCAATTGCTTGCTTTGCTTGTCGTGTTCCGACGGGCCTGGCTCCTTTCTTTCTGCCTGCCTGCCCCCTGGTCAGTTCAGGGAGGGAGGAAGGAGGAGGATTGTAAATCCTGCTCATGAATTGTAATGACTGCAGGGATAGAGAAAGGCATATGAGCTGTTTGCTAACAGCTCCCATCCCATTGAACAGTGGTTCTCAACTCCTGTCCTCAGGACCCAGGCCAGGTTTGCAAGATAACTAAAATTGAGGTGATATCATTTGCTGCTCAGTAATTGCAGTATTGTAGTCCACATCTCCCCAAGGTAATACTTAAAATCTGGCCTGTTAGTGGGTCCTGAATACAGGAATTGAGAACCACTGGCATAGAACAAGGTTAGAAATTTTGGGAATCAGCTGCAGTTTTCTATGTGGAAAGTTGTACCGTTCCCTATGCTAATTATGGGCAGACCAGCTCTAGTTTCTATTTCACTCTGTAATAGAAACTGGCAATGGTGGAACAGATAGACCTTAAAAGAGAAGTATGGACTTTTTTTAATTTTAGAATCAAACTTACCTAGGTGGATGCAACATCAAGACATTAAATGACATACAGTCAAACAAGCGTGTGTATAAAACAAATTGACAACGTCCAATGACGAAACGCGTCTGGTAGGACGTGCAGTGACGTCACCGCGTTCAGGAGAAGGGCTCCGATCGTTCTGTTTGCCGGCCGGCAACATTGTTTTATACACACGCTTGTTTTTATCAACCTTTGTAAGTACAACTTACTTATTTTAATAAATTGTTATCCTGCGGAATTATGCTATGTTGCATCCTTCCTTTTTCACATGATCTATGGTGACCTATGCTGGAGTACTAAAGGAGCCATTGTCCAGACTTGCAATTAGGGGATTTTCCATCTCTCCTACAAAGGCTGCGGCTGGGTCATAGCCGATCGCTGTTTATTCCAGTCTATCTGGTAAGCTGCTTTGCTATTTGGTGGTGGGCTCACCCAAGAGTGTCGTGTGCTGTGGAAGTCACGGTGGTGATCGAGGAACTTCTGTATGACTACAACTGTATATTGAGGAGTTTTATCCATCTGCTTAAAGGGACTGGTCTGGCTCTGCGGATCATATTCCTACAGAATTTTCAGTATCTGGGGACCATCCATGTATATTTGAGGACTGTATGTCATTTAATGTCCGGGTGTTAGGGCGCAGCTTTATTTTTTCTTTTTACATACTTTTTAGTGCATTTGTATTTTAGCTGCTGCCTCCCACAAAGAGTTAGTGTAGTATTTTTCCAATTTTATTGTTTATAATACCTCTGTTATAAGCGCAATCTCTTTTGTTTATATTGGATGCAACATCAGTCCGATGCTTAGGGTTTTAGGTTCTTGAATCATGTGTTTGGTATTCAGGCAGGCTGAAAACCGGACACATCATAAGAGGGTGCCCAGAGCCTCAGGTCCTCCCAGGCAGCTGTATGGTGCCTAAATATTCACACAAACACTTAATAAAAGTGCATGGGGCGCTCTGACGGTATGTGTGTATGGCTGTGGGGCCCTCTCTCCTCCACCTTCGTCCTAGCTGTGTTTCAGCCTCATGTTCCCCGCTTATGCTCGGGCCGGACTCACTGCCTATGCCGGCCCTGCTCTCTCACCTGCCCGCCACAGCATCACTGCACAAAAGTGAGATTGGTGATGCAGAGACTCCTTGATAGTGCAACTCACACTCCCCAGGAGGCCGAGCACCAACATGGTGAGTAAAAGGAGCAGGCCGACATCTGACTGACACTGTGCAGGGCTCACGCATTGGGGTGAAACGGTAAGGAGGTGCTCGTGGAAGGCTGCTAACACTGATAATTTAGTTTGGGGATGAGAGAGGTCAGTAGGCTGACTGTGCCTGGAAGCAACACTTGTGTAATGTCATGTGTGTAAGCTGTGTACAGAAAGGACTGCCTGGGTGTTCAGCTGGCTGAAGACGACGAAATGTCAGAGTACAGCTTGGCTCAGAAGGGACCTTTAAAGCTAAAATGGGTTGGGGAGCTCAGTGTAGGCAAGATAAAGAAAAATCAAGACAAAAACAAAATCATACAACAAATTATAACCAGCAAGAAAAATGAGCAGGAAAAAAAAGAAGCCGGCTTAAGATAAAAGAACACCAGCTCATATTGCTTTTTTTTTTAAAAAAGCAAGAGAAAAGACAAATGGAAAGCATTTTTAAAAAAAGTCACAAAAAGTCTTCAAAAACACACAAAGAGTTGAGGACAAATAGTTAGGTTTCCCCAATGACAGCTAAAAAAATAAAAAAAAGAGAGCTGGCAATGAAAAATAAATGAAAAAAATGTGGGGTCCCCCCAAAATCCATACCAGACCCTGGCAGGTCAGCATGCAGCCTGGCAGGTCAGGCTGCATGCAGCCTGGCAGGTCAGGAAAGGGGAGAGGATGAGCGAGCTGCGCGGTTATGGTACACGGCCGACCGCAGGAGGATGCAGCGATGTGGCAAGGGCCCTCCCTGCTGTGGCCCCTGTGCGGACACCAACATGCAGCCTGACAGGTCAGGAAAGGGGAGAGGATGAGCGAGCATCCCCCTGAACCATACCCCCCGAAAATTTCCACGTGCCCTCAACATGGTAGGGGGGACTCTGCCCCCCCCAAAGCACCTTGTCTTCCCTACAACCCTGGCCGGTCTTTGTGGGGTTGTGCGGGTGGGGGCTTATCAGAATCTGGGGCCTCCAGATCCTTTCCCCCTGCCATGTGAATGAGTAACTCAACCACCAAAAAAGTAAATAAAAACACAACACTCTTGAGAAGAGGAGAATAAGGGGGGATATGATCAACATGTACAAATACATAAGAGGTCCATATAGTGAACTTGGTGTTGAGTTATTCACTTTAAGGTCAACACTGAGGACAAAGGGGCACTCTTTACGTCTGGAGGAAAAGAGATTTCACCTCCAAATACGGAAAGGTTTCTTCACAGTAAGAGCTGTGAAAATGTGGAACAGACTCCCTCCTGAGGTGGTTCTGGCCAGCTCAGTAGATTGCTTTAAGAGAGGCCTGGATTCTTTCCTAAATGCACATAATATAACTGAGTACTAAGTTTTGTAGGTAAAGTTGATCCGGGGTAAATCCGATTGCCTTTCGGGGGATCAGGAAGGAATTTTTTCCCCTCCGGTAGCAAATTGGATCATCGCTCTGCTGGGGTTTTTTGCCTTCCTCTGGATCAACTGTGGGTATGGAGTTGGGTGTATGGGAGGATGTACTGTGTTTTACTTTGTTTTATTTTTTTATTTTTTTTATGGTTGAACTGGATGGACTTGTGTCTTTTTTCAACCTGACTAACTATGTAACTATGTAACACAAGTTTTTGACAGTTACTTTATTAAAAAATTCAAAATCCAAAAAATGTTCCCAGCTGTAGATCCATCGCCAATCACATCGCCCGCCACCCCTGCCGAGCTGAAAAAAGAAAACCTTTGGCCCCAACGAAGGCTCCTGGCATCTGCCTCCTCCGCCATGTGACAGCTCTTAAATAAGTAAGGGGTGAGGCCACCCAGGGACATCTCGGGGTGACAATGTCCCCTTGTGACACCATCGACATGCCCAGTGCTGGGTTGGTGATGTTACAAGGGGGAGGTACCACTCAGTGACCTCACTCCTCCGTTTTTAAGAGCTGTCACACAGCGGAGCAGGCAGGCGGCGGGAGCCCTCATCAGGGTTAGAGGGTTTTTCTTTTCTGTGTTGGTAGTGGTGGCGGGCATTGTGATTGACGATGGATCTAAATCTAGGTGACAGGTAAAAAAGTGCTTACTGTAATTTTTTACACTACACTTTTTATTGGTGAATGAGTAGGGTTCCCCTACACATTCACATAGGGGCCTTACAGATTCCGATAAGCCCCCTGCGTGCAGATTCCCACAACCACTGGCCAGGGTTATAAGGAAGAGGCCCTTGTCCCCATCAACATGGGGCAAGGTGCTTTAGGAGGACAGAGCCCCCCTGTCCCAAAGCAACCCCCATGTTGAGGACATGTGGCTATGTATAAATTATGAGGGTGTGGCGCTCGCTAATCTACCCCTTGCCTGACCCGGTGGTGTGCATGCTCGAATAAGGGTCTGGTATGGATTTTTTTTCTCAAATTTTTGCGAGGGTTCCCCCTCAAAATCCATACCAGACCCGAAGGGCCTGGTATGCATGGTGGGGGCATTCTTTTCACAAATCACACACAAGTCACACCCAAATCTATATCATGCAGGTGCATGGGACTTTAAAGGGTTTACCACAAGTCGCATGAAAGTCGGACCAAAGTAGTGCATTCATAGAATACATGAAGCTTAAAAACCTTGGCCCAGATTCAGGTACATCTGCGCATTATTGGATGCTCACAACTCGGAGAGCGGCGCAATCAGTGAAATTGGAAATGGACTAGGGCAACTTTATGAACTACGCAGACAGCATAAATAGACAGACACAAATGCACTTCCTTTGCAAAAGTACATCCCTTTGTATCCCTCCCTATACAGCAAGGTGCTTTTGTTTGTTTGTGACGTGTCTTTGAGATATTTGGGGACTGTTTTGCAGAGTGATTTTTGTCTTTTATGTGTTTTCTTTGTTGTTGTTTTGTTTAAATTATATTTTTGCTGGGCATTTTTTATTTTTGCTCGTCATTTATTTAATTTTTTTGGTTCTGTGTATGATTTTGGAATGTGGGGGTGATATTTCTGCGGGAAAAGGGGTGTCACCCTCATTTGTGGTGGAGAAGTGATCCCCAGGTCCGTATGAATGGTGTATGAATGTACAGTGACATAATTGGAGCCGTGGCGTGGCGTTGCTGCTCACAAGACCTGCATGGTGGACTGGTGCCATTCCAATGTGATGAGGATGTGGGGTGTGTGTGCTAGGGACCACAGTGGTGTGCATGCATGCATTCTCATTGTGCCATGATTAATGTGTGTGTTTAACGTGCAAAGATGCATAATGTGAGCTGGCATGAGATGGGGTCATGAGATGGGGTACCAGTGCATATGCAGAGTCACCTTGAATGGAAAAGACAGGAGGATGTTAGTCATGCATGTGCCACTTGTGAGGTGTGCATCATGGGAGGGGATAGTCATGCCTGACTCCCATGTCACTCACCAACCAGCCAGCTGTCCCTATACATGTTCTGTTCGAAATCTGTGGGGATGGGGCTCTGATTGTATATGTAGCTGTCATGGGTGTCATGGGTGGTGCCATGTGTTGGGCTGCTGATGTCCTCCTGCAAGGTTGTGGTAATTCCATGATGGCATGAGGGGTGAATCTGAAGATGCGAGACACCTGAGGTGCCGTACACACGGCAGAGAACCTCGACGGGCAGAACACATCGTTCCGCCCGTCGAGGTTCTCTCCCGGCCGTCGGATTCGGCGACCCGCCCGTCGGGAATGGCAACCAGCCATTCTTCCAGGCGGGCCGTCGAGGAAATAGAGAGCGTGCTCTCTATTTCGGCTCGACGGGCTTCCCGACGGGAAGCTCGCTGAGACCGTACACACGGCCGAGGTCCTCGCTGGAATGTGCATTCCAGCGAGGTTCTCGCTGATTTTCAGCGAGAACCTCGGCCGTGTGTATGGCACCTCAGAATCACTCATGCCAAAGATGTCTATGCGTGTGTGATATATCAAGTGAAGAGTGAGGGGCTTGTATCAGATAAGAATATTGTATTAGATTAGATTAAATTGTAAATTTTATATAAGCAAATAAAAAAAAATAAAAAAAACATCTCCCGTGCCCTCCTTAGTGCCATCCTCCGTGCCCTCCTCCTTCTTTGTTCATCTAAAGTCAGTAGTATAGCTATGCGCGACGATGCCCCTGGCATGTTGGCATACAGATTGTTGTGCAACACGTGTGACTGCTGAGCTCCTCACTAACAGTGTTGCTTTATCTAACAAGTAGACTTTTTTTCTCTTTTTAGACCAGCTTTTATATGCTCTAATTTTAGACAGGACATTTTGCTGTCGCCTGCGCTGCCCCAATGTTGTTTTGTGGATCCCCGTAAGTCCCTCATTAGCATATTTGACTAGCAAATCAATGGTGTGTCTGGGTCCTTGTGACTTTACAACCACTGTGATGTTTACAGAGTTATGTATTTTGTATCTGCCTAGATTTAAAGACCAAGTACAGACAAAACTTTTTGCTGGGGCAGGTTTGATTATCCAGTGCCAAAAAAAGGTGAACATACTGAGAGACTGCATATTCTCTGACTTCTTCTATCATTATGAATTCTCCTATGCAGACTTGATGTGGTTATTAACCACTTGCCGACCGCCGCCTAATCAGTGCATTTTTATAGCACTGATCGCTGTATAAATGACAATGGTCCCAAAATATCGTCAAAAGTGCCTGATGTGTGTCCGCCATAATGTCACAGTCACGATAAAAAATTGCAGATCGCTGCCATTACTAGTAAACAAAATTATTAATAAAAATGCCATAAATCTATCCCCTATTTTGTAGACGCTATAACTTTTGCGCAAACCAATCAATATACGCTTATGGCGATTTTTTTTTACCAATAATATGTAGAAGAATACATATCGGCATAAACTGAGGAATTTTTTTTTTTATATATATATATTTGGCAAATATTTATTAAAAATATATTTTTTTTAAATTGTCGATCTTTTTTTTGTTTATAGCGCAAAAATGAAAACCACAGAGGTGATCAAATACCACCAAAAGAAAGCCCTATTTGTGGGAAAAAAAGGACGTCAATTTTATTTGGGTGCATTGTTGCATGACCACGCAATTGTCAGTTAAAACGATGCAGCGCCGAATCACAATAAAAGTGGCCCGGTCATTGGGCAGCCAAAACCTCCGGGGCTGAAGTGGTTAAGAGATACAAATGAAGCAGATGAGCATGTAGTGGCATAGCTGGAGAGGGCACAGAAAGGAAATAATCCAAGAACTTCATCCAAATGATAAAGAATTGACAGTACGTTTCCACAGAGGACAAAAAAAAATTGATATTACTAGAAGAGCAATTTGTGAACACCAAACCTCCCAACTTTTTTAGATAGGCAAGAGGGACCCTTATTAGTAAAAGTATGTAGGCATAGGTCACACCCCTTAACCACTTGCCTACTGTGCACCTACACCCCCTTCCTGCCCAGACAAAATTTTAGCTTCCGGCACTGCGTCGCTTTAACTGACAATTGCGCGGTCGTGCGATGTTGCGCCCAAACAAAATTGGCGTCCTTTTTTCCCACAAATAGAGCTTTCATTTGGTGCTATTTGATCGCCTGTGCGGTTTTTTGCACTATATACAAAAAGAGAGCGACAATTTTGAAAAAATACATAATATTTTTTGCTTTTTGCTATAATAAATATCCCATTAAAAAAAAAAAAAAAAAATGATCTCAGTTTAGGCCGATACGTATTCTTCTACATATTTTTGGTAAAAAAATATAAAAAAATCGCAAAAACCGTATAGTTACTGGTTTGCGCAAAAGTTATATTGCCTACAAAATAGGGGACATAATTATGATTTTTTTTAAAAACATTTTTTACTAGGAATGGCGGCGATCTGCGTTTTTTTTTTCGGGATTGTGACATTATAGCGGACACATCGGACACTTTTGACACATTTTTGGGACCATTCACATTTATACAGTGAACAATGCTATAAATATGCATTGATTACTGTATAAATGTGACTGTCAGGGAAGGGGTTAACCACTAGGGGGCGGGGAAGGGGTTAAATGTTTCTCCTAGTTTGTGTTCTAACTGTAGGGGGAGGGGGGTGACTGGGGGAGGTGACCGAATGTGTCCCTATGTACAAGGGACACAGATCGGTCTCCTCTCTCCCTAAAGGACATGGAGCTCTGTGTTTTTCACACAGAGCTCCACGTCCCCGCTCAGTTACACAGCAATCGCGGGTGCCCGGCGGCCATCGCAGCCACCGGGCACGCGCACGGTGTTGTCAGTAACCCGACGGGTGCGCGCGCCACCTAGCGGCTTAAAATGACACAACGTCATATGACGTGATGTCAGGATAATGGAGTATCCCGCCCACCGTCCTTTGATGGCGGGCGGGTATTAAGTGGTTAAAGGAGAATTATACAAAAAAAATTATAAGTTAAACCCACAGGTGCTTTTTTTTGTTGCAAAGTGAAGCTTTATCTAATTTATTAAGCTCTGGAGCATCTGCACTTGCAGAGTGCAACTGCAAAAAAAATATATATTTGCCTTTAGTAAATCAACCCCCATGTTTCAAATCAGGGATATGGGATATATTTTGCAAGTTTATATAGAAAACACTCCGGGCCAGATCCACAAAGCCCCACGTATCTCTGCGGCGGCGTAGCATATAGTATTTTTGCTACGCCGCCGTATGCTAGGAAGGCAAGTTCCATATCCACAAAGGACTTGTGTCCCAACTTACGGCGGCGTAGCGAAAATGGGCCGGCGTAAGCCCGCGCAATTCAAATTGGGAAGAGGTGGGCGTGTTTTATTTAAATGAATCATGACCCGACGTAAATTACGTTTTTTTTTTTTTTTTTTAAAGTGTATTTTTGTGCGTGAACTCGAGAGAGAGGAGCCGGACTGCAGGGGTTGGGAGTAGGCAGACCCTCCCCCCGGAGGCAATCGCCATCCTTCTCCATGCCCCTGGTGGCAATGGCGGGTGTGAAGGGGGGCCTCCCACTCACCCCGCCCTACCTGCTCCTCTTGGGAGCCCAACTGGGGCCCCAACGGGACCCCAATGGGGCAGAGGGACTCCCTCTATGAGGGAGTGAGGGGGCCTAGCCCACCCAGCCAGCCCCGAAGGTCCTTCGCCTCTCTTTATCTCTTTATTTTAGGAGACCGCATGGCCAAAGTGCATGTGTTTTAAACCAATTTCGTGTGCGTGCAAGTGTGGTGGTTTTTGTGGGGGGGGGGGTGGGCATACTAAGCACAGGCGTACCTTGCATAGCACACCCACCGGGAGCCAGGCTGAGACCACCAAACTCAATTCACATGTAGCCGAGACCGGGATCCGAAACCCTTGGCTGCAGAGGTGAATGGCTTGTCAGCGCAGTGCCAATCACGTTGAGCCACCACAGCTCCCTCACGTTTTTTTTTTTTAACTGCGCATGCGCCGGCCGTGGACATATCCCAGTGCGCATGCTCCAAATCACGTCGCAAAACATCAATGGAAACGATGTGAACGTAATTTATGCAAATCCCTATTCGCGAACTGTTTACACAAACGACGTGAACGACGAAAAATTTGACGCTTAACATTACGTACTCCTCCATACAGCTCGGGTAAATTTACGCCGGAAATATGCTTACGCAAACAACGTAAAAAACACTGTGTCGGGCGTATGTACGTTCGTGGATCGGCGTATCTAGCTGATTTGCATATTCGACGTGGAAGCGCCCCTAGCGTCCAGCGTAGATAAGAAACTTTAGGATGACGGCGTAAGACCGCGTATCTACGCAAAAAAACGGTGTATCTTGTTTTGTGGATACAATACAATGATACGCCGGCGCAGATTTGAAATTACGGCGGCGGATCTGGAGATACGCCGCTGTAATTGTTTGTGGATCTGGCTCTCCCTGTCTATTTTTTGATAAGGCAGATGTGGAAGGAGGCACATTTTGTAATATGTGCTGGTGTATGGAAATTAGGAAATAAAACATTCATTACAACAGTTTAGATATTTCACAATAATTAAAAGGGTTGTTCCTGTTTTTAATGTTGGAAACATGAGAGTATGATGTGATTTTACTTGCTGCTTAAACATTGCAGCACTACATACACCACAGGACTCTTAACGGTGAACATGTCCAGGAAAGGAAACAGATCATAGTAAATGGAAGCCAAATACAGAAAACCAACAGATAGTTTCACATAGGAAAAAAATGACACATGCTGGTACTATTAAGTATCTTAAACCTTTGTTGTACCAGCACATTCAATGAGAATTGATAATACACTGAGTGAGACTATAAAGCAGCTTCATTGTACTGTATTGCATCCTATATTTTGTCTCGGGTTGTCCCGATACCGATACTAGTATCGGTATTTGTACCAATACTAAGCATTTGCCCAGGTACTAGTACTCAGGCAAATGCTCCGATGCTTCATCTGGTATCTGGACAGTCAGGGTGATCAGTGCGGTGGGGGAGCTACAAGCACTGATCACCGCTGTATAGATTGAAAAGTCTGACAGCAGTTTCTCTGCTTCTCTCCCTCCCCCTGTGACTTTCAGCAGCTTTAGTGAAATCAGCTGTGATCGGTGCTTGTAACTCTCCCACACATGATCACTGTTAACTGTCCCTGCATCCTCCTTCAGCCCTCCTCGGTTCTGCTGCTGTCCCCCTCCGTGTCCCCCTCCGTGCTGCCGGCTCCCTCCGTTTCCCTGTCTGTGCTGCCATCTCCCTCCATGCTGCCATGTCCCCCTCCATGCTACCGTGTCCCCCTTCGTTCTGCCGTGTTCCCCTCCGTGTTGCCGTCCCCCTCCGTGCTGCTGTCCCCCTCCGTTCTCCTCCTCCACCCCCTCGATATGTCAGGATGGAGAGCGTAGGTAGGAGCCGGGTTTAAATCACTAAATCACTGAATCACTGATCACTGACTCTGTCCATTCACATAACTGAAACATCGTAAACTGTGATTACAATGTTTCAGTTTATGAATGGAGAGGAGCCGCTGTCTTCTCTCCATTCATTTTCAGCTGAGGCTACTGAGAAAAGGACTGGGGAATATGTGTCCCTAGTCCCTTTTTTCTGTCTCAAAGGGGAGATGTCAGAGGTCTTTTAAGACCCCTGATATCTCACCAAAGCCCCCCAATATGGCTGATAAAAAAAAATATTTCCTTTTTCCTTTTTTTAAATGTGATGTATGTCTGTTTCTTTTTGTATGTGTGTTTGTCTTTGTATCTGTATTTGTTAGTAGTGTGTGTATACCTTTTTATTGGATATCCGTGTACTAACTTTAATCTTCTGTTCAGGATTATGGTTTAACTTTACGACTCTACTCTGTGATGAATGGGTTAACCACAAAGGGGTTAATATGGATTCTACTGCTGTTCCAAATTCAGAGGTCAGATAACCATGCATGGCTCGGAATAAGTCACTGACACAACCGTCTCAGTTGAGCTAGTCCGTTATCTCTGCTTTATTACAGACAATGCAAACTTCTACATACAGCATGAGACGTCACTATTATGTTAATGTGAAATAGAAAGCGCATTTAATTGGCCGAGATACAAGATGGGGTGTTGATCTTAGCCGGCCCTCTGATGTGTCTTCACCTCCGCATTCCTAAAGCTGTGTGGGAGAGGGAGGCATTCGCCATGTTTGGGAGGGGTGTTATTAGGAGCCGATTTGAGTAAGGAAGGATTACAGCAGTGGTACACATGAAAAAACAATATAGACTTTATATTAAAGATGCATAGAGAATAGACATTTTCTAATTTATCATTATGCTTATTGCATTCCTTCACAACTCCTCCTCCCTATATCCCCTTATATATGGTATGGATATAATATCTAAATTAGTTATAACCAAAGTTAAAATCTATGATGATCCTCACTTACCTTGTTTCACTCTGCTTCCCTCTATCTCATTATATTTGAATGGCTACAATATCTAAATTAGCTATAACTGAAGATGTAACTGATAAAGATAGTACCTTAAAGTTCCTCAAGGGGATATAATCGTTTAATGGAATGTTAGAGGTTTGGGCACTCAGTCTAAACGCCAAGCATTTTTTTCATCATTGACAAGATTTACACCCTGGATAATATGCCTACAGAAAACTCACTTACTCCCAAGTACAGTACATTGTTTAAGCAATAAGCAGTATAGAACCCAATTTCACTCTACACAAAAATCATATTCTAAAGGGGTATCTATACTCATAGCTAATACAATAGACTTTAAATGTAGACAGATTAAGAAGGATGATAAGGGTAGATATATTTTTTTGGAATGCTTGGTGGATGGCCCGAGATGTGTATTAGCAAACATCTATATTCCTCCTCCCTATACACCAGAATTATTGAAAGAATTTATTGTGCTTGTATCTGATAAATCAGACTGTCTTTGGCTATTAATTGGAGATTTTAATAAGTGTATGATTCCATCAATAGATACAATTTGTGTACCAGTTAAACAATACCCAGAGGGTCCTACGGCCTTTGCTAAATATATAAAGGAGATGGGTCTGATCAGAGCTTTTTTTCTCAGAAAATAGGTACAGGAACTCAACCACGACCCCGTTCAGATTTCTCAAACAGTAGAAGGGTCTTAAAGAGGCATTAAATAACTGGATGGCATTACATACAGAGTGCAGAGTTAAGGGGGTTACAAACAGAGTGCAGAGCTGTCACTTGTAAACACAGAAACCAGACTTCTGTGTTTACAAGTGATTGTGGTGAGCAGGTACCAAAGGGTCTGAGCCAGAGGTGGTGGAACTGGGTTCCCCCAAGTTCCCCCTGAAAAAAAACCCTGGGTCTGATTGACCTGTGGAGGCTGCGAAACCCGATGGACCGACAGTTCTCTTTCTTTTCAAGTACACATAAAACTCTTTCTAGAATAGATCTGGCATTGGGTTCTCGGTCTATACTGAATTATCTTAGTGAGAATAAATATGAGGCTAGAATAATATCAGACCACTCTCCTTTTTTCCGTATATCTCTTTCCTATAAGGGGGATAAGCTATGGAAAAATAATCCGTACTGGGTGACATCCATTCCTTCAGAGGACATTAAATCACAGATTGATCATTTTCAGCAAATTAAAAGATCTACAGTGTCACCTAATATACTGGGATGCACAGAAAGCTTATCTCATAGGACTTTTTATTTCACAAATATCAAAAAAAAGAAGCAGTTTAGAAAATGGGAAAAAACACTGGCTGATAATATGATGCAAGCGGAGGCATCGTATATCCTTAACCCTACTAAAGATACTCAAACCCAATAGATACATAGTCAAGACAAATATGCACAAGTAGCTAAAAAGAGAGCTGAAAATAAAAGATTTTTTCTGCAGCAACCTTATTTTGAGGAGGGAGAGGGAACGGGACATGTATTGACTTCTGTAGTTAAGACGCAGCAGCCCACTACTTTCATAAACGAAATTCAGGCTTCTCTAGACAGGAAGGGTAATAATTCCCCTGATATTCTGGAGGTGTTCCAGACGTTCTATCAGGAATTATATAAAAGTTGGAGGAAAGGTCAGGAAGGGGATATGGAACTTTTTCTACAGATGAATAACTTGCCAAGGTTACTAGAAGAGGAAAACGAGATATTAGAGAGACCACTAACAATGGAGGAACTGAAAGATGCAGCAGCAAATGTATCTAATAATAAATCACCTGGATCAGATGGTCTACCAGGGGAATTTTATAAAATATATGGAGAGATGTTGCTGCCTGATCTACTTTCAGTTTTTAACCATGCTTTCGGAGAGGGGTCTTTGCCCCCCTCGATGAATGAAGCGGTGATCATCTCTATTTTGAAACCAGGAAAAGATCCAACTAAGCCTGATGCATATCGTCCAATTTCGTTGTTGACATTTGATGTCAAACTTCTGGCAAAAACATTAGCAATTAGACTCTCAAGGTATGTTGGGAAATTAATACATTGGGATCAGTCAGGCTTTTTCCCAAACAGATCAGCAGCTAATAATATTAGACGACTGTTTCTAAATTTACAATTACCTGTAGATAATAAAGGGAATAGAGAAATGTTGTCTTTAGACACAACCAAAGCCTTTGACAGTATAGAATGGGAATTCCTATGGGCCTGCCTAGAACAATTTGGAATAGGACCATGATTTATAAGGTGGATAAAAACTGTTATATAGCGCTGCGAGTACAGATTAATGGATCTGTGTCCTCTCCATTTCTGCTGGAAAGAGGGACGAGACTGGGTTGTCTCTTGTCTCCGCTCCTCTTCGCGTTGGCTGTGGAGCCATTGGCAGAGGCTATCCGAGACTGTTCGGATATTGTAGGGTTTCGTAGGAAAGGGGTAGAGGAAAAAATAGCTCTTTTTGCCTATGATGCTTTATTATTCTAAGGCCACGTACACATGAGGAGACATGTCCGCGGAAACTGGTCCGCAGACCAGTTTCCGCGGACATGTTCGATCGTGTGTACGGCCTAGCGGACAGGTTTCCAGCGGACAAAAGTTTCTAAGCATGCTTAGAGACTTGTCCGCTGGAAACCTGTCCATCGGACATGTCCGATGGTTAGTACGCCCAACCATCGGACAGAAATCCTGCGCATGCGTCAAATTGATTCGACGCATGCGTGGAAGCATAGAACTTCCTTGTTTGAGCACGTCGGTGTCATCTACGTCACCGTGTTCTCTGTCCGCGGGGATTTTGGTCTGATGGCGTGTACACACATTAGACCAAAATATCCCAGGAGACATGTCCGATAAAAACGGTCCGTGGACAGGGCCTTAGGAGACACATACACATCCTTCACTACAGCCATCTCACTTATTGATATCTATGGAACATTCTCAGGGTTTGAAATTAATTGGGACAAATCAGTGAGTATGCCTATTGATTCTATTGACCCACTGCAATTGGAGCTTCCACACCAAAATCATCAAATAAAGTATGTTACATCATTTAAATATTTAGGGGTGATAATAACCCCACAGGTTAATAATTATATAGATAATAATATTCTACCCCTTGTTGCAAGATTTAGACAACAAGGTAAAATCTGGTGCAGGTTCAAACTGTCCAGTTTGGTTAACATTAAAACTATTTAGAACAATTGATGCAACCTTTAGAGATCTCATATGGAAATATGGAAAACCAAGAATTAAATTGGAAACCCTTCAACAAGTAAAGGATAGAAGAGGAATAGCAGTTCCCAATTCGAGATTCTATTATATGGCAGCACAACTTCAGCATTGGAGTGGATGGGAGGAGGTAGATAATCAAGACCCTATACAGAATATTTAAACCACTTCCATTGGTACAACAAATAATATCCCATCAATTTTATAAGAAGAGAAAAATTCCAACTTTTTTTTTAATCCATAGGCTTTGGGAAACGATACGTATTATTACACATCATACAGGATATACTAAACACATGCCAATGTGGGATAATTACTGCCTACCTGAGTTAAATAAATTGCCGGAATTGCTAGAATGGAAAAGTGCAGGATTAATGTTTTTACACCAATTGTTTGAGGGAGATGTGTTGTTATCTTTTGATATATTGAAAGAACGTTCCCGATTGTTAAATAAGAACTTCAACCAGTACCTTCAAATACGACACGCTTTACAAAGTCAGACTTTATCACGATCTATCAAATGAGGATTAATAGGGGATCTCTACATGATGCTCCTAAATGTGGAGAGGGCAGATGTGCAGGTGAAAAGCTTTGTACGCTGGCAAAAAATACCTGGTAGATCTTAGTGAGGAGGAATGGAAGGAGGCTATTGAAGTTCTACCTAAATTTTATCTCATTATAGCAGCAATTAACACAGCTTTTTATACTACATAGAACACATTATACTCCACAAAAGTTATATGCTTGGGGAAAATATACATCCCCTCTATGTCCACGATGCTCTATATCTAATGGAACTCTAATCCATATTCTTCGACGTTGTCCGAAGCTTCATAAATACTGGGAGAAAGTATTTCAGACATTGAATACACTATGTCATACAGAAATACCTTGTGTACCCAAAATAGCAATAATGGGCATAGTCCCAATTGGAGCCTTGCCTATAGAGATGTATAGGATGTGGACTAGAACCCTTTATTTAGCTTGTCAGATTATTCGACAGAAATGGATTGATACAGCACCGCCAACCCACAAGCTATGGTGTAATAAGGTTAACTTTATACTAAAAAGAGAAAAACTGGCTTATAAACATAGGGGAGTTCCCCCGGAAATGTAATAGAATATCGTCCTACTGGCTTGATGCCGGCAATTTGTTTTACGATGGTATAAGCAGGGAGTGGGGAGAGGAGGGGGGAGTGGGGGAACGGAGGTAGGAGATAGACCTGTAATAAATTTAGAAGTAAAGATTAAAATGAACGATATATAGAGGTGTATGTTTATTGTTGTATAGTCGTGTTAGATGTTTAATGTTGTTGAGTTATTGTTTTTTTTTCTTCCCTTTTTGGTTGTTTCCATTCTGAGGGAATAGATAATTATGATAATATTGTATTGTATTAAGACTTTTGTATTTTCTACTATAGAATGTAAATGGGAAGACCTCCTTTTTCTTACTATATATACAAAGAGCAATAACAAAATCAAAATCAAAATTATTTGATTAAAAAAAAAAAGACCACTAATTGCTCAGTGCTCAGTGAGCAGAGAGCTGGTCACTGTCAGTCACCGCTGTCTGCTCTGCCTTCCCCAGAGCTCACTGAAGCACTGGGCTGTGGAGGGGGTTGGAGCGGCTGGCTCAGGCTTTTAGCAGCTCACTGAGAGGCTGAGCCAGTTGACGTTCCAGGCTGCTGGGTGGATCCCGACCATATCATTTCAATCTTTTCCCAGGCTTGACTGGCTCTGTGGCGATCATTCGTCAGCGAGTTGAATCCTGCTGATGGCTGAAAACTTGTCACAGGAGTGCAGAATGAACTGCACTCCTGTGATCCACAGGAGAAGAACAGACAAACACACTTTGGCTATACTTCTCCTTTAAATAAAGAGCTATTTTTTAAGTGTTAATTCTTGAAGTCCAGCCAAGCTAAGGTGCATCAAAGCAAAATACGTGCAAAGTGCAGTTTTTTTATTCTTTCAATAAAAAGCAGCCTGAGTCGAAAAGCATGTCTCCTCCCAACAATTTAGTGTAGAGAAGGACCCTTAATAAATCTATGTGTGGAAGCAGTGGTTTCTGTGCAAAGGTCCAACATGCACCCCGTTGAGTTAGATTTAGAGCTCTCCAATCAGCAAGGAGCATGAGCTCAGCTGATTAACCTGTTCATGACCAAGGGTAAAACAAACCTTTAAAGCATAACTCCACTTTTGTTGAGGAAACAAAACATCCCGATAATCGATGTACGTTGCAAGAACCTTTGTTGCAGATTCTTACCTTTTGTTTTTCTGAAGAAATCCATGTGTGTTTGTCTGTGCCTCTAAACTGAGCGAGTCTAATGGGAGTGGTTTCCTAATTAACTGTCAGGTGTGCATCTGCAGGGCTCTAAGGAGGAAATTTGCTGGGCCTGCATCCCTTTAGATGTGCTCCATTTTAAAAGCATTTCTCCAAAAGTTAATTCAAAAAGGTAAGGAACGGGGAAACAAGAAAGCACTCACATGTAGCCAACATCCAAAATAATTGAATCAAAGAGAGGAATACTACACAATGTAGTGACAAGGCGGACTTTTTAAGGCAAACACAGGGACATGAGAATTAAGAAAAAATTCAAAATTTAATTACAAAAAATATACATATCATAAAATCCATTGAAAGAGAAATAAACAAAGTATACAGAAAATACACAAGCAATATTGTCTTTCATCTCGCCTAATGAGATGAAAGACAATATTGCTTGTGTATTTTCTGTATACTTTGTTTATTTCTCTTTCAATGGATTTTATGATATGTATATTTTTTGTAATTAAATTTTGAATTTTTTCTTAATTCTCATGTCCCTGTGATTGCCTTAAAAAGTCCGCCTTGTCACTACATTGTGTAGTATTCCTCTTTTTGATTCATTTCTCCAAAAATTATATTTTTTTTGTAGGGGATGCATGAAATCTGATTTGTATCTTAGGCAGACTTCGGGGAAAATTGGTGAGCCAATCACACAAGCAGAAAGTGATGTTTCTGGAGAGTGGTCAGTACACTCTCTGTGTACAGAACAACTCCAGGTAGCCATGTTGCAATACATTCTCAGAAAATTACAGTGGCTTCAGATTGAAATGGAAAGGTAATTTTTAATAACATTCAATTACAATATGATTAGTGTCGCAATTATATGTGATATATTATTTTTTCTTTATTTGCTATTTTTTCCCCCCATGAAAGTGGAGTTACCCTTTAACACCAAGACCCAATTTTGCAACTTTGGCATATGTTAGTAAAACTGTACATATGATCAAAACCACTTGGTGTACCTATGTAGATTATACCTTGTTCTTTTTAGGACAATTTGGGCTTTCATTTGGTGTTAAAGGTCCAAGAAAAACTGACCCAAAATAGTAAAACAAAATAATAATTTTTCTTTGCAGTTAGTAGTATATTTCTTGCTTTTACCATAACTTACCACCAAAAAACAACCCAAAATAAATTCTCGTTCTCCTGACGATTGTAGTGATACCATTGTGCACATTTTTCTTTTTTTTATTCTACATAAAACACGCTGACACTGATACTAATTAAAAAAAATGCATCTTTTAAAAAAAATTCTATCTAAAATATGAACCTGACCTTGACATTAATCTTTTACCATTCCATTGACCTTAACACTAAGCTGATACTGACCTAGATCAAGCCTTGATCTAGCTATATTTTTCTTAATTTTTAAAATGTTATGCTTTTTTTACACAATTTGTTTTCATCTTTTTTCTCCAGCAAGGAGAGAAAGATACCATGTACAATGTATCTTTCTCTCAATAAAGAAGAGAAAGAAAACACATGGGTGGGCTGCATCATGACAGATCCCTGTGATAGCCAATCAGAGGCTATCACAGCGATTAGGTGACTGGGAACTGGGAGTCCTGTGTCACGAGCGTTAGTACGAGACCTGGTGGTCTTGGTGAAAGATGCTGTGCAGCACCTTCCAAGCACAAACACAGGAGTGTATTTATGTAAGTTTAAAGCCCGCCTACTGGATGCTGCATATATATTGCTGTGTCATTATGGGGTTAAAGTGTTATAGGTCTGACTCAGCAGGGGTTGCAGAAATCCCATTGTTTCCATACAGAAATCAGTAAGCGGTGAAGCATGACTTATGTTTTACAATTGTGGTTGAATAGTCAGCGCTGGTGGGGCTGTGTGACCTATTTGACGGTGTTTACTAGAAGCCAGCAGATCTATCACACAACGCTGCAAAGCAGCAACCACAATATTAAATGATCAGTCAGGGGGTGGTGCCTAGTCCTGTGCTGTTGCTCGCCGATAGGAATTCCCATAAATTGGGCTTCAGTCTGGGGTGGACCTACAACATAGCACAAACAGATTTTTTTTAATTTAATGCACAAAGGGCCACATATCATAATGGGAGATTAGTAGTAGTAGTAGCCTCCCATTGCCTTCACAACTCCACCTTATGAGTTATTACAAGCAGAACAATTCTGCTACAGCAAGAAATTACACTAGTTTTTTTATGAAACCAATGTACAAGCGTAAACTGACCTAAAACCAGTTATGTTCTGGTAAGACCACTACAGCAGTTGCTGCAGTTACAAAAATACGATGTAGCTTATGCCTTGGCAAATAGATATTCAATGAAGATGTAGAGACACTCTCAAAAGCAGCTAACACCAAAAGGATAATTGAGTGAAACATTTTGGTTAGAAAGTGGTTAACACTATGCAGTCTAAAGCCTTGTACACAAGATCAGATTTTCCAACGGGAATTGTGTGAAGACAGGCTGTTGTCAGAAAATCCGACTGTTTGTATGCTCCATCAGACAGTTGTCGGATTTTCCGCTGACAAATGTGGGATAGCAGTCTTTTAAATTTTCCAACAACAAATGTGTTGTCGGATTTTTCATTTGTGTGTACACAAGTCTGTCGGGGAAAAAATCCAAAGTACAAACACGCATGCTCAAAAGCAATGCTCACCATAACACAACATTAGTAGAAGTTGCCCAGAGGGTGACGCTAAAGAGCTGAAAAAACACATAGTTTTGTGTTTGTTGGCCAACAATTCTTTGCCATTTGTATGCAATACAAGTTCACGGCCAACGCCCTTCGGACAAAAGTATGAGCCTTTGTCTGCTGAATATCCAAAAGTGTGTACAAGGCTATACAGTATGAAGTTCTGAGCTGTTACAAAACTTAAAGGAGGAAAAAAAGCAGAATGCCAGTTTGCAGGCAATTAATGTGTTGTAGCTCACTTGAAGAAAACTGCATCTCGGCTATTGATATTGATTTTCAATAATCTTATTTTATCAGAGGATAGAACCTTAGCTTTAGCCCTGAAGATGAAGATCTGAACTATTAAAGAGAGAGGATAATGTGTTGCCTGCTTGTCCAGTGACATTAAAGGTGAAAAGCAGAAGAACCTTTCCAAGAAACAGACTGCCTAACCAAGAAAAGAGGATGTGATGTCCCATGACGTACTATACTTAATCTACAAGGCAAGGTATAGTAATGTATATATTTGTTTTCAGAGGACATGCTTTAATGCTGATTTTGGGCTGTTCAAAATATTCAACAGTTCCAAAACGACCAAATTTAATATTTCACACAATCATCTTAACATTTTAGTTCTATTTAGCATATAGTTATACAGTTTATTCTTTGGGGGGTAGGTTTAGAAACACACATTTCTCCAGCAGAGAGCTATTTTGCATCCGCATGGGCAATTCAACTTGTTCACTCTAGCACCGTGTAGCACCCTCTTAGATAGGTGTGGTAGGATTAGTTATTTAGTGCTGACAGTGGAGCGGTGTGTGTTTTTGTGAGGTAAATTTAGATTGCCTCACTGTAACCAGTGTGGCTGTAATTATTGTGTTAGGTAAATCTAGCTGTGCTCACTGTAATCAATGTAGCTGATTAATTAGCTCATTTCAGATTTCTCAGCTGCTGCCAATCTGATAGCCCCCTCTGCTCTCCAGAGAGCTGTAGAATTCTCTGGAACATAGGTTGTGAATATTTTAGCCTGTACATAGTTCTGTTATTGAAGTATCCTAATCATTCCCTCAACCCTATCCAAGTTCTCCGAAAATAAAAATAACAAAAAGAACACCACTAGACTGGTTATTGCAGGAAAGTGTGGTTGGCTGCAGGGAAATCCACTGGGAAAAAATCTGGGCAAATATCTAGCTTCTCTTTGGGCTTAAGTGCTACAATTATATTCTCATACTGTATTCTCATATTCCAATGGACAAGCTAAAGCGATATTTCAGATCGTAAAAATTCTATTTATAAAAATACTCAGTGTTAGTGTTGGCCATCAGTTCTGACAGAGCAGAAGTTTGGTCCGAAAACACCGCTTGTTTGTGTGTTTGGCGAACACCTGAATTTGCGGTGTGCTCCATTGGATGTTCGCCCACCGAGTGCCCCACAATGCACTGTGCACTGCACATTGCATTCTAGGACCCTAATTGGATGAAGCAATGCACCTGACCACTGGTCAATCAGGACAGAGCACTGACAGAACCCTGCTGATTGGACAAATTCATGATGCCCAGTCATGGCTCAGTGCTTATAGTCCCACCCCACACTATAAAAGGTTCCTTCCCACAGGACCCTTTTGCAGTGTGTTGTTGGTAGGGATGAGCTTCGAGTTCGAGTCGAACTCATCTTCGACTCGAACATTGCCTGTTTGCCGAACAATGAACAATTAGGGGTGTTCGCGGCAAATTCGAAGATCCGCGGAACCCCCCCCCCGCTCAACAAGGTGTCCCTCATTCCCATCTCAAAAAGTTGGGAGGTATGTGGAACAGCAGGGAGCAGTCACCCTAATCCATCAGATTGCAGAGCTCTTATATCTTGGTCCACTTCTCACAGCTCAGCTGTATGGGCCTTTTTTAGCACATGTGCGGCAAATCGCACTGTTGCAATCTGCATTCTTTGCTGCAAGCAGACCAAGCGTAGCAAAAACATCAGCCATTTGGGTACCACATGTTTGCAAAGGCATTTAAACACCCACCACTCAGCCTTTTGGCAAGAGAAGCTGGAAGCCACACAAAAGGGACACAATTCTTCTCCTCACTCCTCACCTTTCATCTCTACCACCACTATAGCTCATGACCTATCAGTAGCGTCCACTGAAAGGGATGATGGTATAGCAAAGGGTATCACAGGTCCTTGCAATAAGTCTGGCAGCAGCCCATCACCAGTTGTAGGGTATAGCAGGCAAATTTCTCTACCTCAACTGCTGCAGTGGAAAAAAAACACTCCATACCATCCACATGCCCAGCATCTAAATTCCAGCATGTCCAAACTGCTGGCTTTATAACTCCTGACTTTTTCATCTGGTGGATTCTGCCCCCTTCAATGAATTTTCAGAATTTACTGTACCAAAACGGCAGGTTCGCAGTCTGTATTTTTTTGCATGTAAGGCCATTCCAGCTCTGTACCATCACGTACAGGCAATATTTTGGCATCATTGGGCAAGGCAGTCAGCAGCAAGGTCCATATTACAGCTGACACATGGGCCAGCAAGCGTGGTCAGGGACTATATATTTCGTTCACAGCACACTGGGTAACTCTGTTTGCTACTAGGAAGGATGCAGGACAGGGCTCAGTGCTGGAGCTTGTTTTGCCACCACGTCTACATACAGATGGTAGTGATGATGCAAGATCTGTCAGCTCAACCCTCTCCTCCTCCTCAATGCTCTTCTGCTAAATTGTCCTATGAACCACCAGTACATCTTAAGAATTCTAGGGGCTGTTCAGTAAATCAGGCTAAAAGATGCCAAGTGGTGCTTCAGCTGGTCTATCTAGGGGACAGGAGCCACACCGGAGCAGAGATTGTTTCAGCTCTACAGGGCCAGGACCAGAGGGGGTTAAAGCCATGGCAACGTGAGCCAGGAAAGGTGGTGTGCAATAATGGCATTAACCTTCTGTTTGCCCTTCGTCAGGGAAAGATAACGCATGTACCATGCCTGGCACATGTCCTTAATTTGGTGGTACAGCATTTCTTAAACAGGTACCCAGGGTTACAAGATCTTCTAATACAGACCAGAAGAGTCTGTAGCCATTTCAGGTGTTCATACACAGCCAGTGTTCGGTTGGCTGAAATTTTGCGGGAATTCCACCTGCCCATAAACCGGCATACTCTATGTGGCATTATGGACAGGGCACTCAAGGCAGAGCAGCAGGAGAAGGAGGAGGACTTTCTTTCCTCTCAAGGCCCGCTTTAAGCAGGCACCATTCTTGTGACACCACAGAACACGCAAGAGGAGAGGGAAGAGGAGGAGTCTGGTAGTTTTGGAGGCATTAAAGCAGGGGATGACATACGTCAATCTTTTTTTTTTTCAAATATAATTTTTTTTATTTTATTATTATATAGAAA
The DNA here is from genome assembly GCA_029574335.1 of Rana kukunoris. NCBI lineage: Eukaryota > Metazoa > Chordata > Amphibia > Anura > Ranidae > Rana > Rana kukunoris. The sequence continues at coordinate 263,479,434 of CM056049.1, forward strand.
CATACATATGATTACAACATTACCACAAAATTGAAACTCACACACAAAGTTCACACATATAAACCTCAGACACAGCTGGACGTATAAACTGGACTAGATAACCCAACCCAGGAGGCCCTTAGCTTAAAGCTCCCAGTCATCAGTTCAATGACCCCCTTAGATATTTTCCGCATTGCAACAGAGTCATCAAGTGGGGGGGGAGGCACTCTGTCGAGCCTATCGGTCGTCCAATACTCATATCGTCTTAATGTGAAAAAAAAAACAACATACTCATATATACACACATATAAACGCACACACACTCACACACAGAGAGATAGACATGGGAAAAAGAAACAGCCAAGGGGAGATGGGGGGGGGGGGAGGGCTGACCCAGGGACGTGGACTCGTCTCAAGTCGCAAAAGCTACAACAGCTGTATCTCCCTGCCAGACTAAGAATCACGTAGAGCCGATCCTTCATCTGAATAGATGAACATATTCCAGAGTCTCCACGCCTCATTGTGCTTCTCCTGCTTGTTTTGGACATACGTCAATCTTTAAGGCCGTGTACACACGACCAAATACATCTGTTCAAATCGGTCTGGCAGACCGATTTGAACAGATTTGTCTGCTGGAGATGTATTGGTTTGATCGTGTACACACGATCAAACCAAAATCCCCGCTGGCAGACAGCGCGGTGACGTGGCGGTGACGTTGACGCCGCCACGTCACCGCACCAGGAAGTAAAACACTTCCGCACATGCGTCGAATCCATTCGACGCATGTGCGAGCAGATATGTCTGCTGGTTAGCGTACTAACCAGCAGACATGTCGGACGGACGGATACCCAGCAGACAGATTTTAAAGCATGCTTTAAAATCTGTCGGCTAGCCAAATCTGTCTGTCTGCCCGTACACACGATCGAATCTGTCTACTGAAACGGTCTGGCAGACCGTTTCCAGCAGACAGATTTGATCCTGTGTACGCAGCCTAAGAGATGGTCCCCAGAAACCTTGGTAGAGGTACGTGGCTGGAAGGAAGCAGTTCCAGATAGTGTAATCCTCAGTGGCCCAGAAGACTCTGCATGGGCTCCCTTATTCTTCAAAGCCTGCAAAAGGACCTGAGAATTTGGCATCAATGAGAAGGATCAATATTGATTGGCAACCCTCTATGACCACTGTTAAAAGAGGAAACGTCTCAGAACTCATCATACCCTTGCAGAGAGAGCACAGGATTAAATATTTTGTAACACCTTTTCAAACTCTGGTAGGTTACAGTCTAATGGAAAAGGTATTTATGATGCTTCTGTTGTTTAAAAGAGGAGTGGTGGAAAAAGGGGTGCCTAAGTGATGCATTTAAAAAAAAAAAATTGTACTCGCGCCAAGGCCTGTCAGCTTCAACATCCCATCTGCAACATCTGCATCATATGGTGGAAGATTATATAGGGGCGAAAACAAACATGGATAACTTTTCAGGAGATGATCCACTGGGTTACTTGGTCATGAGAATAGACCACAGGCCAGAACTTGCCCAGTATACAATTGAGCTGCTCGGCTGCCCTGCATCCAGCGTGCTTTCCAAATGGGCATTCAGTGCTTCTGGAGGTTTTGTGACAAATAAAAAAGTGTGTCTTTCCACAGACTCTGTTGACTGGCTGACATTTCTCAAATTGAATCAGTCCTAGATTTACAGCAGCTATCAAGATTAAATGTGTTTGAGATCTGGTATCTTCTTGCAAGACTGTCTAGGCTGCCTAGTTTTGTGGGTGTTGATTTTATCTTGAAGTAATTTTTTCGTATAGGTTTTATGGGCACAGTTAACACCCAATGACACATTTTTCCACACCTATTTGACAGGTGCATATAATTTAATTTTTTCACAGCAAGGCCAATTCTTGCTTTCATCAAGTACCTCTAAGGCCGCGTACACACGAGGGGATATGTCCGCTGAAAACGGTCCGATGGACCGTTTCAGCAGACATCTCCGCTCGTGTGTATGGGCTAGCGGACAGATTTCTCCACCCGACAGATTTCAAAGCATGCTTTGAAATCTATCCGGTGGGAATCTGTCCGCCCGACATGTCTGCTGGTTAGTACACTTACCAGCAGACATGTCGGCTCCCACCACCGCCGCGCCGCTGCCGAATGGATTCGGCGCATGCGCGGAAGTGTTTTACTTCCTGGTGCGGTGACGTTGCGGTGACGCGGCGGCGTCAACGTCACCGCCGCGTCACCGCCACGTCACCGCGCCTTCCGGCGGCGGGGAATTTGATCCGATGGTGTGTACACGCCATCGGATCAAACTCCCGATCGGACATATCCGATGGAAATGGTCCGCGGACCGTTTTCATCGGATATATCCGATCGTGTGTACGCCGCCTTAGGGGTTATGGGGTAAAGGCACCACCAACACCCCAAGCCCAATTTTTCCGTATATGTTATTTATACCCAAAGTCTGCGAAACAGACATCAGACTTTTTCTAAAAAAAAATCTCAGCCTGAGTGTACTACAATTTGGCTTCTTCACAAAATCTCTAATCTTGTTCAGAGTGCACTAAAATGTGGCCTCATCATACAGACTGGCTCCCCAAGTCTTTTTTTTTATAAAATAAAGAAAGCTTGCAGGGAAAATGTAATAAATTTAATTTTTTCCTTTATTTATGTCAGATGTGCCACTTTACAGGCAGACTAAGGGGACCCCCCAGGCACTATATTTAACCACTTAAGGACCGCTCAACACATACTGTATATTCTGCGGCCCTATTGTGTGAAACAACGTACCTGTACATCGCTTTGTGCAAGAGACTCTGCGGGCGCGTGCACACTGCCAGAGGCGCATGCCTGCTGGAGTTACTTTTTAAAAACCACTTCAGCCCTGGAAAAATGTTTACCCCTTCCTGACCATAGCACTTTTTACAATTTGGCACTGTGTTTCTTTAACTGACAACTGCAATGCTGTACCCAATCAAAATTTGCGTCCTTTTTTTTCCACAAATAGAGCTTTCTTTTGGTGGTATTTTATCACCTCTGCGGTTTATTTTTTTTGCACTATAAACAAAAAAAAGGGACAATTAAAAAAAAAAAGATATTTTTTACTTTTTGCTATAAAAAATATCCCCATTTTTTTTATAAAAAACAAATTTCTTCATCAGTTTAGGCCAATATGTATTCTTCTACATATTTTTGGTAAACAAAATCGCAATAAGCGATCTATCCGATTTATGCTATGCCTCCACAACTTTTACAGGCAAGTGCTGTATTCACAAAGCACTTGCTCCGTAAGTTGCGGCGGCGTAGCGTAAATGGACCAGCGTATCCCCGCGTAATTCAAATAGGGCAGGTAGGGGGCGTGTTGTATGTAAACGAATCATGACCCGACGTAAACTACGCGCCGAACGAACTGCGCATGCGCCGGCTGTGAACGTATCCCAGTGCGCATTCTACAAGTCACGTCGAAAATAGTCAATATAAACTACGTGAACATAACTGACGCCCCCAGCCCCATTCTGAATGGACTTACGCAAACGACGTAAACAACGTACAATACGATGCTGTCCCGATGTCCGATGCTATATGCGCCTCATATAGCAGGGGTAACTTTAAGCCGGGCGTAAGCCTAATGTAAACGACGCAAATAGATACGCCGGCCGCAATTACATTCGTGAATCGGCGTTTCTAGCTCATTTGCATATTTGACGCGTAAATCGACGGAAACGCCACCTAGCGGCCAGCGTAAATATGCAACTTGGATACGACGGCGTAAGTGACTTACGCCAGTCGGATCTAACACAAATCTATGGGTAACTGATTCTAAGAATAAGGCGCATAGATACAACCCCACTCACGCAGAGTTACGCCGGTGTATCAGGAGATACGTCGGTGTAACTCTTTGCTGAATCTAGCCCCCAGTGTCTACTATGGGAAAGATTAATGGCATTTTTAAGGCTTTTTTTCCGAGAAATGCCAGTGATTCTTATCAGTATTGCAACATTGCAACAGACAGATCGGACAGTTGGGGCAAATTTTTGGGACCATTGACATTTATAGAGCGATTGGTGCTAAAAATATGCACTGATTACTGTATAAATGTCACTGGCAGGGAAGGTGTTAACACTAGGGGGCGATCAGGGGGTTAACTGTGTGTTCCCCCACTGTGTTCTAACTTTATGGGAATGTGACTAACTAGGAGAGATGACAGATCATTGTTTCTACTTTGTAGGAACAAACAATCTGTCTCCTCTGACAGCACAGGGATTTGTGTTGGCTCCCATGCACACGCATCGGGTCCCCCCGCTGTGCAGTGGGAGCGGGCGTGCCTCTGGCGGTACTCGCGCGCCCTCTGGTGGCTCTCCTGTACAAAGCTGTATATATACAGGATTTCGCCCCCAGGAGAGCCATTCTGCTAGTATATCTGCGTGAGCCGGTCTTGAAGCGGTTAATTGTGCTTTAGAATTAGATGACTGCCAACAGGAGCTTTTTGAATTACCTAAGTTGCCCCAGCCATAGGTTAATGACATGCAAGTCACAGAAAACACATTTTAGATTTGGCACATATTAAATGTTACACAATGACACAATATGAAATGGTAGTTTGGTGCTTCAATCCCTATTTCAGCTAGGGTTACCACCTGGCCTTTATTTTATAGGCCTGGTAAGTGTTATAATCAGCTTGTTACCAATTTTATAAAGAAGAGATTTTAAGATTTTATTAATTTTCTTCAGAAACAATTGAGTACTGTCCGTGATACTTTTTTCAGAACAAGCATTTGGGTTATGTCCCCTTCTTCAAGGTACTAGCAGTACTCATACGGCTACAATCACATCAAGTATTAATTTTATTGAATGAGATGTTATTAAAGAAAAAGCTCAGAAGGCTTCCATTTTTTTTTTTTTTAATGCACAATTGTGGATTTCTTGCCCATTTAGACCAATAAAAGATTTTAAATCAAATACAACAGAGAAAATATCATGTTTTCATTATGAATGCATTCATACATTACCTATGTACCAATTGGTCAAACTCCATGACAAAAGCACTACAAAGCAAAGAGATAAGATGAGAAACTTGCATATCTTCAACAAAAAAAACAAGCCTGTGGTTGTAAATTAGATAAGTACATTTGCCTAGACATTCATGAGCTAGAATCTGAATGGGTTTTTGTGTCCTGGATGAATGCACTTCTTAGCAAATTAGTTAGCTCTTAAATTGTATACTACTACAACTTTTGTTACCTACTGTATTATGAAAATAATAATGTGTAATTTACATATGTACTGAGACATAAGTATGTCTCATATGTTATATTAATGTACAAATTATCCAGAAAACAATAAAAATGATGGGGAAAAAAATACCACTTATCATTTTTAACCATTTCCATACTGTCTCCTACATGTAAAAATCATATATTTTTTTGCTAGAAAATCACTCAGAACCCCCAAACATTATATATGTTTTTTTTTAGCAGACACCCTAGGGAATAAAATGGCGGGCATTTTAACTTTTTATCTTGCCTTTTTTTGAGGAAAAAAACTGTTTCATGAATTAAAAAATAACAAAACAGAAAAGTTAGCCCAATTTTTTTGTATAATGTGAAAGATTATGTTACGCCAAGTAAATAGATCTCCAACATGTCATGCTTTAAAATTGTGCACACTCATGGAATGGCGCCAAACTTCGGTACTTAAAAATCTTCAGGCGACGCTTTAATTCTTATTACAGGTTTACACTTTTTTTTATCACTTTTATTCTTATTACAAGGAATCTAAACATCCCTTGTAATAGGAATCTATTGTGACAGGTCCTCTTTATGGAGAAATGTGGGGTCAATAAGACCCCACACCACTCCTCCAGGCTGTAAAGCAAGCGATAGAGAAAAAAAATCCACGACCTCATGACTTACTTGCCACAATCGCGGCTTTATTTACATCCAGGGCCCAGGCGTGACGTCATAATGTTGCGCCCGGGCCTCTGACAGTCATGGAGATGACTGGTGACCATCACCGGAAATCTCTATCTCTGGGTCCCTGATGGCATGGGAGAGCCCGGAGAAGCACTGGATGGCTGCAGGCATCATTCAGATATCCCCCCCCCCCCAAACGCAAGGACGTCATATGACGTACTGCCTGGTGTCTGGTCTCAGCAGCCATGATACACCATGGTCAGTTTACAGAGGGGTGGTGAGTAACTTGCAGGATCAGCCAGGTTTTTTAGGTGTTACAGGGGGCCAAATGTCACAGGACAAGTACTGTGTCATATAACATACTTTAAATGATTAGGATCCATTTTCTCTTTTTTTTGGGTTAACAAACACTTTAAGTCCGTGGTGTAAGTTATTACCTCCACTAGTCCAACATAGATTACAAAAATCAACTTACATGTTAAATAATGTCTGGTTCCAGGCATGTCAGCTGAAGTTAGTGGAATCTTCAGATGAAGACTTTACCCTGTAAAACAGAATTAAATATCCTAATCAGTATTTTTAACAATTCTTCCCTTTTTGTAACTCCAGTATTTAAAGCAATAGGATATAGAAATGGGACTTTAAATGAAAAATGTCATTGTGGGTAGAGATAATGGCCCAGATTCACAAAGCACTTACGCCGACGTAAGTGCACATGTGTGCCCGTAAGTGCAAATTTGCGCCCGTAAGTGCAAATTTGCTCCAGCGTATCTGTGCGCCGGACCCACAAACCAACATACGCCTAAAAACTGGCCACCCTATGCCGACGTAGCTTACTTACCCTGGCGTAGCGTGGGCGTACTTTTCGTCTGGATGCATGTTTCTGCTCCCATTGATTAGGCATTCAAACATGCAAATGAGGAAAATATGGCGATTCACGAACGTACGTGCGCCCGACGCATGCTGCGCGAAGTGCATGTAAATTGTACGTCCGGCGTAAAGTTATTCCCCATAGATAAGGTGCAACCCGGCAACAGACATGCAAAGGTCTGCCCCGCAGAACACAGGCCGGCGTATTGGGCGTACGTTACGTTCACGGCGTACATGGTAATCCGGCGTAGCTTAGGTAGTTGTGCCGGCGTAGTTGTGAGCATGCGCATAAGGGTGCAGTTTCATGCATCCACATCACGGCTACGTCACGGGGCATGCGCAGTTCGTGATACGCCAGGTGTAAAACACGACACCATGCTCGGACTATCATTTGCATGGGGTCACGCCCACTTCCACCTACGCCGGTCTGCACCTTCGAAAAATATGCCACGCCGACGCAACGTTGGGAGCAATAGCTTGCTGAATACAGTGCATGCCTCTCCGCGCTGCGCTTGCGTGGCGTACGACGTTTGCGCTACGGCGGCATAATGTGCGCCCAACTCTCTGTGAATCTGGCCCATTATGTCTAAGGAAATATCCCTAAGAGATCATATAGCTCTCAGATTATCAGATACATTTTTCATCCACCTATAGAGACCTATTTGATCTCTTATGCCGCGTGCACACGACCGTTTTTAATTTCATGGAAAAAAACAACGTTTTTCTCTACGTGATTCTTGTCAAGGCTGCCTTGCATACACACGATCGTGAAAAAAAAAAATGCTCGAGCAAAGCGCGGTGACGTACAACACGTATGACGACATTATAAAGGGGAAGTTCCATTCGAATGGTGCCACCCTTTGGGCTGATTATGCAAATTTTCCTTTTCATAATTTGCTTCTGAGCATGCGTGTTGTTTCCCCCTGTCTTTAACCACTTGTCATCTGCCCACCGTCAAATGACGGCGGGCAGACGACTCCATTGTTCTGACATCACGTCATATGACGTGATGTCCCTTTAAAGCCGCGGGCGGGCGCGCGCGCGCGCACCCGCCGCTCCGCGGGGATCCCGTGCGAGTGCCCGGCGGCAACGATCGCCGCCGGGCACACGCGATTGCTCAGAAACTGAGCTGGGACGTGCAGCTCTGTGTGTAAACACAGAGCTGCACGTCCCTGTCAGGGAGAGAGGAGAGCGGTTGTGTCCCTTGTACATAGGGACACAATCGGTCACCTCCCCCAGTCACCCCCCTCCCCCTACAGTTAGAACACTCATAAGACATACATTTAACCCCTTCCCCGCCCCCTAGTGGTTAACCCCTTCACTGCCAGTCACATTTATACAGTAATCAATGCATATTTATAGCATTTTTCACTGTATAAATGTAAATGGTCCCAAAAATGTCAGAAAAGTGTCCGAAATGTCCGCCATAACGTCGCAGTCCCAATAAAAAAATCGCAGATCGCCGCCATTAATAGTAAAAAAAAAAAAAAAAAAAAAATTCCATAAACTATCCCCTATTTTGTAAACGCTATAAATTTTGCGCAAACCAATCGATAAACGCTTATTGCATTTTTTTTTTACCAAAAATATGTAGAAGAATACGTATCGGCCTAAACTGAGGGAAAAAATATTTTTTTTATATATTTTTTGGGGTTATTTATTAGAGCAAAAAGGAAAAAATATTGCATTTTTTTAAAAATTGACGCTCTATTTTTGTTTATAGCGCAAAAAATAAAAACCGCAGAGGTGATCAAATACCACCAAAAGAAAGCTCTATTTGTGGGAAAAAAAGGACGCCAATTTTGTTTGGGAGCCACGTCGCACGACCGCGCAATTGTCAGTTAAAGCGACGCAGTGCCGGAAGCTTATATTTTGTCTGGGCAGGAAGGGGGTGTAGGTGCACAGTAGGTAAGTGGTTAAAGCCTACACACGACCGGTTTTTACAACGAGAAAAACAACGTAGAGAAAAATGCTCTGGTGCTTACACACGATCGTTTTTAATTACCAATTTAAAAAATTGCATTTTTCTCTTCATGAAAAACTGTCGTGTGTATGCGGCATCAGAGATATTCCCTTCATTATTACTACTATTCATTAGCCAGACCAGCATATTATTATCTCTGTATTATATTTTATTTTATTAAGCTCTAAAAATCACGGACTACCTTCAGGGGTTAATGCCATCAAATTAAAATTGACATAATTTATTCATACATATTATCCCTACCCACAATGATATGTTTCATTTAAAGTCCCATTTCTATTTCCTATTTCTTTACAAATTCATTAGGAATGGAAGCATGCCATTATTATCTCATGGTTGTGATAGGTCACTCTCTCTAAATCTTCCAGTATTTAAAGATTCATTCCATCCATTCAGTTTTCCATATGTTTTGTTCATTGTTTACATTTATAGACATTCACACTTTCTTAGAACTGTACCACCATTGCATGATAGCCAGGGAATCAGACCTTAGATACATATTAATGACATGTCACACAAACAGATAGCTACATTGCTAAAAATGTATCACAATTTTATTGAGTACAACAAAATATACATCGTGGCCATAGTAGGAAGTATTACACTATTAGCATAGGAGTTTATGAATTGTCTTAATATTATTACTAACAATATAATAACACGAAGACTTAAATACAGTGTATTTAAAATAATTTAAAAGATTGTTTAAGCGCTGAAATAACTTTAGATTTTTTGGATGCAAAAATGCTTAAAGCTCACTATAACTTTACAATTGAACCAAGAATTCTTATGCCGCATACACATGATCGCTTTGTTTGATGAAAACGGTCTGATGGACTGTTTCCATCAGACCAAACCGATCGTGTGTGGGCCCCATCGGTTATTTATCCATCAGTTAAAAAAATTGGAACTTATTTTAAAATTATCTGATGGATACCTAACTGATAAAAAAAAAAAAACATCGTCTGTAGGCAGTCCATTGGTTAAAAATCCACGCATGCTCAGAATCAAGTCGACGAATGCTTGGAAGCATTGAACTTTATTTTTTTCAGCACGTCATCGTGTTTTACGTCACCGCGTTCTGATACGATTGTTTTTTTAACTGATGGTGTGTAGGCATATGTTATTGTCCAAAAACAAGATGAGGAGTGTGAAAGTTGGAGAACCACACAGTTCTAGTTAACACCATGCATGGGTATGAGTGCTTGGGTATTTTCTTGACACTCATGAGAACCAAAGAAGTGGCTTGGATAAACTTTTAAATGTTTATTGGAAAAACAAGTCCAGTTGAATGTGACTGTAACGGAATGACCCGTGACAACCAGAGACTTTGGAAGTAGACATGTGCACAGAAAAAAAAATTGTTTTTTTTTGTTCTGTTTCGTATCGTTCCGTTTTTTCGTTTTCGTTCATTTTTCGTAAGACGCCCGTTTTCCTGTTTGTTCCCGTTCGTTTTTCGTATGACGCGATTTTTTCGTATTCCGATCGTTTCGTATTTTCGTTACTGTTTTATTTTCGTACATGCGGGATGGTTCGTTATTCTGTTTAAATCATGTTCGTTACTTGTTAGACAATAATTTTCGTGAATTTTCGTCAATGATTTGCATTCTGTATCTTGAAACCCTTTTCTTTTGCTATTTTCAGTCGTATGTTCATATGACATCTATAACAAAAGATTTGCATTCTGTATTTTAAATTCCTTTTTTCTGTTCGTATTTTGGATTCAAAATACAGCATGCAAATCTTTTGTTATAGATGTCATATGAACAATGAACATAGGACTGAAAACAAACAGAAAAAGGATTGAAATAAAATACAGCATGCAAATCTTTTGTTATAGATGTCATATGAACAATGAACATAGGACTGAAAACAAACAGAAAAAGGATTGAAACAAAATACAGAATGCAAATCTTTTGTTATAGATGTCATTTGAACAATGAACATAGGACTGAAAACAAACAGAAAATGGATTGAAACAAAATACAGCATGCAAATCTTTTGTTATAGATGTCATATGAACAATGAACATAGGACTGAAAACAAACAGAAAAATCTTTTGTTATAGATGTCATTTTCGTTCTTTTGCCGTTTTCGTTTTGTCGTTTTTTTTTGTCGGATCATTCGTTCGTATTTGCGGTTGTTCGTTATGCGGCTCATTCGTAATCTCGTAGTTTTCGTATTTTGGTGCTTTAATTTTTTCGTATGTACACATTATCCTGCGGGTACGAAAATGAACATTTTTGTACGAAAATAACATTCGTACGAACGGGAATGCACATATCTATTTGGAAGGATGAGAGGTACTCCTGTGTCAGTGTCACTAATAACTCTTGGGTCTAAAGTCACCCTGTGCCCTTTTGGACATAGGGTGGCTAATAAATCATAATTCATGTATTATATGGGATGGGACATTAATGATAGTTCATATTGCAGGATGTCTTGAGATATTACAAGTTGTTGGCTTATTCAATGTGGGGACACATGCTTTTGAGAGGTGTTAATTGCATCTACTCCTAGACATTTCATTGTCCATTGTGTGAGGCTCTGTGTTTACGCTTAAAAGATTGTGTATTTTACTAAAGATCAGACGTCTCTCTTCAGGTGTATTGAATTAGCATGTCGATTCTTTTGATAAAGGAATGTGACTTCTCAGGGGTAGTAATTAGATCATGTTAATTATAGACCGGTGCCAAAGTGTCTCTCTAAAATCTGTTTGCAAGCCCCCAGTGTGTGATGAGGGGGGTGGAGATTTCATTGTTCCTGTGATTAACTTTAACATGCTGTACTGTATATATAAGCAAGCTAAGTGTACCATTAAAGCGTTCATACATTTTGGAACAAGTACAGAGCTGCGTGTCTCGTCTTGATTCTGGGGGAATGGATCGTGTATGCAGGATTGTCAGAGTGTCGGCTAAGCTGTCTTGTCATGGGTTGATGGAAGATCGTAAACGGTGGTGACCGTAATAAGTAGTGGGATGATTCCATCTTCAGAAGGACGGCTACAAGGGCACAGGACAATGGAGACACAGTATGAGCGGCTGAAGCTCTCTTCCCTCATGGACTTACTGGAGAGCCGGGGCAGACCAGCCAGCAACCGTAAGAAAAGGGACATTATCGCAGAACTTGTCGAAATGGATAGAGCTGAGAGGCCCGGCGTAACAGACAGGACACCCGAGGAAGAATTTTTTGATCGGGCTGTTAAACGTGGACTGGCACAGTATGGTCCTAATCCTCCACTAGAGATCATAGACCGGGTTATAGCGGCTGTGGATGCCCCCTTGCTACAGCAAAGAGGTGCTGCAGTAGCAGAAGTCACAGCAGCACCAACTGAAGAGAGAGGAGAGGTGCAGATACCAGTCTCCATAGAAGAGGAATTCAAAAGGAGGTTACAAGAGATGCGGATACAGCACAGAGGACCAGTATCAGAGGAGGCCCTGCTCGGATGGTCAGATGTGATTTGTTGCAAACTCTGGAAGGAGGCGCTAGCTCTGGAGCAGCAACACCAAGGAAAGGTCCTGCCCTCCATCTATGTAAGGTACTGGCCGCAGTATGATGTACGAATGCTGTTGTTGGGGGAACAACTGAAGCAGGAGTGGACAGCGGAGTTAAGCAGGTTGATCCGGGCAGAGATGCAGCTGGATGAGAGCTACAGATCCCTCCGATGGTATGTAGCCCAAGAGTGCCCGTGGTCAGCGGATGACAGTCATAATTATGATGGCCTAGGATTGTTGTATTGGTGGATGTCCAGGCATCCAGACTTCGGGTATAATCGGGAGTGGCGCTTGGAGGACATAATGGAGCACATAGAGGAAAGATTGAATATCTCGAAGGGCAATGGTTACAGGAAGATTTGGAATTTCTGGTGATTCAGGAATGGGAGCTGGATATCGCCTACAGACAGCTGCTGGACTCTGCTCAGCAGCAGGGTGGGGCTCCTGTTGCCTGGGACTATGAGGAAATTTCAGATGACAACTATGAAATCCTGGCTGATGAATCGGCAGTGGAAAATTTGAAGATTGCCATTCCTAAAGCTGAAGCGGATGATTTGGAGTTCCAGGGAGCTGGGGCAGTTGGCCCCCTCTCGCCAGCAACAAGCTGAGGTGGTAAAGCTTTTACTCCCAGCTTAATCACTGGCAACAGAGCATCATGCTACTGGCCACTGCACACAACTGCAGCTTGAGCTGACATTGGGGGATGGGACTGTGATCTCCCCTCACCGCAACCCAGTGTCACGATCCGTATCGTGCCAGACAGGCGGCGAGGCGTGGCCGTGCTCCAGGTGGCTTTGGATGGGCTTGAACCCAGGACCTCACCCTTGCTGTTCCAATGCTTTACCTCTGAGCCACTTCTCAATTGGGGATTTCTGGTTGCTTTCCAGCTATGGTGGTGCTGAATGTACTCTTCACCATTAGCTGGATCTTATTACATTCTACACCTGATTATCTTGCTCCAGCTAACGCAGCTTACCCAATTAGCCAGCGTATAAAGCCCTGCCTCACTTTGAGAGCAGGGTCAGTTCATTGTTATTGATCTCCCTGTCTGAGCCAAAGGTACCTGTAGATCTTCAGCTCCTAGACTGACCCCGGCTTTTGACCTTTTGCTTTGTTACTCGGATTGCTGCTATCTCCTGTCCTTTGACCCCGGCCTGTACCTTCGGACTTCCTCTACCATCTCCAGCCCTTGACCCACGGATTGTGCCCCAGACTTATCTTTGGTTCCTGTTTGTTGGACACCTGCTGTCACCTTGATAGCTGCTGATCCGTTCTATACGCGAATAGCTTGTATCTGCTTGGGACTTCCAGACATCTCCTTCGTCACCTGCTACTACTACACTGAGCAGAACCGCAAGTACCAAATACTACCTGCTTTACCTATAGTCTGTGTTTGTACATTGGCAGTAATACCTTGCATGTTTAAGATAACAGTCACTTCCAACCTACCTTGTCTGTATCAGAGATACTTACCTGTTCCCCCTTAGTTAGTTGCTTATGAGGGAATAAGCATCTACAGTCTTTCAATTGGTTGTCCATTAGAGGTTGTGATGAATTAACCCCAAACTTTCTGTTTATTCTGAGAGAGAACTGGTGGTTGTACCTGAGAGACCTCTGTAGTTTAAATCCAATTGCACTACTGTATTTACATAGCAGGGATGTTACACCCAGCAGAAGAGCTGGCAACAGAGCAGAGTGCCACGAGCCTCTGCTCTCAACTAGCAGGAGAGGGAGTTCCTGTGATAGTCGATGGGACTGTGGTCTCCACTCACAGCAACCCAGCGGAAGAGCTGGCAACAGAGCAGAGTGCCACAAGTCTCTGCTCTCAACTAGCAGGAGAGGGAACTCCTGTGGTAGTGGATGGGATCGTGGTCTCCACTCACAGCAACCCAGCAGAAGAGCTGGCAACAGAGCAGAGTGCCACAAGTTTCTGCTCTCAACTAACAGAAGAGGGGGTTCCTGGGGTAGTGGATGGGACTACAGTCTCCACTGAAACAACCCCAGAAAATGGTGCGGCACTGAGACCGGAGGATGCCGGCTTTGCTTTGCAAGCACCGGGGGATTTTCACCTAGCACCAGTGGATGGGACTTCAGTCTCCACTGGTATACCCCAGGAATAGGGGGCAGTTGGCCCAGATCCCCAACAGCATGATGGACTGAGCCCAGTCACCCTGTCTCCTCCCCAGTGGCTGAACGGACTCCAGGGAGAAGGGCCAGTCCAGGCCCCTCCCCAGCAGCAGGCATGTTCTCTGAGAGAGGCAGAGGTTGGCGGGGTGAGTAATGCTCAGTTTGGAGCCATTTATTTGGGGTACAGTATGGATACCAGCATTGGAGGACTGGAACTACTGACTAACTTCGGAGTCAACCCGTTTGGAGTTCCCTCCTGTGTCAGTCTCCCACCCAAAGGGGAGAGATGTAACAGAATGACCCATGACAACCAGAGACTTTGGAAGGATGAGTGGTACTCCTGTGTCAGCGTCACTAATAACTCTTGGGTCTAAGGTCACCCTGTGCCCTTTTGGGCATAGGGTGGCTAATAAATCATAATTCATGTATTACATGGGATGGGACATTACTGATAGTTCATATTGCAGGATGTCTTGAGATATTACAAGTTGTTGGGTTATTCAATGTGGGGACACATGCTTTTGAGAGGTGTTAATTGCATCTACTCCTAGACATTTCATTGTCCATTGTGTGAGGCTCTGTGTTTACGCTTAAAAGATTGTGTATTGTACTAAAGATCAGACGTCTCTCTTCAGGTGTATTGAATTAGCATGTCAATTCTATTGATAAAAGAATGTGACTTCTCAGTAATTAGATCATGTAATTATAGACCGGTGCCATAGTGTCTCTCTAAAATCTGTATGGTACCCCCCAGTGTGTGATGGGGGGGGGGGTGGAGATTTCATTGTTCCTGGGATTAACTTTAACATGCTGTACTGTATATATAAGCAAGCTAAGTGTACCATTAAAGCGTTCATACATTTTGGAACAAGTACAGAGCTGCGTGTCTCGTCTTGATTCTGGGGGAATGGATCGTGTATGCAGGATTGTCAGAGTGTCGGCTAAGCTGTCTTGTCGTGGGTTGCTGGAAGATCGTAAACGGTGGTGACCGTTACAGTGACTAACTACTACTTGATATACCATGACCTGCAAAAATTAGAACTTTAAAAGACAATGGATAGACTTCTTACATGTATCTTTTATGGAGCTTAAAAATTATGTATTTCGTAATATTTGTTGTCATTTAAGGAAGTGATGCAATGTTCGTGTGAAGCGATGCAATATTTTAATGTGTTCTGTAGAATACCTTGTTGGTAATGAGGGCTCTACAACAGACCACATGATTAACAAACACGCTTTCTTCCAATTGTAATAGTTTCATGTTCCACTCTTCCATATCTGCACAATGTAAGACCACCAGTCTATTTCTAACCTAAAATGTAATAGTATTAATGAATAATGCATCTGACATGCATACCCTTATACATGTTATCACTTTTCAGAGTGTATATATGTTTTATTTTTATTTTAGAGAGTGTTGGTGTATATACATGCTTTGTACTTATAGAGATACACCTTAACCTTAACCAATTAAGGGCCGGACCAAAATGCAGCTAAAGGACCAGGCCCCTTTTTGCAAATTGGCACTGCGTCGCTTTAATTGTGCAGTCGTGCTCAGTGGGTCCCAAACAAAATTGGCGTCCTTTTTTTCCCACAAATAGAGCTTTCTTTTGGTGGTATTTGATCACCTCTACGGTTTTTATTTTTTGAGCTATAAACAAAAATAGTGCGACAATTTTGAAAAAAATGCAATGTTTTTTACTTTTTGCTATAATAAATATCCCCCAAAAAATATATATATAAAAAAAAAATATTTTCCTCAGTTTAGGCCGATATGTATTGTTCTACCTATTTTTGGTAAAATAAATCACAATAAGCGTTTATCGGTTGGTTTGCGCAAAATTTATAGCGTTTACAAAATAGGGGATAGTTTTATTGCATTTTTTTTTTTACTATTAATGGCGGCAATCAGCGATTTTTTTTTTTTTTTTTTTTCGTGACTGCGACATTATGGCGGACACTTCGGACAATTTTGACACATTTTTGGGACAATTGTCATTTTCACAGCAAAAAATGCATTTAAATTGCATTGTTTATTGTGGAAATGACAGTTGCAGTTTGGGAGTTAACCACACGGGGGCACTGTAGGGGTTATGTGTTCCCTGTGTATGTTTACAACTGTAGGGATGTGTGGCTGTAGGTGTGACGTCATCGATCGCGCCCCCCCCTATAAAAGGGATGACGCGATCGATGCTGCCGCCACAGTAAAGCACGGGGAAGCCGTGTTTACACACGGCTCTCCCCATTCTTCAGCTCCGGGGACCTATGCGGCACTCCAGCGGCGATCGGGTTCGCGAGTCTTGCGGTTCCAAAAACTTTTAATATCCCCTAAAGGGGTAAAAAACACTTACAAGATAGTGGATGAAACAGGCATGTAGCAGGTAAGTGCGTCCAGTAGATGTTCCAGTGGCAGGGCAGTCCCAGTCTGTGATGGTAAAGCTTCCAGGGAAGTCCACTAGATAACAGCCGACTTGTGCTGTAAATATTCAGAGGACACAATAATGCTGGAGCCTGGGGATGACGTCAGAGGAAGCGAGACAGAAACCAGCATGGAACACAAACAGGAAGTGGACAGGACTTGTGTCATAGAGGCGGGACATGTTTCGGAACAGCTCATTGGTTCCTTCTTCAATGGAACCATCGTCCCTTTAGAGAGGATATTAAAAGTTTTATACTTCTGCACTTAGAGGCATCATGTGTTGGACACAGATAACATTAATGTATATTACCGCATATCTATTAAATATAAATATGAATAAGCTGTCGTAAGGGTGCTGGATAAGAAAAGAAAAAGACCCCCCTCATTTAGCGAGGAGGTCTTTTTCTTTTCTTATCTAACACCCTTATATTAGCCTATTCCTATCTCTATTTAGTAGATATGCAGTTATGGACATGGGTGTTATCTGTGTCCAGCACATGAGGCGTTTCATTTAAGGTCAAGGTGTATGTCTATACATTTAAAACACCACTCTAAAATATAAAAATAAAACATACATACACTCTGAAAGGCCCATATTTCTATCTTTCACATGGGGTAACCTAAAATTGAGTGACCCACTAAACATTCTATTTTTTATTTTCTAAAAAGGTAAATAGAAGGATTGATGAATAGCTAGACAGACGGGTATTGTAATTTATTATACAAATGTGTCCATGTGTAAAGTTTAATGTAAGTTATTTAGCTATGTTTGTATAAAGAACCATGATGACTGTAGCCAGATGCTTGGCTAAGAACAGAGAGTGAGAGAAACACTGGCTGCTACGCTCTGTACTTGCTGCTCTGCGGTGCTGAACTGGTAACAGCTTTATCAGTGAGAGGAGGGATCTGAAAAGCAGGAAGAGTCCAATAGACTGAATCAGGAACCCATGCACTATGGGAACTGTAGTCTGGAGGAGAAACTATGTTTTGGTGATCAGAAGCTTTTGAACTACATTCTCCACAGGGAATATGGACATGAGGGGAAAAAGCTGGATGTTCCCAAGCAGTACAGGACACAACTTTCTCCTGCTGTTAGGGAGACCGGAGAGTGCACATTGCTGTCTAGGGTGCACCATCACTGCTGCAGATTGGTGGCCTAAACAGGATCTGAAGTGCTGAATTTGAGGATGCTGACAAACAGAGACACCTGGGTGCACAGCAGGGAATGGACTAATCCCTGTGTGTGACCAGATGGTGAGCTGCTGCTGTGGTGATTAACTATCAGTTATATATCAGACAGGAGGCTCATATCTTATGCATTATCTCTCTTTAATAATCCCCACAGCAGAAATACAACTTCAGTAACTTTCAACAAGAAAAAACTTATAATGAACTACAAGTCCCAGCAGTCCCCTGGGTGTGACTGCCAATCACGTGGCAGGTCAGACAGTATATAAGGGGCTGCCTCTATGAACTCCGCCTCTTTCTTTCTGCTCACAACAAGAAATCAGATACGTTTTATCATATTCACTTATTTTAGTAATTTGGCTTATGTTTGTGTACTGGAGATTTGTTTGCTGGGACTTGCTCCCCGCTGCTCAGCGAATCGCGCGCTGCGGGGGGCGCGTCCCCGCTGACCCCGCGACATCCAATCACGGCTCGGGAGACGTAATCTCGTGAGATTACGCTCTCCTGAGCTAGGACGTCGCTCCCTTCGTCGCTTCGGCAGTGCGGAGTGAGCGGCTGTACTGGTAGGACACATATGTGCGCAGGATCTGTTTACAAGATCCGTGTGTAAGGATTTATTCAGTTGTTCCCACAAATTACCTCACTACCTCTACTAGGCTTAGAGTGTGGGAAGTTCCCCACTCCTTTTTCCTTACTCTAACAGATTGTCTATTTTGCATCGAGTCAGACTACCTTCTGCTGTTTATGCCCATCATGGCTGATGACAGATACACCGGGTCCCCTATCACCCCAGCTGGGGGAGAACCTACCCTTAATGGTCCGGATTTGATTAATCAATCAGTACAAGCAGCAATGGCTTCTGCCCCCATAGCGCACCCAGCTGCGCCTGTCATGCCTGGTCCCTCAGGCTGTGGTGAATTGCCCACAAAGGGCAAAGCGTCTCACAAACGCAAGAATATTACCACAACACTCGACTCCCCGGCAGGGGAAGTAAATAATGTGTCCCAGGCAGTACACTACACGGTCTGCCGACCCACTACCCTCCCAGACTCTCACCGACCCCTGAGCCTCGGGGAGCAGCAATCGCAGGGGCTAAGGTCCGCTAAGCGGTCAAAACCGGATTCCTATGTGGATGCATCAGATTCATCCGCAGAATCCGAGGCGGCAAACGCCTCTGAGTCTGATGAAGAAGTGGAATACGAGGGTAGTGGGCATATGGCGCCCCCAGAAGACGCCACCCCTGTAACCCAGGGCGAAAAAATTCTAGACACCCGTGGAGAACCTTTCTTTGACCCAGAAGGGATCTCTCACCCGCGATCTGGGGAATGGGCACCTCTCCCAGAGGTCGCTTAATACATTCAATACTGGGCCCGCAGGTCTGTGGACAAAAATAACCGAAATAAATTGAGGGCAGAATGTCCTCGGCCTTGTATCCCAAAGAAGGCTGTAGTTACTCCCGAGGTGGACCCGGTACTCCTCAGGTACCTTACTAAACAGGGCAAATATTCAAAGAAAGATATCGAACGGTCCTTTCGATCCATCCAGGATCGAATCCTCGACCTGTTTGGCCCTGTCACAAAAATTTTGAATATAACTGAACAGGCCTCGTCCACTGATAACCCGATAGATCTGGAGCAACTTAGAGGCTGGGCCCAGAGAACGGTGTGCCTTTTAGGGTGCGCAAATACCATTTGCTCCACGGAACGTCGCCGTTCCATCTTAATGAGGTTAGATCCTCAACTGTCTCATCTGGCAGAATCGGAACCCGGCCCTGCGGCCGAGGGCATGCTCTTTGGTGACTCACTTATTAGGGATATTAATAAGATGGTCGGACTGTACACGAGTCTTGACAAAGCCCAGACGTCCCTAAAAAAGTCAGGGACCCCTAAAATTTTTCCTAGGGCCGGCAGAAACAGGGGCCGTTCTGCCGGTCGCTATTCCGCAAACAGGCCATACTACAGAGCTCAGTACAGCCAGGCTCCTCAGTCATACTCAGTCCCGATGGCACAGCCAGCACCCTTCTTTCCACCCCGAGGACGCCCCTGGAGAGGACGTGGAGGGAGAGGCTATCCCCGATCACGCCCTACTGCCGGTGAGTACAATACACCCGAGCTCTTTTCACACGCTCCTAGGGGGAAGACTGAGACATTTTATCCACGCCTGGTCTGCGATTACGGCAGACGCCTGGATACTCGACACTGTGTCGGGATATCAGATAGAACTGTACTCTTTACCGGAGATGAATGTGGTCCCTCACCCCATCCGGTTCTCAAACCAAAACTCGACACTGATAGATCAAGAACTCCAAACCCTTCTCATCAAACAGGCAGTGGTAGAGGTGGACCCCCTCTCACCAGGATTCCTCAGCAACCTCTTCCTTGTCAGAAAAAAGGATGGCGGATTCCGCCCCGTCATAAACCTAAGAACCCTCAATCAACATGTCGTTTATCGACATTTCAAGATGGAGGGGATCCATTATCTGCGGGATCTCTTACGTCCCGGGGACTGGTTGGTGAAGGTGGACTTAAAAGACGCCTAGAGTGCCTGCCGCCGAGAATGTGTTTATAGCACGACAGCATCGCGCTGATTCTCGGCGACAGGCTGCCGACATCTCGCACTCGCTGGAATAGTAAAAGCACATTCCAGCGGGTGCGTCATAGAAGCGACGGGGATCCGACGCGGATTCCCGCCAATTCTACACGTGGGCGGAGTTTGTTATGAATCCTGAGAAGGAAGTCCCCACCGGATTTTAAATAAAAATCCGGCATGGGCTCCCCCTCAGGAGCATAACGGGCCCTTAGGTCTGGTATGGGTTGCAAGGAGACACCCCTACGCCGACAAAACGGCGTGGGGGTCCCCCCACAGTCCATACCAGATCCGTATCCAAAGCACGCATTGTACCCCTACCCATTCACCTGCAAGAAAAGTGTAAACACAAATAAACCACACAGGGTATTGAAATAGCACGTGGTACCTACCGGAGCATGATGGGACTGCAACGTCACAAGACAGGCCTATATAATTCGCTGCGAGCCGCGCGCCAGCCATAACAGCGGAAGGAAGCGTCGCGTCAACATCTGGAGAAGAAGAAGAGAAGAAGAAGACGTCACAGAAGATGGGACATGCCGCCGCTAGTAATTGAGCTAACACGAAGATAGCGGCGGCGAGTCCTGAAGAAGAAGAAGACCCCCGGAGAGCGGAGAAGACCCCGGAGAGTGGGAGAAGACCCCCCCGCCGAAGATGTCGAAGGAAGCCCGCCGGGTGGTGGGCGCTTTTATCAAAGCGCCCCCCCGGCGGCGGAAGAGAACCAGACGGCGGTGAAGAACAGCGGCACCCACCCCCCCGCAGAAGCCCGCCGGAGGGGGGCGCTTTTATAAAAGCGATCATACACACCCCCCCCCCCCCGGCGGCCAACTAATAAAATATTTCAATACCCTGTGTGGTTTATTTGTGTTTACACTTTTCTTGCAGGTGAATGGGTAGGGGTACAATGTACCCCATACACATTCACTTAGGGTGGGGGGCCGGTATCTGGGGGCCCCCTTATTAAAGGGGGCTTCCAGATTCCGATAAGCCTCCCGCCCGCATACCTCGACAACCAACGGCCAGGGTTGTCGGGAAGGGGCCCTGTCCTCATCAACATGGGGACAGGGTGTTCTGGGGCGGGGGGCCGCAGTGCGCCCCCTGCCCCAGAGCATCTGACCCCCCCATGTTGAGGGCATGCTGCCCGGTATGGCTCAGGAGGGGGGGCGCTCACTCGCCCCCACTCCCCTCCTGACCGGCCGGCCGGCGTGCTTTGGATACGGGTCTGGTATGGACTGTGGGAGGACCCCCACGCCGTTTTGTCGGCGTAGGGGTGTCTCCTTGCAACCCATACCAGACCTAAGGGCCCGTTATGCTCCTGAGGGGGAACCCCTGCTGGATTTTTATTTAAAATCCGGCGCTGGCTCCCGTGATGGGGCTCGCAAGTGCTCAATCTCGCCGAGAAAGGGAGCGAGATTGACACAATATCGCGGTCAACCACTGTACCTTACGGTTCCCATTCACCCTTCCTCCCAACACCTTCTATGCTTCCTTTGGAGAGACAGAACATGGCAATTCACTTGCCTTCCCTTCGGTCTCTCATCCGCCCCTTGGTGCTTCACCAAGTTGCTGAAACCTGTGGTGGCGGCACTACGGAGCAGAGGTGTACGGTTGATTATCTACCTGGACGATCTGCTCATAATGGCTCGATCCAGTCACCAGGCGAACATACATGCCTCCTGGACAGTCAATTTACTACAGGACCTGGGATTCATTATAAACCACGAAAAGTCCATCCTGGTTCCATCCCAAGAGATGGAATTTTTGGGATTCTTGGTGGACACCATTCGATCTGTCCTCCGCTTACCCAAGACCAAACTGGCCACTATCCGCAAGGAGATTCGGACCGTCTTGAACAAACAACGAGTGTCCCTACACGGTTTGGCACGATTAGTAGGACTATTATCGGCCTCCCTACAGGCCATCTTTCCTGCACCTCTCCATTATCGGGCCCTTCAGAGACTCAAGGCGCTCCATTTGCGCCAGGGACTTCGCTATGCGGACGAAGTACCGCTAAATGCGGAAACCATAGAGGAACTACGCTGGTGGTTACGTCATGCCGTCGAATGGAACGGCAAAACCATTTTCAGCTCCAACCCGGATTACATCATAGAATCGGATGCGAGCCGTCACGGCTGGGGCGCTCGATGCGGACTCTCTTCCACAGGAGGGTCCTGGTCCGCGGAGGAGTCTCTGCTCCACATCAATACTTTGGAACTCATGGCGGCTTTCTTCGCCATCAGGAGTCTTCTCCCGAACATGTCCAATTGCTGTGTGTTGTTACGCATGGACAATGTGACCGCAGTCCAATACGTCAACCGCTTGGGAGGCTCCAGATCCAGAGCCCTGGCGGATCTTGCAAAAGAATTCTGGCATTTCTGCCTGGAACGCAACATCGTTCCCTTGGCGGAATACATTCCAGGCACCTCAAACATGATAGCGGATTGGAATTCTCGATTTCTCACCGATTCCAGCGATTGGCGACTGGATCGAGCGGTATTCCTCTCCCTATTTCATCTGTGGGGTCCATTCTCGGTCGTACGTAGAACAAAAACTAGAATCCAATCTGTCTTCTATCCATTTTTTCCCACACACCCGCGCTTATGTGTGGCTCGCTGTTTACAGACTTATGAGTCACAGACAGCTTCGCTGCGATCGTCGCCCTCTTCCCAACTCCTCATTTCCTACGTCCGTCCGCATCGTCCGGTTTCTTCGGCTACGTTAGCCCGGTGGGTGAGATCCACCATGGACATGGCAGGGATTGATGTTTCCCTGTTCGGTGCCCACTCTTCCAGGGGCGCAATGGCTACCAAGGTAGTCACCTCTAGGGGCTCGCTGTCTGATCTTCTGATGGCGGCAGACTGGTCTTCCGAGACCACCTTCCGCCAATTTTACTTTAGACCGGAGGAACACGTATCTATGTCAGTTCTGTGATTATGTTATGAGGTAGATTTGTCATTACTATTAATGTATATGTATCCATGTATGACTTTGAACTTGCATAAGATATGAGCCTCCTGTCTGATATATAAATTGAGATTTTCCTAGCTTATATTAGTTATATGAAGACAGGAGGCGATTATCTTCCCACCCGACCCAACCCTGTCACGGTTTTATCTTCTCTTATTCCAGGTTATTGATGGACGCAACACGCAAATCCAGAGCTGAAAACCTTCCGGAGGGATCTCCGTTGTTGTTCCCCGTTGGGATGTGTACCTGCTCGCTCGACTCACTGGATCCGGTTCGTCGGTGGTCGGAAGATTAGCTGCTTTTGAGTTCCAGTTCCAGGTTCATAACGGTTCGCTCCAAGAAAGAGGAGGAGTTCATAGAGGCAGCCCCTTATATACTGTCTGACCTGCCACGTGATTGGCAGTCACACCCAGGGGACTGCTGGGACTTGTAGTTCATTATACGTTTTTTCTTGTTGAAAGTTACTGAAGTTGTATTTCTGCTGTGGGCATTATTAAAGAGAGATAATGCATAAGATAATCGCCTCCTGTCTTCATATAACTAATATTTTCCGTCACAAGCTAGGAAAATCTCAATTTTTTAGAGACTAAACCCTTTAAGAACTGACCATTCAGCCATCTTGTAGCCTTATTTGCTGACTGCAGATGTGACTGGAACTGTACTAAAATACACCAATTGTACAACTGGGCCCCAACACTAGCTGACTGAAGAGTGAGGACTTAAGACTACCCCTTTACAGCTGCTACACAGAGACCTTTACCTATTATTTATGCTAAGGGGTCCCTCTCAGGGGACATTGCACTATACAGGGCCATCTTAATAGCATTGTGGGCCCCTAGGCAAAGTAATGCACTGTGGGCATTATTAAAGAGAGATAATGCATAAGATAATCGCCTCCTGTCTTCATATAACTAATATTTTCCGTCACAAGCTAGGAAAATTTCAATTTTTTAGAGACTAAACCCTTTAAGAACTGACCATTCAGCCATCTTGTAGCCTTATTTGCTGACTGCAGATGTGACTGGAACTGTACTAAAATACACCAATTGTACAGCTGGGCCCCAACACTAGCTGACTGAAGAGTGAGGACTTAAGACTACCCCTTTACAGCTGCTACACAGAGACCTTTACCTATTATTTATGCTAAGGGGTCCCTCTCAGGGGACATTGCACTATACAGGGCCATCTTAATAGCATTGTGGGCCCCTAGGCAAAGTAATGCACTGGGGCCCCCACAAGCCTGCACTACCGCTCACCAAACGCAACCCAATCCCAGGTAGCAACCAGGATCACAAGAATGTATGTCCCTAATTCTAAAGACCTCCTGTCTCCATCCCTCCCTCTGTTGCAGGTCCCTCAAACCTCTTCACCCTCTATTACTTCCATCCCATTACTCTATCCCTCCCTTCTTTTATCTTTCCACAACTCCATCCTTTTATCTTTTGCTCCATTACTCCCTCCATCATACTGTCCATCCAACAATCCTTGTGTCTTATATCCCTCCACCTTTTCAATCCTCCATCACTTTCATCCCTCTAGTATTCTGTCTCTCCCTCTTTCTTTTCATAACTCCATCCCTCCATCCTTTGCTTGATCATTCCATTTCTCTGTCTCGCTCACATCCCTCCATGCCTTGTTCTATTCCATCATCTATCTCCCTGTCACCCAATCTATACCCCCATTCTTTAGGGCTCTTTCACACACATGTCCGTTTTTACAGACTCCGCTTGCTCAATGGGGATCGCTCTGTTAATCCTCGCTGAGCCGTCAGGTGACGGGTCCGTCTCTGCCCACTGTGGAGAGATGGACCTGTCAGAGCTCTGCTCTCCTCTATGGGGGATCGGATGAAAATAGATCTGCCTGTCCGTCGCTCAATAGAGGTGAATGAAGCGTGCGATCAGTTCCACCTGAAAAACTGACAGACAGACTTGAACGTGTATGTGTGAAAGGACCCTAACACACTCCTCACTCTTTCCATCTCTCTGTCCATTCCCCTTCCCCATCACTCCAATATTCTGCCTTTCCATTATAAAAATACTCCAGTGAACTTCCATGCCAAATTTGCTCACTACTTACTAAAAAAAAAATATATGAATAATAAACACCTTAAGCCCATCAAGCACAATATTTAAATATATAATTATCATACATTTTATAAAACATACACTATACAACACCAGCACTTTTCATCTGGAATCCAGCTTGATCTGTGATATTGCTGATGTCTTCCCTCTCCTGGCATGCTGGGATTTGTAGTGCCACATAGCCTGACACATGAAGTGGTCATACTGGAGAGGAGGCTATGCCTGGTGAGCAGGTAAAGGGTAGGGACGGTGAGCAGGTAATGGGTAGGGACGGGGAGGTGTAATAGAGATTGGGGGGAGATCTGAGAAAACATGCTTCCTTTAGAAGCAGAGCAGTTCACAACCACACACAAAAACGATCTTGTGTAACAGCATGAGACAGGAAGTAAAATGGAAAAGCAGGTGGTGGCGCCTACTCAAGTGTAGAAAAATTAAGGTGTATAAATTTAAAGTGCTTATGCTCATAAAGTGTAATGCCGCGTACACACGATCACTTTTTGTGATGAAAAAAAAAACATTTTATAAAATGATCGTGTGTGGGCAAAACGTTGTTTTATGTCTTCAAAAAAACGACCAAAAAAAAATTCGAATACGCTTGAATTTTTTGTGTCGTTTTTCAAAATGTAATTTTTTGTGTCATAAAAAGTGATCGTGTGTGGGCAAAACGACGTTGAAAATGACGTTTTTAAACCCGCGCATGCTCAGAAGCAAGTTATGAGACGGAGCTTCAATGGAACAGAGTGCCGTGGAACGTGGTGTAGGTCACCACGCTTTGCTAGAGCATTTTGGAAAAACGATGGTGTGTAGGCAACGTCGTTTTGGAAAATGAAGTTTGAAAACGTAGTTTTGTTTCGTCACATAAAACGTCGTTTTTTTTCATCACAAAAAGTGATCGTGTGTATGCGGCATGAGATGTAATAAGGTGCTAAAGTGCCAAAATAAATAGCCAATAAAGTGCTTGTGCTCAAAATATGTGAGTCTTGTAAATGAGCGTGAAAAATTCCACGAGTAACAAAAAGGAAAAATGTGTATATATATATATATATATATATATATATATATAAATAAATGTAAATATCAAAATGATATAAATATCAAAAAAGTCCAAATTCCAGAAATTATTCGTTTGACTACATGCAAACAAAGTGCTGCGTGCTCTGTGCAAGGAAACTGTATTGTAAACCTCCAGTGAATCACTCAGTGCTCTCTCCCAATGGTCCCGCACTCACCGGATCCATATTTTGAGCACAAGCACTTTATTGGCTATTTATTTTGCCACTTTTTTAGCACCTTATTACATCTCACACTTTATGAGCATAAGCACTTTAAATTTATACACCTTAATATTTCTACACTTGAGTAGGCGCCACCACCTGCTTTTCCATTTGACTTGCACTCACTCCACTCAGGTGGAGCTCTCTTGCAAGGGCAGCCACCAACGTTTTCATAGTTCTATTTGAATTATCCGTGGCGCGGGTTCATATATTTTTCTAGCATGAGACAGGAGCCTGCTACAGAGAGCCCATCCTCTCCCCCTCTCTCCCCCTCTTCCTGCCCACTAACATAAGCCACCAACAGGACTGTCTGCATGTTGTTCAGCTAGCTTACCTTAGGCTAGGCTAAACTTCGTCCTCCACTGCAGACTGCATGGCTCCACTGCTCCCCCTCTCAGAATCTCCTGTGATAGAGTCAAATACACGCGCGCTGGATGAAAACGGTGTCCAAACCACACATGTGAGGTATCGCCGCGATCGTTAGAGCGAGAGCAATAATGCTTGTCCAAGTTCTCCTCTGTAACTTAAAACTGGTAACCTGTAGACATTTTTAAACGTCGCCTATGGAGATTTTTAAGTTTGTCACCATTCCACAAGCGGGTGCAATTTTGAAGCATGATATGTTGGGTATCAATTTACTCGGCATAACTATTATCTTTCACAATATAGCAAAAATTGGGCTAACTTTAAAGTTGTCTTTTTTTTTTTTTTTAAGTGCGCTTGTAAGACTGCTGTGCAACTACGGTGTGACAGAAAGGGCCAGAGTTATGCCGGCGTATCAGTGATAGGATATGCCGGCATAACTCACACTTTGCGCCGGCGTATCTGTTTTCTGTATTCAGAAAACAATATACCCCAGTTTGCAGTAAAGATCCGACAGGCGTAATTGTACTGCCCGACGCAGTCACTTTACGTCGTTTATGTAAGGGTTTTCCTGGCGTAAAGATAAAGCACCAAAAAGCAGGCACATCCTATGTTAAGTATGGACGTCGTGACCGCGGGAAATTTGAATTTTTTTTATGTCGTTTGTGTAAGCCGATTCAGAATGGGGCTGGGCGTAAGTTTTGTTCACGTCATTTTCATTGACAATATGCGACGTGATTCGGAGCATGCGCACTGGGATACATTGCCGGCCGGCGCATGCACAGTACATTCAGCGCGGGATCGCGCCTAATTTAAATACATGATGCCCCCTACCCGCCAAATTTGAATTAGGCCGGTCAATTTATGCTACGCCACCACAACTTTACACGCAAGTGCTTTCTGAATACAGCACTTGCGAGTAAAGTTGCGGCGGCGTAACGTAAATGAGATTTACGGTTACGCCGCCTTAAAGAACCGCTCGCCATCCTGAATCTGGCCCAAAGTATGTATATGAAGTATTCAAGGTGCATATATATGTGTGTAATATTTGGGGGTTCTAAGTCATTTTCTAAAAAAATAACTGATTTTAACTTGTTTTCAACAAGTTTGAAAAATAAGCCTGGTCCTTAAGTAATGAAATACCTTTTTTTATATATTTTTTTAACATTTTTGATATACTGCCACACATCCACAAAGCTCTGATTTCTCACTCTCGGTGTGGCTGACGCAGTTGGTGGGTGGGGACTTTTACCCCCTCTGAAAAGGAAAAACGACAGAGGAGGAGTGCTGTACAGTCAGTAGGCACTCGGTCTAGCAGACGGACGTGTGCCTAAGAGCTCCTCTCACCTGACCTCCAGTACTTCACCCTCCATCCCCAGGATGCTCTCACAAGAATCGGCTCTCTCCCTAGGGCGAGGTTCAGTTAGGCAGGTTCCAGCCTACCCTGGTTCCCTCTTCACTCCAGGGAGGCTAACAGGTAAGAGCCATCCACTGGAAGCACTGACGGCCGTCCTTTTTAGGACAAGCCGCAGCAAACATTCCAGGCCCCACGGCTCTCCCCTGCTTCTTTTTCTCCCCCCTCTGTGCCCCCACACCACCATCGCCATCTGAGGCATCCTCCCGCCACCTCCCCGCTGAAATTCCGCCATTCTAGGGCGGTTTTTTGGACACCCGCTCCAGCCTGCACTGAATCGCGGGGCCGCGATCTAGGAAAGACCGCGGCTTCACCCGCGGCCTAAAGCAGCGCCGCTCCTTACACCCGGAAATCCCCACCAAACCATTCAGGAAACCCCCCTTACCCCAGAAGGACAGCCACTCTTCCTGGTTTTCCTTTTTAGCCCCCCCGGTATCACTGATCCACCCAACTGCCAGCCCCTAGGTTGCATCCTGCAGCCTGATCAGGCAGCCATCTTGCTACTCCCAGCAACAAGTCCACCTCTCATCCCCAGCCCGCTCCCGTCTCAACACAAACCAAAGCTTGATCCAGGGGTCACCCGATCGCCTCTCACGGGGTCAGGAAGGAATTTTTTTTGCCCCTGCCGAAGCACATTGGCCCAGCACGGCTAGGGTTTTTTTTGCCTTCCTCTGGACCAAGCCCGGAAAGAGGATTTAGCCAATTCCTCTCTCCACTGCCCTTGAAAACTCCCTCCACCCCCCTGGTGTCTGGCGACAATGGCAAATCGGCAATATTCTGCAGAAACCATTTGGAGTTTGAGGCAATTCGCCGCAATACTACCAGCCATCACAAAAACAGCCTTAAGAATTCAGCGGCTATTGAGAATCGATCGACGATCGACTATCAGAAATTTCAGCCATATACCCCAGCCTAAGCACATAACATGTGCTTTGATCAACACAAGATTGGCAGTAAAACACAGACTGGAAATCCGTGACCTCATTCTACAATGCGATCTAGACTGCCTCTTTATTACAGAGAGTTGGCTTACAGCCGACTGTAACAGCATTCTAGGAGAACTGGTGCCAGAAAATTACCGTATCATAACGGAAAACAGAATAGGGCAAAGAGGAGGAGGCCTGGCGGTGATCCACAAGACTCTCCTTGCGATCACTAAAACCAGTACTTCAAAACCCTCTTCCATTCATGGAAACCCTTACTCTGCAACTTCATACAAATTCAAAGGAGACCATCCACATGTTTCTCTGCTATAGGCCACCCGGCCCAAAATCGCAGCTGCTACCATCTTTGACGGATTTCATCTCCACTTACACCCTCAACAGCAAACACCTTTTGCTGCTCGGGAATTTCAATCTCTGGGCCAATTCCTCACAAGACCCCGTTGCCGACGCCTGTATTGACCACCTGGAAGGTTTAGGGCTACAGCAACTAGTATGTGGGCCCACACATGCCTCAGGTCACACACTCGATCTTATTTTCAGACAAGATCTGGAAATAAAAATTTTGGAAAATAAACCATTGCCATGGACTGATCACCATGCAATTAAATTCAATATTTCCAAAAACCTCCCCGCAACAAAAACATCTAAACCAGTGACAACACCCTGGACTAGATGCCAGAAAAAGCTCCACTCGGAACTCTTCAAAACCACACTAAGGAAAAAAATAAAAACAATTCAGCCGCATCAAACGGCCGTAGAAACACTGGATGCCATAAACTCAGTCCTGCTACAGTCAGCTGACTTAGTAGCGCCGAAACGTAAAACCCGCATCCGGAAAAACAACTGCAGCTGGTTTAACAACCAGCTGTCGTTACTGAAGCAAGAGCGCAGAAGGGCGGAAGCCACCTGGAAAAGAAGCTCTTCAGAAGTAAACCTCTCCATCTACAAAGCAACAACAAGAAAATACCACAAAGACATTTTCCAAGCCAAGAAAAACAATTTTTCCGAGGCTATCAACAGCGCCCTAAACCGCCCACGCGAACTCTTCAAGATGGTCACAGACCATTAAACCAGACGTGTCTTGAAGCCCCCAATTCAGACACACAATAATTTTGCAATCAATTATCGGATTACTTCATTAATAAAATCAAGGGAATCCATGAAAGCATTCAGTAAAACAATTCCCCCCTCATTCCCCCCCGCAATTCTGTACACAATACCCACAGTAATTCACCTCTATCAGGTAAGTTCACTCTGGAGCCCATCACCATTTATGCCACAAAAAACATCATTGGTGCTTTGCGTAATGGCACAGCACCAAATGATATTATGCCCACAAAACTGCTGAAGGAATGCGCCGACATCCTGG
The DNA here is from genome assembly GCA_029574335.1 of Rana kukunoris. Classification (NCBI taxonomy): domain Eukaryota; kingdom Metazoa; phylum Chordata; class Amphibia; order Anura; family Ranidae; genus Rana; species Rana kukunoris. Next base: position 263,510,399 of record CM056049.1, read on the forward strand.
CACATCCCATCACGCAGCTTATCAACCAGTCTTTCAAGGAAGGCTTAGTGCCCTCACAGTTGAAAGAGGGCATAATCCAACCCATCCTGAAGAAACCCACCCTTGACCCCAAGGACCCACTCCACCGCCGTCCCATAACAGGCCTAAATGTACTCTCAAAGATAATGGAGAAAGTAGTAGTACAACAGCTGCAACAGCATCTAGATACCCACAAGCTACTTGATCCATTTCAATCGGGTTTCCGTCCCGGAGACGGGACTGAAACCGTGTTGCTCAAAATATGGGACGACGCTCTCGAGGCCACAGACAAAGAAGAATCTTGTCTTCTGGTTCTGTTGGACCTAAGCGCAGCTTTCGACACTGTAGACCACAAACTATTATTGACACGGCTAGCTGAAGTAGCCAGAGTCGCAGAAGGTGATTTATCTTGATTCTCCTCTTTTTTGGAAAACCGATCACAAACAGTGAAGTTAGGATCTTTCACTTCTGAGAAACGCACATTATAATGCGGAGTCCCTCAAGGATCACCTCTGTCACCGGTGCTGTTTAACATCTATCTTCGTCCTCTTTTTGAGATTATCAGCAGCCAAAAACTGCTTTACCACTCATATGCAGACGACACGCAATCTAGAGACATGTCTCTCTTTGATAGAGAATTGGATGACAAAGAGTTATCTCAAACTCAACGGAGCGAAAACAGAACTTTTCCTGTTTCACACCAAGCATAGGAATCAACCTGCAACAACATGGACACCCCCGCCCATTCTGGGCAAAATCATCTCCCCTAGCGCCAAAGTCAAAAGTCTTGGGGTCATTTTTGACTCCTACATGACAATGGATGACGCACAAATAGGGTCAGTAGTCAGCGGATCTCACCATCTGCTGCGCCTACTACGTAGACTTACTCCTTTTATCCCCAAAGAAGATTTAGCAGTCGTGGTGGGAGCAATTGTTAACTCCAGACTGGACTATGCAAATGCCCTTTACCTCGGACTCCCCAAGTACCAAATCCCTCGTCTGCAGGTCGTTCAGAACACGGCTGCCAGACTTGTGATGGGGAAAAAACCCTAGGAATCTATCTCACCTTTACTGAGAACCCTTCACTGGCTGCCAGTAAAAGACAGAATTGCTTTTAAAGCACTCTGTCTAACGCATAGATGTATTCATGGGAATGCTCCCCATTATTTATGTGAAAAAATAAAAGCTCACAATCCCAATCGCGTTCTGTGATCCACCAATCAAAACCTACTCCGGATTCTGAAAGCCAACTACAAGTCCAAAGGAGAAAGAAGATTCGCGTTTCAAGGTCCCAGACTATGGAACGCTTTACCAACCAGAATTCGGTTGGAGGAGAATCATTTAGCGTTCAGGAGAAAGATCAAGACTCATCTCTTTTGATATCAAAGGAGACAGGAACAACAAACGCCCAGAGGCGATTTAGTTCGCATGTGCCGCGCTATATACGTTTTCATTCATTCTTTCATGACATCAGCTAGAGCAGTGGAGACTGGCAGCTGATGTTGCTGTTCTACTGTTCACTATTATCAGCCCTGAGCCCCCCACAGTTCACAGAGGTAACAAAGCTTTGCAGTTGCAAGACTCAATCCTAATGTCTTCTTTATGCATACTCTGCAATGTGTTCTTGCATAAACTGACTAAACCACAGTTCTAAGCACGTCTTAGTTACATTTTTAGTAAATTAGGGTTTGATATTAGGATTTAATTTGCCAATATTATCTTGCTTTAGGGCAAGGGTCTAAAAAGTTTCTGTCTCAAAATATTGTAAAGCTCCCTAATTTTAAAAATAGCATTAACTCTTGTATGTGGATATTGCTGTACATTGCTTATTTGGTGCAATGCCATAAAAGCAATATATAAATAACACACAAATTCCTAAAAAATATATTAACACATACACATTTTTAAACAATAAAAAAAAGGATTGATTGCTTCAAAGATGTGATGCAGAGTAGTTTAAAACATTCATACCAAAGCAAAATATATTCAACATATGATAATAATAGGAACATTATTTATTAGTTAGAGAATGAAGGTTTTATTATGATCAACTTTTCAGATCACATTAAACAACATACTTGAGTACAAGTAAGCAGATAAACATATACTTATGAATTGAATGCATTACAGATATTGCTATATACATCGTACTATACATACCGGTTTTATTGGTCTTATTCTGTATTCACAGCTGAGTTCTTCTGTCTTGTAAAACAACATTTGTGCAGGGTGAACAGTTGGTATAAGTTCCTTATCCCTTCCTGTGATGAAACTACTGTTAATTACAACATTGTGAAATGCAGGACAAACAATGCATAAAAGAACAAAAATTACGTATTCAGTACTAATGTCACTTCCTAAAAACAAAACAAAAAAAAAAAATATTTTTCCCATGATAAAATATATTTAACATGTTCATAACAACTATTCAATAAGGCTTATGAAACTGACCCACTCCTCGGCTATAGATTTGAGAACCGCTGAGTCAAACTATAAATGTATATCGGGCTGGTACGCCATGCCTGATAAAGTGAGTAGGTTCATGGAAGGGAAATCCGGCAACTGCTGGCGAGGATGCCCTGAAAAAGGAACTATGGCCCACTTGTGGTGGAAGTGCCCAAAAATCCAAAAATGTTGGCAACAAATCTTGGGGCAAATAAAAGAGATCACTGGTAAAGTAATAAAAAAAGATCCATGGGTGGTCCTCTTTCATGGAGGGCAAGAGGGAATAATAAGATATAAGAAGTCTCTCATACCCCATCTACTCAACGCAGCAAAAAGGCTTATCCCAAAGAACTGGCAGAAAGTAGAAACCCCAAAGATGTGGGAATGGATCGATGCAGTTGAGGAAACCTACAGAATGGAGGAGTTGAAGGAGACTGTGGGGGAGGTAAATCAGGACTTTAAGGATAAATGGAAAAGATGGAAAGAGTACAAAAAGTCGTGGAGCTATGTGGAAAACCTGAGGATAGATAGTTATTGGAACTAGAGAACATAACTCACTTTCTAACTTATAGGAAAAAAAAAAAAAAGCTGGTTTAGCAAAGCAAGGAAAATTAAATATAACAGTAAAACTAACAAAAATATGAAGGGCTACTTGGGAGTCACGGGGAGGGGGGGGGGGAAGGGTGAGGGGATTTGGCAAAGGGCCTCTTTATCTCAGGGGGACGAGGCTAGAAACTAGCCTCTTCGTAAGGTTCTCTGTCTTTATGCTTCTCTTTTTCCGGTTGGCCGACGGGCGTACCGGAAAGAGTCGATAGCATACGACCTCGTTCTTAAATCTACCTATTGTCTATAAGGAAAAAAAAAAAAAAGAGGCGGAAAGCATTTGATACCACAGATGATGCAAAACTGCTATGGAGACAATGGAAGCATCGAACTATGAGCTGATCTCCAGCATCAGGTTAAGGCTGATGTGGTAAAAATAAATAAAAAAAAAATAAAAAAAAAAGGAAAAAAAATAAATAAACAACTATTCAATATGTTATACTAATACTAGCACATCAATATGTTATACTAATGCTAGCACATTGGTATCTCACACATATTCACCCCATTCTCCTGTCTCTGACTTTCAAGGCAGCTAAAAAGATTCAGTGTGCCAATGGTCCAAGTAAATGATCTCTGCTGGTCTTTTTGAAAAAAATAAATAAATAAATATACTATTTACTATATGCACTGTATACTGTGGCATGAAGGAATTTTGTCATACAAATTTGTAAGCTTCCAGATAGGCCAAACTTAAGTAATTTGTTTAAAATCTTTAACACATGTTATGATTAGAGATGAGCTTTATGTTCAGGTTCGCTGAATAGCGCCAAATTCGAGTGGCGTGGAATGCCCCATAATGCACTGCGACATTGCAGTGCATTTCTGTCTGATGATTGGCCAAGCATGCTTTGGCCAATCACAGCACCGTCAGCAAGGAAAGACATAATTATGGCTCAGGGGGTTAAGTCCACGCCCCACACTATATAAGGCCGCCTGCACGTCGGTCTTGTGTAGTGTGTTGCTGGCGTTGACCGAGAGAGAGTGTCATTTTCATTTAGTTTAAGCAAGCAGGCGATTCAGTTTGCTGCAGTGTATTTAGTATATATATATTTAGTATACATATATATATACACATCCAGGCTTTGTATGTATATATATATATATATATATATATATATATATATATATATATATATATATATATATATATATATATATATTAGGGCTGTTACTGATCAAAATGTTTGTGTTCGATTAATCGTTTTTTTTTTTTTTAAATCGATTGATCGACTAATTTCGATTAATTATAACGCACATACAGATCCAACTACTTTTAGCTGATCTCCTTGCAGGCTGATTCCCAGTGCAGCTACTAACCACTGGAAAAATGGATAGCAAGATACAAAAAACACAAAAAGACAGCGCTCGATGGGAATAGCATTAAAACTTTTATAGTCTTCAAGTAGGTAACCAAATAATACTGCACTGGAGATAAAATTGATGTAGCTACATAAACTGTAAAAACGGTGCGAGTAATTCCAAACGGTACCAAAAGCAGTCATAAAAACATGTAGCTAAGTATGATACTGGTATAAAAATGTGTACAACGATAACACTGCTGAATCCAGATGAGGAGAAGTTAACATCAGTCCATCGGCATGTAGATGTCCCACAAAGGAAACTATCACAACTCCCAGTGGGTGGTTGTAGAATCCCAGGTTGATAGAGGGAAGTGATAGAGGGAAGTGTAACAGCCCTTGCGTGTGGCAGATAGTAAGGTCCTGTCGGCATGCAGATATGAAGGCACAGCAAAGGAGCCCTTTAGATGGACACGGCAAGCCCCGCCGGTGTCCATGACGTTACCGGATCTCCGACGGAATTCCCTGAAGGCCCAGAAGCCGGCGGAGAGGTGAGTACCAATCAAAAGAATTTTACTTGATCAAAAAGATTTTGATCGATCAAAAAAGTTAAAAGTTAATTTGCACAGCCCTAATATATATATATATATATATATATATATATATATATGTATATATATATATACTGTAACCTGTGTAGCTAGATCTGACTGCAGGCCATTCCTGTTGTACATGTTCAAATACACTTTCAGGCAGACGACTCAATGGGCTTGTGTGTGTATATATATATATATATATATATCCACTGCATTCTAGTCTAGCCAAGCCTATATCTGACTGTAGGTCATTCCTGGTGTACATGTTCAAATAAACTTTCAGGCAGGCAGACAGGTGATTCAGTGATCTACAGTGCATAATATATATATATACAGGCCCAGATTCACGTAGATCGGCGCATTATCGGTCCGGCGTAGCGCACCACTTTTCCGTTAGACTTGCGCAATCTAGCCGCGTAATCCCGCGATTCACGTAGCTTTTACGCAAGAGATTGCGCAAGCGTAAGGTTTTTTCCGGAGGCGTAAGGAGGAGTAATACAAATTGGGAGGGACGTGGGCGTGTTACATTGAAATGAGCCGTGACCCCATGCAAATGAAGGGCCGGCCGACTCGCGCATGCGCGCGTGAAGGAAACCATGTCAGCTCCGTTGTGCGCATGCTCACAACTCGGGAGCGGCGCAATCAGTGAAATTGGAAATGGACTAGGGCAATGTTGTGAACTACGCAGACAGCATAAATAGACACACACAAACGCCCTTCCATTGCAAAAGTACATCCCATTGAATCAAGTGCTTTTGCTCTGTTGTTCGTTAGAGTGTGTTTTGTAGTTGTCAGATTAGTGTTCTGTGTGATCTAGTGCTTGTTGGTAGTTTTGTGAAAGTGTATTTTGATAAGTGTTTGAGACTGTTTGTTTGATTGATATATTTCTGAGCGTTTGTTTTCTTGCTTTATTTTTTCATCTGATTTTTTTGTGTCTGTTTCTTGCTGAGTGCTAGTGTGATTTTTGTGTGTTCTTTTTCTCTTTGTGTGTGTTCTTGTCTGATTGGTTGTGCTTGTATTTGTGACAGATTTTTGGTGACTGCTAGTGAGTTTGTTTGGAAGTATGACTGAGAGAAAAAGAAAGCTTAATTTTACAGTGGGGGAAAAAAGAATTCTTGCCCGGGCCATTACCGACTATGGGCGTTTTCTCCACGGCCCGCAGAGTGCCACCACCACCCCGGCCAGGAGGAGGGAGATATTGGATATGATCACGGAGCAGGTCAATTCAGCGGGGGAGGGGGAGACACGGACCCGCTCTGGGATTGAAAAGAAAATAAATGACCTCCGGCGTGAGGTGAAAAAAAAACTGGCCGCAATAAATGCCCATGCCAGGGGCACAGGAGGGGGCCCACCATGCCGGGTTAGATTTACAGCGACGGAGCGTGTGGTGGCCCTGACCTTTCACCGGCATGAAGTGGAGGGCCTGCCAGGCTTTGACACAAGTCCGGTCCCCGCGGTGCCAGGTAAGGTTTTTATTTCTCTCAGGTGTGTAGCATGTGTGGGGGAGGGGGTGAAAGGGAATATGTGCCAAGTGTGTGGATCCTCCAACCTGTGAATGGTTTGTGTCATCCACAGATGTGCAGGAGGGTGCAGGGCCATCTGGCCTGATCGCTCCAACGCCAGGACAGCAGCCTAATGAGGCCCCCCCAACAAGGCCAGAGTCCGCGGAGGAGGAACAAGAGGAGGAGGAGGATCATGCGGAGGACGATCATGAGGAGGAGGAGAATCATGAGGAGGAGGAGTCCATGGAAGGCACTGGCCGTTTGGTTTCTGCGGACTCTTCCCCTCTGGCTGCAAGAAGCCTGCCCTCCCTAAGGGTGAGCCCCCCCCCCTCCTCCCCCAACATGGCTCCCCTCACAAGGGCCTCCCCTTCTCCCCGGCCACAACCATCAGCTGGAGCCAGGAGGTCATCCCAGAGCACCAGGGGGGCGCCCAATCTCCTGCCCGCCTGTCTGAGAAGGAACTTGGCCACCCAGACCCGCCTTCTGAGACAGCTCTGCCAGACTATGGGGCGGGTGGATCAGAGCCTGTCCTCATTCAACGATAGGCTGGGTAACCTGGACTCCCACTCCCGGGCCTCCACAACCTGCCTAAATGACCTGCAAACTACAGCAGCAGGCGTTGGGCAGGATGTGAGGGCCCTTACCCAGGCTATCCAGGGCAACACGGCAACACTTGGTGCTGCCCTGGACAGAATAGCCGTGGCCTTGGAGGGCAGGCCGCCAGGTGGGCAGATCTCAGGGGCTGCTCCTCCTTCCCCGGCTTTTCCCCTCCCCCATGCGTCTCCCCTGAGGGTCCGGGGCCGTGGCCGGGGGCGCCCCAGGCGTGGCTCAGGCAGAGGGCTTTAATTTTTTTTTCCCCCTTTTTTTGGTTTGAATGCATTTTTATTTTTGTTCTCTGCATTTTTTTTTTCTATGCATTTTTTTTTTTTGGCTTTTTTTTTTTTTTGCTGACATTTTTGGCATATTTTGGGTTGTGAATGATGTTTGAATGTGGGGGTGACATTCCTGCTGGAAAAGGGGTGTCATCCTCAATTTGGGTGGAGAAGGGTTCCCCAGGACCAGGGAGAAGTGATTCCCAGGTCCGTGTGAATGGTGTATGAATGTACAGTGACATAATTGGAGCCTTGACGTGGCGTTACTGCTCACCAGTCTTGCATGGTGGACTGGTGCCAATCCAATTTGATGAGGATGTGGGGTGTGTGTGCTAGGGACCACAGTGATGTGCATGCATGCATTCTCATTGTGCCATGATTAATGTGTGTGTTTAACGTGCAAAGATGCATAATGTGAGCTGGCATGAGATGGGGTCATGAGATGGGGTACCAGTGCATATGCAGAGTCACCTTGAAGGGAAAAGACAGGAGGATGTTAGTAGTGCATGTGCCACTTGTGAGGTGTGCATCACGGGAGGGGATAGTCATGCCTGACTCCCATGTCACTCACCAACCAGCCAGCTGTCCCCATACATGTTCTGTTTGAAATCTGTGGGGATGGGGCTCTGATTGTATATGTAGCTGTCATGGGTGTCATGGGTGGTGTCATGTGTTGGGCTGCTGATGTCCTCCTGCAAGGTTGTGGTAATTCCATGATGGCATGAGGGGTGAATCTGAAGATGCGAGACACCTCAGAATCACTCATGCCAAAGATGTCTATGCGTGTGTGATATATCAAGTGAAGAGTGAGGGGCTTGTATCAGATAACAATATTGTATTAGATTAGATTAAATTGTAAATTTTATATAAGCAAAAAAAAAAAAAAAATAACATCTCCCGTGCCCTCCTTAGTGCCATCCTCCGTGCCCTCATCCTTCTTTGTTCATCGAAAGTCAGTAGTATAGCTATGCGCGACGATGCCCCTGGCATGTTGGCATACAGATTGTTGGGCAACACGTGTGACTGCTGAACTCCTCAGTAACAGTGTTGCTTTATCTGACAATTAGACTTTTTTTCAAAATTTAGACCAGCTTTTAGGTCCTCTAACTTTAGACAGAACATTTTGCAGTTGCGCACATCGCGTAGCCTGCGCAGCAACTGCGTTTTTTTGTGAATCCCCGTAACTCCCTCATTAGCATATTTGACTAGCAAATCAATGGTGTGTCTAGCGCAGTTTTGCGCGAAGGGAAGCGAATGTCTAATTCAATTACGCCGGACCAAAAAACGTAGATTTCTGGCGTATATTGTTTTGTGAATCGCGTCCAACTATACGCACGCGCACATTTAGACTTACGCACGCGCAACAGCAGTTGCGCAGGCGTAATCGCTCTGTGAATCTGGGCCACAGTCTCCTACATATATATCCACTGCATTCTAGTCTAGCCAAGCCTATATCTGACAGTAGGCCATTCCTGATGTACATGTCCAAATACACTTTCAGGCAGGCGAGTCGACTCAGTGAGCTGCACTGCATTTAACCACTTAATGCCCGCCGCATGTATATGTACGTCCACAAAATGGCATGTACGGGCAAATGGGCGTACTAGTATGTCCCTGCCTTCTAGCGGGTCGGGGGTCCGATCTCCGCTATAGGAGAGAAGACATCACACAGTAAGTCGCACAACACTACACTGACACCAGCACACATAGGCATATTAACCCCTTCAGATCACCCCCCAGCTCCCTATCACAGTGTCACTAATAGCAGTGATCATATATTTACTGATCACTGCATTTAGTGTCAGTGTGACAGTTAGTGCCCAGGGTAGCCCCCTACCCCTGTAATAAAGGTTTAACCCCTTGATCAGCACCCTAGTTAACCCTTTCACCCCCTATTGCCAGTGTCACTAAGCGATCGGTTTTCTGATCGCTGTATTAGTGTCACTGTTGCCGCTAGGTAGCTATTTTTTTTTTAAATTGCGTTTTTTTTTTTTTACAAAAGACATGTGGCTGAATACATTTTGGCCTAAATGTTTTACTAAAATTTAGTTTATTCGATTTTTCTTATAACAAAAAGTAGAAAATATAATTTTTCTGCCGTTTTATATTGCAAAAAATAAAAATCACAGAGACAATCAAATACCATCAAAAGAAAGCTTTATTTGTGGGGAAAAAAAGGACGGGAATTTTGTTTGGGAGCTACGCCGCACGACCGCGCAATTGTCTGTTAAAGCGACGCAGTGCGGAATTGTAAAAACACCTTTGGGCATTTAGCAGCATATTGGTCCGGGGCTTAAGTGGTTAATATATATTTTTTACAGGCTTGTATATATATATATATATATATATATATATATATATGTATATATATATATATATATACAGTGGTGATCGAAAGTTTGGGCACCCCAGGGAAAAACTTGTATTAATGTGCATAACGAAGCCAAGGAAAGATGGAAAAATCTCCAAAATGCATCAAATTACAGATTAGACATCCTTATAATATGTAAAAAAAAGTTAGATTTTATTTCCATCATTTACACTTTCAAAATGACAGAAAACAAAAAAATGGCGTCTGCAACATTTTGGGCACCCTGCAGAGTTAATATCTTGTACTGCCCCCTTTGGCAAGTATCACAGCTTGTAAACGCTTTTGTATCCAGCCAAGAGTCTTGCAATTCTTGTTTGAGGTATCTTTGCCCATTCTTTCTTACAAAAGTCTTCCAGTTCTTTGAGATTTCTGGGCTGTCTGTCACGCACTGCTCTTTTAAGGTCTATCCATAGATTTTCAATTATGTTGAGGTCAGGAGATTGTGAAGGCCATGGCAAAACCTTCAGTTTACGCCTCTTGATGTAATCCCCCGTGGATTTTGAGGTGTGTTTAGGATCATTATGCATTTGTAGAAGCCATCCTCTCTTTAACTTCAGCTTTTTCACAGATGGCATCAAGTTACCATCCAAAATTTGCTGAAATTTTATTGAATCCATTTTTCATTCTACTCGTGAAATGTTCCATGTGCCACTGGCTGCAATACAACCCCAAAGCAATATTGATCCACCCCCATGCTTAACAGTTGGACAGAGGTTCTTTTATTAAATTCTGTGCCCTTTCTTCTCCAAAGGTACCTTTACTCATTCCGGCCAAAAAGTTATATTTTAACCTCATCGGTCCACAGAACTTGTTTCCAAAATGCATCAGGCTTGTCTATATGTTCATTTGCAAAGTTCAAATGCTGATTTTTGTGGTGAGGACATAGAAGAGGTTTTCTTCTGATGACTCTTGCATGAAGATCATATTTGTACAAGTATCTCTTTAAAGTGGAATAGTGTCTGCCAGATCTTTCTGGAGGGATTGTGCAGTCAAACGTGGGTTTAGAATTGCTTTTCTCACAATCCTGCGAGCTGTTCTGTCTGATATTTTTCTCGGTATTCCAGATCTTGCTTTAACTTCCACTGTTCCTAATGACTGCCATTCCTTAATTACATTCCGAACAGAGGATATTGACATCTGAAAACGCTTTGCTATCTTCTTATAGCCTTCTCCAGCTTTGTGAGCGTCAACTATTTTCAGTTTCAGTTTTCTAGCCACTTTAGCCCCGGGCCTGTTTTTCAGATTCGGTGTTTACGAGACTAAAACATTTTTTTTTGCTATAAAATTACTTAAAACCCCCAAACATTATATATTTTTTTTTTCTAACACTCTAGAGAATAAAATGGCAGTCATTGCAATACTTTTTGTTACACCGTATTTGCGCAGCGGTCTTACAAGCGCACTTTTTTTGGAAAAAATTCACTTTTTTAAATAAAAAAATAAGACAACAATAAATTTGGCCCAATTTTTTTACATATTGTGAAAGATAATGTTACGCCGAGTAAAATGATACCCAACATGTCACGCTTAAAAATTGCGCCCGCTCGTGGCATGGCGTCAAACTTTTACCCTTAAAAATCTCAATAGGCGATGTTTAAAAAATTCTACAGGTTGCATTTTTTGAGATACAGAGGAGGTCTAGGGCTAGAATTATTGCTCTCGCTCTAACGATCGCGGCGATACCTCACTTGTGTGGTTTGAACACCGTTTTCATATGCGGGCGCTACTCGCGTATGCGTTCGCTTCTGCGCGCGAGCTCGTCGGGACGGGGCGATTTAAAAATTTTTTTTTTTTGTTTTCGTATTTATTTGTATTAATTTTACCAATTTTTAACACTAAAATAAAAAAAAATAAAAAAATTATCACTTTTATTCCTATTACAAGAAATGTAAACATCCCTTGTAATAGAAAAAAGCATGACAGGTCCTCTTAAATATGAGATCTGGGGTCAAAAAGACCTCAGATCTCATATTTAGGCTAAAATGCAAAAAAAAAAAAAAAAAAATTTTTAAATGTCATTTTTCAAATGACATTTAAAAAAAAATGTCTCTTTAAGACGCTGTTTGGAACTGACGTTTGACGTCACTTCCGCCCAGCAGAGCTACGGGGATGGACGAGGGAAATTTTTTCCCTCACTCGCATCCCCGCTGACCAGACGAGCGCACCCGATCGCCTCCGCCGCTACCGACGGCTCCGGTAAGCGGCGGAGAGCGCAGGAGCGCAGCGGGAGGGGGCGGGCACGCTCGTCCGCTACCGATAACGGCGATCTCGCGGCGATTCCGCCGCGGAGACCGCCATTATCGTTTACCCGACCGCCCACAGCTGCTGCCACAACCGAGATATCCATCCTCAAAGTGCCGACGTATACCTGCGGTGGGCGGTCGGAAAGTGGCTAGACAACAGCTTAGAAGAACCCATGGTGCTGTTTTTTGGGAAAGGTCAGGTGAGTCTGGGCATTTAAAACCTTTGAGATTGACATCACCTGGTCTTCCCAGACAATGATTGAGAACAGTCCATGACACTGGTAGGTCTCAGCTTTGCAAATGGGGAAGTGCAAGCTATAAATTCTGCAGGGTAATTTTAAAAGTGTGAATGATGGAAATAAAATCAAACTTTTTTTTTTTTTTACATATTATAAGAATGTCTAATCTGTAATTTGATGCCTTTTGGAGATTTTTCCATCTTTCCTTGGCATACATATATTAGGGCTGGGGAAATTAAAGATTAATTCCTCAATTAATCTTTATTTTTTTTTGATCGATCAAAATTCTTGACGTCATCGGGCAGCCTGGACAGTGAGACTTACCCTGCTGGATGCGAACAAACAAACTCATTGGATTGAGGTACCTTTGCATCTGTGGAGCAGGAGGATGCATCAGGCTCCATCAGGGGAAGGGGGCAAAAATAACAATTTTCCTGTCCTAAGCAGTTTTGTGCAGACAATTCTTTGTGTATCGGCAACAACTGTTCCATGCGAAAGACTGTTCAGTTCTTCATTGTCAATAAAATGCGATCATGTCTGCTTCCAGAAAATGTAAATGTAAACACTGTGGTATGTCTGTGTGAATGGCTAAAGTAATGCCTACTTGCCTACGATAAAGTGATTGTCAATATACTAGATACATTTTATAATTAAAGTTAAACTAACTTCCTACGTTTTTCTTAAAGTTTAATAAGAAAAAATTTCTTATGTCAGTGCTACAGTTTGAATTTAACCACTTGCCGACCAGCCGCCGCAGTAATACGGCGGCAGGTCGGCACGGGTGCGCGAGAGCCCGTAGCTCTACGTCGCGCCTTTCGCGGCCACTAGGAGGGCGCGTGCGCCGCCGCCGGCGGCCCGCGCGCGCGCCGTCCGCTCGCCCCCGAGTCCCGTGCGTGTGCCCGGCGGGCGCGATCGCCGCCGGGCACACGCGATCGCTCGTTACAGAGCGGGGAACGGGAGCTGTGTGTGAAAACACACAGCGCTGGTTCCTGTCAGCGGGGGAAACGCTGATTTTCTGTTCATACAATGTATGAACAGAAGATCAGTGATTCCCCCTAGTGAGGCCACCCCCCCCCATACAGTTAGAACACAAATAGGAACACACTTAACCCCTTCCCCGCCCCCTAGTGTTAACCCCTTCACTGCCAATGACATTTTTATAGTAATCCAATGCATTTTTATAGCATTGATCGCTAAAAAAATGCCAATGGTCCCAAAAATGTGTCAAAAGTGTCCGAAGTGTCCGCCATAATATCGCAGTACGCAGTACCGAAAAAAAACGCTGATCGCCGCCATTACTAGTAAAAAAAAATAATAATAATAAAAATGCCATAAAACTACCCCCTATTTTGTAAACGCTATAACTTTTGCGCAAACCAATCAATAAACGCTAATTGCGATTTTTTTTACGAAAAATATGTAGAAAAATACGTATCGGCCTAAACTGAGGAAAAAATATTTTTTTTTATATATTTTTGGGGATATTTATTATAGAAAAAAGTAAAAAATATTGCATTTTTTTCAAAATAGTCGCTCTGTTTTTGTTTATAGCGCAAAAAATAAAAACCGCAGAGATGATCAAATACCACCAAAAGAAAGCTCTATTTGTGGGAAAAAAAGGACGCCAATTTTGTTTGGGAGCCAAGTCGCACGACCGCGCAATTGTCAGTTAAAGCGACGCAGCGCCGAATCTCAAAAAGTGCTCTGGTCTTTGGACAGCAATATGGTCCGGGGCTGAAGTGGTTAAAATGTATTTGTGTGAACTGTGAAGTTAATTAATAAATTGTGGAAACTAACTCGTTTTGGGTGATTGTATATAGTGTATACCACATTTACCACTGACTAATGCAGAGTTGCAATGTAAGAAGATCAGCTAAAAGTAGTTGGATCTGTAAGTGTGTTATAATTAATCAAAATTAGTCGATTAAAAAAACAAAACAATTAATCGAACACAAAAATTTTAATCAGTAACAGCCCTAATATATATATATATATATATATATATATATATATAGTGCCTTGCAAAAGTATCCGGCCCTCTTGAACTTTGCGACCTTTTGCCACATTTCAGGCTTCAAAAATAAAGATATAAAACTGTAACTTTTTGTGAAGAATCAACAACAAGTGGGACACAATCATGAAGTGGAACCAAATTTATTAGATATTTCAAACTTTTTTAACAAATAAAAAACTGAAAAATTGGGCGTGCAAAATTATTCAGCCCCCTTAAGTTAATACTTTGTAGCACCACCTTTTGCTGCGATTACAGCTGTAAGTCACTTGGGGTAGGTCTCTATCAGTTTTGCACATCTAGAGACTGACATTTTTGCCCATTCCTCCTTGCAAAACAGCTCGAGCTCAGTGAGGTTGGATGGAGAGCGTTTGTGAACAGCACTTTTCAATTCTTTCCACAGATTCTCGATTGGATTCAGGTCTGGACTTTGACTTGGCCATTCTAACACCTGGATATGTTTATTTGTGAACCATTCCATTGTAGATTTTGCTTTATGTTTTGGATCATTGTCTTGTTGGAAGACAAATCTCCGTCCCAGTCTCAGGTCTTTTGCAGACTCCATCAGGTTCTCTTCCAGAATGGTCCTGTATTTAGCTCCATCCATCTTCCTATCAATTTTAACCATCTTCCCTGTCCCTGCTGAAGAAAAGTAGGCCCAAACCATGATGCTGCCATTACCATGTTTGACAGTGGGGATCAGGGTGTGTTCAGGGTGATGAGCTGTGTTGCTTTTACGCCAAACATAACGTTTTGAATTGTTGCCATAAAGTTTGATTTTGGTTTCATCTGACCAGAGCACCTTCTTACACATGTTTGGTGTGTCTCCCAGGTGGCTTGTGCCAAACTTTAAACTACACTTTTTATGGATATCTTTAAGAAATGGCTTTCTTCTTGCCACTCTTCCATAAAGGCCAGATTTGTGCAGTATACGACTGATTGTTGTCCTATGGACAGAGTCTCCCACCTCAGCTGCAGATCTCTGCAGTTCATCTAGAGTGATCATGGGCCTCTTGGCTGCATCTCTGATCAGTCTTCTCCTTGTATGAGCTGAAAGTTTAGAGGGACGGCCAGTGGTCTGATACTCCTTCCATTTCAATATTATCGCTTGCACAGTGCTCCTTGGGATGTTTAAAGCTTGGGAAATCTTTTTGTATCCAAATCCGGCTTTAAACTTCCCCACAACAGTATCTCAGACCTGCCTGGTGTGTTCCTTGTTCTTCATGATGCTCTCTGCGCTTTAAACGGACCTCTGAGACTATCACAGTGCAGGTGCATTTATACAGAGACTTGATTACACAGAGGTGGATTCTATTTATCATCATTAGTCCTTTAGGTCAACATTGGATCATTCAGAGATCCTCGCTGAACTTCTGGAGACAGTTTGCTGCACTGAAAGTTAAGGGGCTGAATAATTTTTGAACGCCCAATTTTTCAGTTTTTTATTTGTTAAAAAAGTTTAAAATATCCAATAAATTTCGTTCCACTTCTTGATTGTGTCCCACTTGTTGTTGATTCTTCACAAAAAATTACAGTTTTATATCTTTATGTTTGAAGCCTGAAATGTGGCAAAAGGTCGCAAAGTTCAAGGGGGACGCAACTCTGCATTGGAGAGGGGGGTTGAATCGAGATCACGTTTTTTTAACGATTGTGCAGCTCTAGCACGGTATTTGCGCAGCAATTTTTCAAACATATTTTTTTTTTGAAAAAAATTGTTTCATTCATTAAAAAAAACACTAAAGTTAGCACAATTTTTTTTGGTATTCTAAGCGATGCTTTAAAACATTTTTAGGTTACATGTTTAGAGTTACAGAGGAGGTCTAGTACTAGAATTAATGTTCTCGCTCTAACGATCATGTCGTATGTAACCTGTGTGTATCTGGCTCTGATACTAGCCAGGGCCTTCCCAGGGACTGACTAGTATCTCTCCCCAGCCTGTCCCCACACACCCTCTCACCCGCTGACCTGTGGATGGGGGAATCACTTTTGCAGTGTTATTGTGTTCTGCCAGTGACTACAATGATCAGTGTTGCTAACTATAGCTGGCAATACTGATTGTTTTGGGAAAAACCTAACAGGCTGGTTGTACTCAAGTCGATTAATAGATTGACTTGTGTAAAACCAGCTAGCCCATAATTGGTCTGTGTTTGTGTCAATATGATTGTGACTACTTGGTTTTCTACTTGTCTATGTGAATGCTGTGGACTGGAGGGCTCTCCAGTCACTGCTGTTCCGTATTTTTTGATAAATTAATTACACATTTGGGAGCGGCTTTTGGGACATGCCACTTCCCATTGGCTACTGCCATATATATATATTCACATTTGTTTTGTTACTACAATAGCTATGACTAAGCACCAAACTTGGGTATGAAACATGTCAGTCGTTTGTATCCCCCCCTTCTGTACTGTATGGATTGACTGCTATACACTGGATTTTAACTCAATAAAGGTGTTGCATTGGAGTGCTGATGTCCAGGCTTATTCGTTTGTTCTAAGAGTGGTCATCAACCGACATCAACCGACATCAACCGACATGGATAATTTCATCATTAAAAAACGGCCTTGCCTTCACACGTTCGTTAAAAAAAAAAAATCCTCTAGCAAAGCGCGGTGACGTACAACACGTACGACGGCACTATAAAGGGGACGTTCCATTCGGATGATGCCACCCTTTGAGATGCTTTAGTTGTTTTTGTGTTAGTAAAAGAAGATTTGTGCTTTTCTGTCTGTTGCAGCGTGATGAATGTGCTTACTCCATTACAAACGGTAGTTTTACCAGAATGAGTGCTCCTGTCTTATAACTTGCTTCTGAGCATTTTTTACAACCTGAAAAACAACATCGTTTAAAACGTCGTGAAAAAATAGAGCATGTTCGAAAAAAAAATTGCCCGTTTTTCAGAACCCGAAAAATGCTCTAAAGCCCACACACGATCATTTTAAATTACATTTAAAAAAAAAACATATTTTTTTACAACTTTTAAAAATTATCGTGTGTAGGCGGCATAAGAGTGAGATGTAACTGCATTAAACAAGAAGATTTCTATATACTAGCGAATGTATTAAAATAAAAATGTGTACAAAGGGATATAGAGGGGATGTCTTGGATAAAACTATTAATGAGGTAGCCGATATACTTAGAACTCATTGTCTGACTAATGCTGCGTACACACGGTCGGACTTTTGACCGGGCAAAACTCAGTCGGAATATCCGACTGAAAAATAGAGAACCCTAAAGGCCCATACACGCTGCTTTGCTGGTGATACTGACAGAGTAAAAAAAAATGTCTTTACTTTTGATTAGTGTATTTTAGTTATATGAATCAAACATATTTCTATATTTTTTTGTGGGTCAAGTTAGCACAACCCCATTGCACATCATGTCTGCTTGATGAACGGACGTTCAGAAACAAACAAAACTGAAAATCGCGAATGCACGCAGAAAGAACCTCTACTAACTCTTGATTAGCAGAAGGAACCCAAAGGGTGACGCTGGAGAATTGAACTTGCTCTTTTAAACTCTCGTCAGTACGTTGAAACGTCACTACGTTTGTGTTTGCTGCTGAAAAAGTCAGAGCGTGTGTATGCTATGGGTGTGACCGGATAACTCCCTTTGGACAAATAGGGAAAGTTTGTTTGATGTCCGACCATGTGTATGAGGCTTAAGTCTGTCAGAAATTCCAACAAAAAAAGTCTGATGGGGCATACACACGGTCTGAATATCCGATGAAAAGCTCCCATCTGACTTTTTCCATCGGAAATTCTGACCATGTGTACACGGCTTAAGAAGGATACTCAATCATCTACTGATCACCATCAATGGGGTTTTATATCTAACTTTTACTACCAGTACAAGAAAATCGAGAAAATCTTCAATAAATACTGGTATATTTAAGGTATGGATAGAGATTTGGGTGGGGTTCTACCTTTTCAACCCAAGTTCATATATAGAAGAGATCCCAATTTTGGAGACAATGAAACATTCTCCATAGACGAGTTCATCACGTCTAATACTTCACATGTTGTTTACTTGTTATGGTGTCCATGCAGGTTATATTATGTGGGGAACTAAAAGACTACTCAAGATCTGCATTGCTGAACATCTGGCAAACATAAGAAAGGTATTTAAACATTACAGTGTTTCCCTACACTTTAGGCCACGTACAGACGATGAGACATGTCCGCTCAAACATGTCCGACGGACCGTTTCCAGCGGACATGTCTCATTGGATTTTGGTCCGATGGCGTGTACACACTATCGGACGAAAATCCCCTCGGGCTGAGGATGCGGTGATGTGGGGGTGACGTTGACGCCGCCACGTCACCACTCCAGGAAGTAAAATACTTCCACGCAAGCGTAGAATCCATTCGACGCATGCGGGAGATTTCTGTCCGCTGGTTAGGCGTACGAACCAGCGGACATGTCGGACGGACAGGTTTGTAGCGGACAAATTTCAAAGCATGCTTTGAAATTTGTCCACTGGACAAACTTGTCCGCTAGGTCGTACACACGATCGGATATGTCCGCTAAAACTGGTCGGCGGACCAGTTTCAGCAGATAAATTCGATCGTGTGTACGCGGCCTCAAGGAAAAACATAACCAAGATCCCACACTATTGCAGTTTTGTGGAATAGATTGTGTTTTTCCATCTTGATGAGACTCAAATCGTATACGGGACTTATTATCTCAAAAAGAAGGATTTTTTTTATTATTAAAGAGTCTTTTTCCTACAGGTTTGAACATTGAACTGGATCTCATATATTTTATTATAAATTGCTAGTTTTAAAAAAAAAAAAAAATGTTTTCCTAATTTGCTCTAGTAACCTTTTTAGAATGATAGGTATTAAATATTGAATTTTTCTAATATATAATGTAAATGATTAAGGTTAACATTATTGATTGGTTATATGTATTTGAGGATCACCTTTACCATATAGTGTAGTATAATTTGATATTTGGTGTTGTGACATTTACCATATATTTAATACTAAGGATGTTGATCGTACAATACTGTGTGGGAAGTTATCTGTCCAGCTATGGGCATCTGTAAAGGTACTCGAAAGGGTATGCACATAATACCTGTGTAAATAAAATGCTGACTGCAATTAATGCAATCCGAGTCTGATGAGTCAGTGTGGGTGAGATACAAAATACACACCATGGGTCTGCTGTGATCACAATATAAGAATTGCTATTAGCAATTTACTTGGAACTATGTGAGTGCACTATTTGTAGATTTTATTTTATTCATTAAATTGTTTTAAAATTATATCACTCTATTAGAGCTCTTAAAGGGGTTGTAAAGGAAACATTTCTTTTTCATAATAAGCATCCTTTACCTGCAGACATTACTCTTTTCACTTCCTCATTGTTCGGTTTTGCTCAGAAGTTGCTCTATTTATTCTCTGTTCTGTTCACTCCCTGCCTGTCTGATTGTTACTCACCACCGTGAAGGGAGGCTTTACTGCGGTGGTCAGTGACGTGCTCGCCTCCTCCTGGGAACTACATCTCTGCATCAGGACCCTCTCTACGTGTTAGGGACTTCAAGGAGGTGTGAATTACTGGGCGTGCCGCAATGCATACTGGGAAATGTAGTTCTTACATGAACGAGCACTGCAAACAAGGAAGTGAATGAGAGAACAGAAACTAGAACGCCGGAGGTGATATAGATGAAGGAATTTATTAGGTATTTACTCGTTTTTTTTTTAACAGAATCATTACACTATTCTGTCTGTCTACCTTGCAGACATTAATTTAAGGCAAACATTTTTTTTTCCTTTACAACTCCTTTAATTTATTTTCATGTGGAGAGGAGTTGATACCCCATGCACGTTGAATATCGTTTGCATCAGTGGTGGCCCGTCCATGGGGGGGGCTTGGGTGCCACCCCTCAAGCTGTGTACAATGCTGGGGTCACAGCCAGTGTGGTGATTCCATACAGCTACCTACCCTTTCAGTCCGGTTGGGGTACCAAAAGGAAGATTCAATTGGAGATTCCGGTCTTCTTTCATCATCCGGGCTGCAGTTCGGTTGGAGTGCCAGGAGGTCCATTTGGAGTTCCCCACCGGAGATTCCGGGTTTTACTGTCTGGGCTCTGCACCGTTTCCAGCCATCCATGCCTATAAGAGCCACTGTCGCTGACATAGTAAGAGTATTTACTCCTATTGTTTCAGAGAAGATCTTCTTTTGGCTTTGGATGTCTATTATATCAGCCTCTCTCCTTTCTTGGGCTTGTATTACTTAATTGTTGTGGACTTACCATCCATCCCTTTTTCAGGATTTTGTGTTGGGATTAGATGGATTTCCATCACTATATTAGAATACATTTATGTAGCAGCCTCACATACATTTTTTCCAGTTTTGGGTTTATAACTTTTTACTTTTTGCGCAATACTTCCCCACTTCTCCATTTTCACATAAAAAGTATGCATTTTATTCTGTAATTTGTCCTGTGTATAACAACACTAAAATTATGATTTTGGTACAAAGCATTGAAAAGTAATTTACAAATGAAGGAAACTGTTTTTTTTTTTTCATTTTGCGCTATTTTCAGTGTGATGCGTGTAAATATATGTAAAAAGGTGTAAAATATATTATTGAGCAAAGCAAAAAAAAAAAAAAACTTTAACGATTAGTTAATAAAATAGAGAATAAAAAATCACCTGGAAAATTACAATTGAATAGAGAAGGAGAAAATAGAATTAATCAGTGCTGATGAGAAAAAGCTAAATAAGCTAAGATAAGGGGTTTAACAGAGAAACATTTAATAAGAAACATTTTTTTTTTAATTGTCGAGGTTGCTTTAACTCTCTTCATCTGCAAATCAAAGTTTATCCTTATATACTGTAGATGCAAAACACAGAAAGTTACATTTAATACAATGTTTCGATGTAACTTTCTGTGATGTGGTTGTTTATAAACTTGTCAGACTGCTTCTTTTTTTGACAGCTCCTGCTGAATTGTTGGGTACTGAGACAGGGAAGGGTCCCAGCAGCAGAGCATAAAGACTAGATGTACTAGACACGCCCTGTGTACACTGATGACAGGTTTTTGGGCGTGTCTAGTGCGCCCAAAGTCTGCAACTGGTTAAGGATTGTAAAAAAAAGGTTAAATGTGAATAACTTTTGGGGTGATTTACCAAATGATCTAACATTTTCAAAATATGTTCGTGTGAAGTTTGGGGGGAATTGGTTTACATTTAGACTCACAGCAGGGGTCCGGTGCGTGCTGATTCACTGGTTCAGGTCCGATTTCAGCCCGAATTTTGGGCTGAAATCTAACCTGAAACACACCAAAAAAAGGCACGCGTTTTCCTGTCACACAGCACCAAACCCGCTGCGGAGATATGTGAACCAGCTCCATAGAGAGCCAGTCACATTCTCCTGCTATGCGAAATGAATGCGGGAAAACATTCATTCAATTCGCATAGGTGTGAACCCGACCCTAAAATTGAAGTAAACCCTCCATTACAACTTTCACCTACAGGTAGGGATGAGCCGAACACCCCCCTGTTCGGTTCGCACCAGAACTTGCGAACACACCAAATGTTCGTGTGAACTTTAGAACCCCGTTAAAGTCTATGGGACTCGAAAATTTGAAATCTAAAGTGCTTATTTTAAAGGCTAATCTGCAAGTTATTGTCCTAAAAAGTGTTTGGGGACCTGGATACTGTCCCAGGAAACATGTATCACTGCAAAAAAAAGTTTTAAAAACAGCCGTTTTTTCGGGAGTAGTGAATTTAACCACTTGCCTACCATGGACGTCATATGACATCCTCCACTTTGTGCGGGGATATCCGCTTGATCGTTCTTCTAGGGAGCGGGAGGGGACGCCCCTCCGCTCCCGCCGCCATCCGGTGCTTCTCGGCATCTCCTGTGCCATCGGGGGCCCAGAGAGCGAATCGGCCGGCGCTTGTAGCAGATCCATAGAGATCTATGACCGTCGGAGTACCGGGTGCGACGTTATGACGTCACGCCCGGTACCCGGAAGTAAACAAAGCCGCAATCGCGGCTGTAGTCATGTAATCATTGATTTTTTTTTGTTCACCGATTTCATGCTTGTAATCCTGGAGGAGAGATGTGAGGTCTTATTGACCCCACATCTCTCCATAAAGAGGACCTGTCACACGGATTCCTATTACAAGGGATGTTTACATTCCTTGTAATAGGAATAAAAGTGATCCAAAATGATCCAAGTGATCCAAAAAAAATAAATGTAAAAAAAGTGTAAAAATAAAAAATATTAAGTAAAATAAAAATAATTAAATAAAAAAAAAATTCAAAAGCCCCTGTCCCTGTTATCTCGCGCGCAGAAGCGAACACGCATACATATGTAAACGCCGTTCAAACCCCACATGTGAGGTATCGTGAGGTATCGTCGTGTGCGTTAGAGCATGTGCAACAATTCTAGCCCTGGACCTCCTCTGTAACGCGAAAATAGTAACCTGTAAAAAAATTTAAAGCGTCGCCTATGGAGATTTTTAAGTACCAAAGTTTGCCGCTATTCCATGAGTGCACCCAATTTTAAAGCGTGACATGTTAGGTATCTATTTACTCGGCGTAACTTCATATTTCACATTATACAAAAAAAATGGGCTAACTTTACTGTTTTGTTATTTTTTAATTCATGAAACCGTTTTTTTTTCCGAAAAAAAGGCGTTTGAAAAATTATTGCGCAAATACTGTGCGAGAAAAAAAGTTTCAATGACCGCCATTTTATTCCTTAGAGTGTCTGCAAAAAAAAAAATATATAATGTTTGGGGGTTCTGATTCATTTTCTAGCAAACATTTTTAGATTTTTACATGAAGGACAGAAGAGAATTCATTCATAAAAAAATAAAAAAATAAAAACGTGGGGGTCCCCTCAAATTCCATTTCCAGGCCCTTCAGGTCTGGTATCGATATTAAGGGGAACCCCGTCGTCAATTAAAAAAAAAATTACGTGAGGGTTCCCCCCAAATATCCATTCCAGACCCTTCAGATCTGGTGTGGATTTTAAGGGGAACTCCACCCCAGATTTAAAAAAAAATGGCATGGAGTTCCCCCCAAAAATCCCCACCAGACCCTTATCTGAGCATGTTAACCTCGCCGGCCGCAGAAAAGAGGGGGGACAGAGTGCACCCACCCCCTCCTGAACCGCACCAGGCCACATGTCCTTAACATGGGGAGGATGTCCCCATGTTAATGGGGACAAGGGCCTCATCCCCACAACCCTTGCCTGGTGGTTGTGGGGGGTCTGCAGGCGGGGGGCTTATTAGAATCTGGAAGACCCATTTAACAAAGGGGACCCCCAGATCCTGCCCCCCGCTATGCGAATTGGTAATGGGGTACACTGTACCCCTACCATTTCACGAAGGAAGTGTAAATAGTTAAAAAATAAAAACACACATACACCGTAGAAAAAAGTCCTTTATTAATAAAAAATAAATAAAAAAAATCCAGCGGTGGTAATCCACTCTCGATGCGGCTCCCTGCTCCAACGTTGTCTTCTATCCAGTGAAGGATGATCTCTCCAGCGACAGGCAATGTTCGAGTCGAACATGAATTCGACTCAAACTCGAAGATCATCCCTACCTACAGGTAAGCTTAGATTAAGGCTTACCTGTAGGTGTTTGCAATAGCTCCTAAACCTACATGGTTTAGGAGATGTTTGCCAAAAAGAATGCACCATTGTCTACGACGCATTCACGCCATAGACAGCGGTGCAGGTGCACTGAGAATGCCAGTTTTCTGAATGAATAATGCCGGCTTTGATGGCTCCCACAGTGCTGGAGCGGCAATACCCGGAAGTAACCTCCGGAAATATATGTCTGCGCCTGGAGGGGAAGACGAGGATGGCTTTGGGGGTTTTGATCTTAAGCCGCATACACACGGCAGAGAACCTCGACGGGCAGAACACATCGTTCCGCCCGTTGAGGTTCTCTGCCGGCCGTCGAAATCGGCGACCCGCCCGTCGGGAATGGCAACCAGCCATTCATCCAGACGGGCTGTCGAGCAAAAAGAGAGCGTGCTCTCTTTTCGCTCGACGGGATTCCCGACGGGCGGGGCGAGCCAGGAGCGTACACACGGCCGAGGTTCTCGCTGGACTGCAGCTTCCAGCGAGGTTCTCGCTGGTTTCCAGCGAGAACCTCGGTCGTGTGTACGCCGCCTAAGGTAATGCATAATGAGCTAGTATGCTAGTCATTCTAGCTCATTATGCCTTTGTCTTGCAGGTTTTTTTTGGAGGGTTTACAAGCGCTTTAAGGTCTTTTTTGTACATTAAGCCACATTAAGCTCCCCAAAAAAACAAGCTTAATGTCCTTAGTTTGTCTTGTAGAACACCAAAATGCATGAAACTTCTAAGATATGTTTGGGAAGTTGAGAATGTTTCAAGACAGTTGATTAAGGTTTAGGCACATTATGGTACATAAAGCTATTTTCATGTTCACAATAAATGTTTTAGCATTGTAAAATAATAATGTGAATAACTTTTGATGTAATTTACCAAATGAGCTGAAATTTTCTGAATCGTAACCAAGAATTTTCGTTAGAATTTCGCACCATTAGTGGGACACAGCAACAGTTGTGCAACCATCGAATTTGAGTGATCGAACGTATTAGATTTAAAAAAAAAAAAAAACTAATTTCTAATTAATGATGGGGGAATCGCATCTTTTTGCAGGCAGAGTGCATTCACAGCCTAAGGCCGCGTACACACGATCAGACCGGTCCGGTGAAACTGGTCTTAAGACCAGTTTCATCGGACCAATTCGATGGTGTGTACGGCCCATCGGACCATTGTCAGTCTGACCAAAGTTTTAAAACTTGCTTTAAAATCTGTCCGATGGACACCTTCGATGGTTAGTACACAAAAGCATCGGACCAAAAACCTGCGCATGCTCAGAATCAATTTGACGCATGCTTGGAAGCATTGAACTTAGTTTTTTCAGCACGTCGTTGTGTTCTACGTCACCTTATTCTGGTCTGATCGGATTTTTGGCCCGATGGTGTGTACACACATCGGACCATCAGACCACTTCAGCGTGGTCCGATGAAAACGGTCCGTCGGACCAGTTTCATCGAAGCGGTCTGATCTTGTGTACGTGGCCTAAGTGTAGCTAAGATCAAAAACAGAAGGATGTGTCCCTTGTCCTGATTCTTCTTCTGTTAGTGAAAATCTTCCTCTGTCCAGAACCCTCCCCCCAAATTCCCTTCCAATTTTTCAGTGTAGCAGGGGTTAATACAACTAAAGGGCTATCACAGGCTCTCATCAAGAGACTCTCAATATACCTGTCTGTTCCACCCAACTACTCCATTCATAGAAGTTGTACTACAGCTTCTATGAATGGAACAGGATCTATGAATGCAAGATGGGCGGATGATTGATAGGTTCACCCCTCCATTCCTAAAATCTGTAGTACAACTGCTATTAATGGAGGAGCTGGACAGAAATTGTGGGTTTAGACGGGTTCTATTGATGACAGCTTGTGACAGTCTTTCAGTTGTACTAACCCCCATCAGCAGCAGATTATGGTAGCGGTAGGAGGGGCAGCATGGAGGAAAATAACTCTAATGCCCCGTACACACAAGTGGTTTTCCCGTCGGAAAAAAAAGGATGTTTTTTTCCAAAGAAATTCCGCTCAAGCCTGCCTTGCATACACATTCATTTATCTTTTGACTGCCAAGAACACGGTGACGTAAAAGACTACGATGAGCCGAGAAAATTAAGTTCTATGCTTCTGAGCATGCGTCGATTTGTTTCTGCGCATTAATCTGAATTTTGCGCGTTGGAGTTTGTACACACTATAGGAAATTCTGATTTGATTTTTTCCTAACGGCAAAGTGGAGAACTTGCTCTCTATCTTTTTCCAGCAGTTTTTCCATTGGAAAAGTCTGATGGAGCATAAACACTATCGGGATTCCTGACCAAAAGCTCTCATCAGACTTTTTCCAATGGGACGATCGTGTGTATGGGGCATTAGGCTTCATTCACACTTCAGCTTTTTGAATCGTGGGCAGATTTGAACGTGCTGATGTGTGTCTGACAAATCACAGGACTCGCATTTGAGATGCCATTCATTTGAATGACACCTGAAATCGCGGTGTGGGTCTGCCACGATTGCTGCATGATAAATTGTGCGGCAATCGTGGCAACAGGGATCGCGGGAAGGATGTCGCCCTAAAAAAGTTCAGAAATTACTTTTGGGCGACATGCTTCCCGCGATACCAGTTGCCGCAATTGCAGCACAAATTATCGTGTGACACTGCAATTTGAGGTGTCATTCAAATGAATGGCATGTCAAATGCAAGTTCCGTGCGCCGCGCTGTGCCTGTAATTGGCAGGGAGGTGCTACAAATGACGAACGGCGTGGGAAACACACCGACATCCAGCAGCATGCTTGGACACCGGAGTGTGTCCCCCACATGTTCGTCTATAAGGTAATGTTCAATACCATCACAGATCTTGTGTCACTTTCTACTGTGTCTGGAGTGTTTTTTGGGCCCCTCATCTCCTCCAGCCTTAAAATATCAGACAATCTTACAACCATATGCTCTTTTCAAACCTATATTTCACTTTAGCATTTAATGTTCCTTATAAGTGCAGACGCCACCTGGTGGCCACAACACATATTACAAGATTTTATAACACCATTGGAACATTCATTTTAAATGGAACTTATTACATTGATCAGCGCTGGTGCCACCTAGTGGACCTGATATATATTATAAGATCACATAAGATTTATCTATCTTTGTTAAAAATGCAATTAACGTTGTCGACTTTGTTAATACCTTATAATCAGTTCTTATACACCAAGTTTCAAATGTCCATTAATTTATTGTTTAATTCAAAGTTTTTCATTATATTGACTGGTTTGGAGATTAAGGGCGTTTACCCATTCCGGACATATATATGCATAATTGTTAGATCCATATACACGTGATTTTATTAAGATCATTGCTTTTTAGTGGCCATTGGCTTCTCAATATACTACATCTAGCTCAGATTTACCAGCATCGATCACCTCATGCCGAAGGTATGATATCTTGTTAAATAAAGATTTGCTATTTATATACACAATTCAGTGACCTGACTGGAACTGAGTTTCAAATCTGGGTACTGCTCTTAATTACAGGGTCCACATACTTTCGGCTTCAGTATTGCCAGGTGACAATTTTCCCAGGCTGTTTAGGCCACTAACAGCGATTAGTTGTAGACTACCATAGACCAGCATATCCAGGACACAGCTATGTTTGTTTTTTCTTGTTTTTAATAATTCTATGAAATGTTATTCATAAAAGAGTTTGTGATTATGTAATTATATACACTATATACATTCATTAGTATTTACAAATTGATAGTGTTATCATGTACACTACCAGTAATGCTGTTAACTTGTCTTTTGATATATTATAGACACATGACTGAATCTTCCATATTCCCTGAAGAAGGATATTTGACTCTCCGAAACGTTGGGTTCTTTACCAAGAAATGATGTCAATCATTGTGGTTATTATTTGACTCAAACTCACATGCAGTATCGTGTACTTTCCATTTATGCGCCATTTTTATCTTTCATTATTATGTATGTACTTTAACAATAAATAATATTTTTTCTACATATGTTTATATTTGAATGCCTCAAAAGTCCAGTCAGGGGATACATTCTCTTTTTGCTCAAATTATTTGGATGTGGCACCTGACTGAGACAGTTACCAATAACTTATTTTGTCATTCACTCATCTGCGTTTTCAAATCGCGGGCAGATTCACAGAAAAGCTCCCCATGATTTAAAACACTGATGTGTGAATGCAGCCTAATAGCAGAATAATCAACACAATGGACACATCCTACTGACTGTAAGTTATGTCCTTTGTGCTGCTTTTTCTGTTTTTGATTTTGGCTGTACTTAGGCTTTAACCAGAGACAGCGTTTACAAAATGTTGCTGCTTGCACCAGAAAGATTGATGCCATTTTACCTTTACTTGAGCCTGTTGTAATTGATTATTAAGGCCTTGTTATAATGTCTTAGGCCGCATACACACGGCCAAATAGATCCGATCAAATCGGTCGGACAGACCGTTTTGATCGGATTTGTCTGCTGGGGTATATTGGTTTGATCGTGTACACACGATCAAACCAAAATCCCCACCGGCAGACAGCGTGGTGATGTGGCGGTGACGTTGACGCCGCCACATCACCGTCACCAGGAAGTAAAACACTTCCGCGCATGTGTCAAATCCATTTGACGCATGCGCGGGCAGATAAGTCTGCTGGTTAGCGTACTAACCAGCAGACATGTCGGACGGACAGGTTCCCAGCAGACAGATTTTAAAGCATGCTTTAAAATCTGTCTGCTGGAAAAACCCGTCTGTCCGCCCGTACACGCGATCAAATTTGTCTGCTGAAACGGTCCGTCGGACCGTTTCCAGCAGATTGATTCGATCGTGTGTACGCGGCCTTAGATGCATTCCAAGCCTCTAATATATCCTGGCATTCTTTACAGTGGCAAGTCAGCAGGGTTACTGTGATTTGGAACCTCCTTGTATATACTGTAGAAGCGTATAATGTCAATGAAGCTGCAATTTGCAATGTGTTGTGAGGAGAGAAAAACTGAGCACAACAATAACAGGAATGCGCATATATATCAATCACTAGTGCAGTAGTTTTACTAACAGGACTTTTTTTCAACATTGCAATTAACCACTTACTCGGATATGTGATCACCGGAGTCTCAGTGATCGCAGTGACCACTACGCGCGCCCTGCAGGGGCACGCGGGGAGCGTGCAAAGTGAAGGACGTTTATTGGCGGCCTCCCGGCAGTTCAGGTCCGCACTGTGGCTATCATTCGGCTACAGTGCGGATCTCAAGTGGTTAAGGACCTGAAGAATTTGCCCCGCTAATGATCTGAGCACTTTTTACAATTTGGCACTGCGCTGCTTTAACTGGTAATTACGCAGTCATGCAATGCTGTACCCAGGGCTTTTTTTCAGGTGGAACTTGGGCTGAACTCAGTTCCACCACCTCTGGCTCAGACACTTTGGTGCCTGCTCACTGCAATCACCTGTAAACACAGAAGTCTGATTTCTGTGTTTACAAGTGACAGCTCTGCACTCTGTGTGTAACCCCCCCCTAAACTCTGCACTCTGTATGTAATGCAATTCTGGTATTTATTGCCCTATTAAGAGCCTCCTACTGTTTGTGAAATATGACCACACCCACTATTTTGATGTGATTTGGAGGGTGTGTATGGGGAGGGGTTTTGGGGGTATCGTGGTTGAGTTCCAGCACCTATTATTTGAGAAAAAAAGCCCTGCCTGTACCCAAACAAAATTTGCGTATTTTTTCCCCGCACAAATAGAGATTTATTGTGGTGGTATTTGCAAAAAGAAGACATAAATGACCAAACATTTTGAAAAAAAAAAATGATATTTTGTACTTTTTGTTATGAAAAAAATCCAATAAACTAAATTTTAGTCATACATTTAGGCCAAAATGTATTTAGCTACGTCTTGGGTAAAAAAAAGTTCAAAAAGTTATAGGCCCGGATTCACATAGATCGGCGCATCTTTATGCCGGTGTAGCGCATCTCATTTAAGCTACGCCGGAGCAACGTTGAGAAGCAAGTATGAAATTCACAAAGAAAATGCACCCAACGTTGCGCCGGCATAGCGCATATTTGTCGGCGTAAGCTGACGTAAGTCAAAGTAGGTGGAAGTGGGCTGGAAGTGGGCGTGATATCTTATAATGAAGCGTGACCCCATGCAAATGACGGCGTATCTTACTCATTTGCATATTTAAAATTGGAACGCCGAATGCGTCCAGCGTAACTATGCGCCCACGATACGCCGGCGTAGGAAAGTTACGTCGGCCGAAAGAAGCCTATTTTCAGGTGTATCTAGTTTTGTGGGTACGGCGCATAGATACGCCAGTGCATATATACACTTACGCGGCGCATCTCGAGATACGCCGGCGTAAGGGCTTTGTGAATCTGGGCCATAGAGTCTAAAACTATGGTGCATTTTTGGAATTTACGCAGCTTTTGCTTTCTGACTGCCTATCTCATTCTTTGAGGTGCTAATATGACAGGGCAGTACAAATGACCCCATTTTGGAAAGTAGACACCCCAAGGAAATTGCTGCGAGGCACTTTGAGCCCATTGAATATTTTTTTTTTTGTCACAAGTGATTAAAAAAATAACAAAAATGTGTAAAACTTTTTGGGAGCCTAGCCGCGTACAGGACCCTAAAAAACAATCACCGCCTTTACGCTTTACTTAGATTATTATGTAAATTAGGCCAATAAACACTCCATTGGCAGAGCAGCATGCCGATTGCAGCTTACCAGAGCCGCTGATTGCATGAAACTGACATATGTAACTTAATGCAGAGAGAGACCAGATTTCAAATTCAGCGGTGATGATGGGTATGGTTGGGACCCAGGGTGGGCAGAACACAGCAGCTATCAAACATCAGCCAATGGAATGGGATCTGGGTGGGCCGCTACATGGCTGGTGTTTAATAGCTACTGGGTCCTGCCCATCCCCGACATCACCGTTGAAATTTATCAGTTTCACACACAGTTACACTATATGGGCTCAGTGTGAAACCTGCCAGTGCCAATCAGTGCCAACCAGTGCCACATGTCAGTGCCAACCAGTGCTATCTGTCAGTGCCGATCAGTGCCATCTGCCAGTACCAATCAGTGCCACCTGCAGGTGCCAATCAGTGTCAACCAGTGCCACCTGCCAGTGCTAATCAGTGCCACCTGCCAGTGCCAGTGTTTCCAATCAGTGCTACCTGTCAATGCCAATCAGTGCCACCTGTCAGTGCTAGTGTTTCCAATCAATGCCACCTGTCAGTGCCAATCAGTGCTTCATATCAGTGCCATATGTCAGTGCCAGTCAGCGCTAATCAGTGTTTCCAATCAGTGCCACCTGTCAGTGCCAATCAGTGCTTCCAATCAGTGCCGCCTAATATCAGTGCCAGCCAATGCCACCTATCAGTGCCAGTGTTTCTAAATAGTGCCACCAACCAGTGCCAATCAGTGCCACCAATCAGTGCCCATGCTTCCAATCAGTGTACTTTAGTGTACTGTACTGATGACATCAAGTGTGTGGTAGAGTGACAGGAGCAAGCGGGGTGAGTGGAGTGGGTGAGTTTGAGATGAAGAATAAAAAAAAAGAACAAAAATCGGCTTAAAATATCGGCCGCAAAAATCAGCATCGGCCATCCCAATTTCTAAATATCAGCATCGTCCAGAGAAAAACCCATAACGGTCGACCTCTAATTTTACTCTCTGCCACCAGGGATTGCTATGGGGTCGCTGGTGGTGATAGGGACTACATGTCTTACAATGCTTTGCAGCTGCTGGAGTCTTTTTGGTATTTGGCTCACTTCCTCTTGCCAATTGGGAAGCAGGGGAGGGAGCAAGGCGGGCAGCTGCCTGTGCGAGAGCCGCTCACACACTGTGCAGAGTCTTCGAGGAGAGGGAGGGGAGAAATCCCACACAGCAGCTAACAGGCTCTCTTCCTGAGAGCCTGCCTGTGTGTATCTCGTCAGTGACTGGCGGTAGGTGTGGGGCCATGGGTGACAGAGCTGTTCTCGCTACAGAGTTTTTCAAGATGATAATCATTTGAAGCACACCTGCAAATACACGAGTAATAGCTCAAAAAAGAACAGGGTATGAACTGGATGCAAACTCTTTATTTGAATCTGAAATATTGTGGGAAATTTAAAATGTACATGCAAGGAAACCCACAAACTTCTTGCAACTGATAGACTTTTGCATGGATGTGGGGTCCAAAATTTCAGAGACTAGTAGGCAGTTATGCAAATGTCTATAAAATTTTATTTTTGCTAAAGGGGATGCAACGACCACCATTTTATTTCTTAGGGTCTCTGCTAAAAAACATAAATAATGTTGTGGGGTTCTGAGTACTTTTCTATCAAAAAAAAAATATGATTTATCATCCATTAGGCAACACATTTGAACAAATGTCAGACTGTGGATGTGGCACAGAAGACCTCCAAAGATTAAAAACATGCTACAGACATGCCACATAGGATTACAGACAGGAAACACAAGAATGCAGACATGTTCCTGGGGACTGCCAGATACCCTCTTTTGTGCAGTATTTTATACTGAGTTTAAATACACTCTTGTAAACTGAACACTAGAAAATGTTTTATTGGTTGGTTATAAATACTATACACAAAGCAATAACTTTCTCAGAGAAATCAAAAGAGCTAATTTATGTAACTGGAAAATCCTTGAATAAAGAATTATATAAAAAAAAAGAAAAAAAAAAGAGCTAATTTATGATAATGTCAATATGTCATTCATACACCAAGTAAAGAATATCATGTAAACTACAATATGCACCCCTTATTTATTTACATAGGGAGGCAATATTTGGGTGCCCCCTTATGTTAAAGGGACCTTTAACTATAAGCCCCTACTCGTAGACCCAAAACAACTGCTAGACCAGGGTTGTGGGATAGAGGTCATTGTCCTCATCAGCATAGTATCCCAAAAGTGAAAAAAAGAAAAGAAAGGAGGGCGCACCGACCTTGTGCATTACCACTTATACATTTTAATATACACAAAATAAAAAGCAATGGTCCTACTTACAAACATTCAGTAGTAAGCGCATTAAAAACAGCTGAACCTGGACCTCACGGCACCTGCCAGTCAGACCCTAAACACCAATATGGCTGACGCGTTTCTGGGGCGTACCCCCTTCTTCAAAGCCTAGGTGGTCTGCAATAGCTCTCTCTTCCTGCAAACCATCCCTTTATAGGTGCATGTGTGCATACAGGCGCAGCCATTCGTTACTAGCTGACTGGTCCCGCCTTTCTTACGGGACTCCGCCCACCCCATTAATCACCCAAATGGGCTCCATCTGTGTGAAGGGGCAAGTTGATCTAGGTGCCTTTCCTATACGGTGGGGTACACAGCAAGTGACACAAGACTGGCAATGCAACAGTGCAATGGGATCACCAGACTATCCATTGCAATATGTCTACTGGCAGCTCTACTAGAGCCTGGCCTACTCGCCAGGTCCTACCACAGGCCTTTAATGTAACAGTAGGCCGAGGGGTACAACATAAAGGTACCCACCTGGTGAATCTTGTGCCCAAGGAGACAGCCACTTATACCTCAGGTTGCCACCGCTCTACCATCGGCACCCTGGTGTAGCTGGAACGCACGCCATTCACAGTCAGGAAGTGCGGGGCCTTCTGCGTTCCATCCCGCACTTCCGGTTTCGCCGTACTCGCGCATGCGCGCGGGCATACGCGCGCACGCACGCGGGCATACGCGCGCACGCAGACATGCGCGCGCACACAGATATGCGCGCGCATAGCATGTGGATTGCGTTCCACGATCACAGGAAGTGCAGGTGTTTGCGTTCCACCTGCTACTTCCGATTTGGTGCCAGCCAATGAACGGGCTCCCATAGCTCTAGATGGCGGTGCAGGGTGCAGGAACTAGCTCTAGATGGCGGTGCAGGGTGCAGGAACTGGCCTCCCACATTACAATAATGAAGTGTAGCCTAAAATAAACCCCTTTCACCATGTATGCACACATATCCCCACAAAAGGATAACTGCAGCCGTGCCAGAGTAGGCATATCTAGTGGGAGACGGGCGCAAGTCCGTCTCCTAGTCCCACTAGGCATCCCTCTTAAAGGAGTATAAGACTTAATAAAAAGCGATATATTTACACGCATATAAGATAAATAAAATAATACATAGTAAATACAGGCAAATATATTAAAAACATATATAACGTACTAAAAGCACACTATATAAACTGCACATTTTTTTTTCCTACAAACACCTGCACTTCCTGTGATCGTGGAACGCAATCCACATGCTATGCGCGCGCATATCTGTGTGCGCGCGCATGTCTGCGTGCGCGCGTATGCCCGCGTGCGTGCGCGCGTATGCCCGCGCGCATGCGCGAGTACGGCGAAACCGGAAGTGCGGGATGGAACGCAGAAGGCCCCGCACTTCCTGACTGTGAATGGCGTGCGTTCCAGCTACACCAGGGTGCCGATGGTAGAGCGGTGGCAACCTGAGGTATAAGTGGCTGTCTCCTTGGGCACAAGATTCACCAGGTGGGTACCTTTATGTTGTACCCCTCGGCCTACTGTTACATTAAAGGCCCTGTGGTAGGACCTGGCGAGTAGGCCAGGCTCTAGTAGAGCTGCCAGTAGACATATTGCAATGGATAGTCTGGTGATCCCATTGCACTGTTGCATTGCCAGTCTTGTGTCACTTGCTGTGTACCCCACCGTATAGGAAAGGCACCTAGATCAACTTGCCCCTTCACACAGATGGAGCCCATTTGGGTGATTAATGGGGTGGGCGGAGTCCCGTAAGAAAGGCGGGACCAGTCAGCTAGTAACGAATGGCTGCGCCTGTATGCACACATGCACCTATAAAGGGATGGTTTGCAGGAAGAGAGAGCTATTGCAGACCACCTAGGCTTTGAAGAAGGGGGTACGCCCCAGAAACGCGTCAGCCATATTGGTGTTTAGGGTCTGACTGGCAGGTGCCGTGAGGTCCAGGTTCAGCTGTTTTTAATGCGCTTACTACTGAATGTTTGTAAGTAGGACCATTGCTTTTTATTTTGTGTATATTAAAATGTATAAGTGGTAATGCACAAGGTCGGTGCGCCCTCCTTTCTTTTCTTTTTTTCACTTTTAGCCATATGAACACCCTTTGTTCTGCGGAGGGCTGCAAGACTTAAGACTTTGCCTTTATACCATACTGATACACCCAGTTTGGCGATACACCAGAGCGCAGGAGGATTTTTGTAGCATAGTATCCCCCCATGTTGAGGGCTTGTGGCCTGGTATGCTTCAGGATGGGGGCAAATGCTTATCCCCCACTTTTCTGCCCAGACCACTTGCTTCTTTTTTTTTTTACCCCCTGAAGGGTCTGGTATGAAATTTGGGGGACCCCACGACATTTTTTTTCTGTGGGGTCCCCCTTGACATCTGGGTCTGGTATATATTTTTAGGGGAACCACATATCATAATTTTTTTTGCGTGGGTTCCACTATTACCATCTATACCAGACCCTCATCTAGGACTCTCATCTATAGATGATTGGAATTCCCAGTAATTTTCTTACTAACAGATTGAAGCGTTCAAAGTTGTAATTTAGATTTTTTTACATTTTTCTTTATGTTACTGTAGTAGGTTGTATACATCGAACAGGTAACAGGTTAGCTACCTCCCAAGCATTTTATTTATAGGAATGTTTGTATTCTTAATGTTGACTCTAAAGCATTACTAAAATAGCTGCTCCCCACAAAAAATATGTTTTAAAAAATGTTTTTTGCTTTGGCACATGTCCCCCAAGACAGTGTCTAACATTCATGCCATTTGTTTGACAACCCCTTGCCTAGTATTCTTCAAAATGACTATTAATGGTTTTTACCATTTACCTCTCAGCATCTCCACTGTACTCACAGTCCTGAAGCACCTTAGATTTAATTGTAGTCTTTGCTGCATTCATAGCATGGTCTTCTACTGCACCACCTGTGCAATTGCAGTCTTCACTGCAACTACAGTCTGAGCCCTGATGTGCCAGTTCTGTACCTGCTACTTCCAGACTCCTGCTTAAAGCTACATGGTGCCCCTTGCTCCACCTCCTGGAGCTTAGTCATGGACCTATGACTAAGCTCAAGGGGGTGGGACGAAACACATTGGGGGGGGGGGGGGGTGGCCTGGTCAGAGTCCAGGTTGAGGTTGCCACTCTATCTACTTCTACAGGATTTCTCAGATGTACGGCATCAAGGACTACCCCTTTCTGTTTTGAGCCACTGCAGGAGCCAGGATGGGCTCCATTCCCTGCCAGCACCTTTAGCAGCAGATGCAGAGGTACCTACACCCCTTACTCAATGAGCCTGAGCGGCACAGGAAGAGCTAACAGGTCACTATAATTAGAGGCTAAGTGGTTAATCACCAGGCCCATGCACTGTCATGTAGGAAAACAGGACTGTCCTAAACTAAATGCAAATACCAATTTAAAAAAAATCAATATGTATATATGACCTTTGGGCCTTTTGCAGTAGCGTTAGCCCTCTGAAGAGTGATCATCTGTGGATCACGCTTCAGAGAGCATTTGATAAGCAGAGAGGAGGCTCTATGTCGTCTCCTTACTACTTGTTTAAACCCCTAAGAAGTCACACCACCGCATGGCAACCATATGCATTGCACAGGGTTGTGGTGCACCCCATGCAGTTGAATTGGTTGCATTCAGTGGGCGCTACTGCCCACTGAACTTGACGGGGGGACAGTTTTCAATGCACCGTGGCAAGTTTACACTTACACCGAGGGGGCTCAACTGCAATTGTAAATGAGGCCTTAGTGTGTGTCATCCCCAGATCAGGTAAACACGTGTCTGCTAGGGCAGTTTGCATGTCTTGTTGACACGTTTGCTTTAATGAGCTCAAGGCCTTAAATAACTGATCTATTTTCTTGGAAATCCACTTTAATCCCTATTTTTTACCTGTATTTTGCGGCTTCTTGGAAAACCATGCAATAAACCAGGCAATTGATGACAAAATCATTATTACACATGAAATACACAATAAGCTCTAATCATTCTGTATTGTTAGACCATAAAGATGTAGGCTGGACTAATGAAAAGTATACGCTTATCTATATCTCATACATTTATAACATACATTCAGATCGGATAAAATTTTGCTAAATCAGATTAATAACTTCTGGTGTGTAAGGGAATAAAGGACATGCATGGTGAATGGCATTGGAAGTTCTTGTAAATGAAGGCAGCAGAATTTGTTCTTTTATCAGTTGTATCGCTGCGCCTCTGTCTCATACTTCTTAATTCTAAAATTAAAAAATTAAAATAATTACTAACAAACAAGAAGTCGCCCCTCCCCCCCAAAAAATGCGTTCAATCATATCTCTATTTATTATATATCCTAAATGTCATTTTCACAGCCTTGTGGCGATTTTTCTCCTGATAAGGCTGGTGTTTGGTCACTGCAAATACTTGTACACTTTGATGATATTTTCATGCATGTCCATAATTCTTCTAAAGATTTATTGATTGGCAATCAGGTCTATCTATGGGCACCTTTAGAAATATATAGGTAATAGTACACCACTTCTAGCAAGTCAAGGTGTCTCCATGAGTGAGGATGCCCTCCCAGTTATGCCCGGCCTACTCTTCCCACCAATGCACTGTTTATTTTAATGGTACGTTTGTGCATCTCTTGTCCTAGCAGCATTAGTATTATACACTTTCTATTAGAATGAATAAAGATCACAGCATGCATAGCCCTATCTGGGAGAAATGTAATGAAGTTGTGAAGCATTGTGTAGGTCACACAGTAAAGATCTCAGAAGAGTGGTGACACTTAGGTACAGTATATGGCTTTCCAGGGAAACAGAGGGAAGGCTGCAGATTCACTAAGGGTACGTGCACTTACCCTTAGTGGCTTGCGCTTAGTGGCTTGGCTTGCGTTGCTGTCAATCACATCCAGTGAGGTGGCGCACCGCGGGGCGGGGTCGTGTGATACAGTGAGCGGCTATGGCCGTGCCCGCAATTACTTACCACCATGCGAGCTCTCGCATGACTGTGGTCAGTAATTGAGGGGATGACCAGAGACAGCCGCAGAGGGACCCCAAAAATCGTGGATCAGGGCCACTCTGTGCAAAACGAACTGCACAGTGGAGGTAAGTATAACATGTTTGTTATTTTAAATTACATTTTTTTTTTTCATTTACTAACCCTTTAAAGAATGGGACTGATTATTTCTACACTATGCCTCATTTACCCCACTTCATTAATTAGCATTTTCTGGAGTAATCTGGCAAATTTACTGGTTGGATTTGTTTGCTGTGTCATAGCGTACTAACCAGCAGACATATCGGTCCGACGGGTTCCCAGCAGACAGATTTTAAAGCATGCTTTAAAATCTGTCTGCTGGAAAAATCCGTCTGCTCGCCCGTACACACGATCGAATCTGTCTGCTGAGACTGTCTGTCAGACCATTTCCAGCAGATAGATTTGATCATGTGTACGCGGCCTTACAAGTTTTTCACAAAACATAATGATGGGTTTAGACATTAATGGCTGTGTGTTGAGTTATTTTGAGGGGGCAGAAAACTTACACCGTTATACAAGCTGTACACTCACTACTTTACATTGTAGCAAAGTGTCATTTCTTCAGTGTTGTCACATGAAACAATATAATAAAATATATACAAAAATGTGAGGGGTGTACTCACTTTTGTGAGATACTGTATATATAAATACCACATCATCTCCACCCTTTCTCCAGTTTTTTGAGGGAAATTTTGAACATATTCTATGAAGCTGTTCTTTGGTTTGCAGATATTACTATGGGCATCTGCTTCTGAAGACGTGAAATTATTATCACAAAACGTGGTGAGCTAAAGGATGTACCCATCATTATCTTTTATGAAAAACTTGGAAGAGTGAAATTTGTAAATGTATTAATATATGAATACTATGTTGACTGTATGTCGACACACAGTAATATTTATTAATCGGATCTGTTTTAAAATGTTCTTATACAAAAGATTTTTATCTATTGATTTTGTGTTATTTTGCAAACTTAGTTAATCTTAAATGCTGTAAATGCTTATTATACCTTTGTTGAATTACAAGTAAGTAGACACCGAAGACAACAAGTACAAAAGTTAAGACTATGAGTTTTCCAGCAAGTAGGCTTCCATAGAACTTTAAACCTGTAAAACAAACAATAATGTGTATTACAAAGTATTACAAAGAATTTACAATATTTAAAATATTTGTATTCACTTTTTGATATCATGCCTCGTTATCATAATGCCATCTGGACCAATGTAAATATGTGAAAATATCTATATCTGGATTTGTTTTTAACATGTCCAGCAGCTATATGAATAAAAGCTTTTCCTATTTTATGTTTTTAATGCTAATGATGGCCGGGCTCTATAAAGTAGTAAATACATAGCTGCAGGGCATAGTGAATACATACAATTACAGTCATTTATAGTAAGTGTCTTTTATTTGGAAAATATATGGTGATCCTATCACATGAAGGATTCTTGAAAGCCTGATTTATAACATGCCACTCTTTAACATTCCTGCTTGGTTTTTATGTGATTGAAAACTGAAGCATACCTTGATTAATAAAGTTTTCTTTTATAAAAGCCAATAAAATGGAAGAGCTCTTAAACATATCTACTGGGATAAATATCCATGAAACTATACCTGGTTTTGACAAGATATTGTCTTCGGACATATTCTCCTGGCATTGTCCTTGGTCTGTACCTAAAACAAGGACATACATTTTTTTTTATTATTCAAATTAAAAATTAAATATTTGCTACATTATAGATAAAAAAATCCATACTTTGGGCTTAAATAATACATTATGTTTAGTTTATCTCTCCACTCCATACTTCATATACATACTTTTAGACCTCTCTGCTGGCACACCCCAATCACTCTGTGTGGTTTCCCTACTGCCCTGGTTTCCCCCTGTTTCACCTCCATGTCAATTACTAGTCCCTTCCTTTTGTAAATGAACACACTCATTCACTGTGTTCATTCACAAATGGAAGCATAGTAAACATCGTTTACTATGCTTCAGCGTGTTTGAGGCTTGGGGTGCACACCCTAATGCCATAGGCTACACACGCCTATGCTCAATATGCTGCACTTATCAAACAATACACATAAGATAAAGTAAGAGCTAGCATGAGAGCTAATTAAAACTTTAGACTGTTGATATAGTCCTTTGAGTTCGTAATAAAACACTTGCTG
This sequence comes from Rana kukunoris, assembly GCA_029574335.1. Classification (NCBI taxonomy): domain Eukaryota; kingdom Metazoa; phylum Chordata; class Amphibia; order Anura; family Ranidae; genus Rana; species Rana kukunoris. The sequence continues at coordinate 263,550,402 of CM056049.1, forward strand.
GCAGCCTAGTGAAGATTGGAAGCGAATCTGAAGGCAGAAGAGGAAAACACAGAGGCACCACTCTAAGTGTAATATATAGTGTAACATTTATTGGATAAAAACAGCAGCAAGCGGGGGGGCGTGGCCTGGAGCGGCATGGGATAGGACGCTAGCTTGCTGAGCTCCGCCGGCCGTTTATCCCAACTACCCTATCCTGCGGATACACCCGTGGTTTTTCACGCCGAATCGGTCCAGCAGACCCCGGACTACTCAGCGGGCATGGCCCCACCTAAGGCGAACAAGTCGGCAGGCCCAAAAATAGATCAATATCTCCGCCAGGAGAAGGACCCCCCAGCACAAGATGGCGGCGCCACGAGGGCGGAGGAAGCAGCGGTCGGAGCAGACATAGCCAAGGTGCTCCTGGCTATCACCTCATGCCGAGAGGCTGTGGCGGCATGCCAAACCACACTCACAGCGAAGATAGAGGAGGTGAAGGTGGACATCTCGCTGGTGCGCCAGGACATGCAAAAATTGAGGGAGCGGGTGTCCGGGGCGGAGGTGAGACTGGGCGCCGTGGAGGACTCCCTCCCCCCTATCCAGCAATCCACAGAGGCCATGCAGCTGCAGATTAACCAGCTCCTACAGAAGCAAGACGACCTCGAGAATAGAAGCCGCAGGTGTAACTTAAGGTTTGTCGGCCTGCCTGAGGGGGTGGAGGGGAGAGATCCCCAGGTCTTTCTGGAAAAGCTGCTCCAGGATACTTATGGCAGAGAGGCCTTCTCCCCCATGTTCGCCGTGGAGCGCGCTCACCACATGACAGGCAGGCCGCTGCCACCCGGGGCACCCCCTCGCACGTTCATAGCCAAATTCCTGAACTACAGGGACAGGGACGCTATCCTCAGGCTGAGCAGGGAGAGTGGTAATATCCCGTATAACAACAAGATGGTGGCCGCCTTTCCAGATTTCTCGGCTGAGGTTCAGTGCAGGAGGAAGACCTTCATGGAGGCCAAGCGGCGTCTCCGGGTCAAGCACATAAAGTATGCCATGCTATTCCTGGCCCGTTTGCGCGTGGAGGGTGAAGACAGAGCTCACTTCTTTGAGGACCCGGAGGAGGTGCTGCCCTGGCTGGAGCGACAAGACAGACACGGATAAGTACTATGTCTCCTTCTGCTGTATTACTGTCCCTGGCGCCCTAGGCCCACAGTTTGTTTTGGCCATCTTTGTGGGGGTCCCGGAGCCCCAGCCACCCCCATACCCACGGAGTCTCCCCTGATCTCTCCCCCTGTTGTACTCATGCAGAGTGCCTAATCCCAACACCCTGTGTCCCCTAATTCTCCTTGGTCGGGTGCTCAACCCCCCCCCCTATGCGGTGTAGTGGGCTCCAAACTGCATCCTGGACATTGCTCTCTGACATCCGGAGCCCCAAAACACCCGGGACACCCCTGCGGGGTATGACCCCCCCACTGGGGGATACAGTTTGCGGGGAGCTGGGATCCTTTACTTCTCACATGGATGGTTCCTTCCCTGGGGAAATGAGCTGCACACTGATATGACTGGGGGGGATGGATACTTGGGATTTCTCCTTTTTCTTAAATTTTTTATTTTTTTTTCTCTTGGGGGGGTTCTCCTTATTTTTTCCCTTGTTTCTTTTATGGTTTTTTTTTTTTCTCGTTTTTACCCCTAGGGATGCTGGACTATCTCGGTTAAAAGCCTTATTCACCTAAAAACTTTTTCGCCTTTTGCTAAACTGACAGATGTATAGCCGCTTTTACACTGCTATCTCTCCTCTCCGGCGGAGGGAGGAACTTTACTAAGGGACTCGCGATGGACAGCTGGCAAAGCCCTACATTGTGCTTGTGCATGCAGCGAAATTCCGCCCCACCTGCAGCTGATTCTAGCCAAAGTGCTCTCGGCCCGCCTAAACAACATGATCCTCTCCGTAGTACATGCGGATCAGGCAGGCTTAATGCCCGGCCGGAACACCTCCTTAAACCTCAGGAGGTTGTTCATTAACCTCCAGGCCAACCACAACAACCCAGGGGCTAGAATAATTGTCGCCTTGGACACCGCCAAGGCGTTCGACTCGGTAGAATTACGGTACCTATGGACATGCCTTGCTAAATTCGGGATAGGCCCCAGATTCATCCATTGGGTGAAACTCCTCTACCAGGCCCCTGTGGCTAGAGTTCTAGCCAACGGGTGGCCCTCGGATCAATTTCCCCTGCTAGGCGGCACGAGGCAGGGCTTCCCCCTGTCGCCGCTGCTGTATGCCCTGGCGGCAGAACCGTTGGCAATTGCCATACGCACGCACCCAGGTATAGCGGGCCTGCGGAGAGGTGACGTTGAGGAGAGAATAAGCACATATGCGGACGACACACTTTTGTACCTGGACGATGCCACCAACTCCCTCCCACTGGCACTGGCCCTGATAGAGCGCTTTGGCGCTTTCTCAGGACTCAGGATCAACTGGGACAAGTCCCAAATACTCCCACTGGATAGCTATCCGGTGACGAGGGAAGGGGCCCTTCTCCCACTGCAGAAAGTGGCTGAGATTAAGTACTTAGGGATTCGGACCACTAGAGACACAGCAGACTATACCTCACTGAATGTCACGCCACTGTATGATATGGTGAAGTTGAGAACTGAGGCTTGGGCCCGACTCCCATTGGGAGTCACGGGTCGCATAAATTTAATCAAGATGGTCCTGCTGCCTAAGATTCTCTACATGGTGTGGCATTCACCGGTGTATCTGGTACTCAGGTGCTTCAGGCTTATGGAAACCCTTCTCAAGCCATTTGTGTGGGGCACCGCGAGGCACAAACTCCCCTGGCATAGACTAAAAAAACCCGACCGACCTAGCTGGACTGGCGTTACCTGACTTCAATGCATATTATTTGGCTGCCCAGCTATCACAACTGTTTCACGTGGACAAGGTGGACAGGACTAGATTCCTTCGCCTTCTTTGCCCTGCATGGACCCAGTTAATAGGCGACCCTTTGGTGACAATAGCAGGGGGGGTGAGGTTGGTGGGGGGACGCCACTCCCTGTTGTATCACTACAGGAGGATATGGAGCGTAGTTTCGGACAGGCTGGGTATCTCGCCCCTACACGGCTACACCTCCCTGTGGCACAACCCTGCCCTGCCGGAGCTGGAGTGCATCCGGAATATCGATGTTACCAGACGCGGAAGACTAAAGCCCTTTGACGTGTTACAGACTGAATACAATCTACCTGACCACATGTTATTCCGCTACGCCCAACTACGACATGCCTTTCAAGCTCAGTTCCCTCAGGATGACCTGGCCCTAGCTGATAATCCCCTCATGGCAGCAGTTAAGTGCCCCGACCCCAAAAAACTAATCACTCAATTCCACACTATGATCACACTCCCGACTGCTACAGTGTCTGCATACGCCCTAAAGCCCAGGTGGGAGGGGGAGGTGGGCCCACTAGAAGATGACGAGTGGAGTGACGCTCTCGATGCTTGTAAACTGGTATCCCCAAAACTGTCAGACCGCCTTACACAAACCTTCATTATAAATAGAGCATATCTTACGCCCCTCAGGACCTTCAGGTACAGGAGGGACTTCACAGTCATGTGCCCAATGTGTAAATGCAATACGGGCACCTTCTTCCATTTAATCTGGCAGTGCGCTAAGATCCAGGCCTTCTGGGTACAGGTGATGAAATTCCTCCATGACAAAATGGGATCCCCTATTACTCTACAGCCCAAACCGTGCCTGCTGGGTATTTTCCTGGATGTTGGCATCAATAAATTCCTTAAAGTATTCTTGCACGAGACACTTTTTATAGCCCAAAAGGTAATTGCGCGGGTGTGGATGCGATCGGAACCCCCAGAGCTGTCACACTGGCTGGCAGAGGTCAACAGCGTACTACCGTATAAGAAACTGGTCTATTCACACAGGGGCTGTCCGGCCAAATATGAAAAAGTCTGGGGAAAAGGGCTGGAGTCACCTGCAACCTGCATATAGGGGGGTCAGATGAGCTCAGGGGGTTCACGTCTCACGGGTGGAAATAGGAGACTGGGAGGGATGTGGGTGGACTGGTAACTAACCCTGCTGTATTGTGCTCACATTCTGGGGCATCTAGGTTCAAACGTGATTGTATTCTGTGTCACCTGATTTATGTTACCCACTGTTGTCACACTTGTGCCTACACTCTATCCATGATCAATGGTCATGTGCTGTACCTGTACGCTGTACGTGTGTCCTCTGGGCTATTGTTTTGCTCCAATAAAAGCTTTTTGATTGAAAAAAACAGCAGCAAGCTTACTCACAAACGTTGGTGAGATTAGGCATGTATCACCAAAGAAACGTCCCTGGCTGTCACTGTAGGCTGACTACTGGCTCCCCTACATTACCCGGAAGTATTGCCATCAATCTGACCTGCCTACTGGCTCCCCCACATCACCCGGAGGTATTGCCATCCATCTGATCCAGCATTCATTCATCTGATCCAGCGTCCATCTGGAACGGACATCACAGCTCGGCTCCTAGTGTGTCAGAGACAGAGGAATGACGGCATCCACCGCCGACAACCGCTCCACAACACAGCCGCATACAGTGACAGCCGGGGACATTTCTTTGGTGATACATGCCTAATCTCACCAATGTTTGTGAGTAAGCTTGCTGCTGTTTTTATCCAATAAATGTTACACTATATATTACACTTAGAGTGGTGCCTTTGTGTTTTCCACTTATCAAACAATCACAACTTCCATCCTGGCTTTTTAATATACTTAAGCATTTGATAGATATTTAAGGTGTACAGTACATGTGCATGTCTGATTGCTAGGAAATGTAGTAAAGCAGAACTAAAGTACATTTTATAAATATTTACAGAGAAAAACTCCATAAAGGTAAAGTCAATTTGCATTTTTTTCTGTATACAATTACCTGGGGACCCTGCCAGTGCAAGCTATTCTTGCTGTCTAAAAATATATATATTTAAGATTTAATATCTCAAAGATATGATATGGGTTAAATAAGAGTTCTTTTGACCAGAAGTGAAAGCTTCAATATAATAAACATTTATTAGAGTCTAATCTAACACACAAACTATCTATCGCCTTAAAGAAGCAGAATATAGTAGTTTAAAATACAAAGGGCCAGATCCACAAAAACTGCCCCGCCGGCGCGGCGTGTCCCATTTACTCTACGCCGCTGTAAGTTACAGCGGCGTATCCTTATTCACAAAGAAATGCCGCTGTAGCTTACGGCGGCGTAGCGTAAATGGGCCGGCGTACGCGAGTGTAATTCAAATTACCTAGTGGGGGGCGTGTTTTATTGTAATTTTGAATGACCAAATGCAAACAACGCTTTTTTTTATCTGCGCATGCACCGGCCTTGGACGTATCCGAGTGCGCATGCACAAAATCACGTTGCAAAACATCAATAAAAAAGACGTGAACGTAACGTACGCAAATCCCGATTCGCGAACGGTTTACGCAAACGACGTGAACAACGGAAAAATCGACCCAGACCCGACGTCCATACTTAACATTACGTACGCCTCTATACAGCAGGGGTAACTTTACGCCGGACCGATGCTTACGCAAACGTCGTAAAAACATTGCGCCGGCCGTACGTACGTTTGTGAATCGGCGTATCTAGCTCATTTGCATATTTTACGCGGACACACAACGGAAGCGCCCCTAGCGTCAAGCGTAAGTATGCAACTAAGAAACAACGGTGTAATAACGTTACGCCAGTCGTATCTTACCGTAATTCCGGCGTATCTTGTTTTGTGAATACAAAACAAAGATACGCCGGCGGGAATTTGAATTACCGCGGCGTATCTTGGAGATACCTGGAGATACGCCGCCGTAATGCTTTGTGGATCTGGCCCAAAGTATTTACATGGAGGGATACAGAGCATATTCCTCTAAAACATTAAAGTACAGACATATTCAGTTACAGGTACCACAGACCCTTTTCCATATTTAACCTTTTAGAACCTTCCTGCAGGCCATCCTTCCATAAAAGTGAGCTCCCTTCACCTCCCCTCTGGAGTATATCTCTCTATACTGATGTCTCATTGGTTGGCCTAGCTTGGATTGAGATTGAAGGTCTTACTACATAAGTCAGCCCCCTTTCATGCAAATCCTGCTGACTATATCCAGGCAGGAGATTTAATTTTCCCAGAATTACAGGTGGGGCTATCTTTATTGCATATCACCAGCATGGGGTCAATTGAAGAAAGTGGGTTTAACACAATGGAATTGTCTCTTCAAGCTTGTGGCTCCACATAGTCTGTTCTTAACAAAGGGGCTTTCCTAGGTACTAAATTACATACAGTATATTCAGCAAGCTAAATGGAATATATTCAGCACGCTAAATGAAATATATTCAGCACGCTAAATGAAATATATTCAGCACGCTAAATGAAATATGTTCATAATTACAATATATATTCATATATACAGCTATTTAATTTAGATTACCTATAAAACCATAAGGCAACACCTTATTCAGGGCGATCACGGTGCTCCGTGATTGCGGCCACAGGACCCTGTGGACCCGATCGCTGCTGGAGTCCCGCAATTGATCCCCGTAGCTGAAGAACGGGGAGAGCTGTGTGTAAACACAGCTTCCCCATTCTTCACTGTGGCGCCGTCATCGATCGTGTGTTCCATAATATAGGGAATCACAATCAATGACATCACATCTACAGCCACACCCCCCTACAGAAACACAGATGAGGTCACACTTAAACCCTTCAGCGCCCCCTTGTGGTTAACTCCCAAACTGCAATTGTCATTTTCACAGTAAACAATGCATTTTTAATGCATTTTTTTGCTGTGAAAATGACAGTGGTCCCAAAAATGTGTCAAAATTGTCCGAAGTGTCCGCCACAATGTCGCAGTCATGAAAAAAATCACTAGTCGCCACCATTAGTAGTAAAAAAATAATAATAATAAAAATGCAATAAAACTATCCCCTATTTTGTAAACGCTATAAATTTTGCGCAAACCAATCCATAAACGCTTATTGCAACTTTTTTTTACCAAAAATTGGTAGAAGAATATGTATCGGCCTAAACTGAGGAAAAAACATGTTTTTTATATGTTTTTGGGGGATATTTATTATAGCAAAAAGTAAAAAATATTGAATTTTTTTCAAAATTGTCGCTCTATTTTTGTTATTAGCGCAAAAAATAAAAACCACAGAGGTGATCAAATACCACCAAAAGAAAGCTATATTTGTGGGAAAAAAAGGACGCCAATTTTGTTTGGGAGCCACGTTACACGACCGTGCAATTGTCAGTTAAAGCGACGTAGTGCCGAATCGCAAAAACTGGCCAGGTCCTTTACCTGCCTAAAGGTCCGGGTCTTAAGTGGTTAAGGAGCTTCTATTATCCCTCCTCTCAGCTACAATGGCGGGGGGAGCGTGGAAGCCCAGCCCCTGAGATAACATAACGGAGGCTATGAAGGAGATTTCCAGCATTAAGTAAAAAAAGGAAAGGTCATAAACAGGGACAAAACAGGTCACAATAAAAAAAAAAAATCACTATAGATGTATTTTAATATACTGATGTGTTATTAATTGTATTAGAATTACACAGACATTAGTAATAAGGTTGTATTTAAAGTGAATCCATGCCTAGGCTATGCACATTAAAGTATTTATATATTCTGAACAAGCAGTAAAAGCACTTAAAACAAGCACCTATTCAACTCTGTATAGACATCGTAGGGAAATTAATATTAATATTCAAATTTCACAAGGGAAGCACTGAAATCTTAGCTTTTTTTCTTATTACTTGCCAGTTCAGTTTCTATGCTGTTAGAAATCAACTGAAACCTGTCTGTTAAGACTTTTTGGCAATATTTGAAAATTAATTACTTCACGGTACAAGCAGCTAGAGAGGTCAGGGTCAGAGGTGGGTTGTTTTAAAATACAGAGAATCCCCGGTTATTCTTTTACTTTCACTCTAGGTGACAACTGTAAACAGCACAAATTTTTAGGGGCACAGACAGCAAAAAAGTTTTAACTGCTTTCTAATGCCGCGTACACACGGTCGTTTTTTGTGATGAAATAAAACAACGTTTTTAAAAAACGTAATTTAAAATGATCATGTGTGGGCAAAACGTCGTTTTATGTCTTCTGAAAAATTAGAACATGCTTCAATTTTTTATGTCGATTTTCAGAATGTGTTTTTTTGTGTCATTAAAAATGATCATATGTACGATAAAACGTTGTTTAAAACAACGTTTTTAAACCCGCGCATGCTCAGAAGCAAGTTATGACGCAAGCTTGAATAGAACAGAGTGCCGTTGTACGTGTTGTACGTAACCGCGCTTTGCAAGAGCATTTTCAGAAAACGATGGTGTGTAGGCAACGTCGTTTTTTAAAATGAAGTTTGAAAAACTTCGTTTTTTTTCATGAGAAAAAAGCGAAGTTTTTTTTTACAAGACGAAAAACGACCGTGTGTACGCGGCATAAGAATATGTAAATACTTCAATGCCCATAGTATGGGCACAGGTGCACATTAAAATGGTACTTAGATATTCATGTACTATAATGATTTTGTTGCGTTGTCAAGACATTTGGCTAATATATTCAACAGTAGACATGTGCAATTTTTTTCGTTACGAATACGTTTTCCGTCATTATTCGTTATTTTCGTTGATTCGTTAACCTACGAATAAACGAATGGTTTAGCGCAAATAATAACGAATAACGATATTTCCAAAAATAACGAATATGGAAAACTACGAAGATACGAAACTACTAAATGTAAAAGAACAACACAACGAAAGAAAAAAGAAACGAAAACATAGAAATAACGAAAACATACAAAAAAAAAAAATCTAATTACGAAAAATAAACGAAAATGCAAACTTACTAATATTTGAAGAACGAAAAGAAAACAACCGAAATGCCGAACAAAGAATAAAAAACGAAAAGCAAAACTAATGAAAAATAAATTATGAATCTTCGGAAAACGGAAATTAAATAATGTAAATTCACTTTCATTAGTACTGTGACCAATAGCCACTCAGCGCTGTCCCTTCCCCTGAAGAGCTTCTTTCTTATGTGGCTCCTTGACCTTGTGTCTTTATCTGTGTTAGTCAATCGCAGTAAATTACGATGTTTTACAAAATTACGACGAGTAGTGTGTCGAATAAACGTAAAATGTATTTTAACAGAATTACGAATGCAATAAAATCTACAAAAGAACGTTGTTATAATCAAGTGAAATTAGACACGAAAATACGAATGATCATAAAGCAACGAAGATTTATTTCTTACGAAAATACAAACGCGGCATTATGGAAAATATAATGTAAATACGAATATCAAAACAACGAAAAATAAACCAACGTAAAAACGAATAAATTCATTGTAAAAATACGAACGAGGCAGAATACAACATTTAACGAAAATACTAATCTCGAATCAACGAAAAATAAACTAACATAAAAAAACGGAAACGGAAAAAAAAGTGTTACGAAAATACTAAAGAGTACGAATACGATAACTAACGTCTTACGAAATTACGACTCATTACGAATCACGATAAACGAACAGAAACGAAACAGAAATAAATGAAAATTTTTGTTGTGCACATGTCTATTCAACAGTTAAATGTCTTTTAGCTAAAAACAAAACCTACCTTCTAGTGACAAGAATTGCTCTAAACTCCTTTGAGATAGGATCTCTTCTCCTAATAGTGTTACAAATGTCCGACAGGAGTAGCATCCATCAAAAAACAGCGTGTAATCCAAAGTAAAAGGATTAACCTGATTACTTGCTTCTATTTCTATTCCATTTCGATAAAAACGATATCCATGGATTTGGGAAAAGGAAGGATTCTGTACGTCACATACCAGTTCTACTTGCTGAGTTTGTTTTTGATGGCTGTAGTCATAACGCAACCTTGGCATTGGAGGATGCTCTGAAAAACAGTTTATCACAGGATATAGTGGCAATTACACATATCAAATCAAATAACACTAAATTCTTATTAGAATGCAGGTTTTATGACAGGAACTGGTTACATGTAATTAGGATAAGTACAGGTAAGATGAGCTTTAGGAAAGAATGCTAAGAAGAAAAAACAGGCAGCCTAGAAAAACCTAGGTGTGAATACAGTATTAATGGTTACCGTATTTGCCGGTGTTTAAGGCGACCGGGCATATAAGAGGACCCCCTAATTTGACAGTTTTTTAAGATTTTTTGCCTGTACTCACCGTATAAGAAGACCCACCTTCTGAGGCTTCCGATGCTTCATATTTCTTCCTTTTGGAGCCATATTCTTTATCATTTTTGCTGGAGCCATATTCTTCTTACTTCTTACTTCTTGCTGGAGCTGAAGCCAATCACGACAAGCAATGTATTCTATTAATGAATACAAAGCCTGCCTGGATTGGCAGAGGCTGTAACATCATCAGCCTGCGCCTCTCTGACTCTCAAAGCCAATCGGAGCAGGCTAATGTATGTAGCCTGCTCGGAGTGGAAGAGGTTGTTACTCCTTTTGAAGCAGGCTCTGTATTCATTTAAATACATCGCTCACCGGGATTGGCTAAGCGGTATATACTCTATGGGCCAGATTCAGGTAGATGAGAGTATCTTTCCTCTGGAGTAACGCTTCTCATTTACGTTACTCTGAAGACCCTTTCAGCGCAAGTCCTGTAATTCACATAGCAGTTGCGCGTAAACTTGCGCCAGAGTAACGATAATGCGCTGGCGTAACCCGACGCAAGTGGAAGTGGGTGTGATCATATGTAAATGATGGGCGGAGCCCAGCGCAGAGGCTTACGTTCAGCGCATCATCCACGGAGCATGCGCAGTAAGTGAGGCTTCACTCGCCCCCTTGTGCGCATGCTCACAACTTCCTTCGGCACCACTTCCCGGGAAACGTTCAGCGCAATGCCTTCCGTTGGGCGTTTAAATGCGCCCGTAGAAGCGCCTTTCCGGCACTAAAGTATATCCTGCTCCCCCTCCCCGCAGTGATGTTACTTTTGTTCTGAGATGGCTGCTCCCCGTTCCCCGCAAACACAAAGGAGAAGGCTGAAACTTTAATGGCCAGGAGCTGACAGCCGTCATCTCGGCTATGGAGACCTATGATGTCTTCCTCCATGGCTGTAAAATTTGACTTATATGTCAAAAAAAGTTAGATTTTATTTCCATCATTTACACTTTCAAAATTACAGAAAACAAAAAAATGGCCTCTGCAAAAGTTTGGGCACCCTGCAGAGTTAATATCTTATACTGCCCCCCTTTGGCAAGTATCACAGCTTGTAAACATTTTTTGTAGCCAGCCAAGAGTCTTTCAATTCTTGTTTGAGGTATCTTTGCCCATTCTTCCTTAAAAAAGTCTTCCAGTTCTTTGAGATCTCTGGGCTGTCTGTCACGCACTGCTCTTTTAAGGTCTATCCATAGATTTCCAATTATGTTGAGGTCAGAAAATTGTGAAGGCCATGGCAAAACCTTCAGTTTACGCCTCTTGATGTAATCCCAAGTGGATTTTGAGGTGTGTTTAGGATCATTATCCATTTGTAGAAGCCATCCTCTCTTTAACTTCAGCTTTTTCACAGATGGCATCAAGTTACCATCCAAAATTTGCTGAAATTTTATTGAATCCATTTTTCCTTCTACTCGTGAAATGTTCCCTCTGCCACTGGCTGCAATACAACCCCAAAGCATGATTGATCCACCCCCATGCTTAACAGTTGGACAGAGGTTCTTTTCATTAAATTCTGTGCTCTTTCTTCTCCAAACGTACCTTTGCTCATTCCAGTCAAAAAGTTATATTTTAAACTCATCGGTCCACAAAACGTGTTTCTAAAATGCATCAGGCTTGTCTATATGTTCATTTGCAAAGTTCAAACGCTGATTTTTGTGGTGAGGACGTAGAAGAGGTTTTCTTTTGATGATACTTCCATGAAGACCATATTTGTACAAGTATATCTTTATAGTGGAATAGTGTACCACAACTCCAGTGTCTGCCAGATCTTTCTGGAGGGATCGTGCAGTCAAACGTGGGTTTTGAATTGCTTTTCTCACAATCCTGCGAGCTGTTCTGTCTGATATTTTTCTTGGTCTTCCAGATCTTGCTTTAACTTCCACTGTTCCTGATGACTGCCATTTCTTAATTACATTCCGAACGGAGGATATTGACATCTGAAAACGCTTTGCTATCTTCTTATAGCCTTCTCCAGCTTTGCGAGCGTCAACTATTTTCAGTTTCAGTTTTCTAGACAACTGCTTAGAAGAACTCATGGTGCTGATTGTTGGGGCAAGGTCAGATGAGTCTGGGCATTTAAAACCTTTGAGATTGACATCACCAGGGCCGGCGCTACCACTAGGCAAGTTAGGCAGCCGCCTAGGAGCGCACTGCCGCCTAGAGCGCAACCACGGCCGCTTGTTAGTGGCTACACTACTCTCTGCTGGGAGAAGGCGCCCAGAGCTTGTCAATGCGCCTCGACTTTCTACCCGGCTGTCAGCAGCAACCTTTGGGAGGTGTCAGTGTGGGCTAAGAGAGGCATCCATCGGTACATGGCAGTGAAAAGCGGGGTGGCCGTCTGAGCGCAGATAAGCCTGGGACTAGAAGGAAGAGCTCCACCGTGGCCCCGCCTCGTCCTCCTTGACCTCGTTTCCCTCAGGAGGAAAGCGGGCGCAGTGTACTCCATGCTTCCAGAGCATGGAGTATTCCAAGTTCCTCTCCACGCTCAAATGTGAGGCCCAGAGCTGGAGCACGGAGCTGTCACAGAGGACAGGCGCAGGCTGCTGTGGGAATTGGACGGATCATCAGGAAGGTACTGTCATCATACACACCTGCAGAGACTGGGACTGCAGGGCTAGGGGTCTCATCTCCCCCAACTCCCCCCTCTCTCAGCCCCCTCCCTTATTTCGCAGCCCACCACTCTCTAAGCCCCCCTTCCTTTTATTTCAGCCCCCTCCCCTCTCTCTCTCTCTCTCTCTCTCAGCCCTACCCCCCTCTCTCTCTCAGCCCTACCCCCCCTCTCTCTCTCAGCCCTACCCCTCTCTCTCTCAGCCCTCCCCCTCTCTCTCTCAGCCCTCCCTCCCCCCTCTCTCTCTCTCAGCCCTCCCTCCCCCCTCTCTCTCTCAGCCCTCCCTCCTCTCTCTCTCTCTCAGCCCTCCCTCCCCTCTCTCTCTCTCTCTCAGCCCTACCCCCCTCTCTCTCTCAGCCCTACCCCCCTCTCTCTCTCAGCCCTACCCCCCTCTCTCTCAGCCCTACCCCCCCTCTCTCTCAGCCTTACCCTCCTCTCTCTCAGCCCTACCCCCCTCTCTCTCAGCCCTGCCCCCCCTCTCTCTTATCCCTACCCCCCCTCTCTCTCACCCTACCCCCCTCTCTCTCAGCCCTACCCCCCCTCTCTCTCAGTCCTCCCTCCCCTCTCTTTCTCAGCCCTACCCCCCCTCTCTTTCTCAGCCCTACCCCCCTCTCTTTCTCAGCCCTACCCCCTCTCTTTCTCAGCCCTACCCCCCTCTATTTCACAGCCCTACCCCCCCCTCTCTCTCTGCCCTACCTCCCCTCCCCCTCTCTCTCTCAGCCCTCCCTACCCTCTCTCTATCTCTCAGCCCTCCCTACCCTCTCTCTCTCTCAGCCCTACCCCCCCTCTCTCTCAGCCCTCCCCCTCTCTCTCTCAGCCCTCCCCCTCTCTCTCTCAGCCCTCCCTCCCCCCTCTCTCTCTCTCAGCCCTCCCTCCCCCCTCACTCTCTCTCAGCCCTCCCTCCCTCCCCTCTCTCTCTCTCTCTCTCTCAGCCCTCCCTCCCCTCTCTCTCTCTCAGCCCTCCCTCCCCACTCTCTCTCTCTCTCTCAGCCCTCCCTGCCCTCTCTTTCTCAGCCCTCTCTCTCTCAGCCCCCACTCTCTCAGCCCCCACTCTCTCAGCCCTTACTCTCTCAGCCTCACTTTCTCCCTCTCTCTCAGCCCTCCCTGCTATCACCCTCCCTCCTCTCTCTCTCTCCCTCCTCTCTCTCTCTCAGCCCTCCCTCCCCTCTCTCTCTCTCTCAGCCCTCCCTCCTCTCTCTCTCTCCTCTCTCAGCCCTCCCTCCCCTCTCTCTCTCTCTCTCTCAGCCCTCCCTCTCTCTCTCTCTCTCTCTCTCAGCCCTCTCTCTCTCTCTCAGCCCTCCCTCCCCCTCTCTCTCTCTCTCCTCCCTCTCTCTCTCTCAGCTCCCTCTCTCTCTCTCTCAGCCCTCTCCCCCCCTCCTCTCTCTCTCTCTCTCAGCCCTCTCTCTCTCTCTCTCTCTCCCCCCTCTCTCTCTCTCAGCCCTCCCTCCCCCTCTCTCTCAGCCCTCCCTCCTCCCTCTCTCTCAGCCCTCCCTCCCCCCTCTCTCTCTCTCTCTCTCTCTCAGCCCTCCCTCCCCCCTCTCTCTCTCTCAGCCCTCCCTCCCCCTCTCTCTCTCAGCCCTCCCTCCCCTCTCTCTCTCTCAGCCCTCCCTCCCCTCTCTCTCTCTCAGCCCTCCCTCCCCCCTCTCTCTCTCTCAGCCCTCCCTCCCCCCTCTCTCTCTCTCAGCCCTCCCTCCCCCTCTCTCTCTCTCTCTCCTCTCTCTCCTCTCTCTCAGCCCTCCCTCCCCCCTCTCTCTCTCAGCCCTCCCTCCCCCCTCTCTCTCTCTCAGCCCTCCCTCCCCCTCTCTCTCAGCTCAGCCCTCCCTCCTCCTCTCTCAGCCCTCCCTCCCCCCTCTCTCAGCTCTCTCTCTCTCTCTCTCTCAGCCCTCTCCCCTCTCTCCCCAGCCCTCCCCCCCCTCTCTCTCTCTCTCTCTCAGCCCTCCCTCCCCCTCTCTCTCTCTCAGCCCTCCCTCCCCCTCTCTCTCTCAGCCCTCCCTCCCCTCTCCTCTCAGCCCCCCCCTCTCTCTCTCTCAGCCCTCTCTCTCAGCCTCCCCCTCCCTCTCTCTCTCTCTCCTCCCCCCTCTCTCTCTCTCTCTCTCTCAGCCCTCCCTCCCCCTCTCTCTCTCTCTCTCTCTCAGCCCTCCCTCCCCCTCTCTCTCTCTCTCAGCCCTCCCTCCCCCCTCTCTCTCTCTCTCTCTCTCTCAGCCCTCCCTCCCCCTCTCTCTCTCTCTCTCTCTCTCTCAGCCCTCCCTCCCCCTCTCTCTCTCTCTCAGCCCTCCCTCCCCCTCTCTCTCTCTCTCCCTCCCTCCCCCCTCTCTCTCTCTCTCTCTCTCTCAGCCCTCCCTCCTCTCTCTCTCTCAGCCCTCCCTCCCCTCTCTCAGCCCTCCCCCTCTCTCCTCCTCTCAGCCCTCCCTCCCCCTCTCTCTCTCAGCCCTCTCTCCCCCCTCTCTTAGCCCTCTCTCCCCCCTCTCTCAGCCCTCTCTCTCTCTCTCTCTCTCTCTCAGCCCCCAGTCTCTCAGCCCCCAGTCTCTCAGCCCCCACTCTCTCAACCCCCACTCTCTCAACCCCCACTCTCTCAACCCCCACTCACTCACAGCCTCACTTTCTCCCTCTCTCTCAGCCCTCCCTGCTACCTCTCTCTTACCCCTCCTTTCTCTTAGTCCCCTCTCTCTTTGCCCCCCTCCCCAGTTAGCTGGTCTTGCCTAGGGCCAAAAATAGGCTTGCAACGACCCTGGTCAGTGTATGTGTCAAGTCACATGTGTTACAAGGGCAAAGAGGGTGGAGTCAGGGGCAAAGCCAAAGTGGGGGGCGCAAAATGTGGTTTCGCCTAGGGTGCCAAAAATCCTAGCACCAGCCCTGGACATCACCTGGTCTTCCCAGATGATGATTGAGAACTAGGGATGAGCTTCGCGTTCGATATGAACTTGTCTGTTCGTACGTTCGACGAAATTCGAACAAAAGCGGTCGTTCGCGCCAAATTTGAGTGATGCAAAACGGCCCATAATTCACTGCGGCATTGCGCGCTGATGATTGGCCAAGCATGCTGTATGTCCCGCATGCTTGGCCAATCACAGCGCGCAAAAAACTAAGAGCCATAATTGGCCAAAGCCTGGGTGGCTTTGGCCAATTATGGCTCAGGGCTTTAGCACACGCCCCACACTATAAAAGGCCACCTGCTGGGCAGCCTTGTGTAGTGTGTTCCGGCTTGTTAATGAGAGCAGTCAGAGAGACAGAGAGCTTGTCTTTTTATATAGCTAGATAGAGCAGGCAGGCAGGCTAGTCAGTTTAGCTTAATTTACAGTGTGTAGAGAATACATCCCTAGGAGTTGTACATATATTTATACACTGTATAGCTTAGATAGATCAGTTCTTCCTAATTTACTGGCAGGCAGGTGATTGTGTTATTTAAAGATGTTATCACATGTATAGACACACAGCAGGTACAATATTTAAAGGAATTTTATTTTAATTTTTTTAATTTAAGCATCATTAAAATCACTGCTCCTGGAGCAGTGATTTTAATAATGTTTAAATAAAAAAAAATGAAAGATTCCTTTAAATATTGTACCTGCTGGGTGTCTATAGTTTGCCTGTGAAAACGTCTTTGAGAACCCGGGTCTTGCCCGAGGGAACATGTATCAATGGAATTTTTTTTTTTAAAAGTGTTGTTTTTTCAGGAGTCTTGAAAAAAATGACCGTTTTTAAAACTTTTTTCCATTGATACATGTTCCCTCGGGCAAGACCCGGGTTCTTAAAGACGTTTTCACAGGCAAACTATAGACACCCAGCACTGCAGGTACAATCTTTAAAGGAATTTTTCATTTTTTTAAATTTAAACATTATTAAAATCACTGCTCCTGGAGCAGTGATTTTAATGATGCTTAAATAAAAATAAAAAAAAAATAAAATAAAAATTCCTTTAAATATTGTACCTGCTGGGTGTCTATAGCTTGCCTGTGAAAACGTCTTTGAGAACCCGGGTCTTGCCCGAGGGAACATGTATCAATGGAAAGAGGTTTTAAAAACGGTCACTTTTTCAGGAGTCCTGCTCCTGAAAAAACGACAGTTTTTTAAACTTTTTTACATTGATACATGTTCCCTGGGGCAAGACCCGGGTTCTTAAAGACAATTTCCAACAATAACTTGAATATTGGTCTTTAAAATTAGCGTTTTTGAATACGAACGTTCGAGTCCCATAGACTTCAATGGGGTTCTAAATGTTTGCGTGAACAGTCGGTCTGTTCAACAGTTCTGTTGCGAACCAAACGCGGGTATGTTCGGCTCATCCCTATTGAGAACAATCCATGACACTGGCAGGTCATTCTTTGCAAAAGGGGCAGTGCATGCTATAATTTCTGTATTTTTGAAAGTGTAAATGATGGAAATAAAATCTAACTTTTTTTGACATATTATAAGAATGTCTAATCTGTAATTTGATGCCTTTTGGAGATTTTTCCATCTTTTCTTGGCTTCGTTATGCCCATTGATACAAATTTTTACCTGGTGTGCCCAAACTTTCGATCCCCACTGTACATACAGTATTACCGTACATCCAGCAGGCATCCGAGCAGCTGACCCGGCGTATAAGACGACCCCTGCTTTTTGGCCAGTTTTCTTAAGTGTAAAAGGCAGTCTTATACACCAGCAAATACAGTAGTTTAAAGCTAAAGGTAAGGTTAAAGAAGAACTTGTACTGCAAGGTAAGCAGAGCACATACTTTAACGCTTGCCTTGTTAAAATCTGTGCAGTGGATGCCTCAGATACTTTACATATTGCATAGTTCTCCAGTCTGGACCCTGCATATAACCTTTAAAAAAATGAACACCCTATTCCACAACCTGATATGGAGAAAGAAAACACCCAAAGATATCCCTTTGGAAACCTACCAAATATCCCAAAAGATTTATATCCAAAAGATTTAGATGGTCTATCCCCAATTCCAGTTTATATTTGCTCACTTCCCAACACCATCATAGTGTGGGATGGGACCTGGAAGACATAGCTTATATCATTCTTAATGCAAAGCTCCACCCAAAAGGGCAAAGTCCCTTTCATTCGCAGCCCCCACTGCCACATTTGGAACTTTTTGAGGGGGAGAGGGGAGCGGGTACATAGTTTTGACAGCTACCCGCTCCTATATCTGGTAAGGTAGGCAATCAGTGATTTATATGCATTTGCGGCCCCTTCTCCCTCCCCCTGCTGCCTTCTGGGACACACACATTCAGAAAGTGCAGTGTGACTCGTGCATGTGAAGTAGGAAACTGGCTTTGAAGCCTGAAGACTTCACTGCTGGTTTCCCTTAAGCAGACCATACACGGTCGAATTTCAAACAAATTTTCTTTTCAAAATCAGAACGTTTTTTTTTTTTTTTGTGATCCGATGATGCCACCATTGATTTTCGAAATTCAGCCGAAAAAACCTTCATGTTGCCGGGAATATTCGTTTCTCTATGGGAATATTCTTTTCTCTCCGGGAATATTCTTTTCTTGCACAAGCGCATTTTTTTCTATTACATTTCTTGCATGATTCTCCCAAAATCTTTGTTCAAGTGTCCTTATATTAAAAGTCAGAAGCTACAGTATTTGTAGCTGCTGACTTTAACATTTTTTTTCCAGACTGGAGCTCCTCTTTAAGTACTTATTTGAAGGTCTTAATCCCTTACAGTCCTTGAATACACTCTATATACCAAAACCCACTCCCAGAGCCCTACTGTACAAATTATGGGGAAGGTCTGGGAGACACCTAAACGCATCCCATATGTCAGATGACTCACTACCAGAACTAACTTTTTTTGTAGTTGTTGGCCTTGTGGTAATTTTTTTTATCAAAATCTTACCTATCACAATCAAAACTTCTTCTTTGGTGAGGCGAGATTTAATGATTCTTCCTGATACTTTAACTGAATACCCACACGAGTAATTTCCAGTGTTCTTTATCTGTAATTCACTATATCTCAGAACTCCATAGTTATCAGATTCATATGTTTCTCTTCCATTTTGATAAAGTGTGATTTCAGTTACTTCAGAAGACTGTTCATTGGGTAGTTGACATTGAAGGACTGCTGACTGATTTTTTGTAAAGACGTGTCTCTGGGGTGTCAAAAAGAGGGATGGTGTGGGAGGTTGGTCTGAAAAATGAACCATTATGAACAGAAGTTCAGTTTATTTCAGCAAATTGTAATTGCTTCACAGTTTGTGATTTACATAGACTTCTAGATGTTATACAGTATATGCCTTAAACTTACAAGAAAGTATCTATACCAGTACTAAAAAACCCTGAAGAAAGACACGATTTGTGAAAAGTCTAAAGAGGCCTTGATATAGCTGTGTATTTTTTATCACCTTTTACACATTTAGGGATGAGATGTATAGGATGCCCAGAACTGTAGTTAAATGTAACTCTAGGACCTAAAACTGCTATCCAAAAATCACACGGCTGTCCTCAAATAGGGTGTACTGATCAGCTTGGCTAGAAAGAAAGGATTTGAAACACTGAATGCAGGTGCTTTTCCTTTGTAGAAAAATTCCAAGGCACTGACTTCTCTTTAGAATCCCCAAGTAAGAGGTGTAGGATAGCTGTGCTGGCTCTAAGCTATCCCTCAGCTGAAGGCTAGCTGGGTATTGTACCTGACAACTTCTCCTCTATAGGCTCTGGGGTGTAGTGGTTGAAACTACTACCTCAGTCTCTTTGAAAGATCCTGTAGCTCAAGTGGTGACTGCTGAACAGGTCACCTGCTGGACAGGTCCCAATGACTATCAGGATGACTCAGCTAAGCCTAACTGAGGCTGAACGTGTGTAAGGCTTCCTCTGCTGCTCTCTTTCTTCCTCTCTGGCTCCTTCCTTCTGGCTCCTTTTGCCTGGAGATAGAGCCCCCAGCACAGGGGTCCCTTCCCAGGTCACTGGACATTGGACTCTGCTCTCACATGGCCAGGCTCCAGAATACTTATGGGCTATATCTCCCCACCTTCTGGGCCATCCTCACCCAGGGATTGGAGCAGACTCCATAAATATTCAGGCCTCATTTCTGCATCTCCACCCTCTATGTTCTAGAACTCTTCAGGAGCTTTTAGAATCCAAGGGGATGCGACAAAGACTCAGACCTTGGAGTACTTCCAACCCAACGCTCAACAAATTAATCCTGTCTCCTCTGGCAACAGCAGGAGCCTCAACTACATTTACCTACTGTACACAGGGGGCTCATAAGCATACATGTCCAAAATTCAGTATCTTCCTGAAATATCTCAATAAAAAATACTGCATTATGGGCACTAGATGGAACTGAAGATTTGAGGAGATAATTGTAATACAAACAATACAGCATATTTATTGTTTATTGTCTAGTTAGTGTGTTTTAGCCTTAGAGAATGTGTGGTTACCTCTGCCCAGTCAATGTCTGAATAATTAAAATCCCCCATTGTGATAACACTTCCCATCCTTGCTGCTAGTACAAATTGTGTACCTCCTTCAGGTTAGGGGGCCTATAGCATACTCCCAGTTTTCTCCTTAGCTTCATCCCTTTGGAACTCTACCGATAAGCATTCCATCTCCCCTAGCACCCTTAGTGATGTCATCTCTCACATTAACTTGTACATTATTCTTGATATACAGGCATACCATCTTATTGGCTGTTCTGAGATTGCAACTAGGACTTCTTACTATACTTACCTTGGGTTTTTGTGCTTTAGTCAATCTACCACTAATGCCCCTAATACTACCCTCTGGACTATGTTCGGCGCTGACTATCTCTACCTCTGGACCCAACACCCGTCGCCTAGTTTAAAAAAACGTCTAACTTTTTGGCCATCTTTACTCCCAGCAGATGTGAATGGGTATGGGGTACATTGTACCCTCCCTCCGTTGCCTAGTTTAAAAACCCCACTAACTTTCTAGCCATCTTTACTCCCTCCATGTGAATGAGTATGGGGTACATTGTACTCATACCCATTCACCAAAAAAGTGTCAAAAAAGTAAAAACGACAGAAGACAGTTTTTTTGCTTTCTTTAAATAAAGGAATTGCCAAAAAGTGTCCTGCGATATCCATCCATCTTTAATCACGGCGCCTGACGGACCCAAAAAATATAAAACAAAAAGCTCTGCCTTGATGGGATGCGCCCCGCTGACTGTCTCTTGGCTTAGAAAGCTGTTATATAGGCAATGGCAGGGAAACCCGGTGATGTAAATTGGTGACTCCACCCCCTCTGACATCACATGGCATCAGAAAGGAGTGGGGTCACCCTGTTATGTCATTGGGTTGCCCCCGCCCTTGCCTATATAACAGCTTTCAAAGCCAATGAGTCTGCCCACCTAAATGATTCCTCTGTTCAGTACCACACAATCTAATATCCCTCAGAGCACCCACTCATTAGCCATAACTCAATGTAGGGTGAAAACAACAGACTGTTTATTCAAAACACCAATACAGAGAGGTAAAACTCAGGGTCAATGCTCCAACCCTAAGATTTAGGGTGGGGTAAACTTTTCAATCAGCAATAAGGAACACGCAGGCATTTAAACATTTGAACAATAGACCACCTTATCAGGGAGGGCTGTTGGAGGAATTCCCCCTTCCCCTCTCTGCCTTGACCCCGGTTTACATGCCAGGAAAAAAAAAATACAAACATCCATCCCATAATACACTCCTCCTAAGGCAGACAGATGCAACAGAACAATGGGACACAGCCACACCCAAAACGATCCCAGCAAAGAGTCATACTGGATCAGATCAGATAGCAGGAGAGGATAGGTACAGGTACCAGCCGACATGGAAAAGAAATTTCAAAGGAGGTTGCAAGAGATACAGATACAGCACAGGGGACAAGTATAATGGTGCGTACACACGATCGTTTTTCGGCATGAAAAAACTTTGTTTTTCACCATGTCCTAAAAATGATGTTTTTCCAACTTCATCATTAAAAACGATGTTGCCCACACACCATCGTTTTTGAAAAATGATGAACAAAGCGCGGTGACGTACAACACGTACGACGGCACTCTAAAGGGGAAGTTCTATTTGCCTTTGGGCTGCTTTTAGCTGATTCCTTGTTAGTAAAAGACGATTCACGCTTTTTTGTCTGTTACAGCGTGATGAATGTGCTTACTCCATTATGAATGGTAGTACGAGCGCTCCCCTCTCATAACTTGCTTCTGAGCATGCGTGGGTTTAAAACGTTGTTTTAGCCCACACACAATCATTTTTTACAACTAAAGCACTAAACCAAATTAATCTTTAGACAGTTTAGACAGATGGAGGCCTGTGGTAGTGTCTATCATATGCCTCATTCAAAGTCCCAACCCCATACCCCCTTTTTAATCCTATTTAGTGATGGAGATGCGTTTTCAGGAGTGGAATAGAGTGCCTCCACCGATCTACCACCAACAGTTAACTTATGCATTGTCATTTGTTGACTAGCTGACCCAATTTGATGTGATCCGCACTTAGTCTGGTGGAATTTTGGTTTGGTAGGCATGTTTTGGTTCCACTCCTGTATTTCTTTTGTTTTTCCAGTGCTCTTTTTTGCCAGACCAACTATAGGTAGGGGCGGGTTTAGGTTACCACCTGCCCCCTATCTATTGATTAGCACGCCTGTGCTCCTTATTAGGAGGCTTTAAAATCATAGCTAGGACTGCAATACACAGAGTGCCTTGTCGTTGGCTTGCAGCTTGAACAGGTATTTGCAAATACATGCAACTAAACCTCTGTTTTCAATTACATACAGTTAGACAGATTAATTTGGTTTAGTGCTTTTTTGGTTTGCAACTTTGAGCCTGGCTATTATGGAAACATTTTATATATTATATATATGTAATAAGGCCAGTATGCTGGCCTGAATTTATGGGAGGAGCCCGGGGTTATTTAACCAGCCCACTCACCTGTGGTCATTGTTGGTTTCCTGTGAGCGATACTACACATCACTGGGCTGACTCTTCCCAGCTAACCTCACGTTTGTGAGTCCTGGCATTTTGATCGCAGGTGCATTTCGGCTTCTTCGTTCGTGCTCTTCGACGGCGGTTCCTGCTCACTGTCGCAGGTACTTTCCGAATCTTTTGCATCATGTGCGGCGATCTTGCAATTTGTTATGCTACCTGTCCCGCATCCTTTCGTAAAGAAAAATAAAAAAACAAAAACTGCTTCTGAGTTGTGGACTGCCAAACATACGTTTAAGTTATAATTCAAACCTCTGAGTCGCGGTCCGATATCACTCGCTGTAGATTTCACTGTATATAAAGATTCACTGTCTATGGGTTTGCCGTCTCTTCCATTTAGAGACAAGCATGTATGTTTGTACAGGTTTCTGTGGCTGATTGAGGTGATAATTGGGCCCACCTGATGCCTTCTCTGCACTGGCTTAGCCTGGGGGGAGGGGTGGTTGGTTGCTGTTCAGTTTTAGAGTAAGGGGTACACTCTACAACCAATTCATATCGGTTCAATTTAATCCTTCTGGTTCGTATGGGATTAATTTCATATATTTACGAACTGATTCGGGTCACACACATTGCATACTTTCTACCGTTGCCATTCGTTGTTTTCCCCCATGCCATGTGTTTTAGTTCCTGCAGTGGAACTTACAAATCGTTTGCACACGTTTCTCTCTTTGTTTTCCCAACCAAAGTAAATTTGTGTGCGTCTTCCACGGCGCAACACCATGCTCTTCAGATGTCTTGCACACCCACCGTGCTTTTCGTAGATCGAGTCTTTTTCAAACTGTTGCAGGTAGGATTTATACAAATTCTTTGTTTCATGCACCGTTTTGCCAGATAACCCGTGCCATCAAAACCCCACTGTGGAACTTGCGAGTCATTCGTCAAGTCTCCATATGCATCCTTATTTGAGCCTTGTGCATGTTATCGTGCAATTCATGAGCACATGCCACGTACTAGGCCCATGTCACTTAGAAATGCACTGTCTATTATTCCGGTTATTTTACTTGCATTACCCTCCAGTCAAATTTAGTCACATCAGCGACTTGCCGGTTCATCCCTGCTATTTTTTTTTTCTCCATCTCATTCACCGAGCCCTGGTACTTTTGAAATCGCACTACTTCACTTGAATTAGCAAGTAGCAAGGTCAGTGCGATTTCAGGTGCTACAAGAGAGACACCTGTGTGGCTTCATGCTCAGATGACTATTGAAGTCGCACCGGATAACAGAGTAAGTAATGCAGGAAATAATTTTGCAAATCTGTGCGGTGCCGCAAAATCTATGTCACACCGATTGGAACAGTGCCATTGCATCCAATAGGCTGCGACTCATGCATCTCATGCTCCACAGTCAGGTCCGTTATCCGTCGCAAATTGCAGCACGCCTGTTAGCGCCACTGTTATGGCAAACATTTCAGTCATTCGATTCACTTACCTTTCAATCTGATTCGAATCCAAGTCGCATGCGATGCACTGATTCGTCCCGGCGTGCCCCAGTTGTTTGTTTGGCCTCATTTCAGTACATGCTCCAGAGTTCGCTCATTGTTAGTTGCACCCGCAGTGCACCGACTCGCACCTGTCATGGGAAATTTCTGTCACTCATTTCACTGTCACGCATCTGATTTGAATCCACACGCATTCTCCTGTGCAGGTTTATCTCAAGCATGCCCTAGTTGTTGTTGGCCTTATTTCAGTACATGCTCCAGAGTTGCTCGTTTTCAATCGCAGACGCAGCACACCGATTTGTGTCTGTCATGGGAATTTCTGTCACTCGTTTTACTGAAACGTATCTGATTTGGGACCACGCGCGTTCTCGCATGCTCCAGTCACATCCTCATGCACCAATTCGTCCCAGCGTGCCCCAGTTGTTTTTCAGCCTCATTTCAGTACATGCTCCAGAGTTGCTCGTTGTCGCATCCGCGGTGCAGCGATTCGTGCCTCTGTCATGGGAATTTCTGTCACTCATTTTACTGTCACGCATCTGATTTGAATCCACACACATTTTCATGTGCAGGTTTATCTCAAGCATACCCTAGTTGTCGTTGGCCTCATTTCAGTGCATGCTCCAAAGTTGCTCGCTGTCAGTCGCATCCGCTGCGCAGCGATTTGTGCCTCTGTCATGGGAATTTCTGTCACCCAATTTCACCGAAAAGCATCCAAATTGAAACCACGCACATTCTCACGTGCACCAATTGCATCCTCATGCACCAATTTGTCTTGGCGTGCCCCAGTTGCTTTACGGCCTCATTTCAGTACATGCGCCAGAGTCCGGTTCATTCTCAGTCGCAACCACGGCCCGACCAATCTGCACCTCTGTCATAGCAATAATTTCATTAAACTGTCACATACCGCACTCTGATTTGAATCTAGTCGCATCCGTGAAGCACCGATTCATCCCGGTGCGTCCCAGTTGTTTGGCCTCATTTCAGTACATGCTCCAGAGTCCGGTCGTTGTCAGTCGCACATGCGGCACACCGATTCATGCCTCTGTCATGGAAAAACATTTCACTGTCATGTATCATGTTCCAATTCTAATCCGGTTGCATCCTCATGCACCGATTCGTCTCAGCATATCACAAAAGAAAAAAAAAAAAAAACCCAAGCACTCGCCCACAGCCGAGCTGAATCTAGTCGCAACGTCGGCCCTATGATTCGGATCCTCAGTAACCACAAACCCCTTCAACCACTTACACCATCAGCTGATCCAAGTCTAGTCATATTATCGGTGCAATGACTCGGATCCGGCACACAAGCCCCCCCCGTCACCTTACATCCACAGCCGATCCGAATCCAATCGCATCATCGGCGCAACGATTCGGATCCTCGGCAATACAAACTTCACCAACCGACCCGAGTACAGTCGCAGCACCGGCCCAACGTTTCAGATTCTTCACAAAACAACCCCACCGATGCTCACACCTCAAACTATTTGCATCGGCGATACGAATACAGTGGTACTTACGATTCAGTTCCCGGGCCTTATGTTTGTTGTCAAGCATAAACCTTTGCATCTCACTCCATCTGTATTTACAGTGTTGCGCACGGTCATTCCTACATACTCCAAATTTCCGCTAAACTTTGTTTTCACCTTTCTAATAAAGCTGCTTAATTGCAATTGTGGCTCAAATCGATCACTCATCTCCAGTAGCGACTCGACTGCTCACCTATTTTCTGTCATGCTCACGCGCAAACTACCTTTCACTACGCCTATTGTTCCTTCAAGCTGACCTGCATCAGGTCAGTGCTCCAAGACTTCACCCGCACAAGGGCTGTACTAAGAAGCAGCTTCAATCTCTCCCGGGGATGCTCAATTTGCAGTTAGGATCATTCCCCAGGGTCGATCTTTTGTATCATGCCTCCTGGTCTTCCTCTCCCAGACACAGGACTCCGATCAGATCCTTAACTTAGACACCGCGGCATTAGCGGACCTGTCTATATGGGAGGAGTTCCTTACTACGTGAAACAGTATCTACGTTATGTGATAGGTGAAACTCCTGCGCTGAAATGGGTGAAAAGGGATTGGACCGTGGGAAAGGGGCCGTGGGAAAGGGGCACGGGAGGTATACTGCAGCAAACAAAGAATAGGTCTATCCAAATGGACAATAAAAGGTATACAACAAGTGATATTGTTTGCGCTGTGGTGGTGATGCCTAAAGGGTGATGGGAAAGGGGAAGTGAAGTAGTAAACTAGGTGAATACAATAAGTGACAAAAATGTATAAATATATAGAAAAATTCTATAAAACACAATGTGAACAAAGTAACAGTAAATAACAGTGACCGTGTCATCTATAAAGATGTGTGGTGGACATAATAGAATGCATGGTCAAACTCAGTCCTGCAGACAAAACCAAATAAAAGAAGAGAGTCCAACTTAATCATGCAACTCGGTGCAGCAAGTGAAATCTGGTGTGAAGTCAAAAGGAGATGTTCCAGCAGCCAAATGAGTGAAGGTGCAATGGAGGATTCCAAAACGTGCAGCCCACACCTCTAGTGATCCTATCAGCTTACCTCAAGGCTATCTGATATAGCCAGAAATATAGGGCATCAAACTCTTGATGAATGGAAGCCTCAAATCCGATGGTGCATGGAAGGGGAAAGTACAAAAAAACAAACATAGAGTAGCCCTGTCACCACTGGAGGGATTCCTGCTAGCAATCAAAAGATGTGCACTTACACAGAGTGGTGAAAGGGGGTGCCTATCTCCACGAGCAGCGAGCTCGTCAGGTGCTGCTCTGCTGCCGCTGTTTGGCTAGATGTTGATCCGCCGATACTCAAACGATGGTGTTTGAAACAAAAATAGGAGGGCACATCGCATAATACCGCAAAATAAAGATTTAATAAACAAAGCACAAAATAAAAACTCACATAAAGTCAGCTGAGGCGGTCATACATCCACGAGCAGCGAGCTCGTCTACCGTCCGTCAGGTGTAAAGGGTCCAGTGCTCCAATCCCGACGCGTATTCGTCACACCACGTGACTTCATCAGGGGATGATGAAGTCACGTGGTGTGACGAATACGCGTCGGGATTGGAGCACTGGACCCTTTACACCTGACGGACGGTAGACGAGCTCGCTGCTCGTGGATGTATGACCGCCTCAGCTGACTTTATGTGAGTTTTTATTTTGTGCTTTGTTTATTAAATCTTTATTTTGCGGTATTATGCGATGTGCCCTCCTATTTTTGTTTCAAACACCATCGTTTGAGTATCGGCGGATCAACATCTAGCCAAACAGCGGCAGCAGAGCAGCACCTGACGAGCTCGCTGCTCGTGGAGATAGGCACCCCCTTTCACCACTCTGTGTAAGTGCACATCTTTTGATTGCTAGCAGGAATCCCTCCAGTGGTGACAGGGCTACTCTATGTTTGTTTTTTTGTACTTTCCCCTTCCATGCACCATCGGATTTGAGGCTTCCATTCATCAAGAGTTTGATGCCCTATATTTCTGGCTATATCAGATAGCCTTGAGGTAAGCTGATAGGATCACTAGAGGTGTGGGCTGCACGTTTTGGAATCCTCCATTGCACCTTCACTCATTTGGCTGCTGGAACATCTCCTTTTGACTTCACACCAGATTTCACTTGCTGCACCGAGTTGCATGATTAAGTTGGACTCTCTTCTTTTATTTGGTTTTGTCTGCAGGACTGAGTTTGACCATGCATTCTATTATGTCCACCACACATCTTTATAGATGACACGGTCACTGTTATTTACTGTTACTTTGTTCACATTGTGTTTTATAGAATTTTTCTATATATTTATACATTTTTGTCACTTATTGTATTCACCTAGTTTACTACTTCACTTCCCCTTTCCCATCACCCTTTAGGCATCACCACCACAGCGCAAACAATATCACTTGTTGTATAGTATCTACGTTATACCATCAATATCGCCCCCATCACCGCAGGTAGTGACAGATGCCGCAGCTTCCACAGGCTTCGCTGCAATTTTTGGCCACTATTGGTTTGCAGGACCATGGCCTCCAGAGACACTCTTAATCCCAGGGTTTACCCGGACTTCCTCCGTGTTCGAACAATTCCCGATTGTGGCAGCCGCTCAGCTCTGGGGTCATATCTGGACAGGATGAACCGTGGCCTTCACCACCGACAACCAGGCCACGACCGACATTATTAGTAAAGGCAAGTCTACGTTATGTCCTTCCTATGCAGACCCATACAACTATCCCCACAGCTCCAGTTAATGTCTACTATCTTGGCTAGTTCCCCATTTGGCTTTCTCCCCAGCCTGGTCATTCAAGCAACCATCTACTCGGCCTACCGCAAGTTCTTGCGGCCTAGCAAGTTCACCCGCAGCTACCCTGCCAGCCAAGTTCTACATAGACCTCACTTGGATCACGAGCACTTCATTCTCCACTTCATTCTCCACCTGGCACTATCAAAAACCCAGCGAACAGGCACTGGGGTAGACATCCAACTCTAAAGCAAACAATGTCCGGTGTGCAGTAACCATACTCGATCACCTTCTGTCACTCCTACCTGAACAGTCAAACTTTTATGCCCTAATACCTTTCCTGATCAAACCCTTGAGTGCCTGCCAGTTCGTCAAACACGTCAGAATTCATTGGGGCACAACCAACCATAAGAAGTTGATCCAGGGTTCATCCGATCGCCTCTTGGGGGGTCAGGAAGGAATTTTCTCCCCTGCTGTAGCAATTGGCCTAGGCTTGGCTGGGGTTTTCGCCTTCCTCTGGATCAACGGGGGGCGGTTAGGTCAATTTGGGTCCTGTCACCTTCACACTTGCTCACTCACTCTTCCACGCTACCTACACCTCAACCCCAGTCAGTGCTCCAGTCGCTCCTATCGTATTGGAGCGGCCTCGGCCACATCCTGGTGTGGGATCCCAGATCATGACAATTAAGAGACTTGACAGGTGGACGTTTGCCTGCTTCGCCCAGCACATCCCCTAATCCTCAGGTGGAAATGGCACAGGCGTTCACCAAACTTGCTCAATGAATAAAGCTAAAACCAATAAAACGACACCCCCTACCTGAATGTTTTTGCCCCCTTATCTTGGCATACCGTCCATCAGATCAGGGCACACTTCAGGTCTCTTTCATGTGGTAAGTCTTATGTTAAGTCTATCTATCTTGTTCATTACCATATCGGACATAGGGCTTTGACCATAAGTAATAAGGCCAGTATGCTGGCCTGAATTTATGGGAGGAGCCCGGGGTTATTTAACCAGCCCACTCACCTGTGGTCATTGTTGGTTTCCTGTGAGCGATACCCACCCTCCCATCCCCTTTTTAGGGCATTTCTCAAATTCATTTCTCTCCACAAAATATTCATCTCTAAACTTGGGTATGCCCCCTTATCTTGGCATACCGTCCATCAGATCAGGGCACACTTCAGGTCTCTTTCATGTGGTAAGTCTTATGTTAAGTCTATCTATCTTGTTCATTACCATATCGGACATAGGGCTTTGACCATAAATATTTAATCGCATTACTGCTAAAAACGCATCTCATTCAAAGTCCCAACTCTCCCCCCTTTTTTATACTCCTTCTGTGTTAGTCTTCTGCCAAAAGGGGAGATGTGTGACGCGAGTCACTTTGGGCAGGGGGCTTGTGGAGCTCAGCTTGCCTTGGAGAACAATGGGGGCTCCTGGTCCGGCTCCCCTGGCCCCTCCTATGTGTAAATCACCCTGAGCACATTAGGGGCACAGGGTGACCAAGGACCCCAGTCTGATCTGTGCTAGTCGGACTCGCTGTACAGCCACACTGGAATGTTGTATATATGTACTGTATATATATTGTGTGTTGTCTCATGCTGTTTATGGTCACCCTGTGCCCCTAATGAACACAGGATGATTTACACATAGGAGGGGCCAGGGGAGCTGGACCAGGAGCCTCCAGTGCTCTCCAAGGCAAGCTGGGCTCCACAAGCCCCCTGCCCAAAGTTATTTCTGTCACATATATTAATACACCTCCTGAAGTGTATGAGAAACTGTACACGCTGAAATATATACTGTGAACGCCGCCTGCACTGTATTAGAAACTGTACACCGGCTGCACTGTGTTGTATACTGTGTACACCACCTGAAGTGTATTGGAAATCGTACACACTATTATATACTGTGTACGACGCCTGAAGTGTATTAGAAACTGTTCACCACTGTATATGTAGGCTACACTGAATGTAGAATATATATACTATATATATATATATATATATACTAGACTGTATATATATATATATATATATATATATATATATATATATATATATATATATATATATTGATACACCACCTGAAGTGTATAAAAACCTTTAATAAAAAATGCCCAACACTCCAGCAACTATTTTGACTCAACATGATGGATTTAGGCCTAACAAGATGCAATGAGTAAAACTTTTGCTTTAATTGATATGGGGCCTTGTGCCCATCATGCATTCTGGTGAAAAGAGGGGTAGGTTTGTTTACCAAAGCAATAAAAACATGGTGGCTTCTAATCTAAAACCACTATATTTAAATATAACAAAGTAGTGGCCTAAATTACACCCGAAGTTCTATGTGAGGCGGCGTACACACGAGGGGATATGTCCGCTGAAAACGGTCCGATGGACCGTTTCAGCAGACATCTCCGCTCGTGTGTATGGGCTAGCGGACAGATTTCTCCACCCGACAGATTTCAAAGCAAGCTTTGAAATCTATCCGGTGGGAATCTGTCCGCCCGACATGTCTGCTGGTTAGTACACTTACCAGCAGACATGTCGGCCCCCACCGCCGCCGCGCCGCTGCCGAATGGATTCGGCGCATGCGCGGAAGTGTTTTACTTCCTGGTGCGGTGACGCGGCGGCGTCACCGCCGCGTCACCGCCACGTCACCGCCACGTCACCGCGCCGTCCGGCGGCGGGGAATTTGATCCGATGGTGTGTACACGCCATCGGATCAAACTCCCGATCGGACATATCCGATGGAAATGGTCCGCGGACCGTTTTCATCGGATATGTCCGATCGTGTGTACGCCGCCTAAGATTCAAAACTAGATTGAAATTTACAACATTTTCACACACTTATACAAAGTATTGGGGACTGTGCAGCCACAATTAAAGTATGTGTGGTAACAGCATGCAAAAAACGTGGCTTTGGTGATTCCAAAATCCTGTCCTGACTAAAGCCTCGTACACACGACTGGTTTTCCCGGCAGGAAAACTGCCAGGAGAGCTTTTGGCCAGGAATCCCTGCCGTGTGTATGCTCCCTAGCAGTTTTCCCGTCAGGAAAACAGATTGGAATCCCGACAGGAAAAATAGAGAACCCTGGTCTCTATTTTCTCGTCGGGTTTCCCGGCAGAGTGTTTCCTGCCGGGAAACCCGATCGTCTGTATGGGTGAAAAAACGCGCATGCTCGATAACATTTCGACGCATGTGCGGTAGCATACAAGGTTAGTGTGGGGTGTAGCAAGATGGTGGCAAAGGCATTGAATGTGACGAGACACCGGCTCGTCATAGTCGATGACGTCACCGTGTTCTTGCCATTCAAAAGAACGGTGGGATTTTGTGTGGCCGTGTGTATACACGGCTTTTCGAGTCAAGCCTGCCAGGAATCCGGGAATACCAAAGTTTTTTTTTCCTGATGGGATTCCTGGTCGTGTGTACAGGGCTTTAGAGGCATCTGGTGCCATCCATTACTGTAAAGGGGGAACCAAAATAATTCTGGATGTAATGAAGCAAGGGTAAGCAGAGTTCCCAACTAAGGCTGCCAGGGAGCCTACATGGCATAGCATAAATGCAAATAATTACAATAAAGTGTGAAACAGTAACAGACTTTTTCTACTTACCCAATACTTTAAGATTTAAAATGATGCTCTCTGCTGATTTACTTCTATTTTCTGTGTAATATGTGCAGAAATAAGTTCCAGAATCACTTTTTTTAAGATCAAAGGTCAGTATATTACTCAAAGTACTTAAGGTTACTGCTGAGTCTTTGTAAAAAATGTATCCAGTAACAGTGGATGGATTGTTAGCCACACATCTCATTGTGATACGTTCTCCCACTATGTATACCGTCTGCTCAGGCTCTAGCTGAATACCTGGACTGGTGAGTGCTTCTAGAAGGCAAAGAAAGTAACAATTATAGTAAAAAAACATCAGGACTCATGCCAGCAGGTTGACATGCTTCTTAGATCATTCAGAATTCATTGACAGGTGCATTTAAAATGAAAATAAACCCTTAAATAAGCCCACTGAAGTGACTTGCCTGTGGTGATTGACAGTGATGAACCAAACCCCCTACATACATTATCTGCAGACCTCTCTTTTGCAGAGTTTTTTTTAAAGTACACAACTCAGATAGTAACTTCCAGGGCCGCCATCAGGAATTATGGGGCCCCTTACACAGCTTCAGGCCTGGGCCCCCTGGAGCACAGAGAACCCTGGGGGGGTGGCGGGGGGGGGGGGGGGGGTGTTTGCTACCGCCTGAAATTGAGAAGCAGGGGGAGGGTTTATTATATATTAAAAAAAATTATAAAAAAGGGGGGTAGCCATTCAGGGACCTCTGGGCCCTTTAATATATATATATATATATATATATATATATATATATATATTAAAAAATACAATTATAAAAATAATTTACAAAAATAGGGGGGTTGCCACTCAGGACCTCTGGGCCCTTTAATAAAAAGAAAAAAGAAAAAAGAAAAAAGAAACCTCTGGGCCCTTCAATAAAAAATAAATAAAAATATATATATATAAAAAAATAAACATTTAGAAAAAAAAAAGAAAAAAAAAGGGGGTTGCCATCCGGGGCCCTGGGGACCTCTGGGCCCTTTAATAAAAAAATATATAAACAAAAATAAAAAAATAAACATTTATAAAAAAAAGGGGGGGTTGCCACATGGGGCCTTGGGGACCTCTGAGCTATTTAATAAAAAAATATATAAACAAAAATAAAAAAATAAACATTTATAAAAAAATAAAATAAAAAAAGGGGGGGTTGCCATGGGGCCCTGGGGACCTCTGAGCCCTTTAATAATAATAAAAAATGTGTGTGTGTGTATATATATATATATATATATATATATATATATATATATATATATATATATTATATAAAAAAAGGGGGGGTTGACACACCTGGGGCCCTGGGGACCTCTGGGCCCTTTAATAATAGTGTGTGTGTGTGTGTGTATTTATCACTCTTATGCAGATGACACGCAACTGTATTTCCGCATCTGCAACAGTAAGGATCACCACCTCAATCTAGAGACATGTCTCTCTTTGATAGAGGACTGGATGACAAAGAGTTATCTTAAACTCAATGGAGCGAAAACAGAACTTCTTCTGTTTCACGCCAAGCGAAGGAATCAACCCTCAACAGCGTGGACCCCCCCGCCTATTTTGGGCAAGCTCATCACCCCTAGCGCCAAAGTCAAAAGCCTAGGGGTCATTTTTGACTCCTTTATGACAATGGACGCACAAATAGGGTCAGTAGTCAGCGGATCTCACCATCTACTGCGCCTACTACGCCGACTCACTCCGTTCATCCCTAAAGAAGATTTAGCGGTCGTGGTGGGAGCTATTGTAAACTCCAGGCTGGATTATGCAAATGCCCTTTACCTCGGTCTCCCCAAATACCAAATCGCTCGTCTGCAAGTCGTTCAGAATACGGCCGCCAGACTTGTGACTGGGAAAAAACCCTGGGAATCCATCTCACCTTCACTGAGAGCCCTTCATTGGCTGCCAGTTAAAGACAGAATCGCTTTTAAAGCTCTCTGTCTTACGCATAGATGTGTCCATGAGAATGCCCCGCTTTACTTATGCGAATTAATAAAAGCGCGTAATCCAAATCGCGTTTTGCGATCCACGAATCAGAACCTGCTCCAGGTTCCGAAAGCCAACTTCAAGTCCAAAGGAGAAAGAAGATTTGCGATCCAGGGTCCCAGACTATGGAACGCTTTACCAACCAGCATTCGGTTGGAGGAGAACCACCTAGCATTTAGGAAAAAGGTCAAGACTTTTCTCTTTTGATATCAAAGGAGACAGGAACAACAAGCGCCCAGAGGCGATTCAGTTCGCATGTGCCGCGCTATATAAGTTCTCATTCATTCATTCATATATAACAATTACAAAAAAAGAAATACAAAAATATATAAAAAAATATTTTTTTTGATAAAAAAAGGGGGGGTTGTCATCCGGGGGCCTGGGGATCTCCGGGCCCCTGGGGACCTCTGGGCCCTTTAATAAAAAATTAAATAAAAATATATTAAAAAATATATATTTATAAAAATAAATAAAAAAAAGGGGGGTTGCCATCCGGGGCCCTGGGGGCCTCTGGACAGCTATTTTTTTTAAAGGGGGTTGCTATCTGGGCCTCTGGGGACATCTGGGCCCCTTACAGGTGTACTTCCTGTACCCCCCTGATGGTGGCCCTGGTAACTTCTCAGGAGTTAGGGGTGGGGATCTGATGTCACACACTGCACAGCACAGAGCAGAGAGCTGAGTGTAATCTGACAACTGAGTGGAGGTGGAAGGCATGGGCATCCCCACCCCACAGCCTCACTGAGAAACATGCTCATCCGGTCCTGTCAGCCACCTCCTGTATGCAGGGAAGGAGGGGAGTGTGGGACTGTAAGCATAGATTGTCTGGTGTCAGAGAAAACTGTCAGAAGTGACTCATGAAGATTAAAGGTGGAAAGAGAAAGCATTCAGAATCCACACAAGGTGCTATGGATTGAGGAAAGTACACACTGTATGGTAATATGCCATGTTTATTTCTCCTCTCAAAGGTTTACAAGCACTTTAATCTGCAGTTGACCTCCTTCTGACTTGCATTTGACCTGCTTCAGGAGGGTTTTGCATTTCTATAGAATTGCATGGAGATACAAAACACTCTTGAAGCAAAAAAGCCCAACAACAAGGGCCCTTAAAAGAAAAAAAAAACCCTGTAAGACAACGGCATAATGTGCTAGAATGCATTGCATACTAGCACATTATGAAATAGTAACCTTAGAACAAAGCCCTTGCAGTAGTGCCCGCTCACCGCTGAGATGGCTAACATCTTCCTCCGATGTTTCTTCTAGGTTGGGCTCTGAAGGTCCGGTATTGTAAGCTGGCCCTTCAGAGCGCATGCGCAAGGTTTAGGAGATA
Organism: Rana kukunoris; assembly: GCA_029574335.1. NCBI lineage: Eukaryota > Metazoa > Chordata > Amphibia > Anura > Ranidae > Rana > Rana kukunoris. The sequence continues at coordinate 263,585,732 of CM056049.1, forward strand.
TTCACAGTACCTACAGGTAAGCCTTATTACTAGATTATTAGAAGCCTTTTGCATTGCTCAGAAAGGCAGCATATCTCCCTTTCTTTCATCATTGTTCCATGGGGGAGATTTCTCTTCCCTTCCTGTCCGATAGTTACAACAGGAAGTGAGAGGAAATCTCTTCAAAGTAAGAAAAATCTTGGTGGTCACCACTGACACAAGGACTAGTGCTCCAATGGAGTATTTGCCCTCTATTCCTGTTCTGGTTGTGGGCATGACCTACTCGCCCTGCATGCGGAGGTACCTTTTGTGCGAAGTGTGCTCATCAATGACTGGGACCAAGCGGAAACTGCGGTCATGTGAAAAATCTAACATTAAGGCAGTTCCCTAACTTAAAGATGAGCCTTCACTGTGTCCAGTGATAATGTACAGATTTCCTCTAAAAGTGTTGTCCCATGTCACTACACACCATAACTTGTATGTTGCATTAGGAGGGATGTGCTGAGCCTGCGCCCACTCCTCCAGTCCAGCATACCTCTGTTACCTCACTTTCAGTAACAGAATGGAGTGCTGCTGCGCACATAGCATAGACTTTATGCATGCACTATTAACTCTTCACTCTCCTACCTCATGACCAGGCCATAGATCGCCGTAATGTGGGTTTGATGACGTCATCTTTTGATGGTGGATATGTGTTTGCTAATGATGGTCTCTATTGGGTCACTTCAGTGTGATTGTTATATTGTTGAATGGATGGTGTTAATTCACTGCACCAACCTAAGGTCTAAGGGGGAATTAATTAAGATATAGGTAGGTAGGTGGTTCGCCCCTGACCATTAATTAATATATTGTTATTATTTATGTATTTAATTTCTGATGGGAGTATTAAAATTAGTTATTAGAGTGAATTAATATTTAATAAATTAAAAACTTATTTATAGCACTAATTTAATTAATTTCTGTTATGTATTGCTGTAATATGGTTCTAATAATATGATAATATTATTATTTTTTTTTTAAAAAACAATGTTTATTTATTTACAAATAGTGTTATATTGTATTCAATTAAATTTATTTTATTTTAATATGTTGGGGTTTAGCATTTGATAGTAATTTATTCAGTATATAAGGCATTATGTCCATTTCCTTATCGTCCTGCAGTTATTTGGCTTGAAATTAAAGGGTAGCTTTAGATAGTCATTGGCTGTATTTAATAGTGCAACAGGCGCCCGTAGATGTCTGTGACAGAACCCACTGTCACTGTGTGCCCAGAAGAGCCCCTGGGGGGGGGGGGGGCTGGAGAACCATATTTGGAGGCCAGGAGTGGGCTTGTGCAGCAAGGTACTGCAATCAAGGCTCATCCATGGCTCATCTGTGCCACATCAGTGCATCAGTGCTTATCCATGGCTCATCCGTGCCACATCAGTGATCATCCGTGCCAAATCGGTGCCACATCAGTGATCATCCATGCCACATCCATGCTATATCAGTTCTCATCTGTGCCGCATCAGTTCTCATCCGTGCCCCATCCATACCATATCAGTACTCACCCGTGCCACATCCATGCCACATCAATACTCATCCGTGTCAATCTATGCCAGATCAGTACTCATCTGTGCCACATCCATGCCACATCAGTACTCATCCGTGCTCCACCCATGCCACACCAGTGCTCACCTGTGCCACATCTATCTGTGCCACATTCATGCCACATCAGTACTCATCCGTGCCCCACCTATGCCACACCAGTGTTAATCTGTGCCCCACCCATGCCACATCAGTGTTCAGCTGTGCCACATCAGTGCTCATCCGTGCCACATCCATGCCAGATCAGTGCTCATCCGTACCACATCCATGCCTCATCAGTGCTCATACATGCCCCATCAGTGCTCATTTATGCCACATCCATGCCACATCAATACTCATCCGTGTCACATCTATGCCAGATCAGTACTCATCCGTGCCACATCCATGCCACATCAGTACTCATCCGTGCTCCACCCATGCCACACCAGTGCTCACCTGTGCCACATCTATCTGTGCCACATTCATCCATGCCACATCAGTACTCATCCATGCCCAACCCATGCCACATCAGTGCTCATCTGTGCCACATTCATGCCACATCAGTACTCATCTGTGCCCCACCTATGCCACACCAGTGTTCATCTGTGCCCCACCCATGCCACATCAGTATTCAGCTGTGCCACATCAGTGCTCATCCGTGCCACATCCATGCCAGATCAGTGCTCATCCGTACCACATCCATGCCTCATCAGTGCTCATACATGCCCCATTAGTGCTCATTTATGCCACATCCATGCCACATCAGTGCTCATCCATGCCACATCCATGCCACATCAATACTTAGCCATGCCACATCCATGCCACATAAGTACTCATCCGTGCTACATCAGTGATCATCCGTGCCGCATCCATGCCACATTAGTTCCAATTCGTGCCACATCCATGACGCATCAGTACTCCTCCGTGCCACATCCATGCCACATCCATGCCACATCTATGCCACATCCGTACTCATCCGTGCCACATCAGTACTTATCCGTGCCACATCCATGCCACATCAGTACTCATCCATGCCACATCAGTACTCAAGTAAAAAAGGGGGGTAGCCATCCAGGCCCCTGGGGACCTCTGGGCCCTTTAATAAAAAAAATAATAATATATAATTATTATTTTTTTTAAAAGGGGGGGTTGCCATCCAGGGCCTTGGGGACCTTCGGGCCTCTAACAAAAAAGGGGGGTTGCCATCTGGGCCCCTGGGGACCTCCGGCCCCCTTACAGGTGTACTGCCTGTACCCCCCTGATGGCGGCCCTGCACATCAGTGCTCACCTTTGCCACATTAGTGCTCATCCGTGTCACAGCAGTGCTCATCCATGCCACATCCATGCCTCATCAGTGCTCATCCATGCCATATCCATGCCTCATCAGTGCTCATCCATGCATCATCAGTGCTCATTCACATCAGTACTTCTGTGCCAAATCCATGCCACATAAGTAGTTATCCATGTCACATCCATGCCACATCAGTACTCATCTGTGCTATATCCATACCACATCAGTACTCATCCGTGCCACATCCAAGCCAGATCAGTACTCACCCGTGCCACATCCATGCCACATCAGTTCTCATTCCTGCCATATACATGCCACATAAGTGCTCATCCCTGCCAAATCCATGCCACATAAGTGATCATCCTGCCACATCCATGCCACTACTAAATTTATGTCCTTAACCTCCCTGGCGGTATGATTCTGTCTGGAATTACGTACCAAAAGCGGTACAATTATTTTGCATGGAAATTCTGTGTTTTATACTGTAGGCCTGCAATTTTTAGGAATAACTCACTTAAATTTGTCCAAACCAGAGTCTAGTAGACATCCCGGGTATGATAAAGTTTGAAACACAAAATCATAAAATTATAATATAATAAATAACTATAAATAATTATAACAAATAATAATGTAATTATAATAAAAATTATTCACTAATGTAATCAAATCAAAATCACTGAAATGTGCTCAGTTGCAGAATTGTCGCTGTCATTACTTTTATTTTTTTATGACGAATTTCCCCACAAATCGCTATCGCTCAATTCTGCAAATGATTATAATTTATTATCGCTGTTTTCTAGCTGCTCTAAAATCACTTTTGACATAAAGGGACACTTTTGGTTGCTAAAGACAATCTACAGTTTGCAGGCACAAAAAAAATGTTTTTATTATGTAAAAGCAGTGCTTTAAGTGGGCCGGAACGCGGCGGTACTCAGTACCGCCACTTCCAAAAATGGCCCTGGAGAGTACCAGCACCTCTCCGTGCGCCCAGTACGTGGGTTTCCCGTACCGGAACGCACTGGCGTAGCGGGGGGGGGCTCCTGCAACAGGCGAAAAATCCTGGCGTCCGCAGAATGCGCCGCCGCCACCGCCGCCGCCTTAGGAAAGGCCGCGGCTTTGGCCTAGCTCTGGAGCTATCGGCCATCTTGGTACACCCGGCGGCAGCGCGCGATGAGTTTTTTTTCAGCCCTTCCGCCTGGTTGGCTGGTGGAACTGTCTGTCTCCCTTGATGTGGGAGTGGCGGAAAAACACCAGCCAACTAGGCAGAAGGGCTAAAAAAAAAACAGATAACGGCGCAGGAGATTGGCGGGCGGTGGAGTTGGAGGCGCTGTACCTCTGTGCTGCGCTGATTGGCCTGGAAGTTGGGACATGTGTTTACAGCGCGGCGGCAAGTTTCTCCATCTCCAGCAAGGTAAGCAAAACACTCTCCTGTACCACAGGGGAGAGAGAGAATGGGGGGGGGGGTCGGTGTAAATCTAAAGGGGTGCACTGCCTAATCCCCACCTATCCACCTCAGAGCCTGTCATTTTAGTAAGACTGCTGGGACTTGTAGTTCTCCATCTTCTCCTGGGGCTCATGGAGATTGGAAAACTACAAGTCCCAGCAGGTTATACATACAATAAGGCTCTGAGGTGGATGGGTGTGGATTGCATGCACCTGAGACCCAGGAGAAGATGGAGAACTACAAGTCCCAGCAGGTTATAATATAAGGCTCCGAGGTGGATGGATGTCCGGACACCCATCCATCTCGGAGCCTTATATTATAACCTGCTGGGACTTGTAGTTCTCCATCTTCTCCTGGGGGCTCAGGTGCATGCAATCCACACCCATCCACCTCAGAGCCTTATTGTATGTATAACCTGCTGGGACTTGTAGTTCTCCAATCTCCATGAGCCCCAGGAGAAGATGGAGAACTACAAGTCCCAGCAGTCTTACTAAAATGACAGGCTCTGAGGTGGATAGATGTCTGGACAGTGACAATTGGTGGCACAGTGGTGACAATTGGTGGCACAGTGGTGACAATTGGCATGGTACAGTGACTGCATTTGATGGCATGGCACAGTGGTTGCGTTTGTTGGCATGGCACAGTGGTGACAATTGATGGGACAGTGGCTGCATTTGATGGCAAAAAAAACGTTCTGCCCCAGGGGGGGGGCACCGGCGCCTAATAGAGTACCGGCACCTCTTTTGGTCCACTTAAAGCACTGTGTAAAAGTACATGTAGGACACTGGGAAGACCACTAGGGACAGGGGGGTGTGTACTTTTTACATACAGTACTGTAATCTATAAGATTACAGTATTCTGTATGTAATGTGTTTGTTTACTTTTTTGAATTTGCCGCCGGTCTCCGCCCCCGTGCGCCGTTACGTCGCAGGGAACGGAGATCGGCGGCGCGCGGGCACTGTGTGAGTCGAATGGAGGACGCCACTCGCTCACACAGCATGGATGCATCGCTGGATCCAGGGACAAGGTAAGTACAGTACCCTGCCTGGATACAAGGTAAGCCAGCGCGCGCTGCAGGCTCTGCATATTCACCCCGAGCGCGACTCGGGGATATCGATTTTTACATAAAAAATCCACCCGAGTCGCGCTCGGGGATACCGGCCAGGGGGGTTAAGCGGAGGTTCACCCAAAAATCAACTTTCTGACATTAGATCCAGCATACTGCTAACATCTTTTTTTGTACTTATCGTTTTATGAGCCGCTGTTATCCGGCTCCGAGTGGGGAATCCTGCGGGGAATGGGCGTTCCTAAGCCTTCCGAAAATACCCGAAGTGACACTCGGGTATTTTCGGAAGGCGTGACATGCCTTAGCAGCCCGTCAATCAACTCCTCTTGGCTTAGAAACGCCCATTCCCCGTAGAAATCCCCGCTCGGAGCCGGATAACAACAGCTCATAAAACAATAAGTACAAAAAAAAAAAAAAAAACCCAGCATACTGCAGATGTTAGCAGTATGCTGGATCTAGTGTCAGAAAGTTGATTTTTGGGTGAACCTCCGCTTTAGAACACCTGACAATGCTCCCTACATATTGGGCCTCTGTATGTACATGATATATGTTAGAAATATCTTATAAAATGACAACTTTGTGTAAATAAAAATGTGTTTTCAATTTCTTTCCTCATTTTTTTAAAACTTGTAGAAAAAAAATCATCAAAAAATGTTCAAAAGACTCATTATGCCTCATAGAATATAAGCTTGGGTGTTTACTTTCAAAAATGGGGTAATTTTTGGGGCTTTTCCACTGTCTTGGTGGTCCAGGGCCTTCAAAAGTGTCATGCCGCGTACACACGATCGGAAATTCCAATAAGAAAAGTCCGATGTGAGCTTTTGGTCGGAAATTCTAACCGTGTGTATAAAATATTTCCGATAGAAACTTTTTCCATCGGAAAAATAGAGGACCTGCTCTCAATCTTTTGTTGGCGGAAATTCCGACAGCAAAAGTTCGATGTGAACTTTTGGTCGTAAATTTCAACCGTGTGTAAGCATACACACGGTCGGAATTTCCGACCAAAAGCTCACATCGGACTTTTGCTGTCGGAATTTCCGCCAACAAAAGATTCAGAGCAGGTCCTCTATTTTTCCAATGGAAAAAGGTCCTATCGGAAAATCCCCTCGTCTGTATGCAATTCCGCATGCTCAGAATCAAGCAGAAGAGCCGAACTGTCTATTGAACTTCATTGATTTCAGCTTTTTGTACGTCTTGTATGTCATCGTGTTCTTGACAGTTGGAATTTCCCACAAGATTTTTGTGACCGTGTTTGAGCCAACATTCCATCAGAAAAAATCCATGGTTTTCTTGTCGGAATTTCCGATCATGTGTACGCGGCATAAGAGGTAGTCAAGAAATAATTTGTGTAATTTATGCTCCTTGAACACCTGATGGTGCTCCCTGCATGTTGGGCCTCTCTGTGTCGCCAGGCTGTGTAAAAGTCTCAAACATGTGGTATCGCCATGCTCAGGAAAAGTAGCAGAATGTATTTTGGGGTGTAGTTGCAAGTATACATATGCTATGTTTTAGAAAAAATGTGTTATTATGACAATTTTGTGAAAAGAAAAGCTAATTTTAAATTTTTAAAGAATTGGGGGAAAAAAATGACAACTTCCAAAAACTCACCATGCCTCTTTCTAAATATCTTGGAATGTCTACTTTCCAAAAAGGGGTCATTTGGGGGGTCTTTGTACTTTCCTGACATTTCAGGGCCTCAAGAAATTACATAGGCCGTCAGTGCATCAAGTGTGATCAACTTTCAGATATTGGCACTATAGCTTGTGGACTCAAAGTGCCGGTTCACACGGGGCAACACGACTTACAGCATGACTTTGCAAGGCAATTTGGAGGTAACTTCAGCGCGATTTTGAGCAACTTACAACGCGACTTAAAGTTGCCTCCAGGACAGGCGACTTTGGCTGTGGCCAATCACAGAAAAATCAGCTCTGTGGGAGGGAGGGGTTTACCTGGGTAAACTATTTTCTTTTCCTGTAAAGTTGCTTCAGTTAAGATGTAGATCTGACTTGGAGTAGTACAGGAACCTTTTCTGAAGTCGGAGCAACTTTCGTAGTGTACATTAAGACAGCTCTCATTCGCTTCAATGGCATTTCTTATGTCCAGTGACTTTGGGCAACTTGAGGTCTGACAAGTCCTGTAGTGTGAACCGGCACTAAAACTTTCACAAAGACCAAATAATATACACTGATTTGGATTATTTTAACAAAAGATATGTAGCAGTATAATTTTTTTGCCAACATTTATGAAGAAAAATGACTAATTGCAAAATTTCATAACAAAAACAAATAAAATTGTATTTATTTTTTTTACCAAATTTTCTGACTTTTTTCATTTATAGCGCAAAAAAATAAAAAACCCAAATCAAATACCACCAAAAGAAAGCTCTATTTGTGTGAAAAAAAGGACAACAATTTAATTTGGGTAAAATGTTGCATAACTGAGTGATTGTCATTCAAAATGTGAGAGCACCGAAAGGTGAAAATATGTCTGTTTAGGAAGGAGGTTTAGGTGCCCAGTGGGCAAGTGATTAATGATGCATTAACCACTTTTGGACCAAGCTTTTTTTTTTGTTGCTTGTTAAAGTATTAAGTATTTTTTGCTCGAAAATTATTTAAAACCCCCATACATAATGAAATTGTGAAATCCTTCGCGCTAAAACTATCAATGTGACTATAATAACAATGCTCAGATTGCAGCAAAAACTAATAGTGTTTACTATACACAAGTGAAGCATAAATATAAAAGTGAATATGCGCAAAAAAACACACATCAATCAATATCAAACATAGGTGATATAAATATAAATATAGTGAAAAAGTAGAAAAATCAATTAAAATAGAATAGAAAAGTCCATATGTGTTGGAAAAGTCCATATAATGCAAACGTGCAGTGCACAAAAGTAACTTTCAGTGAAGCTGTAAAGCTGGCGATAAAGTGCTAGTGCTCCTCCGTGCATTCAGCCTCTCAGGCCTCTCACCTTGGTGGCAAATATAAATGCCGTGATACTGGGTCAAACTAGCCCGTGCCACTCCCAACACACAGCCTCACAGGCCTCTCACCTCTCAGTAGATCAATATAAGCCTCCAAACAAATCCTCTGGGTAAATCCAAAGATAGTGGGTGACACCAGGAGCTATTCAATCATCTCTATGTCTTGTAGTACCCCTTCGCTGTATCACTCGGGGAAAACATAAAGAAAAATAGGCCTCCAATGGTGTAGTATGTCACAACGTATAAATTTATTAAAACAAAGTAATCTCCTTACATCAATAAAAAATCAAAGCAGGCATCAAATAAATAAGGCGGCATCTGCCATATATCTCACGTCACTTCCAGGTGTACGTCTGAATCCCTACGCGTTACGGCTCTCTTGCCTTCATCTGGGGACTAGTCCCCAGATGAAGGCAAGAGAGCCGTAACGCGTAGGGATTCAGACGTACACCTGGAAGTGACGTGAGATATATGGCAGATGCCGCCTTATTTATTTGATGCCTGCTTTGATTTTTTATTGATGTAAGGAGATTACTTTGTTTTAATAAATTTATACGTTGTGACATACTACACCATTGGAGGCCTATTTTTCTTTATGTTTTCCCCGAGTGATACAGCGAAGGGGTACTACAAGACATAGAGATGATTGAATAGCTCCTGGTGTCACCCACTATCTTTGGATTTACCCAGAGGATTTGTTTGGAGGCTTATATTGATCTACTGAGAGGTGAGAGGCCTGTGAGGCTGTGTGTTGGGAGTGGCACGGGCTAGTTTGACCCAGTATCACGGCATTTATATTTGCCACCAAGGTGAGAGGCCTGAGAGGCTGAATGCACGGAGGAGCACTAGCACTTTATCGCCAGCTTTACAGCTTCACTGAAAGTTACTTTTGTGCACTGCACGTTTGCATTATATGGACTTTTCCAACACATATGGACTTTTCTATTCTATTTTAATTGATTTTTCTACTTTTTCACTATATTTATATTTATATCACCTATGTTTGATATTGATTGATGTGTGTTTTTTTGCGCAAATTCACTTTTATATTTATACCCCATACATAATGGCCCAGATTCACAGAGCAATTACGCCTGTCTAACTGGTGTTAGACAGGAGTAATTTTAAATTTTGCGCGCCGTATCACTAGTTCGAATCCTCAAACCATGATACGGCGGCTTCGGGCTTCGATCCGAGAGGCTTACGTCTTCGTAAGCCTTCGGATCTACGCTGCGATATTTTTGCGGCCGCTGGGAGGAGTTTGCGTAGTTTTCATGCATCGGGATATGCAAATGAGTTTTTACGGCGATCCACGAAGATACGAGCGGTCTTCGCAATCGCTTACGTCTATTTTTTTTTTACATACTGTTAGACCAGCTTTTTGCTGGTCTAACGGTGCGTAGCCCATGTTAAGTATGGCCGTCGTACCCGCGTCGAATTTTATTATTTTTTTTTTTTTACGCAAGTCGTTCGGGAATAGAAATGTCCGTAAACGACGCTACTCAAACAACGAATGAGGTAACGACGTGATTTCGCGCAATGCACGGCGGGAAATTTGCGAACGGAGCATGCGCAGTTCGATTGCCGCGGGAACGCGCCTATTTTAAATGATTCACGCCCCCTACTCGCGCAGATGAATTGCGACGGGAGAAATACACTACGCCGCCGTCGTTTACTGGACAAAATCTACCTGGATTCCACGTAGAGCCAGGTAAAAAACGGCGGCGTAGTGTATTTCTGATACTCTACGATAGTCTAATTCTATCAGAATCTGGGCCAATATATATATATTTAGCAAAGACCCTAGAGAATAACTTGATGGTCGTTGCAATATTTTATGTCACACACTGTTTACATTTGTGGGCAAGATTTACATATGCGTTTTATTTGTGTGCGTGAGCACGCATGGACTGGGGCGCTTTAGAACATTTTTTTTTCTTATTTATTTTCTTATATTTTTTTATCCTGTCCCTTAAAAAAAATAAAAAATATCTGACCACTATTATTGGGTTTTTACATCGGAGACTTGATCGAAGCCAACTCTGGCTACGTTCAGGATTCCACACAGCCAACGGACGTGGCCGATGGGACGGGAGACCCGGGTAGAGCTGCAGTAGGCACTCCTTATGATAACGGCCAAGCGACTCATTAGCAGCATCGCTTGTTATAATGAGAGAGCCGACCACTAGCTTTAAAAAACTGTACCTGCTGCAGACAACCATTTCAACCAAATGAAGTGGAACTTCACTTTCTCAATCAACATTGATTATTTTTAATCCACATGCTGCTAGCGTTCACAATTGTGCGACTTTAAAATCATGTGATTTCCATTGCAACTTTACCCTGCAGTGTTCATGTGACTTTGACGCACTTTTAATGCCTGTGAGTTTGTGAAGACTTTGGCTTTGACCAATGTGATCGTTTTGTATGTGCTCTACAAAGTCCTTAGGCCGCGAACACATGAGGAGATTTATCCGATGAAAACGGTCTGACAGACCATTTTCATCGGACATGTCTGCTGGGCTATTTTGGTTTGATTTGTGTACAGTACACACGATCAAACCAGATTCCCCGCGGACAGACAGCGCGGTGACGTGGGAAGTAAAATACTTCCACGCATGCGTCGAATCCATTCGACGCATTCGGGGGATTTTTGTCCGCTGGTTAGGCGTACTAACCAGCGGACATGTCGGACAGACGGCTTTCCAGCAGACAAGTTTCTGAGCATGCTTTAAAACTTTTGTCTGCTGGAAACTGTCTTCTAGCCCGTACAGACGATTGAATCTGTCCGCTGAAACTGGTCTGCGGACCAGTTTCAGCAGATATATTCGATTGTGTGTACGCAGCCAGACATGTGCAGAATGGAAAAAAAAATTGTTGCTTTATTTTCAAACTAATTCCAAATTTTGAATTTGCATTGGTCGAAAATGTATTATAATTTTGTGTGTAGAATAGATGGTTGTTAAAGAGAAGGTCCAGCCTCCTTCAGAAAAAAAAATAAAGTCAGCAGCTACAAATACTGTAGTTGCTGACTTTTAATATTAGGACATTTACCTATCTATGGATCCTGCAATGTCAGCACCCCAGCTGATTTTTCCATCGGCTCTCAGGTGCTGCCACCACTATTGCTCCCTACTGCGCATGTGCGAAGTATGCTGCGCTTTCTGAATGACCCAGCGATGGGGGAAGGAGGGGGGGGCAAACTTCCAGGTGATCCACCTGCTCCCCCCTTTCCCCCGAAAGGTGCCAAATGTGACAATGGAGAGGAATCAGATAAGCAGAGCCAAGGAGGCCTCCAGATTCCACCCCCCATTTGAATAAGTAGGGGTACATAGTTAAAGGGAGCTTCCAGATTTGGATAAGCCCTCCGTCTGCAGACCCCACAACCACTGGCCAGGATTGTGGGGAAGAGGTCCTTTTTCCCCCCTGCCCCAAAGCACCCCCCATATTGAGGGCATGTGGCTTGGTATGGTTCAGGAGGGTTTGGCGCTCTTGCTCTGTGCAGTGGTTTTACACAGACTTCGCATCCCAGATCCTCCTCTTCTTGGGTCCCACGCCAGCTGTCCTGGCCTCTCCCTCCTGTCAGTGCCCCCACAGCAGGATGTTTGCTGTGGGGGCACCCAAGCAGGCATGCTCCCGACCCACGGCTTTGTGTGTCCATTCACACACAAAGCCATGGCTCGGCCCCAACCCCTCTGTCTTCTGATTGGCTCACTAGCTGTAATTGACAGCAATGGGAGCCAATGGCTCCTGCTGCTGCCAAAAGCCCATAAGGAGTGCGAGACCCCAGAGAGGCAAGGCTCTTGTGGTCATCGCTGGATCGAGAGGGGGCTCAGGTAAGTATTTGGGGGGTGCATGAAAGTTTAAAACCTTGTGACTTTAAAACCACTCTAATGTTTACAGAACCAAACCATTTATGTCTTTTGTATTTGCGTTGATTTCAGGTTAAAAGACTTAGTACAGCCAAAACTTTTTGGTGGGGCAGGTTTGATTATGCAGTGTCAAAGCAGAAAGCATAGTGAGAGACAGCATATTTTTTTTACTTCTTCTATCATTAAGATTTCTCCTTTGCGGACTTGATCTGTGTTTTAAGAAATACAAATGCAGCAGATGAGCATGTAGTGGCATAGCTGGAGAGGACACAGCAAGAAAATCATCCAAGAATTTCATCCACACAGAACAAAGCAATATCACTATAAGGACGTCACTAATGGGACAGAATTAGCATGTTTATATAGAAAACAGTCCATGTCCTATTTTTGATGAGGCGGATGTGGAAGGAGGGGGCTGCTTTCTTTTAAACATTTTGTAATATGTGCTAGTGTATGGAAATGAGGAATTCAAACATATTCACCACAACAATTTAGATATTTCATGATAATTAAGGTTTGTTCCTGTTTTTAATGTTGTAAACATGAGAATATGATGTAGTTACTTGCTGCTTAAACATTGCAGCACTACATACACCACAGGAATCTGACATGTCCAGGAAAGCAAACAGATCCTAGTAAGCGGAAGCCAAATATAGAAAACCACCAGACAGTACATTGTGCCATTAGTAATAAACTTTCATACAGGAAAAAAATGACACATGCTGGTACTCTTAGATGAAACCTTTGTGTATGTATAAGTTGTTTTACCAGCACATTCAATCAGGGCCGTTTGAAGGAATTTGGGGGCCAAAATAGGGCCCCCAAGCACCTCCCCTGCATGCAAAGCCTACGTTAGTGCTACACTATTTTTTTGCACCCATGTTCTTACTCCTCCCCCCTCCCTAGTTCCTATATTCTTACCTCCTCTTCTTTCCTGTAGGCTGCCGCTGTAGCGTGGCCGAGCTTCCTCCTGTCAGTCCGGTGTTCTATCATTATGGGTCCCCAGTCCTCTATCAGATAGTGCCCGGGCCTGGCACGGTACAGGAGATTCAGTTTCCTGTGTTCCCGGCCGGACTAAAAGGAAGTGAGCACTCAGTGTGCACTTCCTGTCAGTCCGGCTGGGAACAGGAAACTGAATCTCCTGTACCACGCGCGGTACCCGCCCGGACTGACAGGGCTCCAGGAGGAAGGAAGAGAAGCTCGGCCACGCTACAGCCTGGAAAGTAGACATGTGCATTTGTTTTCGTTAGAATGCATTTTCGTCTGAAAATCGGGTATTTTCGTTACCGTTTTAACGAACGAAAGCGCAAGAAACGAAAACCGAAAGATCCGACATAAAAAATGATTTATTTTAGTTTTCGTAAGATCCGATGATTTTCGATGCTTTGTCGAATTTTCATTGTTTAATTCGACAAAGCATCGAAAATCGCCGCTTTGAATACAGTGAATAGGTTGAAATTGAACAACGAAAATTAGACGATTTTCGATGCTTTGTCGAATTTTCGTCGTTCAATTCCTACCTGTTCACTGTATTCAGTGAATACAGTGAATATAGGTAGGAATTTAACGATGAAAATTCGACAAAGCATCGAAAATCGTCAAATCATTCAATTTCTACCTATTCACTGTATTCGTTTTCGATGCTTTGTCGAATTTCTACCTATTCACTGTATTCAGGATGACGATTTTCGATGTGAAGGCTTTGTCGAATTGAATGAAGAGAATTCGACTAAATAAATTTATTTTCCAAACGAAAAAAGTTCAAAAAAAAAAATCGAAAGAGAAATATCAAAATATTCCAGTCTGCACATGTCTACTGGAAAGGGTGGAATCCTGTGTGGCTTGGGCCAATCCTTTGGAAGGCCACAATCCGCCCGTCCTGGATGGTCGTGAGGATAAAAACAATGGTGTCGTCAGCACGCCGTTCCTCCCTAAATAGCAGACTTCATCCAGTTGAAGTTTGCTATTTAGCGGCGTGCTGACGACTTGTAGACCATCCGGACGGGCGGATTGTGAGAGCTTACTATTTATATGCTTCCAAAGGATTCATTGAGACCAAGCTTGAGATACACACAGGATTCCACTAATACCCGTTAAGGCAATCCAGCCTGCTGTGCTGTTGATGCTCACGATTATTATCCATCTGGTAAGCAGATGAGGCTCTCTTCTGTCCTGCAGTATCTCAGGGATATTTCAACTCACTGAACTTCAGCTTTTTACGAACTGTCAATTCAGTATATTGTCATACATCACTCTATCAATGCACATTTTGTTATCACTTCACTATCTACCCAATTTACAATCTACCTCTGTATTCTGACGATTTTCAATGCTTTGTCGAATTGAATGAAGAGAATTCGACTAAATAAATTTATTTTCCAAACGAAAACAAAAAAACGAAACAAAATATTCCAGTCTGCACATGTCTACTGGAAAGGGGAAGTTGGGGGCCACAGGCCAGCTTGGGGCCCCAAGCAATTGTTTGTTTTGCCTGTCCTGTAGCAACGGGCCTGCATTCAATGAGAATTTACAATACATTAAGTTGGGCTAAAGCAGCTTCAATGTACTATATTGCTTCCTCTATCTCTTCTTTTCTTTTTCTCTCTCTGGCCTCAGGAAAAAATTTTGATGTAATAAAAATACTATATGTAATTGATAAAATATTTCATAATAATTCTGATTTTGATGAGATAGGATTGTGGTGAAGGACATTGGAAAAAAATCTGGAATGGTCGGTTCTGTCACTTTTATTATGACTTGCTAAAGTTCTTAGAAAGTAAGAAAACAATGAATAAAAATTGTTTTTTATTTAGTTGAAAACTCATGTTACATTAATATGTTATAGAATAATACCCAAGCAATGTCCATTAACTCTATAAAGTCTTATTAAAGAGAAGTATGTTTTTTTTCTTTTCTTTTAGAAATCATACTTAGCTAGGTGGATGCGGTATCAGTCCAATGCTGCATCTGTCCCCTGACGGCTCTAAGACTGAGAATTAAACTATATCAAAGACCACTAATCACTCAGTTCTCTGTGCTTCTTGAGCAGAGAGCTGGTGGCTGTCAGTCACCGCTGTCTGCTCTTCCCCTCCCGCACTCACTGGAGCACTGGGCCGTGGAGGGTTGCGATCGTTCGATCTTCATGATCGCAATCTTTCCCTGGGTCGTCTCTGTGAAGTCAGCCGACAGGGAGCCTGCTGTTGGCGGAAAACTTGTCACAGGAGTGCAGAATGAACTACAGTCCTGTGAACCACAGGAGAAGTACAGCCAAATAAACTTTGGCTATACTTCTCCTTTCAATAAAGAGTTATTTTATTTTTAAAAACAGATAAGCCGGCTCAAAGTGTGAGTTATGCTGGCGTATCACTGATATGCCGGCGTAACTCTACCTGAATCTGGCCCATAGTAGGGCCCAGACAAAATAGTGCACATTTAGTTTTTTTTTTAATCCTACAAAAACACACTGCCACTGATACAAAATAAAAAATAAAAAAAAAGCATATTTTTTTTTAAAACCTACATAAAATATGCTGACCCGAACACAAATCCTGACACTGACCTAGATCAAACCTTGATCTAGCTATTTTTTTAATTGAAAAAAATATATATTTTACTTTTTTTACACACTTTTGTTTGTTTACATCTTTTTTTCGCACAACCCAGCAGGGCTGCTATCAAAATATTAAATGTTCAGTCATGGGGTGGTGCCTAGTGCTTTGCTGTTGCTCCCCATAGGAATGCCCATAAATTGGGCTTCAGTCTGGGGTGGACCTACAACATAGCACAAATAGATTTTTTTTTTATTTAAGCCATAAAGGGTCACAGATCATATTTTTAGGTCGTTATAATTCTTACTTCTAATAGAGTGTACAATATGACAGAGGCACCTGTTTTATGTTCTAGCTTCCCATTGCCTTCACAACCCCACCTTATGAGTTATTAAAAGTAGAACATGTGTGCTGCAGCAAGAAATTACACTAGTACTTATATGTAAAAGTTGAGGATCTGTGCTATGTAGATAATAAAATTGTATAGCCTGAAGCTAAATTGATAAGCAGCAACTAATCTGTGAACTAACAGTGTACAAAGTTTGGAAAATAAATAGTAGCGCTAAATCAGGTGAAGTTAAATTTCTGTGACAAGTGTCACTGAAAGTATAACAAATAAAATATATAAACTAAACTCGTGAAATAAAGGGATATATAAATACCCTGTAGTGCATCTACTAAATCAAATCAGTAATTGCAAAAACATATATGCAGTTCTGAAATATGAGATGCCACTGAAGGAACATATCAAGTGCAAATATCACAAATTAATAAAAAGCTGTGAAGCAATTAAACAAAAAGTGCTAGATCTTAAATCTACTTATAAAAAGAGGAAATACATGTGAGCCGGTTATTTGAATAAACGGTGACATAAACAGTGAATGTCCATCAGGTGAATTAGATAAGAAAGTCCATAAAGTTGTATCATGTATTAAACACCCGTGCAAACTCCAGATGACTGTACTCTCGTGATGCCGTATGGAACCCAGTGTGAATCCACCACCAAAACCAATTACTGTAGTCTGCTTACCAGATCCTATGGTCCTAATGGGCCGAGTTCAGCATGTAATACACCCAGCAGGGGAATGGTGTCAGCTACATCCGTAGTGAGGTATAACGTCAAATGGACTCCAAAAATAAATCTTTCTCATTGGCAATTCATTCATGCAAAGAAGAAGAAGCCTCACATAGCGTAAAACCAAAGGTGATTTATTTTAAATCGTAAAAAACAGTAAAAAACCTCACATTTCTGTAAATCAAGATAAGCCTTGAGCCTGTTGCGCCGGGCCGGACGCTAAACAGGCAAACCCGTCCGTATAGAGATCAAGCAAATGAGGGTGATGTCGGAGCGAGCGGCGTGTCACTGTTTATTCAATTAACCGGCTCACATGTATTTCCTCTTTTTATAAGTAGATTTAAGATCTAGCACTTTATGTTTCATTGCTTCACAGCTTTTTATTCATTTGTGATATTTGCACTTGATATGTTCCTTCAGTGGCATCTCATTTTTCAGAACTGCATACAGTATATGTTTTTGCGTTTACTGATTTGATTTAGTAGATGCACTACATGGTATTTATAAATCCCTTTATTTCACAAGTTTAGTTTATATACCGTATTTATCTGGCTATAACGCGCCCCGGCGTATAGCGCGCACCCCCAATCTAGAAGGAAAACTCCTGGAAAAATAAATACTTACAGTTTGGATGCCCCTCGTCGATGTCTTGCCCGCCGTCCATCGGCGGCCTTGTCCGGTCCGGCGTCCTTCTGCGGCCATCGTGGTGTCCTCCGCGCTCAATCCCTGCTTCCCGCGCTGTGTTTGAACCACTCTGCCGACATATACCGAGCGCAGTACACTCGGATATAGTCGGGCAGGCTCGGCTCCTCTCGCGTAAAGGACGTACAGGACGCACAGGACGTGACCTCGAGTGGAGCCGAGCCTGCCCGACTATACCCGAGTGTACTGCGCTCGGTATATGTCGGCTCAGTAGTTCAAACACATTGCGGGAAGCAGGTATCGGCATATATCGCACACCCACGATTTTGCCCTGATTTTTAGGGCAAAAAAGTGTGCGGTATACACTGATTAATACGGTATTTTATTTGTTATACTTTCAGTGACACTTGCTGGATCCCCTCATCCCAGTCATCCGAGTCCAGGCCCGGAATGTCGCTCTGCCAGCTTTGGAAGAGCTGCGCAGTTGGACTTCCGGCCGAGGAGGAGATCCTAAGATACAAGGAGGAGAAGATACGGTCGGCAAATTGGAAAGACAGGTAGGATTCTATACTGTGGGAGGCCACCCTTGGGGCGTGGGGAAATTGCGTCTGGATAGCTTAGCGCAACTGCAGGAATCTAAAAAACATCCAAGAAGGCAACCGAAATTTGGCCTTAAGGGTATCATAGTGCAGGAAAGTAACAGCCGGCATCACATGCTGCACCTTGGTAATTCCAAACCTAGCCCATACGCTGGGATCAGGGATCTTCTGCAAGTGGGGAACTCATGGATTTCCCCATGATGGAGCATGGGGGGAGATCGTTTGAGAGGGGCAAATGGATTTCGACATCTGTTTCCAAACTCTACCTGTAGTTTTCATGGACACGTTCATACTAGCATGTGCCTTCGGCCCCCTTAACACAAGGTTACTCAATGCAGCATACGATCCCAGAATAGCCGCTTCTAGGGCGACCACCGGGTTTGACTCAGCCTGTGCAAACCACCAACGGTTGGTCATGAGGACCGCAGCCCAGTAGTATTGGCTAAAACAGGGAAGGGAGAAACCCCCTTCATTAATGGTAGCTGTAGTTTCGATTTAGCTGTTCTGGGGGTACCACCCGCCCAAATAAAATTACTAAGTACTGGAACTAACAAAAAAGGCATCAGGGATAGGGACCAGGGGTGTTCCTGAACACATAGACAAATGTAGGGAGAAAGGTCATCTTTATAAGATTAACCCTGCCCACCAGGGAGTGGGGCAACGATTTCCACTGCTGGCACTTTAGGATCAGGTGTTGTAGTACACATTATCCTCTAGATAGAGGGAGGGATTGGCCTGTATGTCTATGCCCAGGTACCTAAACCTTGACACCCACGTCAGCTGGGAACCAGTCCGAGGAGGGGGCTGCTGTGGCATCTGGGATAGGGAAAAGAGGACCAACTTCGACCAGTTGATGTTGATGCCGGAGAATACCCCAAAGCCGTTTATCAGGGTCAGAGCCGCGTTGAGGGACCCCAGGGAATGAGACAGATACAACAGGGCGTCGTCCACATACAATGAGATTTTCTCCCAGATAGGCCCTACGCAGATACCCGGTATCAGAGGGGATGTCCTAACTAGAATAGCCAAGGGCTCCATGGCCAAGGCAAAAAGGCCTGGGGGCAACGGGCTTCCCTGCCTAGTGCCCCGACTGAGAAGGAACGGTGAAAAGTGAATCTCATTCGTTCTAACCCTGGCCATATGGGACCCATACAGCAGTCAAATCCAGGAAATGAAGTTTGGACCAAAGCCAAACTTGCCCAGAACCTGCCATAGGAAGGTCCACTCAACTGAGTCAAAGGCCTTTCCGCATCGAGGGACGCCACCACCCCAGGGGGTGTAGTTTCTTTTTGAGGCATTATTTGGGGAATCCTTCTTCCCTCCATTTCCTATATGCTTACTCTAATTCAGAGGAACACACCCCTATGGTTGATTATTTATTAATCCCTGGGGTGACAGTATGCTATGACTATAATGTGGACTATTCATACTCATAACATCCCACTGTAGTCTTACTAATTTGGATGCAACCGTGGTGTCATTTTTTTATACAGTGGGCCAGATTCACATACACTTAATATTGCGCTGCGTAATCGAAATACTCTACGTTGCCGTATTTTACCAGGCTCTACACCGAATCCTGGTAGATTTTTGCCCGTACGCTACGGCGGCGTAGTCTATTTCTCGCCGCGTAATCGAAATACATGATTAGGGGGTGTGAAGCATTTAAATTAAGCGCGTCCTCGCGGCGATCGAACTGCGCATTCTCCGTTCAGAAATTTCCCGCCGTGCATTGCGCGAAATCACGTTGTTACGTCATTCGTTGTTTGAGTAGCGTCGTTTACGAACATTCCTATTCCCGGACGACTTACGTAAAAAATAATAAAAGACGTCGGAAAACGTAGAAATTCGACGCGGGAACGACGGCCATACTTAACATGGGCTGTCTAATATTAGAGCAGCAAAAAGCTGGTATAGTGTTACGCAAATAAAAGATGACTAAAGGTGCCGTAAGAGATTGCGATTGAAGATCGTAATTTCGGGGATCGCCGGCAAAAGCTCATTTGCATACCCCGACGCGGAAAATTATGGGAAGTCCACCCAGTGGCCGCAATTTTATTGCAGCGTAGATCCGAAGGCGTACAAACACGTAATCGAGTCGAATTGAAGCCCGCAGCCGTCTATTCATGGTTTGAGGTTTTCGACTAGCTAAAAAACGCGCGTAATTTGAAATTACTCCAGTCTAACACCAGTTAGACAGGCGTAATGGCTCTCTGAATCTGGCCCTGTATGTTTGTCTTGTTGGACACAAAACATAACTGCCTTCACTGTTGAAGACAAGGAAAATGTGCCTAAAAATTGTAAGGCCTCGTACACACGAGGGGATAAGTCCGCTGAAAACGGTCCGATGGACCGTTTCAGCAGACATCTCCGCTCGTGTGTATGGGCTAGCGGACAGATTTCTCCACCCGACAGATTTCAAAGCATGCTTTGAAATCTATCCGGTGGAATCTGTCCGCCCGACATGTCTGCTGGTTAGTACACTTACCAGCAGACATGTCGTCCCCCACCGCCGCCGCGCCGCCGCCGAATGGATTCGGCGCATGCGCGGAAGTGTTTAACTTCCTGGTGCGGTGACGTGGCGGCGTCAACGTCACCGCCACGTCACCGCGCCGTCCGGTGGCGGGGAATTTGATCCGATGGTGTGTACACGCCATCGGATCAAACTCCCGATCGGACATATCCGATGGAAATGGTCCGCGAACCGTTTTCATTTGATATGTCCGATCGTGTGTACGAGGCCTAAGAGATATACCCAGCCTAATCTCTTAGAAAGTTGAGTCAGCTACAGTGTTGGAATATCCAGTTGGTTTATAGGAGGGTATTTGCCATAAAAGAAGAAGAACTGCTAACATTTATGATAGGGGCATATTTATGAAATGTAGAAGAATCTGAAGGCATTCACCTGTCTTTCATTGACATTTGCTCTGCAAAATGTAGTAACAATTTAGCTCCATGGTAGAGAGCAACAGGCAATGCATATTAGAATAAAAATAATGTTCACCATCAGCAGAGGAGAACATTGTACAGCAACACTGTACAATAAGAAATTGGTGAATGTTATTGTTATGCAGTGTTAATTTTGTCGCCAGCTGCATGTTTTCAGTGGCAAAAGCAAAGCGAAAGTTAAATTCAGTTTCAATTCAGATGACTAAAATACGACTAAAACTAAAATGGCATTTTAGTCAAAAGACTCTGACTAAAACTAAATTGAAATTTGACATCAGAACTAACAGTGGTCAAAAAGCTAATTTCTTGTTTGTTTACGAAATTTTATTTATAAAGATTTTACTTGATACTTGTTTTCATTATTAACAAAGAACTGTTAAAGTTTTTAAATTCAGGCAATATGTGCAATGCCATTTACAGTTTT
Organism: Rana kukunoris; assembly: GCA_029574335.1. Lineage (NCBI taxonomy): Eukaryota > Metazoa > Chordata > Amphibia > Anura > Ranidae > Rana > Rana kukunoris. The sequence goes on from CM056049.1 coordinate 263,607,177, forward strand.
TTTTTTTTTTTTTTTATGTTTTGTTTGTCAAAAAGTTATATTTTTGTTTGTTTATGATACTGGAGATTTTAGTTGACTAAATTGTACTGGAGAATTCAGTTGGCTAAACAATAAAAATAAAATAAAATACGACAAAAACTAAAACAAAACGAAAGAAAATTCCTTGCTCAACTTACTGGGAATTTTGACATGCATTGCCCTTCAATGTGCTGCTTGCTGCAAAGACCAGTTATAGGTGGGACAGTGGCCATTTGGTTGTACTGCTGAAAAACTAAAACAATTCCATTGACTAAAATACAACTAAAACTAAAATAAATTTTGGCCAAAAGACTAAACTACGATTAAAACTAAAATGCCATTTTAGTCAAAGGACTATAAGTAAAACGCAATCAAAAATGTAATGTCAAATCTAACACTGTTTGTATGTAGGTTTATTGAGCTGTTCCTTTTCAAACAGACTGGAGTGTATGAGCAGGGTTGAGCTTCCAATAACACCAAATAACTGGTGCAGCTTGCTTTAGCTTTACCTATCTTTTAAGGATGCTTTGTATGCTTGCATTGATACTTGACTGCCACAGATATTAAAAGGGACACTCAAATTGTCTTAAACTCCAAACAAAGCCCAAATAAAGCTGACCTTCAAGAGAAGAGCTTTCATAATCCCTGACAGACCATGTCTGCTACCTCCACCCCATTTCTGCAGCTTCTTTCAACCTTTTTTGCCATTTGACACTTGTGGGAGTGTCAGATTCCTTTGGTCCCCATCACAAGTTGTGGTTTCTTCCATATGCCACTGCAGGACTCTGAGGATTGAAACATGGCTCAAAGCAGAGCACTTTCAGAGATGTTGAATGCTGAATACATTGAATAAATACATTGACAGATGCTGCAGCACTTGGAAGTATTGAACTTCATTTTTTTCAGCACGTCGTTGTGTTTTACGTCACCGCGTTCTGATACGATCGGTTATTTATCCGATGGTGTGTGGGCATGATGGACCATCAGTCAGCTTCATCGGTTAACCGATGACAACAGTCCATTAGACCATTGTCCTTTGTTTAACCTATTGTGTGTACAAGGCCTTAGACTCCTCAGACTTAAGTTTTTTATAAACCCTTTGATTTTTACAGTATTTCACTATGTCATACCCTGCTCTTTATTGGGAGCTTTGACTATATAGCTAGCTTCCGGCTACCGGCTGCCGGCTGCCTAAGCATTATTATTTTGAGACACATGGGGATTCTTAAATACGGCTGCTTGTTTTAGTTGGATTATTGAAAACTGGTTAACTACTTCAATACCGGGCTTTTATACCACCTCCATACCGGGCCTATTCTGACACTTCTCTCCTACATGTAATAATCATCATTCTTTTGCTAGAAAATTACACAGTACCCCCAAACATTATATATGTTTTTTTAGCAGACACCCTAGGGAATAAAATGGCAGTCATTGCAACATTTTATCTCGCACGGTAATTACGCAATCATTTTTCAAACACCTTTTTTTTGTAAAAAAATAGTTTCATGAATTAAAAAAATAACAAAACAGTAAAGTTAGCCCAAATTTTTGTATTATGTGAAAGATTATGTTACACCGAGTAAATAGATACCCAACATCACGTCACGCTTTAATCATGCGCACACTCATGGAATGGCGCCAAACTTTCGGTACTTAAAAATCTCCATAGGCAACGCTTTATTTATTTTTTACAGGTTACCAGTTTAAATTTACAGAGGAGATCTAGTGCTAGATTCATTGCTGGCACTCTAACGCACGCGGCGATACCTCACTTATGTGGTTTAAACGGCGTTTACATATGTCGGCGGGACTTACGTGTGCGTTCGCTTCTGCGACAGGGGCGTTTAAATTTTTTTTTTTTATCTTTTTTTTTTTTTTTTGAATTATTATTAATTTATTTTTCCACTTTTTTTCAATTTTTTTTCCACTTTTATTCCTATCACAAGGAATGTAAACATCACTTGTAATAGGAAATGTGTGTGACAGGTCCTCTTTAAGGAGAGATGCGGGGTCAATAAGACCTCACATCTCTCCTCCAGGCTGGAAACCATGAGATTGGTGAAAAAAAATTCACCGATCTCATGAATGGTGGCTTACAGCCGCAATCGCGGCTTTGTTTACTTACGGGGACCCGGGCGTGAAGTCATCACATCGCGCCCGGTCCTCCGACGGTCATAGAGATGACTGGTGACCATCTGGTCACCAGTCATCTCTATGCTTCCTGCCGACGCCGACGATTCATCCTCCGGGCCCCCAAAGGCACGGGAGAGCCCGGAGAAGCACCAGATGGCGGCGGGAGGGTGGGGATGTCCCCTCCCGCGGCCTGTAAGAACAATCAAGCGGCGGAACCGCCGCTATGATCATTCTTAGATTGTGCAGAATCGCCGGCTGAAGAAGAGGACATCTGGATGATGCCTCTGGCTGCAGGCATCATTCAGATATCCATCCGCAAAGCCAGGGCCACTTAGGATGGTAGATCCCATCTCTGGCCGTCAATTGTCTATGGCCGGGTATTGAAGTGGTTAATGTTATTAAAATTACTGTTTTTGGGGGAAACACCAAAAGGAGGGGGGATACAATGTATTATTCAGTTCAGTTTACATTCTGCGAGGAGTACTGCACATTCCTCATGTAAAAAAAAGGAAAAAAAAAAAAAATCCCACCAAACCCCACAAGCACAAAGCACTACCTCATTAAATAGGGTTTTCTTCTGTCCAAAAAAACGGAGCTTACCGCAGACGGATGTTAACGGACGTTAGGGAATGCTCATCCGCTAACGGACGCTAACCCATAGGGAAGCATTGAGGTCCGTTAACGGACGTCCAAAAAACGGACAAACTGAACGGACGTGTGAAAGGGCCCTAATGGACCTGGCACAACACTCTAAGGCTGCTTTCCCACTGGGGTTTTACCATCATTTTAGCGTCGCTATTCGGGTGCGCTTTTAACCCTCGTTAGTAGCAGAATAAAGGGTTAAATGCACCTGTGTTTGTAGCACAAAAGCGCCTGAAAAATGCCCCAGTGTAAAATGGGCCTAACCCTTTCCCTGCTCTCCTCTCTCCCCTCACTTTTCTATATTCCTCCTTAATCACCTACCCTTCAGCTCCTCCTATATATACTTTATCCTCCCCACCAGTCTCCGTGCACTCACATTCACCACCACCTCTCCTTTCACCTCCCTTTCCCCCTTTCCCTCTCACTTTCCTCATCCTTTAGACACTCCCAATAGCCTCACCCTATATTCCACCCTGTTATTAAAATAAATATACCTTAGTGCACTCTGAAGATTATCCACAAGCATAAAGCAGAGACATAGTCAAGATAGGGTACCTAATAATTTGTGAATTTATCTCCTGTTATCGTCAAAGGGAATGCTAAATAAAAAAAAAAAAAAAAAAAACATTGGACAGAAATATTGGCAGGACCACAGCAGAGACCAGGGCAGGTGGAGCACTAGAAAATTTACAAAACAAGTTTCCAGTTACAAGGAATCCATAGGTCAAAGGTTAGAATGGGTCAGATTTAAGAAAACCAGTAGTAAGAGGGTAGCAAGGTCCAGGCAAATTGGCAAGGGGGTAGCAAGGTCCAGGCAAGCAGGCACCATAAATTATTTGAGAAAGGACAGAGAGACAGAAATATAGGAAGAATGAACAAGAACTAAGCAATGCCAGCATTAAAGAGAAACTACACTTACAAAAATGACAATATATGTGACAGCTACACTAACCATTTTATACCTGCATTTAATTAATGTTAGCTTTCAGTCTTAAAGCAGAGCTCCACCCTAAAGTGAAACACACGCTGATCGGAACCCTCCCCCCTCCGGTGTCACATTTGACACCTTTCAGGGGGAGGGGGGTGCAGATACCTGTCTAAAGACAGGTATTTGCACCCACTTCTGGCCCAGCATTCTCAGGCAGAATGCAGGCATGTCGTCACCTCCCGTCGCCCCCCGTTGTGTGCTGGGAACACTCGGCTGCCAGCACATAGCGGGAGCCAATCGGCGGGCGCAGCGCGACTCGCAAATGCGCCGTAGGAAACCGGGCAGTGAAGCCGGAGCGCTTCACTTCCTGGTTCCCTTACCGTGGATGGCGGGGGCAGCAGAGTGACGAGTGATCGCTCGTCCTCTGCTGCGGACGGCGCTGGAATCCAGGACAGGTAAGTGTCCTAATATTAAAAGTCAGCAGCTGCAGTATTTGTAGCTGCTGGCTTTTAATAATTTTTTTGAGCGGACATCCGCTTTAAGAAGTTTCAAATGTTTCTAAAACGGGAAAAATGTAAGTAGTACTCCAGGAAAAATCTACTTTAAAAAAAAAAAAAAAATGTGCCAGTTTATACTTGAAATGCATGCTTGAGAAAGGAACGCGCTCTGTCATACACAAGCGCCAGCTCTGAAATGTCGTCGCATCTTAGTGACGTCACCGCGGCTTAGGTTGTGCTCCATACCTCGTCCACAACGCTGTAGCATACCAGCTGGCCTCTGCTACAGGACCGATGGACCGGATACAGTGAGACACGAGAGCACCTGCAATCAACACACTCAGCGCGGAAGGACACCACATGAAGGACTTTCTAAACATGCCAGATTCACACTACCTATTTGTAAGTGGATGCTGTAACCTATGAATAATTAAAGCTTTTTTGTCTGCTAACCTGGAGGCGTCTTCTCTCTTTTTATCTTTTACATATATTGGAGTTCTGCTCTCGTCTCCCCTGCTTGTAAAGGCTTGCCCCGGATTACAGATTAACACCATCTGCTTTGCATTGGACAGCACTCTCCTCTTACCTTCTTAATGCTCCAGTCCATTCCCAGGTTTTATTTTTATTTTTATTTATCTATTTATCTGTCCTCAGGAGGTTCTTCTTTTGTAAAACGATTATTTTCTAGCTGCATTTTTTTCACTGTTTCACAGCGCCACTATCCCATTTTTTTTATGGATTCATTGATATGACCCTTCCTTGTCATTAAAGTGTTTGTTTACTGCAATTTGAAGTTCCTTCTTCTCTGCTTTATATAAGAAAACATTAATAACAGTAAATAAATCCAATGTGCAAACAGGTATTATCAGCAAAGGTTCTGATAGGAGCCCTGTTGGAATTGTGCATGTGCATGTACCCAGATAAATAGAAGTATTTATAGAGATACCACCAGGTAAATGTTGAAGTTAAGTTGCAGGAGCCCCTGAGGATTATGTGGCATCTGTATTTGTGTCAGAGACCTGAAGACAAGATCTGTGGTGATGAGCAGACAATCTAGTAAATACCCAACCGGCCTGGAACACAGTCCTAGTTACAGTATCTGGCGATAATTGTCCTTTCTGAACTGATATTAGTAGCATAGACAGGACACATAAATGAGACCTTCTCTCTTTCTCTCCACTTCTTCCTTCCAGGAACTTTTCCTAACAACCCAGAGACAGGAAGGTACATATTGTAATGCGCTGTTAATGCATCTTTTGTGTAAGTGTTTTTAACAGATTTTATATTGTTACTAATAAACGTTAATACATTTTTTGGAGTATCCCTTTGGTCTGTTCTATGCTATTACGTGAGTATTTTCATTAAGAATGCATTCATACTTTACCTATGTACCAAGTGGTCAAACTCCATGATAAAAGCACTACAAGAGATAAGACAAGAAACTTACAGATCTTCAACAAAAAAAGACCAGCCTGTGGTTGTAAATTAGATAAATACATTTGCCTAGGCATTCATGAACTAGAATCTGAATATGTTTCTGTGCCCTGGATCCAGGGCATCCAGGGCACAGTTAGCTCTTTAATGGTATAGTATTGCAACGTTTGTTGCCCATTATGGAAATACTAATGTGTGGTTTACACAAACATCTCATATGTTATTTTAGTACCACTTATCATTTTAAATGCAATACCAAAAATAATAATTTCAGACAAGTAAATCTAGACTTGAAGTACCATTCTGCTGCACTGAGCCCAAAAGGTGGGTTTATTTCAAACCATAAATTCTATATAAAATCCAAAGCATTTCAAGTGCTAATCTCTGCCCCCTTAATGGGGACTGCAACACAGCATAAAAAGTAAAAAAAATATCACTAATAAATAACTTTTATACGTATCACTAATAACTTTTATGCATACCAAGGATATAAAATAAATAAAGTTTATAAAACATCATATAGTACAGTGCAGTGATATATACCTCAAAAAAACATTTAAAGTGATCATAATAACATAGCGTCAATGAAAACATAAATGAAGATACAATTGCAATGGTGTCCTTTGCTTACATACAAAAATAAATCCAATAGTGATACAAAATAAACATATGTGAACAGAAATAAAGTAATAATATTTGTTCACAGAAGAGAGCATTAAAAAGGTCGAATTGGACACATTGGCCCAGATTCACAAAGCACTTACGCCAACGTAAATGGAAATTTGCGCCGGTAAGTGCAAATGTGCGCCGGCGTATCTGTGCGCCGTACCCACAAACCAACATATGCCTAAAAACTGGCCACCCTACGCCGACGTAGCTGACTTACGCCGGCGTAACGTGGGCGCACTTTTCGTCTGGACGCATGTTGCTGCACCCATTGATTAGGTATTCAAATATGCAAATTAGGGAAATACGGCGATTCACGAACCTACGTGCGCCCAGCTCATGCTACTCGAGGTGCGTGAATGTTTTACGTCTGGCGTAAAGTTATTCCCCATAGATGAGGCACAACCCAGCAATAGACATGCAAAGGTCTGCCCCAGAGAACAGGCCAGCGTATTGGGTGTAGGTTACGTTCACGGCGTACTTAGTGATCCGGCGTAGCTTAGGCAGTGGTGCCGGCATTGTTGTGAGCATGCGCAAAAGGGTGCTGTTTCATGCGTCCACGTCACCGCAACGTCACGGTGCATGCGCAGTTCATGATACACCGGGCGTAAAACACTGCACCATACTCGGACCATCATTTGCATGCTCACTCCCACTTCCACCTATGCCGGCCTGCGCCTTCGAAACTTACGCCACGCCGCCGCAGCATTGGGAGCAATAGCTTGTTGAATGCGGTGCTTGCCTCTCTGCGCTGTGTCGGCGTAGCATATGGCGTTTGCGATACGGCGGCGTAATGTGCGCCCAACTCTCTGTGAATCTGGGCCATTGTTTCTGTTCGCTTCTGTTTATTGAACATTTTGTATCGCTTAGGTTAATTTTTGTACGTAAGCACATGATACCATTGCAATTTTGTCTTTATTTATGTTTTCATTGACACTATAGTGGAGAATGGTTTTCGAAAACTGGTGCACACAGCATTGGGGACAGCTGTGCATAGTAAACAATCAGTTTCTAACTCCAGCTTGTTCAGCTAAGCTTTGAAATTAAGCCACCGTTCGCACTGCTGAGATTTGTAATGCGTTTCGACAGTTCCAAATCGCATGACAAGTCGTTCCCAATGTCGGCAATGGAACCATTCAAATTGCTGTGTCTCATGTCGTGATCTAATATATATATAAGATATAAAAATAAAGCATGAATGCAAAAATTAAACATGATAAACATAATAAGCATATACAAATATATATACAGTATCTAAAAGTATGAAAACCGAATAAAAAATGTATGTCTTTCATGCTAAAATCATGCTAAAAATAAAAACTATGGCCCAGATTCACAGAGCAATTACGCCTGTCTAACTGGTGTTAGACAGGAGTAATTTCAAATTTTGCGCGCCGTATCACTAGTTTGAATCCTCAAACCATGATACGGCGGCTTCGGGCTTCGATCCGAGAGGCTTACGTCCTCGTAAGCCTTCGGATCTACACTGCGATATTTTTGCGGCCGCTGGGAGGAGTTCGCGTCGTTTTCATGCGTCGGGATATGCAAATGAGTTTTTACGACGATCCACGAAGGTACGAGTGTCCCTCGCAATCGCCTACGTCATTTTTTGGCTACGTAATGTTAGAGGAGCTTTTTGCTGGTCTAACAGTGCGTAACCCATGTAAAGTATGGCCGTTGTTCCCGCGTCGATTTGAAAATATATATTTTTTTTAACGTAACTCGTTCGGGAATAGGAATGTACGTAAACGACGCTACTACGACGTGACGACGTGATTTCGCGCAATGCACGGCGGGAAATTTGCGAACGGAGCATGCGCAGTTCGATCGCCGCGGGAACGCGCCTATTTTAAATGCTTCACGCCCCCTACTCGCGCAGATGGATTGCGACGGGAGAAATACACTACGCCGCCGTCGTTTACTGGACAAAATCTACCTGGATTCCACGTAGAGCCAGGTAAAAAACGGCGGCGTAGTGTATTTCTGATACTCTACGATAATCTAATTCTCTGTGAATCTGCCCCTATGAGTGGATGAACATGGGACTTATAGTATAATGGAGATAAATGACATCAATGATATAAATTATATACTGTACATAAAAATAAAACATAATAATATAATTTGCTATTTTTTTTCACACTGTATGGGCTTAAATTAGTGATGTGCATTTTGAAAGTATAATTTAAGTAAAGCAGTATTTGGGAATGTAAATGTAAGTTATTATGTGCACTAGTTCAACATAGATTATAAAAATCAACTTACATGTTAAATAATTTCTGGTTCCAGACATGTCAGCCGAAGTTAGTGGAATCTTCAAAGGAAGACGTTACCCTGTAAGGCAGAGTTAAATTTCCTAAGCTCATGTTTTCAAGTTACCGGTAGCTCAACAATTTTCCTCTTTGTTACAGTATTTAAAGATTCATTCAATCCAATGAGTTTTCCATACGTTTAATTAATTATTTACATTTATAGACATTCATAACACTTTCTCAGAACTCTACAACCACTGTATGATAGCCAGGGAATCAAACCTTAGACATATACAAATTACATCCCACACAAAAAGATAGCTACATTGCTAAAAAAAATACATTTTAATTAAATACAATACAATATACATTGTAGCTATAGTAGGAAGCAAATATTAGCACATTATTAGCATAAGAGTTTATGATACCTCACAATCGTCTTAATAATATTACCTACAATATATATTAACATGATGACATAAAGATTTTAAATAATTGAAAGCATGGTTTAAGCCAGTGTTTCTCAAACTGTGTTCCCTGGCACAGTAGTGGGTGTGCCACGGGGAGAATGGGAGCTGTCACTGTTACAGTCGAGCCAGGGGCATGACCGCAGTGGCTGGCCACTGTTGCTTTCTGGAAGTTGTAGTCTGCGTTCAAGCGCAGAGGAAACTACAACTCCCGGAGACCAGAGTCTTGGAGGCAAGGCACGCAAGGTAGTCGCCATGTGTGACTGGCTCGGGCTGTGGGGCTGGGCACTGGCAAAAAATGTATCCCAAGACCAGAAGCATCACCCCCCTAGGAGGCCGTGGTATGCAAGGACCTGCTGAGCTAAGCTGCCAGGTGAGAGACCCTGACACCTGCAGATGACCCCCATATCCCATCTCCCCCATACACCACATTTGTCCTGGCCCATTGATTAGGCTGCATTTATGGGCACTGGTGAAGCTGCATTTATGGTCACTGGTGAGGCTGCATTGCAAATATTTCAGGTGTGTCACAATTTTTTTTTGGTGCGCAGCAAGACAAAAATGCTTGAAAGATACTGGTTTAAAAAACCAACTAACACTAAATCTACTGGCAGTCACATTCTAAGACTAATCTATCTAACCCTGTAAAGCAAAAAATGCTATACATACCTTTTTTAAAGCCGTTCCGGTCCAGTCTCCAGCGGCGGATGTTGTGTGCAGGAGGGAACCGACAATGGCTGGGAAATGCCTGGGAAGTGACATCACTCATTGATTTACTATGGGGTGTGTACATTGTTAGCTGCCTCGCCTGCACATGCCTACACAGAGAAGCCTTTTATAACAGCTTAGCATGGGATCGGACCGGGACATATTTGAACAGCAGGATTTAAATGTGAACACTGAAGCAGTATTGAGCTACTCAAGAACATGTGTAGATAATGTTACAGTGGGCAAACGCATCAGGGTTTTTTTCTAATCAGAAGCCTTGGATGACAAACAAAGTTTGATGTCTCTTGAGAAAATGAGATAGTGCCTTTAGAAATGATGATAGGATAAAGTATAGCAAAACCAGGGCAGACCTAAAGAGAGGTATAAAACAGGCAAAATCTAAAAGTAAAATTGAGGAATATTTTAAAGGAAACAACCTACAAGAAGGTTGGAAATGGCTACAGCATATTCTTAACTTCAGAGAGAGGACGGATGCAGATGCAAAGCCAAGCATTCGACTAGTTGAGGAACTAAATAGATTCTTTGCACATTTTGAGGTCACAAATTCTCAGGAAATGTATTTCTTGGAGTTGGGTCTGAATGACATCACACCTTTTGTGCAGGAAAATTAGGTGCAACAGGCATTCAATTCCATGAATACCAGGATAGCAGAGGGTCCCGATGGTATCCCAGGAAGGGTCATTAAGGCCTGTAAGGATGAACTTGCAGATGTCTTTACTAAGATACTCAATCGATTGTTATCATTAGCTGTTGTATCGACTTGCCTAAAATCAGCTATTATTAGTCCAATCCCAAAAGCAGCACGTGTAGATAGCCTAAAAGGTTACAGGCTGATTGTGCTAACTTCAGTAGTATGAAATTCTTCAAGAGATTGCTGTTAAAACATATCAAAACAGCCTTACCAGACAATCAGTTTGCATATACAGTAGGGCAAACAGAAGTACAAAGGATGCAATTGTTTTTGCATTTCATGAGGCTCTAAGTCATCTAGAGCAGTGTTTCTCAACTCCAGTCCTCAAGGCACCCCAACAGGTCATGTTTTCCGGCTTTCCATTATTTTGCACAGGTGATTTAATCAGTTTCACTGCCTTAAAACATGACCTGTTGGGGCGCCTTGAGGACTGGAGTTAAGAAACACTGATCTAGAGTACCCTGGAAACTATGTTGTTCATTGATTACAGCTCACCAAAAAATAATCCTGAAGCTAAATTTGCCTTGATCACTTTGCTCCTGGACAAAGAATTTCTTGGTGAATTGCCCACAAGTGGTCAGATTGGGTAATCATGTCTCCTCTCAGAACATCATTAGCACAGGGGTGCCACAGGGTTGTGTATTGAGTCCTCTTCTCTACTCACTATACTCTTGTGACTGTTCGCCTTACTTTCCATAATACAGTATCATAAAATTTGCGTAAGACACTACCATAGTCGGTCGAATTAAGGGTGTAGATGAGGAGCACTATAGGAAGGAGGTTGGTAGAATTGCAGAGTGGTGTGTGAAAAACAACTTGTCCCTAAATATAGGAAAGACCAAGGAAGTGATATTAGACTTTAGGAAGAAAAGGACTGACCTGGCACCACTTTAAATCAAAGGAGAATTAGTAGAGCGAGTCCCTGTTCTTAAGTTTTTCGTTGTCTATATCAGCTAGAACTTAACTTGGTCAACGAACGTGAAAGCTGTTACCAAAAAGTGGCACCATAGTTTACATTTTTTGCGACTTCTTAGGAAACATGATTTAGACTGACTAATTGTATTCTAGCCTGGTGTTCTAATGCCCTGTACACACGATCAGTTTGTCTGATGAAAACGGTCTGATGGATTTTTCCATCAGTTATCCGATGAAGCTGACTGATGATCAGTCGTGCCTACAAACCATCAGTTAAAAAAACGATCGTGTCAGAATGCGGTGACAAAAAACACAACGACGTACTAAAAAAAATGAAGTTCAATGCTTCCAAGTATGCGTTAACTTGATTCTGAGCATGCATGGATTTTTAACCGATGGACGTACCCACAGACGATTGTTTTTTTCTATCGGTTTTTTATCCATCAGATAATTTTAAAACAAGTTCCTTGACTGATGGATGAAAAGCTGATGGGGCCCACACACGATAGGTTAGTCTGATGAAAACAGTCCATCAGACCGTTTTCATCAGACGGACTGACCGTGTGTATGCAGCATAACTGTATGTTAACAGAAAAGGCTGCTCTTCAGTAGATCATAAACATTGCACAGAGAGTAGTGGAATGTAAGTTTGTCTTATTAGACAAAATTTACCAGTCGCGCTGTTTCAGTAGAGCCAAAAGGATAGTGAGCGATCTGTCCCATCCTGGGCATCTTTCTGAATTACTGGTCTTTTTGAATTAGTAGTTTTCATGTTTCTCTAAGTACAAATTTTCTTTTAAAAATTACATTTCATCATCTCTAGTAGTAGTCATCTTCATTTTGATTTGTTGAAGGTGTTTCAAAGATTATCCAAGCTACAGCTTAGATTATCCAAGCCCTTCAGTTCTTTAGAATAGCACAAACAATTTACCATGAAAGGTCACCATGAAAGGACAGATGTTTGGTCCAAAATCAAGATGAGAGGTGTGAAAGGTAATATCATGTGTGGGTATGAGTGCTTAGGTATTTTTCTGAAATTAATGAGAACTAAAGAAGTGGTTAGGATAAGCTTTGGAATGTCTTCTACATTGGAAAAATATGTACAGTTGAATGTGACTAACTACTACGTGATACACCATGACTTGCAAAAACGAAAACCTTAAAATGAAAATGAATACAATTCTTAAATGTATCCTTTATGTAGAACTTAAAAATTAGGGGCCAGATTCACAGAGAATTAGATTATCGTAGCGTTTCCGAAATACACTACGCCGCCGTATTTTACCTGGCTCTACGTGGAATCCAGGTAGATTTTGTCCAGTAAACGACGGCGGCGTAGTGTATTTCTCCCGCCGCAATCCATCTACGCGAGTAGGGGGCGTGAAGCATTTAAAATAGGCGCGTTCCCGCGGCGATTGAACTGCGCATGCTCCATTCCCAAATTTCCCACCGTGGATTGCGCGAAATCACGTCGTAACGTCGTAGTAGCGTCGTTTACGTACATTCCTATTCCCGAACGAGTTACGTTAAAAAAATAATAATAATTTAATTCGAAGCGGGAACGACGCCCATACTTAACATGGGTTACGCACTGTTAGACCAGCAAAAAGCTGCTCTAACATTATGTAGCCAAAAAATGACGTAGGCGATTGCGAAGGACACTCGTACCTTCGTGGATCGCCGTAAAAACTCATTTGCATACCCCGACGGTGAAAACGACGCGGACTCCACCCAGCGGCCGCAAAAATATCGCAACGTAGATCCGAAGGCTTACGAAGACGTAAGCCTCTCGGATCGAAGCCCGAAGCCTCCGTATCATGGTTTGAGGATTCAAACTAGTGATACGGCGCGCAAAATTTGAAATTACTCCTGTCTAACACCAGTTAGACAGGCGTAATCGCTCTCTGAATCTGGGCCTAGGTATTTTGTAATATTTTTTGTCATTTAAGGAAGTGTTGCAATGTTCATGTGAAGCATTGCAATGTTTTACTGTGTTCTGTAGGATACATTATTAGCAATGATGCTTCCTGTCAGGGAACTCCTGTGAGACGTTTTGCACACAGATGTGCGTAAGCACATAGCCTTTGCCATAGAATGGCATCCGATCCCTGACACTTCCAGAACAGACCACATGATTAACTAATAAGCTTTCTTTCAAATGTAATAGTTTCAGTTCCACTGTTCCACGTCTGCACAATATAATGGCACCAGTATATTTCTATCTTAAAATGTAATAGTATTAATGCATAATATAAATAAAGGAGAAGACCTGCGCTTAGGATGATAGAAATAGGGGTATGAGAGTATGCAACTGCAGCCCCCCCTTAAATATAGCTCCCCTAAGAGAGTATAATAGGAAAATAGACAGGATGTTGGGGGTCGTGGCGCTGTTGCTGGTAAGTTGTATTAATGAGCCGATAGTCACCCTTCCAGGTTTAAATGATAGGCTCTGTTAGGGCAACTGTCCCTTAATGTATGATATAGAGGTGGCCACCCTGGGCAAGGTAGATCTAAGTGTACAAGAATAGTGGTGGTACCCTCTAGAGACCACTAGAGGCGATGGTGCTCCTGGTACTGTGTGGCATATGTTCTAATAGTGATCTACAATATATCAAGTCCACTAATCACATTGCACATAACACAGTGTAAATATAACAAGATTAAGCCTTATACACCAACTCTATGTACATAAGGTTCAAGGTCAGAGGTCTAAAAAAATATATATACATAAAATATATACATATGGTTCAAGGCCAGAGGTCTAAAAAGTATATATATATAAAATAATTAACATGCAGGAGTCCATATGGCAAAAATACAGGCTGGTAAGTAAAAGTGATGTGAGGATCAGGGTGCACCTAGCTAGGTAGGTGGTCTTTTTACTGTACAACAGGTGTTGCTCGCTGTGGTCCCGGTGCTCCCGCACGTTTCGTATTGTATTACGTCTTCTGAAGCGGGCCCGCTTCAGAAGACGTAATACAATACGAAACGTGCGTAAAGCGGACACACGCACACCCACACGCACTTCCGGTTCACCAGCTGACTGTGGTTGGAACGCACGCCGTTCCCACGCTGGAACTCAGAAACAATTGAATTCCAAACCATCAACACCAAGGATATACCTCAGGAACCCAGGAGACATACCAGGAGAAAAGGTCACGGTACGAAGGAGCAGCTGTCCGTTTGACACGCACTCTACCCCAGCAGGGGTGATTGCCTCTGGTGAGTGGGGACCCATAAGGGGGAGCACCGGGACCACAGCGAGCAACACCTGTTGTACAGTAAAAAGACCACCTACCTAGCTAGGTGCACCCTGATCCTCACATCACTTTTACTTACCAGCCTGTATTTTTGCCATATGGACTCCTGCATGTTAATTATTTTATATATATATACTTTTTAGACCTCTGGCCTTGAACCATATGTATATATTTTATGTATATATATTTTTTTAGACCTCTGACCTTGAACCTTATGTACATAGAGTTGGTGTATAAGGCTTAATCTTGTTATATTTACACTGTGTTATGTGCAATGTGATTAGTGGACTTGATATATTGTAGATCACTATTAGAACATATGCCACACAGAACCAGGAGCACCATCGCCTCTAGTGGTCTCTAGAGGGTACCACCACTATTCTTGTACACTTAGATCTACCTTGCCCAGGGTGGCCACCTCTATATCATACATTAAGGGACAGTTGCCCTAACAGAGCCTATCATTTAAACCTGGAAGGGTGACTATCGGCTCATTAATACAACTTACCAGCAACAGCGCCACGACCCCCAACATCCTGTCTATTTTCTTAATGCATAATATGTCTGACATGCCTACCCTTAGGCATGTCACCACCTTTCAGAGTGTATGGGTCAGATTCAGATACATCTGCCTCTCGTTAGGCGGGCGTAGCGTATCTCAGATACACTACACCGCGGTAACTTACAGCACCAGGTTCCTTATTCAGAAACCACTTGCGCCGTAAGTTATGGCGGCGTAGTGTAAATGTGTCGGCGTTAGCCCGCGCAATTCAAATGTGGAAGATGGGGGCGTGATCCATGTAAATGAATCGTGACCCCACGCAATTGACGCTTTTTCCGAACTGAGCATGCGCCGCTCGTATCTTAGCTAAATTCTGGCGTATCTTGTTTTCAGAATACAGAAAAAAGATACGCCGGCTCTTCTTAGAAGTTACGCGGCGTATCTCTAGATACGCCGACGTAACTTCTTTCTGAATCTGGCCCTATATGTTTTATTTTAGTGTTGGTGTATATACAGTACGTGCTTTGTACTTATAGAGATACACCTTGACCTTAAAAGGGACGCATCATGTGCTGGACACAATTAACATTTAACATTTAACATTATTGTCCATAACGGCATATCTACTAAATATAAATATGAATATGTAAAGGTTGGTAGTAAACAATAAGGCCGTCTGATGTTACCACCCCCTGCGCTCAGCTGGAGTAAACAGATAACTGCACTAAAGTGGATAGCTGCTGCTATTAAAATAAGGAATATGAAAAAAATATACCAGTGTTAATGATAATGTGAATTAATTATCAAAAAAAATGTGTATAAAGCAGTGCTCAAATGAAACAAATGACACACTATGCATAAATATCTTCCAAGTGAATGAAAGTGAACAAGTGAATGGCCACTTAAAATAAGAAAAGTGACAAGAAAAAAAGTCTGTGATCCGTGAATAACAAATGAAACAATGAATGAAAGCACTCAGTGATGGTCCATCCACGCTGATGTCTAATGGACTCCTGGGTTGTTCTTCCACCACACCACAAGTGTAGAAGTGAATCCACCACCCTGTAGAATTACACACTCACCACAAATAAATGCCTCACACTCTCGTGTTTTGGCGAATAAACTTAAACAGGAAACCTCAGATCCGTAGGTGATGATCCAAATCAAAATGATGATGTACCAGGGCACGTCATATAGTGAGGGAAAAGAAAGCGCACAATAGTGTAATATTGCAAAGCAACTTTTAATAAAACACCAAACTTAAAATCCTCCAAAATGTGCACTCACAAAGAATCCTTTAAAATCACGCATTGAACACACACATGTGATACACAGCTACTCCAGGTGAACCAGTGGTCACGGCAGACCAACGAACAGCAATCCAAACGTACTCACGGTCCCTTTTTAGTGTGCAGCGTATTAGTAATAGGGGGTGCCGGTCTCCACTCGAATCATGTAACATTTAAAATCTCAGGATACAGCTAAAATGATGACCTAGTGACCAAACTCCGACATGTTTCGTCACGTGGACTTAATCATGGAGATCACCATGATTAAGTCCACGTGACGAAACATGTCGGAGTTTGGTCACTAGGTCATCATTTTAGCTGTATCCTGAGATTTTAAATGTTACATGATCAAAGAAAAGAAAGGGTCTATGTTGTGGTGATCAAAAGCTTTTAACTAAATTCCCCAGAGAGCTGGCCAGAAGAAGGAGGAGAAAGAGCTGGATTCTCCCATGCAGTACAGGACACAGGATACAGGAGAGTGCACATTACTATCCAGGGTGCACCATCACTGCTGCATATTGGCAACCTAAATGGCATCTAAAGTGCTGAGTTTGGGGGTGCCGACAGGCAGTGTCACCTGGGTGCATAGCAGAGAATGGACTAATAGCTATATTTGTCCAGATGGTGAGCCTGCAATATTGCTGGGACTAGTGATATGCTGCTGTGGGGATTTACTAACCTCTGTTAGAGAGACTAATCCCTTTAAGAACTTACTATTCAGCCATCTAGTAGTCTTATTTGCTGCCTGCAGTGTTACTGGAAGTGTACCCAACCGTACAACTGGTCCCCAACAATAGTCGGTTGGAGAGTTAGGACTACAGACTGCCCCTTTACCACTGCTACTCAGAGACCTTTACCTATTGTTTATGTTAAGAGGTACCTCTTATGTCCTGTACACATGATTGGAATTTCCTATGGAATAAAATCCGATGGAATTTTTCGTCGGAATTCCATTTACGCTGTCTTGCATACACACTGTCAGACCAAATTACCACTCTCCAAAACGCGGTGATGTAAAACACTACGACGAGCCGAGAAAAATTAAGTTCAATGCTTCCGAGCATGCGTCGACTTGATTCTGAGCACGCATGTTTTTTTCTCTGTCTGAGTTCCACACAGACGATCGAAATTTCCAACAGGTAAAAAATAAAACATGTTCTATTTCTAAACTCTGACGGAAAAAAGTCAGATGGGGCCCACACACGGTCGGAATATCCGATGAAAAAATTCCATCTGACTTTTTTCATCTGAAATTCCAATCGTGTGTACTCCTATAGCAAATAATGCAAGTCTGAAAAGAAGGGTTGCACACTGCTGGTATCATCCACAAGAAACTTTATTGGAGACTGGTTATGCCATGGTGTTCTGTCTGAGCAGTCTCCAATACATTTTCTTGTGGATAATACCAGCAGTGTGTGACCCTCCTTTTAAATAGAATTCTTATAATTGCATTATTCTCATGATAATTATAAGCAGATGTCCAGAGCACCCCACCCCCCTTACATCAGATGGCAGAGACAAGCCTCTCCGCGGCTACACAGAGAAGCACAGGATCTGGCGAGGGAGTTATGTTCTCCTCTCTGCCAACTGTTGCGATAAGGTGAGGGTGGAGATGAGGGGATGCTGCAGCTGCAGGAGAGGTGCGAGGGCCGCATGAAATGGCCGATTTTACCCACGGGCCTTGTGTTTGACACATGCATTATACTGTATGCACTGTTTATTGCTGACTTTGCTGATCCATGAGTTAATCCCAGTCTAGTGGTACAGAATTCTGTTCTAAGTTCCTTTGACACAGTGATTATACTGTCCAGCAGACTGTGTTTGAACCGACCTTGTATGCTCATTTATGCTCAAAACACTATTTATTCTAACCCGTATTTATACATAAATTTAATTTACCACTCAATAGTCTTGTGTCTATTTCCTGCTCCTAATTCACAACCAAGGTAAAGGTTTCTATACTCGTGTTCTTATAAGTGTTTGCAGTAAAAAGGTGTGTCAAAGCGGCTGAGGATGTTCTTGGAAATGAGGTGCAGAACAGAGAACCCAAATTACCAAACAGCTCCTACCAAACAGCTCCTACATAACAAAAGTTTACCTGTTTGTCTAGAGTAGTAATCAGTGCTAATGACATCTGATAAGTGTCAGATAGAATATCACCATAAATTCTATTGTAAAGGAAACCATTCTATTAAAAAATCAGGAGATAGTGTTTTCCAAATGATGTGTGTAATGTTCTTCTAAAATGCTTCTTTTACTATATTGTATGAAAGATTAGAAAAGAAGTTAAAGTGGAACTTCAGTAATGTTTTCATCTTTCCATCTATTAAATCTTTGGCCCTTGTTGTTTTAACTTTGGATAGTAAAACATTATTTTCTGCCAGTAAATACCTTATACAGCCCACTTCATTTTTCTTGCTTTTTTTTTTTCTTTTTGGTAAAAAGCCTAGGCTTATGACATCATGCACAGCCCTCTCTCTCACTCTCGTGAGAGTTTTCCAGGGGGGGTGAGTCATAGGAGGGCCAATTAGAGCTGCAGAGTTGGAGGTGTGTGTCTGTGTAAATCTAGGAAATGAACAGGTGGCAGCTTCAGCTGCCCACAATTAAGATGGATGCAGCCAGACTTAGTGGAGGGAGATTTCTACAGCATATTTGGCAAGTACAGAATCACAGTTTATATAAAATAATATGCAAAGTGGTTGGGAAGAGGGGCAAAGACATTTTTATTACAAATGATTTGAGCAGACTGCAGTTACTCTTTAAAGCGGAGTTCCACCCAGGAAAAAAACATTTGCCCAAACGTCCTAAAAAATAAAAATAAAAAAAAAGTGAAAAAAATAAAAAGATTATACTCACCTGAAATACCTGTTGCTATGCGGATGTCCGTTATCTGCCTCATTTGCAGCACGGTGTGTTTTCTTCTTCTCCTAGTGAATGGGGCGTGCTGCTTTCTGGGAACTGTGTGTGTTCTCAGAGAGCAGCCACCCATTCACAAAACAGCACAAGACTCACACAGGCGCAGTAGGAAATGGGCAGTGAAGCCGTAAGGCTTCACTGCCTGTTTCCCCTAGTGTGAATGGCGGCGCGGGACCTGCATCGATCGTGGGACTGGCATGGGGGGGCCATCAGCGCGGGCAAGTAGGACAGGTAAGTGTCCTTATTAAAAGTCAGCAGCTACACTGTTAGTAGCTGCTGACTTTTAAAAAAAAAATGCGGGTGGAATCCCGCTTTAAATTTCGGAATCTGAATTTTTCCTGTCGGAAAATTTGAAAACCAGCTCTCAAACTTTTGTTGGTGGAAAAGTCCGATGGAGCATACACACAGTCGGAATTTCCATTCAAAAGCTCTCATTTGACTTTTGCTGTTGGAAAATTTGATCGTGTGTATGGGGCATCAGTCAGTATGACAGCACAGACATTAGTTGGTGAACATGTAAATTTGCATTGTGTACTTAAGGGAGGTGTTGGACCAAGTGGTTGGTTGCTAGTGGGAGTTGAGCAGACCAAACATTTGAGATGTAAGCCGCGTACACACGATCAGTCCATCCGATGAGAACGGTCTGATGGACGGTTTTCATCGGTTAACCGATGAAGCTGACTGATGGTCCGTCGCGCCTACACACCATCGGTTAAAAAAAACGATCGGGTCAGAACACGGTGACGTAAAACACAACGACGTGCTGAAAAGTCCAATGCTTCCAAGCATGCGTCGACTTGATTCTGAGCATGCGTGGATTTTTATCCGATGGTCGTGCCTACTAACGATCAGTTTTGACCTATCGGTTAGGACAGACCTCAAATTTTCTACTCGCCTACTAGCATTTTGCGAGTGAAAAATTAGGTCTGGCGAGTAGCTGTGCTGCCTGGGAGAGGAGGGGGGGCGAGCACCGTCGGCGGGTGGGGTTGATCGGGAGATGTTCTCCCAGCCTGATGCAGAAGAGGAGTTGCTGGCTGCAGTGTTTGGGGAGAGCTCTCTCTCTCTCTCTCTCTCTCTCTCTCTCTCACTCTCTCTCTCTCTCTCTCTCTCTCTCTCAGCGTGTGGTGGCAGTTCCCCGCCCTCCCCCTTCTCTCTGCACAGGATGGAGACCAGTCAGAGCTGGTCAGTTTCTCTTCCTGTGTAGTGAACTTGTGACCCCAGTGCACATGGAAGATGGAGCCCTTGGATGGATGTAGCTTCAGCAGCAGACACAGCTACTGTGTACATTCTGTACTCTTATCCCTCCCTCCAGCCAGGTCAGATATAAATTACATCCTCACTGTGTCTCCTTGAAAACCTCATGCTATGGCTTATCTGTGCTCCAGCTTTCCCACTTTGTTTCTCCTATCTCAGTTATCTGAAATAAAGACTCTTAAGTACATTAACCCTCTGTGTCCTAGCTACAGTAGGAGAGAACTGTGCTTTTCTCTGCTTTAGCCCAGGTTCACACCAGTGCAATTAGAGAAGTCACATGCGATTTGCACCCACACCTGTGGTGCCTATCGCATGCAATGTCTGTGAGATGCAAGTTCAGCCATACAGTTATAGTTGGATTAATCAAAAAATCTCAGGGACTTGTTTTTCCCGCACTAGAATCAGATTACATGCAATCTGATTCCTGTGCGAGTTAACAGTTCACACTGCGATCTGTGAACTAAACTGGGGGTGTCGTTAACAATGTATTGACTCCCGCAGCGGTTTGCAGAGTGCCGTGTGAACTGCCCACAGAAGAGATACGATGCGGCAACCGGCGCTGGAATCGCACTGGTTCCTGCATCGCATCAGTGTGAATCCAGGCTTAATTAACCCATGTACACTTCTGCTTACCTAAATGGTTAAGGCTGCACTCACATCTGAGCGTATTTTTTTTTCAGACAGAACATCACATGTTTTTACCACAATTTTTGCTGCGATATTTGACTATGTACTTTTTTGAGCTTGGGCTCTGTTCACACCCAGGGCTTTTTGGGCATTTTTCTGCTCAGCCATAGCTCTAAAAAAAAATCCCATTAATTTCAAAGGCCCCTGTTCACATCTGAGCGTTTTGTTACCTAAAGCAAAATGCCTGTTGCTCAAAAAAGTACAGGAGCTTCTTGTTTGGCAGATTACAGGCGTTTTTTATTCTTGTACATAGGTGACCCTTTTGTACAAAATCGTGTAAAAAAATTGTGCGACTTTCTGCCTAAAAACTATATGCTCAGGTGTGAATGCAGCCTCAGGCGTTTTACTACAGGTGACAAAACGCTCAGATGTGAACAGGGACATTTAAGTGTCATTTCATGATATATTTTATGAGGGCGTGATTAGGGGCGGGACATGGTAGGGGTTGGGTGGGGCAACTGGTGGCGAGTAACCCTTGAGGCCTGGCTAGTAGCTCAGGACTTGAAATTTTGAGCCCTGGGTTAGGAATCCATCGGTTAAATTTAAAACAAGTTGGCTTTTTTTTTAAACGATGGTTAAATAACCTATGGGGCCCACACACGATCGGTTTTGACCGATGAAAACGGTCCATCAGACCGCTGTCCTCTGTTTAACCTATCGTGTGTACGAGGCCGTAGTGTTGCAGTGAGATCAGGAAAAACACCTTGCGGGACCTAAAGTGGGACTTGTGAAGGTACACTACTTGTGAGTGAAAACTAGCTTTATTGGAAGCTATGAGCACCCCAGTGAAGCACAAACACAGTAATTAGCAGGAAGTGAGTCGGAGCTGCATTTTAACTGGAAATTATACCATTCTGTATACCTTTGTTGATTCGCTAAAGGCTGTTCGATACCTAATTCCTCAGTAAACTAAGTTACTGGATAAGTGAATCATCTGGTCGGATTTACTAGTGTGATAAGAGAGGGAGAGTATGCTCCCACAATGAATGGGAAAAGGGAAGGATGTGTAAACCTTCATATTAACCTTATAGGTAATGAAGAGCAAAGGGTAAAAATAAGTAGGAGCAACCAGTTCAGAAGAGGAGGTGGTGGTGGGCGATGATAGAGGTTCTGCAGGAGGGTTGGATTTGTGGCTGTATAGTGTACTATTTTGTTAGGGTCTGCTACGTAATGGAAGGCCCTTATGGGCACAGTGAGGCATGGGCACAGTGGGGCATGGACACAGTGGGGCATGCACATGGACACAGTGAGGCACAGTGAGGCATGCAGATGGACACCCTAGGCTTATTGTCGAGTCAATACATTTTCCCAGGTTTTTTGTGGTAAAATTAGGTGCCTCGGCTTATATTCGAGTATATACTATATCTTCTATATACTATGGGCCAGATTCAGGTAGATGAGAGTATCTTTCCTCTGGAGTAACGCTTCTCATTTACGTTACTCTGAAGACCCTTTCAGCGCAAGTCCTGTAATTCACATAGCAGTTGCGCGTAAACTTGCGCCAGAGTAACGATAATGCGCTGGCGTAACCCGACGCAAGTGGAAGTGGGTGTGATCATATGTAAATGATGGGCGGAGCCCAGCGCAGAGGCTTACGTTCAGCGCATCATCCACGGAGCATGCGCAGTGAGTGCGGCTCCACTCGCCCCCTTGTGCGCATGCTCACAACTTCCGTCGGCACCACTTCCTGGGAAACGTCAGCGCAATGCGTTCCGCTGGGCGCTTAAAAGCGCTGGCGGAAACGCCATTCCGGCGCAAAAGTAGTTCCGTTTCCCCCCACCCCAGGGAAGATACTTTTGCACTGTAATGGCTGCTCCCGCTACCCCCAGAGAGAGGAGGAACCTCAACTTTAATGCCCAGGAGGTCTCAGTGATTATCTCGGCTATGGAGACGGATAATGAATTTCTCCATGGCAAAAAAAGCCGGAAGACCAGCCGGGAGAGGAAGCAGGGCATCCTGGAGTCGATTGCTGCCAGGGTCAATGTCCTGGGCTACTCCACCCGGACTGCTGGGGACATACAAAAGAAAATAAACGACCTGCGGCGCAAGGTGAGGGACAAGGTGGCCTCCATCAGGAGGTATGAGAGGGGCACAGGTGGTGGTCCCCCATGTCCTGTCACCCTGACCGCAGAGGAGGAGGTGGTTGCTCGCTGCCTGGAGAGGGAGCAGGTGGAGGGGGTCGCAGGCTATGACTCCGTGGAGGAAGGCACAAGGACAGGTAAGTGTTTTATAATCCCCTATTTGTTGTTTTGCATTTGGGGGGGGGGGGACATGTGCCAAGTGTGTGGGACCACCAACATGTGTCTGCTTTGTGTCATCCACAGATGACGGAGCTGGGCCATCATCTGTCAGCCTGCATTCCACCCCATCCCCCCCACGCCATCATGTGCCCGACCCACTGGGTGGTGAAGAGGTTGTGGAGGAGGAGAGTGGCCACACCACACCTGCCGAGGTGGTTGTGGAGGATCCTGCTGTGGCAGAGCAGGACTTTTCATTAGTCTTGTCTGTCTCCTCCCCTTCTCCTGGCCCGTCTGTCGTCCCCTCCCCCATCCTTGGAAGCCCCTCAAGGGCGACACCGTCCACCCGAGGACATCCATCTTCTGGCCCCAGGAAGGCGACCCAGAAGACCAGGGGGGTGTCTGATGGTGTCCAGGACCAGTTGGCGAGGGATCACGCCAGGCAGACGGAACAGATGGGGGCCATAGCGGTGCACTTGGAGAAAGTGGCTGACAGCCTGGGCTCCGTTGCCAACCTCAGCAACGCAGTGCAGGATGTCAGCTGCAACTGCGCTGCAGTGGTCACCACTTTGGGGGAGGTGCAGGGGGATATAAGGCACCTCACTGCAGCCGTCCAGGCCAACACTGCTGCCATCCATGGGAACAGTGCTGCCATCCGGGAGCAGGGGAGGCTGAGTCGGCGGGCCCAGCATTACCAGGTGACCCGTCAGCTCCGGATGCAGGCCCAGACGAACACATACCTTGGACGGATAGCCAGGGCCTTGGAGGGCACGCAGGCCACACCTGCCAGGAGTGGCCCACCTGGGGATCAGCCACCTCCAGATGCCCCCCCACCCCCACCCACTCCATCCAGGCAGCTGCGGAGCCAGAGAGGGGCCCCCAGAAGAAGCCCCCGGCATCCCCGATGAGGCCTTTTTTTTTTTTCTGGTTTTATATTATTGTTTTTGACATACTCAGGTCATGAGTTTATTTTTTATTTTTCTCAGGTTATGAGATTTTTTTTCTTTTAATGATCAGGATATGATATTTATAATTTCTTTTTGTACTGCACACGGTCAGGAGTGCAGGGGACAGTGTGAATGGTGTGTGAATGTGAGAGGGTGGCACTCCTGAAAGTAAGGGGTGTCACCCTCGGCCGTGGTGGTGAAGTGAACCCCACGGCTGAATGAATGATGTGTGAAAGGTGTGTGAATGGACAGTGACATCATTGGGGCCTTGACGCGGCGTTACTGCTCCCAACTCCTACATGCTGGACTTGGGCTAATCCAATGCGATGTGCATGTGGTGTGTGTGATCTAGGGACATCAGTGGTGTACACGCGTGCACTGTCTGTGTTATTAATGTTTTGGTTTAGTGTCCAAAGATGCCTACGGCGAGGACCCTCCTGACTGCTCTTCCATCAGCAGACTGGGTGTCCTCTGGCAGGTGGGGACTGTGTGGGTCGGGGGTCAGGTCATCACGTATGTCAATATGCAGGCCTTTTTTCATAGCAAAGTTATGTAGTATGCAACATGCACCGATGATCTGACACACAAAGGTAGGGGAATACAATAGGGCCCCCCCAGACTTATCCAAGCATCGGAAACGGGACTTCAGGAGCCCAAATGTTTTCTCCACCACTGCACGGGTTTTGATGTGTGCTTCATTGTATTTTCTCTCTCCTCTGGTTTGGGGGTTCCGGAAAGGAGTCATTAGATGGGGTCCCAATGCATATGCAGAGTCACCTGTAAGGTAAAAGACAGGAGAATGTTAGTCATGCATGTGCGATTTCTGTTGTGCATCACGGGAGGGGATAGTCATGCCTGACTCCCTTGTCACTCACCAACCAGCCAGCTGTCCCCATACATATTCTGGTTAAATTCTGCTGGGATGGGGCTCTGACGGTATATGAAACTGTCATGGCTGGACCCGGGGTGTTTGGCACGGACGTGCCATATGAGGCGTTGGGCATCGGCTATCACCTGTACGTTGATGGAGTGCCAATGCTTCCGATTGCGGTATATGTGCTCTGTGGCACTGGGGGGCTGTAGGGCCACATGTGTGCAATCAATGGCCCCCACAGTGCGTGGGAATCTGGCAATGTTGTAGAAATCTGTCATTGCCTTCTGACGTAGCTCCTCAGTGGTTGGTCTGATGAACTGGTTGGACATGTGTCTGAGGATTGCAGGGACAACCTGGTGCACACATCTGCTCACGGAGGATTGTGACATCCCAGCCACCACTCCACTTGTACGCTGGAATGATCCACTTGCAAGGAAATGAAGTGTTGCCAGGACCTTCACCAGTGGCTGCACTGCTTGTGATCGGTGTGTTGGGCTGGTGATGTCATCCTGCAGGGTTGTGGTTAGTTCAAGTATTGCATCTGGGCTGAATCTGAATAGGCGATACACCTCCTCATCCCCTATGCCAAAGAGGTTCATACGTGTGCGGTATATCCTCTCACGTGCCCGCCTTCTTGGTTCCAGGGGACCCATCAGTAGTTCTAGGACCACGAGTGCCCCTGGCATGTTGGCACACAGAGGTGTTGTCCTTGCAAGTGGGGGTGCTCAGCTAGCTCCTATCGTCGGTAACGCTGCTGTAGCTGCTCTCCTGCTGACCTGTGACCGTCTGGAGTAAAGATAAAGCAGCCTTTTGTAGAAATAACTTTGCGCCGGACGGACCAGATACGCGCGGCGCATGTAGCCAGCGTATGGTGCTAATCCGTTCGTGAATTGTGAAAAATCCCTCATTTGCATATTTGCAGGGGAAATCAATGGGCGCGACTGATGCGCCCAGCGAAAATAAACGCTGACGATACTCTGGCGTCGGAACGTTCCGCCGGTCGCAAATGAGCCGTTATTGGGCGCATCTAGTTTGGTGGGTACGGGCACATAGAAACGTCGGCGCATCAGCACAGTTACGCGGCGCATATCCAAATACTCCAGCGCAAGTGTTCGTGAATCTGGCCCTATATTTTCCTTTGAGACTTCTACAGTATGTTCATTTTGCTGTCTTTGCCAAGCTTCAGTCATGTCTCACTCCATCAAAACAAGCCATTTCATTACATGATGAAGGGCTTGCTGATACTTTTCCAGATGTTAATGTAGCTCTTAGAATATATTTCAGAATGATTGTCACTAGTTTTTTGGGCGAAAGGTCATTCATACACATTCAGAAAACTGGCACTGATAAAGATTTATCTGAGAGCCATGAAATACTAAGTGCTCAGTTCCTACTGGCTGTCGAGATCAGTGCCCTCAAGATGATACTGTTTGATGAGTTCGATTTTGCAGATGGTAATTACAGAAAAACGTATTGTAAATATTATAGCGTGTTGTATTACTGTGATGTATGAATTAAACTGACAACAAGCAGCTCCCTCATACTTCCAGCACACTGGTATACAGTAATATCCTAGATACAGATTGTAAGGTCTAATCTCTCTAACTTGTGTTAAGGCCAAGCTGTTCGTGTTGTGTAGGAAAGGGGCGATTCATCTCAGTCATTGAGCAGATCTAGATAAGTGGTGGGATTCAGAGAGACAAACACAGAGCCACCTAGCATACAATAAATGCGTAGAAGGCTTAGGCCCCATATCTTAAACCCATGCAGTAATATACTCCACCAATGCAGCACATACATTGTAGAACTAAAAAGGTCAACTGAAGAAAGTAAAAATGTCCATGGGAGAAACCTGTTTGGTGGCATCCCTCATCACTTGTCCAGGTGTATTAAGATCTACACCCAGAACTAGGCAGAAGATGAAGTTGACTGGACAGTCTAATGGAAAACTGACAAGGTGGTATCCCTAAATTTCATTTGAAGTTGAGATATCAACCTGAAGATATTGAGAAAATAATTAAATATCATAGAATTCTTACCACTAAACTCCATATAGAAGACACAAATGAATGCAGCTCTATGTTCATATTTTTGTTATCAATGCAAGCAGTCTAAGTACCTCAATTTGACTTTTCATTGGGAAATTGCAGTCCTTCCACAGCAAAGCTCAGGCCGCGTACACACGACCGAGGAACTCGACGGGCGAAACATATCGTTTTCCCTGTCGAGTTCCTTGTTCGGCTGTCGAGGAACTCGTCGAGCCAAATTTTCCCATTCCCATAGAGTTTCTCGAAAGTTTTCTCGGCGAAAAGTGTACACGCGACCGATTTTCTCGGCAGAATACGTCTCCCATCAAGTTTCTTGATGGATTCTGCCAAGAAAACCGGTCGTGTGTACACGGCCTTAGACTAGGAGAGGAATATTCAACACAAAGGGGTTGATTTGCTAAAACAGGAGAGTGCAAATTATGGTACAGCTCTGCATAGATAATCCTGGCAAATATAGAAGACACAAACTAATGCAGCTCTATATTTTATATTTTTGTTATCAATGGAAACAGTGTAAGTACCTCAGTTTGACTTTTTATTGGGCAATTGCAGCCCCTCTACAGCAAAACTCAGACTAGGAGAGGAATAAGCACCACAGAGGGGTCGATTTACTAAATCGAGTGCAAAATCAGGTGGAGCTCTGCATAGAAACAGATGAGCTTACAGTTTTTTTTTTTGTCAAAGGTTATTTGAACAAGCTGAAGTTAGAAGTTGATTGTCTACCATGCACATATGCACCAGATTATGCACTCTCCAGTTTTAGGCCCCTTTAACACTGGGGCGGGAGGTGCATCAATGGATTTGCGTCCCTATTCGGCTGCTAGCGGGGCGGTTTTACCCCCTGCTAGAGACCGAGAATGGGTAAAAAAACACAGCAAAACGCCTCTGCAGAGTATAGCCACAGTGCCCTATTGATTTCAATGGGCAGTAGCCAGGGCCGTCTTTGACTGGGCCCTGGGAAACATTTTTTTGGGCCCCCCGAAAGCCCCCACTCTGAGACATACAATAAATAGTAGCTAGACTCAAAATCAGTTCACTGCAGCAGATCAGGCAGTGATCAGGCAACTTTCACCTACACAGGTGTCAAATCCTCTGTGCAGCACAGCTCATACCCATGACTAAGTCACGTGTCTAGTGACGTTAAGCGTGGGGGATTCAAGAGTTTGCAATTGTTACCAGCTGTAGCCTTTGTTGTATTCCTGGTCCAGTGGTATTGGACCATGACTCGTTGTTTTTCTTCCTGTCTCTTATGAGCTGTGCTGCACAGAGGATTTGACACCTGTGTATGTGAAAGTTACCAGAATCACAGAAGGCCCATTCCACAGAGCAATCTTAAGTCTTTACCAGCAATTGGTTTTTCCTCTCCATAGAGGGTGTGCTGCACGTCTTAGGCGGCGTACACACGGCCGAGGTTCTCGCTGAAAACCAGCGAGAACCTCGCTGGAATGCACATTCCAGCGAGGACCTCGGCCGTGTGTACGGTCTCGGCGAGCTTCCCGTCGGGAAGCCCGTCGAGCCGAAATAGAGAGCATGCTCTCTATTTCCTCGACGGCCCGCCTGGAAGAATGGCTGGTTGCCATTCCCGACGGGCGGGTCGCCGAATTCGACGGCCGGGAGAGAACCTCGACGGGCGGAACGATGTGTTCTGCCCGTCGAGGTTCTCTGCCGTGTGTACGGCGCCTATTTCCTCGACGGCCCGCCTGGAAGAATGGCTGGTTGCCATTCCCGACGGGCGGGTCGCCGAATTCGACGGCCGGGAGAGAACCTCGACGGGCGGAACGATGTGTTCTGCCCGTCGAGGTTCTCTGCCGTGTGTACGCGGCCTAAGCCACAGTATTCATTGGGACTTTTGATATGCTAATGTTTTTGCTTGTGCTTCACAATTATGTGTAATTGTCTTATTTGGTTTAGCATTGCACTCTTTGCTGTACACGTTTTTCACCATTCAAGTTAATATTTAGGGCATATTATACATATATATTTTTCACTTTTTAGGTTTACCTCTTTTATATGCAGCAATTTATTATTTAGTTATTTTTGTGGTGTCCTATATTTAATTATTTAGTAGCGCTATAGTACTATTTTTCCTTTATTCACTGATCAGTGCTGCCTATCAGTGTCGCCTACCAGTGCCTATCAGTGCCACCCATCAGTGCCCATCAGTGTCACCTATCAGTGCCACATATCAGTACCTTTCAAGGCCACCCATCATTGCCAATCATCAGTGGCCATCAGTGCCACCTCTCACTGCCCATCAGTTCCACCTCATCAGTGCTCATCAGTGCTGCCTCATCAGTGCGGCCTTATCAGTGCCTATCAGTGCAGACTATCGGTGCCCATCCGTGCAGCCTATCAGTACCCATCAGTGCAGCCGCATCAATGCATGAGAAAATGTACCTGTTTGCAAAATGTTATAACTATGAAACAGTTTTTTTTTTTCCCCACAAAATTCTCTGTCTTTCTTTAATAAAAAAAAAACAGGAGTGATTAAATACCACCAAAATAGAGCTCTATTTGTGTAAAAAAAATGATAAAAATTTCACATGGGTACAGTATTGCAGGACCGCGCAACTGTCATTAAAAGTGCAACACCGCTGAACTTTCTTTTGGTGGTATTTAATTACCACTGGGTTTTTTATTTTTTTTGGCCTGGGCAGGAAGGGGGTTTAAGTGCCCAGTAAGTGGTTAAATACCTTTTTTTTTTATTACATTTTCTATATGCGGCCACACATCCACAAAACTCTGATTTCTCACTCTCGGTGTGGCTGACGCAGTTGGTGGGTGTGGACTTTTAACCCCTCTGACATCAGCTAGAGCAGTGGAGACTGGCAGGTGATGTTGCTGTTCTACTGTTCACTATTATCAGCCCTGAGCCCCTCACAGTTCACAGAGGTGCCGAACGCCTTCTTTACGCATACTGGGCAATGTTTTCTTGCATAAACTTAAACCACAGTTCTGAGCAAGTCTTACTTAAATTTTAGTAAATTAGGGTTTGATATTAGGATTTAATTTGCCAATATTATCTTGCTTTAGGGCAACAATCTATTCAGTTTTTATTCCCAAAATATTGTATAGCTCCCTAATTTTAAAAACAACATGAACTCTTGTATGTGGATATTGCTGTACTTTCCTTTTTCGGTGCAATGCCATAAAAGCAATATATAAATAACACACGCATTCCTAAAATAATATACTAACATCATTTTTTTAATAAAACACACTTATCAAGGTTTAAACACCTAACAAATGATGGATTGCTTTAAAGATGTGATGTCGAGCAGTTTCAAACATTCATACCAAAGCAAAATATATTCAACATTTGCTAATACCAGTAGCAATATATAGCAATTTGAGGATGATGTTGGGTTTTACAATTTATAGGGATCAACTTTTACGATCACATAAAACAACATACAGTACTTGAGTACAAGCAAATAAACACATACTTATAAATGCATTAGAGATAATGCTATGTACAGTGTACCATACATACCGATTTTGTATTGGTCTTATTCTCCTGTATGCACTGCTGGGTTTTTCTTCTGTCTTGTAATCCAACATTTGTGCAGGGTGAACAGTTGTTATAAGTTCCTTATCCCTTCCTGTGATGAAACTACTGTCAATTACAACATTGTGAAATGCACGACAAACAATGCCGTAAAGAAAAAAAAAAAGTAATGCTATCACACATTCAGTACTGATGTCACTTCCTAACTAAAAACAAAACCAAAAAATAAAAACGTATTTTTTCCATACTAAAATATTTTTAACTTCTTGCCTACAGGGCACTTTTACCCTCTTCCTGTCCAGGCCAATTTTCAGCTTTCAGCGCTGTCACACTTTGAATAACAATTGCGTGGTGATGCAACACTGTACCCGTATGACATTTTTATTATTTTTTTCACACAAATTGAGCTTTCTTTTGGTGGTATTTAATTACCACTGGGTTTTTAATTTTTTTGGTAAACAAACTCTTTTTTTTATAGTTTGTTATAAGATGTTGCCAACAGGTAATTTTTCTCCTTCACAGATGTGCGCAGATGAGGCTGCACTGATGGGCACTGAAGAGGCGGCACTGATGGACACTGATAGGTGGCACTAATGGTCACTCATAGATGGCACTGATGATGCGGCACTAATGAGGAGGCACCTATGAGTCTGCACTGGTGGGCACTGATGGGCTCTTAAAGGTGGCATTTTTAGGTGGCACTGATAGGCATCACTGATAGGTAACACTGATGAAGAGGCACTAGTCGGAACTGATTGGCAGCACTGATGGGCACTGATTGGCAGCACTGGTGGGCACTGTTGGGACTGCACTGATAATCAGGACACTGATAATCAGGCAATGTAAGCCAGCGCTGTAGCCATCTTTCAGCTATAGCACGAACGGGAAGTGGTAAACTAACAAAACACGTGGTTCTTCTTATCCTGTCTTTTCAGTAGTTCTTCTTATCCTGTGTCACCAGTCCTTCTTATCACTTATTTCCTCTCTTCTACTCTGTCTTGCTTTTTTTTTTGCTCTGATCAACAATATTTCCCCTTTTGTCAATAATCCTTCTATTGACTCCATGTCATCTGTCTTCCTCCTTCTTTTTTGTCAGACCTGGTTTTCTTACCTTCCCATCTATTTTTTTTCCCTCTTTCCCCTTCTTAGCTGTTTGTTTCCACCATTCTTTTCCATTGTCTTTCTCCTCTTCTGACCACTTCTTCCCTTAAATTACAGAAAACTTCCCCATATGTTATGGAGATGAGATTATGCTTTGAATTTTGGCTGCATTCACACCTGAGCGTTTTGTCGCCTGAAGCGTGACGCTCAAAGACGCTAGAGGGGAAAAATAACATTATTGTCTATAGAGATGGTTCACATCTAACGCCAAACGCCTGAATGCCTGAACGCCTGAAGCTCAAACAAGTCCCGGACCCTTTTTTGTCGTGTGTATCGGGCGTTTTACATTACTGACAATGACCTGTACAAAACCGCGGTGAAAAACCCTGCATTTTGTCGCGGCATATCGCGGTAAAAAACGCTGCAATTTGTCACAGCAAATCGCAGTAACAAAACGCAGCAAATCGCCTACGCGTAGGTGTGAATGCAGCCTAAAGGAGAAGAGAACTAGGCAGAGCTGACAACACTGGGTGAAATGTTAGCACAGTAGAGGCAGTGTTGTCTGCTCAAAAGGTAAGTTATCAACACCCTGGATTTCTGGATGATCAATGGATAATTTCTGTACTTGCAGAGTTTTTAAAAAGACAATACATTTGCATGCATATATTAAACAAATGTACTGACAATTTTTATTTTACTCTGACTGTTCTGCCCTCTGTGTTTGTAGTACAAGGCTTGGCAGACAGCTAACAACTTCCCAATAAAGACTGAGGCCGAAGGGTTAACAGTTGTAATTTTTACCGAGATTAGATTTAAGTTTGTTTGCAAAACTGCAAAACAGAAATTATAAAAGTGTGCATTAGCATTAAACATTACAATACAAATAAAAAAGTACTACCAAACACACATAAAAATGCAGTTGAATTAGTAGAAAAAATGCTACTTGATTGACTATGGCTACTAATGACAGTCTACATGCAGACTTAGGCCTCATACACACGGTTCGATTATTGTACGAGCGTTTGATTTTTGTGTGTGCAGGATTTTGTCTAGCATACTAACTATCTGCAAATTGTCATTTGACTACAAGAGTATAGAAGTTAATTTCTCAAGCGCCACCCTTTGGGCCCCATCTGCTAGATGTTAATAGAATTTTGGTGGGCGTTGATTAGAGCTGGGCGATTCCCCCCCCCCCCCAAAAAAAATCGGCAATTTTTTTATAAAAAACTTGTTTCACAAATCAAATAGATTTTTTTCTACCGAGGCTGGAGGGGCACCTTCTGGAGTGTTGAAATGTCCTGAGGAGCTGCGGGCAGGATTTATTAGGCAAGGCCGCGGCTTCAGCCTAGTCCGCGACGGCCGGCCTTGCGGCCCTTTCCCGGGATCGCAGGCAGCTGACTGACAGTTCTCTCCTGCACCACCCGGACAGGCTAGGGACACAGGAGGGCAATAATAGGAGGATTCTTAGCGCCGGTGGGGAGCTCAGACACACACGTGTCAAGTGCAAGTGCCATTTCAAACACTCCCTCTGCTACGGAAACCCTGAAGGGAAAAAAATAGATTTTCTGAAAATCTGCTTCAATTTGACCTTGCAACTCGATTCACGATTCAAATCGTTTTTTTTTTCCCCAGCCCTAGCGTTGATTTTTGCGAGTTTCAGATCGTACAAAACAAATGCCTTTTAAAATACGTTTGGCATAACTACATCAGTATCACCAGCAAAGCAGCTTCATTATAATCCCATTAAAGAAGATGTGAATGTGCGCTGCATTTCGACATTTCAATTGCCGCGTCACGAATGTTAATTCTAGTTTACAAGACGAACTCTTCCCAGTCGTTTCTTGATTCCGAGCATGCGTGTTTGTACTTTTGACTTTTGTGTGACAGATTTCTATACTGACCATCCGAAAATCAGACGTTGAGTTCACATCAAAAATGTTATAGTCTGCACATCCAGCTTTTGTCTGACAAAAAAGTCAAATCGGCTGTCAAATGCACCGTACTTACAATCCGAAAATCTGCAGACAGCTCCCTACTAGTGTGGTTACTAGTGTAATCAACCACACTAGTAGGGATTCCTACCTATTAGACACTAGAGACACATTTTTTTCTTTGTTTTATATGGTTTAGAGTGCATCGGTCACAACTGGCATCCTTATAGCAGCATAGGATCATTTTACTTTAGCAATCTTTGGGCCTGCTGGCCTGCACAGGCTCCTGACCTAATTAATCCACCTTTACTCAATTTCACTGAAATTAGTGGAAGCTGAGGAACCAACATCTACCCTCCTATTAACACAGGGTATCTCTCCAATTGCACCCTAATTCCAGCCAAAAGGGGGGCCTATTACCATTGGGCTCACCCCACGGATATACCTGACAAAGATCCTCTCCCGTGCCCTCCTCCGTGCCCTCCTCCATGCCCTCCTCCTTCTGCGCTCATCTAAAGTCAGTAGTATAGCTATGAGCAAGGATGCCCCTGGCATGTTGGCATACAGATTAATGTCCTGCAAGTGTGGCTGCTCAGTTTGGCTCTAATGGTGTTGCTTTTGCTGACATGTAGACGGATTGTCTAATTTTAAGCAAGCTTTTATATGGTCTAATTTTAGAACGGCCGTGCAGCTGATAAGCACATCGTGTAGACTGCACCGCACAAACTTACTTTTGTGGATCGGCGTATCTCCCTCATTTGCATATTTGCATAGCAAATCAATGGTGTGTCTAGTGCAGTTTTGCACGCACGCTGCGCCGGTCTATTCAAATCACGTCGGTCTAAAAAATGTGGATTTCAGGCATATATCGTTTTGGGGATACGGTGCATAGATAAGCGCGTGCATTTTTAGA
Organism: Rana kukunoris; assembly: GCA_029574335.1. NCBI lineage: Eukaryota > Metazoa > Chordata > Amphibia > Anura > Ranidae > Rana > Rana kukunoris. The sequence continues at coordinate 263,642,019 of CM056049.1, forward strand.
CTTACGCGTGCCTAACTCGTGATACTCCGGAGTAAGTGCTTTGTGAATCTGGCCCATAGCGTCTACAAAATAGAGCATAGTTTTATGGCATTTTTATTAATATTTTTTTTTACTAGTAATGTCGGCGATCAGCGATTTTTATCAGTACTGCGACCTTATGGCGGAGACTTCGGACACTTTTGACACATTTTTGGGACCATTGGCATTTTTTTAGCGATCAGTGATATAAAAATGCATTGATTACTATAAAAATGCCACTGGCAGGGAAGGGGTTAACACTAGGGGGCAAGAAAGGGGTTAAGTATGTTCCCTGGGTGTGTTTTAACTGAATGGGGGGTGGGACTGACTGGGGGAAATGACTGATCACTGTTCATACATTGTATTTACACACACAGCTCCCAGTGCTTGCTCTATAAGGAGCAATCGCTGGTGCCTGGCGGTGATTGCGCCCGCTGGGCACACGCGTCAGGGGTGAGCGGGGGGCGCACACGTGCCCCTATTGGCTGCTGGGTGAGATGACGTATAGCTACACGATCTCGCCCAGCAGAGCCGACCCTTATACGGTGGCTGGTCGGCAAGCAGTTAAATGATTTTTTTCCCTTCAGAAATTACACTTTGTGCAGAGACCGTTCTAAGTACGAGAAACATGCGCTAGTACACATGCTTTCTTTACACCCCCCCTCCCCCAGGTACGAAATCTAAAGGAATATTTAAAACTTTTTTTTGCATTGATACATGTCCCCTGGGGCAGGACCCGGGTCCCCAAACACTTTTTAGGACAATAACTTGCATATTAGCCTTTAAAATTAGCACTTTAGATTTCAAACGTTCGAGTCCCATAGACTTTATCAGGGTTCTAAAGTTCACACAACGTCTGGTGTGTTCATAGGTTCTGGTGCGAACCGAACAGGGGGGTGATTCAGCTCATCCCTAGTCAGTGGGAGCAAGAATGTACAAACAATTCTTACATATCTGACCAACTTCTTCATTTCCAAAAAGTTAAAACCTACACAGCAGAAAACCAGTATTGACATCAAATACTGTACATTGTGTTTGTGGTATAGTCTACATTTTAAAAGAGCATTACAGAAAATTTAACTGCATACGCATGATAAAAAGTGTCTGCTTCTATTTTTTAGTTCTTCCTTGTATGAACTCTTATCACTTTTCAGACGGGATTGCAAGAGTGAAGACGAAAAAGGCACACAGGTGACAATGCTGCATCTTTTCATTAAGCTATTGGGCTGAGCAGTAGTTTACCCACTTATACAGTATGCCTAGGTGTGCGTAGCCTATTGCATTTGGATGTGCACCCCAAAGCTCAAACACACAAGCGTGTGTGTGTATAAATATATAGAGCAGTAGGGCAATGAACAGCATTGGTAGAGCAGTGAACAAGGTCAGTAGGGCGGAGGTTGGTGTCAGTAGTTTATTTTTTTTATTTTTTTTATTATTACATTTTTACAATTGCATTATTTTTTATAATATTTTTACACAATAATTTTTACTATTTAAAAAAAAATGTAGGTTCCACATTGGGGGCTTTGGTGAAATATTAGTGGTCTAAACGGGCCCCTGATGTCTCACCTTTGAGACAAAGAAAGGGACTGGGGCGGCTTGTTTTTTCTTTTGTTAAAGAAAGGGACTGGGGACAGAGATTACCCAGTTCTTTTCTCTGTAGCCAAGCATCTGGGGGAATCTGCCCAGCACAGGGTGATTAGGGTGTGCTCAGGCACACCTGGCACATCCTGTGTGCATGCCTATGACAGTATGTACTTTTTATACAGTGGGGCTGATTGACCATTTTAGGTACACTTTAAGTAAATCACCTCCAATCTAGCAGAATGATAATACAGTATGCTTATACGTGGATGTTAAGATGTTAAGAAATAGTTTATTATTCATTCAGTTGTGTAGTATTAATTAGTAACTTTAGTAAAACATATATATGAATTTAATATTCTGTAGGTATGGCGTATTATTTTCAAACTGTCTATAAAACAACCTGTTTATAAATGATTGTTAAAAGAGAAGTTCAAGAATTTTTTTCTTTTTTTTACCACTTGACCTCTGAAAGGTTTTACCCCCCTTCCTGACCAGAGCACCTTTTGCAATTTGGCACTGCCGTGGTCATGCAACACCGTACCGAAAAAAAATTGACGTTCTTTTTTCCCCACAAATAGAGCTTTCTTTTTGTGGTGTTTGATCACCATTGTGTTTTTTTTTTGTGATATAAATAAAAAAATACAGAAAATGTTAAAAATAAATTATATGTTCTACTTTTTGTTATAAAAAATATCCAATAAACTAAATTTTTGTCATACATTTATGCCAAAATGTATTCACTACATGTATAATGCCTTGTACACACTAGGGATGAGCCGAACACCCCCCCCCCCCCCGTTCGGTCGCACCAGAACCTTCAAACGGACTGACCGTTCGCGCAAACATTTAGAACCCCATTGAAGTCTATGGGACTCGAACGTTTGAATGCAAAAGTGCTCATTTTAAAGCCCAATATGCAAGTTATTGTCGGAAAACGTCTTTTAGAACCCACGTCTTGCCCCAGGGAACATGTATCAATGGAAAAAAAATTTTTCTGGAGCAGCGATTTTAATGATGCTTAAAATGAAGAAAAACAAATTGAAAAATTCCTTTAAATATCGTACCTGCTGGGTGACTATAGTAGTGGCACGTGTTTAGAACTGTCCCTGCACAAAATGAGATTACTATAAGAAAAAGGTAATTTAAAACTGCTTTCGGCTTTAATGTAATGTCTGGTCCCTGCAATATGGATGAAAGTCACTGAGAAAAATAGCATGGGTTTCCCCGCCCCCCTCCCCCAGGTCATTACAAGCCCCTTTGGCCCTATATACTTTAAACAGCAGTATGCAGGTGGTGCAAACAAGACAGAGACTGTAGGTTTGTTGTTAAGTAGAATCTGTTTGTAATTTTTAACTGGTAGAATCTTTTTTTTAAGCTTTTCTGAAAACATAGAGAAGGGTTATCACCCTTGTAACATTTGTTTTGCTGTCTGTGTGCATCTGTTCAGAAGATTGCACCTCACTTTCTGTCCCAAAGACAAATTAAATTACAATTTGTTGAACAGGGGCACAAAAATTGGGCCTTAGGCACCGGTGCTGGTGCCATAACACTGCAACCCCTCACAGATACTCTAGTTGGAGTGCAGCAAAGAGCCTTCTGCAAAGTATTGCATTAAAAATTGTAAATTACACGCCCCTGTTGAACAGGGGCAGAATAATTGGGCCTTAGCCACTGGTGCTGGTGCCACAACATTGCAACCCCCTCACAAATACTCTAGTTGTAGCGCAGCAAAGAGCATGCTGCAAACTATTGCATAAAAAATTGTAAATTACACACCCCTGTTAAAAAGGGGCAGAAAAATTGGGCCTTAGTCACTGGTGCTGGTGCCACAACACTGCAACCCCCTCACAGATACTCTAGTTGTAGTGCAGCAAAGAGCCTACTGCAAACTATTGCATCAAAAATTGTAAATTACACGCCCCTGTTGAACAGGGGCAGAAAAATTGGGCCTTAGCCACTGGTGCTGGTGCCACAATACTGCAACCCCCTCACAGATACTCTAGTTGTAGCGCAGCAAAGAGCATGCTGGGGACAATGACACCTGAGATGTAAGGAAGCACTCCGCTGGGGACAGTGACACCTAAGATGTAAGGAAGCACTCCGCTGGCTGGGGACAGTGACACCTGAGATGTAAGGAAGCACTCCACTGGCTGGGGACAGTGACACCTGAGATGTAAGGAAGCACTCCGCTGGCTGGGGACAGTGACACCTGAGAAGTAAGGAGGCACTCTGCTGGGGACAGTGACACCTGAGATGTAAGGAAGCACTCCGCTGGGGACAGTGACACCTGAGATGTAAGGAAGCACACCGCTGGGGACAGTGACACCTGAGATGTAAGGAAGCACTCCGCTGGCTGGGCACAGTGACACCTGAGATGTAAGAAAGCACTCCGCTGGCTGGGGACAGTGACACCTGAGATGTAAGGAAGCACTCCACTGGGGACAGTGACACCTGAGATGTAAGGAGGCACTCCGCTGGCTGGGGACAGTGACACCTGAGAAGTAAGGAAGCACTGCACTGGCTGGGGACAGTGACACCTGAGAAGTAAGGAGGCACTCTGCTGGGGACTGTGACACCTGAGAAGTAAGGAGGCACTCCGCTGGTGACAGTGACACCTGAGAAGTAAGGAGGCACTCCGCTGGGGACAGTGACACCTGAGATGTAAGGAATCACTCCGCTGGGGACAGTGACACCTGAGATGTAAGGAAGCACTCCGCTGGGGACAGTGACACCGGAGATGTAAGGAAGCACTCCGCTGGGGACAGTGATACCTGAGATGTAAGGAAGCACTCCACTGGCTGGGGACAGTGACACCTGAGAAGTAGGAGGCACTCCGCTGGGGACAGTGACACCTGAGATGTAAGGAAGCACTCCACTGGGGACAGTGACACCTGAGATGTAAGGAGGCACTCCGCTGGGGACAGTGACACCTGAGATGTAAGGAAGCACTTCGCTGGGGACAGTGACACCTGAGATGTAAGGAAGCACTCCGCTGGGGACAGTGACACCTGAGATGTAAGGAAGCACTCCGCTGGCTGGGGACAGTGACATCAGGGCTCCCACTCATTCTGCATTATGGTGAGTTAAACTATTTATTTTTATATTACATTGTAATAATAGATAAGTCTGTGATAAGGATCTTTTATGGGGGGCTTTGTGATGGGGGGAATCTGTGATCTCGGCTCCTCCTCGCAAGAACTAGCCCCCTTCATGCGAGCTCTTTCACATATGGGTTAGTTCTTGCGGGTGCGCTCCCGTGATACAGTCGGCGTCTATAGCCTCCAACTGTAACACTTGGCCCCTGTGTGTGTGTGTGTGTGTGTGTGGGGGGGGCGGCATTGAAGGACCCGGCCTTGGGGCGGCACAGGGAGTAAATCCAGGCCTGATCGCATCCAATAATTTAGAACCTTGTTAAGAGAAAGAATTATATGAGAAATTTGTTTTTATAAATAGAAGTGTTTTAGAGAAGCTAATCAACATTGTGAAAGATATCAAAGTAGGATTATAAAAATATAAACTAACCTGTAACACAAATTCATCAAACACCTATCAAAATGATTAATGTATCCACATTAATAATTATTTTGCATTTGATTGAGAAATGTAAACCTATGCATTGATTGAAAAGACATATAGGGTTATAAAGGAAGATATAGAAGCATGTTATGTAAGAATCAAAAATATACTAATTGTATCATATATAATATAAAGTTACCAGAGTTGTATGTGTATATGGATATATATATATATAGAGATGTATATATATATATATATATATATGTAGGTAGCCTTTCGCAATAATACAAATATTAACGTATAGATAATCTCACAATAAAGGTGAGACACCTGGTGGTTGAAAGTGTTATTACTTGAACTTCTCAGAGTCTAGGGAACTGTTATTCATTAAAGGAACACTAAGGCCTCGTACACACGAGGGGATATGTCCGCTGAAAACGGTCCGATGGACCGTTTCAGCAGACATCTCCGCTCGTGTGTATGGGCTAGCGGACACATTTCTCCACCCGACAGATTTCAAAGCAAGCTTTGAAATCTATCCGGTGGGAATCTGTCCGCCCGACATGTCTGCTGGTTAGTACACTTACCAGCAGACATGTCGTCCCCCACCGCTGCCGCGCCGCCGCCGAATGGATTCGGCGCATGCGCGGAAGTGTTTAACTTCCTGGTGCGGTGACGTGGCGGTGACGTGGCGGTGACGTGGCGGCGTCAACGTCACCGCCGCGTCACCGCCACGTCACCGCGCCGTCCAGCGGCGGGGAATTTGATCCGATGGTGTGTACACGCCATCGGATCAAACTCCCGATCGGACATATCCGATGGAAATGGTCCGGGGACCGTTTTCATCGGATAAGTCCGATGGTGTGTACGAGGCCTAAAGGTTTGTTTTTTATTAGATCAATTGATTGCTGTAAGCTAGAGCATTTAAATATCACTTACCTTGTTTTTCCTTTTGACCTCCAAAATACAGTAATCCAGGTTTGAAAATGCCATTTCCTGTCTCTCCTCTTCTTGCTTTCCACCAGCATCTGAGCCATTTTGCATGGTGGAAAGCAAAATGTGCTCACCCCCTCCCTATGACTACAGCCCTGCGTGAAGATGCTCTCTTATCCCTCACAGGCATGGAGGCTAAGCCCAATGGGAACTGTAGTTCCCATTAAGCCGTGATGTAGCAAGAATGAATGCGCACCGCAAACCAGGAAGTCAGTGAGAATAACGATTCAGGAGTGACGGAGGTGAATAAAACAGCTCGATTTCAACAGGTATCAAACTAGTTATAATGCAAAACATTACTTTTTACTTTATCAGCTACTGTCAGACTTTAATTTAAGAGGAAAATATTTTTGTCTTAACAACTAGGGTTGAGCGAACCCAAACTGTAAAGTTCGGGTTCGGTACGGACTTTGGTTTTTTTTTGTACCCGAACCCGAATAATTGGAAAAAGTTCGGCTATGTTATGGCGCGCTGCACTGCAGCCAATCGCCATTTGTTTTACAACTGTGACTAGGAAGTGATCACAGCCATGCCTACTAATGGCATGGCTGTGATTGGCCTGTGCAGCATATGACCCAGCATGTGACCGGTCTCTATATCAGATAGAGGCACACAGCACAGCTTGTCACTTTGCTTTAGCTAGTGTAGGGAGAGGCTGCTGCTGCTGACTGAGGGACAGTGTCAGATAGGTTTATCCTGCTTCAGCAATCTACAACTGCACTATTTATTTCTGTGAGATCTGCATCTTTTCGTTTAGGGACTGTGCATTACATTGTTTAGGGTTCGTCACTCTGCATTAGCTAGTGTAGGGAGAGGCTGATGATAATTGAGGGACAGTGTCAGATAGGTGTATGGTGCTTCATAAATCTTCACCAGCACTGTTTATTTCTGTGAGATCTGCATGTCATAGTTCAGGGAGAGGTTCCAGCTATCTTCTATAGGGACAGCAATATATAGGTGACTCTGCCTATTTCACCAGCACTTCTGTGATCTACTGTGTGTGTCCAGTACATAGTTCAGGGAGAGGTTCCAGCTATCTTCTATAGGGACAGCAATATAAAGGTGACTCTGCCTATTTCACCAGCACCCCTGTGATCTACTGTGTGTGTCCAGTACATAGTTCAGGGAGAGGTTCCAGCTATCTTCTATAGGGACAGCCATGGGCGTCCGCTCCATAGGGCAAGGGGGGTCATTTGCCCCCCCCCCCTGGAATCGACAGGGAGAGCCAGGAGCAGGGCTAAACTGGCCCTGGGGCCGCTTTATACAGCGATTGCAGCTCTCCCCTCCCTCTTTCACGGAGCTGGGTCTGTGTGCAAGGTCTTGCCCCCCTAGTTTGGCTCGTCTGATAGTCTTTTAGTCTTCTGCCTATCACACGAGCCGAACTAGGGGGACGGGACCTTGCACACAGACCCAGCTCTGTGACATATGATACGAGCGCCAGAGGACAGAGGGAGGGGAGCGCCGTTTTATATAGTTTACCAGGCCTCTGCTTTGTTTGTTCCAACATCTGTTGCCACAGGTAACACTAGACTATTTTCTAAAGTGTTTTTAGCAAGTTTGGAAACGCAGAGCAAACACAACACAGAGTTGTAGCCTACGGCATAGTTTCTAGTAGTCCCATATTTAGAGTGCCTGTCCCTCTTCTGGAATCAAATCCATTTGTCCATCATTCCAAAAGGTTCCTCTTTTAGACCTGAAATAAATATACTGTCAATATAGTGTAGTGTTTCAGTCAAGGAAAAGGGGTGCTGTGTAATGTAAAGGGGTCTAGTGATGCATCGTGCTGTGTAATGTAAAGGGGTCTAGTGATGCAGGGTGCTGTGTAATGTAAAGGGGCCCAGTGATGCAGGGTGCTGTGTAATGTAAAGGGGCCCAGTGATGCAGGGTGCTGTGTAATGTAAAGGGGTCCAGAGATGCAGGGTGCTGTGTAATGTAAAGGGGTCCAGAGATGCAGGGTGCTGGGTAATGTAAAGGGGTCCAGAGCTGTGGGTTGCTGTGTAATGTAAAGGGGTCCAGAGGTGCGGTTGTAGAGAGGGGGTACATAGTAGTGACAAATAGATATTAAAAGATGCAGGGGGCACAGTGTTTTTTTTTTGCATTTTAACGTGGGGGGGGGCACTTTTAACCCCCGTTTGCGGTCGAAGAAAGGGTAAAATGCGACTGTGTATCGCTGCTACCGAAGTGCCCCCCCCTGAAAAAATTTCAGTGGACGCCCATGGGGACAGCAATATATAGGTGACTCTGCCTATTTCACCAGCACTCCTGTGATCTACTGCGGTGTTTCTCAACTCCAGTCCTCGAGGCGCCCCAACAGGTCATGTTTTCAGGCTTTCCATTATTTTGCACAGGTGATTTGATCAGTTTCACTGCCTTGATAATTACCACAGCTATTTCATCTGAGGGAAATCCTGAAAACATGACCTGTTGGGGCGCCTTGAGGACTGGAGTTGAGAAACACTGATCTACTGTGTGTGTCCAGTACATTACAGTTCAGGGAGAGGTTCCAGCTATCTTCTATAGGGACAGCAATATATAGGTGACTCTGCCTATTTCACCAGCACTCCTGTGATCTACTGTGTGTGTCCAGTACATAGTTCAGGGAGAGGTTCCAGCTATCTTCTATAGGGATAGCAATATATAGGTGACTCTGCCTATTTCACCAGCACTCCTGTGATCTACTGTGTGTGCCCAGTACATAGTTCAGGGAGAGGTTCCAGCTATCTTCTAAAGTGACAGCAATATATAGGTGACTCTGCCTATTTCACCTGTTACCTGTGATCTACTGTATGTGTCCAGTACATAGTTCAGGGAGAGGTTCCAGCTATCTTCTACAGTGACAGCAATATATAGGTGACTCTGCCTATTTCACCTGTTACCTGTGATCTACCGTGTGTGTCCAGTACATAGTTCAGGGAGAGGTTCCAGCTATCTTCTATAGGGACAGCAATATATAGGTGACTCTGCCTATTTCACCAGCACTCCTGTGATCTACTGTGTGTGTCCAGTACATAGTTCAGGGAGAGGTTCCAGCTATCTTCTATAGGGATAGCAATATATCGGTGACTCTGCCTATTTCACCAGCACTCCTGTGATCTACTGTGTGTGTCCAGTACATAGTTCAGGGAGAGGATCCAGCTATCTTCTATAGGGACGGCAATATATAGGTGACTCTGCCTATTTCACCTGTTACCTGTGATCTACTGTGTGTGTCCAGTACATAGTTCAGGGAGAGGTTCCAGCTATCTTCTATAGGGATAGCAATATATAGGTGACTCTGCCTATTTCACCAGCACTCCTGTGATCTACTGTGTGTGTCCAGTACATAGTTCAGGGAGAGGTTCCAGCTATCTTCTATAGGGACAGCAATATATAGGTGACTCTGCCTATTTCACCTGTTACCTGTGATCTACTGTATGTGTCCAGTACATAGTTCAGGGAGAGGATCCAGCTATCTTCTATAGGGACGGCAATATATAGGTGACTCTGCCTATTTCACCTGGTACCTGTGATCTACTGTGTGTGTCCAGTACATAGTTCAGGGAGAGGTTCCAGCTATCTTCTATAGGGACAGCAATATATAGGTGACTCTGCCTATTTCACCAGCACTCCTGTGATCTACTGTGTGTGTCCAGTATATAGTTCAGGGAGAGGTTCCAGCTATCTTCTATAGGGACAGCAATATATAGGTGACTCTGCCTATTTTACCTGTTACCTGTGATCTACTGTGTTTGTCCAGTACATAGTTCAGGGAGAGGTTCCAGCTATCTTCTATAGGGACAGCAATATATAGGTGACTCTGCCTATTTCACCAAAACTCCTGTGATCTACTGTGTGTGTCCAGTACATAGTTCAGGGAGAGGTTCCAGCTATCTTCTATAGGGATAGCAATATATAGATGACTCTGCCTATTTCACCAGCACTCCTGTGATCTACTGTGTGTGTCCAGTACATAGTTCAGGGAGAGGTTCCAGCTATCTTCTATAGGGACCGCAATATATAGGTGACTCTGCCTATTTCACCTGTTACCTGTGATTTACTGTGTGTGTCCAGTACATAGTTCAGGGAGAGGTTCCAGCTATCTTCTATAGGGACAGCAATATATAGGTGACTCTGCCTATTTCACCAGCACTCCTGTGATCTACTGTGTGTGTCCAGTACATAGTTCAGGGAGAGGTTCCAGCTATCCTCTATAGGAACAGCAATATATAGGTGACTCTGCCTATTTCACCAGCACTCCACCTGTCCCCTGTGATATACTGTCTGTGCAGTACATTGTTTATCACTAGGTTCATGCTTTTTGCTATAGGGAAATAATTGTATATAGGTGAATCTCTGCATATTACACCATATTACACTATTGTTGTATTTAAAAAACACCCATTTACGGCAAGATCCTACATTTGAGAAATATGAGGAAAACGTCAAATAAGGGACGTGGCCGCGGTCGTGGTGCTGCTGGTGGAGCTCCTGTTACAGGGAGAGGACGTGGTCTATCTGTGCCAGCTACAGGCACAAGTGAAACACCTTTCTCAGGTGTGAGTAGGCGACAGAGCCTGCAGCGGTATTTGGTGGGGCCTAATCCAGCTTTACAAATGTTGAGGCCAGGAGCAGAACAGGCGGTAGTAGATTGGGCTGCTGGCAGTGCCTCCAGTTCCTTCACATTGTCTCCCAACGAGTCTTGTGCTGAATGTTCAGAGTTGGCGCCTGTAGCCGATGTCCACCATCAGTCTTTCACCTCACCCCCTTGCAAATCAGCCAAGCAGTCTGAGCCCCAAATCATGCAGCAGTCTCTTCTGCTTTTTGATGAGTCTGTTAGCATGCGTTCCCAGGGCCATCCACCTAGCCCAGCCCCAGAAGTGGAAGAGATTGAGTGCACCGATGCCCAACCACTTATATTTCAAGATGAGTACATGGGGGGACCATCACAGCACGTCTTGGATGATGATGAAACACAGTTGCCAACTGGTGCTTTTGCAATTGTGCAGACCAACAAGGAGGGCAGTGGTGAAGACTGGGTGGAAGATGATGTGGAGGACGATGAGGTCCTCGACCCGACATGGAATCAACCTCATGCAGGTGACCCATGTAGACAGAGGAAGAGGCGGTGGTCGCACAGAGCCACCAGCACAGCAGAAGAGGGGGCAGGGTGCCAAAGCAGAGCGTCCGTCCCCTAGACAGTACGCCTGCTACTGCCCAACGCAGAAAGGGACCGAGCACACCAAAGCCAGGTCCAAGGAGTTCCCTAGCGTGGCAGTTCTTCACACAATGTGCTGATGACAAGACACGAGTGGTTTGCACGTTGTGCAATCAGAGCCTGAAGCGAGGCATAAACGTTCTCAACCTGAGAACAACCTGCATGACCAGGCATCTAAGTGCAAAGCACGAGCTTCAGTGGAGTAGACACCTCAAAAACCAAGAAAGGTCTCTGGCTCCTCCTGCTTCCTCTTCTGCATCAGTCTCGGGCCTCTCAGCCTCTTCATCCACCTCTGTAGTGACAGTGCCACCTGTCACCCCTCAATTAGAGGACCGGCAAGCAACACTACCACCTGGGTCACCAAACATCTCCACAATGTCCCATGGAAGCATTCAGCTGTCTATCTCCCAAACACTGGAGCGGAAGAGGAAGTATCCCCCTACCCACCCGCGATCCCTGACCCTGAATGCCAGCATTTCCAAATTACTGGCCTTTAAAATGCTGGCATTCCGTCTGGTGGAGACGCAGAGTTTTAAAAGCCTGATGGCATTGGCTGTCCGACAGTACGTCGTGCCCAGCCACCACTACTTTTCCAGGCAAGCCATCCCTTCCCTGCACAACCAAGTGGGGGACAAGATCAGGTGTGCACTGCGCAACGCCATCTGTGCCAAGGTCCACCTAACTACGGATATATGGGGACCAGTAACCACTGTCAGGGACGTTATATCTCACTAACAGCGCACTGGGTAAATGCAGTGGCAGGTGGGCCTGAGGCGGATAGCAGTATGGCACATGTCCTTCCACCACCGAGGATTCCAGGGTGCTTCAGTTTGCCTCCTGTTCCTAACTCCTCCTACTCCACTTCCTCATCCTCTACCGCCTCCTCATCCAGTCAGCGTAACAAATTCACCACTAACTTCAGCACAGCCATGGGTAAACGCCAGCAGGCAGTTTTAAAACTTTCCTGTTTGGAGGGAAAAACCACACACCGCGCAGGAGTTGAGGGACATGCAACAAAAGACCGATGAGTGGTTGGCATCAGTGAGCCTCAAGCCAGGTCTGGTGGTGTGCGATAACGGGTGAAATCTCGTAGCAGCTCTGGGCCTAGCCGGTTTGACGCACATCCCTTGCCTGGCGCATGTGCTGAATTTGGTGGTGCAGAGGTTCCTGTAAACTTACCCCGATATGCCACAGCTGCTGCAGAAAGTGCGGGCCGTCTGTGCACACTTTTGGCGTTCTCACCCTGCTGCTGCTCGCCTGTCAGCACTGCAGCGTAACTTTGGCCTTCCCGCTCACCGCCTCATATGTGATGTGCCCACAAGGTGGAACTCCACCTTGCACATGCTGGCCAGACTGTGCGAGCAGCAGCAGGCGATAGTGGAACTTCAGCTGCAGCATGCACGCGTGAGTCACTCTGCGGAACAGAACCACTTCACCACCAATAACTGGGCCTCCATGCGAGACCTGTGTGCCTTGTTGCGCTGTTTCGAGTACTCCACTAACATGGCCAGTGCTGATGACGCCGTTCTCAGCGTGACTATCCCAGTTCTATGCCTCCTTGAAAAAACGCTACGGGCGATGATGGAACAGGATGTGGCACAGGAGGAGGAGGAGGAGGAATCGGGCATTTTTTAAGGCTTTCAGGGCAGTCATTCACAAGTGGCTCCGAGGGTTGATTCGTGCACCAACAAAGGCCAGGTACACAATTGTCCAGCAAGGGCACAGTTCTGGAGGATGACGCGGTGGAGGATGAGGAGGAGGAGGACCTGGAGGAGGAGGAGGAACCATGTTCACAGCAGGATGGCATGCAGACTAGCTCATGGCCATCACTGGTGCGTGGCTGGGGGGAAACAGAGGACACAGATGATACACCTCCCACAGAGGACAGCTTTTTGTTGCCTCTGGGCAGCCTGGCACACATGAGCGATTACATGCTGCAGTGTCTCCGCAACGACCTGCGTGTTTCGCACATTTTAACAGGTGCTGATTACTGGTTGGCCACGCTGCTGGATCCCCGTTACAAGGACAATGTACCGTCCTTTATTCCCTCACTGGAGTGTGAACGCAAGATGCGCGAGTACAAACGCACGCTGGTAGATGCTCTGCTGGTGCAATTCCCACCTGGCAGCGGGGGCACAGTGTAAGCACAAGGTGAAGGTAGAGGAGGAGGAAGAGGTCGCCACGCAGCAGGGTCACCGCCAGCACCTCAGAAGGCAGGGTTAGCATGGCCGAAATGTGGAAAAGCTTTGTCAGCACGCCACAACAAACAGCACCACCAGCTGATATGGAACATTTTAGCAGGAAGCAGCATTTCAGCAACATGGTGGAGCAGTATGTGTGCACACGCCTACACGTACTGAATGACGGCTATGCCTCCCTAAACGTCTGGGTCTCCAAATTGGGCACATGGCCTGAGCTTGCCCTTTACGCCTTGGAGGTGCTGGCCTGCCCTGCGCCCAGTGTATTGTCTGAACGTATATTTAGCACGGCAGGGGGCGTTATCACAGACAAGCGCAGCTGCCTGTCCAGAGCCAATGTGGACAAGCTCACGTTCATTAAAATGAACCAGGCATGGATCCCAGAGGACTTGTCCGTACCTTGTGCAGAATAGACAACAGACCGGCCTTACCCAGCCATTGTTTTTCTTCTGATCTTTCTATGGTTGCCATCTCATCCCTTTATATATATTACGTAATTACACAGGTTCTCTGGCTGATTAAGGTGCTGCTAATTAAACTCACTTGGTGCCTTATCGACAGTAAATTAGCCCCAGAACCTGTGTAATTACTCTGTGTTCAGGTTTAAAGGGATGAGGTAGCAACCCTAGATCTTTCTCACTCTTTTGGGGTTTACCCTAATTTAAAAATTACTAGGGCTGTTACTGATCAAAATTTTTGTGTTCGATTAATCGTTTATTTTTTTAATCGATTAATCAACTAATTTCGATTAATTATAACGCACATACAGATCCATCTACTTTTAGCTGATCTCCTCCTTGCAGGCTGTTTCCCAGTGCAGCTACCAACCACTGGAAAAATGGATAGAAGGATACAAAAAAACACACAAAGGCAGCGCTCGATGGGAATAGCATTAAAACTTTTATAGTCTTCAAGTAGGTAACCAAATATTGCACTGGAGATAAAATCGATGTAGCTACATAAACTGTACAAATGGTGCGAATAATACCAAACGGTAGCAAAAGTCATAAAAACATGTAGCCAAGTATGATACTGGTTGAAAAAATGTGTACAATGATACCACTGCTGAATCCAGATGAGGAGAGGTTAACATCAGTCTGTCGGCATGTAGATGTACCCTGAAGGGAACTATTACAACTCCCAGTGGATGGCTGTAGAATCCCAGGTTGATAGTGGGAAGTGTAACAGCCCCTGCGTGTGGCAGATAGGAAGGTCCCACCGGCATGCAGATATGAAGGCACAGCAGGAGCCCTTCAAATGGACACAGCAAGCCCCGTCGGTGTACGTGACGTTACCGGATCTCCGACAGAACTCCCTGAAGGCCCAGAAGCCGGCGGAGAGGTGAGTACCAATCAAAAGAATTTTAATCGACCAAAAAGATTATGATCGATCAAAAAAATTAAAGATTAATCGATTAATTAAAAGTTAATTTGCACAGCCCTAAAAAATACATATATTAAAAACCAAAACCTGCTGTGTTGGCTACCTCCTCCTCCTCCTCCACCGCCGCTTCCACCTACACCGCCACATATACCTCAAACTCCTAATACATATGGACCTCGTCCTCCTAGGTCAAAATGATTTTATTTTTTATGTTGTTTTAAGTAATTTCCCTATCCACATTTATTTTCAGAGTACTTGCCATGCTCCTCTCAACATTTTTCTGCCATTTGCAGCCCTCCAGCCCCATCCCTTAGTTTTTTAGAGACATTTTTGTAGTCAAAAGTCCGGGTCCCCATTGACTTCAATGGGGTTCGGGTCAAAGTTCGGTTCGGTTCGGGTGCCGAACCTGAACTTTTTTTTCAAAGTTCGGGTTCGGGTCCGAACCCGAACATCCCATATGTGCCACAAACCTATGAGGGGAGGACACATATTAGACGGGCAGAACTTATACAGTATAATCTTTATAGTCATATTGTTCTGATCGATATAAAGAGGGAAAGCCCATAAGAGAGGAAAACAATTAGATTGGGGTGATCTGCAGGAAGAGAAGGGAGAAGCCCCTATCAAGGAGGGACTCCATGAGAGGAGAGATACAGGGATGACCGAGGACTGTTTCCAATGGGGAGGGGCACACAAGCACAATGCATAAAGACAATGAAGATCTATAGGGCCAGATTCAGGTAGATCAGAGCATCTTTGCTCTGGAGTAACGCTTCTCATTTACGTTACTCTGCCGAAATTTTAGGAGCAAGTGCTGTTATTCATGAAGCACTTGCTCCTAAAGTTGCGGCAGCGCATCGCAAATGAGCCGGCGGAATTCAAATTGGGCGGGTACGGGGCGTGTAGTATTCAAACTAAGCGCGATCCCGCGGCGAACGTACTGCGCATGCGTCGAGTGTCAATGCATCCCAGTGCGCATGCTCCAAATTCTGTCAGTGAACGTCAATGACGTCACATCCCCATTCATGAATGTTTTACGCAAGCGACGCGATTTGTTTTTTTTCCGACGCAATGACGACGCCTATACTTAACATAGGATACTCCACTAGGGGGCTGCTTCATCTATACGCCGCGTATCGCTTCGGGAAACGTCGTAAAGTCACTGCGTCGCGCCCGAAAATGATCGTGAATTGCCGATTCCCGCTCATTAACATATTTTTTGAGCGTAAATCGGCGGGAACGCCCCCGGCGCCATTTTTAAGTTGAAGTAACGATGCGATGGCGAAATTCAATTGCGCCGATCGCATCGGAACTCCAACCCGGCGTTTCTTGTTTTCTGGTTACAGAAAACAAAAACGCCGGCTTAAAGTGACAGTTAGGCTGGCGGATCCATTGATCCTCCAGCCTAACTCTACCTGAATCTGGCCCATAGACTGCTACCATATAGCTCTGGTCACTTGATAGTAGGAAATTGTCATTTTGGAATGGGTAACTATGCCATTTTTAATTTTTATCTTGAAACTATTGTTGTTCCCTGGAAATTGTACAAGCATTGATGTTATTATCTAAAATATGAAGCATTGAATATCTTGTAATCATGGTTTGTTCTAATAACCAATAACTGGTATTTTTTTCCTTAAAGAGTACAAGTTTTTATTATCTTTTTATATTTTTACATTTTACAATTTTACTGACAAAACAACTGTCCTATATATTTCGCATGGTTAACCACTTACTTACCCGCAGCATAGTAACGGTTGGTTGGGTATGTGAAAAAGACGATTTTGTTTCATTGTCAATTATATTAAGTTATTTTGAGAACTTACCATGACACACAGATCAAAAGGTACTGCCCATTTTGGGGGTATTTTATTGATTTTCCAGTTGTTCATGTAACACAATTGGAATTTTAATTTCATGAGTAAATCCCATTATCACACCTCTCATGTCTCTTCACAGTTGCAGACTAGAGTCAAGCTCAACATCTTCTTTCCCCGCTAATTAATTCCCCTGCTAATGCTCTGTTGCAGCAATCTGTGATCACCTGATCTCACAGTTCGAACTCAGCCTTCAAGTTAAAATGAGTACCATTGACTATGTTACTATATAAGGCTCGAGACCCGATGAGCTACAGCTATTGCCTGGCAAGAAGCTCGCCTGGCTTCACTTGTGGCATTAGGGTAAGACAGCGCTATATAAGACTTGCATGTAAATATTCATATTTTTGTCAACCAATAAATTTGCTATTTCGTATGATCATACGTCTCCGTAAATAAGTTTCATACTATAGGCTATGTCATATAGATTGACTTGTATTTAAAGATATCTTTGTTATCAAAGAATTCAAAATAATTTACTGTGCGGGTTAAAAAGGACCTTAAGAAAGCACAACAGTCCTCTGGGTCACTGAGGACGACAGGATCCGCAGCCACCTCATCCCAGCCACGTAAAAGTCCATGGGTTCCTTGGGACTAATTGATCCCTTGAAGACTGCTGCTGATGCTGAGTCAAAAGCTCCACCTCCAAACCCAAGAAAAAAAAACAAGCTCCCATGACCCAGTTCTGCTGCCATATTGGCACAGGTACTCATTGATGGCCCTCTGCCGCTGCAGCATGGCCAATGTAGAGTTCCATCTGGTGGGCATGTCACAGATTAGGCGGTTCTTGGGCAGGTTGTATTCCCTTTGAAGGTCTGTCAGCCAAGCACTGGCATTATATGACCTTCGGAAATGCACACAGACTTTCCTGGCCTGCTTCAGGACATCCTGTAAGCCCGGGTTACCTGCCCAAGAACCGCTGCACCACCAAATTCAGAACATGAGCAAAACAGGGCGCATGGGTCAGTCGTCCCTGTCGCAGGGCAGAGAGGAAGTTGGTGCTATTGTCGCTAACCACCATTCCTGGCTTAAGCTGGCGTGGCGTCAACCACCTCTGAGCCTGCCCCTGCAGAGCTGACAGAACCTCTGCCCCAGTGTGGCTCCTGTCTCCCAAGCACACCAGCTCTAGCACCGCATGGCATCTGTTTGCCTGCATTCCTGCGCAGCCCCTCGTACGCCTACAAGGACACATTAGCACAGGAAGAGTCCACAGAGGGGGTGGAGGAGAGAGGTGTGTCACAACCAGTAGTAGTGTTTTGGAGGCGTGGTGGCGGAACAACCTCCAACACTAATGTTCTTTGCCCTGCGTCCTTCCCAGCTGCCAGCAGAGTCATCCAATGCGCCGTGAAAAAGAGGTAACATCCCTGTCAATGCCTGCTGGACCATGAGTCAGCGGTAATATGCACCTTACCACTGACCGCCCTGTCCAGCGAGGCATGGACATTGCCTTCCACATGGCGGTAGAGAGCCGGAATCACCTTCCTTGAGGCGTTTGGGAACTTGCCACTGAGGTACCGCACATTCCACAAACTCATGGAAGGGGGCAGAATCTACCAACTGAAAAGACAGCAGTTGAAGTGAAGCAATTTCGCTAAGCTAGCATTCAACCGCTGGGCATGTGGATGGCTGGGAGAGTACTTCTTTTGGCGCTGCAGCAGCTGGGGCAGGGAAATTTGTCTGCTACAACCTGCCATCGGTGTACCGAGAGTAGATTGCCCGCATGTACTACTAGGTTGTGACAGATCTAATTCTAGACCTTCAGTCCTATCAGTGCAGGCTTTAGAGAGGACTGAGGGTATAGTGGGGTTGGGGATCCCAGCTGATGAGGGGCAAGGGGAGGTCCACTTTGTTCTTTGGTGTGGGTCTTTCAGGTATGCTTGCAAACGAACTGCATGGCAGGTCGACATATGTCTGGTCAAGCATGTGGTGCCCAAGCGGGTGATGTTTTGGCCACGCGAGATACGCTTGAAACATATGTTGCAAATAGCAACGGTGCGATCTGATGCACATGTCTCAAAAAAGGCCCACACCAAAGAACTTTTGCAGTAATGCTGAGACACAGCAGCACCCTGCACAGGCGTATTTTTGCGATGGAATGCAGTTGGTGTGCTGCCCTTAAGCTGTCCCCTGGAGGGCACCCTGCCTCTTTGAAGATGTGCCTGTGCCTCCTCCTCCTCCTCTCTCCTATCAGGCTCCCACATACAGTCAGTGACCTCATCATCCCCTCCCTCTCCATCACTGTCGAGAACCTGGCAGTATGCTGCAACTGAGGGAAGATGACTGCCAGATTGCTGTCCTTCTTGGGCACCCCCTCTCTCTGGGCTCACATTACTGCCTTCCTCTATCTGTGTTCCATCATCGGAGCCTTCAAAATGCTGAGCATCTTCATGCAGCATGTACCCAACACTGTGTTCAAACAGTTCGTGGGACTCCTCAGGAGGACATGGTGGGACTAGGGAAGGAGTAAGTGATGCCATTGAGCAGAGGGAAGAGGACGCCTTGTCAGCTACTTTGCCAGACAAAGTACCCTGAGCCTGGGTGAGAGAGGATGAGGAGGATGAGGATGGCTTGGTCATCCACTCTACCAAGTCTTCGGCATGTTGAGGCTCAACACGGGTTTAGTTGTAAAGTAATGAACACACTTGCACTATGCACCAAGTGTGTTTAGTTGTAAAGTAATGAGCACACTTGCACTATGCACCAAGTGTGTTTAGGTGCAAAGTTATGAGCACACTTGGACTATGCACCAAGTGGGTTTAGTTGTAAAGTAATGAGCACACTTGCACAATGCACCAAGTGTGTTTAGGTGCAAAGTTATGAGCACACTTGCACTATACACCAAGTGGGTTTAGTTGCAAAGTAATGAGCAAACTTGCACTATGCACCAAGTGGGTTTAGTTGCTATGAGCACACTTGCACTATGCACCAAGTGGGTTTAGTTGCAAAGTAATGAGCAAACTTGCACTATGCACCAAGTGGGGTTAGTTGCTATGAGCACACTTGCACTATGCACCAAGTGGGTTTAGTTGTAAAGTAAGGAGCACACTTGCACTATGCACCAAGTGGGTTTAGGTGCAAAGTAATGAGCAAACTTGCACTATGCACCAAGTGGGTTTAGTTGCTATGAGCACACTTGCACTATGCACCAAGTGGGTTTAGTTGCAAAGTAAGGAGCACACTTGCACTATGCACCAAGTGGGTTTAGTTGCAAAGTAATGAGCAAACTTGCACTATGCACCAAGTGGGTTTAGTTGCTATGAGCACACTTGCACTATGCACCAAGTGGGTTTAGTTGCAAAGTAATGAGCACACTTGCTGTAACGGAATGACCAGTGACAACCAGAGACTTTGGAAGGATGGGGGATACTCCTGTGTCAGCGTCACTGATAACTCTTGGGTCTGAGTCCACCCTGTGCCCCTTTGGGCATTGGGTGGCTAGTGAATCATACTTCATGTATTGCAGAAGATGGGACATTACTGACAGTTCATTGCAGGAGATACTGGACATATTACACATGGTTTATTTTGTCCTGACTAGGTCAATAGGACAATGACCCTTCAATGCTTAGCTCAGGCTATTGAAATGCTAAGTGTATGCGGCTTGTGAAATACCTTTTTATTGTGTTCTGCAGGTGAATAGCTGTTGTCAGAGACGGGATAATTACCTCAACTAAATGTCTTTTAGAATGTGATTGAAGTTCATTGTATGTGTGTTGTTGTTAGCAGTCTCCTGTCAGGTGTATTGAATTAGCATGTCAATTATGTTCAAGGGAACTTGACAAGCTTTGCGGAGCCAGCAGCTATAGAGGAACAACAAATCCCAGCAATAATACATTATATAAAACACAATACAGTATACCAGCAGTTACAGAGGACTACAAATCCCAGCAATACATTATATAAAACACAATACAGAATACCAGCAGTTACAGAGGACTACAAATCATAGCAATACATTATATAAAACACAATACAGAATACCAGCAGCTATAGAGGAACAACAAATCCCAGCAACAATACATTATATAAAACACAATACAGAATACCAGCAGTTACAGAGGACTACAAATCCCAGCAATAATACATTTTACAGGCTGCTAAATATATTTTTACAGGGATTTGGTGTTTTTTTTTAAACAGGAAACATTAAAACAGGTCCCCCTTGCCTTTTAAGTCACGGTGGCGGCTCTGCAGGAGTGTGTCCGGCCTGTGTGGTGAGCAAACCTCCCGCCTTCATTAGTACAGACCCCCCCAATAAACCACCCCCTATTATTACAGAGCCCCCATTAGTACAGAGCCCCCCACAAGCCATCCCCCATTATTACAGACCCCCCCACAAGCCATCCCCCATTTTTACAGACCCCCCCACAAGCCATCCCCCATTATTACAGAGCCTCCCACAAGCCATCCCCCATTATTACAGAGCCCCCCACAAGCCATCCCTGATTATTACAGACCCCCCCACAAGCCATCCCCCATTAGTACAGACCCCCCCACAAGCCATCCCTCATTATTACAGACCCCCCCACACGCCATCCCCCATTAGTACAGAGCCCCCCACAAGCCATCCCTAATTATTACAGACCCCCCCACAAGCCATCCCCCATTAGTACAGAGCCCCCCCATGCCATCACCATTATTACCGAGCCCCCCACAAGCCATCCCCCATTATTTCAGACCCCCCCACAAGCCACCCCCCATTAGTACAGAGTCCCCCATTATTACAGACCCCCCACAAGCCATCCTCCATTAGTATAGAGCCCCCCACAAGCCATCCCCCATTATTACAGACCCCCCCCACAAACCACCCCCCATTAGTACAGACCCCTCCACAAACCATGGTTACCCCCCTCCATTAGTGCACTCACAGAGGCCACCACAAACCTCCCCCCCTCAGGACAAACCCCACCTGGGTGGCAGCTGGAGAGGACAGTGTGCAACTGCGCCGTCCGGGTGGATCGTGGAGGAGGATTTGAAAAAGTAAATACCGCGGCCTCAGACAAGGAGAAGGAGGGAGCGGAGCACTCTGTGGCGCCTGGGTGAAATTCCACCCTGGCTGGAGCTGGCGCCGTAAGGCAAGTGCCAAAGTTGCCTTGCGCTAGCGCCGGCCCTGCCTCTGTTGTGAGTTACCTCCAATGGTGACTCCGGGACTCCAGGATCAAAATGTGCAGGTGTGCGGTTTATAAAAAGAGAAACTCTTCATAGTATAAAATCTTCAGATGGTTTTTGAAAAATAGCATCATATATAATAAAAATCCATTAAATGGTATTGTTTAACTGTCAAATATGACCAAATTGGACGTCACAAAGGCAAAAAACAGCCCTACACGTGTGCAAGTAGTGGTCCCTGCTTAAAGCATAGCGTTCTCTCTGGGCCGGTGGTGAGGTGTGGAAGATTCCTCTTGACGTGTGTTTCGTCATCTATGTGCAACCTTATCAAAAGCAGCTGTGTGGAATTACACCCCAAAATACATTCTGCTGCTTGTTCTGAGTACAGAATATGGCCTGGATTCACAAAGCACTTATGCCGACGTATCTCCACATACGCCAACGTAAGTACTAATGTGCGCCCTCATATCTATGCGCTGACCCACAAACTAAGATACGCCTAAAAATAGGCTTCATCCCACCAACGTAACTTTCCTACGCCGGCGTAGAGTGGCCACATATTTACACTGGACGCATGTGGCTTTCCCATGGATTTTCTATTCAAATATGCAAATGAGTGAGATACGCGGATTCACGAACGAACAACGCATGATTTACGCGATTTGCGTAAGTTTTACGTTCGGCGTAAAGTTATTCCCCATATATGAGGCGCAACTCATGCAAAGGTGTGGACCAGGGAACACAAGCCTACGTATTGTACGTTGGACGTCTGTGAATGTGAATATGGGCGACTGCACAGGATTTGTACTGGACACTAGTGTTGAGCAGAATATGCCATATTCGATTTCGCGATATATCACGAATATATAGTCGAATATTCGAGATATATTCGCTAAATACGAATATTCGTGATATATTTTGGAAATGAAATCATTGCGAATTTTCGCTATCGCGAATGCGAATGCGAATTGCGAATTGCGATTGCGAATGCGAATATTCGAGAAATGCGGAATGGAGCACTCTGATTGGCTCAGAATATTCGTGATATATTACAATATAAAATAATTGCGAATATTCGAGAAATGCGGAATGGAGCACTCTGATTGGCTCAGAATATTCGTGATATATTACAATACACAATAATTGCGAATATTCGGCAAATGCGGAAGGAGCACTCTGATTGGCTCAGAATATTCGTGATATATTACAATACACAATAATTGCGAATATTCGAGAAATGCGGAAGGAGCACTCTGATTGGCTCAGAATATTTGTGATATATTACAATACACAATAATTGCGAATATTCGAGGAATGCGGAAGGAGCACTCTGATTGGCTCAGAATATTCGTGATATATTACAATATAAAATAATTGCGAATATTCGAGAAATGCGGAAGGAGCACTCTGATTGGCTCAGAATATTCGTGATATATACAATATAAAATAATTGCGAATATTCGAGAAATGCGGAAGGAGCACTCTGATTGGCTCAGAATATTCGTGATATATTACAATATAAAATAATTGCGAATATTCGAGAAATGCGGAAGGAGCACTCTGATTGGCTCAGAATATTCGTGATATATTACAATATAAAATAATTGCGAAATTTCGAGAAATGCGGAATGGAGCACTCTGATTGGCTCAGAATATTCGTGATATATTACAATACAAAATAATCGCGCGATATCGCTATTGCCGAATAATCGCATTGCGATTTTTCGGGAATATAAAAGGAGCGCTGCAGCTACTCGGCCCAAGGTCTCTAATCATACCAGCAATGCTTTTACACGTCGATGGGGATCTCTAGGATGTGATCTGTTCTAAAAAAAAATTGAAAAAATACGAATATTCGAAATAGCGAATATTCGCCGCGATATTCGCATTATTCGCGAATACTCGAATATGCAATATTCGTAGCGAATATTCGCAATGCGAATATTCGTGAGCAACACTACTGGACACATCACAGGACTCTGATGCTGAGCTTCCTCTGTATCCACACTTGTGAGTGCAAAACGTACTGTCTGTTTTTATGTGTACTATCTTAATAAAGCTATCACTGCACTATGTATATTTTCTTTGCACACTTGTTTACCCACTTTAGTTTACTGTATTACATTCCTCACTGTCCAAAAATATAATGGCAGGTGTGAATGTCTATGAAACCGAGTTGTTCCATTTCCATAACCCAACTGCCATGATGCCAGGATACCCAGGAATATGTATTCCAGTGTAGTGAAGAATGCAAAGACCCACACATGGAGACAAAAAACCTGCTCAGTAAATACATGTACTAACATAAGAGAGCAAACTTGATGGATCAGAAATCTGCAGTCACTCTACACATGAAAAGAGAGATATGTACATTTTACATTTTGGAAAGGCCAACTAGTTTGAAAACATCATCCCTAAACAGGGGTGGGAGCCCGTGACAACATTTGCCCCCAACTTGTAATGCAGTTATAATATCTTTATTCACATCTTTAGTCATGTTACCCAAACAATTAACAATGTCACATACTGGCACCATGGTGACTGCATAATATGCTGCGCACACCTGTACAATATGCCAAGAATGCCAGGAAGGTACCCAAAGTTTATTTTATAACACACGATATATTTTGGTACTGCTTACTAACTACCTTACAATGTCATTTTTTTTCCAGCAGGAAAATGTTCAAACTGTCCAGCCTGCTGTTAAACCTCCTATTACTTAATGGTGAGTAGAGTTGTACGTGAAAAAATAACATGTTTTTTCAAATTTTGCACTGAATAATTTATTACAGGATATGTTAATTTGTAAGTTTACATTACACATTATTTCAAGGAAATACTATATGGTTAGAGCGGGCAGTCCAATGATCACAATTAGGGATGAGCCGAACACCCCCGCGTTCGATTCGCACCAGAACCGTCGAACAGACCGACCGTTCGCGCGAACATTTAGAACCACATTGAAGTCTATGGGACTCGAACGTTCAAATTCAATAACGCTCATTTTAAAGACCAATATTCAAGTTATTGTTGGAAATCGTCTTTGAGAACCCAGGTCTTGCCCCAGGGAACATGTATCAATGGAAAAAAGTTTAAAAAACTGTTTTTTAAACAGGACTCCTGAAAAAATTACCGTTTTTAAAACTTTTTTTTCCATTGATACATGTTCCCTCGGGCAAGACCCCGGTTTTCAAAGACGTTTTCACAAGCAAACTATAGACACCCAGCAGGTACAATATTTAAAGGAATTTTTCATTTTTTTTTTAAGTTAAGCATCATTAAAATCACTGCTCCAGGAGCAGTGATTTTATTGATGCTTCAATAAAAAAATAAAATAAAAATTCCTTTAAATATTGTACCTGCTGGGTGTCTATACCTGTGATAACGTCTTTAAATAGCACAATCACCTGCCTGCCAGTAAATTAGGAAGAACTGATCTATCTACGCTATACAGTGTATAAATATATGTACAACTCCTAGGGATGTATATATATATATATCCTCAACACACTGTAAATTAAGCTAAACTGACTAGCCTGCCTGCCTGCCTGCTCTATCTAGCTATCTAAAAAGACAATCTCTCTGTCTCTCTGACTGCTTTCATTAACAAGCCGAAACACACTACACGAGGCCGCCCAGCAGGCAGCCTTATATAGTGTGGGGCATGTGCTAAAGCCCTGAGCCATAATTGGCCAAAGCCACCCAGGCTTTGGCCAATTATGGCTCTTAGTTTTTTGCGCGCTGTGATTGGCCAAGCATGCGGGACATACAGCATGCTTGGCCAATCATCAGCGCGCAATGCCGCAGTGAATTATGGGCCATTTTGCGCCACTCGAATTTGGCGCGAACGATCGCTTTTGTTCAAATTTCGGTGAACGTACGAACAAACAATGTTCGAGTCGAACATACGTTCGTATCGAACGTGAAGCTCATCCCTAATCACAATGTACAGTAATTTGCCATGGGCAGCCTAAAAACTCTATAAATGGCAGAACAGTGCTGGGAGCCAAGAAAAACTAATTAAAGAAAAACAAACAAGAGGAAGAGGATGGACAGCCGCACTCCGGGAAAACGTCAAAACACAGAACAGGACAACCGATGCTTTTCGCACTTAACTAGTGCTTAGTCATGAGCCATGACTAAGCACTAGTTAAGTGTGAAACGCGTCGGTTATGCTGTTCTGTGGTTGCAGTGATTTTGACAAGCTATTAACAAATAAAGAAGACAAAGGTAAGTATACTGCGCTACCTAAAAAATATATCTGACTAGCTGCTAACACGGCTAATAAAGAACAAATTAGCTAGGCAAAACAAAAAACAGAAATGTGTAGCGCTTCAGTCAAATATTACCAACAGTGTAAATGATGTGCTCAATTTAAAGTTTGTGCACAAACATAAAATGTGTAAGGTATTCAATAAAGGGATAGTAAATTAAAACAAGTCCATACATGTATAATTGAATATTATAAAGTTTATGTAGATATAAATCACCACGTGATAATAAAGCAAACGTTGATTCTGATCCAAGTGTGAACAATCACCGCCACCAATGGAGATAAATGGAGGCTTACCAGAGCTGGTGGACTTTAAAATGACATTTGTCACAAAAAGTCAAGATGAGCTTTATAGCAATCAATCTGGGCACACAGGGTCAATGTATATAGTCATCTATGGCACTTGCTAGAAGCTGGGTATAATCACTCCATACGTGTCAATTCAATGTAGAACCTTAGGTCCATTTCACTCCACAGTTAGCAAGAAGGTCAGAGAAAGCAAGGGAAGAAGAATGGCCACATAGTGTAATCCGATAAAAGTATATTTATTAAAAAAGTAGCAAGTACACTCACATGTATCCTGTACAAATTAGCATGTAGTATTGTTGAGGTGGCAATGGAGACGACCCGATGCGTTTCGTGTTCAGTTACACATCATCTGGGGTGTCTCTCCATTGAAGCCCCCTTGAATATATAGCCCAACCATATTAATGACTCCAATCAGTGAGCAGAACGTCTTACCTCAATGCAGCATTGCACCTGCCGAGCACTTTCTGGTCCAAAAACATGGCTGAATGGCGTGGGTTCCAAGCCTCGCTTTAGAATTTTCATAGTGACAAAAAGGGGGGAACTATATGCGTTCCACGACTCGATTGTGGATATGTATTACCATTAGGCATATGGACTAGTTTCCTGGTCAGAACGCCATGATTACGTGGCGTGCATTCCAAGTGTCCTATCAGTACATTCGTCTGGCGGGCGGAACGACGTGCATTGCACGCCTCCCTTTGGGATCAGCATGTAGATTGGATGGACAGAAGTCCCGGAAATATCACGGGATTAACCTCATGAGATTTCAAAACAGAGGAAGCCTATGACATTTAAACGCCAGCCCCATGTGAAAAGTCAAATGATCAGGGAAGGAAATCAATCAGAAGCAAAAGATTAATAAAAACATCGCCTCTTATATATCTAATAAAAAGCAACGCTCAGGGCATAATAATAATAATAGCATAAAAGTCCCGGGACATGGCAGGAATAAAAACAGAGGCCGACAAAAACCTCACGCATATGTCCTGAATTATATATAAATTGGTATACAAATACATATAAAAATATATATATCGGTATCACAGTATCTATAAAAGGTATATGTAAGTTATTATATTACAATCATAACCCCACAGTGATGAATCACCATATCGAAATATATGTATACAGTATATATCATTGGAATTTAGTTAAATCAACCAATAAAAGTATAAAAAGAGAGAGCAACCAATGGGATATGAATAAAAAATAATGGAAGGTGGGGCAGTTGAATGCTGCATATGAGTATGGCAAAAATTCTTTGACATTATAATTAATGAATTACATGCACATATTATTCATTTACCAAAAAAAAGAAGGAATAAGGGAGATAGAGATTCCTACGATTGATTAATAAAAGTATTAATGTCCCACTCGACATTCATGCTGAGAGGGACATAAGATTGAAGTTCAAAGATCCAATAGTTTTCTAAGCGTGATACACCACTTGTCATAGCACCGCCTCTCCAAGGGGGCGCGTACTTATCAATGATGGTAAATTGAGTACCGCTTGGATCTCTGCGATGAAATTGTCTGTAGTACCTAGGTACTGGATGTTTTGGTATCACCCCCTTTGATTAAGGAAATATGTTCCCCTACTCTAATTGCAAATGTGCTGTTATGGGTTTTTGGCGAAAATAATAAAAATAATTTAATATTTTTCAGCATATATTTGAGGTGAAACCAGGCATACAAGATATAAACTGACCAGGTCTGATGTGTACACAGAAAGTGAATTGGTTTCAAGTGGTTAGAAGTCTTACAATAGAGAAAAGTTTGCACAGATGACTATCTAAGCAGATATCACAAGCCTTATCCAAGAACAACCTTTGCAAGTCAAGAACTGGTTTCAGGTGAAGAAATAACTCCATTGTAGAGATAGCCCCCCTAGACGGAACGTTGACTTAGCCGTTCTAAAACAATGGCTTGTGTTGGCCAACAAGATTTCCTGAGAAGAAGATATTTACACAGCTGGGCTATTAAACTGAATTCATGAAAGAGACAGTTAAAGTCCTATCTTCACAAACTGATGTACAAATCTGACTCGCATTATAAAGACACCCGATGTTCAAGAATATATTTTAAACATCGAAAAAATGAAAATAATGTTTAGATGAGCAATGACATCTTAAGAACCGTGGGAAATATATAACCATCGCATTAGCTAATGTAGAAATTCATAGTAAAAAGAATTATAGGAGAAATTAGTTTTTATCAATAGAAGTGTTTGTAAAGAAGCTAATCCACATTATGAAAGACATAAAATTGTGATTATAAAAATGTGAATGTACCTGTTACACCAATTCATCAAACACATATCAAAATAATTCAGGTATCCACGTTAATAATTATTTTGCATTGATTGAGATATAAACCTGTGCATGATTGGAAAGAATGTTGTTGGGAAATATGCGGTTATACAGGAATATACGTTTATGTTATGTAGGGATCAAAGATATACTAATTAGATCTGATGAAACATAAAGTTATCAGAGATATATACAGTATATAGAAGTTACCAATAATAATAAGCTAATAATAATAATATAAGTCTCCCCAATAATGTAAAATTATCGTACAGATTATCTCCCAATAAAGGTGAGACACCTAGTGGTGGAAAGTGATATTACTTGAGGTTCTCAAAACACAGAGACCAAGTAAATGATTAAAATCGTCAGCCAATAGGAACCCGACATGTCTTAACAGGAACTCCCACAGAGGCCAGAGGCCAATGAATTAAGGACAGCTGTTAGATGGTCAGAACTTAGTATAATTTAATGGTCCTATTGTTTTGAGTATTATAAGAGAGATAGCCCATGAGAGAAGAGAATTGGAAGGAAGATGACACACAGATCAAAAGGTATTGCACGCCCATTTTGGGGATAGTTTAATGAATCGCAATGTGTTCGTGTAACGCAACTGGTATTCTAATATCATGTAATTATCCATATTTTTGTCAACCAATAAATTAGCTATTTTGTATGATTATACGTCTCCGTGAATACGTTTCATAACATAGACTATGTCATATAGATTGACTTGTATTTAAAAACGTCTTCGCTATCAAAGAATTCAATATAATTTTACTGTGCGGTTAAAATAACCTTAAGAAAGCACAACAGTGCGTATAGTGCGCCCTACGTATTGCTTGCCACAAGGGCAAGTTATTAAATAAACAATATACTTAGTTTCGCAAGTGCAAAATGATCTAATAGTGTATTGTTTAGAAGTAACTGTGGACAAAAATTGGGCGATTTTGCGCTTACCCAATGCATTGTGGTGGCATACTTGACATCTTTTGCATGGATAGAAACCCACCATATTGTGAAAGAACAAACTTCGTACAGGTGGGTTAATGATGTTGGGAGCGACAAGACTTTGCAATGAGGGGACACCTTTAAATATCACCTTTGCCTGATCAGGCAATAAGGGGCCCAAGACACTATCTCCTCTAAGAACGTTCCAATGTTTGTTGATTATATTTTTGACCTGTCTGTACTGCGTTGAATATGAAGTAAGCATGGCAAATTTAAACCCATCATCTACTTCACGTTTAGGCTTAACAGATACCAGGGATTTTCTATCTAGTGACAAAACGCATTGGATTTCACAATCTACGTCACTTACAGAATAACCTTTGTCCACAAAACGTGATTTCAAGTAGGTGTCATTATCGCTACAGTTCCTACGGAGCCGGAGAAATTGGCTACGAGGAACCGAGCGAAGCCAAGAGGGATGATGGCAGCTTCCCATGGGGATATATCCATTATGATCGGTGGATTTAAAATAGGTCTTAAATTTGAACTGACCATCTACTATTGATATTTCCAAGTCTAGAAAATGTATAGTACTAGTACTAGACTTAAAAGTCAGAGAAATACCCCGATCATTGGAATTTAATACTTCAAAAAACGCACTCAGTGACTCTGGAGTGCCCTTCCATAGGAGGAGGATGTCGTCTATGTATCGAACCCAGACGACTAACGATCGATCTTCTAGGGCATAGACGACATCCTCCTCCCACTTAGCCATAAATAAATTGGCTAGGCTGGGGGCAAACTTGGCCCCCATAGCCACCCCTCGCTTTTGTAAGTTATACCTCTGGTTGAACCAGAAATCATTTTTCTTGGTGGCAAACTCCAATAATTCAATGAGCTAGTCACACTGAAAAGAGGCCAAGGATTGTTCTTTATCCAAATAGTGCTGTACTGCGTTGATTCCTAACTCATGCGGTATGTTACTATACAATGAGGCTACATCTGCCACACATAAAGACAACTTTTTGAAGTTTTCCCGGAGTGCGGCTGTCCATCCTCTTCCTCTTGTTTGCTATTGCTACGTGCATCGCCAGCACCTTGGTAATCCGAATGTTCCTGATTGCCTACAAGGCTCATTTGGAGCGGTGACTTTCTCTCTCTCGTCTATGATGACCAGCTGCTGAAAAGTCATGGTACTATAGTCTCCATTTATTTAAAGTAACTAAAATTCCAAGAGAAAGTGCAGTGAGGAATGCAGAAAATGTCCTCTTACCACAGGTGGCATTTGCTCTGTTTATTGGGAGAAAAGGTATGCATTAACATATTCTTGACCATCTGTCGTTGACCCAGGAGGCATGGCCAGTGCAAGGATGAAGCAGTCGCCAGTTAGCTGACCTCATGTCGAGATCTGGGGAAAACTTTCCTTTTCTCACAACTAGCTCTACCTTCCATACTCTATATGGGTCATAAAAGCTGCAGTCAACCTGCCACTGCTTTCACGTCTTCCTGCTAGGGCACTTAACCCACTCCTCCACCAGGATGGTGAC
This sequence comes from Rana kukunoris, assembly GCA_029574335.1. Lineage (NCBI taxonomy): Eukaryota > Metazoa > Chordata > Amphibia > Anura > Ranidae > Rana > Rana kukunoris. The sequence goes on from CM056049.1 coordinate 263,673,280, forward strand.
CAGAACCTTTGCTTCTGGTGGCACTGCTCCATGCTGCTCCCGTTCTCATTCTCTGATTCTGAGCCAGGCTCTGCCAGTGTTGGGTACAACTGGGGGACTGCCCTTTCTGTCACCACATAATTTTTTTCCACAGGCAAGAAGACTGGAACACGTGGGAATACCAAAGAGCACTGACTACCTGGACAGAGATGGAAGGCTTTTTAAGATGCATGGAGCAGGAGTACCATTATGAGTTTCATTCCCTGTCTTTCTCTGTCTGACATCATTACATCACAGAAGCAGTGCCTGGACTCCCGCAAAGCCCACATGCATACCCTCAGTTTGCTCCATGATGATTTGGATAACCACAGTTGACAGAATAATATCAGGTAGAGGGGCTTACTTGGCTGAGGTAACTAGGTTTGAGGACTTGCTACCAGCAGTGAAGGGCATAATCGCTAAATTGCTGGGCACATTTGATTCTGTAGACCTGGAAATCAATAGGACCCATAAAGCCCACAATTTGAAGCCCATATCCTGTCAGATCATGTGGACATTATTCCCCGGACCATTATACCGGACCAATAAGCGACATATTGAAGACAAGAGAGATGGGTCCATTGAATTTTGATGGGGCTTCTAGTACCCTCAGATCTATCCTGACACACACCAGAGAAGTAGAGAGCCCTGAAGCAATTACACACCCTGTTGTGAGATCAGGACATTTCTTACCAATGGAGTTTCCAATTGGATATTCCACCTCTTCTGTCTGCTCTTAACCTTCCTGATTTGCCTCCAATAGACTGGCCTTTGACATGCTCCACACCAACTGGTTTTGGGTGCCAACCCCTTTGTCTGCCTTCTCAAAATACTAGACCCTGATCTGTTCCTGCTGAGTGTTCTTTTTTCAGTTTACTCTGCTGTACTCTTTCTCATGGGGGGTTGGCAATATTTGTCCATGTCACTGTTAAACAATTTCTCTTAAAGGGTCACTAAAGTCAGGGATTTTTTTTAAAAAAAATAACAAACATGTGATACTTACCTCCACTGTGCAGTTCGTTTTGCACAGAGTGGCCCGGAAACCTGTCTTCTGGTGTCCCTCGGCGGCTGTCTGGGCTCCTCCTCGCAAAAGCTTTCCTTCTTCATGCGAGGGCGCTCGCATGGAGGAAAGCTTTTGCGAGCGCGCTCCCGTGATACAGCGGCGGCCATAGCCGCCGACTGTATCACTCGGCTCCGCCCCCCAGCGCGCCGCGTCATCCACCCTGATTGACAGCAGCGCTAGCCAATGGCTGCGCTGCTATCAATCCGCCCAGCCTAGCCAATCAACGGCCAGGCTGGGAACCGAAGAGGACGACGTGGACGCGCCCGGGAGATTCGAACGGTCAGGTAAGTACAACGGGGGCTCGGGGGGGGCCGGTGCTGCTAGATGTTTTTTTACCTTCATGCATAGGATGCATGAAGGTAAAAAAACTTGTACCTTTAGAACCCCTTTAATGTTTTCTTTATATGTTATCTAACAGTGCATCTCTGCATCTCTCTTGGTCTTGGACCTCAGTAGTTGTTTTGTACAGTAGATATACCAGTACATACAGTGGCATTTTTTTTATTATTACCTGCACTTTACCTGTCTAGAATATTACTGTTATTATGTCATATGTTTCCATGCAGGATGGGTAGTGAGGCTTCTAATAATCTATAGCCTTGTTGGCTCTGGGCTAGACTTTGAATTGCTCTATTACATGTCTGACAATCCTTGTCAGTATTTTTTATTTATTATGGAGCGTCTCGGAATATACTGTACACACCTTTTATATCACAGGCCCCTATTTGTGACTTCACGGTCTTTTGAGTACACCATGGGTCTACATATACCCAGGGCTGTATAGCTGTTGCTACCTGTTCTGCCTACTGTATTACACTTTATTGATGCTGATTTCCTATCCTATAGTTATTGCATAGTTACATAGTCAGGTTGAAAAAAGACACAAGTCCATCCAGTTCAACCATAAAAAAAATAATAATAATATCACACAATTCCATATACCCAATTATATGCCCACAGTTGATCCAGAGGAAGGCAAAAAAAAACCCCCAGCAGAGCATGATCCAATTTGCTACAGCAGGGGAAGAAATTCCTTCCTGATCCCCCGAGAGGCAATCGGATTTTCCAACTTTGTCTAAAAATGTTAGTACCCAGTTATATTATGTACATTTAGGAAAAAATCCAGGCCTTTCTTAAAGCAATCTACTGAGCTGGCCAGAACCACTTCTGCAGGGAGTCTGTTCCACATGTTCACAGCTCTTTCTGTGAAGAAACCTTTCCGTATTTGGAGATGAAATCTCTTTTCCTCTTGTCCTTTGTGTTGACCGTAAAGTGAATAACTCAACACCAAGTTCACTATATGGACCTCTTATATATTTGTACATGTTGATCATATCCCCCCTTATCCTCCTCTTCTCGTGTTGTTAGAGACAATAGGTTCCTCCTTCTGCTTATAGTGCCAATATGGCAGAAGGGGGTCTCTAGAAAAAGTTGGATTATTAAGGTGTTCTCCACTGCACAGCCTTGTCTTATCACCCAATGTTTTTGGTGTTTTCTTAATGCTCCTAATTTCTAATGATACTTTTGCACCAGTGGATCCTTTTACTGTTGCATAATGTTTTGTCATTGAGTATAGTGATGATTTTCAGTCATAACATGCACTGCTATGACTACTGGTCATGTGACCCACAGTTGTTCTCCTTTTTCCAATAATTACCGAACAAGGGTATGTTGAATAATGGACCTTTAGCCTATAGAGGCTCTGTTCCTGCAAGATTTCTCCACCTGAACATACCCTCTCTGCTGTGTATAGTGTTCTATTATCTTGCACTCATCCTGACATCCCGGATTATGCTATTAAATGCATATCTGATCTCATTGTTATTTTTTCAGGAGGATTGGGATAACTCTTTTACACTCACCTATCATTGTTTAGTTTAACCACCTAACCCCCAGACCATATTGCTGGTCAAAGACCAGAGCACTTTTTGCGATTCGGCACTGCGTCGATTTAAATGACAATTGCGCAGGCGTGCGACGTAGCTCCTAAACAAAATTGGCGTCAATTTTGAAAAAAAAAATAATAATATTTTTTTACTTTTTGCTATAATAAATATCCCCCCAAAATATATATAAAAAACATTTTTTCCCTCAGTTTAGGCCGATATGTATTCTTCTCCATATTTTTCTTAAAAAAAAATTGCAATATGCATTTATTGATTGGTTTGCGCAAAAGTTATAGCGTTTACAAAATAGGGGGTAGTTTTATGGCATTTTTATTAACATTTTTTTTTACTAGTATAACCTATTGTTTTTACGCATTTTTTTTAGCACCAGGGGAGGGGGCTATTGGAGGTCTGGACAACCAGGGTGGGTCCCTATTTGACTGCTAATTTATTTATGCCTTAATTACATATTTAATGAAAGAAATGCAAAATCTAATGACATCACTACTTAAAGCAATGAAAAAAACACCAGTCTGGTAACCATTGACAGTTTGGTATTTCCTATATAATATATATTATGTGATTTTGATATGAATTCATAGTTGATAAATCTTAGGCCTCGTACACACGAGCGGATATGTCTGGTGAAAACGGTCCGATGGACCGTTTCAGCAGACATCTCCGATCGTGTGTATGGGCTAGCGGACAGATTTGTCCACCCGACAAATTTCAAAGCATGCTTTGAAATCTATCGGGTGGGAATGTGTCCGCCCGACATGTCTGCTGGTTAGTACACTTACCAGCAGACATGTTGTCCCGCACCGCCGCCGCGCCGCCGCCGCTGCCGCCGCCCCCGCCCCCGAATGTATTCGGCGCATGCGCGGAAGTGTTTTACTTCCTGGTGCGGTGACGTAGCGGTGACGTGGCGGCGTCAACGTCACCGCCAGGTCACCGCGCCGTCCGCCGGCGGGGAATTTGATCCGGTGGTGAGTACACGCCATCGGACCAAACTCCAGATCGGACATATCCAATGGAAACGGTCCGCGGACCGTTTTCATCGGATATGTCCGATCGTGTGTATGGGGCCTTAGGCGCCAGCTTTTCTATTGGCTACCATGAAACCTATGTTCCTAGATACCCACCCTGGTAGCTCTTGGGGTCCCCCTTTCATTGTACTTATTTGTTGGGGGTGCAGATACCAGGCTTCAACACGCATCATAAATTAACACTAGAATTCTTCCCAAAGAAGTGGAATTGTCCATAAAACGCATTGAGAAAACTTGAGTCCAAGGCTCCATGCACACTGGAAGCTTAAAAAAGCTATAAAAAAACGTTTTTTTTTAGCGTTTTTGCAATAGTGTTTATTAGCGGTTTTCAGTGTACCTTTTTTTTTCCAACGGATGATTTTGAGCGCTTATGAGCGTTTATTAGCGTTTTACGGTGTTTTGCTTTTTTTGGGTTTTTTCCTGCCGAAAAACTGCACTTTGAGCGCACATTTCTGGCGTTTAGAAAAATCACATAAACTCTACTGCTCATTAACACTAAAAAACTTCCATGTGTGCATGGACACATAGGCTAACATAGAGTGCAGTTTATGGGCTTTAAAAAAAAAAAAAAAAAGCCAAAATGCCAATAAACTACAGTTTATCAGCTTCAGTGTGCATGGAGCCTAATACATTCCGACGTACATCTGTAAATGTGTATTTACTTCAAAAGCATAATACTTTTTACTATAGGAGATGTCCTTATATTGGGTTATTTTTAAATAATTATTTTGTACTTAATAAAATGAATTGTTGGCTGAACATTTGTCCAATGATGTGGACTACTTGCGTACCTTAAAAGTCTCATTTATTCACAACAGTTTTTGGTTTTAACTACATTTGACCTGAAGCTGACTTCCTTCTGACCTGCATTTGACCTGCTTCAAGTGGGGTTTACATCCCTATAGACTTATACGGTAATGCAAAACCCACTTGAAATGACCAGAAGCCCATGGACACAGGCCCCGAGAGAGCCCAATGGAACCAGGTAATTATAACATCTTGCATATGAATATATTTTATTCTTATTTCCAGCCAGCAAGTGGTGCTTCAGGCTCCTTAACGGGCTTTCAAGTTCCTCCTTACCTCCTGTTATGACAAGACGTAAGTTGTTTATGTAAGTTGTTCATAGTTCTCAATAGCTCAAACTAAAATGTACACACACAAGACCAGTGACTCCTTTCCCTCCCTCCGAATTGCCCCATCCAATGTTTCACTGGTATGTTGCTGTTGTGCTCTCTCTCTCTGGAAAATTCATATTTTCTGGGTATTCACACCACTTGTAAAACCATCCTGGCTCCAATACGTGAGTATTAACTGTATTTAACCATATGTTATAGGCAAAGTGTATGTTATGCCCATTGCAACTCATTTTAAAAATATTATTATTATTATACACGATTTATATAGCGCCAACAATTTATGCAGCGTTTTACAATGTAGATGGGGGGCAGCGCAATTACAGTACAGTTTGATACAGAAGGGACAGGAGAGCCGTGATCATAGAGCTTACACTCTAAAAGGAGGGGGTGGTGGTGGTGGTACAAAAGGTAATACATACAGGGAATGATTTGATGGGGGTGGCTCTGGGACAGTTTTTAGGTGGGTGTGGGGTAGGCTTCCCTGAATTTCAGGGATCTCCTAAAGGTGTACATGTTAGGGGCTGATCGGACATATCGGGGCAGGGAGTTCCAGAGGATGGGAGATGCTCTGGAGAAGTGCTGAAGGCAAGGATGGGAGGAGGTGACAAGGGAGCTAGAGAGCAGGAGGTCCTGGGAGGAGCGGAGGAGAAGATTTGAGCGATGTCGTGGATGGCCTTGTATGTTGTATTTAGCGTTTTGAATTTTTTTATGGTGGGGTAGGGGAAGCCAGTAAAGAGATTGGTAGAGAGGAGCAGCAGTCACAGTTAGTGAGGTGTATAAGTCTAGCAGCAGCATTCATAATAGACTGAAGGGGGGGATAGCCTGTGTAAGGGTAGGCCATTAAGGAGAGAGTTGCAGTAGTCAGCCCTGGTTCACACTAAAATGTTTTGGGGCCATCCATCCCGACAGATCTTACACAAGTATATAAGCTTAATTTTTTATTGTTATTAGCTAGAGTGCGGATCCTCCTGGATGGATGGCAGAAAGGGTTCCATTCATGGTTTGGGAGGTGTAATATTAATAAAATTAACATCTTACCGAAATCTCTGTACCTCTTTCAGACACATTGCTATACCTAAACACTATCTAAACTATATGGGTAGGTGTATGCCCCAGACATATACAGATATTATCAGGCGCCTTTATTGAGTTGTCTGATTGACTGTAGCAGACATAGTGAGAAGAAAATCTGTCCGGGGTTAGAACAAGCCCAGTGTAGCGGTTTACTCCATCGAGCTGCATGGTGTAATAGGGAGCTTCCAAAAAGATGTGAAGAGGCACCCACTGATAGGCCCTACTCTTCGGATAGGATATGGGTTCACCCCTTTTCCCCATTGGTCCACAGTTTGGACCAGGATTGATGGTCCACAGTTTGGACCAGGATTGATGAAGGGACCCTTTAGTTAACTGGTAGAACAGGGGCTGTTTCAAGCCTCCCATTTTGTGAAGGCAGGAGTATGGCCTACGATTCAGGAGATGATAACAGGATCCACACCCTATATGTAGCGCCCCCTTGCTTTTTGTGGGGGCGTTATGCTAAATTTAGTGGGGAATTGGAGAGTTACATGGCTCCCATTCGCAATTTGTAAAATTGGGCTGCTGCCATTTCCAGAACTATCCTGTGGGCCGGCCTAGGCTCCAGGGGTGTGTGTCCACCCCTGGGCGGCAGAGGGTGCTAGAGGGGTTCTGGCGGACTCATTTACCTCAGCAGCCAATCAGGAGGGTTGGTTTCCCCGCCAAGGCATGCTGAGGGAGGCTATATCTGGGGCAGTCGCCTGGGCCTGAGGACCGTTCTGTTTCCTGCGGGGTCCGAGTTCCAGGTGCAGCATCCACCTTCAGGGTGCGCGCAGCCGTGGCCTACCTGGCCGAAGTTGCGCACCATGCGGAGCTTCACTATAACCTGGAGAGGGATCCCAGAAGCTGCTGGGTCTCAAACCTATTCTAAAAGGATCCTAAGCTGGAGGCTGTGCGGTGGGGGATCGGCTTGAGGAGAACCCGGAGGAGGTGATCCAATAGGGCTTGAACGAACCATCGGGGATCCAGTGACTCTAGCTAAATCTATTGGGAGGACTCGCTCATTTCCATTCTACACTCAATCTAATATTAGGCCTGTGGCAGAGGCCTGAGCCAGGCCTGTGGCAGAGGTCTGGTCCTCCCAACATCTGCAAGTGGCGCTTCGGCTGCCAGGCCTGTGGCAGAGACCTGTCCGGGGGCACTTTACTCATTCCAATTGGAGTGGCGACGAACTGAGTTCATTACTACGGAGAGGAAGATTGCTCTCTTACATTTCAATATCCAAGGCCTGATACTCAATCTCTCTCTTTCTGCTCATCAACCTGCTTCTATCCTATGCTATGTTGATGAAGGCCATGTTGGGCCTTGGAATAAAGCATTGAAGAAAACCCAATGAAAGACTGGACATTCGCTCTTTTCTCCTCAAACTCACAAGTATCACCCCTAGACACCTGCCAGGTAACACATCACGCCGATCCTATCTATACTCAGCGGCTCCTGAATGGGGTAGCGCTACATATAAATTGGACTTTTGGAGGGCACTGCAATTTTTTTTTGTACACTTTGAGTTTACCGAGCTGATATGAGCGAAAGTTAACAAAGTTTGAGGGGTACTGTAATGGGAGCGGAATGCTTCGACACACTCTTTCTAAAATTTGTGAATTGCTGAACACACCCGCCAAGGATTTTCGATTGCCCTTCTTTAGCAGGTGGGTAGTGGAGTTGGGTCGGGCCTTTACAGATGAGCAAAAGAATAAGATACTACGTAACATATTTGAATCCTCAGTTTGTGTAAGAGTGCAGGAGATGAATTTCAAGATCCTTTCACAGTGGTACCATACTCTAGCCGTTTTAAGTAGATGTTATCCAGATATATCAGACAAATGTTGGTGATGTGGGAGAAAAGGAGGGATGCTAATAGATATTTTCTGGACCTGTCCTACAATACAGAGTTTTCTGAAGGAGGTGTGGGAAATTGTGCAAAAGTTTAGAGAGGAGTTACCGGGGGAGTGGACATTTTTCCTGTTACAGGAATCGGATATTGCGGTTAGACGGTACAGGAGGTTGGTTGTTTGCCATCTCCTGAATGCAGCAAGAGCCTGTATCCCAGGAATGTGGAAGCAGACTCAGCCCCCGTCAGTAGGGATGTGGCTCAAACGAGTAGAAGACCTGAATATGATGGAGGATTTAGTCTGGACCTCCCGGCAGAAACGGGGGGTTTATTTGGAGACATGGGCGGAATGGAATTGTTTTAAATATTCAGAGGAGGGGAAATCCCTTATAGATGTAAACAACAGATGCTAGTGGACTCGGATCTGGGGGTGCGAAAGAGAGCAAGCGGTTGCCTTGTTTTTTTTGGGGGGGGGAGGGGGGCTGGGGGAAATAGGATAAGCTGAACCAAAGTGAGTTATAACAAGTTAGCCCTCCTCCATCTTGAGGACAAGAGGAGGCCTTGAGGGGAGGGGAACCAGATGCCCAAGTGTGTGTGTATATGGAGAATTTAAGGAGTAAGAATTGTAGTAACACGAGTAAGATTTGGCCAAAGATGGTTAATAATATGAAGAATTATGAGATTGTAGAGGAGGGTATATTATATATAGTAGGTAGGGGAGGTTATGTGATGTAAGAAATGTATAAATGGAACCTCCGATGTTTGTTTTGGTATATACCTGTAATGCTTGTTCTTCTCTTTTGTTATCTGTTTGTTATTAAAATCAAGTAATTGAAAAAAAATAAACCGTTTTGATATGCGTATTGACGGTGCCATCCTAATCGGTGCGAAGCTGCATCTGCGGCGCTGCACCGATTTGAAAAAGTAGTTTCTGTATAACTTTATGTGTTTCCGGGCTGCGATTTATATTGACATCTATGCAGAAACCTGCACAGATGTCTCTGAAATTGCGGCCGAATTCAGGACTGACATGCGGGAGTGAAATCATGCAAGTTCAGCTGAACTTCCACGGCTTCATTCCCGCAGCTTATGGCCCATACACACGATCCGAATATCGGTCGATGGATCGTACGACTTTTTTTTGCTTAATAATCGCAAGTAAAATAAAATAGGTTATTAAACTCACAAAAATTCTCATACGACAGAAAAAAAAGATCGGAAGTGATGTGTTGTAATATATTTGTATTGTATTGTCGGACGACGGCTGTACTGACTAAACGAAAATCGTACTATCTGACATCGTACGAGGAAAATTTTCGCGCATGTCCGATCGAAAAATATCAGATGAACGGTCGTGATCGGCTCTCGAAAGTAGTGTACACACGATCCGAAAATCGTACGATCCATCATCGGACGATCGTTTTCGTCCGATATTCGGATCGTGTGTATGGGCCATTAGTGTGAACCTGGGCTTAAGGTGAGAAGTAATCAATGAGTGAATAAGTTTCTTTGTGGTACACAAAATACACATACTTCAGTTTTGGTTGCATTGAGCTGCAGCTTTCTCTGAACTAACGATGTATCCTGGCATAGGCCAAAAAGGCCTAGGGGAGCACTTTGCAGAGGGGTAACACAGAAAGTGTCTCCACCGGGTTGCGCTACATTGTTGGTGTTGCACCAGTCTTATGGGGCGGACTGGGCTGAGAGGCAAATTAGTCTAGCGCCCCCAAAAAAATGCTGCACTGCCTCCGGTATGCGGACGACTGGCATTTCACAACTGTGTGTTTGGGGGGGCTGCTTCTAATTTTAACTGTCCTATCATCCTGGACCACAAACCTTCCTCACTGTGCTATATGTTTTCTGCTGCACCACTGGCATGGTTATATCTTCTTAGTCCTCTCCATAAAATTATCAAATTATCTGAAATTTGTGCTTAAAGTAGAACTATAGGCAACACTTTTTTTTTCATTTTGGATAGTGTAAGGTTGGGTTATAGCCCCTGTCAGTTTATTTTTTACCATCCCTGTCCCATTGCAGAGATTTCCCTTCACTTCCTGCCCCATAGCCAAACAGGAAGTGAGAGTAAATCTATACAAATTAAGGGAATCCATCCCCCCTAGGCTTTAAGAACTAGTGTCCCCACTTGAAAATGTCAGGGTTGGGCTTTAAACAGAAAGGGGTGTGGCCTTGACAGGAAGGGGTAGGTCCTATTTAAATTAGGGGATGCACAAGTTTAGCTAGGCCTAGGGCAGCCCAAAACCTAAATACACCACTGCTCTGAACAGAAGCTTTCGACAATGCATCAAAACACATATCAAATGCATTGCAGTAAGTTTTGCAATGAGCGTGTTAATGCTTGCATTTCTGATTGCAACTGGTATAAACAAAGCATGGGGGCCATGGTCAAGAAGCAATTTTGTAGCAGAGATCATTAGCAGATCACTTTAAGGCTGACTACTGTGATGTTTTGGTAGCTAACTGTGCCCATCAATTGCCGCCGCTGTGTCCATCAAACGCAGCCACTGGGCCCATCAAACGCAGCCACTGTGCCATAAAATTGTCGCCACTGTGCCATAAAATTGTCGCCACTGTGACATGCCATCAAATGCAGCCACTGTGCCATGCCATCAAACTCAGCCACTGTGCCCATCAATTGTCGCCACTGTGCCATGCCATCAAACTCAGCCACTGTGCCATCAATTGTCACCACTGTGCCATCAATTGTCGCCACTGTGCCCATCAATTGTCGCCACTGTGCCATGCCAAACGCAGCCACTGTGTCATGCCATTGTCGCCACTGTGCCCATCAATTGTCACCACTGTGCCATGCCAAACTCAGCCACTGTGCCATGCCAATGTCGCCATTGTGCCCCTAAAATGCTGCCAGATTGCCCCCTTTCTCGCCTGGCACTTACCTTTCTCGGTCAGCCATCCTCAGATCCTCCTCCTGCTTCTTTTTTTTTTGGACTATGAAGCATTAAACAAGACAATAGTTTAAATACTGTATTAAAATTCTTTTAGAATGCCAATATTTTTCTATTAGGTTCTTCAAAGTTTAAAACCTAGGCTAGTATAAAAAATAGCCATGCAGTGCAAGGGTTAAATGCTTGTTTTGTCTAGAGAGATAAGAATAAGCACAATACTTATCTTTTTTTCCCATGCTTTTCTACCCTGTGGTCCTGGGATGTTAGCGTGCACACATATACTGCAGGATCATTGGTATCTGATGATGTCAGAAAGCTTGTGAGAGGCAGAAATTATAGACAATATGCTACAATGGTAGCTAGGTCAATCCAAAACAAACAACATTTCTACCTTTTTTAACTTTAGAACTGCTTTGATCATGATATGTGTTATATCCTATTATGCTTCCCTTTTTTGTTTGATAAAATCTATAACACTGTCCATCTACATTTTAGATTTCCCTCCACCTCCCTCATTCTCTGTGAGCCCATCGAGGCCCCTATACGAGACAGGTGATACTATTAATATGACATGTTCTCTACCAAATAAGTATGGAGGAGAACATTATATACGATATTTCAAGGATAATATTGAAATACTCAAAGAAGAAAATGCCACAGGAAAAGAACAGCTTACAGTTGTGCTTAAAACCAAAAAGGATGAAGGCAATTATTCCTGTGGATATGTACAAATGATAAATGAAACAAAAGTTCTATCATATGGAAGTGGGTCGATTGATATCAGGATATCAGGTAATTTTATATGAATGTATATCACTATTTAAACTTAGTTTCTTGTTAATAATCTTCACAGACATTATTGTAGCAAGGAGATCCAAAAACATATCTATGTGGATGTTTTGATATATGAAGTTCCTATGCTGTAGTATATTTCACACCAATGTCAGAGAGGTCCAGAATTCAAAGAGAACGCTGGAAACAAAGAAGGTACTTCTGGGTATGGAGGCGCAAAATGAAAATAAAGGAAAAGCTCTGACAATGCCACATCCGTATATTTAAGAAGGAAACAAAAAAAAAGGGATTACTCAGAAGGGGTAACCATAACCAATGGTCGGGCTTTAAAGGCAAGAAAAAAAATAAAAGTGACAATAAAAATGTACTTGCATACTGCGGTGTTGACGTGTGGCGTTGTGCGCCGCAGGCTGTGCCTCCCCCTGTTTTGTTTCCATCCTTCTGTGCCTCTTGCACGATGGGCGCATGCGCTGGCCTGCTGGTATACACAACCTACACAACCTATGACATCGTCTCTACGTCATCTTGCTGCGCTTTCCGCTACAAAAACGGCACACTTTCACACTGGCTTTTGCTGCACACATCCAGTGTTGATTGTAAGTACTGCTACTCATTTTTTGTTTTTCTATTTACTTATCTTCATACCTTTCTTAATACTCTGAATCTTATGCTCTCTAGATCTTTCTGCTTGGACCCATATAATAAGAGGGTTCCATTTCAGTATACCAGCTTGGTTTGTCTTATTGGACATCTGGCACTATATACTTATGACCATGGACCTCATGAGTTCTGTTATTTGGACATCTTCCCCCATTAAGTGAGATACCTGTTAATCACTAGTAGGTATTTTGTCTTTTTCTAAGCAAATAGTATTGTACCCTACATTTTTAAGCTATCTATACATTATTGCTTTATTGCTTTAAATATAGAATTACGGCCTACTAGGGTGTAACATACGGCATATAGGGAACCTTTGTCCAATTTTACTCTCATCTGCTAGCAGGTATGCACACCTAGTGACATTTATCTTGTGTTTTTTTTTAATCCAACATGTTGACTCTGTGTTCTGTTCATTCAGAATTTCACATATACATGTCTATACTTCCTATGGAACTTTCTTTGTCTATATAGATTCCCCAATATTCAGATATTTATATACCAGATCCTGTCCATCTAAAAGGTACTTACATACATGTCATGTTGTCTGACGGAATGCCCACAGAACACCTACACACATGTTTTTTTAAGTTGTAAGAATGTAATGCCTATTTTTATATTGTTTAGTCTATAATTTAAATATATCTCATGTCAGATAGCGAGACTTGTTTTTTGTACTTACTATTTTTGTTGTTCGTCCGGAAGAAGCCTTTACGGCAAAACGCGTAGATACACAAGGGACCAAATCTATACTCTATAGTATCTTGTATGGTTTTAATTCTTGAGCACTGTGTTAAGCAATTTGTATTTTTTTCAATAAATATATATTTTTTGTTACTTCTATTGTTTCCTTGCCTTTAAATCCGACAAATCGTTACCTCTTCTGAGTAATCTCTTTTGGAGGTGCAAATGACTCATTCTGTGACAGAGGTTTTGCTCCTCAGCCATATTTAAGCTCCCACTCAGGTGACTCAGGACTTGCACAGAGCTGTCTTTCTTTACTCCCGGTGGCAAAATAGAGTGGCAGGCAAGTGGAAAAAAATGTATGTGCAGCACAGATTCACTTTAAGAGTGCTAGATATACAGGCATGAACTGACAGACCTCAACAAAGCAAAAGAGGGAAAAGATTTTTGCATAGATTTAAACATTTCGGTAAGAGCTAACACTAACAATAATCAATCCTAGTCATTTCTAAATAACGGTTGCATTCCTATATTCTTTGCTGTTAGGTGACCCCGTGACAGCACAGCAAAATATTCATTACTGTTAGGCCCCATACACACGAGCGGACAGATTTGTTCAAATCTGTCCATCCGACAGATTTGAACAAATCTGTCTGCTGGGATTTTGGTTTGCTCGCGTGTACACGCGAGCAAACCAAAATCCCCGCCAGCAGACGGCGCGCTGACGTGTCGGTGACGTGGCGGTGACGTTGACGCCGCCACGTCACCGCACCAGGAAGTAAAACACTTCCGCGCATGCGCCGAATCCATTCGGTGGCGGTGCGGCGGCGGTGCGGGACGACATGTCTGCTGGTAAGTGTACTAACCAGCAGACATGTCGGGCAGACAGATTCCCACCCGATAGATTTCAAAGCATGCTTTGAAATCTGTCGGGTGGACAAATCTGTCTGCTCGGCCGTACACACGATCGAATCTGTCTGCTAAACGGTCCAGCGGACCATTTCCAGCGGACAGATTTGATCGTGTGTACGAGGCCTTAGAGATTCTGTATATAGCCTGTAACGGAACCATCCAGCACCCAGCATGGGTGCTTTTGTCAGTATACAGCTTCCCCCTGTCTGGACAAAGGAAACAGATATTATAGCTGACCATCCAAGACTAGCCAGCAATAGCTTGGATGCAACTGGAACTCTTTATCGAAAACTCACACAGAATTTATATATCACACAAAATCACATAAAGGCTTGATCGTGTTATTCTAAGTGATCAGCACATCTAAGAAACAGCCAACATAATGCTAATCCACCTCTAGCAACTAATAGCTGACAGTGATTTAAATAACCCGTAAGCTAATCAACATAAACATAAAACATCTCACAATAGTTTGCTAACAAGATGGAGTGGACACAATACTAGTAGACAGACAGAAACATTAGGCCACCCAATTAACAATGGGAGATAAACAAACTTAGCAGAATCTGGTTACTTTGAGGTGATGATATTAATCACTTCAGCCCTGGAAGATTTGGCTGCCCAATGACAGGGCCATTTTTTTGTGATTCGTAACTGCATCGCTTTAACTGACAATTGCGTGGTTGTACGATGCTGTACTCAAACAAAATTTACACCCCTTTTTTCTCCACAAATTAGAGCTTTCTTTTGGTGGTATTTGATCATCTCTGTGATTTAATTTTTTTGCGCTATAAACAAAAAAAGAGCGTAAATTTTGAAAAACAAACACTATTTTTTACTTTTTGCTCTAAAAATATCCACAATTTTTTTTTAAGTGATTTTTTTTTTCAGTTTAGGCGGGAATTTTCTACATATTCTTAGTTAAAAAAAATGCAATAATCGTATATTGATTGGTTTCTGCAAAAGTTATAGGGCCAGATTCAGAGAGCGATTACGCCTGTCTAACTGGTGTTAGACAGGAGTAATTTAAAATTTTGCACGCCGTATCACTAGTTTGAATCCTCAAACCATGATACGGCGGCTTCGGGCTTCGATCCGAGAGGCTTACGTCTTCGTAAGCCTTCGGATCTACGCTGCAATATTTTTGCGGCCGCTGGGAGGAGTCCGCGTCGTTTTCAGCGTCGGGATATGCAAATGACTTTTTACGGCGATCCACAAAGTTACGAGTGGTCTTCGCAATCGCTTACGTTATTTTTTTGCTACGTACTGTTAGACCAGCTATTTGCTGGTCTAACGGTGCGTAGCCCATGTTAAGTATGGCCGTCGTTCCCGCGTCAAATTTAATTATTATTTTTTTTTTTACGTAACTCGTTCGGGAATAGGAATGTCCATAAACGACGCTACTCAAACAACGAATGACGTAACGACGTGATTTCGCGCAATGCACGGCGGGAAATTTCTGAACGGAGCATGCGCAGTTCGATCACCGCGGGAACGCGCCTATTTTAAATGCTTCACGCCCCCTTCTCGCGTAGATGGCTTGCGCCGGGAGAAATACACTACGCCGTCGTAGTTTACTGGACAAAATCTACCGGGATTCCACGTAGAGCCAGGTAAAATACGGCGGCGTAGAGTATTTCTGATACTCTACGCAAATCCAATTGTATATGAATCTGGCCCATAGCGTCTACAATATAGGGGATAGATTTATAGCATTTATATTATTTTTTTTTTTTTTACGAGTACTGGCTGCAAATCGATTTTTTAACCCTGCTCACTGCAAAGGTCTTTACCTTCAGTCTTTTTATCAAGTTGTTTATACCGATTTGATTCAAATGTGCAAACATGATTCTTCCCATACCAACTATAGGCATAACCTTAGTAGTATGGAGCGTTAGGCTTTGGAACAGCTCATGAGGAATGATACCATTGTTAAAAGTCAGCAGTAGGGATGAGCCGAACATACCCGTGTTCGGTTCGCACCAGAACCGTCGAACAGACCGCGGGTTCGTGCAAACATTTAGAACCCCATTGAAGTCTATGGGACTCGAACGTTCTAATTCAAAAACGCTCATTTTAAAGACCAATATTCAAGTTATTGTTGGAAAACATCTTTGAGAACCCGGGTCTTGCCCCAGGGAACATGTATCAATGGAATTTTTTTTTTTTCTGGAGCAGCGATTTTAATGATGCTTAAAGTGAAAAGAAATACCTTTAAATATCGTACCTGCTGTGTGTCTATAGTAGTGGCACGTGTTTAGAAATGTCCCTGCACAACATGAGATTACTCTCAGAAAAAAGTAATTTAATACTGCTTGCGGCTTCAAAGTAATGTATGGTACCTGCAATATGGATAAAAATCATAGAAAAAAATAGCATGAGTTTCCCCGCCACCACTCCCCCCAGGTCTTTACAAGACCCAGTGCCGATCCTGACCTCCCTGGGGCCCTAAGCAAAATCTGACGACAGTGACATGTCACATTAAAGAAAGTTGAGAAGCGGGGGGAGGTGGTGTTCTGCTGTCAGAAATGACTCAGCCAGCGAGTTTAGAAGCCGGGGGAGGGTGCGAAAATGACTTCTCACCAGGCGGGGCCTCTAGTAATTTTGGGGCCCTTTGCAGCTTTGCGTGGCCCTAAGCGGCTTGCATAGAGCGCCTATAGGGAGGATCGGCCCTGACAAGACCCTATGGCCCTATATTCTTTAAATAGCAGTATACAGGCGGTGCAAACAAGACAAGGACTGTAGGTTTGTTACGTAGAATCTGAAACATGTCATACTTTGCTGCTGCATATTTCACAATTTCCTAAAGAGACCCTCAACAACGTGCTGTATGATCGACTGCATTTATGGGCAAAACCACAGCAAACGTATAGTAAGATCGACTGAGTTTATGGCCAAAAACAGCAAACGTGGAGTATGATCGACTGAGTTTATGGGCAAAAACACAGCAAACTTATATTAAGATCGACTGAGTTTATGGGCAAAAACACAGCAAACGTGCAACGTGCTGTATGATCGACTGAGTTTATGGGCAAAAACACAGCAAACGTATAGTAAGATCGACTGAGTTTATGGCCAAAAACAGCAAACATGCAGTATGATCGACTGAATTTATGGGCAAAAACACAGCAAACGTAAAGTAAGATCGACTGAGTTTCTGGCCAAAAACAGCAAACGTGCAGTATGATCGACTGAGTTTATGGGCAAAAACACAGCAAATTTATATTAAGATCGACTGAGTTTATGGGCAAAAACACAGCAAACGTGCAACGTGCTGTATGATCGACTGCGTTTATGGGCAAAAACACAGCAAACGTATAGTAAGATCGACTGAGTTTATGGCCAAAAACAGCAAACGTGCAGTATGATCGACTGAGTTTATGGCCAAAAACACAGCAAACTTATATTAAAGCGGAGTTCCACCCAAAAATGGAACTTCCGCTTAATCCACTCCACACCCCCTTACATGCCACATTTGGCATGTAATTTTTTTTGGGAGGGGAGTGGGGGCTTCAGGAGGAGTGGGACTTCCTGTCCCACTTCCTCCTTCCGCCGAGGGGCTGGTAAGGCGATTAAGCTTAATCGCCTTATTGCAGCCCCTCCCCTAGGCCATCGCCTAGGACACTGACAGGTCCTAGACGATCACCTTTCCAATCAGCGGCGGGTCACGCCACGCGCATGAGCAATACCGCTCGCGCATGCGCAGTGGGTGCCCGGCCGTGAAGCCGAAGGCTGTCACGGCCGGGTGCCCACAGTTAGAATGAAGACGCCGGCCGGGGAGGGGGGGAGAGGAGCGGACCCCCGGCCGGCGCGTCGCTGGAACGTGGTTGCAGGTAAATTACTGTTTATTAAAAGCCAGCAGCTACACTTTTTGTAGCTGCTGACTTTTAATAAACATACATTTTGGCTGGAACACCCCTTTAAGATCGACTGAGTTTATGGGCAAAAACACAGCAAACGTGCAACGTGCTGTATGATCAACTGCGTTTATGGGCAAAAACACAGCAAACGTATAGTAAGATCGACTGAGTTTATGGCCAAAAACAGCAAACGTGCAGTATGATCAACTGAGTTTATGGGCAAAAAAACTGGAAACGTGCAGTATGATCAATTGAGTTTATGGCCAAAAACAGCAAACGTGCAGTATGATCGACTGAGTTTATGGGCAAAAACACAGCAAACTTATATTAAGATCGACTGAGTTTATGGGCAAAAACACAGCAAACATGCAACGTGCTGTATGATCGACTGCGTTTATGGGCAAAACCACAGCAAATGTATAGTAAGATCGACTAAGTTTCTGGCCAAAAACAGCAAACGTGCAGTATGATTGACTGAGTTTATGGGCAAAAACACAGCAAACTTATATTAAGATCGACTGAGTTTATGGGCAAAAACACAGCAAACGTGCAACGTGCTGTATGATCGACTGCGTTTATGGGCAAAAACACAGCAAACGTATAGTAAGATCGACTGAGTTTATGGCCAAAACCAGCAAACGTGCAGTATGATCGACTGAATTTATGGGCAAAAACACAGCAAACGTATAGTAAGATCGACTGAGTTTATGGCCAAAAACAGCAAACATGCAGTATGATCGACTGAGTTTATGGGCAAAAACACAGCAAACTTATATTAAAATCGACTGAGTTTATGGGCAAAAACACAGCAAACGTGCAACGTGCTGTATGATCGACTGCGTTTATGGGCAAAACCACAGCAAACGTATAGTAAGATCGACTGAGTTTATGGCCATTTGAGGTGTTCCTCCAACTGGCTATCCCAGTTGGAGGAACACCTCAAATGAGGTCCTCCCAGGGAAGAGCTACTTAAAACGTTCCCAATGCTCTTTAAAGCGACTAATTTTATTTCAGACACTGCAACAGATGCGGTAAAGTTTACAGCTAAATCTGCGGCCCTGTCTGTGTTGGCTATAATATCCGTTTGGTTAAAAACATGGGCTGGTGACACAGTATCTAAGACTCGGTTATGCAGTGTCCCTTTCACTGGGGACCTAGTCTTCGGGTCTGAGTTAGATACCGCCCTAGAGAGAACGGCGGACAAAAAGAAGGCTTTTCCTCTCAAGAGGAAGAACTTTCAGAAAAAGTTTTTTCGTCCCCCCAGGGAATCTGAAAAGACTGGGAAAGAATTCAAGCCCAAAAAACATTGGCCAGGGCAAAAAGGCAGAGGGAGAGGGGGCATTCTTTTTAATCTCCCCAGTCAAGATCCCAAGCCCCAGTGACGTCAGGGTTTTGGTGGGAGGAAGATTAAAGAACTTTCTTCCTCAGTGGAAAAGGATAACCTCAAACTAATTTGTTCTGAACATCATCAAAAGAGGTTATGCATTAGAATTCCACAGCGAACCACCATCCAAGTTCCTGGTGACAAAGTTACCCAGCCACTCAGAAAAGGCCAGAGCCTTACCCTTATTAATTAGAGACATGGTAGATCAAGAATTATTGACACCAGTTCCTATTCACGAACAGGGGGAGGGTTTTTACTCTCACATTTTTGTAGTAAAAAAGCCCTCAGGAAAGTTAAGACTAATTATGAACCCCCGACCCCTAAATCTCTCAATCCGTTACAAGAGATTTCAGATGGAGTCAATTTATTCAGTAAAAAAATCTTCTTCATGACAACCCTGGATTTAAGGGATGCCTACCTACATATCCCAATAAGGAAGGAATGCCAGAAATTCCTTCTCATGGCAATTCAGATCGAATCAAAGATCTATCATTTTCAGTGCAGAGCGCTACCTTTCGGCCTGTCATCCTCTCAAAGGATCTTCTCAAAAGTTCTCGGGGAAGCCTTAGTCCCCTTGAGACTTCAGTCAGTGTCAGTCATACCATATCTGGACGACTTACTCCTCACAGCTCATTCAGAGAAACAACTCTGCCAAGATCTAGAGTTGACACAACGCAGCTTGCGCAGCTTGGGGTGGATTATCAGCCTAGAGAAATCCAAAACGACTCCAACACAAGACATCTTGTACTTGGGTTACAAGATACTGTCTGTGGAACAAAAAATTGTTCTGCCGGAATAAAAGATATCCAACATACATCAGAAGATGTCCCTTCTCCAGACCAATACCGATTGCACAGTAAGGGAGGTCATGTCAGCTGTAGGGCTGATGATGGCAACCATCCCTGCGGTGCAATGGGCCAGGTTCCACCAGAGAGATCTTCAGAATTTTCTGTTGGAAGAAATGAAGGAAAAGGATCTAGAAGACTCAGTATCGATCCCCTCCAAGGTGAAACGTTCGCTTTGGTGGTGGAAGGACAAAGAGAACCTAAACAAAGGTGTTCTCTGGGTCCTTTCTATCACATCCATTCTGACCACGGATGTGAGCAGTTGGGGCTGGGGAGCCCATCTCAACACCTTCTGGGCACAAGGCAGGTGGACACCAGAAGAAAGAAAGTCCTCTTCCAATTGGAAGGAGTTGACAGCAATCTTAAGAGCTCTTCTAGTCTTTCAGGACAAGCTACAAGGTCGCCACCTTCAAGTCCAATTAGATTAACATGATGACAGTAGCTTATGTAAACAAGCAGGGAGGTACCAAAAGTCCTCGCCTAATGACAGTAGCAAAGCAGATGTTCCAATGGGCAGAAATTTATCTAAAATCCATCTCCGCGATTCATTTGAAGGGCGAGCAGAACAGCACTGCAGATTTCTTGAGTCGACAACTTTTTTTCGAATCAAGAGTGGTCTCTACACAGGGAAGCCTTCAATCTCATAACAAACCACTGGGGGTACCCAGAGATAGACTTATTTGCGACAAAGGAGAATACCAAAGTTCCCATTTTATGCTCTCTATACCCAGGAGATCAGCCTTAGGGGATAGATGCATTACAAATACCCTGGACTTTCAGTCTAGCCTATGCATTTCCACCACTTCATCTCTTTCCAAGGGTCTTGTCCAAGCTTCTGGTAGAAGAAACAAGTCTGATATTGCTGGCACCTTTTTGGCGCAAGAGACCTTGGTTCACAAAGTTACTAAGACTAACAGATTATCCACCTTTGAGGCTCCCATACAGACAGGACCTCCTGTCACAAGGACCCCTCTTGCACCCCCATGTACCCATGCTGAAGGTTTCAGCATGGTTACTGAAGAAATTCTAAAGCCCTGTACACACGGCCGAGGTTCTCGGCAGAAACCAGCGAGAACCTCGCTGGGATCCACATTCTGCCGAGAACCTCGGCCGTGTGTACGGATTCGCCGTGCCCAGCCCGTCGGGAAACCCGTCGAGCAAATAGAGAGCAGGTTCTCTATTTGCTCGACGGCCCGTCGGGATGAATGGCTGGTCGCCTTTCCCGACGGGCTGGTCGCCGAATCTGACGGCTGGCCGAGAACCTTGACGGGCGGAACAATGTGTTCCGCCCGTCGAGGTTCTCGGCCGTGTGTACGGGGCTTAAGAGAAAAAGGACTATCAGAAAGAGTAATTCAGACCCTGCTCCAGAGTCGAAAACCAGTGACCTAGGCCATCTACAATAAAATCTGGAAAAAAATGTAACTCGGATCAGGGTAATCCTAACAAAAGTTTAACCAAAGTTTAATCTCCGTTTGAGCCTATCTCAGAGGCCTCTCTAAGGCTGCTTACCCTTAAAACAATACTCCTGGTGGCAATTACATCGGCCCGCAGGGTCAGTGAACTACAAGCGCTCTCAATCAGAGACCCTTTTCTTAAAATCCTGGAGGATAGAGTCATCCTAAAGACAGAACCTGGGTTCTTGCCAAAAATAACATCAGACTTTCATAGGTCCCAAGATATTATTTTACCTACTGTGACAGGAAGTCAGGTAAATCTGTGGGTGTTGTCACAGACCAGAGATTCATTTCTGCCTCGTTTAGACAATTCACCAATTACTATTAGGTGTCGGCTGCAGAAATAGCCAGAAAGGTTTAGGGCGTTGGAAAACTTCAGCTGTTCAGTATGAGGCAATTAAGGCCTCTATAAGTCATCCAAGGGATGACTACTGATTGCTGCATCCTGAGGCTTTTTGAGTTAAGGAGAGCAGTCAGAAAGTCTTCTGAAAGAGGTGAGGTGGTGTTGATTTTTCTGTGTGATAAAAAAATCAAAAAGACTATTGTTTTTCTGCTGTATGACCAGCAGTGTCTGCCCAGCAGTAGGCTATGCCAGACTCCATAGGTAGGCTCCTGTGTTGTGAAGGTAGACGCCCCAATGGCAAGGGTTTATTTTATGTTTTGTTTTGTTTATGCTGTTTTGATGCTTGCACTTGTCTCCAGAAATATGGAAGAATAAACCATATCCATATTTGTTTTCAACCATCCTCAACTGCCTTTCTGTATAGTTCAGCGTGTAGTGAACCCATCCAGGGGGTCACACACACCCGCTACCGAGATGAATCCCTCACACATGGTGGAGTGCCACGGGCAGTTAAAGTAAACCCAAAATGGAGGAGATACTGAAACAGCTGGCTATAGCAAATGCAAATCAACAGCAGACAAATGCAAGTTTGCAGCGGAGCCTTGCAGCTCAACAACAGGCGCACCAAGAGAGCATTGCAGCTCAACAGGTTCACCAAGAGAGCATTGCAGGCTTGGAACAGAGATACCAGCAGCAAATGGAGGCCATCGTGAAACAGCTTCAGAGACAGCAGACCGAGGCTGGGAGTCAGGCCAGTAACATATCGACTTTTCGGGTAAGCCACTTATTGCCAAAGATGACTGCAGATGATGACCCTGAGATGTTTCTGACCACGTTTGGGAGAACAGTGCAAAAAGAGAGTTGGCCTAAAGAACAGCGGGCTGGACTAGTGGCCCCCCTATTATCTGGAGAAGCCCAAAAGGCATATTTTGATTTGGAGTTTGCAGATGCAAAAAACTATGATCGGTTAAAAGAGGAAATATTGGCACGTTTTGGTGTAACCCTGGATGTCCGTGCTCAGCGAGTCCACAATTGGAGTTATCAGCTGAGGAAGCCATCTTGGTCGCAGATGTATGACCTCATCCATTTGGCTAGGAAATGGCTGAAGCCAGAAACTCTGTCCGGACCAAATTTTTTGGAGCGAGTAGTCATGGACAAATTTCTTAGGTCTCTTCCTATCACCCTGCAGAAATGGGTAAGCCATGGTGGTCCAGAAACCGCAGACAAACTAGTAGACCTGGTCGAAAGGTACCTAGCAACAGAGAATTTGTCCTCTTCACCCAGAGACACACAGACTTTTCACCCCAAGACCAGACCCTCCCCACCTATAGGTAAGACTGCATCAAGGGATGGGGGTGGAGAGAAGGACCAAAGAGCAACTAGAGGTATTATTGGGACTACTGCTAATGTTATGTGAGAGCGGCCTGGAAAACCCATGCCACAGGAGAGGACCAGAAGGTTGATTTGTTTCTGTTGCCGGGAAGAGGGACATGTAGCAGCGGTTTGCCCAGCGGCTGATGAACCCATGCAGTGTGACTTTCTGACAGAGAGACGACAGTCTCTCTTTGCAACCACATGCACTGCAGTAAAGGGGAATGAGAAACCTTTATGTAGAATGTGCTTAGATGGTAAAGATGTTGTGGTATTGTTGGATTCAGGTAGCCTGGTCACCTTAGTGAAAAGTGATCTAGTGGTGGGAAAAACCTTACATTCTAGGAAAATGGCTGTAATTTGTGTACATGAGAACATTCGAGAATATCCGGTGACTACGGTTTCCTTTGAAACCTCCCTTGGTAACTTGTGTCACCAAGTGGGTTTAGTTCCCCAACTGCCAAATGACGCCATTGTGGGAAGGGATTTCCCAAAGTTCTGGGAGCTCTGGGATTGCCCAGATTCCCCAGTAAGTGGTTCTTCTGAGCCTGAAACATCTACTCCAGAATCCTCTAACTGTGAGGAATCTCCTGAGTTTCCATTCTCAGTCTTAGCAGGGGAAACACCAGTCCCTAGGGAGGAGCCTGCTACCTCAGAAGAGGAACATCGGCCGATAGGGTTTGATGACCTTGAGGTGCACAGAGAAAATGTTATCATTGAGCAATAGAGGGACCCCACATTGCTAAGAGCCCAGGAGAATGTAGTGAAGATAGATGGGGAGTAAGTTAACCCTGATAAGAGGGTTGCCCTCCCTTACTTCATTATTGAGGGACCTGTTATATCGAGTGTCACAGAGGTTAGAGGAGACCATTGAGCAACTGGTAGTGCCTAAACCGTACCACAAGATGGTTTTGGACCTGGCCCATGGGCACATTCTCGGGGGACATTTGGGAGCAGAAAAAAGGTTCTTGGATATTTGGTCTGATTGGCTGAGTTTTATTTCATCTGATGAATACAAATCCGTCACCTTGGGGGATTAACCTCCACTTTATTTAATTCTCTTGATCCATTTATATAACGGCAGACCCCTTCTCTTCATTCCTTCCCCATTTACTTTCCCTTAGTTATATTCAGAATGTTGTTATTTAATTTGTTTGTTTCAATATTCTGGTTTAACCTGCGGCCTGGATTCATGGAAAAATCATGAATCTAGACTGTATGCTCTTCGTTGATTTCTCTAATATATGCTCTAAATTGTTTGGTTCTCAACGTTTGATATGCTTACTTTATCCAAGCCATGTATTAAGATGTTACTTTACTGTTATCGTGTCTTTCTGACACTGCATTCTTCTGTTACATAACACGGCTGCGTCCGTGTTTCCATGTATTTTTCACTGTATTATTTAAATTGTTCTTGTTTGAATTATTATTAATAAAAATCATTACAACAACAAAAAAAATAAAAAATAGCAGACACATCTACTTACATCAACCCCTAATACCTTGATTTTAATGCTAACTCCCAGCTTGGTCTGACAGAAAAAGTTCCAAAATTACCAGGGACTGTTGGCTTACTTCTACCTCCTGCCCTCGTGAGCCTCTTTTTTTTTATTATATGTTTTTTTGATGATAAATAATCCTTTATATATGCAGTGCTTGGTAGCTGCTTTAAGCATTTACTCACTAGTACCTCATGATGCAATTCCATTACAAAGAAGGTTGTTTTAATTTCTAAAATAATTAAGCAAAATCCTGTATTGAGTTATGTATAAAATACCAAGGAAAAATATTGAAATTGGAGATTCAAACAACGTTTGTGGCATAATATAGTTTTTATTGCCTCTCAAACTTGTGAATGTGAATTATAGTTACTGAAATAGGCATTATAATTCATCTTGATGTAGGGAAGTGATGCTTATGTTTGGTGTGTAGTTGAGTTTCAGACACACTAATATTCAGTCACATTTTCCTTTAGGAATGCTCTAACAAGCATTGGGACCTGGCACATATCCTCCTCACGGGAAGAGGAAAGAATCTTCTTGGCAAGAATGTATAAAATATGATACAAACCAAAGAAATCCTAATATTTGTAGTAGAAACATTCTAAAATAAGGCAGGCTTGTCTAGCTATGGGTGCAAAATGTGTTGAGTTTTGTTATCAATAGTGATGATTGAATCGTTTTACAAATTGGGCAAAATTCGTAAACTGCAATTTTTGTTTCATTTAAATGTATACATATAAATGTGAGCAATCTACAGAGATTCATACAGTTCTTCTATCAGAATTGTGTATTTTTGATCAAATAGAACTAGTATACAGACAAATAAAAACATCATCAAATCAAAATGGGGAATGCAGATGGGTTGTCCCGAGTGCATGCATGCCTGGCAACCTGTATCCCAACCCTAGGGTTGAAACAAAAGGGGGGGTATGTGACAGGAAGTCAGGTAAATCTGTGGGTGTTGTCACAGACAGGAGATACATTTCTGCCTTGTTTAGACAATTCACCAATTACTATTAGGTGTCGGCTGCAGAAATAGCCAGACAGGTTTAGGGCGTTGGAAAACTTCAGCTGTTCAGTATGAGGCAATTAAGGGATGACTACTGATTTCTGCATCCTGAGGCTTTTTGAGTTAAGGAGAGCAGTCAGAAAGTCTTCTGAAAGAGGTGAGGTGGTTGTTGATTTTTCTGTGTGATAAAAAATCAAAAAGACTATTGTTTTTCTGCTGTATGACCAGCAGTGTCTGCCCAGCAGTAGGCTATGCCAGACTCCATAGGTAGGTTCCTGTGTTGTGAAGGTAGACGCCCCAAGTGGCAAGGGTTTATTTTATGTTTTGTTTTGTTTATGCTGTTTTGATGCTTGCACTTGTATCCAGAAATATGGAAGAATAAACCATATCCTTTGTTTTCAACCATCCTCAACTGCCTTTCTGTATAGTTCAGCGTGTAGTGATCCCATCCAGGGGGTCACACACACACACGCTACCAAGCTTAATTCTGAGGGACTGCCTTTTGAACTGCTGGCGATGTGTGTCCTGGGTCGATGGGAGGGACTCCATCTCTCAAGGGCTGTCCTGGAAGACTACTGGAAAAGGAGTTACCGGTGAGTACTAACTCCAGTTTTATAGCACTCCATATTTATACCATTTGCCCAAAGTGCATAAAAACCCTACTAAACCACCCAGTCGTCCCATAATTGCTGCTATGGAGAGTGTCACCAGTGGTTTTTCAGTCTATATAGACCAATTTTTGCAGCCTTTAGCTGAAAATGTACCATCTTATATCCGTGACGTGTCACATTTGCTAGAAATGTTAAAATCATATTGTTGGGAACCAACCTACTGTTGGTTATCTTTAGATGTATCATCCCTCTACACCTCCATCCCTCATGATGTTGAATATTTCCTTTCAAAGGATTCCATCATTAATTTGAGACACATTTCCTTTATTTTGGAGGCTCTTACATTCTGTCTTAAGCATAACCATTTTGAATTTAATAATACGCATTACCTCCAAATAAACGGTACAGCTATGGGGGCAACTGACAATGGGATATTGGGAACATTTATCCCTCTCTGCCAGGGATGAGCCGAACACCCCCCTGTTCGGTTCGCACCAGAACTTGCGAACACACCAAATGTTTGTGTGAACTTTAGAACCCTGGTAAAGTCTATGGGACTCGAACATTTGAAATCTAAAGTGCTAATTTTAAAGGCTAATATGCAAGTTATTGTCCTAAAAAGTGTTTGGGGACCTGGGTCCTGTCCCAGGGGATATGTACCAATATCCACAAAGTTTTAAAAACTTAATTTTTTTTGGGAGCAGTGAATTTAATAATGCTAAAAGTGAAACAATACAATATTACTTTAAATTATGTACTTGGGGGGGGGGGGGGGGGGGGTAAAAGTCAGCATGTGAAAAAGCGCATGTTTCCCGTACATAGAACTGTCCCTGCACAAAGTGTCATTTCTGAAAGAAAAAAAGGCATTTAAAAACGGCTTTACGGCTATAATGAATTGTCGGCTCTGGCAATTCAGAGATGATTCATTCATAAAAAAAAGCGTGGGGGTCCCCCCCTAAATTCCATTAACAGGCCCTTCAGGTCTGATATGGATATTAAGGGGAACCCCGCCGTCAATTTAAAAAAAAATGACGTGGGGTTCCCCCCCCCAAATATCCATACCAGACCCTTCAGGTCTGGTGTGGATTTTAAGGGGAACTCCACCCCAATTTTTTTTTTTAAATGGTGTGGAGTTCCCCCAACGCTGGATTTTTTTTTTATTAATAAAGGATTTTTTTCTACGGTATCTGTGTGTTTTTTTTTTCAACTATTTACACTTCCTTTGTGAAATGGTAGGGGTACAGTGTACCCTATTACCGATTCACATAGGGGGGGCCAGGATCCGGTCCCCAAACACTTTTTAGGACAATAACTTGCATATAAGGCCTTGTACACACGATCGGACATATCCGATGAAACCGGACCGTTTCCATCGGATATGTCCGATCTGGAGTTTGGTCCGATGGCGTGTACACACCATCGGATCAAATTCCCCGCCGGCGGACAGCGCGGTGACGTGGCGGTGACGTTGACGCCGCCACGTCACCGCACCAGGAAGTAAAACACTTCCGCGCATGTGCCGAATCCATTCGGCGGCAGGCGCGGCGGCAGTGCGGGACGTCATGTCTGCTGGTAAGTGTACTAACCAGCAGACATGTCGGGCGGACACATTCCCACCCGATAGATTTCAAAGCATGCTTTGAAATCTGTCGGTTGGACAAATCTGTCCGCTAGCCCATACACACGATCGGAGATGTCTGCTGAAACGGTCCATCGGACCGTTTTCAGCGGACATATCCGCTCGTGTGTACGAGGCCTAAGCCTTTAAAATTAGCACTTTAGATTTCTCCCATAGACTTTAACAGGGTGTTCCGCGGCTTTTCGAATTTGCCGCGAACACTCCTAATTATTCGTTGTTCGGTGAACAGGCAATGTTCGAGTCGAACATGAGTTCTACTCGAACTCGAAGCTCATCCCTATCCAGCAGGACAACGACCCTAAACATACAGCCAGAGCTACAATGAAATGGTTTAGATCAAAGCATATTCATGTGTTAGGCCCCGTACACACGGCCGAGGTTCTCGCTGAAAATCAGCGAGAACCTCGCTGGAATGCACATTCCAGCGAGGACCTCGGCCGTGTGTACGGTCTCAGCGAGCTTCCCGTCGGGAAGCCCGTCGAGCCGAAATAGAGAGCACGCTCTCTATTTCCTCGACGGCCCGCCTGGAAGAATGGCTGGTTGCCATTCCCGACGGGCGGGTCGCCGAATCCGACGGCCGGGAGAGAACCTCGACGGGCGGAACGATGTGTTCTGCCCGTCGAAGTTCTCTGCCGTGTGTACGGCACCTTAGAATGGCCTAGTCAACGTCCAGACTTAAATTCAATTGAGAATCTGTCGCAAGACTTGAAAATTGCGTCTAGATTCCGTCCAATCTGACAGAGCCTGAGCTATTTTGCAAAGAAGAATGGGCAAAAATGTCACTTTCTAGATGTGCAAAGCTGGTAGAGACATCCCCAAAAAGACTTGCAGCTATAATTGCAGTGAAAGGTGGTTCTACAAAGGATTGACTCAGGGGGGCTGAATAGAAATGCACTCCACACTTTTCACATATTTATTTGTAAAAAAAAGAATTAAAACCATTTATCATTTTCCTTTTACTTCACAATTATGTGCCACTTTGTGTTGGTCTATCACATAAAATCCCAATAAAATACATTTAAGTTTTTGGTTGTAACATGACAAAATATGGAAAAGCTCCATGACCAAGGGACCCACGGACCCGATCTCCGCCGGTGTCCCACGATCGGTCACAGGAGCTGAAGAACGGGGTGAGGTGTGTGTAAACACACCTTCCCCGTTCTTCACAGTGGCAGTGTCACTGATCGTCTGTTCCCTGATATAGGGAAAGACGATCAATGATGTCACATGTACAGCCCCGTCCCCTACAGTTAGAAACACATATGAGGTCACACTTAACCCCTACAGCGCCCCCTAGTAGTTAACTCCTAAACTGCAATTGTCATTTTTCACAGTAATCAATGCGTTTTTATAGCACTTTTTGCTGTGAAAATAACAATGGTCCCAAAAATGTGTCAAAATTGTCCGATGTGTCCGCCATAATGTCGCAGTCATGAAAAAAAACGCTGATCGCCGCCATTAGTAGTAAAAAAAATATATATTAATAAAAATGCCATAAAACTATCCCCTATTTTGTGAACGCTATAAATTTTGCGTAAACCAATCATTAAACGCTTATTGTGATTTTTTTTACCAAAAATAGGTAGAAGAATACGTATCGGCCTAAACTGAGGAAAAAAAATGTTTTTTTTATATCTTTTTTGGGAATATTTATTATAGCAAAAAGTTAAAAATATTGTATCTTTTTCAAAATTGTTGCTCTATTTTTGTTTATAGCGCAAAAAATAAAAACCAAAAGAAAGCTCTCTTTGTGGGAAAAAAAAGGGTGCCAATTTTGTTTGGGAGCCACGTCGCACAACCGCGCAATTGTCAGTTAAAGCGACGCAGTGCCGAATCGCAAATCGCAAAAAAGGGCAAGGTCCTTAACCTGTATATTGGTCCGGGTCTTAAGTGGTTAAGCATGGCAGTTCACAGAACAATACAATACACAAAATCACACCGGAACACTTACCAGCCAGTCCGCAAAATAAAAAAAAAGTTTACATTGTTTGAACAGTTTGTGTTTGGTTTACATTAGACACATTTGCAAATATATGTGAAGCCGCACTGCCACGTCAAGGCTCCTCTGCACAGTACGGTCCCTAACTCTACTCTAACATTTTTTTTCCAAATAGAGACATACATAGCAAGAAATTCATTGAGAGGCTAAACTAGTTAAAAAAAAATCATAAAAAACAGAGGTATTGGTTGCATATATTTGCAATCATATGTGAAATCATCTTCCATTTTAGCAGAAAAAGTTCCGAAACATGCCTGAAAAAATGACTGGCTCCTCTTAAATCAGGCCCCGTCAACTTCTTCAACTTCCTTCACACTTCCCTCACTCTTCAGGCCTGGATTTTTTTCAGACTTCCATAGTTGCCAACAGTCCCAATTTTCCTGGGACAATACAGATTTTGGGACCCTCGTTGCGATCGGATGCCGTCACGATTTTGGATTTTGCATTTTTGTCCAGGGAAATCCGGAATGTTTAGCTCTGCAGCAGCTGGCTCCAAAAAAATGGCCACCAGCGCCGCCGAGAGATCTCTTCTCCTTGTGTTCAGTGGAGAGGGGAGGGGGCTCAATCCGTGCAGCCAATGAATCGGCTTCTCTCTTTACAATTCTGAAGCCAGGTTAGCTGCACGGATCTGCCCCTCCCCTCTCCACTGAACACACGTGCCACTCGTTCAGTTTACTCTGCTCCGAGTCTGCCCTTGTTTCTCTCGGTGTACAGCCCAGGCCAGCAATGTAACTGTAATCTACAGGGGGGTTACAATTTACAGGGGGGTTACAATGCTCTGAGTCTTCCCTGGCCCTCTCAGTGTACAGCCCAGGCTAGCGATGTAACTGAGGGTCCCTCACCCAGTTCAAGCACCCCTTGGCCTCCAACCTTCCCTTGTAGCTGGTCCAACACCTGCCTGAAAAAAGGTGCCGGTCTTCGACCTCCCCTTATACCTGGTCCAACACATGCCTGCACAAAAAGGCTTGTAGTCTACCAGTCTCCATCCTCCCCCCACAGCTGATCCAGACCGCACCTGCAGAAAAAAGTCTACTGGCCTCTAACTTCCGCTCACAGCCAGTCAAAAAGTATACCGCCCTCCAACCTCCCCTCACAGCCGGTCCAACACACACCTGCAGAAAATAAAAAGTCTGCTGGCCTCCAACCTCCTCTCACAGTCGGTCCAACAGGCACCTGCAGAAAATAAAAAAGTCTACTGGCCTCCAACCTCCCCTCCCATCACACTCCTGCAGGAAAATAAAAGTTTCCGGCCTTATACCTCCCCTCACAGCCGGTCCAACACACACCTGCAGGAAAACAAAACAGTCATACTGTCTTTTATTTTTTGCATTTTTGTTTCTTTTTCTGGTTTATTTTCTTTTGTCCTGAGGCTGATGACACTTCTGGGCTTTGAATTTCTTTCTTTTTTGCTTTCTGACAGCGAACACCACTTTTTTGTGGAGTCTCAGTGTCAATGTCGCTTTCTGGAAGTAGAAGCGTAGATTGATCACGACGTTTTAGTGGAATCCTCGAGTCAAGGTATTTCTGAAAGCGACGGCTATGTTTTCGTTGAGTATCAGTTTCATCGTCCATTTCTGGAGGATCAAACAGGCGGACTGATGGAGTAAGCATAAAGCGAACATGACGTTTCTTTTTGTGGAGGCCCCAATCTGATGGAGTCGCCTTGTTGAAGTCCCACTCTGGTGGAGTCTCCTCGTGGAAGTCGCACGCTGGTGGATTCTCCTCGTAGAAGTTGCATGCTGGTGGAGTCTCCTTGTGGAAGTCGCACGCTGGTGGAGGCTCCTTGTGGAAGTCGCACGCTGGTGGAGTGGCCATGTCTAGGTTGCACTGTGGTGAAGTGGCCATGTCTAGGCTGCACTCTGGTGGATTCTCCTTGTGGAAGTCGCACGCTGGTGGTGTCTCCTCATGGAAGTCGCACTCTGGTGGAGTGGCCATGTCTAGGTCGCACTCTGGTGGAGTGGCCATGTCTAGGCCGCACTCTGGTGGAGTGGCCATGTCTAGGCTGCACTCTGGTGGAGTGGCCATGTCTAGGCCGCACTCTGGGGGAGTGGCCATGTCTAGGCCGCACTCTGGTGGAGTCTCCTCGTGGAAGTCGCACGCTGGTGGTGTCTCCTCGTGGATGTCGCACACTGGTGCAGTGGCCATGTCTAGGTCACACTCTGGTGGAGTGACCATGTTTAAGTCGCACTCTGGTGGAGTGGCCATGTCTAGGTCACACTCTGGTGGAATGACCATGTCTAAGCCACACTTATACTGTCTTTTATTTTTTCTATTTTTGTTTCTTTTTCTGGTTCTTTTTCTTTTGTCTGGTTCTGTGATGATCAAGGGTTCTTCTGGTGGAGTCTCCTTGTGGAAGTCGCACTCTGGTGGAGTGGCCATGTCTAGGCCGCACTCTGGTGGAGTGGACATGTCTAGGCCGCACTCTGGTGGAGTGGCCATTTTTAGGTCGCACTCTCGAGGAGTGGCAATGTCTTGGTCGCACTCTGGTGGAGTGGCAATGTCTAAGTCGCACTCTGCCAGAATGGCAATGTCTAGGACGCACTCTGGCGGAGTGGCAGTGTCTAGGTCGCACTCTGGCGGAGTGGCAGTGTCTAGGTCGCACTCTGGCGGAGTGGAAGTGTCTAGGTCGCACTCTGGCGGAGTGGCCGTGTCTAGGTCGCACTCTGGCGGAGTGGCCGTGTCTAGGTCACACTCTGGTGGAGTGGCCGTGTCTAGGTCGCACTCTGGCGGAGTGGCCGTGTCTAGGTCGCACTCTGGTGGAGTGGCCGTGTCTAGGTCGCACTCAGTTGAAGTGGCCGTGTCTACGTCGCACTCTGGTGGAGTGGCCGTGTCTAGGTCGCACTCTGGTGGAGTGGCCGTGTCTACGTCGCACTCTGGTGGAGTGGCCGTGTCTACGTCGCACTCTGGTGGAGTGGCCGTGTCTACGTCGCACTCTGGTGGAGTGGCCGTGTCTAGGTCGCACTCTGGTGGAGTGGCCGTGTCTAGGTCGCACTCTGGTGGAGTGGCCGTGTCTAGGTCGCACTCTGGTGGAGTGGCCGTGTCTAGGTCGCACTCTGGTGGAGTGGCCGTGTCTAGGTCGCACTCTGGTGGAGTGGCCGTGTCTAGGTCGCACTCTGGTGGAGTGGCCGTGTCTACGTCGCACTCTGGTGGAGTGGCCGTGTCTACGTCGCACTCTGGTGGAGTGGCCGTGTCTAGGTCGCACTCTGGTGGAGTGGCCGTGTCTAGGTCGCACTCTGGTGGAGTGGCCGTGTCTACGTCGCACTCTGGTGGAGTGGCCGTGTCTAGGTCGCACTCTGGTGGAGTGGCCGCGTCTAGGTCGCACTCTGGTGGAGTGGCCGTGTCTAGGTCGCACTCTGGTGGAGTGGCCATGTCTAGGTCGCACTCTGGTGGAGTGGCCGTGTCTAGGTCGCACTCTGGTGGAGTGGCCGTGTCTAGGTCGCACTCTGGTGGAGTCTCAATGTGATGGTCGACAGGCCTGCCATGTGAGCCTTGTCTGTAGTAAATACCACGTACATCTTCAATAAAAAAAAAGAGAAGAATTAGATTTATCACCTTCACCTACATTTCACATATTTTTCTTTATACAACATCAAAATATAGAGAGAAAAATTTTCAAAACTCTTGCGGCAGGGACAATGAATAAACTCAACATGACAGGGACACGCAGATGACTATTGTTGGACTTTGTATAAAAATGCTAATTGCCTGCCACTCATCCTGACCCACTGGCTGGCAATAAATCGATGAAAAATCTGAGGGGCTGGTTGTGCTCAGCCCGTAATCAGCCTGCTCATACATGGTTAGAATCTTGGCTAGTACCTGCTGAACCGGCAGAGATTGGAACTGTCTATTGCCAGCTTTAGGAGCACAGAGTAGTTAGCATAACGATTGGATAAAGAGTCAGTTGAAAACCATACTGACTATGTTGAATGACGATTATAGCTTTCGTGAATACCATGTTTGCTAGCGTTAAATAAGGAGTGCTAATTTAACAACTGAAGAAAACCAATAACGTTTCTCATTGAGAATTGACCCCTTAGCCTGCCCAGTTCCAGCCTGTCAGCCACAGAATGCCATCCAGCCTCTCCATAGCACTGTCCTTTGTGTGCAGCGCGATATCCGGGGGATGGATTGGAGCGGCCCCCCCTTGCATCAGATGAGCTTATTTACATGTGAGTGTTCCCCCAACGCCCCCACTAGAGCCCCTGACGCCCCCACTCCAGCCTAGAAGTGAAAAAAGGTATTGCTTCACTTTAAGTACATTTTCGTTTTACATACATGCTCTTGTCCCATTGTGTACTTAAAAGTGGGGTATGCCTGTACTTAGATTCATGCATTGCATGAATCTATGTATTGTTACTGCCGTCCATTATTCAGATGGCCGGCCCCCTGGTGAGCGCCGGCCATCTAAATAACGGCAGCTGGTTGGCTTTGGATGTGCCTATCAGAGCCGCTGGCTCTGATAGGCTTTCTGATTACAGGCTGTAATCAGCTTCCAAATAGTTATCCAGGGGACGTACGGGGGGTGCGTTCCCTGGATAACACTGACAGCCAATCAGCTTCACCGGGTCTGATTGGTTGAAGCGCCATCAAGGACGGGAGAAGACATCGAGGGACGGTGGAAACAGAATGGCTGACCTCAGAGAGGTAAGTGCCAGACGGGGAGGGGGCATTTTACAGGGCACAGTGGCAAAAATTGATGAGCACAGTGGCATCATTTTACAGGGCACAGTGGCTACAATTTATGGGCACAGTGGCTACAATTGATGGGCACAGTGGCGACAATTGATGGCATGGCACAGTGGTGACAATTGATGGCACAGTGGCGACAATTGATCGCATGGCACAGTGGTGACAATTGATGGGCACATTGGCTGCGTTTGATGGGCACAGTGGCGACAATTTATGGGCACAGTGGTGACAATTGATGGCACAGTGGTGACAATTGATGGCACAGTGGCTGCATTTGATGGCATGAGACGGCTGCGTTTGATGGCACAGTGACTGTGTTTGGCATGGCACAGTGGCGACAATTGATGGCACAGTGGTGACAATGGGCACAGTGGCGATAAATGATGCCACAGTGTCTGCGTTTGATGGCATGGCACAGTGTCTGCGTTTGATGGCATTGCACATTGGTGACAATTGATGGCACAATGGCGACAATTGATGGCATGGCATAGTGGCTGCATTTGATGGCACAGTGTCTACGTTTGATGGGCACAGTGGCTGCGTTTGATGGGCACGCTGAGGCAGCAATTGTTTTGTTTTTTTGTTTGTTTGCGCCCCCCAAAAAATTTTGAGCACCAGCCGCCACTGGTGTGTATGAGAAGTATATTTATGGGATCAGTAATAAGCATGGTATGACAGATCTCTATACTATGAGAGGACACAACCTGATACACGTTCATCACCCCAATCACCAAGTCTATAGTCCTGCCAATACCGCCCCTGGTATATGCTGCTGCAGCCCCTTGTAGTCCGTTTACAGCTGCGCTTTTCACCCTTTGTTTGGACACGGTTAAAACCACGCTAGCGGCCAAAAAAGCACCACTATAATAGCAGTAAAGCGCCGCTAAAGCTAGCGGTGCTTCAGCGCTACCACCCCAGTGTGAAATTAGCAGGACTATCTCTTTCTAAACAGTATATAGAGCTGAAGACAGCAGATAAGGTGATTGAGAATGGAGAGCAGTCCCCCATTGTGGTCACCCATAGATGGAGAAATATCTTTATTAATACAAGAAAAATATAGATGTAAGACTTATGTAGGCAGATTTGTTTCATCTCTGTGTATCATCTGAGACTGGTCACCTCACTGTGTGTATGGAAGATTTACATCCACTTTAATTATTGCTTATAAATTTGTGTCTATTATTATTAGACAATAATGGGTTGTGTGTATGTCTTGTGTTCATTGTAACTAAAAACTTCATAAAAAAAAGGATTTGATAAAAAAACAAAACATATATACCTATGTGAATGTGACCCGTCATTAATGGGGGAAAAGGATCCAAAGAAATGGTTTCATTATCTTTGTATCTATTAACCACTTAAGACCCGGACCAATACGCTGGTAAATGACCCAAGGTGTTTTTGCGATCCGGCACTGCGTCGCTTTAACAGACAATTGCGCGGTCGTGCGACGTGGCTCCCAAACAAAATTTGCGTCCTTTTCTTCCCACAAATAGAGCTTTCTTTTGGTGGTATTTGATCACCTCTGCGATTTTTATTTTTTGCGCTATATACAAAAATAGAGCGACATTTTTGAAAAAAAAACACTATTTTTTACTTTTTGTTAAAAAAAAAATCAAATAAACTAAATTTTAGTCAAACATTTAGGCCAAAATTTATTTAGCCACATGTCTTTAGTAAAAAAAAAAATCGCAATAAAAAAAAATAGCTACCTAGCGGGAACAGCGACACTAATACAGCGATCAGAAAAATGATCGCTTAGTGACGCTGGCAATAGGGAGTGAAAGGGTTAACTAGGGCGGTGATCAGGGGGTTAAAACTTTATTAGGGGGGGTGGGGGGGCTATCCTGAACCTAACACTAACTTTTTTTTACACTGTCTGTCACACTGACACTAAATGCAGTGATTAGATCACTGCATTCAGTAACACTGTGACAGGGGGGTGGGGGGGGGGCGATCACAAGGGGTTAATATGCCTATGTGAGTGTGTGTCAGTGTTGTGTTGGTGCACACTTACTTGTGGTGTCTTCTCTCATCAGCAGCGCTGGGAAACAGCGCTGCGATGAGAGATTACATCATTTCCTCCTTCCTGTGTAAACACAGGAGGAGGAAATGACAGGATGGGAGCGCGCTCCCATTGGCTGGGAGCGATCGCGGGGGGGCGGGTATTCGCCGACATCCGCCCCCAGATGCCGGATCGCTCCCGGAGCCAGGGGGACCCCCGCACGCCGCGGAGGGGGTCCCGATGGGACCCCCGAACCGCACTCAGGCGGGGACGTAAATTTACGCCCTTGTGCCTGTACGTGCCCTTCTGTGGCCGTATATGTGCATGCGGGGGTCCTTAAGTGGTTAATATCCACAACACTTACCATTCAGGTCTTCCGTTTCCTTCTGCTGGTGGCCATTGACTTTACCAGCCGGGATGAAAGCATCTAACAACGGCTCAGAAAGAATCTCTCAGAAAAGCCCGGAGGACTCCATCTTGGGCTTTCTTTCTGTGTGAGCTGGATGCGAGGATGGGTCTTCCATTGGTGATCTTCTCCTCCTTCCATTGGGGGGTCTTTGGGTGGTCTTCCAATGGGGGGTTTCTCTTTGGTGTTATTTTGAGAAAAAACCTTTTTAAGGTTAAATCGGTTCATTATGAAGAATAATGAAACGCTTGAAATGGGCAAGGCTGAAATTTGCAATCAAATCGGATGAAATCAGATCAAATTACAAGAACAAACTCGCCAGACACAAAAGCATGTGTTATCCAATCGGAGTTCACACTGCTACTGGCAGAACCCCCTGTGTGCTTTCAATATATAGCAGCAGTGTTCTGTTGTGTTCTGTTGTCATGGGAACCTTTTTCTTTTTTTCAAATCTACTGGTGATCCTCTAACTGACAATTCTTCTTAAAGGAGCCTCCTCCTGGTTTTGAAATTCAGCCAGTAGTCCTAGAATACAAATTTAATAAACAAGGACGTGGCTCCTTTAAAAAAAACATGTTTACATTCTTACAGTCCAATGGCTTAAAAACTAAGCTCTGCACACATTTTGTACTCCTCCCATCCACACTAAACTGTACACTTGTACTGTAATGACTTGGCATATGTGTGTGTATATATATGTGTATATATATATATATATATATAATTTTTTATTTATTTTTGCCGATTACCGTATTATAGGATGTTGTTGATGGGTCAGTATTAATGGTGGCAATTTTGATGGGGCAATTTTGATGGGGCAATATTGATGGGACAATTTTAATAAGGGCATTATTGATAGGGCAATTTCAACCACTTCAAAACTGCACGCCGTCATATGACGTCCAAAAAGGGGATCTTTTATCCTGGGTGGACGTCATATGACGTCCTGTACTTTGTGCGGGCATATCTGAATGATGCCTGCACCTAGAGGCATAATTCAGATATCATTTTGTTCCGGCGGCGATCCTGCGCACCATAAGAACGTTCATAGCGGTGGATCCACCGCTTGATCGTTCTTATAGGTGGCGGGAGGGGACTTCACCCCCTCCCGCCGCCATCCGGTGCTTCTCCGGGCTCTCCCGTGCCATCAGGGGCCCAGAGAGATGATCGCCGTCTGTGAAGCATAGAGATGACTGATGACCAGATGGTCACCAGTCATCTCTATGACCGTCGGAGGCCCGGGCGCAATGTGATGACGTCACACTCGGGTACCCATAAGTAAACAAACTGCAATTGCAGCCAGTAAAAATGAGATCTGTGAATTTTTTTCACAATCTCATTCTTTCCAGCCTGGAGGAGAGATGTGGGGTCTTATTGACCCCGCATCTCTCCTTAAAGAGGACCTGTCACACACTATTCCTATTACAAGGGATGTTTACATTCCTTGTAATAGGAATAAAAGTGATCGGAAAAAAAAGTGTAAAAATGCAATTTTTTTGATTGGTCATTAAAAACGATCTTGTGTAGGCTCCAGAGCATTTTTCTCAATGTAAAAAATGGGCATTAAAAATTTAGAACATGCATCGTGAAAAACGGCCGTATGTCACGGATGAGAGGACGTCCGTGATAGGCGGAAAACTGAACACAGGCTCTGCTGGGAAACTGGGTGTTCTGCCTATCATGGAACAGCACGAGTAATAGGCTCAGCTTTTAAAAAATGGAGGCCCACAGTCTGACTCACTAAAGTAATGAAGATCGACGATGTAAGGTGGGGCAATGGCAAGGTGAGGTGAGGCAATGACATGGTGAGGAAATGGCACCGTGAGGTGAGGCAATGGCACAGTGAGGTGAGGCAATGGCACAGTGAGGTGAGGCAATGGCACAGTGAGGTGAGGCAATGGCACAGTGAGGTGAAATCAGTTTTATTCCTATTATAAGGAATGTAAACATCCCTTGTAATAGGAATGGTTTGTGACAGGTACTCTTTATGGAGAGATGTAAGGTCAATAAGACCCCACATCTCTGCTCCAGGCTGAAAAGCATGAGATCGTGGAAAAAAATTCACCAATCTCATGCTTTCAGCCACGATTGCGGCTTTGTTTACATTCCGTTACCCGGGCTTGACGTCAAAACATTGCACCATCTGGTCATCAGTCATCTCTATGCCTCCTATCTTGCGCCGGTAGATCGTTTCTCCGGGAGAGCCCGGAGACGCACCGGATGGCGGCGGGAGGGGGGAACGTCCCCTCCCGTCGCCTATTAGAACGATCAATCGGCAGAACTGGCGATGTGACCGTTCTTATGGTGCACAGAATCACCAGCTAAAGAGTCAATAGGAGTAAAGAATGCCCCATCATCGGTTTCAGGGGAAGAAATAGTGCCCCATCAATAGTGTCAGTGGGAAGAATAGTGCCCCACTGATGGGCTTGGCGGTAGGAATAGTGCCCCATTGTTGGTATAAAAGTAATAGTGCCCCATTGTTGGGCTTGGTGGTAGGAATAGTGCCCCATTGTTGGTATCAGTGGGAAGAATAGTGCACGATCTTTGGTGTCAGTGAGTGGAATAAAGTCCTATCTTTGGTGTCAGTGGGAATAATTGTGCCCCATTGTTGGGCTCAGTGGTGGGAATAGTGCCCCATTGTTGGGCTCAGTGGTAGGAATAGTAACCAATCATTGGGCTCAGTGGTGGGAATAGTGCCCCATCATTGGGCTCAGTGGTGGGAATAATGCCCCATTATTGGGCTCAGTGGTAGGAATAGTGCACAATCATTGCGCTCAGTGGTGTGAATAGTGCCCCATCATTGGGCTTAGAGGTGGGAATAGTGCCCCATCATTGGGCTCAGTCGTAGAAGTAGTGCCCCATCATTGGGCTCAGTGGTGGGAATAATGCCCCATTGTTGGGCTCAGTGGTGGGAATAATGCCCCATTGTTGGGCTCAGTGGGAGGAATAGTGCCCTATTGTTAGGATCAGTGGTGGGAATAATGCCCCATTGTTGCGCTCAGTGGAAGGAATAGTACCCTATTGTTGGGCTCAGTGGTGGGAATAATGCCCGATTGTTGGGCTCAGTGGGAGAAATAGTGCCCTATTGTTGGGATCAGTGGTGGGAATAATGCCCCATTGTTGGGATCAGTGGTGGGAATAATGCCCCATTGTTGTGGTAGGAATAGTGTGTGGCCAGTTTAAAAGAGATTGTACGATCAGATTGTATGGCCAGCATAAAGGAGCGTGTACAGAGATTATATGATGGGATTGTATAGTGCAGCCCTCAAAAGTTTCACTCACCTACTTTTGCAAGTGGATTTTGAGGGCTGGCGAGCTATGGCTGCCTGGGGGTGGAAGGGGCGAGCACCGCCGGCAGGCGGGTTGTATGGGAGCCATTCGCCCAGTTATCGGAGGGGAAGAGAGAGGAGAACTGCCGTCCGGATGATCAGAGTGCAGAGTGCCAGGAAAAAAAAGCTGTGTTTTCTCTGCCACGCGCCATCACATACAGCCCCTCCTCTTTGTCCGGGCACTTTAAAAGACATATCACCCGTCCAATCTGTCTATGAATGTTCCTCGGACAAGGGGGAGGGGCTGTATTTGACGGTGCGCGGATGGGGAACACACAGCTATTGAAATGAAAGCTGTTATGTTCCTGCCACTCTGATCATCTGGACGGTGGGTCTCCTCTCTCTTTCCCTGCACAGATATGCTGCATTGGGGACAGGGGCTGCATTGGGGACAGGGGCTGCATTGGGGACAAGGGCTGCATTGGGGACACGGGCTGCAATGGTGACAGGGGCTGCATTGGGGACATGGGC
Source organism: Rana kukunoris (assembly GCA_029574335.1). Classification (NCBI taxonomy): domain Eukaryota; kingdom Metazoa; phylum Chordata; class Amphibia; order Anura; family Ranidae; genus Rana; species Rana kukunoris. Next base: position 263,714,226 of record CM056049.1, read on the forward strand.
TGCATTGGTGACACAGGCTGCAATGGTGACACAGGCTGCATTGGTGACACAGGCTGCAATGGTGACACAGGCTGCAATGGTGACACAGGCTGCAATGGGGACAGGGGCTGCATTGGGGACACAGGCTGCAATGGTGACACAGGCTGCATTGGTGACACAGGCTGCAATGGTGACACAGGCTGCAATGGTGACACAGGCTGCAATGGGGACAGGGGCTGCATTGGGGACACAGGCTGCAATGATGACACAGGCTGCATTGGGGACACGGGCTGCATTGGGGACACAGACTGCATTGGGGACAGGGGCTGCATTGGGGACGCAGGCTGCAATGGTGACACAGGCTGCATTGGTGACACAGGCTGCAATGGTGACACAGGCTGCAATGGTGACACAGGCTGCAATGGGGACAGGGGCTGCATTGGGGACACAGGCTGCAATGGTGACACAGGCTGCATTGGTGACACAGGCTGCAATGGTGACACAGGCTGCAATGGTGACACAGGCTGCAATGATGACACAGGCTGCAATGGGGACAGGGGCTGCATTGGGGACACAGGCTGCAATGATGACACAGGCTGCATTGGGGACACGGGCTGCATTGGGGACACAGACTGCATTGGGGACAGGGGCTGCATTGGGGACACAGGCTGCATTGGGGACAGGGGCTGCATTGGGGACACAGGCTGCATTGGGGACACAGGCTGCATTGGGGACACACACTGGAAAGGTGACACAGACTGCATTGGGGACACAGGCTGAATTGGTGACACAGGTTGCACTGGCGGGGACAGACTGCATTGGCGGACACAGGCTGCACTAGCAGGCACAGGCTGAACTGGAGGGCACAGGCTGCACTGGAGGGCACAGGCTGCATTGGCGGACATATGCTACATTGGTGTCCAGCTATATCCACCTTCTGGACAGCAATGTTTCCATTACTCTCCCAAATATTAGGGATAAATATCCCTCTATCCCCAGGCATGACTATTCTATCCCTGGGTGTGGAATCCATCCCGGTAGCATTCATGGACATAGTCACTCATATTCTACTGAGTCTCTCAGTGGTACAGCATTGGAAAGACCATATGGCCCCCTCTCTAAGCGAAGTAATAATTGCTACCCTCTAAGCGAAGTAATAATTGCTACCAGTGGCAGCTGGTGCTCAAAATTTTTGAAGGGGCGCAAACAAGCTAAAAAATTCAGAAAAAAAACATCAATTGCAGCCTCAATGTGCCATCAAACGCAGCCACTATGCCCATCAAACGCAGCCACTGTGCCCATCAAACGCAGCCACTGTGCCCATCAAACGTAGCCACTGTGCCCATCAAACGTAGCCACCGTTCCATCAAACGCAGCGCCACTGTCCCATCAAATGCAGCCACTGTGCTCATCATTTGCAGCCACTGTGCTCATCATTTGCAGGCACTGTGCCCATCAAATGCAGCCACTGTGCCCATCAAATGCAGCCACTGTGCCAATAAATTGTGGTGCCTGTGCTCATCATATTCAGCCTGTGTGCCCATGCAGCCTGTGTGCCCATCATATGCAGCTTGTGCCCATCATATGCAGCCTGTGTGCCATTCAATTGCAGTGCCTGTGTCCATCATATGCAGCCTGTGTGCCATTCTTTTGCAGCGCCTGTGCCCATCATATGCAGCATGTGTGCTCATCATATGCAGCTTGTGCCCATCATATGGAGCTTGTGCTCATCATATGGAGCTTGTGCCCCTCATATGTAGCCTGTGTGCCCATCATATGTAGCCTGTGTGCCCATCATATGTGCCCATCATGTGTAGCCCGTGTGCCTATCATATGCTGCCTCTGTGACGCCCTCCGCTCACCATCTGACCGGCACACATTTACCCCATCCTGGTAGTGGGTGACGGCGGTGAGCTCTTGTGTCCTCCATGGCTCTCTGTCCTCTCTCATTCCCCTCCTCTGCTCTCTTCCGTTCTATTAGATCCACGACTCCTGATTAGCAGAGAGGCGGTTTAGTGTAAGCAAAGTAAATGAATATTTGCTTTGCTAACCAACCTGGGTAAACTTTGAGTGCATAGAATTTTGCTCGCAGTTTACCCTTTTTGAAATCTATTAGAGCCTATGGCTCCAATCAGGTGCATCAAAAACACAACCCCCCCAAAAAGGGGCCGACGCCTGAATAGGGGGTGACTACAGCAGCAATGGATAGATTCATGCAATCTATCCATTATACACAGAGCGGGGTGGCTGGAGAGAGGGGATGGCGCCCAGGCACCCTTATGGACTCACCGCCACTGATTGCTACCAACACACATGCTACATCATACATTCTTATGTTTTATATGTAGCGGTACCCCCGAAGGGGCTGCTGAGAAATGATGGGATGGCATATTACCTCATGGCTCTTGTCAAATGTCTAGGGTGAACGATGCATGCAGCAGTAAAGGAATGTCCGCAAATGAAGTCACTTTATATGTGCTCTTTATTACCCAGCCGGGTAAAAACAGTAGAACTTGTGGTGACAGAAAAGATGTTGAAGTAAAAGGAGAAACAGCAGATTCAGGCATTTGATATGGAAACAGTCCTGCTTCCGACAACACTTAGATTTTTTCGCCACTCTAGTCGGAGTGGGTATAGCGTACCTGGACAGGCCTTTCTCACTGACCTGGCAGCCAGAGTATCACTTCGAACTTAGGAAGATGTCTCTGCCACAGACTCTCCAAGGATGAACTCAGGGAGACACCTCTGCCACAGGCCCTCTCTGATTGTGGTTACGGAGGAGCCCCTCCTAAGTAAAGTTTTGCCTGAGTCTTCCAGTTAACGTCGCTCGGGTACCGACTGAAAGAGGAGTCAATCCTTCAGTGTCCGGTACCCTCGATCCCTGGTGGTTCGTCGGAATCCTATTGGACTGCCAGGCTCTCATTGGTGCTCCTCAGATGGACTCCCCACCGAACAGCTACACTCGCTTGGGATCTTCAGAAGTGGGAACTCAGTCGATCACTGAGTCCTCGTCCTGCTTGGATGCTCCAGGCCCACATGGCCCAGAAACAAGGAACACTGCATGGCACACGCTCCCCGGCTAGGTAGGCCATAATGCTAGGGGCGCAGTGATGTGACCACCCTAAAGGTTGGTGTCACACTCGAGAAAGAACCAGAAGATGAACCCTACCAACATGGCGTCAGTCCCATATGTACCCTTTCCCAGCATGCCCAGCGAGGAAACTCCCTCCTGATTGGCTGCTAGGGAAGAGCACACAAATCCAGACTCCACTACTGCCACCCATCGTCCTGGGGTGAAACAACACCCCAAGCATGACAGAATGAGCCCACAGCACAGCTAGGCTGGAACGGAGACCCTACAAAACAATTAGAATTGAGATCAGAGTCACTTACACTCTGATCATCCCTTAAATTTCAAATAGCACCTGTACACAGGTGCTACATGCATATATATATATATATATACATATATATATATATATATATATAAAATGTGGATCACTTCCTTCCCCCACAATTCGATCCCAAGCTCCTGGCAGGGCCTATCCAAGGGTCATAGGCGCCTGGGTGCAAAAATATTTCTGGCACCCCCACATGGGCGTTGTAATTTTACTAACTCCTCCCCTTTACATCTCAGTATACATCACATCTGTAGATGGACTAGGCGCAGGAATGGGCAGGGGCTGTGTATCCTATGCAATCTATCATGACATAAAACATCTAGAGCAGGGGCAGCCCAGAGCATGTGTAAAGGGATGCTGGGGATGCCATCCCCCAGCACACTAAACACTGTGACTCACCTTGATTCTCTCTCTGTGCAGCCTGAGATAGATATGGGAGGCATTCCAACTGGAGTTGGTGGAGACAGTGCGGGATCCAAGACTTCCAGTGTTAGGAATTCATTCCTGCACATCAGCACTCAGCAGCCACTGAAAACTAGAACCCTTTTGTCAGGAAGAAGCAGCAGATTTGAAAGGACGTACCTGTACGCCAATTTGCCTGTCCGTGCCATTCTGTCAATGTAAATAGTCGTGCGGCGATCAACAAGTGTTTAAACTGTATTTTAATTGTACTGCCTGCCCTTATGTTGTAAAGCACTGCATAAACTGTCGGTGCTATATAAATCCTGTATATAAAATAATAATTATAAAAATGTTGAAGGGAAGTAAGCATGATGTTTTTTATCTGCTGCATTAAGTTTCCTTGGCTGACCAATACATCTACGGTTCTCAGCGTTGTCTGTTTCTTTGTGCTTCTTCAAAAGAGCTTGAACAGCACATCTTGAAACCTCAGTCTGCTTTGAAATCTTTGCTTGGAGGGACCTTGCAGATGCAGTATAACTACCTTGTGTCTTGTTTCTATGCTCAGTCTGGCCATGCTGTATGACCTGTGACATGAACTGCGATTTTTATCATGACTGCAACATTATGGTACATCAGATACTTTTGACGCTATTTTCGGACTATGGTAATTTATACAGCAATCGGTGCTATAAATATGCACTGCTTACTGTGTAAATGATACTGACAGGGAAGGGATTAACCACTAGGGGGCAAGGAAGGGGTTAAGTGTGTCCTAGGGAGTGATTCTAACTTGGGGGGCTGGGATACCAGTGACATGACAGAGATCACTACTCCCGATAACAAGGAGCAGTAGATCAATGTCCTGTCACTAGGCAGAACAGGGAAATGTCGTGTTTACACAGGCATCCCCCCGTTCTGTCACTCTGTGACACAGTCACAGGCACCCGGCAGACATCGAGTCTGCGGTACCCACGGTCACACTCACTGAGCTTGATGCAATGCAGCATCTTAAAGGGGATGTACAGGTACGTCCATATGCGCGTATCGGGGCCATTCGGAGCCGTTCAGAAATGCTCAGAAAGACTCGGAAATACTCCATTCCCGAGCCTTTCCGAGGTTTGCCGAGGTCAGCCGAGCTGTCCCTGGGCCTTTCCGCATGTTTCTTCACATGTGCCTAAAACTTTTGCACAGAACTGTATATATAGGAGCCGCTGGTTAGATTTGGGATCGGCGTGTTACCTCTGTAGCATGTCTAGGCGTATGATGAAAAGTAGATTGAGTTGAGTTGAGGTGCACTTTCTATAGCGTGGTCAATTACCCCGGAGGATCCCGACACGCTGGCGACGTCCCTGGGTGAACCCAGGGACAGGTGGACAGCAAGATGGTATGACTTGGACTGATGGTCCTGCTCAGATGATACACTCAGGTTAGCCGACGCCTTAAGCCGGGTAGGCCTGAAGGAATAGCCAGGTTTTTAGGCCCCGGCGAAAGGCCGCCAGAGATCCTGCCTCCCGGATGTCCTCCGGGAGGGAGTTCCACAGCATGGCACCCTGGTGGGAGAAGGATCTGCCGCCTCGACGAGTCCTCCTAGGCACCGGTATGCTCAGGAGGCATTTCCCGCTGGATCGCAGAGTCCGCCCCGGGGCTCTCCTGAGGAACCTTCTCCGCAGGTAGCCAGGGGCTGTGCCTTTCAAGATTTTATACATAAGGCAGCCGGCTTTAAACAGAGAACGTTGGGCCACGGGCAGCCAATGCAAGGCTTTCCGGGCAGGGGTGATGTGTTCCCTCAGTGGGACACCCGTGAGTAACCTAGCCGCTGCATTCTGAACAAGCTGCAACCTGCGGGTGGATTTCCTTGGTAATCCCAGATAGAGAGAGTTGCAGTAGTCTAGGCGACTACCGATCGTGGCACAGACCACGGTCTTTTTATCTGGTGGCTCCAGGTACTTGAAAAGCACCCGAAGTAGTTTGAGCTGCCAGTGGCATGAACTGACAACCCTGCCTATCTGCGGTTCCAGCGTCAATCTGGAGTCCATGATGAAGCCCAAGTTCCGCACCTGGGTACCAACCACTGGTGGAGCGCCAAAAGAGGTGGGCCATGGGGGAAGGTTAGGTGGACAGGACGAATCGCTGAAGATGATACCCTCAGTCTTATCTCCATTCAGTTTTAAAGAATTGGAGGCCATCCATGTGTTGACATCCTCCAGACAGGAAGCTAGTATGAGACTGGAAGTCTGGTTCCTGGGCAGCCTCAGATAAATCTGGGTGTCGTCTGCATACACTTGATACTGGACTTTATGGGTCTGGATGACATCGGTCAGTGGCTTCATATAGATGTTAAAAAGTAAGGGCGACAGGGACGAGCCCTGAGGCACCCCGCAAACCAAGGCTGAGTTGGTGGAAAAAAAGAGGCCAAGTTTGACCTTTTGCACTCTGCCCTGGAGAAATGAAGCCACCCATGCCAACGCTGCGCCATCCATACCCAAAACCGATTGCATACGTCGCAGTAAAATCGTGTGATTGATGGTGTCAAAAGCAGCCGACAAGTCCAGCAAGACCAAGACTACCGAGTCTCCATCATCCAGGCTGTTGAGGACATCGTCATAAACACATAGAAGGCTTGTCTCTGTACCACGCCCAGGGCGGAATCCAGACTGATGTTCATCCAGGATGTTAAAGGACTCCAGATAACTCTGCAACTGGATCACCACCAGTTTTTCCATGATCTTGGCCAGGAACGGTAGGTTAGAAATAGGCCGATAGCTGCCCAAGACAAGGGGGTCCAAAGAGGGCTTTTTCAACAAGGCAGAAACTACTGCCTGCTTTAGGCCCTCTGGGACCACACCCGTCAAAAAACAGCTGTTGACTACATCCCGTATAAACGGGGCAAGGGACTCAGCGGCCTCCTTCATCAGGGTGGCCGGGCAGACATCCAGGGGGGAGGATGATGGCTTCAAAGAGGCCATCGCCCTGACCACCTGGGAGACCGTCACCAACTGGAAGCAAGAAAGCCCCGGGGCCGACCCGGAGCAGCCGGGTGCCTCCTGAGCAATAGCGGGCGAGATGATATTGTCTCTAATGTTCTCAATCTTAGAGATAAAGAAGTCAGCGAGCTCCTGGCACCAGTCCTGTGACTCCATAGGAGTTGGTTTGGTAGCCAGGGGCTGGGAGAGCTCAGATGTTATCTTAAAGAGCTCGGCCGTGCTGTTAGAAGCCTCCCGGATTCTGTCCGTGAAGTAGCATTTTTTGGCCTGCTTGATGGCTCTCTTGTAACCATTGAGAGCCTCACGGTAGAGCTTTTTGTCTAAGTCAGTTGTCGACTTACGCCAGCGTTTCTCCCTGGCACGAGTGGTCTGCTTGAGGAGCCGTAGCTCCTCAGTAAACCACTGTGGATTTTTTCCTAGGGGACGGGGGTTAGATCTTAACTTCCGGGGTGCCACGCTATCAAGTGCACCTTCCAGAGCCAACTCCAACAGCGCTAATTTAGCGCTGGGGTCGGTCAACCCGACGAAGCCAGTTGCCCGTAACCTCTCACCCACCTGGGTCCCGAAAGTCCCCGGACATACTTCACGGAGGTTCCGGGAGTAAATCCTAGGGCCCGATCTGTCTGGGATATGAGGCCTCTTCTTTTGTGGCCTCATAACGGAGAATGGAATGTAGCAGTGGTCTGACCAGGGGACAACCATGGGGGGGCCACAGGCTAGAGGGGCCTCGTGGTTCAAAACCCTGTCCAGGGTGTGGCCGGCCCAGTGGGTGGAGCCGGTAACCAATTGATGAAACCCCAAGTCTCTCAGGCCTGTAGTTATGTCTTGGGTGAGGGGGTTGGTGGAGTCTTCCCCCCATAGGTTGATATCACCCAAGATACAGGCCTGTTTACCGGACATAGCCAGATGGGAAGCAAGCTCTGTTATATCCATAAACAGAGTGGATCTGTGATTGGGGGGGCTGTAGATCACTGCGAGACCCATGGTATTGTTAGGAGCCAATTCCCAGTTGACTATCAGGGATTCAAAGGAGCCAAAGACTCTGTCCTGACCAGTGGCAGGACAGACTCTTAGCTCCTTCTTAAAGATGATGGCCACTCCTCCCCCCCTCCCCACCGGTCTGTTACAGCATAGGATAGCGTAATTGGGAGGAACAAGCTCATCCAGGACAGGAGCGTGGTGGTCCTGGAGCCAGGTCTCCGTGAGGAGGAGGAGGTCGAGGTCATCCTCGATAATGAGATCTCGGATCTGGGTGGCGTTAGCCACCGCAGATCTGCAGTTAAGTAGGCCCCCTCTGAAGGCAGGCAAAAGAGGGGCTCTAGCACTAGAAGCAAGAGTTATTTGAGGGCTGGGCTTGACAGAGGAATGAGTGTGCCCTACTCTCACTGAGATAGTGGGGTCACTTAAATGAAGGGACGGGGCAATGGTGTGAGCAATGATAGAATGTCCAAACAGCAAGGTAAAAGAGAGAAAAATGGAGGGCGCATCGACCTAGTGTGATACCGTACAACATGGTTTTTATTAAAATATTAAAATCAATAGTTATACTCACAAAAATGAGTTAAAAACACGCCTTGAAAGACAGCACAGCAACACCAGCAGAACACGACAATTTCTTGAATCAATTGGTATCTAACCGATTGTGGGGCTGACGCGTTTCGGGGGCGTACCCCTTTCTTCAGAGCCTCGGTGGTCTGCATTTTTGTGAGTATTTTTGTGAGTATAACTATTTTAATATTTTAATAAAAACCATGTTGTACGGTTTCACACTAGGTCGGTGTACCCTCCATTTTTCTTTATTTTTCTCAGCCATATGAATTCCCTCAATTCTGAGGAGGGCTGCAAGACTTTGGAAGATACTTTGCATTTGGATTACGCTATCCCATAGTAGTAAATACTGGAGCGCAGGAGAGTTTTTCTGTTTGCAAACAGCAAGGTGTTGTTTTCTGTGCTTTTATTCTTGTGCCAACACGGCAGCAGGTAACTTCAGGTGAGTAGAGGAAAGATGGTGAAAGTTGCAGGTTCAGGCCTTAACTATGTACAGAAGCAGTGCTGCTTCAATGATACCCTTTGCTTCGTCGCCACCCCAGCCGGAGTGGGTGTAGTGTGTAGTGTGTAGTGTACCCGGACAGTCTCTCTTACAGAACTGGCAGCCAGGGTATCACTCGGAACTCTGAGAAGGAAGCAAGCCTCTGCCTTGGCTTAATAGAATAGGAGAGGTACCACTGCCACAGGCCCTTGCTCTGGAACATAACTTGGTGGAGCGATTCTTTCTCAGTAAAGTAGTTTGCCTGAATTGTCTTCAGGTAGGTCTTGATTTTGGGTGACGGACTGACAGGTTGCCATAGAACAAACTCCCAGTGTCCGGTCACCTTGATCCCCAATGGCTTGTCTGGGCCTTATTGGATCGCCAGCCTCCGGGCTCTCCTCAGACTGACTCCCCACCCATCAGCGAAACTCGCTTGGGATCTTCTCTTAGAAGTGAGGACCCAGTAAGTCACTGGGGCCTCTCTGCAGCTTTAGTTGCCCCGGGCCATGAGGGCCCAGAGTCAGGGACTCCACGTAGCATGTGCGCCCCAGTCTGGTAGGCCATAACACCGGGGCCCATGATGTCCGCACACCCTAAAGGTGGGTGCCGCACCCGGATCCAACCTCGAACTCCCGACGCCAAGATGGCGCCCTGAAAAAGTACCCTCCCCCAGCATGCCCCGGGAGGGAAAACCTCCTCTGATCGGCTGATGGCAAGAAGGTGCTCTCAATGTTCTCCACTGCTGCCACCTGTCGTTCCAAGATGGTAACGACAGGTGGCATGAAACAACAGCACAGGCAAGAATGAAACAACAGCACAGCACTAGTAAACTAACATAAATCCTATGGATGAGAGCTGTGTAACTCTCTCATCCCCCTCTAAATTTGAACAGCGTCCGTACTTGAAAGTACAGGGGCGCTACATACTCCCCCCACTTGAAATTACACTTTCCCCAGTGTCCTAACAAGGCATTCAAGTCTGAATGCCGGCCTGGTTTGCATGACAGCAAGAGAAGAAAGAAATTGAAATATAATTGAACAACTTTAAGATGTACAGATATTAGCTTCATTGAATACTATAGAAAGAACTATGGAATTAAACACAAAGGACACAATAATCCTATCTATCTAGACTGCCCCATTCTCTGGCAATGTTGATAGTGGGTCCACAAATCCTGAAATATAAAGGAAGAGAAACATACAAAATACACAATGGACCAGATTCATCAAGAGTTACGCCGGCGTATCTCGAAATACTCTGCATAAGTGTAAATATGCGCCGTCGTATCTATGCGCCGTACCCACAAAACTAGATATGCCTGAAAATAGTCTTCCTCCGACCGACCTAACTTTCCTACGCCGGCGTATCGTAGGCGCATATTTACGCTGGACGCATTTGGCGCTCCTATTGATTTCCTATTCAAATATGCAAATGAGGGAGATTCAGCGTAAAGTTATTCCAACAAATAGCTGGTTTATCTTTGCACCAGACGTGCACAGGTCAGCTGGAGAGCAGCTACAGCAGCACCGTTACGGACGAACTTAGCAAGCTGAGCAACCCCACTTGCAGGACAACTCATCTGTCTTCCAACATGCCAGTGGCAGCCGTGGTCCTAGCACTACTAATGGGTCCACCGGTACGGAGGAGGAGGGCACGTGAGAGGATATACATATATATGCACATGAGCCTCTTTGGCAGGGGTGATGAGGAGGTGTATCACATCTTCAGTAGGGATGAGCCGAACACCCCTGGGTTCGGTTCGCACCAGAACCTGCGAACTGACCAAAAGTTTGTGTGAACTTTAGAACCCTGTTAAAGTCTATGGGACTCGAACGTTTGAAATCTAAAGTACTAATTTTAAAGGCTAATATGCAAGTTATTGTCCTAAAAAGTGTTTGGGGACCCGGGTCCTGCCCCAGAGGACATGTATCAATGCAAACATTTTTTTAAAAAAACGGCTGTTTTTTCAGGAGCAGTGATTTTAATAATGCTTAAAGTGAAACAATAAAATTGAAATATTCCTTAAATTTTCATACCTAGGGGGGTGTATAGTATGTCTGATAAAGTAGCACTTATTTCCTGTGCTTAGAACTGTCCCTGCACAAAATGTAATTTCTGAAGGAAAAATTTCATTTAAAATCACTCACCTTAGGGTCTGGTATGTATATTAAGGGGAACCCTGCGTCAAATAAAAAAAATAATAATGTGTGATTCCCCCCAAATATCCATTCCAGACCCTTCAGGTCTGGTATGGATTTTAAGGGGAACTCCACCCCAAATTTAAAAAAAAATTCCATGGACCCCCACACATTTTTTTTATGAATGACTTTATAGCCGCGAGTGATTTTAAATTACTTTTTTTCATTCAGAAATGACACTTTGTGCAGGGACAGTTCTAAGCATGGGAAACAAGCGCTACTTTACAGGCATACTATACACCCCCCCTAGGTACGAAATTTAAAGGAATATTTCACTTTTATTGTTTCACTTAAAGGAATTATTAAAATCACTGCTGCCAAAAAACTGCCGTTTTTAAAACTTTTTTGCATTGGTACATGTCCCCTGGGGCAGGATCCAGGTCCCCAAACACTTTTTATTACAATAACTTGCATATTAGACTTTAAAATTAGCACTTTAGATTTCAAACGTTCGAGTCCCATAGACTTTAACAGGGTTCTAAAGTTCACACGAACTTGCCGCGAACACCCCAAATAGTTCGCCGTTTGGCGAACAGGCAATGTTCGAGTCGAACATGAGTTCTACTCGAACTCGAAGCTCATCCCTACTCTCTGCCCATCATCCTTTCGCTTCTAATATTGTGTACTATGGTTGATACATTGATGATGTGGTAATAATATGGGATGGAACCCTTCAAGATATTGACCTTTTAGTCAATTACTGTAATAATAATTTAGAGTTGTCATTCACGCATGTATTTGATCAAAGCTCATTAATCTTTTTGGATTTACAGTTATGTCATGATGATGGTATTATTTTTGCCCAGAATTATGTTAAACCAATAGCAGGCAATTCTTTTATTCATTACGATAGTTGTCATCCACCTTGGTGGGTAAATAACATACCACAATGTCAATTCTGCCGCCTGCGGAGAAACTGTACTAGTGACAGCGATTATGACTTTCATAGTGCCCATCCTTACCAAGAAATTTCTGGATAAAGGGTATCCTGCTACACTGGTAGATGAAGCCTGCAAACATTACCAACAAGTCAATATTACCTCACGTACAAAGGCTCCATCTGACCAAAAAGCGTCCACATGCTTTGTCACCCAGTTTCATGCCAGACATAAAAATAGGGAAAAATATATTACTTGAGGATCCCCACCTCATGTCCAGTATAGCCACTTACCCTAAGGTAACATATCGTAAGGCCTGTAACATCAAGAGCAAAATAGCTTGCAGTAAAGTCGTATATAACAGACAAATTTCTCATCTGGTAATGGTTCCCCTCCTTGGCATGTTCCACTGTAAAAAAGCACTTTGCCTGACGTGTCAATTAGTCATTTTTTTTTTTTTTTAAATTCTTTATTTTATCCTTTTCCTTTCCTTGGTTCATTTACAAACATAATAACAATCCAACTTGAGATATACAGACAACATTTCCTTTTACCAGTACATCTCGTTAATAGTTTACTGTATATTCAGCAGCTACTATAATTACCCTTGCTCCCCCCCCCCCCCACCAGGTCTACCTCCTGGTTGATTCCCTTGGTCGCCCCCAACAGCAACAAAAAAAAAAAAAAAAAAAATTACGCTCATCAAAAAATGTGTCTCAATATATCCTTCTCTCCCTGTCTCTCCCTCCCCCCCTCCACCCTCATGGGTTCTGTTCCCTATAGTTGATATAAGGCTCCCATACTCGTCTATATTTCTCCTCCTGTTCTCTCATTCCCATTGTCAAGTATTCCATCAATTGGATTTCTGTTACTCTATTAAGCCAGTGTTGTCGCGTCGGGGATGTCGTGCTTTTCCATAAAGGTGGAATACAGGCCTTAGCTGCTGTAAGCAGATGCCTAAGCAGTGAGTTTTTATATTTTGCCGTTGATATTGGGAAATCATTCAGTAATAGTGCCGCTGGGTTGTCTCTCAAGTTCACTTTGGTAATTACCTCTATTGTTTCGGCTACCATTTCCCAGTATTCCTTTAATTTCGGGCATTCCCAGAATAGATGTATCATGGTGCCTCTTGCTTCCCCACATCGCCAACATTGATCTGACATCTGGGGGAACATTCGTTTTAACACCTCCGGGGTCCTGTACCATCTAGTTAGGATTTGGTATCTAGTCGCCAACGAGGCCTTGTGGGTAAACCTGAAATTTTTTTCTTTCTGGTTCTCCGAGAATCTGATCTCTAAATCTCTTTCCCATGCCTGGATAAACAATAGGTCTTGCGGGGCTTCTGATTCTACTAATAGGCTGTACATATATGATAGACTATGTCTCACTGGGTCGCCTTTATTACATACTTTTTCGAAAACAGATAGCTCCCGAGTTAACTCCCCCTGTGGTCTAATTGCTTGAATGGCCGCTTTCAATTGTAGTTGTCTCATTACATCTAGCGTATTTCCTAATCTCTCCTCCCTCTCTGCTGCGTTTCCACCCTGGCTATTATTCGTGAAATGAATAAGTCTACTCAGTCCTCCCCGTCTTAGATTATTAAAATGGGTATCCGTCAAACCTAATTCAAATCTAGGGTTCCCTAGTACTGGAATTAGTGGGCTTGGATATTTAGAGATTTTTGTTTTTCCAAATATCCTCTTTATGGCCCGTATTGTGGCCCCTACTGTGGGATGTTTCTTCACCTCTTGTGGGATATCTGACTCTGAGATCCATGCCATTCCCTCTAGAGGGATGTTCGTTATTTTCTGTTCTATATGGATCCAAGGTTTATCCTTCTGGTGTATACACCACTCTACCACTCTTGCCATATGGCAGGCATCATAGTAGCTCATTGGATCTGGAAATCCCACTCCTCCCTTCTCTTTAGGTAGAGTCAGGACCTCCCTCCTTATTCTCGCTGGTTTTCCTGCCCAGATGAATTTAATAAATCTAGATCTTAGATCTCTCAAAAAGCCAAGAGGGATCTTTACTGGTAGGGTCTGAATCAAATAGAGCAATCTCGGCATTACGTTCATTTTAATAATATTAATTCTCCCAAACCAGGTAAAAATCTCCTTGTCCCATCTCTGTAGATCGGTTTTAATCACTCTTGTTAGTGGGGTAAAATTTAATTCAAAAATCCTATTTAGGTTTCTTGGCATCTTGGTTCCCAGATATACTATATGGGAGTCTGTCCAACTGAAGGAAAACTGTGTTGCCAATAATTGTTGTGTTTGTTCGTTGACCTCCACACCCATCGCCTCCGATTTATTGTAGTTTACCTTAAAGTTGGACAGGTCTCCATATTCCCTTATCTCTTTTAATAGAACTGGTAGGGATAGGCCTGGGCTTGTTAAGGAGAACAGTAGATCATCTGCAAATGCCGCAACCTTGTACTCGTCTCCCCTCACTCTGATACCTCTAATGTCTCTATTTGCCCGTATTGTTCTCAGGAAGGGTTCCAGGGCCAGGATGAAGATAAACGGCGAGAGTGGGCACCCTTGTCTTGTGCCATTCCTTATTGGGAAGGGATCAGACATTATTTCGTTTATCTTTACTCTGGCCGTCGGACACGAGTACAAGCCCATGATCCAGTTCCACATCCCCTCTCCCAGTCCTATATGTGATAAGATCGCTTTCAAGAATCCCCAATCCACCCTATCGAAAGCTTTCTCTGCATCGGTTGCCACCAATACCGATGGATTTTTGTAAAGCTGTGATAGGTAGATGGTACTTAATACTCTTTGTGTGTTTTCCCTCCCCTCTCTTCCTGGGGTAAACCCAACCTGGTCGGGGTGTATCAGAAGGGGGATATAGGTGGCAAGCCTATTAGCCAGGATTTTTGAAAAGATCTTCAGATCTACATTCAACAGAGAGATCGGTCGATAACTGCTACATTGCGCAGGGTCTTTCCCTTCTTTAGGAATTACAGCTATGTGGGCTGCTAGTGTGTCTCTTAACATCTGTTGTCCTTCTCTTAATGAATTAAATGCAATCAGAAATTGAGGTGCCAACTTTTCGTAAAAAGTTTTATAATACAACAGGGTGTAACCATCTGGTCCTGGAGATTTGCCTGGCTTCATTTCTTTAATTGCCTCTGCTAATTCCTCTACTGTTATTGGGCCCTCAATGGTCGCAATTTTTTCATCCGGTATTTTAGGCATCCCTGAGGCCGAGATGTATGCCTTTATTCGTTCTTCTCTACTCTGACTTCCTGCTTTATCCGATTGTTTATCCAATTGATATAACTTGCTATAGTACTCTCTAAAGGCCTTTGCTATTAGTTGTGGGGAACTGACTAAGATGTCTCCTTGTGTTTTTATTTTTTCAATATGGTTCTTTGCTCTTGACTCTCTCAATGCGTTTGCCAGCATCCTACTTGGCTTGTTCCCATATTCATAGTACACCCTCCTGCACCGACTGAATTTGGCCTTGGCCTTATCCATTAATAATAGATTCAACTTATCCCATAGAGTCGTTAATCTCTCTTCGACATGTAATCTTTGTGTTTGTTTATGTTCGTTCTCTAATATACGGATCTCGCCAAGTAGGCTGTCTAGCTTTGCATTCAAAGAGCGTTTTCGCTGTGTTCCTAGAGAGATGAGGATTCCCCTCATATAACACTTGTGTGTCTCCCACTTAATCAGCGGGGCCACGCCATCCGAATCGTTTGTCAGAAAAAAGGTTTCTATTTCTTGGTCTATCTTACTCTCATATATAGGATCTTTTAGTAATGTTTCATTGATCTTCCAGTTCCATTCCCTCGGGCCTGTTTCCCCCCATTCCAGGCAGCAACTCACGGGGGCGTGGTCTGATATTGTAAAAGATCCCATTGAAGATTCTCTCAGATTCCCCAATATACTTTGGTCTACAAATATGTAGTCGAGTCTTGTATATGTTTTATATTTAGCTGAGTAGAAGCTGTAGTCTCTCTCGTGGACATGTAGGATCCTCCAACTGTCTATTAGCTGTAATTCATGGAGCATTCTCCTTGCTTTGCGCAATTTTATATTTGATATATGGTAGGATCCCTTTGAGGTATCCAGATTGGGTTCTAAGACCATATTTAGGTCTCCTCCCACGATTAGGGCCCCTTCTTTATTCTGGTTTATTAGATCCAGATATTTTTCTAATGCAAATACTGGGTTCTCATTTGGTAGATATATGTTCGCTAAAGTAATTTTTTGTTCATTCAGCGTCCCTTTCACAAGAAGAAAGCGTCCTTCCTCATCGGTTATTACTTTGGATTCCTTCCATATTATCTTTTTAGCCAACAAAATTGCTACCCCGTTTGCCTTTGAGGTCTGGGAGGCACCATGATACACCACCGGGAATCTTAAACTCTTGAACTTTGGTACCTTATCTTTCCTGAAGTGTGTTTCTTGCAAAAAAATGATTTGTGATTTGAGTCTCCCCAATTCCATTAATATTTTTGCTCTTTTTTCTGGGATATTTAACCCCTTCACATTGTATGTAGTGACATTTACTCTGCTCATCCTGTGTTCCATCTTTTATCCTATCTTACATTGACCTCTCGCCTTCCCTATCTAGTTCCCCCGCTCAAATGTTGTTTCTTAGACACCTATTTTTCAGTATAAAAGAACCGATCTTTTTACCAGTGGTAACTATCCAGGCAGGGCAACGAGAGAGGGCACTCCCCTCACAATAGTCCACGACACCGTAAACAACGGTGGGGAGTGGAGGAGGGTACGGGAGAAAGGCGATGTGTAGGGGCACCAGGGGAGAGAGTGAAAGCTTCCCCTCTGACGACCCAAGGAGGGGGAGAGAGAGAGAGGAAAAAAAAACAACCCCAATGCCTCGGGTCCTAGTCCACCGTCCAAGTCCCCAAGTATTAACTTCGTTTCCCTACTCCCTCTTGGGCCTCAGTCCCACCTTGTTTGTGGGTTCCCAATATATTTAGGGGAAGAGAGGGAGAGAAAAAAAAATAAAATAAAAAAAAATAAAAAAAAAACACAATTGAACGTCTCCGACTTCCCTCCACTTGGAGGAGAGACGCTCTGGTGGGGGTACGTGTATGAGCACTGCGGAGAGTCTCGCCTAAGTGCTGCCTCCGGTGCACCCCTTCTAATCTTCCAATCTTCAACTTTGCGTCTTGTCCCCTTTTTCCTTCCCCAGCCCTCCCTGTACCAGTCCCAGTCCCCTTCATCTCCGCCTCATCTTAAGGCGGGAAGGGGGAAGGGGGCTCCAATAGAATAAAAAAAAAAAAAAAAAAGGGCCTCCATGGAGCCCTCTGACCCCTTTTACACATAGTAACACAGATACAGTCACACAGTAACCCAATTAAAGTTAACCAGCTAAATAACCACATTTCTATCTGTACATCGGATAAACATTCTAGAAAGGCAAAAAAAAAAAAATAATAAAAAAAAAAAAAGACACATATTCTCCTCTTCATTCTATTCTATCCTCCTGAAGTTTCTAACTTTTATGTTACACAGTATATTATATTCTTGGCCTTCCCAGTGCTTTCTCCCTGCTATTGGTCTAATTCGGAACTATTCCTTACCCTTGATCTCCAGCCCCCTAAAAAAAAAAAAAAAAAAAGTGATCTTGCCCAGTGTCTGTGTGTGTGTGCTAATTATTTATATGGGTGACATATAAGTGCATGTGAAATGTTATTTTTGCGTTATTTACATTGTGGCGTGTGTTTATTGTCTACTTAATTCTTTGATTTATGTGTATGTGTGTGTGTATATATGCGTGACCCTTGCGTGACCCTTTTTCCCATGTGATATTGGGTGTTGTAAGAAAAAGAAAAAGAAAAAAGAGATATAGAAAAACAAGAAAACCATGAGCAAATATATAAAAATATGTATATAAAAAAGACCCCCCCCCCACCCTACCCAATCCCCCCTCTCCCACACACAAGAGTATATATATTCCTTATATATTCCTCACCTCCCTCCTCTCCCCTCTTCCTCCCCATCCCCACTCCTCCCTCCCCCAAAAAAAAAAAAATATCTATACACAGGGGCCAGATGCACTAAGGTAGGGCACGGGGAAAAAAAAAAAAAAGAAAAAAAAAGAGAACAGGAGATAAGTGGGGAGGGGGAAGGCAGGGGCACAATCGCCCCCCATACACGATCATTTCTACTGTTTAATCTCCCAAGTATTCAACCCTCCCCCACTCCCCCCCCCTCCAGAAACGACCCATCGAATCCTACAATGTGGTATCTCTCTTCTGTGTTATTATATGTTACTATGTTCTGTTATAATATATATAGTATATAGTACCCCCCCCACCCATTTCTAATCTCTCTTCACATTCATTCAAATGGTCTTCTTAATGTTCATTGATATCAACTACTTGACTAATCTGTTCAGCTATTGGGACCTCGCTCTCTTATTCCAGGCAGTTCCAACCAGTCTGGGACCTCTATAGGGTCTGAGCCCAGAAAATCAAAAAGTTGCGGGAGCTGTGATGGCTCCCTCAAATTGAAGCTCCTTTCTTCCCTTTTAACAGTAACAGCCAGTGGGTACCCCCAGCGATATGTAGCGCCCTTGTTACGTATAAGGTCTAATAAAGGTTTTAACAGGCGCCTTCGGGTTCTGGTCTGCCAGCAGAGATCAGGGAATACTTGAATGTTCATGTCCTCCCAGAGTATTGTTCCCTCCTTCCATGCTGCCCTTAGTATCTCCTCCTTTACTCTATAGAAGTGGACTCTGCATAATACATCACGAGGATTGGGCAGTTCGAGGTTCTTCACTGTGGGGACCTTATGTACTCTGTCCAGCTCCAGGGAAGTTTCGGGGGGGTTCTTTAAAATTTTATTCAATATAGATGTGACCGTTTCTCTTAATGCCAGCCCCTCAAGACTCTCTGGTATCCCCTTAATCCGTAAGTTGTTTCTTCTGCTCCTATTATCCGCCTCTTCTGCATATAGTTGTAGCCTAATCATATGTTGTTGCTGCCTCTCCAGTTTGTCTTCAATGGCTAACAGTCTGGAATCTGTCTTCTCCAGGCGCTTCTCCACCCCCGCTACTTTCTGTTCCCCCTCCTCCACTTTTATGCGTACCTCATTAATTTCTTCCCTTAGTATGCCTGTTATATTCATTAGTATAGTCTGAATATCCTCCTTAGTTGGCAAAGCCTGTATGAGCATACTGAGTTGTCTAATGTCCAGGTTTGATTCTATGGGGGTTTTCTGCATGCCCCCTTGTATACCCTGTGTACTAGGTAAACATACCTGGTCTGTTCTTTCTGTTCTTTCCAAAGCAGAGATGGGGTTAGTTTCTCCATTTCTATTCATGTCCTCCCACCGGTCACGTGTCTCTGGTAGTAGTTCAGGTGTCTCCCGGAGCGGATAGAATGTCTGGGTAATAGAAGGGTTTGTAGTGGGGATTGAAGTAGTCTCTACGTGGGTTTGCCGTATATCTCTGCACTGCTCGCGGCTCTCAACCGTGGTAGATTTCTCCGTCTTCACTGTGCTCTGCGCTGCTCTCTCCTCCCTTCCCCGCTGCTCTATGTGCTCTATGTCTCTGGGAGTTTCTGCTATCCGGATTTGCAGGACAGCCGGCTCTATCAGATCGCTCGTTCGTTCCTTTCCACCGCTATTAGACTTGCAGCTAAGGATGGGAGGCGCCGTTTGTGTCACCGCTGCCGCTGGGAGAGAGCTTTCTATCAGAGATTCCCTCCGCAGACTTCTCCCGGCGTCGGCGTCTCCTTGCTGTGTCTTTACCACCATGTAGCGGGTGATGTATGAATGGCTGGACGGGTAAGTTCCCCCGGATTTTCTTCCAGCACTCCTAGTTCGCCGCGACATCCGCTGTTCGCACCCGTCGCCGGGAGGAGGGGGGGGGGTGTCAGGGGCTGGGGCTATGGGGCCGCCGTTCTCCTGGAGGGGTGCACCGTATCGACGCTGTTAGACTCTCATTCTCATCTCGAGCTCACTCCGCCATGCTCAACACACTCCCCCGGAAGCGGAAGTCTTCTGCAATTAGTCATTTTTAACAAAAGATAAGACATATATTTTTAAGAACTGCTCCAGTGATTATGTTATTTATTGTCTTACCTGCCCATGTGGGCTCTTTTATGTAGAGAGGACGATCAGGACACTGAGAACCCACTTTGGTGAGCACAGAAGATTCATTGAGAAGGGACGGGACCACCATAGTGTCCCTAAACATTTTCTGTGCCACCATAAAAAATCTACCACAGGCCTGAATGTTTGGGTATTGGAAGCAATCTCTGATACCTTACCCACAGCAGAGCGTTTTAAACGCTTATGTCAGCAGGAATCTTTTTGGATATATTCTTTGGGGACTTTGGCCCCAGGAGGGTTAAATGAAGAAATAGCCCATACCCTCCTGTAAAATGTAAATTGTAAGATTGTGTTACACTCAATCTATGCCATATATTCCTGTGGGGGTCCCTTATATAACACCTCATATGTCTCTTTTCCTTACAGCAGACTGTAAACTTGGGTTTGCTACTCATAGTAAGTAGTCCATACCCATATATACATATACATAAATATTGGTAGACATTTGTTCTATTTTTCCAATTTTTTTTTTTTTGTGCATATATGCTTTGTTACAAGGTAGTCCATTTCATGCGATTTTGGTTGATGCACCATATGGTTGTGGAACAATATAAATTAGGCAAAAACCCACCTTCTTATATTTTCCCCTTTTATATATGTATGTTTTATTACATATATGTATGTGTGTATATACATATTTTTTACATATATGTAGATTTATGTTTGTATAGGAATTACCCCGGTTTTTTATTCCCCCAATTTTAGATATAACAGACAATATAAGCCTTTTTATTGTTTTTATACATATATAAATATGTATTTTATTGGTGACGCTGTATAATTATGAGATCCCTGTTTATATCAATGTGTTTTTATGCTTTTTTGCTGGGTCCTATTCTCTTGACAGCTATTTAACCACTTAGTAACCGCCCTATAGACGAAATACGTCTACAAGGCGGTTCCTCTACTCTAACAGGACGTCCATGGACGTCCTCCGTTAGAGTCAGGTGTGTGCGCCATCACCGCCGTCGGATCCGGCCAGCACGCACACGTGGTCACGGCGCTCGGCGGGTCCACGGGACCCGCAGCGTCAATGATCTCGGTAAGGAGCCAATGGCAGCGGCTCCTTACCACGTGATCGCGCCGTCCAATGGCGGTGCCACACCAGTGCCGCCTGTGCCACACTAGTGCCGCCTCCGCCACACCAGTGCCACCTGTGCCACACACCAGTGTCATCTGAGCCACACCAGTGCCGCACCAGTGTCATCTGAGCCACACTAGTGCCACACCAGTGCCGCCCGTGTGCCCATTAGTGCCACCTGTGCCCATCAGTGCCACCTGTGCCCATCAGTGCCAATCAGTGCTCATCTGCACCCCACCAGTGTTGCCTGTGCCCCACCAGTGCCATCTGTGCCCACCAGTGACACACCAGTTCCACCTGCACCACTGCAGTGCCGCCTGTTGGCTTGTTAGGGTCTCAAGAAATGAGAGAAGCTGTCAGGACTTCAGGTGTGATCAAATTGTGCAATTTTCAGAAATTGGTACCATAGCTTGTAGACCCTATAACTTTTACCCAGACTAAATAATATCCAATTTTTTTTTTTTTTTTACCAAAAATATGTAGCAGTATACATTTTAGGCCAAATTTATGAGGAAAAATTACTTTTTTACAAAATGTTATGATAGAAATAAAGAAAAATTCATTTTTTTTACAAAATTTTCGTTATTTTTTTCATTAATAGCGAAAAAAATAAAAACCGCAGAGGTGATCAAATACCACCAAAAGAAAGCTCTATTTGTGGGGAAAAAAAGGACAAAAATTTCATTTGGCTACAGTGTTGTATGACCGAGTTATTGTCATTCAAATGTGAGAGCACCGAAAGCTGAAAATTGGTCTGGTTATTAAGGGGGTTTAAGTGCCTAGTGGTCAAGTGGTTAATTATATTCAGTCATTTCACTATATCTAACAAACATTGGCCCATTCATGATCAGACCTTCGTTATAGTGTGTAGATGTCTTAATATGCTGCTGATGTGCTGTGGTTTGCTGTTCTCTGGGTGGCCGCAGTATCTAAACACCATCACACCTGCAGTATCCCAGTAGGCCTGTAGAAGGAGCTTGTCTCCGAGCGCATAGCCTGTTGTTTCTAGTCTCACCTTCTTTCTGGTGCTCTCCCTGGTCCCGCTCTCTGGTAACGTCATCATCTGTGTCTCCACGCTGAACCTGGCTGTTTCCTGGTGGCCACAGGATGGATTTCTCTCCCTGCCTGCAGATCTGTGGATCTAGATGGATCTGGGACCGCACTGCACCGCGCATTATGAGACCTTGATGAGCCTGTTTTGTAATTGTGTATTGTAAGTGCATTTCATTGAGATTAAACATAGTATCTGACATATTGCACTTAGGTGGCTTGTCTTCCCCTAACAGAGTTGGCTTTTCTCTGAGGACAGCTGCCGCCCACCATCTTCCCATCTCCTTCCTTTTTAGGATTGGTCATTTTGTACTACTATATGGACCATAAAACTGTGACTATTTTCTAGACATATACATTGCCGGATTTTTAAGTGTTCGGTAGTACCAGTGTTTGCGCTAACAGTTTATTCCAAATTTCTGTACTTGCGATTTTTATCGAGACTGCAACATTATGGCGGATACATTGGACGCTTTTGACACATTTTTGGGACAATTGGCATTTATACATATCCCAAAGAGTAGTACTCCCTTATAAAAGCCAGGGCCCATAATCAGTATGCAAGAGTCCACTCCAAAAGCCCCTGTCCCACTTGGGTCTGTCACATAGCCCTACAAAACAAACAGTACACAGCCAACATGTGCTATTCTGCATGCGCCGTCCGTGGACGTATCCCAGTGCGCATGCATGAAAATCACGTCGGAAATACTCATTGATAACGGTGTGAACGTAACTTACACCCAGGCCCATTCCCGAACGATTTACGCAAACGACGTACTGTAAACAACGGAAAATTTGACACTGTCCCGACGTCCATACTTAATATTGCCTGCGCCTCATATAGCAGGGGTAACTTTACTCCGGAAAAAGCCTTACGCAAACGACGCAAATAGATATGCCGGGTGCAACTACGTTCGTGAATCGGCGTATCTATCTTATTTGCATATTCGACCGAAACACCACCTAGCGGCCAGTGTAAATATGCAACTAAGATACGACGGCATAAGTGACTTACGCCGCTCGTATCTTAGCTAAATTCCAGCGTATCTTGTTTTCTGAATCTGGCCCATAGAGTTTACCATAGTGCAACTACACACTTATGAACATTGCCATCTACTGGTTGAAAAATATATTGCTACTGAATGCTGATGTAGTTGTTGTATAAAATATATGAACACTGTATTCTAACACCCCATCCAACAACGACTCCTTATATTAGTCCCATTTTGGATCTCAGTTCTATAAAAAAAAAATCTTGTAAGTGGTTTTGTCAAAGCAACTGCAGTCTAATTTAGTTTTGTTTGTTTTTGCATTCTAGCATTCTAGCTTTCTGCTTTAAAATTACCTTGTTTCTTGCACATAAAACATTTATGTGTTGCATGATATTGTTTTTATTCCTATTTTTTGTCTTTAAAGCAGACTCTGCAACAGAAGCACCATCACTATTAATGCTTCCTGTTTCACGCTTAAATTCATCTACAAGCTTGACCTTAAAGTGGATGTAAACCCGATAATCTTTTTTTTTTTTTAATTAAGGCTTGCAACTTTTAGGCCGCGTACACACGATCAAATCTATCTGCTGAAAACGATCTGACAGACCGTCTCAGCAGACAGATTCGATCGTGTGTACGGGCGAGCCAACGGATTTGTCCAGCAGACAGATTTTAAAGCCTGCTGGGAACCCGTCGGACCGCTATGTCTGCTGGTTAGTACGCTAACCAGCAGACATATCTGCCCGCATATGCGTCGAATGGATCCGACGCATGCGCGGAAGTGTTTTACTTCCTGGTGCGGTGACGTGGCGGCGTCAACGTCACCGCCACGTCACTGCGCTGTCTGCCGGCGGGGATTTTGGTTTGATCGTGTGTACATAGATTAAACCAAAACAGCCAGCAGACAAATCTGATCAAATCGGTCTGTCAGACCGATTTTAACAGATTCATTTGCTCGTGTGTACGGGGCCTTACAGTATAGGATTTCATGTCATCTATGCCCAGTCTTGCCACAAAGAGTTAATCCAGCTTTGAGGAGTCCTCTTATCTTTTTTCAGTGAAAAAAAAACTGACACAAGCAGAAATAGGAGTCAGTTTCTCCCCCTTGTTGTGAATGGCAGGTGATTTACTTATCTCATGCACAAGCCTGAAAGAGACATTTTGTGTACTTCAGGTCCCCTCCTCATTTCTTCTCCAGCTATCCCAGGATTGGATGCTCCACACCTCAGCATGATTGGGCATGCTGAAGTCATGTGGTGACTTTTTTCAGGGTTTTAAAAATGATTAAAAATAGATACAAATGAATCATATAATGTACCTACAGTTTCTAGTTTCGTTTTTGCATGTTGTTTCCTGCTTCAGTGATGTACAGAGCCACAGAGCTAATACAGGGCAGTGATGGTTTGGAAAACCAAACTGACTGGTGCTGAGGGGTTTTAGACACACAGTAATCACACCTCCTTGATTAGTGACCACAGAGAGAAAGCTCCCAGTACTGTGGTCATCAGGAAAAAGACAACCAGGAAGTGTGGAGTTCAGAGAATAATTACAGCAACTTGAGAGCAAAAACGAACAATGAAAACAGCACTGCATTAAGGTAAAGGAAGCTATTAAGATTAAAAAAAATAAAAATAAATACAAACCCTTTAACTGGATGTTATTGATCATAGCAGAAGTTCAGTATAAGAAATACACAGGAGAAATGCATGTTGACAAGGGGAGTGTAGAGGTGGGCGGGGAGTCATCTGAAATCACGACTCCACCTACTGAGCTCCGGACAACAGACCCATCCACAGAATTTGCAGTTTTTCAGTTCTCATAAGAGAGGGGAGACATTTGACAGGTAAGAATACATGCAGGAGGCATGTTTATCCTTATAGATAACCATAATGGCAGTAGTTTAGAAAGAATGAGAGTGGGTTTACATCCACTTTAACATATTCCAATGTCAGTTTATCATCTGGACAGGCATCAAGTGCTGTAACAAGTGCTTCATAACTTTCTGGTAAACCACAAAGTAATAGTGCCATGACATTTAAATATTTTATTTATTTTTCTATACCACTCAGGCGTTAAACCATTCCAAGGTGTGCCTTATGTCAGCCTACAAATACTGGCCTTTCATCAGCTTGGTTAGGTATAGCTTTCTAATTAAATACAGTTTATTGCTGAGATTAGCTTTCATTCACCTTTTGTAATCCTTGCCACATTTCTTTAGCAGTTTCACACTTTCATATATGCATGATTTGATCATCTTCTATGCTAAGAGAGATTATACTCTGAGCTCTCTGATCTTCCTCTATCCACTCATCTAAAGGGTGTTCTGGCTTGACTTCATTTATACATTTCGATGTACATTCTCTTATTAGCAGTATTTTCATCTTGAATTTCCAAGACTGGTAGCTCTGGTTTGTCAGATTTTCAAATAAAGCCCCGTACACACGGCCGAGGTTCTCGGCAGAAACCAGCGAGAACCTCGCTGGCATCCTGATTCTGCCGAGAACCTTGGCCGTGTGTACGGATTCGCGTCGGGAATGCCGTCGAGCCGAAATAGAAAGCACGTTCTCTATTTGCTCGACGGCCTGTCGGGATGAATGGCTGGTCGCCTTTCCCGATGGGCTGGTCGCCGAATCTGCCGGCCGGCCGAGAACCTCGACGGGCAGGACGATGTGTTCCGCCCATCGAGGTTCTCTGCCGTGTGTACGCGGCCTGAGAGTTTGTTGTAGCCGTGTTACTTGCTATTTTCTTTTATTCTGTTGCAGTCTTCTTTCTGCTGCTGTATCTTTCACTTGTTTGCTGTAGCTGGCTATGACTGTGTGTCTGGGCCCATAATCTGTTATAGATTCTGTATATAGCCCTACAGAACAGTCCACATATGGTATTCTGGTGCTTCTTTGCTAACAGGAAAACAGAAAAACTTTATTCAGAGAAAAGACTTAGGGGTTTATTTACTAAGGGCAAATCCACTTTGCACTACAAGTTTGTAGTGCAAAGTGGATTTGCCTTTAGAAAATCAACCCCATAGAGTTTACTATAGAGCAGCTACAAACATATAAACACTGCCATCTACTTTGAATAATATATCTCTACTGAATACTGTTGTAGTTGTTGCATAAAATATATGAACATTATAGTCCAACAATTACACACAAGTCTATGTATCCATCCAACCATTCACCCATCATTAATAAGTAAAATATATTACATTGTTAAAATTTACCAAATATAAAAACATAAATAGATTATATCAGCTGGTGAGGGGAGCCGCATCCAAAATAATATATAACAAAGAAAGTCAATCAGGCAGGAGCTGCAGTGGCTCAACGCTGACAAGCTGTTCACCTCTGCAGCCAAGGGTTCAGATCCCGGTCTCGGCTGCATGTGAATTGAGTTTGGTGGTCTCAGGCCAGCTTCCGGTGGGTGTGCTATATGAGGTAAGCCTGCGCTTAGTACGCCCACCCCCCTCCCACAAAACCACCACACTTAGGCCTCGTACACACGAGGGGATATGTCCGCTGAAAACGGTCCAATGGACCGTTTCAGCAGACATCTCCGCTCGTGTGTATGGGCTAGCGGACAGATTTGTCCACACGACAGATTACAAAGCATGCTTTGAAATCTATCCGGTGGGAATCTGTCCGCCCGACATGTCTGCTGGTTAGTACACTTACCAGCAGACATGTCGTCCCCCACCGCCGCCGCGCCGCCGCCGCGCCGCCGCCGCGCCGCCGCCGCGCCGCCGCCGAATGGATTCGGCGCATGCGCGGAAGTGTTTTACTTCCTGGTGCGGTGACGTAGCGGTGACGTGGCGGCGTCAACGTCACCGCCGCGTCACCGCCACGTCACCGTGCCGTCCGGCGGCGGGGAATTTGATCCGATGGTGTGTACACGCCATCGGATCAAACTCCCGATCGGACATATCCGATGGAAATGGATATGTCCGATCATGTGTACGAGGCCTTACACGCACTCGAAATTGGGTTAACATGCACGCACTTTGGCCACGCAGTCTCTAAAAAAAGAGAGACCTGACCTGAGGCAGTAAGGAGTATTGTGAAACTTTGAAATAGTTTGTTATGAGATTTTTTCATTTATGGTTTTTATATGCGTGTAGTGCCCCTCTGACCCACAGCATTAGGAAGGGCTGATATTTCACTTTGGCATGCTGGATCATCGGCATGGTGGGTGTGGACAGTTGCAGAAAAGATAGATGCTAGTCACTTTTTTTTACAACAGTAAAATGTAGGGGAAGAGGCTTAGGGCGCAGGAGACCCTAGGACAGTAGGCAGACAGATCAGCACACTCCAAAAACAAAACAGCCAGGAAGACAGCAATACAGGACAAGTGCCTTAGGCTTGTACCCAATGTTTTGTGCTTACTTAGCTGTCTCCTATAGCAACCAAAAACTCACAACACAGTGCAGGGTTTCCTTGGTTAAGTCCCTCTTCACGCTTTTCCAGCCTCTTCACAGTCCCCAGCTCATGGAAGACTAAACTTTGGTACTTTATCCCAGAACATGTCCCCCTTTTCCTCATTTCCAGGCAACAGCAGGCTTGTTCTCTTTGACAGAGCCTCCCCCATGCCTTCAGGCAGTAAACAGACTCCCCTGGGTCCTAGATAAGAGGACCCTGATCAGTTGACTTCCCCAAATATTTATGCAATTTCCCAACATGCTCCGCGGCCTGAGAAAACTCCTATGTATTGGCTGAGAGAAGTATTTATATTCATAGCCTAGCTTCACTGTAGCTTATCATGAATGAATGAATGAATGACTTGTATAGCGCAACGCATGCGAACTGAATCGCCTCTGGGCGCTTTTTCCAGCCAGTGTCTGCTTGGCTGGTGCGGTCATTTTTACCCCGTAGGATCTTGACACGCTATGGACACACAGTCATACACACATATATACATATATACTGGGTCAATTTTTGGACGATCCAATTTACCTACCAGCATGTCTTTGGAGTGTGGGAGGAAACTGGAGTACCCAGAGGAAACCCACGCAGACACAGGGAGAACATGCAAACTCCAGGCAGATGGTGTCGTGGTCGGGATTCGAACCAGTGACCCTTTTGCTGCTAGGCGAAAGTGCTACTCACTGGACCACTGTGCTGCCCGATCATGTTTAAATGATCTCTGCAAGTATGCCCAGAAGCCTGTCTGGGGCCTACAAAATCCTGAGGGGGTCCAAAAGGTAACAGTGCCACCCACTGGCAGAAGGAAGGAACTACAGCTACACCAGGCTTAGGAGAAAATGAATACAAAAACTACAAATCAGCCAGGTTAACTACGACCTAGCACAGCTACATTTACTAATAGCCCATGTTTAAGACAAGGGTGCTACATGTGTATTCACTATTTTGATAATAGTTCAAAGAAACTATCGTGAATGATAAGTTCTAAAGAGATTTTAACTTTGTAGTGCCTTAAAAATCCACAATTTGCTTTC
The DNA here is from genome assembly GCA_029574335.1 of Rana kukunoris. NCBI lineage: Eukaryota > Metazoa > Chordata > Amphibia > Anura > Ranidae > Rana > Rana kukunoris. The sequence goes on from CM056049.1 coordinate 263,742,774, forward strand.
TTTGTGTTGGTTAAAAACTTACCAAATATACTTGCTAATGAAATAATCTCAGTGCTTGTGTGGCCCCCTGGTCCTAAACTGGGGCTATCATGTAAATTTTATTTTATTTTTTCACTTGAAAAAGTGTTTGCAGTATAGCCGGGTCGGCTTAAAGGTTCTGGTACTGTGAAGATGTACTTTTTCTGGATCCAAGGAGTCTGTAAGTGATCTGCTACTGGTATCTGAGACCCCCAACCCTCTCTTCTACTACCTCCTTTTAAGTTCTGCATTAAAGCCTTGAAAAGATCAAAAGTGACAGGTTTTCAATCTCTGTTCCAAACTCCCCATTATAGCCATGGACTCAGCCCTGGGGTTAATGTTAGCTCACCCCTTGTCTCTGGAGGTTACTCCCTGACTTCAGTAAACCCAGGTGGGCGCTAAACTTGCAACAGATTTCATAGGCCATTTAAATGTGTTTCACAACATGTGCCTTGATTGTTGATGTTATAAACCTGTGTAAGTAAAAAAAAATTCAGTGTATGTTTTTATGTACTTTTGTTTAGATTCCACACCATCCTGGATATATTATCTAACAGGATGCAGCATCATCCTCATAGCAAGCACAGCATTTCTGTTGTTCAAACACAAAAGGAAAAGTAAGTATGATTTGAGATTAGTTACACCTCACAACCAGGCACTCTTAAAGGATATCTAAATCCAAGAACAAAAATGTTATAAATTGCAATTTACTAGTCCTTTGATGTGGTGGTTGTGTTAGTTTTCATTTTTCAGATTAACACCTACAGCAAATGCAGAAATCCAGTGTCCTTTCATTTACAGGCATTTTTTTTATTTTTGGCTATTTGAAACGCGGCAAAATGCGGTATGCGAATGTGGGAAAACTGACATTTAAAATGTTGGTTACTATCTGTCAAGTTAAATCATTCAGGAGACATTGTAAAACGTCCCGTGTACATGAAGCCTTCGGTTTACATATGTGTTAATATAAAGTATAATTGATGGCAAACTTTTTTAAATTTTGGATAGACGGGAGAGGGATTATAACCCCATTTTTATTCCATCCATTGGTCTAGGCTTTGGGTAGCCTTAGCTTTGGCCAGTGATAAACAGAGAAATTAAATTTCTACTGAATTATTGATTTATTTTATAAATCATCAGCACATTGGTTCTTGTGCATTAAACATTTTTCTAATGTGTCTAACAATAGACCTCTTTGGAATTCTCGTAGTAAAGGCATGTTACTTTGAAAGTTTACAAAAGTACAGTAAATACACCCCTCACATTTTTGTAAATATTTTATTATATCTTTTCATGTGACAACACTGGAGAAATTACATTTTGCTACAATGCAAAGTAGTGAGTTTACAGCTTGTATAACAGTGTAAATTTGCTGTCCCCTCAAAATAACTCAACACACAGCCATTAATGTCTAAACCACTGGCAACCCCTAAGTGAAAATGTCCAAATTGGGCCCAAAGTGTCAATATTTTGTGTGGCCACCATTATTTTCCAGCACTGTCTTAACCCTCTTGGGCATGGAGTTCACCAGAGATTCTCAGGTTGCCACTGGAGTCCTCTTCCACTCCTCCATGATGACATCACAGAGCTGGTGGATGTTGGAGAGCTTGCTCTACTCCACCTTCCTTTTATGGATGCCCCACAGATGCTCAATAGGGTTTAGGTCTGGAGACATGCTTGGCTTGTCCATCACCTTTACCCACTCTTTAGCAAACAGTGGTCATTTGGAGGTGTGTCATTAGGGTCGTTATCATGTTAGCGATTTAGACATTAATGGCTGTGTGTTGAGTAATTTTGAGGGGACAACTAATTTTACCATTATAAAAGCTGTACACTTACTACTTTACATTGTAGCAAAGTGTAATTTCTTCAGTGTAGTCGCATGAAAAGAATAAAAAATGTACAAAAATGTGATGGGTGTACTTACTTTTGTGAGATACTGTATATGTTATTATATTTTGCTACTGTAATAGATACAAACACATCTGATGCATAATTGTAATTGCCAATCAATCTGAAATAACTTATTTTGCAATTTCATGTGCCACTGCGCTTGGCCCTCCACTTTTATGTAAAAGTGAGGCTGTGTACAAGCGATAGGTTAAACCCATGAGAACGGTCTGATGGACCGTTTTTATCGAACCAAACCGATTGTGTGTGGGCGCCATCGGTTAAAAAAAAAGCCAACTTGCTTTAAATTTAACCGATGGATTCCTAACCGATAGGTCAAAACCGATCGTTAGTAGGCACGACCATCGGTTAAAAATCCAGGCATGCTCAGAATCAAGCTGACGCATGCTTGGAAGCGTTGAACTTAATTTTTTTCAGCACGTCTTTGTGTTTTACGTCACCGCGTTCTGACCCCGATCGTTTTTTTAACCGATGGTGTGTAGGGGCGACGGAACATCAGTCAGCTTCATCGGTTAACCAATGGAAACGGTCCATCAGACCGTTCTCATCGGATGGACTGATCGTGTGTTTACGTGGCTTGACACTGTCAGGGGGGCAACCCAATTGCAAAAGCAATAACCTGTGAATATTTTTTTTTTATACACACCTGTTCATTATTCATTTTAATAAAACTTCACTCTGTAGCAAAGATCTTGGTACTGATTCGACTTGTCAGTCTTGTCGAATAGAGGGTCCCCGCTTTAGCCACTATGATTCAACACAATTACCCCTAGTCACTGCAGGAGACAGTAGTGATGTACAGGCTGTCAGGATGAACCACAGCAGCCATTTACTGATTTTGTCATTTTATTTCAGTTTCTAGTACTTAAAGAGGAGTTCCACCCAAATTTGGAACTTCCGCTTATTCCACTCCTCACCCCCTTACATGCCACATTTGGCATGTAATTTTTTTGGGGGGGGAGTGGGGGCTTCAGGAGGAGTGGGACTTCCTGCCCCACTTCCTGCTTTCGCCGAGGGGCTGGTAAGGCGATTAGGCGTAATCTCCTTATTTCAGCCCCTCCCTGTATACGATGGTCTAGGACACTGACAGGTCCTAGGCAATCGCCTGTCCAATCAGCGGCGAGCCACGCCGCGCGCGCATGCGCAGTGGGTGCCCGGCCGTGAAGCCGAAGGCTGTCGTGGGTGCCCGGCCGTGAAGCCGAAGGCTGTCACGGCTGGGTGCCCACAGTCGGGATGGAGACCCCGGCTGGGGAGGGGGGGAGAGGAGCGGAGCAGGTAAGTGAGTGTTTATTAAAAGCCAGCAGCTACACTTTTTGTAGCTGCTGACTTTTAATAAAGACATTTTTTGGCTGGAACACCCCTTTATACCACCTTATGCACATCATAATTACAATATATACTCAGTTCAAATTTGGAAGATAGAAGGGTACACATCTTTAATAGGCCAATTACTTTAAAGTTAGTTAATTTAATGTAACTAGATACTTAAATTTCATTTTTTCTTTAGGAAACAACTTATCGGAAGTGCCAGAATCACGAGGACGTGTAAGTCAGCAGTTAGCTGTGCATAGCTCTTTTTACTCTAAGGCAGGCCATAGACAAGTCAAAATTCCGAAAGTTCTGTCAAGCGAAAAACAAAAATAGCTCATACGATTGTGCTATCAGTTGTTTTTCTTTTCTAATAAAAATCCATTATGTTTGATCATGCACTTTCCATTGCGGCCCGAAAATGGCGAGTCACACTAATGATACGAAAAACTAATTATTTAAAATGTTTGTTCGGTTTTTGCATCATCTGTGGGCTGCTTAACTCTGATTCCGATTTTATAACTGTATGACTATTCAGAATTGTAACTCTTTATCTTTAGAATCTTTTATTTATTACTAGGGGATAAACTGTAAACCTGGAAGCCATATCTCTGAAGATGCAACAACAGCTTTTCCTTCATCAAGCATGTTTGTCCAAACGGAACATCGCTTGTACTCAGAAAAAATTGATTCTCCTTCAGTGGCTCACAAAGACATTGAAGAACAGCACCTGTACTCTGAAATATCTTTTTGTCCCCGCCAAGAAAATGAACTACAACCGCCACTTCAGCACTCTGCCAATCGCTCCGTGTACGGCACTGCCAAGGCAATTGATTTGTTACCGGTCGTTTATCATACTATTCTCACACAAACAACTACCGAAGGAAACTAATGCCCTGTACACATGATTGGTTCGTCTGATGAAAGCGGACCGATGGACCGTTTTCATTGGACGAACCGATCGTGTGTGGGCCCTATCAGTTTTTCCATCGGTGAAAAAAATAGAAGTAAGAATGGTAATCAAAGTAAATGCGCCCTCCTGATTCCCACCGCTGCGCTATAGAGAATAAATGAACAGAAGCTCCCAGCTGCCGCTTTAAAGCAAATCAGTGTAAAAATATATGTATGTATATAGTGAATTCAAACAGTGTGGTTTAAATATTAAAAATATATAATAAGCAGCGCTAATGTGTATGTTGACCACACGTGAAAAAATACAACAAATGAGTTAAACACATGTGAAAAATTAAAAACTACATAAAAAAAAATAGAACCTGTTCTAAAATAGAATGAATAAATAGAATAAATGATCGTCTGTGGGGAAATCCATCGGTCAAAAATCCATGCATGCTTAGAATCAAGTCGACGCATGCTCGGAAGCATTTAACCTTTAATTTTTCTCTGCACGTCGTTGTGTTTTACGTCACTGCGTTGGACACAATCGTCTTTACAGTATTTGTGAACTACAAATGTTGTATATTGTATGCAACAAAAATATTTCATATAGTTTATAAAATCTAATAAAAATGTATTGTATAAAAAAAAGCAATTAAAGGTTAATTTCCCACATCTGTGGCTTTTTAAATTGCAGTTAGTGTCTGTCTATAAATAACAACAAGAACCTGGGGAATGCCCAGGGAATAACCAAGCCTACTTACCGACCAGCTAGCAGAACAACCAATTAACCTGTCTAAGGCAATGTGCGTTAAAAACAGGGGGATTTGTCCGCACGCATTTGAATATAAATAGGTCTATGGACCGTTTGTTAGCTCACACATCTCCGCTCGATGTACTGAGTATGGGCTAGATACTGAGCCATGATTTCTCCAGAAGAAAAGAACTGTCAGGACAATCTATCCGGTAATGGAATTTTAAAAGGATGAAAAAGGATATAAAAAGATATCCAAAGTCTTGAATATGCCAGTCAGTACTGTTCAATCACCGCCGCGTCACCGCGCCGTCCGGCGGTGGGGAATTTGAACCACTTGCTTACTGGGCACATATCCGAGCCCCCTTCGTGCCCAGGCGTGCGTTAAAAATTTCAGCTTGTCCGCACGCATTTGCCTATATATAAATAGTCTATGAGTTTGTTAGCTCACACATGGATGTACTGAGTACGCTAGATACTGAGCCATGGGAAGAAGAAAAGAACTGTCGGGACAAGGTAATGGAATTTTAAAAGGATGAAAAAGGATATAAAAAAAAAAAAATCGCAATAAGCGACTGGTTTGCGCAAAAGTTATAGCGCCTACAAAATGGGGAACAGAATTATGATTTTTTTTATTATTATTTTTTTTACTAGTAATGGTGGCGATCTGTGATTTTTACTGGGACTGCGATATTGCGGCAGACATATCGGACACTTTTGACACAAATTTGGGACCATTCACATTTATACAGCGATCAGTGCCATAAAAATGCACTAATTACTGTATAAATGTGACTGGCAGGGAAGGGGTTAACACTAGGGGGTGAGGAAGGGGTTAAATGTGTATCCTGGGTGTGTTCTAACTGTGTGGGGGGAGGTGGGTGACTGGGGGAGGTGACCGATGCTGTGTCCCTATGTACAAGAGACACAGATCGGTCTCCTCTCCTCTGACAGCACGTGGAGCTCTGTGTTTACACACAGAGGTCCACGTCCCTGCTGTCATCTGCTCGTGTTCCCGCCGATCGCATGTACCCGACGGACATCGCGGCCGCCAGGTACACGCATCGGCTCTTCAGCGATGCGGCGGGACAGTGTTTACTGTTTCACTTCAAATGACGTCCAAAGACGTCTAGTTGGCGCCTCAGGTCCGCGCTGTTGACGTATTTTGTTAATAGCGCGGGTCTGAAGTGGTTAAGAACTGGAAATTTCGAAGATCTCAACATACCAATGTCAGGTAGACCAAGAAAGATTTCAGCCACAACAGAAGAATTGTTTGGGTACGAAGAAAAACAGACAGGTAAGCTCACGTGAAATACAGGCCGCTCTGCAAAAAGATCTGTGGTAGTTTCATGGAGTACAATATGACAATACCCGAACAAAAATTCATGTTTTAGTTGCAAGAAAGAAGCCTTTACTGTAACAATGCCACAAAAAAGACTGGTTACTATATGCCCAACAACACCTTGACATGCCTCACAGGTGTGTCTGTACTATGGCCAAACATTCCAGGGTATGTAAAATTTTGATCAGGACAATTTGAGTGATTTCTGTTATCATTAAAATTTTAAAAGGAACCAAACAACTATGTGATAATACATGAATTCATATTATCACTTATCCTTAACAACTTCATTACAGGACACTTTTACCCCCTTCCTGCCCAAGCCAATTTTTAGCTTTCACTCTGTCACATTTTGAATGACAATTGCACAGTCATGCAACACTGTGCCCAAATAAAATTGTAATTATTTTGTTCACACAAATAAAGCTTTCTTTTGGTGGTATTTGATCACCACGGGTGTTTTTTTTTTTTTTGGGGGGGGGGGGGGGGTTACAAATTAAAAAAGACAAACAATGATGAAAAAAAAGGAAACTTTTTTCTTTGTTTCAGTTATAACATTTTGTAAATAAGTATGTTTTCTCCTTCACTAAGGGGCACTGATGAAGCTACTGTGATGGGCACTGATGAGGCGGCACTGATGGACACTGATGAGGAGGCACTTATATGCAACACTGATGGGCACTGATAGGTGGCACTAAAATACAGCACTGATGGGCACTGATAGGTGGCACTAAAATACAGCACTGATGGGAACTGATAAGCGGCACTTGTGAGCACTGATAGTTTGTTAATTTTTTTCACTTGATCTAAATATCTACAGCGCCTTGCAAAAGTGTTCAGCCAATTTGGCATTTTTCGCTTTTGTTGCCTCACAACCATGTGCATAACAATTCACCCCCCTAAAGTCAATACTTTGTAGAGCCACCTTTTGTGGCTATCACAGCTCCAAGTCTCTTTGGATAAGTCTCTATGAGCTCGCCACATCTTACCACTGGGATTTCTGCCCATTCCTCCTTGCAAAACTGCTCCAGCTCATTCAAGTTGGATGGTTTGCGCTTGTGAACAGCAATCTTTAAGTCTGACCACAGATTTTCTCTTGGATTGAGGTCTGGGCTTTGACTAGGCCATTCCAACACATTTACATGTTTCCCCTCAAACCACTCAAGTGTTGCTTTAGCAGTGTGTTTGGGGTCATTGTCCTCCTGGAAGGTAAACCTCTGTCCTTGCTTCAAATCACACACAGAGTGGTACAGGTTTTGCTCAAGAATATCCCTATATTTAGCACCATCCATCTTTCCCTCTACCCTGACCAGTTTCCCAGTCCCGACTGCTGAAAAACATCCCATGGTGTTCTTTGGGTGATGTGATGTGTTGGGTTTGCGCCAGATATAGCGTTTTCTTTGATGGCCAAAAAATTACATTTTCAGACCAGAGCACCTTCCTCCATACATTTTGGGAGATTTCCACATGCCTTTTCGCATACTCAAAACTTGCCATTTAGTTTTTTGCTGAAAGTAATGCCTTTCTACTGGCCACTCTGCCATAATGCCTAATGGCCCATACACACGATCCGAATATCGGACGAAAACGATCGTACGATGATGGATCGTACGATTTTCGGATCGTGTGTACACTACTTTCGACAGCCGATCACGACCGTTCATCCGATTAAATTCGATCGGACAAGCGCGAAAATTTTTCTCGTCCGATGTCCGATCGTCCGATTTTCGTTTAGTCAGTACAGCCGTCGTCCGACAATACAATACAAATACATTACAACACGTGACATCACTTCCGATCGTTTTTTTCTATCGTACGATAATTTTCGTGAGTTTAAAACCTATTTTATTTTACTCGCGATTATTAAGCGAAAAAAGTCGTACGATCCGTCGGCCGATATTCGGATCGTGTGTATGGGCCATAACTCTATGGTGCGTGCGGCTTATTGTCGTCCTATGTACAGATACTCCAGTCTTTGCTCCTCCAGGGTTACCTTAGGTCTCTGTGCTGCCTCTCTGATTAATGCCCTCCTTGCCCGGTCCGTGAGTTTTTGTGTATGGCCGTCTCTTGGCAGGTTTGCTGTTGTGCCATGTTCTTTCCATTTTGGTTATGATAGATTTGATATTTTTTTATAACCTAACCCTGACTTGTACTTCTCAAAAACATTGTCCTGTACTTATTTGGAGAGTTCCTTGGTCATCATGGCAGTGTTTGGTTAGTGGTGTCTTTGGTTAGGTGTTGCAGCCACTGGGGGCCTTTCAAAAAGATGTGTATATGTAATGACAGAACATGTGACACTTAGATTGCACACAGGTGGACATAATTTCACTAATTATGTGACTTCTGCACTGTGAAGGTGATTGGGTGGCTACCTATCACTTTCACTTTACAGCCATGAGACAGCTGATGAAAATGGGCAAAAGCTGATGGCTGCCGCTTGTGTTTAAACCTTCAATCTTTGGACGTAGTATGCATGTCCAAAAAGCTGAATTAGTTCATCTTCATTTTAGGATGTACCACTATCACACCTAGACAAAATGCTAGTCATATGATAATATTTATTTATTAGTATTGCAATAATAAAACACAATAAGCACGTTTGTATAATCTATAGAGGCATGGAATGATAATGATTTATATTTCTACACAATAAAATAAACTGTGTAATAAAAAGGGTATTTGGATCATATGATGTTATAGTATTAACATTTATTTGGTCCCCAAGAAACCAATGAAATATACAGATGGGAGAAATTTGTCATTGTTCTAAATTATACTAAATATTTGACATTATATGGATGCGAGGCATTGATGTCATTCATTGATCAGAAAGGTCTGAAAATCATTGGTTTGTCCTTTTCTATAAAGCAAGCAAACGGGTATTGTGCTGTATAAAGAGATCAGTCATTATAATATATCCATTGTGCATGTCAGGTAAAATACATTTACCTTAGTGCAGTCCTCCTTCAGTTACCTCATCCTTCAATTTTGCTTTTAAATGTCCTTATTTTTTCTGAGTAATCCTCACTTCCTGTTTTTCTGTCTGTAACTCACCACCGTAATGCGAGGCTTTCTTCCTGGTGTGGAGATAGCCTCTTGAGGGGGGAGGGGTCGAACAGGCAAGTCAGGACACTCTCTACTTTGCAGATAGAGAAGGGAGCTGTGTGTTAGTGGAAGCGTCCTGACACTAAGGTAAAGGAAGCTATTTATGGAAAAAAAAATGTTTTCCTTTACAACCCCTTTAATTCTAGTATCATATATGGGTAGATTTACAATCTTGCAGAGTATAGAGAAAAAAAACACAAAGGACACACTAGGACTCTTCTAAAAGCGTTTCTCCTGGCAGGAGAAAAGCAGCTGCAAAACCTTGCCTAAGGCGTGCATCAAGTGCTTGAGTGTTCATTCATTTTTTTGGCCAGAATATTTGTTTATTCTGCTCACTGAAATAAAAAAAATGCTTAACTGCTAAGTGTGCATAGCGTTAATGTGCATTTATACACGTTTTGAGCTCAAGTGTCCATGAGGCCAAAAAAAAAAAAAAAATCTGAGTGCAGTGTTAAAGTGCTTGTAAAGTCACAAGATTTTCTCCCTTCTGTGTGCAGCCCCCCAATACTTACCTGACTTCCTCTCCATCCAGCGATGTCTATGAGAGCCTTGCCTTTCTGGGGACTCGCAGCAGCCAAAACCATTACCATTTGTGCAAAACCATTACACAGAGCAGGTATGTACTGTATAACATGTTTGTTATTTAAAAAAAAAAAAAAAACTTTAATTTCGCTTTAATAAACAACTGATATAGAACACAAATATACACTGACTGCTATTATGCCCTAAAAGTGACTCTGAACAGCATCCTGCAATACAATAATGTAAATACTTATCTATCTGAGAAGGCCAAAGAGGAACCACAGGACCCAGCGGGAAGGCAGAAATTCCAAACTCAAAGACGTGCTGATTGTTGTTTGGAAGGCAGTGGAGTTTGGATTGCTGTCTGCTGAAGAGGTAACTAACTATTCACAGTCTTCTTCTGCAGGGTGCAGTTCTTTACATCCACATTTAAGTATAAAAAATTGTTGTACATAGAATTCTTAGATTTAGGGCTTGTTTACACTCGCTTTGCTGTTTAAACAGCGATCAATCTGGATTGCTCTTGTACCATCTTCTTACTGCCTATTTTAACCCCTTAAATACTGGTCAACTGCACCGCAACTGTTTTCTGTGTGCGATAGCCGACCAGCACTTGAATGAGTTGTGCTCAGCGGGTGCTATCATCTGCTGAATACAACAGGGGGTATAATTCCTGCTGCAGTCATGGCATTTGTATACCCCCGGCCGCTGCCTCTGTAGCATTAAGGGGAATCTGTTGAGGAGCTCCTCCGCAAGATTTTACCTTGCGGAGGAGCCCTAAAAGTAAAATAATAGAATTATTTCACAGTGTTGATATAAGTTTTATTAAAAGTTACTTTTAATAAAGTAACTTATGGTTCAATGTTTTCTGTCAATTTTAGTTTACTTTTTTTTACTTAAGTTACTTTAAGTTTTTAAACTGATTTTTATAGAGACAGATAGAGCTTTCTTTTGTGGTATTTAACCAGAGCTTTCTTTTGTGGTATTTAACCATCACTGTATTTCTTATTTTTATTTTTCTCTCTATAAATGAAAAAGTACAGAAAACTACAAAAAAAGTGTATATTATTTAGTCTGTGTAATAGGTATAAAGTCTACAATCTATGATACTATATAGATAAGGGACAGCACAAATAAACCTCAAATGAAACCTTTTTTGAAAAGTAGACAATCCAAGGTGTTTAGTAGGAGGCACAGTGAGTTTATTGAAGTTGTATTTTTTCTTCATTAACCACTTAAGACCCGGACCTTTAGGCAAGTAAAGGACCCGGGCAGTGTTTGCGATTCGGCACTGCGTCGCTTTAACTGATAATTGCGCGGTTGTGCGAAGTGGCTCCCAAACAAAATTGGCATACTTTTTTTCCCCACAAATAGAGCTTTCTTTTGGTAGTATTTGATCACCTCTGCGGTTTTTATTTTTTGCGCTATAAACAAAAATAGAGCGACAATTTTGAAAAAAATGCAATATTTTTTACTTTTTGTTACAATAAATATCCCCCAAAAATATATATTTTTTTCCTTGGTTTAGGCCAATACATATTCTTCTACCTATTTTTGGTAAAAATAAAATCGCAATAAGCGTTTATTGATTGGTTTGCGCAAAATACCTATTACAAAATAGGGGATAGTTTTATTGCATTTTTATTATTTATTTATTTTTTTACTACTAATGGCGGCGATCATCTATTTTTTTCGTGACTGCGACATTATGGCAGACACATCGGACAATTTTGACACATTTTTGGGACCATTGCAATTTTCACAGCAAAAAATGCATTAAAAATGCATTGTTTACTGTGAAAATGACAATTGCAGTTTGGGAGTTAACCACTAGGGGGCACTTAAGGGGTTAAGTGTGACCTCATCTGTGTTTCTAACTGTAGGGGGGCAGGGCTGGACGTTCAATGTCATTGATTGTGTTTCCCTATATCAGGGAACAAAAGGTTAAAGACAGGTCCACAGTGAAGAATAGGGAAGCTGTGTTTACACACACCTCTCCCCGTTCTTCAGCTCCGGGGACCGATCGCGGGATTCCAGCGATGACTGGGCACTTAAAGAGGACGTACAGGTACGTGCTTGTGCCCAGCCGTGCCATTCTGCTGACGTATATTTCTGCAGGAAGCAGTTCTTAAGTGGTTACATTTTTTTAGAAAAATGTATGAATTAAATAAAAATGTTTATTCACAAAGTTGTAATTTTACCAAGTTATGTCTCATACAGGCATACTGTTTAGGCATACTCATAATTACACTCCAAAACACATTCTGCTATGCCTCCTGAGTATGGGGATACCACATGTGTGAGACTTTTTCACAGCCTAGATGCATAGAAGTCTTCAAAATACAAGAAGTGCCTTTGGGCTTTCAAGGAGTATAAATTATACATAAACCATGCATCTAATTTTCTGACAATTTGGCAGCCCTAAAGCACCAGGACAGTATAAACTCTCACAAAATTACCCAATTTTGGAAAGCAAACAATCCGAGGTATTTTTAAGAGGCACAATGAGTATTTTGAAAATGTAATTTTTTGGAAAATGCAGGAAAGAAGATGAAAATTATTTTTTTACACAAATTTGTCAATTATTAGGATAATTCTAAAACACATCATAGGCATACTTAAAATTTCACTCCAAACACATTCTGCTACTTCTCCTGAGTATGGGAATACCATACATGTGAGACCTTTTCAAAGCCTAGTCACACAGAGGGGCTCCAAATCCAAGGAGCACTTCCAGGCTTTCTAAGGGTATAAATTATGCATCTAATTTCCTGACTACCTATCAAATTTTTCAAGGCCTTGGAGCACCAGGACAGTTGAAACACCCATAAAATGACCAAAGTTTGTAAAGCAAACACCAGAAGGTATTTTCTAAGGCCGCGTACACACGAGGAGACCAAAATCCCAGTGGACAGACAACGCGGTGACGTGGCGGTGACATTGATGCCGCAACATTGCGCAAACTAGGAAGTACAATGCTTCCACGCATGCGTCGAATCAATTCGATGCATGCAGGGGATTTTGGTGCGCTGGTTAGGCGTACTAACCAGCGGACATGTCCAACAGACAGGTTTCCAGCGGACAAGTTTCTAAGCATGCTTAGAAACTTTTGTCCGCTGGAAACCTGTCTGCTAGGCCGTACAGACGATTGAACATGTCTGCGGAAACTGGTCTGCGGACCAGTTTCAGCGGACATGTTCGATCGTGTGTACGTGGTCTAAGAGGCTTGGTGAGTCATTTGAAGACTTGTTTTTTTTGCTACAAGCTTTTAGTAAATGCGGAATGACATTTTTTTTTTTTTTTTTTTTACACAAAGTTGTCAATTTAATACGTTTTTTCTCACACACCTCCAAAAATATTCTGCTTGTCAACTGTGGGGTGTTAGGGGAGACCCAGGTGGTAGACTCCCTAAGGCAGGGGTCTCAAACTCAAATTACCTGAGGGCCACAAGATGAGTTTTCATATCCCATGGGGGGCCACATGCAAACTTTCAAACTTCAAAAACAACACACCCCACTGACCACTACACTACACACTGACCACTCACCATCAGGGTCCAGCACATCAGGTCACAAAGCCCAGCACATCAGGGTACAGAGCCCAGCACATCAGAGCACAGCACAACAGGCCACATCAGGTTACGGGGCATGGCAAGGCACATCAGGACAAGGCACATCAGGGCACAACACATCAGGACAGGGCACATCAGGGTACAGGACACAGCACATTCGGGTACATGGGGCACATCAGGGTACATGGGGCACATGGGGCACATCAGGGTACATCGGGGTACATGGGGCACATCGGGGTACATGGCACAATCAGGGCACATCAGGGTACATGGCACATTCAGGGCACATCAGGGTACATGGGGCACATCAGGGCACATGGAGCACAATCAGGGCACATTAGGGTACATGGGGCACATCAGAGCACATGGGGCACAATCGGGGCACCTGGAGCACAATCGGGGCACATCAGGGAACATGGGGCACATCAGGGTACATGAGGCACATCAGGGTACATGAGGGCACATCAGGGTACATGAGGGCACATCAGGGTACATGGGGCACATCAGGGCACATGGAGCACAATCAGGGCACATTAGGGTACATGGGGCACAATCGGGGCACCTGGAGCACAATCGGGGCACATCAGGGTACATGGGGCACATTAAGGCACATGAGGGCACACTCAGGGTACATAAGGGCACACTCAGGGTACATGAGGGCACACTCAGGGTACATGGGGCACAATCAGGGCACCTGGAGCACAATCAGGGCACATCAGGGTACATGGGGCACATTAAGGCACATCAGGGCACAATCACGGTACATGGGGCACATCAGGGTACATGGGGCACATGAGGGCACAATCAGGGTACATGGGGCACATGAGGCCACAATCAGGGTACATAGGCCACAATCGGAGCACCATGGGCCACAATCGGGGCACATGGAGCACAATCGGGGCACATGGAACACAATCGGGGCACATGGAGCACATCAGGGTACATGGGGCACATGAGGGCACAATCAGGGTACATGGGGCACATGAGGGCACAATCAGGGTACATGGGCCACAATCGGAGCACCATGGGCCACAATCGGGGCACATGGGCCACATCAGGGTACATGGGGCACATCAGGGCAGATGGAGCACAATCAGGGTACATGGGGCACAATCAGGGTACATGGGGCACAATCAGGGTACATGGGGCACAATCGGGGTACATGGGGCACAGCGTCTGTCATAAGTTCACTTGTCTGTCATGTCACGCTGCAGCCCCCCTCTCTTCTCATCCATCCCAGGTGATATCACAAGCAAATGGGGATGTGCGAGAAGAGAGGGGGGCCGCCGGGGGCGGAAAGCAGCCGCAGCGTGACATGACAGAGAAGTGAACTTATTACAGAAGCTTCCTGCGCTACTCTGCATGTGAAGAAAATCTACTCCCCCCACTTCCGCGGCACCCCCCGCCCTGCATGCGGGCCATTTATAACTGGTCCACGGGCCGCAAATGGCCCACGGGCCGGTACTTTGAGACCCCTGCCCTAAGAGAAAGGGTGGCACACACAGTGGTTAAAATGCAAATTGATATCGATAAAAGTTCCAGAAACAGTAACAGGCATGGGAGCATCAATGGGGATCACATTGAGGTGTGGCAGATATCACTCACTTGGAATCTCTTGAACATGAGGAATGTCCATAGGATTAAAATCTTGAGAGTCTGTAGGGGGCTTAATGGGCCTGTCTCTGTCCAATACATAGGCCTTAGAAGATTCCAGTGGAGACATTTACTGTTAGCTTCAGGGCCCTCAGACACCACATCATATACTGGGAGCGGTAGAAATGGCTGTTTCTCTACATCTCAGGCCCCGTACACACGGCCGAGGTTCTCATCAGAAACCAGCGAGAACCTTGCTGGGAGCTGCATTCCAGCGAGAACCTCGGCCGTGTGACTGATGGAGAAATGCTTAGAAGACTATAATTTTGAAATGACGCTGATCTACCTGGATAACATTATAATTTTTCCCAAAACCTTTGAGGACCATATCCAACATCTGCACTGGGTGTTAGTGAAAAACCCAAAGTTTGAAAGAGAGGAGAAAACTGAAGCCCCGTACACACGACAAGGAACCTCGACGGGCGGAACACATCGTTCCGCCCGTCGAGGTTCTCTGCCGGCCGTCAGAATCTGCGACCCGCCCGTCGGGAATGGCAACCAGCCATTCATCCCGACGGGCCGTTGAGCAAATAGAGAACCTGTTCTCTATTTGCTCGACGGGTTTCCCGACGGGTGGGGCGAGCAGAGAGCGTACACACGGCCGAGGTTCTCGTCAGAAACCAGCGAGAACCTTGCTGGGAGCTGCATTCCAGCGAGAACCTCGGCCGTGTGTACGCTCTCTGCTCGCCCCACCCGTCGGGAAACCCGTCGAGCAAATAGAGAACAGGTTCTCTATTTGCTCAACGGCCCGTCGGGATGAATGGCTGGTTGCCATTCCCGACGGGCGGGTCGCAGATTCTGACGGCCGGCAGAGAACCTCGACGGGCGGAACGATGTGTTCCGCCCGTCGAGGTTCCTTGTCGTGTGTACGGGGCTTCAGTTTTCTCCTCTCTTTCAAACTTTGGGTTTTTCACTAACACCCAGTGCAGATGTTGGATATGGTCCTCAAAGGTTTTGGGAAAAATTATAATGTTATCCAGGTAGATCAGCGTCATTTCAAAATTATAGTCTTCTAAGCATTTCTCCATCAGTCTTTGGAAAGTTCTGGGGGCTTTACTCAGCCCAAATGGCATGCTCAAACAGACCAGTATCACGCCTATAAACAGTGTCTTGTTTCTGGATGAAGGGGCACAGGGACACCTTCGCACATCAGTATTGTTAGTCTGGGGGTAGGGGAGTATAAAATATCCTAGCAAATTTAAATACAATAAAAAAATGAAGCCAAACTCCAGCTCAGACTTTATAAGCAGTTTTAACAAATTGCTTTTTCTGGAGATAAAGGTTTTTACATAAATAAATGAAAGCTTATCATTGTAAGCAGCCCTGTCAGTGGTAATTGGTTTTTCTCCTCCCTCTAACTGCTACATCAGCACTAGACATTTTGAAAAACAACAGACCTACTGACTGGATTGCCAGGTGAAATGAAAGAAAATAAATCATAGAAAGGAAAATGATATGTGATATGATAAATTGTTGCATTTTGGTTTAACACTACCTTAAGTTGAATTTGTACAATTCAGCTAGGTCTATTAAACTCTTTAAACATCAGGTATTGTTCAGAAAATCAGGAAAGGTTAAACAGATAAAGATGGGAAAAAGAGCCTACCTGCCGCCTGTATATAATACAAGAAGGTCATATGCTAAGCTTCATGCTAAACACCTTGCTAAATAAATAGAATTAGGCAAACAGTTCGAGCCAAGCAAAAGTTTGACCCGAAACATCGGCCAAATTTGCGGGCGCTCGTGGGATGTTTGCCCTCCGAGCTCCCCACAATGCACTGTACTCTGCATAGTGCATAGCTGGTTGTTAAGGAGCGGCCTGGGAAAATCTGGCTGCTGCGTCCGCGACAACAGATGAGTCATCAGCTGTCAACGGAATGAAAAAAAAAAACATTACCGGCCGGGAATAGAAAAAAGTGAAAAATAAAACTGTGTGGGGGTGCCCCCCCTCAATCTATACAAATCCCTTTGGGTCTGGTATGGATTTTAAGGCCCCCCAAACTCCATATCAGACCCTTACCGCAGATAAGCGAGCCTCCCCCACCTCCTGAACCATATTAGGCTACATGCCCTCAACATGAGGAGGTGCTTTGAGGCGGGGGGTCTGCCCCCACCTGCCCTGAAGCACCTTTTCCCTATGTTGATGGGGACAAGGGCCTCTTTCAACAACCCTGGGTGGTGGTTGTTGGGGTCTGCAGGGCAGGAGGCTTATCAGAATCTGGAAGCCTCCTTTAACAAGGGGGCCCCCGGATCCCTACCCCTCTTATTGGAATGAGTATTGTACGCCTACTCATTCACCCTAAAGTGGAACTTTCGCTCATCGGATTCCTCCCCCCCTCCAGGGCCACACTTGGCACCTTCCGGAGGCCGTGACTTCACCGCTGGGCTCCCTCCTCCCCTGGCCACCGGGCTAATAGGAGAGAAGAGCAGACCTCGCGCATGTGCAGTAGGGTTCCCGGCGTGAAGCCGAAAAGGCTACACTGCCGGGTTACCTTACCCGCAATGGTGACGGCAGCAACCGACAGCTGATGGGAAACATCAGCTGCGGTGCCGACATCGAGGGACACCAGGACAGGTAAGTCTCCATTTATTAAGACCCAGCAGCTGCAGTATGTGTAGCTGCTGGCTTTTATTTATGTTTTTGCCTGGAACACCCCTTTAAGCATATCAAAGCACATAATGTACAATGAGTATGCCTCTATTCATAATTCTGTTATTTTCAGCTCAATTAAACTTTCACTTTAAATTAGCTAAATACATTCTGTGTTTTTTTCCAAACCCTAAACCAGATGTAAAAATCAACATTATAATCAATTTACATAGGAAGATTAATTTTCTGGTTGCAAAAGTGTTGGACAAGAAGTCTGTAAAGGTTTTTGTGACAGCAGGGTAGAGTATACACAAGGCAAAGGGCTAACAGCCTGTACTGTAGAGTATACAGGTACACCTGAAGGTTTAATATGAGCTAAGGATCCCAAAGAAGCTGAAGGTCTTGATGCCGATGACAGTTTCATTAGAGGTGGAGACTGGTCCAATTCTGAATATATGTGTGCAGTCATATCAATTTCAGTTTCATTATACGTCCTCTTTGATTTCTTTGTATCAGAGATGTCATTATTCGCCCACTAAGTAGAGGAAAAAAATGTGTTTTTATCAATCATAGTCCATGCAAAACTGAAATAACTGCATCTTTTTCTTGAATTAGCTATGCACAAACTTACTGTTAGTGTCTGGAAATTAGGCAGCTCCCCTAATTTTCTCTCAATGCCTTTTAGTGACACTCAAATGGATATATGCTGAAAAAGTAAAGCACTTCAGCCCTTCAACACCAGCTTTAATTACTTCAAATATAGTCTGCGAATGCATTTTTGTCTTCAAATAGATTTTCATTTAACATTTTTTTTATAAGGAAGCTAACAGGAAGGTCACGTACAATGTATGCAAATAGAAAATGATACCAAGATTTTAGCTACAGCCTAAAGAGAGAAGCCTTGACCAAAGCTGCTACTTCTTTTTTTATTCTGACCACTCACTTCCTGAATGTGATGGTTAAGCTTTGTAGAAAGGTAAAAGATGGTAAGTATTGCTTTGGTTTTTAGCTGACTTATTTAATGCAGTAAAAAAAGAAAAGTGCAAATGCATTAGACAATAGATATTTAGTGACTGATTTAATAAATATAAGCTGTTAATTTTGAAAGGAACTTGTCTCCAGTTTAGTAAATGTGGTGAAGCGCTGCTGACATCCATCATCCAATTATGTGCAAACAAAATCTATTTTTCATGTGCACATCATTATGGTATTATTTGTAAAATGAAGCACCACCACATTCACTATGTTTTATGGTAAATGCCTTTGAAAAGAACAATTTCCATTGCAAAGTTAAAGGCTTTTTTGCCTTTAGTAAATCAACTCCATTGTTTTATTTATTTTTCTTTCATTTTCCTTCCACATGACTGGGTATTTTTTTGCAAAGTGAATTGTCCTTGTTTAAATATTTAATTGATAACAAAGAAAGTTCAGCGAAAAACATGTCGATGTGTGACATAAGGTATGCAAAGAAGAACACATCCAGTCAAATGAAAGGATGATTAAAAATATGAGCATAACAACATGAATAAAATGACCAGATATGGATGGTAAAAACAATGTTATAACGAAGGTCTAATTGCAAGGTGAATTTTATCCAAAATCACTAAGGCCCTGTACACACGATCAGACCAGTTCGATGGTGTGTACGGCCCATCAGACTGTTGTCCGTCAGACCAAAGTTTTAAAACATGCTTTAAAACCTGTCTGATGGAACCTGTCCGTCGGACAGGTTTCATGGTTAGTACACCAAAGCATCGGACCAAAAACCCGCGCATGCTCAGAATCAAGTCGACGCATGCTTGGAAGCATTGAACTTCGTTTTTTCATCACGTCGTTGTGTTCTACGTCACCGCGTTCTGGTCTGATCGGATTTTGGTCTGATGGTGTGTACGCACATCAGACCAACAGACAAGTTCAGAGTTGTCTGATGAAAACGGTCCGTCAGACAAGTCTCATCAGACATGTCTGATCGTGTGTACAGGGCCTAAGGGAAAATTCCCTTGCACAGTAAAGTAAAGTTTTAATCTATTTCATAAAAGGCGACAGCATATTGACTGCTGTGCTCTAAAGCACTAATAGACATTACAGACTGTTTACCTGCTCTGTCCATTTATAGTCATGTGGGGAATGTTTGAAGGACTCTCAAGACTTTGACTGAAACTCACTCCACTCTCTTCTATTCACACAAAAGTGAAGTGAACGTGTATATTTGTATACATACTAAGGAGGCTGGATAGTGCATTCATGGCTAACTGTCAGCCTGTGTCTGCTGGCTCTGCCTGCTATTGCCCTGCCTAAAAAGATAAGGTCATCAATGTAAAGTTTAATATACCTAAAGCGGTAAGGTCATTTCTGGCATGTTTTTCAAGGTGTATGGTCAGAGGCTTTCATCATCATCTCCAGAACCAGATTTTTCAATTCCAACCCTGCTATGCTAACCACCTTGTGCCATCTTCCCCTCTTGCTACATTGACTTGCTAGAATAAGGTGACCAGATTTTTTAAATGAAATCCAGGGACATGTTTTATTTTTTTTAACTAGAAATGGCGGCAATCAGCGACTCTCTGCCCGTCACTACCCGCCTCACAGCCTGTCAAGTCTTACTCTACAGGCCCCAACTACTACTGGGTAGGGAGCGGAGGAAGATCACTCCACCAGGGAAGGCACAGAGATAAGCAGGCAGGTGGCTGGCCGGGACTTAAGCCAAGGCAGAATAACATGCAAGGGGAGCTAAATGGGCATGCACCCGAAACTGAAGAAATAGTCTGTCTGCTCCGAACAGCATATGATCATCAGAAAGGGGCACAGATAATGGAAAAAATACACCCCCTAAGCTAGTAGGAGCGGCAGAGCGGGAGTGTGTAATTCAGAATATTTTTTTTTATTCTGCACTGACTGTCTTTGAATTTTTCCCAGCTCCCTTTCAAATCCAATCCGGGGACAAAACCAGGGACAGACCTGGTCCGGGGACAGTGTCCTCAATCTGGGGACTGTCCCCTGAAACCGAGGATGTCTGGTCACCCTATGCTAGAATTAATATCACATTATCAAAATTAGCTTACACCAGGCATACAGAGGCTGGGAGCAGAAAGCCTGAAAGAAACAGTTTCCCCCCTTTGCATTAGTGCCCCTTGAACCAACAACTAGAAGAGCAGGCAAATTGTCACCTTATTCTGTTATCAGTTAGATGTGCAGACCCAAAAAGGGTGAACTGTGTGTACAAAATTCCACCAAGAAAAATGTACAAACAATACAGGAAAAGCAAGAGGACCTAAAACTAATTGCACTCCTGTGACCCAGAGAAGAAGCCCAGCCTAAAAAACTCAGGCTGGACTCCTCCTTTAAACAAGTGAATGTGTTACTGGAAGTAACTTCATGTGTGTTTGGATGTATGCCCTCAGCCATGTCTTTTTGGTGCTATCTGAAACCTCCGACATGATTTTTTTTTGTTTATTATTGTATTATGAATCTTGGACCAGAAACAAGTGTGCACATATGTTTTTTATGGTACACTGGTTGTTTTGTGCCAGTCACTTATTTCTCAGTGAAGCAAGTGTAACACTGGCCAAAGTTACTGGATTGCAGAACCTTATTTATCCACAAGATGGTGATGTCAATTAGTTTTGCGTAACTGTGACTGGATTACAGATTGACAGGAGTAGCCTAAGAGATGTAGTCTTGAAGAATGATTCTAACTACTGTACATACGTTTTTGGTCTGCAACTACATGGTCCATAAGCACCTGGGATCAGGAGGAACCATATACAAGTAAAAGGCCATGAAGAAGCCGGGCAGTTGGGGAAAGCACACCAAACGGGTAGGAGTGAGAGAGTTGTGCTGTGTCAAGCTGTGATGTGCCAAGCCATACTGTGTCAAGCTGAATGGTGCAGAGCCAGGCTGTGCCAAGCTGTCAAGTGCCAATGAGAGATTAAGTTGCTGTGCTGGACGCTGGAACCAGGAGGCTGATCTGGGTGGGGGCATCTTACTCCAGAATTACTGTCTGAGCCGCTATGGCATCAATTGGCATCTGCTGTATCTCTGCTTAATGGAGCCCCCACCATACAGACCACTTGCTACCTTTAGAGCAGGGATCTCCAAACTACGGCCCTCCAGCTGCTGTGGAACTACACTTCCCATGAGGCATTGTAAAACTCTGACATTCGTAGACATGACTAGGCATGATGGGAATTGTAGTTCCTGAACACCTGGAGGGCCGTAGTTTGGAGACTCCTGCTTTAGAGGATGCCACAGAGTAATTTCATGAGCGGGTCTCTGGGCCATTTAACAGATACAACTACCTGTTAACCCTTTCCTTGGACTAGAATTCTTAAAGAGCCATTTCTCGCCATTGACAAGAAATCTATCACACTTGCTGCTGCATCCATCAATCAACAGCAGCCATCAAAGCCAAATACAGAGCATAAGGCCATTAGTATACAAGAATGCTGACTCTGCCTTGCTTTTATCTGCCTTGCTTTTATCTGCCTTCCATAGCTAGATAATATTTTAGTCCTTATACCCCCCAACTGCCCTTTGAGCTTGCCCTACCTTCTTCATTGCTAAAATAAGAAGTCTACTGTCAGGAACCCTGAATCAGACAGAGACAGAAAATGCTGTAAAAACCACACCTTGTAATATAATGGAAAAAATTGTATAAATAATAAATGTAGTTAAAACATAGCCAGAGTAATTAAAGTGGGTAGTCAGAACAAGCCAGTAAATCAGGAAGCCAGAGATCAACATAGTCAGAGGTGGCAAACAGGATCAGGAACCAGAAGGGACGTCAGTCAGGCAAGTCTTTAACAGGAACACAGCAGAGAATTTCCAGATAGGTTAGACTAAGGCGAAGGCATGGAATAAATTAACCAGGCAGTTTAAATAGCCAAAAGGGGCTAACTGACGAGCAGGAACTGATCACCAGGTGAGCCACTGTGGAACGATGAGTGCTAGCAATTAACCAACAGCTGAGCAACCTTAGCACTGATAAGGGAGCCCTGACAGAACCCCTTCCTCAACAACCCCTCCCCATCAGAGGGCCACCAGGTTTGAGGGGAGAATGTCTATGGAAAGCACGGAGGAATACAGGAGCATGTACATCCGAGGATGAGACCGAAGAGCACTTCTCCGGACCGTACCCTTTCCAATGAACCAGGTCCTGTATGCACCCATAAAACGGGAGTCAATGATTGATTGTATCTCATACTTCTTAACCTGAACTGGGTGAGGACGTGGTACTGAGGTGGTGAAGCAGTTGCACACCAAAAGTTTTAATAAGGAGACATGGAATACATTTGAAAAAATGTATATTAACCACTTAAGACCCGGACCAATATGCTGCCAAATGACCCAAGGGGTTTTTGCAATTAGGCACTGCGTCGCTTTAACAGACAATTGCGCGGTCGTGCGACGTGGCTCCCAAACAAAATTTGCGTCCTTTTCTTCCCACAAATAGAGCTTTCTTTTGGTGGTTTTTGATCGCCTCTGCGATTTTTATTTTTTGCGCTATATACAAAAATAGAGCGACAAAATCAATATTTTTTACTTTTTGCTATAAGAAAAATCAATAAACTAAATTTTAGTCATACATTTAGGCCAAAATTTATTTAGCCACATGTCTTTAGTAAAAAAAAAAAATCGCAATAAATTTTTTTTTAAAGCATCAACCTTAAGAATGAAGGGTAACGTAGGATCAGGATGTGCCAACATAAATGCTGAAACAAGAGACCAATTTTTGTGAGTTACCATCTTTTTTGGTCATATCAGTCAGGGGTTTGACAAAAGAAGAGAAGTTATGAATAAACTTCCTTTTAATAATTTGGCAAAGCCAAGAAAATGTTGCAGTGGATGTAGACCTACAGGTCAAGGCCACTGTAGAACTGCAGATAGTTTCTCTTCTCTTCTAGAGTCCATCGAAAAACCAGCAGCAACGTATCTCGGAGGACATCGTTGATGAAGTCCTGAAAAACTGCAGGAGCGTTGCAAAGACCAAACGGCATTACGAGGTATTCATAATGTCCTGTCCTAGTATTGAATGCAGTTTTTCATTCATCACCCTCCTTGATCCTTACGAGATTGTATGCTCCTCTCAGATCAAGCTTCGTAAAAACCATTGATCCCTTGAGGCGGTTAAATAATTCCATAATCAACGGAATCAGATACGTGTTCTTAATCATGAGACGATTGAGACCCCTATAATCGATACAAGGTCTTAGTTCTCCACTCTTCTTTTTCACAAAGAACAATCCAGCACCAGCAGGAAAAGAGGATTTGCGGATGATCCCTCGAGAAAGTGTGTTGGCAAAATACTCCTCCGTGGTTTTATTCTCTGAGACAAACAAAGGGTAAACCTGGACACGAGGGGGCATGGCACCAGGTTGAAGGTCAATTGCGCAATCATACGACCGGTGTAAAGGCAAACTATCAGCTTGACCTTTGTCAAAGACATTGCCAAATTCACGGTAGTCCTCTGGCAGAGAAGAGAGTGAAGAGGTTCACAAGACCTTGACCACTTTCTGAACAAATATCTTATTAAAGAACCTGAGCACAAAGCCAATCAAAAGAGGGGTTGTGCTTTTGTAACCAAGGATAACCAATAACCACCGGGTAATGGGGTGAGGAAATAAATAGAAATTGGATTATGTCATGGTGAAGATTAGCTACGCCATGGTCAACAGAACAGTCTCATGAGTCACATGGGCAGGCTGTAGAGGTCTCCCATCAATAGCCTCAATGGCAAGTGGAGTGGCACAAAGCTGCAGCGGAATCGAGTGCTTAGACACTATGGTACTTTCTATGAACAGGCCTGCAGCCCCAGAGTCGATTAGAGCCTGTATCTACGACTGTGTGGACAACTCAGACCAAGAAAGGGTAACTGGAACTAAAGGCTTATCCTTTAGGATAACGGGACATAACGATGCCACCTAAGTTCTGTCCTCTACAGGACCTCAGGTGCAAGCGCTTCCCGAACGGGTAGATCAAGACTTCAAAAAATTACCCGCTTAGCCACAATAAAGGCACAATCTCTCCCCCCTCCTAAAGGACCTCTCCTCTGCAGAGAGATGTGTGAAGCCCAACTGCTTGGGTTCTAATTCATTGGTGGACTTTGTACCAGAAGGCATGGGAGGTGAGGGAGGCAAGGGTGGGACCTCAAAGCTCAGAGTCAAACGTACAGGAGGCTTCCACAAGCAGTCCCTACAGGAAGGTCTCTTGCGGATTCTGGAGTCAATCAGAATGGCAAACGTGATCAATTTCTCCAGATCTGTAGGTATGTTTCGGGCTGCTATCTCATCTTTAATGTTATCTGAGAGCCTCATTGTTCTAAGAGACCTTTGCTGCCAGAATATGGAACTCAATCGTGTAATCGTAAATAGTGTTTGATGGACATGAGGCTCTTGGCAGCAGAAGTGGAGCATGCAGGAACGTCAAATACCCTTTTACAGGAAGCCACAAACTTAAGGTAACTTTGGGTTTTTGCATCTCCCATAGAGGGTTTACCCAGGCCAAAGCTCTTTCAGAAAGCAAAGAAATAATAAAACCTACTTTGCTTCTGTTTCTGGGGAATGCATGGGGCAGCATCTCAAAGTATATCCCAACCTGGTTGAGAAACCCTCTGCACTGAAATGGATCGCCCCCAAATCACTTGGGAAGCAGAACCTGACATCTCTTACAGAGTTACTATTCGAGGCAGGTGCCTGTACAGAGAATGGAGCAGCAGCAGTTGTACCGGAATAGTCACTGTCTGAGGATCCAGATGTGCAAATCAGGAGTGTCTGTAACACTATGGAAAACTGATCCATGTAGTGATTCTGCTTATCCAATCTGGAAAAATGTTTACCACCAGGTGGATTGCCTGCATCTTCTGAATTCATGGCCTTCGCCAACTGTCAGGACCCATTAATCAGACAGAGACAGAAAATGCAGTAAAAATCACACCTTTTAATATAATGGTAAAAATGGTACATATAATAAATGTAGTCAAAACATAGCCAGGGTTCGGTAACCAAAGCAGGTAGTCAGAACAAGCCAGTAAATCAAGAAGCCGGAGATCAGCATAGTCCAGGCGGCAAACAGGATCAGAAACCAGAAGGGATGTCAGTCAGGCAAGTCTTAAACAGGAACGCAGCAGAGAATCTCCAGATATTTTTGACCAAGGTGAAGGCACAGAATAAATTAACCAGACAGTTTAAATTGCCACAAGGGGCTGGATGATGAGCAGGAAATTATCACCATGTGAGCCACTGTGAAGCGATGAGTGCTGGCCATTAACCAACAGCTGAGCAACCTGAGCATTGAGAAGTGAGGGCTGAGCCCAGCCCTGACTTCTACACACCAACTGAGCCTGACTTTTCACTAGACTGCTGTTGGCCACCACCCCATGAGTCATCTTCACCATTCTGAGCACCAACGGTTCTAAAGGGCGCCAACTTGGCTGGCTGAAATTCACATCAATCCTGAGGGAAGAACTGGGTTGCTGTTACTGAGTTTAAAACTTGGAGGCCATAGCCTAGCCCATTTGCTTGTGACCTGTCAAGTCACTTAGCCTGTTACATTTCTTTCGAATCCTTTTCGGTCACCGGAGTCATAGTCTCTCATACATAGGGGCATTGTTTATGCTCCTATCACTGCAATAAAAGCTACATATGACTCTAGAAGAACCTCTTTTGGGTACGCTTTCTCTGTTACTGTTACGCTTATGTGCATCATTGCTGATGTACTAATTTGCTGTTGTATTTGTGATCTTAACCTGCCAATACAGTCTGCTTATCTTTTAAAGTACAGTGTGTGCAATTCTTGTATGTCTGCTGGGATCACCCAGACAAAGTATTCTGTTGGTGTCAGAAAGGGTGATGCCTTGCCTAATGCCGCGTACACACGATCATTTTTTGTGATGAAAAAAAACGACGTTTCAAGTGATGAAACAAAACAACGTTTTTCAAACTTCATTTTCCAAAACAACGTTGCACCACGTTCGACGGCACTCTGTTCCATTGAAGCTCCGTCTCATAACTTGCCTCTGAGCATGCGCGGCTTTAAAAACGTTGTTTTCAACATCGTTTTTCCCACACACCATCACTTTTTATGACACAAAAAACAAAGTTTTGAAAAACGACACAAAAAATTCAAGCATGTTCGAATTTTTTTTTGGTCGTTTTTTTGAAGACATAAAACAACGTTTTGCCCACACACGGTGATTTTAAATGACGTTTTTGAAAACTTTGTTTTTTTTCATCACAACAAATGATCGTATGTACGCAGCATAAGACTAGAGAGAGCAGAGAACCCACAATTACTAGCGGCTTCTACAGGGGTAGCACTACACAAAGATACTGATGACAGCCCCATAATATGCTATAATGTCTGTTGTTAACTACAATTATAAAGAATTGTGACTACTGTTAAAAAAAACAAAAAAAACATTTTATGATTAATTTTCTTAAAATATATATGTAGTACACATTTATACAAATATATACAGTATTGTAACATTTATAAACTTACCAGTGGTGCGTTCACAGGCTTTGCTTTATTACCTGACAGAGAAAATACAAATGTTTTTGTCAGTGTATGGACTGAACACTGAAGAATGTACAAAGACACAGACAGACATATGTACATATGTAATATAACAGCCAGAAAATTACTAAATCAAGTACAGTTTAGTAATTAATCATTTAGATTGAATAAGTCACTTTCAAATAATTTGAAATCTTACGTGCATTTACATAAGTACGGTAACTTTCTTCACATGCCACTTATTATTTACAAAAAAACAAGCATTTTTGTGGTTTTTCATTGCTGCTAAAACTTTAAAAAGACAACTAAGATTGTACCATCAACAGGAATGACACACACTGAGAAGCAAAGTAATATTCTTCCTATATTAAAATAGCCAACAGTAAGTAAGTTATTTTCTGAATTTTTTTGCGCTAGGCACAACATGTTCTCAAAGGTTCTTTTCAGCGGGTGGTTGACATGCAGCTGGGTGGTGTTATAACACCTTGTCACTGATTTTTCTAGCCCTAAAAAGTTCACACCAAGCTGCAACCACTAGCATTAAATGTGCTTTCAGGCTTGTTTATTGTATGTGTGCATATACATGTGAAATAAAAATTAATTTGAAAAAGTTTCCTTTGAGTTACTCATTTTATGCAGGGATCTGGATAATTTCACATGTTCCATGGAAAAATACAGAGACTTACCCTTTCTAGAAAAGTAGCCCCTAAGCAGAAGAACAGCCAGAAGAATACACGAAAAAATAAAGAGGACATAGCCGCCAATATAATAAAATGTCCATGTTGCTGAGAGATCTAGAAAAGAGAAGTACTGTGATATTATAAACAAAGAAAAAAACTGCGCTCAGAATAACACACATTAAACAAAAATAAACAAAAATAAACAAAATAAACAAAATAAAAAAGAAAAGACTGTGCCAAAACATAAAAAATTATGAATTACACCAATAAATAAAAAAATGGTAAAACACAGTGCACTAAAATTAAGCAAAAATCACCATAAGGAAATAATAAAAAATTGAAAGGACTGCGCCAATAAATTAAACCAGTAACAGTACACACTCTAAAGAACCATTTACATATAAAAATATATTGCAAAATCAATTAGGACAACTCCAATTAATGCAGAGTGAACCACAGAAAACTAATATGTATTGATCATAAAATGAAAAACTGGATCAGTAGAGATTTGTCACAAAGTCCACATTGATGGTAATAAATAACAGGTTGCATGTGGATAGTATCAAACTTGGATTCCTTGCATATCACCCGTTAGCTTTTGTTCCAATTTTTTTTGTTGTGGCATGTTTATTTTTGTGATCGATTTTAATTTAAAGAACATTTTTGGAGTGCGGCTGTCCAAGTTCTCTTCGTATTTTTGCATCACCATTTTTGCATCACCATTGCATTGCCAGCACCCATGGTTTGGTTTCAGTGAGGAGGTTCTACTGAGGCGGCGTACACACGACCCAGAACCTCGACGGGCAGAACACATCGTTCCGCCCGTCGAGGTTCTCTCCCGGCCGTCGGATTCGGCGACCCGCCCGTCGGGAATGGCAACCAGCCATTCTTCCAGGCGGGCCGTCGAGGAAATAGAGAGCGTGCTCTCTATTTCGGCTCGACGGGCTTCCCGACGGGAAGCTCGCCGAGAGTGTACACACGGCCGAGGTCCTCGCTGGAATGTGCATTCCAGCGAGGTTCTCGCTGATTTTCAGCGAGAACCTCGGCCGTGTGTACGGCGCCTGAGAGGTAATCTTTCTCTCTACATGGTGCAAGGGAACTGAGCAGAGCGGCCAGAGCCTCATGTGCAGGTCTGCAGGATGGGGGCAAGAAAGCCAGGAGTGGGACTGTCAAAGCTGTTTGGACTGGAGGGGACTGAAGAGGCCACCTGGCATGGAGAGAGATTGTTACTGTGAATCAGGAGGTGACGTGTTTGTAATCTGTGCTGCGGCACACTGCTCAATTTCATGTGTGTTTGCCTGTCAATTCTAATTTCCTGCCCTCCTGAGTCCTGTCCTGGAGCCACTTATTTACTATATTGAAAATAAAATAAGAAATATGCTTTTTGTTTTAATATCAACCTTAAATCACATTGCTAATTGCATATTGTACCTTTTTTTAGCCTAAATACTGAAATTTGCACTTAAAACTGTAATTTTGGAAATGCCAGTAAAAGCTTGGCTGTACCAGTAAATTTTGGGTGTAAAGTTCAATCTGGTAGGTTGGCAACACTGTCTGTAGTGTCCTTATAGAGGCGCAGCACTGGAGGACATGTCCTGATGGAATGGAAGCAAACATCCCCTGCGTGCCTCTATGATCAGTGCTCTCTACTGCAGCCATCTGCTTCCTCTAGCATTCTTGCACCAGCCCTGACCCCAGGTACCCCAATTTGACATGGAACAAAGCCTTACCTGAAGTTGTGGTCAGGTTGGTCTGGTTAGTCCATTGTGAAACCATGCTATTCTGTGAGGTCAGTAAAGCAGATGCTGCAAAGTACAGTAGTAAAATATTTCCATAAAAATAATTTTTATCAATGCAATTCTAAAAGGAATATAAACACAGTTTTTCTTTAAATATACAATGCAGTGTGAAATGTCATTATTAACGTGACAGTCATTCTTTATAAATACCCCCCCCCCCCCCCCCATAATTTACAACAATGTCAAAATCTCTCTGACTTGAGGATTCTTGAGGTTGATAGATACACTGACTAATCATCAGATGTTTCTTGCTGCAATAACTGTTAGGCCGCGTACACATGATCAAATTTATCTGCTGGAAACGGAAGGACCGTTTCAGCAGACAAATTCGATCGTGTGTACGGGCAGACAGACAGGTTTTTCCAGCAGACAAATTTTAAAGCATGCTTTAAAATCTGTCTGCTGGGAACCCGTCTGTCCGACATGTCTGCTGGTTAGTACACTAACCAGCGGACATATCTGCCCGCACATGCGTCGAATGGATTTGACGCATACGTGGACGTTTTTTACTTCCTGGTGCGGCGACGTGGCGGCGTCACCGCCACGTCACCGCGCTGTCTGCCGGCGGGGATTTTGGTTTGATCGTGTGTACACGATCAAACCAATATATCCCAGCAGACAAATCCGATCAAATCGGTCTGGTTGATCGGATTTATTTAGTCCTGTGTACGCAGCCTAAGAGGTGTAAGCCATTGCCCATTCTATGATTCATTCTATATTTATTAAAAGAGGAAGAACTTTACATTTAGCATATTACTTCATACTTCTTCCTGCCTTAGTCGGGAACTGAGAGTGGAAATAGGAAGAGTTAAAGTACATATAAACTCTCATTATTACAAATACTCTGTTGATTGTGCCCCTTGTTTAGCATCCAAACCAACACCTTATTATTTGTTTTTTAAATGTTTGTACACTTTTATTAAATGTACATTTATGTCAAAAGCTCTGTATTACATAGGAGTAGAGGACAGCAGTGGGATGACGGCACGCTCTAGAAAACTGATTTTGTCTACAACCCCAATGTTATTTGTGTTGTATTAGTACAGTGCTTAGAAGACACAGCTGTGTACTCTTTCTGTTGCGGTCCCTGTCATGGCAGGTGTAATGTTATGTAAAGTGTTACTAAACCCACAACAGTAAAATCAGTGTATTTATGCAGTAAAGCATGCTTGTTATACTCACTGTGCAACCTAAGTGGTTAATCCTTTGTATTGTGTATAAAGGATGTGTGACCCAGTCTTCTCTGATCCTTCTCTTCTTTAACTGACTCCAACCCATCTACTGGTAGAACAGAACATTAGGAGTCACGCTGCACATGCTCAGCTTGGTGTGTATTGCTCTTGGGAGAGTGTATGTGATCAGCACTAGTGTTGAGCGGAATACGCCATATTCGATTTCGCGATATTGCGCGAATATATAGAAGAATATTCACAAATATTCGCTAATATCGAATATTCGTGATATTTTATCCCAAAAATTTTTTGCAGAATTTCGCTAATGCGAAATTTCGCTAATGCGAAAATGATTGCGAAATTCTCATAAACGGAGATCATTTCCTGTATTACTAAACTAATATGCACTAAACACTAACTCTACACTAACTCTACTTAAAAGAAAGGAGAATAAGGGGGAAAAGAAGGGCGGAGAAGATAATCGCGCAATATTCCTATTGCACGATTATCTTCTCCGCCCTTCTTTTGCATCAGAGCCAATCAGAATAACTTGAATATTCGGCAAAAGGAATATCGCGCAATATTCCTTTTGCCGAATATTCTAGTTATTCTGATTGGCTCTGATGCAAAAGAAGGGCGGAGAAGATAATCGCGCAATATTCCGTTTGCCGTATATTCAAGTTCTTCTGATTGGCTCTGATGCAAAAGAAGGGCGCATCAGAGCCAATCAGAATAACTTGAATATTCGGCAAAAGGAATATTGCGCGATTATCTTCTCCGCCCTTCTTTTGCATCAGAGCCAATCAGAATAACTCGAATATTCGGCAAAAGGAATATCGCGCAATATTCCTTTTGCCAAATATTCAAGTTATTCTGATTGGCTCTGATGCAAAAGAAGGGCCGAGTAGCTGATGCGATTCTTTTATGTTGCCGAAAATTCGCAATGCGAATTTTCGGCAACATAAAAGAATCGCATCAGCTACTCGGCCCAGGGTCTCTCTCTAATCATACCAGCAATGCTTTTAGACGTCGATGGAGATCACTAGGATGTGATCTGTTTTAAAAATAAATTTGAAAAAATACGCCGCAATATTCGAGTTATTCGCGAATACTCGAATATGCAATATTTGTAGCGAATATTCGCAATGCGAATATTCGTGAGCAACACTAATCAGCACAGGGCCAATCAGCACTATCCAGACAGAGGATCAGGGGAGAATGAAAACTCCTTCTACAAGCTTTAAGCAGATATTTATACAAGCCACAAGACTGCTATATACCGCTGATGAGAAAGGGTATTTACCAATTCATATTGTAGTGCCCCCTTACTTTTGGTACGGGCGCTACGCTAAAGTTAGTGGGTGTGTGGGAGAGTTATTTGGCTCCCACTCATAATTTGTTAAATTTTAGGCTGCTGTCTTCCATAACTGTCCTGTGGGTCAGACTGCGCTCCGGGGATGCGGTCCCATCCCTGGGCGACAGGTGGCGCTAGAGGGGTTCTGGCAGAGACACTTTTCCCCAGCAGCCAATTAGAGGAGTTGGACCTCGCAAAGGCATGCTGGGGGAGGGTATATTTGTGACAGACGCCATAATTCTTGGTTCTCTTTGCGGGGTCCAGGTCCGGGTGCGGCATCCACCTTCAGGGTGTGCACGTCCACGGACCCCGCTGGCATGGCCCACCTGGCCGGAGTGGCATGCTACGTGGAGCTCCATTATGATGTTGAGAGGGGCCCCAGTGGCTTACTGGGTCCCCAACTTTATTGAGAGGGTCCTAAGCAGAGGGCTGAACAGTGGGGTATCGGCTCAGGGAGAACCCAAAAGCAGGTTATCCAGGAGACTTGAACGAACCATCGGGGATCCGGTCACCAAGGCCTTGACAGGTACATGGCAGCTGTCAACCGGTGACCTTCATTGCATTTAATGGGAGGATTTGCTCAATCCGTTTTGTTCATTTAAATATTGAAGTACTAGGCCTGTGGCAGAGGTCTGTTCCTCCCAGCAACCTAAAGTGACGTTTCGGTTGCCAGGCTTGTGGCAGAAGTCTGTCCAGAGGCACTTCACCCACTCTGGCTGGAGTGGCGACGTATTGGTACATTGCTACTGAAAGCCGGCTTGCTTTCTTTATCATCCAGGGCCTGATATCGCACTTGCTCTTCTGCTTCATCAACCTTTCCTATCCTGTCTCATGTTGATGTTGGCCGTGTTGGGCCTTGGAATAAAGCATTTAGAAAACCCATTGGATGACTGGACATTCGCTTACTGCATCTGCTCACTTCTACTACCCCTAGACACATCACAAGGTAACTTAATACGTTGGTCCCAAATCAACCAGCGGCTCCTGAATGGAGTAGCGCTACAATATTTACTAAAGTAATTGCATTTCCATGTTCTATGTACTGTGGGAGACCAGATATAGTGAATGCAGGTTTTGGGTTTAGTAACACCTTAAGTAGGACATATATTTTTAAATAATGAGGGTTTAGTTACACTTTATTTACTTTATAGCCACCTAATCATTTTTAGGCTGTCATATGACACTGGTAGAATCGCTCAAGTTTTTTCTGTTACTTAAGACACTCATAGAGTTCATACATTTGCTGTAAACAACCATCCCTACCATTCATTTTTTTATTGGTTTACCTGTAGAGAAGTGTGTTACTGGTACTATTGTTTTTGCATCAGTGTTTTCATGTTGTTTTGACGGTGATGAGACAGAGATCATAGAAACTGAATTTATAGCTATTCCTTTAAAAAAAACACAGACAATCAGTCACATTGGGGCGTGGGAACAACTGCAGCACTAACATATTAAACCCTGAATACGGATGTACAATGTAACATGTTAGAAAAGGTGAACTTATCCTTTAATATTATGGAGACAGAAACATGGCTAGATAAAAATGCAGGACCCATTCTAGAAGGAACAGTACCAAGTAACTACTCTGTATTTATCTGCCCAAGACAAGACACCAAGGGTGGGAGAGTTGCAATCCTTTTTTAAATCCAAACAGAATCTTAGACTTCGCTTCAGTATCCCATTTGAGGCCACGTACACACGATCAGACCAAACCGATGAGGCTGGTCCGACGGACCGTTTTCATTGGACCACCGCTGAAGTGGTCTGATGTGCGTACACACCATCAGTCCAAAATCCCATCGGGCCAGAACGCGGTGAGGTAGAACACAACGACGTGCTGAAAAAATTAAGTTCAATGCTTCCGAGCATGCGTCGACTTGATTCTGAGCATGCGTGGGTTTTTGGTCCGATGCTTTTGTGTACTAACCATCGTTTTGGTCTGACGGACAGGTGTCCATCGGACAGATTTTAAAGCAAGTTTTAAAACTTTGGTCCAAAGGACAACGGTCCGATGGGCCGTACACACGATCAATTTGGTCCAATGAAACTGGTCTTCAGGCCAGTTTCATCGGACCGGTCTGATCGTGTGTACGCGGCCCTACTCATTTAATTGTGTAGATGTGCAACTATCTGGGGAAATGAGCTTTAAAACGTTTACTCATTTACAAGCTTTTTTTTTCCAGGAAATAACTAGCAGTATGACTACACTGGCTGTACCGCAGGTTACTCACCCTTGGAGATTTCAATACCTGTGTTGATGAGAAGCAAGTTTGACAAGAACATATGATGTCAGCACTAGGATCCACTCAAGAAATATTATCTGTCACTCACAAAAGGTCATACGCTTCCACCTTGTTTTTCATTTGGGTCTCAAAATAACGAATCTAACTACAAAATCACTTGTATGGTCAGATCAGCACTTGTACGTTTTAGTTCTGCTCTTCTGTCTCACACTAACCGAAAAGAGGAACTTGTAAGTTATAGTTCTTTAAAACAGCTGACTTTAGTCTAACCTTTGGACTTTTACTTGAGGGGATCCTGGACCGAAAACAGGCCTTACTTATACAACAAGAACATCTGCTTTTGACATTATTGTTCTAGTCAAGATCAAGCCTCACCTTCCACACTGACATACAGGTTGGTACAGTCAGGTAAAAGTAACAGAAGGGACATTCACTGGAGAAGCAATGGGGAGAAACAAATGGGCCAAAAAAAAGTCCCTACATCAACATCTCAAGGATCATCAGACTGTTATTGCGCAAAAAACAACAACAACAAAAACCAACAGGCTATCATCTATTACATGAAATTGCAACAGCAAGTAACAGACCTGCTCAACTCTTCAACACTGTGGATAAATTGTGCAACCCAGATGGCTTAAAGACAAGTCTAAACCTCTCTCAGGATAGATGGAATTAACAACACAATGGTGTCACCTGATCAGTAGACGTACTGGGACCAACATTAGTCTTGTTCACATGGGCATACATAAGCATACACCTATGTGAGGGCCATGTTAGGATGCATCAATGTTTCGTGCATCTACATGCAGCCAGCCCTTTCATGTCAGTTGAGACATAGCAACTTCACAAACACACTGTCGGTGTTCAGGGACCTGCACACATCTGCATCCACATAGATGTCAAATAGGGAGCCGTGGCTGTTAACCTGCAGCCGCTAGATTCCAATCAACATGAATGGGACTGCCTGCATTTGGATACAAGTAACACCTGTGCATCCCATGCAGGTAAAACACAGCGCTTACATGGGTGTACGTTTAAAGGGGTTGTAAAGGTTTGTTTTTTATTTTCTAAATCTATTCCTTTAAGCTAGTGCATTGTTGGTTCACTTATCTTTTCCTTCAATTTCCCTTCTAAATGTTTTTTCTTTGTCCGAATTTCTCGCTTTCTCTGTTTCTCCTCAGTAAGCTTGACCCCATCATCCACGGGGGTTAGTCAGCCAAAACAGCTTACTGAGTAGGAACAGGAAGTGAAAAAAAATGTTTTAGTCTCGTAAACACCGAATCTCAAAAACAGGCCCGGGGCTAAAGTGGTTAAAGTTATTCTATACACTGGTAAAATTATGCATGCTTTTCTGTTGCTTACACCAAAACACTCATTGATTTCAGTTATTTGCTGTAAAAAACGTTATTTGCTATTCATTTTAACACATTTACCTGTAGAGAAGTGTATTTCTTGTGATGTTTTTGCAACAACGTTTTCATCTTGATTTGATGTTGATAAGACAGAAGCCATAGAAACTTCATTTGTAGCTGTTCCTTTAAAAAGAACAATCAATTTGGTGACATTGCATTAAGTTGGTGGGATAGAAATACAGAAACTGTCATTGTCAACTGACTTTAGATTTGCAAGCTGTAAGCTTTTCTTTAATACTTAGCAAGTCATTGGCCTAGAGCAACAATGAAGGTCTGGTGTCCCCAATCTACTGTGTTTGGTTTGCTCATTTCTCTGTTCTGGCTCAGTGATTAACTGACTGTGGGGGAAAAAAAATATATAATACCTCCACCACAGCTCCAGAACAGTCAGAAAGGGCATTTATCATCTTGTTATCCAGTCAGGTTTCTTTTATTATTAAATGCATATGTCTTTTCAAAATGATTTCTTGAGCATGTTCCACGACCATTTATTTATAGGTCCTTCAGTTTATAGTCCATATAAAAAGATTATAGGAATGTGATTGGTTGTGTAACCATAAAATGTCCATTCACAAATGGAAGCGTCCACAAGGGAATTAGAAGCAAAATCCAGCAGGACGTACAGAGTATAAAAGAGAAGAGAGGAACCTCTAAGTGTAGCAATATGGTTACATTTAATGAAGGTACAACATTTAGCAACTCACATGGTTGATGATTAAATCAGGCACATCTAAGTATGCAGGCATCCGGGGTAAATAAATGTAACCATATTGCTTCACTTAGAGGCGCTCTCTTCTCTTTAAACCCAGTTGTGACATGACACTACTTGTATATAAAAACATCACTTTTACAGCCCTCAAAATTTCCACTCGCCTACTAGCATTTGGCGAGTGGATTTAAGCTGGGGGCGAGTGATGACAGGGCTGCATGACCAATCTCCCTCCAATCTGTGCCTACACTTAGAGTCCTGATGAGATTGGCGGCCGAAGAGGAAAGATGCATGCTCGGTAAAAGTAGTCTGGTGAGCTGCGCACAGGCAGAGCAGTACACAGGTGCTCTCCTTACAATTCTCATTAAACAGTATGACCTCTCTGAGCCTGCCCCCTCCCACCGGAGCCCGACCAATGTAGCTGGAGAGGGGGGGCGTGGCCTGGAGCAGCATGTGAGCAGACGTCTTTCCTAGCAGCTCCGAGATCCCTTGAAACAATCCTAAGCCATCCTGCTCTTCTGCCCCAATAACTCTGCTACTAACCTTGCAGTTCCCTCAGGGAACCCCCTGGGATACTTTTTGGTGCGGTCCGGTGGATGGGAAGACGGAAGAAGCAGCCCGCGGTCAGGATGAATGTTACCACACGCTCCGGCCATGATGGCCGCCGCAACACCGCGCCGCTCTCCTCTATGGCATCCACGCCAGAGCTCTTCGACGATGACCGTGGGTCCTCTCCCCAACCCTCCCCTGGGACCTCCGCTGCCCGGGCGCTGCCCGCTCCTGCGTCACCCACTGAGGACGGCCTGGAGGAAGGCCCGGAACCGGAGCCCACGCTGCTGGAGGTCCTCAACCTCATGAAGGTAAATCACTCTGACACGATGGGGAAAATGGATGAGCTCAAACTGGACATTACTATAATGCGCCAGGACATGCATAAAATGCGGGACCGGGTCGCAGAAACTGAACGCCGCATTAGCGATTTGGAGGACACGGTAGGCCCAGCCATCCCCACCCTAAAGGCCCAGGGCACTAGAATCCGCTCTTTAGAGGACAAAATGGACGATTTGGAGAACCGTTTGCGCAGGAATAACTTGCGCTTAGTGGGCCTTCCCGAACGGGTTGAGGGTCCCGACCCGGTTGCCTTCCTGGAGAGCTGGTTTGCCCAGGAATTTGGTGAGAACTGCCTATCCCCCTGCTTTGTTATTGAGAGGGCCCACAGAGTGCCGGGCAGACCGCTGCCTGCGGGGGGCCCCCTCGCACC
Source organism: Rana kukunoris (assembly GCA_029574335.1). Classification (NCBI taxonomy): domain Eukaryota; kingdom Metazoa; phylum Chordata; class Amphibia; order Anura; family Ranidae; genus Rana; species Rana kukunoris. The sequence continues at coordinate 263,780,588 of CM056049.1, forward strand.
ATGATAATGCGTCTCCTCAACTATAGGGACCGGGACGCTATCCTGCGGGCTGCCCGTATTAAGGGGAGCCTGAAAATCAATAATGCCTCGGTGTCTCTCTTCCCTGACTACTCCCCTGCTGTCCGCGCCTCGAGGGCCAAGTACCAGCACGTCAAACAGAAGCTGAGGGAGAAGACCATCCAATACTCCATGCTGTTTCCTGCGACGCTGAGAGTAGTGCACCAGAGCCAGGTGCACTTTTTCCAAACCCCTGCCAACGCGTTATCCTGGTTTGAATCTCTACACCAGCCTGGCCGTGGATCTGATCGAGCTCCTGACACCTGATTTTTCTTTTTTTTTTGCTCCTGTTTTTCTCATTTGTCTCTTCATTTCTGGGACTTCTGCTTGATGTTTTCCTGTCCCACCGGAGTGTGCCCGGGGCAGAAGGCTCCAGTCGTTCACTGGAGATAGGGGGTCATGAATCCCTGTTGACTGACTGAGCTGCTAGTACATATTTAAAAACTGTTCTTTTTTGCACCTGTTTTCAGCTGTTTGGTCACTGACTGTTCCATCTTAGATTGCTGCCTTGCCTGCGACGGGCCATGTTCCTAGCATCTAATTGTAGTTCGGGGTCAAAGCCAGCCCCTTGTTCTTGGGGCCTGGCAGGGGTTAAGTGTGGTAGGCCGTTGCCTACTCTGAATTTTTTGTTGTGTAACCTTATTTTTTCCTTTTGTTTGCATTATCGATGTTATGCTGTATGTTGTGGTGTGTGTGTGTGGTATGCATGTGTGCGAATGTGTTTGGCCTTCTCTCTGCCCCCACCTGTGTATCTGAAGGTAATCTGCTGTGCCTTAATTTTGCAACTGTCGTATTATGTCGATGATTAGATGTATCTCCTGGAATGTCAGGGGTCTAAACTCAAGATTTAAAAGAGCTCTGCTGTTTGATTTTCTTAAGGTGCATAAACCTCAATTACTATGTTTGCAAGAAACGCACCTTTTGGGATCAAAGGTGATGGCACTTAAGAAGTGCTGGGTCATGCATGGGTACCATTCCACCTATTCTAACTATGCACGGGGGGTATCCATATTGGTGCGGAAGGGCCTCCCATTCTCTTGTGAGAGGGTGATATCGGACCCCAAGGGTCGGTATGTATTTCTCCACTGCACAGTACACGCCACGCCGCTGCTGTTAGTGGTGGTGTACGTTCCTCCCCCTGTCACAGCGGACGTCTTCACGGACTTAAGTGTACAGTTTGCCACCCTCCCAAAGCTGGCCTCTCTTATAGTGGGGGACTTCAACTCGGTGCTTGACCCTGTTCGGACCGCTTGAGGCCCACCCAATATGAATCGAAGTTATTTAATCAGTGGTGTGCCTCCTTTGGATATGTAGATCTCTGGAGGCTCGGCCGTCCCGAGACTCGGGAGTATACGTGCCAATCAAGGACGTACCGTACCCTCTCCAGGTTAGACTACGCTTTGGGGACCCCCGATTTGATCCCCAATGTGCGGTCGGTTTCCCACCTGTCTCAGACGCTATCAGACCACTCTGCCATCTCTATAGACCTGGTGCTGGGACACAGGCCCTCCTTTCGGGTGTGGCGGCTCAGTCCAATCTGGGTCTCCACTCCTGAGTTTCAGGAGCGGTTCAGCAAGATATGTCCCACTATTGGGGGGACAATGCTGGTTCGGCCTCCTTTGGCCCCGTGTGGGATGCCTTTAAGGCGTCAGTACGGGGCTCATACATCTCCAACATTGCCCGACATAAGAAGTCCTCCCGGGCTGCCCTTTTGGCCTTGGAATCCTCCCTGGAAACGCCAGGGCCCAATACTCTGCGCATCCCACCCCGGACTCACGTTCTGTTCTGGTGGGGGCGCATAGGGCTCTGGACCTTCACAGGGTGGAGGTGACGAACAAACAGCAGTTATATCTATCTGCCAGGTTGATGGAATATAGTGGTAAGAATGGTAAGTTGTTGGCATACCTCTCCCGCACGGAGTACGTGGATCGGACGATCCCTCGTATCCGACTGCTGGACGGATCTGCTACATCGGACCCCTTGGTCATAAATCGAACCTTTCAGGCTTTCTATGAAAACCTCTATACAGCTCCGCCCCCTCCGGACGAGGTGGAAACATTGGGTTTCCTGGAATCACTCCAATTCCCTGTTCTGGAAGCGTCGCATAATGCGACCTTGGACAAAGCCCTTACGGTAGAAGAGGTCACTGAGGCCATTTATTCACTCCCTCCCAACAAGGCCCCTGGGCTGGACAGCTTACCCGCGGAGTGGTACAAAAACTATGCGGCGGAACTAGCACAGAAGCTGCACTCCCTGTTTGGGCAGGCACTGCAGGAAGGCGAGCTTCCCCCCTCCATGTGCGAGGCCCTGATAGTGGTGCTCCCCAAACCCGATAAGGATAAACTGCTGTGTGGGTCGTACCGACCCATATCCCTGCTAAATAGCGACGTAAAGGTGCTTGCAAAAGTTTTAGCTATTAGACTTCAGGGGGTTATTCTCCGCCTTATTCACAGAGATCAGGCGGGATTCATGCCGGGAAAGAGTACGTACGATAACATCCGACGGCTCTACTTACACATACACAGGGCGGCAGCGGTGAATAGGGGGGGTTTGGTGCTATCTTTGGATGTGCTGAAGGCCTTTGACACTGTCAACTGGTCCTTTTTGTGGGAGACCATGCACCGCATGGGTATTAGCGCCCAGTTTATTCGGTGGGTCCACCTGCTATACACTAACCCAACAGCCAGAGTATGCACTAATAGAGATGTCTCGGCTGTCTTTACTTTGCAGAGGGGCACCAGGCAGGGCTGCCCGCTCTCGCCACTCCTGTTCGCCCTGGCCATTGAGCCTTTGGCTCTGGCGGTGCGGCAGACGGCGGGGGTAGGGGGCATCTGCTATGGTTCCCTCTCTGAAAAGATCTCTCTATATGCTGATGATGCCCTGATTTACCTTGATGGCACTGAGCGGTCTTTTGTCTCATTGATGGCCGTGGTGGAGGAATTTGGAAGGGTCTCCGGGTTGAGGGTGGGTTGGGAGAAGTCGGTGGCATTCCCTATAGGCCCAGAGCAGGACTACTCCTACCTCTCTGGGTCTAAACTATCCATCCAACCTACCTTCAAATACTTGGGGATACACGTTAGTGCAGACTTGTCTTCGTATGAGGCCCTAAATGTTGCCCCAATTGTGTCCCATATGGAGACAAGACTTAAGACCTGGGCCTTCTCTACCGCTTAATCTTATAGGCCGGGTTAATGTTTTCAAAATGATATACCTACCCAAGTTTCTGTATGTGTCCGGGCATCCCCTATTTTTCTGTTGAAAAAACTCTTTAAGAAAATGAATTCGCTCCTGTTCACTTTTCTTTGGCAGGGGTCGTGTCCACGCATTGCTAGGGCCTCTCTCCAGGCCCCCAAGCTGGATGGAGGCTTGGCGTGTCCTAACCTGAGACAGTACTTTATAGCGTCACAACTTACATATGTTTATGACTGGTTCCTGGAGGCCTCCCCGTCCTGCTCCACCGCTCTTTTGTCTGCCTTCGTGGGGTCCAGGGACTCGCTGGTCGATGACCTACTTAGGTCTAGGGCCGGGCGATGCTCCCGGGACTCCCCGATGGAGGTTAGCTGGCTGGCCTGGCATGAGGGTAACGGGATACTTGCAGAGTTGGGTGGGTGTCCCCTAGAGCTCCCCTATGGCACAATCTTAACCTCCTGAACTCCTGGGCCACCCGGATTCGGGTGGTGGACACAAAATGGGGTCTCACGTATATCACACATTTTTGCGGGAGGCGAGTTTGTTTCATTCGATGTACTGAGGGCGCGCAGTGGGGTGCCAGCTAACTCCCTGTTCAGATACATGTCACTCCGTCATGCAATACGGACACAATTTGAGGGTCTGTCCCAGGAGCTCAGCGAATCGCCTCTTGAGGCGCTCATGTCATACACCGATCTGGGGAAGCTGGTCACAACGTTTTACTCACGTCTCCAATCGGCGGGGGTTAAACCCTTGTGACAGCTCAGCGGAAATGGGAGGTGGATATTCCGGGGCTGTCCGAGGAAGGGTGGGAGGAGGCCTCGGAGGTCTGCTTCCTTGACCTTATTGGGACCAACGATCAATATGTTCAGTTTAAGTTTATCCACCAGTTGCACTATACTCCCGCCAGGTTGGCCCGAATGGGTCTGATTTCTGTTGCTAACTGCCCTAGGTGCGGCTCCACTGAGGCCGATTGCATACATATGTTCTGGTCATGCCCTACTGTACTGTCATATTGGATGGACTTGTTTTCTTTTTTTAAGGACAACCTACATTTTCCTTTACCTTTCACCCCGGAGGTTGGACTACTTGGGGTGCTCAATGATTTTGTTTCCAAGGCTCATGCTCGGACTCTGGTGCGCATAATCCTTTTCTATGCCAGGAAACTGTTATTACTAAATTGGAAGAGTGCTTCCTCCCCCACTGTTCAAATGTTATATCGTATGGTGAACAAGGTCCTACCCATATTCAAATGTGTATACAAAAGCAGGGCCTGCCCCAAAAAGTTTTACAAAATCTGGCAACCCTGGCTGGATATTGAAGAATCCTTCTGGAAGGATGCCCCACTCTCTCAGCCTTGAGGGGCCGTGTATGGGGGGATTACGTGAGGGTGTAGTGAACCGTAGAGTGTTTGGAGGGTAGCGAGGGTGGGCACAGGTAACATCTGGGGCGGAGGTGAGGGCCAGGAGGGATGTGTGTGTGTGAGTGGCTATGGATGGTGTATGTGTGGGATGTGATGGATTTTGTTTCTAATGCACGGTCTATCCAATTGGCATAAATGTTATGTGTTTCATTTCCTACCGGTGTTGTAAAGACACATGTGCCATGTGGAAATTGTACTGATTGAAAATCAATAAACAAAGTTTTAAAAAAAAAAAAATGTAGCTGGAGAGCAGAAAGTAATGAGTGAGGTGGATGATTGCGAAAATTACCACTCAGGTGCAGCGCTCACTGAAAGTTGCCCTGACATGAGAGCGGGAGCCTTCCAGTTTGTGCAGTTTTCTTCTCTTTGTGCTCTAAGTAAGTGTCCAACAGTTCAGCCTGAGCACTGTGAACAGACTGGTCTCAATGTGTGCTGTGCGGTGTCAGTGTGCGCTGTGCTATGGTGTCAATGGCTGTGCAGTTGTGTGGATCTCAGCGCTGGATTGTACTCCCTCCCGCTGTGCTGCAGCTCCTCTCCTCACTGCCAGCCTGAATAAAAGGGGGACATGCAAGCATGGAGCCGCACACACAGGCTCCTGATGATGAGATGAATGGGCGAGAGAGAGAGAGGATGGATGGGAGTTGCAGAGGAGACAGCAATAGAATGGGGAAGAGACCCAGTTCTAGTGCCATGCCCCTCTGGTCTGCCCCCAGTGCCCTGTCCCTCTGGTCTGCCCCCAGTGCCCTGTCCCATTTTGTTAAAGTTGTTGTTGGTAATATTTAATTTTGTAACTTAATTCTGCATAAAACATTGTCATTCCATGAGATAATCTATAAGGGCGTGTTTACAGGTGCAATTAGGCGCAGGGCAGTGTATGAATTAGGTGGGGCAACTAGTGGCGAGTAACTCTTGAGGCCTGGCTAGTAGCTCAGGACTTGAAATTTTGAGCCCTGACTTTTATATCAAATCAAAATGTATTGAAAATTTTTGCTTGTCTTGCAAAATGCTCTTAACCACGTCCCTACCGCCGTAGGTGTTTTTACGGCCACACTTTAAAGATGGATATCTCGGTAACAGCAGCAGCTGCTGCCACAACCGGGGTATCCATCTTAAGTACAAGCGATCCTGTAAAAGATAACGGCAGTCTCCGCGGCGGATTCGCCGCAAGATCGCCGTTATCGGCGGCGAGAGAGGGCCCCCCCCCTCCCGCCACTCTCCCGCGCCCTCCGCCGCTTACCGGAGCCGTCGGTAGCTCGTCTGCTCAGTGGGGATGCGAAAAATTTCCCTCGCCCATCCGCATACCTCTGCTGGGCGGAAGTGACGTCAAAACGTCAGTCCCGCCCAGCGTCTTAAAGAAACATTTTTTTTTCTGTAATTTGAAAAAATGAAATTTATCTTTTTATTTCCTTTTAAGTCTAAATATGAGATCTGAGGTCTTTTTGACCCCAGATCTCATATTCAAGAGGACCTGCCATGCTTTTTTCTATTACAAGGGATGTTTACATTTCCTTGTAATAGGAATAAAAGTGATAATATTTTTTTTTATTTCAGTGTAAAAAATTATAAACTAAATAAAAATAAATAAGAAAACAAAACATTTTTTTTTTTAAGTGCCCCGTCCCGACGAGCTTGTGCGCAGAAGCGAACGCATACGTGAGTAGCGCCTGCATATGAAAACGGTGTCCAAACCACACAAGTGAGGTATCGCCGCGATCGTTAGAGCAAGAGTAATAATTCTAACCCTAGACCTCCTCTGTATCTCAAAAAATGCAACCTGTAGAATTTTTTAAACGTCGCCTATCGAGATTTTAAAGGGTAAAAGTTTGATGCCATGCCATGAGCGGGCGCAATTTGTTTTTTTTATTTAATTATCTTTATTTCGTTATCTTTCATATTTAAAAAACAGATTACATACATAATTTTCTTTTCAAAACATTTCACATTCCCCGCATAACATAATCCTTGACTTTACCCCTATTAATTGGTTGTTTTCCCCTTCTCTCCCTACCCCCCCCCCTCCTACTAACCGCCCTTGATTTCCAGTTTGCTCCACAACATTTCATACCGGATATCCTATCTCAAGTAACCACGGTTTCCATATTTTATCGAATTCCTTGATATTTCCTCTTTTGATATAAACTGTTTTCTCTTTCCATATTGTTTCGGGCGCAATTTGTAAGCGTGACATGTTGGGTATCATTTTACTCGGCGTAACATTATCTTTCACAGTAAATAAAAAAACTTGGCCAAATTTATTGCTGTCTTATTTTTTAATTCAAAAAAGTGATTTTTTTCCAAAAAAAGTGCGGTTGTAGGACCGCTGCGCAAATATGGTGTGACAAAAAGTATTGCAATGATCGCCATTTTATTCTCTAGGGTGTTCGAAAAAATATATATAATGTTTGGGGGTTTTAAGTAATTTTCTAGCAAAGAAAAAGGTTTTAGTCTTGTAAACACCAAATCTGAAAAACACCCACGGTAGACAAGTGGGTAAACCAAGTTACTCTCAAATCAAGGTTTTACTGTATTAGAAAGTAACAATGTATTGGAAAGTAACAATAAATTAGAAAGTAACAATGTATCAGAAAGTAACAATGTACATTCAGTAAATACATTAAATTGGTAATGATAATGAAAGAGATAGTAAAACCACAACTGACATTTTCACCGAAACTTCTAAAAGAATAATCTATATTGAGACGTGGCTCTTTGAGCATTAAATACCTGTAGATATATGTGTTTCCTCAGCCTCTGATGTTCCGACAACATTTCCTTGGAATGCCATTGTAACGAGAGAGGAAGTAGATATGGTTGTGCCGGCTGTTGTCTGATCTGCTAATAACAGAAAAACAAATTATTCCTGATGTTATTAGTAGATTAATTAATGGAAAGATTGGGGACAGGGCATGGTTTAGAGGGATAAAGAATACCTTTAGCCCATTGTAGGTAGGTCCTATTGAGATGCTTATAGATCTTTTATAATCCTTTGTTTATAGTGAAATCTAATCTCTTCTGTGGCTTGCCCTATATTGTCTATGGTTGTTGTATCCTCTTTTTCAATGATTTTGGATTAATGTTCTTAAAAAGACACTACAGTTAACTAGAGTAAGGCATACATCAAACTATTTCTGCTATGCTATAACTATCTCCTTTTTACATGATAACTAAACCTAAGAACAAAAATGCAATGTATTGCAGCTTACAGTTCTTAGATGCAATGACTGCATTTGTGTTCTTTATTTTTTAAGCTAAGGACATGTAGGCATTTGCAGCAAGTCCAGAAAATACCCGTTGATCTTGCCACTTCCTGTGTGGTGTACTGTAGAATATCTTCATTCCTAGCTAGCTTCTGTAAACTACCATTTTCCTTGCCCGCTTGAGATAGAGATGAAGAGACATGAGTAGCCTAGGGTGGCAACCATAGCTCCCTCCATAGATACAGTGGAGGATATAGCCACTCACAAACAGGAAGTGTGTACTTTTCCAGTTAATCTTGAACAGGTGGCAACTCTAGATGGACCTGATGTCCACCGGGACCCGGCGATCATTCAACAGGGGCAGAACAATGATCTGCATTTGTAAGCAAGGCAGAACGCTGTTCTGTTAGTAGGGAAGACAACGATCCTGTGTTTCTGCTAAGCAGGAACACAAATCTCCATCTTCCCTCAGTTAAAGCACCTCCCCAACAGTTAGCAACAGTTAGCAAATACCCCCTAGGGACACATTAAACCCTTTTATCACCCCGGATGTTAACCCCTTCCCTGCCAGTGTCATTAATACAGTCATGATAGTGCATATCTTTTAGCGCTGATCACTGTATTGGTGTCACTGGTCCCCAAAAAATTATCAAAATTGTCACTTAGTGTCCAATTTGTCTACTGCAAGGTCGCAGTACGGCTAGAAGTCACTGATTGCCACCATTACTAATAATAAATAAAAATATCCCATAGTTTGTAGACACTACGGCCCAGATTCATAGAGCAATTACGCCTGTCTAACTGGTGTTAGACAGGAGTAATTTCAAATTTTGCGCGCCGTATCACTAGTTTGAATCCTCAAACCATGATACGGCGGCTTCGGGCTTCGATCCGAGAGGCTTACGTCTTCGTAAGCCTTCGGATCTACGCTGCGATATTTTTGCGGCCGCTGGGAGGAATTCGCGTCGTTTTCATGCGTCGGGGTATGCAAATTAGTTTTTAAGGCGATCCACGAAGGTACGAGTGTCCCTCGCAATCGCCTACGTCATTTTTTGGCTACGTAATGTTAGAGGAGCTTTTTGCTGGTCTAACAGTGCGTAACCCATGTAAAGTATGGCCGTCGTTCCCGCGTCGATTTGAAAATATTTTTTTTTTTTAACGTAACTCGTTCGGGAATAGGAATGTACGTAAACTACGCTACTACGACGTAACAACGTGATTTCGTGCAATGCACGGCGGGAAATTTGCGAACGGAGCATGCGCAGTTCGATCTCCGCGGGAACACGCCTATTTTAAATGCTTCACGCCCCCTACTCGCGCAGATGGATTGCGACGGGAGAAATACACTACACCGCCGTCGTTTACTGGACAAAATCTACCTGGATTCCACGTAGAGCCAGGTAAAATACGGCGGCGTAGTGTATTTTTGATACGCTACGAGAATCTAATTCTTTCTGAATCTGGGCCTACAACTTTTGTGCAAAACAATGAATATATGCTTATTGTTTTTTGTTTTGTTTTTGCCAACAACATATAACAGAATACACTTTGGCCTAAATTACTGAATCAAATAAATGTGATATTTAAAAAAAAAAAAATTGAGTGAAAAAAGAACATACAATTTATTTGGGTATACATTGCATTGCAAATGCAGCACATAGGACCCACACAGAAATGTTCCACATTTTGTCATGTTACAACCAAAAGCGTAAATGTATTTTATTGGGATTTTATGTGATAGACCAACACATAGTGCCACATAATTGTGAAGTGGAAGGAAAATGATAAATTCATTTCTATTTTTTCTACAAATAAATATCTGAAAAGTGAGGCATGCATTTATATTCAGCCCCCTTAACTTTGATACCCTTTACTAAAATCTAGTGGAACCAATTGCCTTCAGAAGTCACCTAATTTGTAAATAGAGTCCACCTGTGTGTAATTTAATCTCACTATAAATACAGCTGTTCTGTGAAGCCCTTAGGCCTTGTACACACGAGTAAATCTGTCTGATTCGATCGTGTGTACGGGCAAACAGACGGATTTGGCCACTCGACAGATTTCAAAGCATGCTTTAAAATCTGTCGGCTGGGAACCCGTCCGCCCGACATGTCTGCTGGTTAGTATGCTAACCAGCAGACATGTCTTCTCGCACACGCGCCGAATGATTTTGACGCATGCGCGGAAGTGTTTTACTTCCTGGTGCGGTGACGTGGCGGCGTCTACGTCCCGCCACCGACACGTCAGCGCGCTGTCTGCTTGCGGGGATTTTGGTTTGCTCATGTGTACACGTGAGCAAACCAAAATCCAAGCAGACAGATCTGTTCAAATCGGTCGGTCCGACCGATTTGAACAGATAGATTGCCTCGTGTGTACGAGGCCTTAGAGATTTGTTAGAGAACCTTAGTGAACAAACAGCATCACGAAGGCCAAGAAACACACCAGACAGGTCAAAGATAAAGTTGTGGAGAAGTTTAAAGCAGGATTAGGCTTTTAAAAAAAATATCTTAAGCTTTGAACATCTCACAGAGCACTGTTCAATCTATCATCCGAAAATGGAAAGAGTATGGCACAACTGCAAACCTACCAAGATATAGACGTCCACCTAAAGTGACAGGCCGGACAAGGAGAACATTAATCAGAGAAGCAGCCAAAAGACACACTCTGAAGAAGCTGCAGAGATCTAAGCTCATGTGTACACGTGAGCAAACCAAAATCCAAGCAGACAGATCTGTTCAAATCGGTCGGTCCGACCGATTTGAACAGATAGATTGCCTCGTGTGTACGAGGCCTTAGAGATTTGTTAGAGAACCTCAGTGAACAAACAGCATCGTGAAGGCCAAGAAACACACCAGACAGGTCAAAGATAAAGTTGTGGAGAAGTTTAAAGCAGGATTAGGCTTTAAAAAAAATATCTTAAGCTTTGAACATCTCACAGAGCACTGTTCAATCTATCATCCGAAAATGGAAAGAGTATGGCACAACTGCAAACCTACCAAGATATAGACGTCCACCTAAAGTGACAGGCCGGACAAGGAGAACATTAATCAGAGAAGCAGCCAAAAGACACACTCTGAAGAAGCTGCAGAGATCTAAGCTCAGATGGGAGAATCTATTCACAGAACAACTATTAGTTGTACACTCCACAAATCTGGCCTTTAAGGAAGAGTGGCAAGTAAAAAACCTGTGTGAAGTTGGCACCCCATGTTTGTAAAATCTGAATAAAAATATACCATTCGTTTGTGCCGCGTTTGTGCTGATTTGTGCCGCTAAAACGAGAGTTTGTGCCGGTTTGGTTTCTGAGATATTAAACATTCAATTTAATGCAAGCCCCGCCCACTTTGCACCCCATGTTGCTGAAATTTAAAAAAAACGGCGCCATTCGTTTGTGCCGCGTTTGTGCTGGTTTGTGCCGCTAAAAAGAACGTTTGTGTCGCTTTGGTTCCGGAGATATTGTGCGTTATATTTTCTGTAACCCCGCCCACTTTGCACCCCGTGTTGCTGAATAAAAAAAACGCGCCATTCGTTTGTGCCGTGTTTCTGCTGGTTTGTGCCGCAAAAATAAACGTTTGTCCGCTTTAGTTCCGGAGATATTGCGCAGATATTGTCCCTTACTTGTTTGGAGAGTTCCTTGGTCTTCATGGCAGTGTTTGGTTAGTGGTGCCTCTTGCTCAGGTGTTGCAGACTCTGGGGCCTTTCAAAAAAGGTGTGTACAGTATATGTAATGACAGGTCATGTGACACTTAGATTGCACACAGGTGGACATCATTTCATGAACTATGTGACCTCTGAAGGTAATTGATGGCACCAGAGCTTTTTATGGGCTTTCTAACAAAGAGGGTGATTTGCATGTGCCAATTTTCTGTTTCTAAACAATAGTTTTATTTATATATTTTTCTCATTTCACTTCACCAACTTAGACCATTGTGTTCTGATCCATCACATAGAATTTAGATTAACAAAACATTGAGATAAAGGCTGTAATGTAACAAAATACGAAAAAAGTCAGGGGGGGGGGGGTTTAATACTTTTGCAAGGCGCTGTGTATAACAGAATATGAAAATGTTAAGGTGAACTTTTTCTTTTATAGATTTTTTCATTATACAATTCCATAGTTCCTTGAACAGTTCTGTTGTCTTCGGAAATTCTTCTGTCTTTCTTTAATTTTTGTTTATTAACAAAGATTCACAATTTGGAATCTTATATTGTTCTTGTTGGTACTTCTATACATAAAAGTGTAGCGCTAAAATTATGTGGAAATTAAATATATCATACAATAAAGTATCATATGAGCTATAAAGAGTGAAAATTCAAAAGTACATATATTATGCCCCATACACACGATCACTTTTTGTGATGAAAAAAAATGTAATTTTCCTTCATGAAAAAAAAACGACATTTTTCAAACTTCATTTTCAAAAATAAAGTTGCGTACACACCATCATTTTTGGAAAATGATGAACAAAGTGATGGCACTCTAAAGAGGAAGTTCTATTTGCCTTGAGGCTGCTTTTAGCTGGTTACTTGTTAGTAAAAGACGATTCCTGCTTTTTTGTCTGTTACAGCGTGATGAATGTGCTTACTCCATTATGAATGGTAGTTTTACCTCCCGACTCCTAACTTGCTTCTGGGTATGTGCGGGTTTAAAACTTCATTTTTTACGTAGTTTTGTCCACACACGATCATTTTTTATGACACAAAAAATGACATTTTGAAAAATGACATAAAAAATTCGAGCATGTTCGAATTTTTTTTTGGTCATTTTTCAGAAGACATAAAATGACATTTTGGCCACACACGATCATTTTAAATGACATTTTAAAAAATGTCATTTTTTTCCATCACAAAAAGTGATCGTGTGTACGGGGCATTAGAGTGTGGCATTGAAGCCCAAAAACAGTTCATAGAAATGTGAAATAACTAAAAAGTGTCTCAATCTGAGTGTCCAAATAAAAGTGACAACAATGGAAGTAGTGTTGATAGCAGATCCACCACCAAAGGTAATTGAGGGGGCTTACCGGAAAGAGTGGACTCAACTAAGCAATAAACTTAATGAGTCACTGAGGCATATATATGATGACAACCAGGCAGTAGACCTCCTAATGATAAGAAGTAAACGAAATCTCAAAGTAGATCAACTCTTCATATGATGAATGAGATCCAAAAGAGAGTATATGGTACCAGGGCCAGCATACAGGGAACGTAGGCTCTTTACATAAGATCCGAAGAGCTCAATGTGCAGCTCTTTACAGGCTTCTCATTACTGAATTATTTAAATTCAGCAAAATGGGGTGCAAAGAGGGCGGGGTTACAGCAAATGTAACGCGCAATATCTCCGGAACCAAAGCAGCACAAACGTTCTTTTTAGCGGTACAAACCAGCACAAACGCGGCACAGACGAATGGCGCCGTTTTTTTAAAATTTCAGCAACATGGGGTGCAAAGTGGGCGGGGTTACAGCAAATATAACGCGCAATATCTCCGGAAATAAAGCGGCACAAACGCTTTTTTTAGCGGCACAAACCAGCACAAACGCGGCACAAACGAATGGCGCTTTTTTTTAAAAATTCAGCAAAATGGGGTGCAAAGTGGGCGGGGTTACAGCAAATGTAATGCGCAATATCTCCGGAACCAAAGCGGCACAAACGTTCTTTTTAGCGGCACAAACCAGCACAAACGCAGCACAAACGAATGGCGCCGTTTTTCTTAAATTTCAGCAACATGGGGTTACAGCAAATATAACGCGCAATATCTCCGGAACCAAAGCGGCACAAACCAGCACAAACGCAGCACAAACGAATGGTGCGGTTTTTTTTTATTCAGCAACATGGGGTGCAAAGTGGGCGGGGTTAAAGAAAATATAACGCACAATATCTCCGGAACCAAAGCGGCACAAACGTTCTTTTTAGCGGCACAAACCAGCACAAACGCGGCACAAATGAATGCCGCCGTTTTTTTTTAAATTTCAGCAACATGGGGTTACAGCAAATGTAACGTGCAATATCTCCAGAACCAAAGCGGCACAAACGTTCTTTTTAGCGGCACAAACGTGGCACAAACTAATGGCGCTTTTTTTTAAAATTCAGCAAAATGGGGTGCAAAGTGGGCGGGGTTACAGCAAATATAATGCGCAATATCTCCGGAACCAAAGCGGCACAAACGTTCTTTTTAGCGGCACAAACCAGCACAAACGTGGCACAAACTAATGGCGCTTTTTTTTAAAAAAAAATCAGCAAAAATGGGGTGCAAAGTGGGCGGGGTTACAGCAAATATAAATGCGCAATATCTCCGGAACCAAAGCGGCCACAAAACGTTCTTTTTTAGCGGCACAAACCACAGCACAAACGCAGCACAACGAATGGCGCCGTTTTTTCTTAAATTTCAGCAACATGGGGTTACAGCAAATATAACGCGCAATATCTCCGGAACCAAAGCGGCACAAACCAGCACAACGCAGCACAAACGAATGGTGCGGTTTTTTTTTTTTTATTCAGCAACATGGGGTGCAAAGTGGGCGGGGTTACAGAAAATATATTAACGCAACAAACAATCTTTCTCCGGAACCAAAGCGGCACAAACGATTTTTTAATAATTAAATGCGGCACAAAACCCGGCACAACAACAATTTACGGCTGGGCGGGGTTACAGCAAATGTAACGTGCAATATCTCCGGAACCAAAGCGGCACAAACGCTTTTTTTAGTGGCACAAACCAAACAAGCAAACACACAATGAATGGCGCTTTTTTTTTCAAAATTCAGCAACATGGGGTGCAAAGTGGGCGGGGTTACAGCAAATGTAACGCGCAATATCTCCGGAACCAAAGCGGCACAAACGTTCTTTTTAGCAGCACAAACCAGCACAAACGCGGCACAAACCAATGGCGCCGTTTTTTTTAAATTTCAGCAACATGGGGTGCAAAGTGGGCGGGGTTACAGGAAATATAACACGCAATATCTCCGGAACCAAAGCGGCACAAACTCTCTTTTTAGCGGCGCAAACCAGCACAAATGCGGCACAAACGAATGGCTTTTTTTTTTTAAATTCAGCAACATGGGGTGCAAAGTGGGCGGGGTTACAGCAAATGTAACACGCAATATCTCCGGAACCAAAGCGGCACAGACGTTCTTTTTAGTGGCACAAACCAGCACAAACGCGGCACAAACGAATAGCGCTGTCTTTTTTAAATTTCAGCAACATGGGGTGCAAAGTGGGCGGGGTTACAGCAAATGTAACGCACAATATCTCCGGAACCAAAGCGGTACAAACGTTCTTTTTAGCGGCACAAACCAGCACAAACGCGGCACAAACGAATGCCGTCGTTTTTAAAAATGTCAGCAACATGGGATGCAAAGTGGGCGGGGTTACAGCAAATATAACGCGCAATATCTCCGGAACCAAAGCGGCACAAACGCTTTTTTTAGCGGCACAAACCAGCACAAACGCGGCACAAACGAATGGTGCTTTTTTTTTTTTTAATTCAGCAACATGGGGTGCAAAGTGGGCGGGGTTACAGCAAATGTAACACGCAATATCTCCGGAACCAAAGCGGCACAAACGTTCTTTTTAGCGGCACAAACCAGCACAAACGCGGCACAAACGAATGGCGCTGTCTTTTTTAAATTTCAGCAACATGGGGTGCAAAGTGGGCGGGGTTACAGCAAATATAACGCGCAATATCTCCGGAACCAAAGCGGCACAAACTCTCTTTTTAGCGGCACAAACCAGCATAAACGCGGCACAAACGAATGGCGCTGTCTTTTTTAAATTTCAGCAACATGGGGTGCAAAGTGGGCGGGGTTACAGCAAATGTAACGCGCAATATCTCCGCAACCAAAGCGGCACAAACGTTCTTTTTAGCGGCACAAACCAGCACAAACGCGGCACAAACGAATGGCGCAGTTTTTTTAAAATTTCAGCAACATGGGGTGAAAAGTGGGCGGGGCTTGCATTAAATTTAATGTTTAATATCTCAGAAACCAAACCGGCACAAACGCTCGTTTTAGCGGCACAAACCAGCACAAACGCGGCACAAATGAATGGTATATTTTTATTCAGATTTTACAAACATAGGGTGCCAACTTCACACAGGTAAGAAAAAAAGCCATTGTTGAAAGAAAGCCAAAAGAAGCCCTGGTTACAGTTTGCGAAAAGCCATGTGGGGCACACAGCAAACATGTGAAAGGAGGTACTCTGGTCAAATGAGACCAAAATTGAACTTGTGTAGCGGAAAAGTAACACTGCACATCACCCTAAACTCATCATCCCCACTGTGAAACATGGTGGTGGCAGTATCATGTTGTGGGGATGCTTTTCTTCGGCAGGAACAGGAAGCTGGTCAGAGTTAATGGGAAGATGGATGGAGCCAAATACAGGGCAATCTTAGAAGAAAACCTGTTAGAGTCTGCAAAAGACTTGAGACTGGGGCAAAGGTTTACCTTTCAGTAGGACAACAACTGATAGGATTTTTATAGTTCCTATAAACTCTAGTCCTAGCCATCACCACCTTATTATTGTTAATCTTACCTTATTATTATTTCCGGCACTTCTTTGTTCGCCACACCCAGATTCTGCACAGGGAAAAATGTATATATAAAAGTGACCCAACACAGATGATCAGATCTTCACACTGTTCAGTTTATTGGTCCTGGTACAGCATATTTATAGCCACTTAACCCCTGGACCATATTGCTGCCCAATGACCAGAGCACTTTTTGTGATTCGGCACTGCGTTGCTTTAACTGACAATTGCGCGGTCGTTCGACGTGGCTTCCAAACAAAATTTGCGTCCTTTTTTTCCACAAATGGAGCTTTCTTTTGGTGGTATTTGATCATCTCTGCGGTTTTTATTTTTTGCGCTATAAACAAAAATAGAGCGACTATTTTGAAAAAAATGCAATATTTTTTCCTCAGTTTAGGCCAATACGTATTCTTCTACATATTTTTCTAAAAAAAAAACGCAATTAGCGTTTATTGATTGGTTTGCGCAAAAGTTATAGCGTTTACAAAATAGGGGGTAGTTTTATGGCATTTTTATTAATATTTTTTTTTTACTAGTAATGGCGGCGATCAGCGTTTTTTTTTTCAGTACTGCAAAATTATGGCGGACATTTCAGACACTTTTGACACATTTTTGGGAACATTGGCATTTTTATAGCGATCAGTGCTATAAAAATGCATTGGATTACTATATAAATGCCATTGGCAGTGAATGGGTTAACACTAGGGGCGGGGAAAGGGGTTAAGTATGTTCCTGGGTGTGTTCTAACTGTATGGGGGGGTGGACTCATTGAGGGAAATCACTGATCTTCTGTTCATACATTGTATGAACAGAAGATCAGCGTTTCCCCCCCTGACAGGACCGGGAGCTGTGTGTTTACACACATAGCTCTCGGTCCCCGCTCTGTAACGAGCAATCGCGGGTGCCCGGCGGCGATCGTACCCCCTAGTGACAGCAAAAAACAGCCGATGTAGAGCTATGGGCTCTCGTCCCGGAAGAGCCGATCTGCCGCAGTAAAATGACGGCGGCTGGTCGGCAAGCAGATAGTGTACATTCAAGATTTAGCCCACCAATGGGATACTACCAATCCAAGCCATGCTAAACACCTCCCCCATGTACATTAATAGCATTTCTCAACAGTCAATGTTCAGACAGTTTTTATAACAATACACAGGCTATCACATCACTTTGATCCAGGCGTTGGTTTTGTGGTTAGGACAAAACTAAACTAAGACTTTCATCTTCTCTATAAAAGCATCTCTCTTACTTACTAATTTCAGAGCAACTATATATTTAATGGAGTAATAACCCAAAACAACGACTTTAGAGGCGACCTGCAAAACGACTTCTGTATATAAGTCAATGCAGGTTGCCCGAGCCGCCCCCAAAGTCGTGTAAGAACCTTTTTCTAAGTCGGAGCGACTTGCGTTGCTCCTATTAGAACGGTTCCATTGCATTGAATAGGACGCGACTCGTCAGGCGGCTGAGCCACCTGACGAGTTGCCCCAGTGTGAACCGGCTCTAAACCACCTCTTTTAATGACCCTAAACATACAGCCAGTGCTACAATGGAAGGGTTTAGATCAAAGTATATTTATGTGTTAGAATGGCCTAGTCAAAGTCTAGACCTAAATCCAATTGAGAATCTGTGCCAAGACTTGAAAATTGCTATTTACAGATGCTCTCCATCCAATCTGACAAAGCTATTTTACAAAGAATTGCCAAAAATGTCACTCTAGATGTGCAAAACTGGTAGAGACATCACCAAAAAGACTTGCAGCTGTAATTGTAGCAAAAGGTGGTTCTATAAAGTAATGACACTTTTCACAGATTTGTTTGTAAAAAGTTTTGAAAAACATTTATCATTTTCCTTCCACTTCACAAATATGTGCCACTTTGTGTTGGACCATAACATAGAATCCCAATAAAATCAATTTATGTTTTTGTGTGTAAAACATGACAAAATGTGGAAAATTTCAAGGGGTATGAATACTTTTTCAAGGCACTCTAATAGCATTCCAAGGCATGCCTTTCTCCCCTTGTGCATTCTTTCTATTTTGTACTAATCCCTAATTACCCAGGACATTCACGGAAAACCAACTGATGTCAAGGTCAGACCTTGTCCTGGGCAGAGTTATGAAAATTAAGCTCTGTCACAAACAGTCAGCAGCCTAGTATACTCAGTATTGCAAAACACTGCTGCGGCGCTGGGGTAACACAAAGGTTAATGATACAGATTGGCTCAAATCCTCCCCCTACTTCCTCCATTTTACTAAAGTCAGCATGCTCACTGCTGCAATTTGGGTTCTCTCTGCCTCTCCATCTCACAGGGAAGATCGGGATGGCTGGGCTCTCTCTCTCTCTCTGTTTTTTTTGCGAGGGGAAGGAGCGAACAACAGCCATTTGGGGGTCTCTATTTGGTGGGGATGGTGGTCAGTCATCTCCATGCTACACACACCCACACACAGTCATCTCCATCCTACACACACACACACACACACACACACACACAGTCATCTCCATCCTACACACACACACACACACACACACACACACACACACACACAGTCATCCCCATCCTACACACATACACACAGTTGTCTCCATCCTACACACATACACACAGTTGTCTCCATCCTACACACACACACACACATCTCTATCCTACACACACACAGTCATCTCCATCCTACACATACACGCACACACATCTCTATCCTGCACACATACACAGTCATCTCCATACTACACACACACACACACACACACACAGTCATCTCCATACTACACACACACACAGTTGTCTCCATCCTATACACACACACACATCTCTATTCTACACACATACACACATACACACACACACACACACACACACACACACCTCTATCCTACACACATACACACACAGTCATCTCCATCCTACACACACACACACACACACACACACACACACACACACACACACACACACACACACATCTCTATCCTACACACACACACACACACAGTCATCTCCATCCTACACACACAGTCATTTCCATCCTACACACACAGTCATTTCCATCCTACACACACAGTCATTGGAATGTTTGACCATTCTTCCAGAAGAGCATTTGTGAGGTGTTCTATGGGGGTTGAGGTCAGGTTAGTCAAGATCCTCCAACTCAAACTCGCTTATCCATGTCTTTATGGACCTTGATTTGTGCACTGGTCCAAATCATTTGGTGGAGGGGGGGGGGGGGGGGGAATTATGGTGTGGGGCTGTTTTTCGGGAGTTCCAGTAAAGGGAACTCTTAAGGCGTCAGCATACCAAGACATTTTGGACAATTTCATGCTTTCAACTTTGTGGGAATAATTTGGGGTTGGTCTCTTACTGTTCCAACATGACTGTGTGCCAGTGCACAAAGCAAGGTCTATAAAGACATGGATGAGCGAGTTTGGGATGGAAGAACTTGACAGGCCTCCTCCCAATAGAACACCTTTGGGATGAATAAGGGTGGAGACTGGGAGTTAGGTCTTCTTGTCCAACATCAGTGCCTAACCTTACAAAAGCACTTCTGGAGGAATGGTCGTACATTCCAATAGACACTCCTAAACCTTGTGGACAGCCTTCCCAGAAGAGTTGAAGTTGTTATAGCTGCAAAGTGTGGGCCAACTCAATACTGAACCCTACAAACTAAGACACAGAGAAGACCAAGCACAAAGAAAACTTTTAACCATTTGACCTCCAGAAAATTTTCCACCCCTTCTTTCCTGACCAGGCCATTTTCTGCAAAACGACACTGCGTTATTTTAACTGACAATTGTGCGACCGTGCGACACCGTACCCTAATAAAATGTTTGACATTTTTTTCCCCACAAATAGAGCTTTCTTTTGGTGATATTTGATCACCTCTGCGCTTTTTATTTTTTTGCGCTGTAAACAAAAAAAGATCAACAATTTTGAAAGAAAATACAAAACAACAATTTTTTGCTTTCTGCTATAAAACATATCCAATAAAAAAAATCATATTTTTTCAAAATTTTGGCCAATATGTATTCTGCTACATATTTTTGATTAAAAAAAAAATCCCATTTAGCATATATTGATTGGTTTGCACAAAAGTTAGGGCGTCTACAAATTATGGGATTTTTTTTTTACTAGTAATGGTGGAGATCAGGGACTTATAGCCAGACTGTGATATTGCGACAGACATTCTAACACTAACTGACACTTTTTGGGGACCAGTGACACTAAAACAATGATCAGTGATAAAAAGTATGCACTGTCACTGTACTAATGACACTGGCTGGGAAGGGGTTGACATCAGGGGTGATCAAAGGGTTAACTGTGTGCATGACCTGTGTTTTACTTCAGTGTGAGAGGTGCTTTTACTAGGGCAAGACATGGATCATTGTCCCTGCTTTGTAGAGACATAGGATCCATGCCTTCCTTCCTGTCAGATTGGCAATCTGCCTTGTTTACATAGTCAGATCGCCATTCTATCTCTCTCTACGATGATCAGCGGTTGCTGGCGGACATCAAGTCTGCACTACACGCCGATCAGCTACCATTGTGTGTAATCACAGCAGGAGCAAGTCGCTGGCAGCAAGCATTCGTGCCCGCTATTCAGATGTGATGCTGCACACAGCTGCCGCCCTGTAGCAGTAAAACTGCTATAGGGAATTTGGCAAGAAGTTGAAAGAAGAAAATTCCTGTATGTGATATGTAACTTAAAGTAGATGTAAATCCTCACAAAAAGTGAAAACAAAAAGTGAACAGCCTCAGATGATACACAGAGATGAAACAAATCCTCCTACATAGGTTTTACATGTATATCTGCAGTTTTCTCCTCTCTACACCTTTTCAAAAGTGCAGATAATGTTAAAATTCTTTCTTCATCTGTCAGCAGCACGGGGGGGGGGGGGCGGAGAGGCTGCAGTTACAGTGCATAAAAGCTGATTGGAGGAAAGGAACACACCCCCCTCCACACAGAAGAACTGTGTTGTGAATAGACAAGCTCCATGCTGAGCTCTCTCCCTTCCTCCCAACACAAATTTGATCTCAAAACTTCTCAGAAGTAACTCATATTGATAACAGAGGAAGGAGGCACCAGAGAGAAACGACAATAAAGCCTGTTACACACTATCCAATTTTTTTCTGTTCAGCACAGCGGGTTGAACGAAAAAAAATATATGAAGCCGCTATACTAACTATGCAATGTTACTACAGCGATCTCCCCTGTTGAGCTGTTGTGTTCTGACAGGGGGTCGGCCACCCCACCAGAACAGTCCGATCAGTGCTCTCAGACATTGGCTGAGAGCACTGATCGGGAGTCGGTCGGCTGCTGGTTTTCCATCATGCTCGCCAAATGTCTGACTTTTTTTTAATCGGCAAATGTCTCCCGACTTTTGGCCTGTGTGTACCCAGTTTTAGTGCTTTGGAGAGAGAGATACGGTAAGTAAACGCTGGATATATACTGTATGTGCTTTGCTCAAATTCCATGACTGAGGTGTACAACCACTTTAATGTGTATATTATGTAAAAAAATATATATTTATCTAATATTACAGAAACTTACCTGATATGTTGACAAACACAGTATGTGCGATAGAACTAATCCAGGTTCCAAGCCTCTTTGTCTGATAATCACAGCTATATTTCCCACCTGACCCTGGTAGAGAGGTATCTATGTGTAAGGTTGCATTTCCTGTGAAGTACTCCAATGAAAAGATTTTCTGCCCATTCTTGTAAAATCTGAGTATCTTTTGTTCATGGTCTCTGAAGGTGAAACAGGTCATAGCAACAGGCTGCCCAGCCATGTACATATCTTGTGATGGCTCAAGGGAAACTATGGGTGCTGGTGGTAGGGCTGTAGCAAACAAAAGAAAATTAGTCCACATGCAACATACTAAAGATACAGCTCATATAGATTCAGAACTGCAGACTGTTGTTTAAACTCTTAAATACCAGCCTGTATTACCAGGCCATTTCTCAGTTTTCAGCACTGGGGTACTTTGACAATTATTCTGTCATACAACACTGTATCCAAATTAGTTATATATATATATATATATATATATATATATATATATATATATATATATATATATATATATATATATTTTTTTTTTTTAACCACTTCGTTTCGCTGTCACGTCCAAAGACGTGAACAGCGCAAACCTGAGGCGCCGGGTTGACGTCTTTGGACGTGACAGCCTTTCCCCGCTCCCAGCGCGTCCTCGCGAGCGCGCATCGGCGAAAAACTGTGTTGGCCGTGTCCCTTGGACACAGCCAATCACAGATCGTGCTGAATGGCCAATCGCAGAGGCCATTCAGCACTCGATCCCGCTATCCAATGAGAGATGATCTCAATTGTAAACAAATGAGATCATCTCTCATCGCCGGCTTTCTCTCCTCACACACAGCCAGCGTGTGAGGAGAGAAAGAGTGACAGCAGTGACAGTGAGTGTAAAAAAAAAGAAGTTAAAAACAGCGCCAGTGTCTCTGCCAGTGCCACCTGCCAGTGCAAACAGCCTGTGCCACCTGTCCCTGCCATCAGTGCCACCTGCCCCCAGTGCCATCTGCCCCTGCCCCCAGTGCCATCTGCCCCTGCCATCAGTGCCATCTGCCCCTGCCATCAGTGCCATCTGCCCCTGCCATCAGTGCCATCTGCCCCTGCCATCAGTGCCACCTGCCCCTGCCCTCAGTGCCACTTGCCATCTGCCGTAAGTGCCATCTGCCATCAGTGCAATCTGCCGTAAGTGCCATCTGCCATCAGTGCAATCTGCCGTAAGTGCCATCTGCCATCAGTGCAATCTACCATCAGTGCCACCTGCCAGTGCAATCTACCATCAGTGCCACCTGCCAGTGCCACCTGCCTGTGCCACCTGCCATCAGTGCTATCTGCCCGTGCCACCTGCCCGTGCCATCTGCCATCAGTCATCAGTGCCATCTGCCCGTGCCATCTGCCCGTGCCATCTGCCCGTGCCATCGGTGCCATCTGCCATCCGTGCCATCCGCCCGTGCCAGCTGCCATTAGTGCTACCTGCAATTAGTGTAATTTGCCATCAGTGTCACCTGCCAGTGCAATCTCCCATCAGTGCCACCTGCCAGTGCAATCTACCTTCAGTGCCACCTGCCTGTGCCATCTGCCTGTGCCACCTGCCATCAGTGCTATCTGCCTGTGCCACCTGCCCGTGCCATCTGCCATCAGTGCATCTGTCATCTGTGCCATCTTTAGCCAACAATGGCTAAAAGATCCTTTTCGCTCGAGGAGGCATATGAAATTATGGCGGCTGACGAGAGCAACGGGGAGCTCTGCGATTCAGATTCCACTGAAAATTCGGACAATGAATCTGACATCACCTATGAGCCGATAGTCAGCAGTGGAGAAGAGACATCCGAGGAGGAGGAGGAAGAAGAAGAGGAGGAAGAGGAAGAAGAAGAAGAGGAGGAGGGTCCACCCGCCAGAAGAAGGCGTATTGCTAAGGAGGCAGTGCCATCCACCAGCACCGCTGTGCCATCCACCAGCACCGCTGTGCCATCCACGAGTACCGCAATACCTCAGCAAGCAAGGTCACGTACCAGTGGGGTGTCACCTCAGTCCCAAAGGGTTAGGTCCCATGCCAGCCTTCCCTATTCCCTTCAGAACCCCCTGTGGCTTCCTCCTAATTCAGGAGAAGCCAACATTCCCCCTTTCACTGCCCAGCCAGGAGTCCAGGTGGACACAGAAAATGTTGCCCCGATTAATTTTTTTAATTTAATTTTCACCGACAACATGCTTGCCTCAATTGTTACCCAGTGCAATCTTTATGCAGAACAATTTATTTCCAGTAACCCCACATCCTATTATGCCCGTCCCTTCGAGTGGAGAGCCCTAACAGTGGAAGAGTTTAAAATTTTTTTGGGCCTCATATTCTGTATGGGACTAAACCACAAAAACCAGATACGTACCTATTGGTCAAACCGCCCCATCTACCACATGCCCATCTTTTCCTCAAAAATGCCCAGGACCAGATATCAATTGATAATGAGATTCTTACACTACAACGATAATACCCAGTGCCCTCCCCGAAATGACCCAAGTTTTGATAAACTTTATAAAATTCGGCCACTACTAAATTATTTTTCTGAAATTTTCCCCCAGTTGTTTACCCCGGACCAACAAATATGTGTAGACGAATCCTTAGTAAAATTTTCTGGCAGGCTGGGCATAAAACAATTCATTCCCAGTAAAAGGGCCCGCTATGGGGTGAAGCTCTATAAATTGTGTGACCGAGCCACGGGGTATACGTATGCCTTCAACGTATACGAAGGAAAGGACAGCCAGCTACACCCCCCTAATTGTCCAGACTATGTAGGAACCAGCGGGAAAATTGTTTGGCAACTCCTGAACCCACTCCTGGAGAAAGGATACCACTTGTATGTGGACAATTTCTACACAAGTTTGCCCCTGTTCCGAAACCTTTACCAAAAAAATACCCAGCATGCGGCACCGTGCGATCGAACCGGAAGGGCTTTCCTCAAAGTCTTGTCGTCAAAAAATTAGAAAAAGGGGAGACGGCGAGTTTACGTACAGAGGAAGTTCTGGCTGTGAAATGGAGGGACAAAAGGGATGTGTTCGTGCTTTCTACCATCCACAACAACACATTCGTTGAGACCAGAACGAGGAATGGGCTAATCCAGAAACCAAAATGTATTCATGACTACAATAAGTTCATGGGGGGTGTCGATTTGAACGACCAGATGCTGGAACCCTACCTTTCCACAAGAAGATCATACCAGTGGTATAAAAAAGTTTCAATTTATTTGTTTAATTTGGCCGCGTACAATACCTACGTAATATATCGGAAATCCACTCCAAGACCCAAACCCTACCTTTTCTACCTGGAGGAAATCACCACTGCCCTTTTATACCCCAGCAACCCACCAGCATACATTCGATCCGATGTGGTTAGCCGACTCAACGAGCGCCACTTTCCAGATAAACTCCCTCCCAGACCATCAGGCCACAAATGCCAAAAAAGATGCAAGGTGTGCTCCAAAGCAGGAGTGAGAAGCGACACCATTTATTTTTGTCCTAAATGCCCTTCCCAACCAGCCCTCTGCGTAGTTGGTTGTTTCGCCCGTTACCATACCTCACTAAATTATTAGTCACTTTCTGCCATTTACTTTCACACCCCTTATACCTCTGCTTATGACCCCGGCTTGTTATTTGACCACGATTCTGCCTACCGATTCTGTTTATACCTCTGCCTGATCTGGAACTGACCCTGGACTGTTATTTGACCACGCTTATGCCTACCGATTCTGTTTATACCTCTGCCTGATCTGGAACTGACCCTGGACTGTTATTTGACCACGATTATGCCTACCGATTCTGTTTATTACCTCTGCCTGATCTGGAACTGACCCTGGACTGTTTGACCATTCTTTTTGCCTGCCTCTTGGACTGATCTTTTACCCTGCCAGTGGTCTAGTGGGATTCATAGCACAGGGGTCTCACATATGTGAGGGGCTCCAGAATTTGTTTTTCTGGATGAAGAAAACAATTTTTTGTTTTCTCATTCTAGATTAGGGTCTGGTTGCCCGGAGGCTTCAAAGAGATTTGGGTGGGAGAAGCCTCCACCCCTGTCCCCATTCTGTCCTGAACGAGGCCCTACTTCTGCCTGTAGGACCTATGCCATCATGGGACAGTATCCCTGCCTGGACAATTGTGTATGCCGTTGCTGACCAAGTCCCTGCCTGCTGCCTGGACCAGTGCTATCCTGCTGTGTAGAACTGCGCTACTATTACCACAGGTAATCTTTTGTTTACGCTTTGCTCAGCATAATGTATTTTGGGGTGTAATTCTTGGTATGTGCATGCTATGTGTCTCTGGAACACCGGACCGTGTTCCTTGCATGTTTGATCTCTGTATGTGGTCAGGCTGTGTAGAAGTCTAACACATGGGTATCGTTTTACTCAGGAGGAGTAGCAGAATGTATTTTGGGGTGTAATTTTTGCTATCTAAATGCTATGTGTTGGAAATATCTTAGAAACGCACAACTTTGTGTAAAAAAAATGCGTTTATTTTTTTTCCACGTGTTCCAAAAACTTCTGGAAAACAATGAACCGTTCAAAAGACTCATTATGCCTCCTAGATTATACGTTGGGGTGTTAGCTTTCCAAAATGGGGTCATTTTGTGGGTAATTTCATTGTCCTGGTGTTCCAGGGCCTTCAAAAGTGTAATAGGTAGTCAACTAGTTAGATGTGCAATTTATGCTCCTAAAACCCCGAATGGCGCTTCCTGCATGTTGGGCCTCCGTATGTGGCCAGGCAGTGAAAAAGTCTGACACATGGGGTATCGTTTTACTCAGGAGGAGTAGCAGAATGTATTTTGGGGTGTCATTTTTGCTATCTAAATGCTATGTGTTGGAAATATCTTAGAAACGGACAACTTTGTGTAAAAAAAATGCGTTTTCATTTTTTTTCCACGTGTTCCAAAAACTTCTGGAAAACAATGAATCGTTCAAAAGACTCATTATGCCTCATAGATTATACGTTGGGGTGTTAGCTTTCCAAAATGGGGTCATTTTGTGGGTAATTCCATTGTCCTGGTGTTCCAGGGCCTTCAAAAGTGTAATAGGTAGTCAACTAGTTAGATGTGCAATTTATGCTCCTAAAACCCCAGATGGCGCTTCCTGCATGTTGGGCCTCCGTATGTGGCCAGGCAGTGAAAAAGTCTGACACATGGGGTATCGTTTTACTCAGGAGGAGTAGCAGAATGTATTTTGGGGTGTCATTTTTGCTATCTAAATGCTATGTGTTGGAAATATCTTAGAAACGGACAACTTTGTGTAAAAAAAATGCGTTTTCATTTTTTTTCCACGTGTTCCAAAAACTTCTGGAAAACAATGAACCGTTCAAAAGACTCATTATGCCTCATAGATTATACGTTGGGGTGTTAGCTTTCCAAAATGGGGTCATTTTGTGGGTAATTCCATTGTCCTGGTGTTCCAGGACCTTCAAAAGTGTAATAGGTAGTCAACTAGTTAGATGTGCAATTTATGCTCCTAAAACCCCAGATGGCGCTTCCTGCATGTTGGGCCTCCGTATGTGGCCAGGCAGTGAAAAAGTCTCACATATGGGGTATCGTTTTACTCAGGAGGAGTAGCAGAATGTATTTTGGGGTGTCATTTGTGGTATGCACATGCCATGTGAGAGAAATAAGCTATTACAATGACAATTTTGAGAACATTTTTAAATAAAAAATTAAAATCTTAATTTTGCAAAGTATTGTGGGAAAAAATTACAACTTCAAATACCTCACCATGCCTCTTAATAAATACCTTGGAATGTTTACTTTCCAAAATGGGGTTATTTGGGGGGAATTTGTACTTTCCTGGCTTGTTGGGGCCTCAAGAAATGAGATAGGTCTTCAGTACATCGGGTGTAATCAGATGTGATAATTTTTTATGATTTGCACTATAGCTTGTAGACTCTAAAATTTTCACACAGACCAAATAATTTCGAAAAATTTTGGGTTATTTTTATCAAAGACATGTAGCAGTATAAATTGTGGCCAAAATTTATGAAGAAAAATTAATAATTTGCAAAATTTTATCACAGAAACTAAGAAAAAATCATTTTTTTTCAAAATTTTCGGTCTTTTTTTATTAATAGCGCAAAAAATAAAAAACCCAGAGATGATCAAATACCACCAAAAGAAAGCTCTATTTGTGGGAAGAAAAGGACAAAAAAATCATTTAGGTGCAGTGTTGCATGACTGAGTAATTATTATTCAAAGTGTGAGAGTGCTGAAAGCTGAAAATTGCTCTGGGCAGGAAGGGTGTTTAAGTGCCCAGTAAGCAAGTGGTTAAGATGAAGCTTTCTTTTATTGGTATTTTGATTTTAGATTTTTTACTGTAAAAAAGAAAAAACAAAAGCCACCAAATATATTTATATTATTTTCTGTTAAAAGAAAAATACCAGGATAGTACAAACACCCCCAAAAGACCCTTAGACTCCCCATGGATGTTGGTAATGTTGTACTAGACACATCAATATAGAGGTCATAGGAAGAGGAAACACACAAATCCCTTTTCTGACAGGGGAGGAGAACCACATCGTCTGTTCCTACTAAGTAGGAGCAACGATCTGGCTCCTCCTTAAGTCAGTCACATCCCCTCACAATTTGAAACACACCTAGGGAACACATTTAACCCCTTGATCACCTCCTAGTGTTAACCCCTTCCCTGTCATTGACATATACACAGTAATGAATGGTCCCAAAAAAGTGTCAAAAATGTCAGATCTGTTTGCCGCAATGCTGCAGTCCTGATAAAAATCGCTGATCCCTGTCATTACTAGTAAAAAAAATAAAGAATACAAATGCCATAAAAATGCCATAAATCTATTCCCTATTTTGTAGATAACTTTTGCGCAAACCAATCAATATACGTTAATTGCATTTTTTTTTTTAGCAAAAATATGTAAAAGAATGTAAAAGAATCAGCCTAAACTGTTGAAGAAATGTTTAAAAAAAATAATAATATTTGCGCAAACCAATCAATATACGTTAATTGCATTATTTTTTTTTTACCAAAAATATGTAAAAGAATCGGCCTAAACTGTTGAAGAAATGTTTAAAAAAATATATATATTTGGGGATATTAATTCAAGCAAAAAGTAAAACATTTTTTTTTATTTTTTCAAAATTGTCAGCCTTTTTTTGTTTATAGCACAAAAAATTAAAGCCACAGAAGTGATCAAACACCGAAAAAAGAAAGCTCTTTTTGTGGGAAAAAAAGGGACGTCAATTTTATTTGGGTACAACGTCACACGCAGTGCCGAATCGCAAACAATGGCACAGTCAGGAAGGGGGTAAATTCTTCCGGGGCTGAAGTGGTTAAATATCCTGTGGGTTCGGCTTTTCTGATTTATACACATGGTAGGAATGCACTAAGCATTTTTTTTTTTCATGCATTCCCCTACAGCTACCGCTGGCCGACACGGGATATCATGTGAGTGGATGGAGCATCCTAAAAATAGATAAGTATACAGATCTTTTCTTACGCAGGTTAGTCAGAATAGATGTTAGGAAGGAGGAAGGAGGAGGTAGCATTTTTTTTGGAGTAGTTAGGGTTTGACCAGAATTTAAGATAAGGATACCCATAACACAATAATAGTAATCATGGTTAAAGTTATAATTTACCATACACATGGATTTGCCTCTTGTTGCTTCTTGTAGAGCTGGAATTGTTTTGAAATGTTTCACAACTATACTGAGCACCATCAGAGTTTTCAAGGCTTTGGATGTCGAAAGTTGAACTGTTTTGTGTGCTAATTATTATATAGTCCTTTAAAAAATTGAAGTATTGTTTCTTTGATTTGTTTGGAACCGAGCAGTTTATCGTGACAGATTCTCCGATTAAGTACCAAGGGTAACTTGGTAATAATGTTAGCACTGGTTCTGTTTCCACATCTGTGAAATTAATAAAACTTACGTTTAGTGTGAAGTAAAAGACATGGCATATCACATGTTTGATGATAAATAGTGAAATAATCTAAAAAAATTACTTTTTTATACTTATATGGTTTTCTGTTACCTTCTTTAGCAAGACATCATAATGAAGAATGACATTATTTTAAAAAACTTGCTCCACGCACTTAAATGACTTGTCAAATTTTGCTTTCCCTCTGCTTTCCTGTCTTTTTTTGCTGGACCAATATCAAATTTTAGATAGCAGTGCAAGCGCTGCTTATCTCTTATAACCTATTTAGTTTAAATAAGAAGCATGGCCAATGCTCTTTTGGCCATACTTCTCCTATGGGTCACAGAAGTGCACTTAGTTCTGCACTCATGTGACCCAGATTCAGCTGACAACAGGCTAAAGTCCACTGTTGGCTGTCATCACAGAGCCGATCCAGGCTCTACAGGGATCCCAACAATAATATTGGGATCCACTCAGATTCCTGACTGGCAGCTAGCTCAGACTCTCAGCATGCCACTCCCAGTTCCCTCCAAAGCCTGGCGCCCCAGTGAGCACTGGAGGGGCAGAGCAGGGAGATAATGACTGTCATCGCTGTCTGCTCACTGAAGATGGAGAACTGAATGACCAGTAGTCATGTGATCACTTGGTTATCAGTCTAAGGCCGCGTACACACGTTCAAATCTGTCTGCTGGAAACGGTCTGCCAGACCGTCCCAGCAGACAGATTCGATCGTGTGTACGGGCGAGCCAACGGATTTGGCCAGCCGACAGATTTGAAAGCATGCTTTCAAATCTGTCGGCTGGGAACCCGTCCGCCCGACATGTCTGCTGGTTAGTACGCTAACCAGCAGACATGTCTTCTCGCACACGCGTGGAATGGTTTTGATGCATGCGCGGAAGTGTTTTATCCCGGCGGGGATTTTGGTTTGATCGTGTGTACACGATCAAACCAATACGTCCCCAGCAGACAGATTTGTTCAAATCGGTCTGTCCGACCGATTTGAACAAATCTGTCTGCTCGTGTGTACGGGGCCTTAGAGGCAGCGGGACAGATGCAGCATAGGACCAATGCTGGATCACCTAAGTGAGTATACTTTTTTTTTTTTCAACCCACACTTCTCTTTTAAAGCCCTTACATATATCCAGTGTAGTGACTAGCCTCAGGTAATGCATAGAGATAAAACAAATCTTCATACATACGTTGTACTTGTTTATCTGTGGCCCTCTCTTCTCTTCATTAGCTCAAACTCCAGAATTTAGACAGCTTGTCAGAGCTTCTAGGGGCAGAGGGTGGGGAGCTTAATTCACACACTTTACATTTTACCAAACACATTATAATCTCATAGTACAGTCTCCTTTAAATGACTATTTAATGTTTTAAAATAACTTTTATTTTATAACATTAGCATAGCAATACAGACAATAGTTATTTTTGACAATATAAGCTTACTTGAAAAATATGCTTTCATGTTGTGAGTGCTGTCTGTCTGCTGTTGATTCCTTTCCACTGAAGATAGGCTGAACACCCCCCTGTTCAGTTTGCAGCAGAGCTTGCAAACAGAAGAAAAGTTCTACCCCGAACCATGTACTCTATTGAAGTCTATAGGAGCTGAACATGAGAAATTAAAAGTCCTAATTTTTGAAGGCTTTTGTGCAAGTAATTGGCCATACAAATTATATGGGGGTCTGGGTACTGCCCTGGGGGACATGTACCAATGCAATTATTTTTTTTTAAAACAATTGTTTTTAAAGGAGCAGTAATTTTAATGATGGTTAAAGTGAAACAATAGAAATAAAAAATTACTTTAAATATAGTGAAAGGGGGTTCCTCTTAGTATGCCTGTAAAGTGACACATCTCTAGCATGTATAGAACATGCTGCAGCACAAATTACATTTCTAAAGGAAAGAAAAGAGCCAAATCACATTTAATTTGACTTGCAGTTGCAATTGCCGACACCCAGCAATAAAAAATAAAAAATTTAAATTAAAGAAAAAACGGCTTCCCCCCTAAATTACATACCAGACCCTTATCCAAGCATGAAGCCTGGCAGGCCAGGAAAGGGGGGAAAGGTCGAGTGCCTCCCCTCCTGAACCATACCAGTCCACAAGCCATCAAAATGGGGGGGGGGTGCTTTGGGGCAGAGGGGCATTGCTCCCCCTGGGTGCGGGGGGATTCAGCCCACCAGTTTGCTCTAATAATTGAACTATCTCTATCATTGGACTATCACAGGACAGAAGAAGAATACATACATGATTGGTCTAAGTAATTGCAGAGGCATCCAGAAAGGCATATTATCACTGAAAAACAAAAGATGGAGAAACAGTATTATTCTACAAATTTTATAGAAAAAAAAAAAAGAAGAAAAATCAGACTATATTGGTCAGATGAGGATTATACAACCATATAAAAACAATGGGCCAGATTCAGGTACATCTGCGCATTATTGGACCGGCGTAGCGCACCGCCTTTACGTTAGACTGGCGCAATGTTGAGTTGAGTTGAGTTGAGTTGAGGTGCACTTTCTATAGCGTGGTCAATTACCCCGGAGGATCCCGACACGCTGGCGACGTCCCTGGGTGAACTACGCAGACAGCATAAATAGACAGAGACAAACGCACTTCCTTTGCAAAAGTACATCCCTTTGTATCCCTCCCTATACAGCAAGGTGCTTTTGTTCTGTTTATTAGCGTTTGTTTGTTTGTGACGTGTCTTTGAGAGTGATTTTTGTCTTGAATGTGTTTTCTTTGTTGTTATTTTGTTTAAATTATATTTTTGATGGCCATTTTTTATTTTTGCTGGTCAATTTTAATTTTTTTTGGTTCTGTTTGTGTATGATTTGGGAATGTGGGGGTGACATTCCTGCGGTTCCCCAGGACCAGGGAGAAGTGATCCCCAGGTCCGTGTGAATGGTGTATGAATGTACAGTGACATAATTGGAGCCTTGGCGTGGCATTGCTGCTCACAAGTCCTGCATGGTGGACTGGTGCCAATCCAATGTGATGAGGATGTGGGGTGTGTGTGCTAGGGACCACAGTGGTGTGCATGCATGCATTCTCATTGTGCCATGATTAATGTGTGTGTTTAACGTGCAAAGATGCATAATGTGAGCTGGCATGAGATGGGGTCATGAGATGGGGTCATGAGATGGGGTCCCAGTGCATATGCAGAGTCACCTTGAAGGGAAAAGACAGGAGGATGTTAGTAGTGCATGTGCCCCTTGTGATGTGTGCATCATGGGGGGGGGCAGTCATGCCTGCCACCCATGTCACTCACCAACCAGCCAGCTGTCCCCATACATGTTCTGTTCGCAATCTGTGGGGATGGGGCTCTGATTGTATATGTAGCTGTCATGGGAGTCATAGGTAGTGTCATGTGTTGGGCTGGTGATGTCCTTCTGCAGGGTTGTGGGTAATTCCGTGATGGCATGAGGGGTGAATCTGAAGATGCGAGACACCTCAGAATCACCCATGCCATAGATGTCTAGGCGTGTGTGATATATCCTCTCCCGTGAAGAGTGAAGAGTTAAGATTGAGGGGCATGTATCAGCTAAGAATATTGTATTAGATTAGATTAAATTGAAAAGTTTATATAAGCCAAAACATTTTTTTAGAAAAAAAAATAAAAATCTTGGACTTGAAATTTTGAGCCCTGCTGTATATGTATGATTATAATTTAAAAACAAATATGTATGTGTTTGCTTATTAACTGAGTCAATTATACGTTATTGTAAAGTAATTAATGTTCAATACAACATGACAATGCCAAATGTAAATATAAATCTTTATGAGTCAACGCGTTTCGCTAGAAGTAGCTACATCAATCCTAGAGCAACACCTAGTGCCCCTCAATCCAGAAAGGCCTATGGAGTGGACTCCAAAGCACCTACGTGAAAAAAACTACATGATCACTGATATTCATAGAAGATACAATAATATACAGTATAGACCTTTGAACTACCAGACATACCAGATGTATTATTTTGGCCATACTTCTCCTATGGGTAACAGGAGTGCACTTAGTTCTGCACTCCTGTGACTCAGCAAGGGATAAACACATCTTCTGATGTGTTTGTCCCTCGCTGATTGGCATATTCAGTAAATACATCTTGTATGTCTAGTCCAGTGATTTATATACAGTATTATTTTATGTTGTATGAATATAAGTGATCATGTATTTTTTCCATGTAGGTGCCTCGGTTTTCACTCCATCGGCAATTTTGTATGCTTCCGTGCCCATCCAGGCAGGGCTATTTGAAGGAATTTGGGGGCCCCTGCACGCAAAGCCATACGTTAGTGCTACACTAATTTTTACACCCATGTTCTTACTCCCCCCCTCCCTAGTCCCTATGTTTTTCTATTCTCACATCCCCTTCTTCCCTGTAAGCTGCCGCTGTAGCATGGCCGAGCTCCTCTTCCTCCTGTCAGTCCGGTGTTCTATCGGGTACAGTGCGGTACAGGAGATTCAGTTTCCTGTTCCCGGCCAGACTGAAAGGAAGTAAGCACTTCCTGTCAATCCGGTCGGGAACAGGAAACTGAATCTCCTGTACCACGCACGGTGCCCGGCCGGACTGACAAGACTCCAGGAGGAAGGAAGAGGAGCTCGGCCATGCTACAGCCTGGGAAGGGGAAGTTGGGGCCCCCAGGCTAGCTTGGGGCCCCAAGCAATTGTTTGTTTTGCCTGTCCTGTAGCGACAGGCCTGCATCCAGGAATCATACTTATGCTGGTGTTTCTCTATTACTGAGGTGCCCCCTGTATATTATGTTGTATTTGTAATATGTAATAACTTTTCAATAAAGGTTTTTATTTTATGATCAAAAGTAAACAGTTGTACAATCATACTAACATTTGTACATAAACTTTAGCATAATAAATGCAACAATTAGTATAATTAAATTCAACTTTTTCATTAGTTACGGTATTTGTATGTCAGCGGACATGTTCTATCGTGTGTACGGCCTATCGGACCGTTTTCCAGCAGACAAAAGTTTCTAAACATGCTTAGAAACCTGTCCGCTGGAAACCTGTCCTTCGGACATGTTCGATGGTTAGTACACGAAATCAGCGGACAAAAATCCCACCATGCTCAGAATCAAGTCAACGTATGCTTGGAAGCATTGAATTTCGTTTTTTCATCACGTCGTTGTGTTCTACGTCACCACGTTCTGGTCCGAGGGGATTTTTGTCCGATGCTGTGTACGCACATCAGACCAACAGACAACTTCAGCCTGATCCGATGAAAACGGTCCGTCGGACAGGTTTCCTCGGACATACATATTTACATAGTTAGCTTGAAAAAATACACAAGTCCATTTAGTTCAACCAACCATTTTTTTTAGACAATTGCTGTTTTTTTTTCATGTTTTCTGATCAAGCTACTTCTAGCAGAACGCATTCACTCATGAAGATTTATATTTCAACTTGGCAGTGTCATGTTACACTGAACGTTAATTGCTTTACAATTATGTACAGCTGACTCAGATAATGAGCAAACAAATACATATTTGTTTTTCAATTATAATCATGCATATACAGTATATTGTATGGTATTTTATTCTTATCTTGTAATAAACACATTGGGCCAGATTCACGTACATCTGCGCATTATTGGACCAGCGTAGCGCACCGCCTTTACGTTAGACTGGCGCAATGTATCGGCGCAATCACCCTATTCTCGTCGGTTTTGCGCAGAAATTAGCGCCTGCGCAACGTTATTTCAGGGGCGCAAGGCGGAGTAATACAAATTGGGAAGGACGTGGGCGTGTTACATTGAAATGAGCCGTGACCCCATGCAAATGAAGGGCCGGCCGGCTCGCGCATGCGCGCTTGAAGCACACCATGGTCAGCACCTCTGTGCGCATGCTCACAACTCGGGAACGGCGCAATCAGTGAAATTGAAAGTGGACTAGGGCAAATTAGTGAACTACGCAGACAGCATAAATAGACAGACACAAACGCACTTCCTTTGCAAAAGTACATCCCTTTGTATCCCTCCCTATACAGCAAGGTGCTTTTGTTCTGTTGATTGTTTGCGTTGTGATTTGTCTTTGTTATATTTGTTGACTGTGTGATCTAGTGTTTGGTAGAAGATATTTGAAAGTGATTTTTGGTGACTGCTTGTGAGACTTTTTGGTTGATAGATTTTTGTTTGTTTGTTTTCTTGCTTGATTTTTCCTGCTTGTTTTTGTGAGTGATTTTTGCTGCTTGTTTTTGTGAGTGATTTTTGCTGCTTGTTTTTGTGAGTGATTTTTGGTGATTGTTTGGGAGAGAGTTTTTGTATGAGTATGACTGAGAGAAAGACGAAGTTAAATTTTACTTATGGGAGAAACATATTCTTGCCCGGGCCATTTCCCAATATGGGCGTTTCCTCCATGGCCCGGAGAGTGCCAACACCACCCCGGCCAGGAGGCGTGATATTTTGCAGAACATTACTGATGAGGTAAATGCATTGGGGGGGACCCGGACACGGTCGGGGATTGAAAAGAAGATCAATGACCTCCGGCGTCTGGTCAGAAAGAAGCTGGCCAAAATGGTAGCCCATGCCAGGGCCACAGGAGGGGGCCCACCATGCCCTGTTAGGCTGACAGCGGAGGAGCTTGCGGTGGCCAACACCTTTCATAGACAACAGGTGGAGGGCCTGCCCGGCTATGACTCAAGTCATGAAGACGTGATGCCAGGTAAAGTTTTTTTTCCCTATCAGGTGTGTAGCATGTGTGGGGGAGGGGGTGAAAGGGAATATGTGGAAAGTGTGTGGATCCTCCAACCTGTGAATGTTTTGTGTCATCCACAGATGAGCAGGAGGGTGCTGGGCCATCTGGTCTGACTGCACCATCCCCGGGACACTAGCCTGCTGAGGACCCCCCGACAAGGCTGGAGTCCTCGGAGGAGGTTGAAGAGGAGGAGGTTGAGGAGGAGGAGTTTGAGGAGGAGGAGGATGTCATGTCAGCCAGTGGCTTGCTGTTTTTGGAGGAGTCTTCCTCTCTGGCTGGCAGCAGCCAGCCCACCATAAGGGCTAGCCCCTCCCACTCCTCCCCCAACAGGGTTCCTCTCCCAAGGGCCTCCCCTTCTCCCCGGCCACAAGACTCAGCTGGAGGCAGGAAGTCATCCCAGAAGACCAGGGGGGTGGCGGAGCTTCTGCCCGCCAACCTGAGAAGGGACCAGGCCCTTCAGACCCGCCATCTGGGACAGGTCAGCCAGACTTTGGGGCGGATGGAGGAGAGCCTGTCCTCCATAAAGGATACGCTTGGGGACCTGGACTGCCACTCCCGGGCTCTTACAAACTGCCGAAACGCACTGCAGACTACAACAGCAGACGTTGGGCAGGATGTGAGGGCCCTCACCCAGGCTATCCAGGCCAACACGGCAACACTAGGTGCTGGCCTGAACAGAATTGCCGTGGCCTTGGAGGGCAGGCCGCCACCGCCAGGTGGGCAGAGACCAGGGGATGCTCCTCCTTCCCCGGATAACCCCCTCTCCCCATGAGTCTCCCCTGAGGAGCCGGGGCCGTGGCTGTGGGCGCCCCAGGCGTGGCTCACGCCAACGGCATTAATTTGTTCCCCCCCCCCTTTTTTTTTGCTGGAATTTTTTTTTTTTTTTGCTGGACTTTTTTTTTTTTATGTGAATGTTTTGGGAATGTGGGGGTGATATTCCTGCCGGCAAAGGGGTGTCACCCTCAGTTTTGGTGGAGAAGGGTTCCCCAGGACCAGGGAGAAGAGATTCCCAGGTCCGTGTGAATGGTGTATGAATGTACAGTGACATAATTGGAGCCGTGGAGTGGCGTTGCTGCTCACAAGTCCAGCATGGTGGGCTTGTGCTAATCCAATTAGATGAGGATGTGATGTGTCTGTGCTAGGGACCACAGTGGTGTGCATGCATGCATTCTCATTGTGCCATGATTAATGTGTGTGTTTAACGTGCAAAGATGCCTAATGTGAGCTGTCTCCTGGCTGCTCTTCCTTCAGAAGACGGGGTAACCTCGGTTAGGGGGGGATTGTCTGGTTCAGGGGTCAGGTCATCACGTATGTCAATCTGCAGGCCCTTTCTCACTGCGAAGTTGTGCAGAATGCAACATGCACCGATGATCTGGCACACAAAGTTTGGGGAATACAACAGGGTCCCCCCAGACTTATCCAGGCATCGGAAACGTGACTTCAGGAGGCCAAAGGTGCGCTCCACCACTGCACGTGTTTGGGCGTGGGCTTCATTGTATCTTTCCTCTTCTGGGGTTTGGGGGTTCCGGATAGGAGTCATGAGATGGGGTCCCAGTGCATATGCAGAGTCACCTGTAAGGGAAAAGACAGGAGGATGTTAGTCATACATGTGCCCCTTGTGATGTGTGCATCATGGGGGGGACAGTCATGCCTGCCACCCATGTCACTCACCAACCAGCCAGGTGTCCCCATACACGTTCTGTTCGAATTTCATTCGGATGGGGCTCTGATTGTATATGTAGCTGTCATGGCTGGATCCGGGGGGGTTTGGCACGGACGTGCCATATGAGGCCTTGGTCATCGACTATCACCTGTACGTTGATGGAATGCCAATGCTTCCGATTGCGGTATATGTGCTCTGTCTCATGGGGGGGCTGGAGTGCCACATGTGTGCAATCAATGGTCCCCACGGTGCGTGGGAATCTGGCAATTCTGTAGAAATCTGTCATTGCCTTCAGCCGCAGGTCCTCAGTGGTGGGTTTGATGATTTGGTTGGCCATGCGTCTGAGGATTGCAGGGACAACCTGGTGCACACATCTGCTCACGGAGGATTGTGACATCCCAGCCACCACTCCACTTGTTCTTTGAAAAGAGCCACTGGCAAGGAAATTGAGTGTTGCCAGGACCTTGACCAGTGGCTGCACTGCATGTGAGCGGTGTGTTGGGCTGGTGATGTCCTCCTGCAGGGTTATAGTTAATTCCAGGATGGCATGAGGGGTGAATCTGAAGATGCGATACACCTCAGAATCACTCATGCCAAAGAGGTCTATGCGGGTGCGGTATATCCTCTCCCGTGCCCTCCTCCTTCTTTGTTCATCTAAAGTCAGTAGTATAGCTATGAGCGAGGATGTCCCTGGCATGTTGGCATACAGATTGTTGTGCAACACGTGTGACTGCTCTGCTCCTCACTAACGGTGTTGCTTTCTCTGACATGTAGACGAATTGTCTATTTTTTTTTTATTTTTTTCAAATATGTTTATTGGGTTTTAAAAAGACAATTATAATCACATAGTCAACATTAACTGAACATATTCTAATTACTAAAGGAAAGGACATCTTCAGTGTAGACAGAAGCATATAACAATGTGCATGTCAGAAGAATAGCATCATGTATACATATCATGAGGATGTTAAACTTATATCAAATCAATTAAAAAGGGGAGAAGGAAACGATAAGGGAAGGTATTGGTAATGAAATGGTATAGTTTAACTCAAAACGACATTGGAGATATCACAACTTATAGTCAATAAGGAAGGTGACGTAGGCAACATAGTAAATCTGGGTTGTGTTATGTAAGTATCAATGTTTGGTATTCTGAAGATTTAGTAAAATGAATCCAACACGCCCATTTATCCTGGAACTCCTTTGAAGAGTCGTGAGATTGGGAAATCAGGTCTTCCATATTGGCGATGAGATTCACCTTGCGTAACCAGTCTGAGATTTTAGGGGGGGAAGTCTGGGACCATTTAATGGGGATACACAATTTGGCCGCATTAATGAGATGTATAATAATAGAGTTTTTGTACACAGAGTTGGGTAGCGAAGATAGATGCAGCAGGTATTGCCCGGCTGAAAAGTCTGGGGTGTAGGTGGTGATGGATGTTATAAGATTGTGGATAGTTTTCCAGAAGGGCGTGATGAGGTAGCATTCCCACCAGATATGAAGAAGCGTACCCAATTCAGTATTACAGCGCCAACACAAGGGGGATGAATTTGGACTGTATTTGTGGACAATGTAAGGGGTCTTATACCATCTGGAGTAAACCTTATAGCTATTTTCCTGCGTAAGGACATTCAATGAACCCTTATGGAGGCGGCGAAACACTGAAAACCATTCGTCATTTGAGATTGACATTTTTAGATCTTGTTCCCATTTTCTATTAGTCTTGTCTAATTGTGGATCAACTGATGAGTTCAAGATATTATATATAAGGGAAATTAAGTGGTCTTGAGGCTCTGATTTTAAACATAGTATCTCAAAAGAAGTCTTAGGCCTGTGCCAATTGTTAGTGGAGCCAAATTTAGTCAAGAATTCTACGATCAAGTTAAAGTCACGTGAGGAGATTCCAAGGTCTGGGAGTTTAGAGGAGAAATTTTCAAAGGTTAAAAGTTTGCCATGCTCAAAAACTAGTTCAGCTCTGAGGATCTTTTTGGAATGTGTTGCAGAGGGAGTGTTAACATAAGGCTTACGAAATATTTCGGGATTGGAATCAATAGGGGTGACGGGACCATAAACATTAGAGATCTTTAAGGATTTGCATAAGGATCTGAAAATTTTAAGAGATGTTTCTGTAAGGGGATGTGAATTAACAGAGTGAGGTATTTTCTTATGGCTTAAATAATGGAAGATGTTCTATAGGGACTGGCATGGAGAATAAAGATTCCTCCAAGCTTATCAAATCCTTATAGCCCCTGTGGAGGTGCCAATTAATGATTCTAGCCATGTGGCAGGCCCAATAATAGTTTTTAATATCCGGTAGTCCAATACCGCCTGAAAGTTTGGAAATTGTTAGTTTATCCAATCTAATACGAGGTTGTTTATCGTTCCATAAAAACTTCATGCACATTTGTTTGAATGTTTTAAAAAATTAGCTAGGTATTATAATGGGAACCGTTTGGAATAGGTATAAAATTCTAGGCAGTATACTCATCTTGATTATATTTGCCCTACCAAACCACGAGAAGAAATTTTTACCCCATTTGAGTAGATCGCTTTTAATGTTGTTCAGTAGGGGTATAAAATTGTTATTATAGAGGTTGTCCATGTTCGATGATATGTTAATCCCCAGGTAGGGTATAGAATCACTTTCCCACTTGAATGGGAAATTGGTCTTACATTGATCAACCAATTTAGCGGGTAAAGAAATGTTCATTGCTTTGGATTTTGAGAAATTAATTTTAAAATTTGATATGGTCCTAAATAAAGAGAAGTCATTAAGTAGATTAGGGATAGTAATTATCGGATTGGTAAGGAATAATAAGATGTCATCTGCGAAGGCCGCTAATATATATGTTTTATCGCCGATGCTAATGCCTTTAATGTCAACGTTGTCTCGTAATTTGCATAGAAATGGTTCCAGGATAAGTATGAACAATATTGGTGACAAAGGGCATCCCTGGCGGGTGCCATTCGTCACGGAGAAGGCCTCCGACAGGTCGCCATTAATCTTGATCCTTGCTGTGGGGGACGAATATAAGAGACCAATAAAATCCAATATACGATTTCGTAGGCCCAAAGATTTCAAAGTTTCCATCATATAATCCCAAGCAATCCTGTCAAAGGCCTTCTCCGCGTCGAGAGATAGAAAAAAGCCAGGAAATTTGGATTTGATCAGCCAATGTTGGATATGTAGGGCCTTAATGGTGTTGTCTTTGGATTCCCTCCCTGGTGTAAAACCAGTTTGATCGAGGGAAACAATACTATGAATTAAAGGGAGTAAGCGGTTTGCAATTATTTTAGCATATAATTTAATGTCGATATTCAAGAGAGATATGGGTCTATAATTCGATACGAGTGACTTGTCCTTATCGGGTTTGGGAATCATGACAATATGAGCTTCCAAAAGATCGTTCGGGATAGGAGATGGAAAGGGGTTTGAGTTGAAAGTATTGATAAATTGGGGGATTAAAATCTCCTTAAATGATTTGTAGTAATTGACAGATAAGCCATCTGGCCCAGGGCTTTTACCAGTTTTAAGCTGACTAAGCGCGTCAAGAGCCTCCCCCACTTCCAGGGGTTTATCTAAATTTTTCAATACGTCCAAACCCAAGGGTTTAGGGCAGTAATTCTTCAAAAAATCTGAAATTACGTTTTCTCTCGAAGGAGAGTTTTTAGAACGGTTCTCAGGCGGTAAGTTATAGAGCCTGGAGTAAAAGGTACGCAATTGGTCAGAGATGTCTTTAGTGGAAGTATGTTTGTGACCAGTAGAATCTGTTATGGAATATATATTCTCATATTTTTTTGACGTCGAGCGTAAGGAATTCGCCAATAATCTACCTGTTTTGTTTCCGAATTCGTAGAAGAACTTTCGAGAGAGAATGAAATTGCGCTTGACCTTTTTATCCAGTACTTCGGACAATTCCAATCTGAGCCTCGAAAGCTCCTCACGGGTGCTTAATGCTAGTGAATGTTTATGCAATAGTTCAAGGGTGTTAATTTTTTTAGTCAGGTCATCTATATGGATCCGTCTCATCTTATTTCTCTGTGCCCTCAATGATATCAGATGACCCCTGATGACGCATTTGTGAACAAGCCAAACGAACATAGGATGAACAGCACCATTATTATTGTCTGAGAAATAATCAGAGATTTTTGAGTTGAGAAGTTTTAGATTGTCAGAGCTGCTGAGTAGTGAGTCATCGAGCCTCCAATATCTCGGTGAGATACGTTTATCTGCAAAGGATAGACTCAGAGTAATTGGATTGTGGTCAAAAATAAGCATGGGTTCTATTGTGGCATTTTTTATAAGATTTAAATCAGTCTGGGACAAAAAAAAATAATCTATTCTCGAATAGGTATTATGAGGAGGAGAATAAAAAGTGTAATCTT
Source organism: Rana kukunoris (assembly GCA_029574335.1). Classification (NCBI taxonomy): domain Eukaryota; kingdom Metazoa; phylum Chordata; class Amphibia; order Anura; family Ranidae; genus Rana; species Rana kukunoris. The sequence goes on from CM056049.1 coordinate 263,823,171, forward strand.
TTGAGGAAGGATTTAGTATGCGCCAGGTGTCGTGTATGGATAGATCTAACAAAGATTTTTTGATTGCACTAAGGGTCTTAAAGCGGAGGTTCACCCTAAATATAAGATCTCCCATGTGATCCAGCATACTGGCGTCAGCGCCAGTATGCTGGTTTTTTTTTTTTAATCCCACACTTACTGTATTATGCAGGAATTTCTTTTTTTCCCCCCGCGGTGGACGGCTCTAGTATTGCTCGTCACATCTTCCTAAAATACCCGATATGGACTCGGGTAATCTCGGCGAAAATGCGGCGCCTGCGCACAGACCTAGAAGCTGACTGCGCAGGCGCCGTATTTCTCCGAGTCCTATTTCGGAGGGCGTGACGCGCCATAGCCGTAGGACTCGGAGAAATACGGCGCCTGCGCAGTCAGCTCCTAGGTCTGTGCGCAGGCACCGCATTTTCGACGAGATTACCCGAGTCCATATCGGGTATTTTAGGAAGATGTGACGCGCTATACTGGCGCCGTCCACCACGGGGGGAAAAAAAGAAATTCCTGCATAATACAGTAAGTGTGGGATTAAAAAAAAAAAAAACAGCATACTGGCGCTGACGCCAGTATGCTGGATCACATGGGAGATCTTATATTTAGGGTGAAATACCGCTTTAAATGAAGTTTTGGAGGAGGCAGAGGAGGTATCCAAGATGGGATTGAGGGCCAAGTTGAAGTCACCCCCCATTATTAGTGAACCAACTACAAAAGATTTCAAAGCTTGGATTGTATTATCAAAAAACTGGGCATGTAATCTATTAGGAGCGTAAATATTTGCCAGAGTTATTGGCTTATTAAATAAGGAACCCTTAATAAAAATATATCTGCCATCGTCATCCAATTTAGAATCGATCAATTGAAAAGGGCACCGTTTAGAAATAAGTATAGAAACTCCTCTGGTTTTAGATACTGGGTTTGTCGCGTGGAAAATAAGGGGAAATTTGTTGTCAGTAAATGTCGGGCATTTACAGTATCCGTTTTGAAGTGGGTCTCTTGCAAAAACACTATATCTGCATTTGATCTTTTTAAAATCGAATTGTCTAATTTTAGACCACCTTTTCTATGGTCTAATTTTAGACAGGCTGGTCAGCTGTTGCGCACAGCGCGTAGCCTGCGCTGCACCTACGTTCTTTTTTGGATCCCCGTAACTCCCTCATTAGCATATTTGAATGGTGTGTCTAGTGCAGTTTTGCGCGGACGGATGCGCCTGTCTAACGAAATTACGCGGGACAAAAAAAAAGTAGTTTTCTTGCGTATCTCGTTTTGGGGATGCGGAGTATCGAAACGCATGCGCAAATTTAGACTTACGCCGTGCATCTCCTGTTACGCCGGCGTAATCGCTCTGTGAATCTGGCCCATTGTTTTTATATGATTGTGTACTTCTTATCTGGTCACAATAGTCAGATTGTTTTTCTTTTTTTTTTGCATACATACTACAGATGATGGCAAAGAGTGTAATTTTTATATCATTCTACACATTTTATTAGAAAAATAGATACAAACACATACTCTTAACAATGCATCTATAACAATTGATCTCAAAGATGTAGTAATATCTAGTACTTATACATTATAAATGAAAATTATGATGATTTTTAAAAAAAAAATTATATTTTAAAGTTGCAGTTGTCTGGTTAATGCATTGCTTTATATATTTTGTGTTTCATTTGAACATGTATCACTGGGTGTATACTTCAGTCTATAATTTAAATGTTGCCCCACACATGATTTCAGTGCAGCACAATGTACAGATAGGAACCATCTGTGCATTGTGTTTCAATGCATTAAAAAAAGGTAAACGTGCAGTTTTTCCTGCATTAAGTTTGCACTATCAGCACACTCAAATGAATAAGCAGCATTAACACGGTGCTTCTAAATGCACGCAAACACATTGCCATGATGCACTGCATAGTGTTATTTCAGAGTGGACTGGCGATTAGGGTGCAATTCTTTTGAAATGCTTTTGCCACATATTTTGTGGTGGTCACTTTATGAGAATAAATTAATATGGGAGATACTGCTTTGTACATTTTCTGAAAAATTCTGGACATTTTGTGACACTGAATTGTCAATTGAGGTGATCCATGTACAGAACACCTCCAGGTTGCCATATTGCATTGAAAATGGAAAGGTCGTTTTTAATCATCTTAAATTACAATATGGCTTGTGTAACAAAATGATATGCTTTAATTCTTTTTTTCTTTTTGGTCCAAAAAAACCCTGTATATAGAGTGTGATGGGCATCACCTGCTGAATACACTGTAGCTTGGCCAATAAATATGGCTAGAAAGAGAGTGAGAAGTCACATTGAAAGGCTACTAGTGTCACACGTTTGCCTTTATACTTTTCTATGTTTTAGAATAAGGCCTTGGGCTGCACTAAAGAGAAAGTCCCATTATTGGTGTCAGTGGAAGTAAAATATGCCACTTTGTTGGTGTCAATGGGATGAAAAAGCCTAGTTGTTAGTGGGATAAAAAAAAGTCCTGTTGTTGGTGTCAGCTAATTATAATAGTTCATGTATTTGATATCAGTGGGCTATAAAATAACACCCTCATTGGTGCCAGAGGGATAAAATGAGCTAATATTTGCTCCATCATTGGAGTCAGTGGGATAAAATAAGCCCTGTCTTTCGTGTCAAAGGCTGTTGCAGCTGGTGATGTTTTAGAATGGGGGGGGGGGGGGGGCGCCCCTCCTTTTTGACCCATTCAACTTCTCATAAGCCCCACCCCTTATATAATCAACCCACTCCATCCCTTGTATTCCAATAGCTTCCACCCATAATGTCATGAGTATTTAGTGAGAGAAAAAATGTATGCAATGAAAAAAAAAATGAAAAAAAAATGAAAAATAAATTTTTACATTGCTTTAAATAGCTTTATAATACCATGATATAACATCATATGTGACAGAATCATCAAAGATTGCAATTAAAAATGTCCCTATAAAACATATCATACTCAAATTAAAGAAGAATTTAAAATATTATAAAATCAAATTTAATTTAAAGTAATTAAAATTAAATTAAATCAAATTGGTTATTAAACAAGTGGGGTTTCATCATACAAACAGCAGTGTGCAAAATACTGTAGCCCATAGTAACTAATAAATACGCACCTTTCATTCTTCTGGTATAAATTATGCATTACGTATTTTAGGTGCTCATTTAAATGCCCATATATTCATTGGTTACAGTAATGTATGGTGGTGGGTGGTACATGGAGAGGGGTGCAGAGTATATGGTGGTACGTGTTATGTGTAGGAGAGGGGTGCAGAGTGTATGGCAGTACATGTTACATGTAGGAGAGGGGTGCGGGGTGTATGGCGGTGGGTGTTACATGTAGGAGAGGGGTGCAGAGTGTATGGTTGTAAGTGTTATGTGTAAGAGACGGGTGCAGAGTGTATGTAGGAGAGGGGTGCAGGGCACATTACATGGGGAGGGGTGCAGAGCACATTATATAGGGCACAAGATAAAAGGCAGCTGCTGAACAGTGTAGAGTTAATTGTACATCCCATTGGAATGTAGCTGATCAGCTGTGCCTATGTTGGGGGAGAGAGCAGAAAATATCCCTGCCTGACACAAGGTCCTGTCTCCCCACTCCACTCTGACATAGCTCCCCTCGGGCTGACGTCACTTCAGGTTATCCCTGGCATTTTTTTCTTAAAAGCCACTATTAAAAAATGTTTTGCCTGTTGTTGTTGGTGTCAGTCAGATAAAATTAACCTCATTCCTAATGTCAGTGGAATAAAATGAGCCACGTTGTCAGTGGGATTATATAAGCCCTAACATAGGTGTCAATGGGATAAAATGTGCCACTTTGCAGGCATACTATAGACACCCCCCAGGTATGAAATTTAAAGGAATATTCAATTTGTATAGTTTCACTTTAACCACTTGTCCACCGCCCACCGTCAAATGACTGCGGGCGGAAGACTCCAATATCCTGACTGCACGTCATATGACGTGCAGTCATTTGAATAGGGAATGCGCACGATCGCGTGTGCGCATCCCTATACTGTCGGTAGCGGCGTGTCACGGAGACACCGCTCATTACCGACAGGGGTGAACAGCGGAGCGGATGCGCTGTTAACCACGTGATCGGCCGTGATGAAGTCACGGCTGATCACGCATGGCAACACCCCCAAAGTGCACAGCGCGCGTTCGCTCCACGCGTGCCCGTCGGTGGCAGCGTGTTCCCGGGAACACTGCTCGTCACCGACAATGGTACACAGCCATTGGTCAGGGCTGTGTACCACGTGATCAGCTCTGATCACTAGTGTAAACAAAGAGCTGTAACTAACTGTTACCAGCTCTTCTCCCCTCACACATCGTTTCCAGTGTGAGGAGAGAAGAGCTAGAAGCAGTGAGTTACAGTTCTGTGTTACTGTAGTGTCTGCACAAACACCACATCTGTGCCTTTGATCCCCCAATTGTCACCAGTCACCCAACAGTCACCCATAAAGTGCACCTGTCACATAAATAGACTGCCATCAGCGGTGCAACCGTCACCCACCAGTGACCGTACCCTGTCACCGTCACCCATCTGTGACCTGCCCTGTCACCCGTCACCCACCAGTGACCTGCCCTGTCACCCGTTTATGAAGAAAAAATACTAATTTGCTAAATTTTATGACAGAAACAAAGAAAAATGCAATTTTTTTCACAAAATCTACCGTATTTTTTTATTTATAGCACAAAAAATAAAAAACCCACGAGTGATTAAATACCACCAAAAGAAAGCTCTATTAGTTTGAAAAAAGGACGCAATTTTTTTTTTTATTTGGGTACAGTGTTGCATGACTGAGTAATTGTCATTCAAAGTGTGAGAGCACCGAAAGCTGAAAATTGGTCTGGGTAAGAAGGGGGTTTAAGTGCACTGTATTGAAGTGGTTAAGCATTATCAAAATCACTGATCCCAAAAAACATCTGTTTTTAAAACTTTTTTTGGCAATAATACATGTCCCCTGGTGCAGGACCCAGGTCCCCAAACAATTATATGACAATAACTTGCATATTAACCTTTAAAATTAGCACTTTCGATTTCTGGTGTCAATGGGATAAAATGAGCCTCCTCTTTGGTTTCAACTAGATAAAATAAATTCTGTTGATTTCAGTGGGATAAAAAAGCCCCTTTGCCAGTAGGAGTAAAAATAAGCCCCGTGGTTGTTGTCAGTGGAATTAAAATGAACCTCATCTTTGCGTAAGTTGGATAAAATATGGTCATGTTGTTGGTGCTAGTGGGAATGAAGAAGCCCCACAGTTGATTTTGGAGAGTAAAAATGACCCATCATTGATGCCAGTGAAAAAAATAAATAAAATAGGCCTCACATCATTGGTGACAGTGGGAGGCAAAAAAAGCCCCATATTGTTTGTGTCAGTGGGAGAAAGAAAAAAAACCATTTTGTTGGTGTCAGCGTGAATAAGTCCAATATTGTTGGTGTTTGAGGGAGGAAAACATGTCCCATAACACTGATGCCAGTGGGAGCAAGTATAAGCATTGGTGTATTTAATGGGATGCTTCTCTGCCTCTTATTTGAAGCCAGAGTTATGCTGTGACTATCAGGCAGGACTCGAAGATCACTAAGGACAACTTAGGATAGTGGAAAAGTGATAACTGACAAAAAATGGTCAAAGTAATTTGTAAAACTTGTGATGTCACCTCTGGGCTGGCCTGTATTTACAGAAGTCTTGCTTTGACTTTAGTACTTACCAAATAATACTGCACAGCTAATCAACATGTCAGGAGATTCTGAAGGTGACCTGAGGGAGCCTAGGAAAGTAAAGTCATATACACATAAATTGACTCACAATTACCACAATGACTGTTAATAAATATGGTGTAGCATATAACACTTATATCCGCAAAGAGTTATTGACAAAAGATTACAGCAATGTAAACTGTTCCCAGGTAAAAAATCTAATGTATTCCAATACCAGCACCGTTCCTTTCCCAAATGCACAATCTCTATCCTCACACATGTATAATCAGATACACATTACAGGGGATCACAGCTATGAAGCCCTCCAACTTTCACTGAGTCTGCCACTGTATAGATTAACGTTACAAAATGCAATTGGAATTTATTCATGTTGTTTCCATCTAGCTGTTTGCAAAAGTGTCATGCCCTGTACACACGATCGGTTCATCCGATGAAAACGATCTGATGGATTTTTTCATCAGATATCCGATGAAGCTGACTTTCATCAGTGGTTGCCTACACACCATCAGTTAAAAAAACGATCGTGTCAGAACGCGGTGACGTAAAACACAACGACGTGCTGAGAAAAATGAAGTTCAATGCTTCCGAGCATGCGTCGACTTAATTCTGAGCATGTGTGGACTTTTTACCGATGGACGTGCCCACAGACGAATCGTTTTTTTCTATCGTTTTTTTAACCATCAGATAATTTTAAAACAAGTTCCTATTTTTTTCACCGATGGATAACAAACCGATGGGTCCCACACACGATCAGTTCATCTGATGAAAACAGGTCCATCAGTTAAAAAAACGATCGTGTCTAGAACGCGGTGACGTAAAACACAACGACGTGTGTACGCGGCTTCAGAGTTGAAAGTATATGAGGATCCAAAAAATGTTTTTGTTCATTTTGGATAGAGTAGGAGAAAGTTAAAGTGCTATCAGGTTTTATTGCCATTTGTTACATAGTTACATAGTTACATAGTTAGTCAGGTTGAAAAAAGACACAAGTCCATCCAGTTCAACCATAAAATTTTTTTAAAATAAAACAAAGTAAAACACAGTCACTCCCATCCCCAACTCCATACCCACAGTTGATCCAGAGGAAGGCAAAAAACCCCAGCAGAGCGATGTCTAATTTGCTACCGGAGGGGAAAAAAATTCCTTCCTGATCCCCCGAGAGGCAATCGGATTTACCCCGGATAACTTTACCTACAAAACTTAGACTCAGTTAATAGTGCTTTAGGAAAGAATCCAGGCCTCTCTTAAAGCAATCTATGAGCTGGCCAGAACCACCTCTGGGGGAGTCTGTTCCACATTTTCAAGTCTTATGTGAAGAAACCTTTCTGTATTTGGAGGTGAAATCTCTTTTCCTCCAGACGTAAAGAGTGCCCCCTTGTCCTCAGTGTTGACCTTAAAGTGATAACTCAACACCAAGTCCTATATGGACTCTATGTATTTGTACTGTTGATCTTCCCCCCTTATTCTCCTCTTCTCAAGAGTGAATAAATTCAGTTCCTCTAATCTTTCCTCATAGTGGCTCCTCCATGCCTCTTACAGTTTGGTTGCCCTTCTCTGCACTTTCTCCAGTTCTCCGAATCCTTTTTGAGAACTGGTGCCCAAAACTGGACTGCATATTCAGATGAGGTCTTACTAATGATTTGTACAGGGGCAAAATATTCTCTATTCTGGAGTCCATACCTCTCTTAATACAAGAAAGGACTTTGCTCGCTTTGGAAACCGCAGCTTGGCATGATCATTATTGAGCTTATGATCAACTAAAACCCCCAGATCCTTCTCCACTACAGATCCCCCCAGATCCTTCTCCACTACAGATCCCCCCAGTTGTACTCCCCCTAGAGAGAGCATGATATTCTTAGCCCCCAAGTGCATAACTTTACATTTATCAACATTAAACCTCATCTGCCACTTGTCGCCCAATTAGACAGACATTGAGGTCGGCTTGTAAATTGGAGACATCCTACAAGGACGTATTCCACTGCATAGCTTGGTGTCATCTGCAAAAACAGAAATGTTACTTTTGATCTCAGACCCAATATCATTTATAAATATATTGAAAAGTAAGGGACCCAACACTGAACCTCAGGGTCACCGCTAAACCTTGGACCATCCGAGTAAGAATCATTAACCACAACTTCTGATCCTGTCTTTCACATTTTTTCCATTTAAAACCGATATATCTAATCCTGTAGACCTTACCTTACACATGAGCCTTTGGGGAACTGTTCGAACGCTTTTGCAAAATCCAAGTTACCACGTCCACTGCACGCCTCTGTCCAGGGCTTTACTTACCTCTTCAAAAAAGAAATAGGTTTGTCTGAAACTCTGTCTTTCATGAATCCATGTGTCTGCTGCTTAAATGTTTGTTTCCAGAAGAACTCATCCATGTGGTCTTTTATTAAACGTTCATTCTTCCCAACTATAGAAGTTAAACTAACAGTCTATAGTTACTAGGTAAAGACTTTGTTCCCTTTTTAAATATGGGCACACATTGGCTTTAGCCAATCCAGTGGTATTATTCTGTCATTAATGAGTCCCTAAATATTAGTACAGTGGCTTTGAAATTTCAGAGCTCAATTCTTTTAGGATCCGTGGGTGGAGCCATCTGTCCAGGTGCTTTATCCACCTTTATTCTGTTAAATATTTCTGACCTATCACTTTTGAGCCATTGTGGATTTGGGGCTGTGTCACTCCCACCCCCTAATCGAATGAGCTCTCCCATTCTCCATTGATCCAGAGCTGAAGAAAGCATTAATAAATTTGCTTTCTATGTCCTCAGTCACCCACTCTAGTTTTTTGTAAAGGGCTACATGCTCAGACTTGACCTTTTTACTATTAATATATTTAAAGATTTTTTTGGGGTTTGTCCTACATCTTTTGCAATCTGTTGTTCTTTTTAATTTTTGCATCCTTGATTTCTTTTTACATATTCTATTATATTCTTTGTAACATTTAAACGACACTAGTGTTCCTTCATTTTTATATTTTTTAAAATCTATTTTCTTATTGTTTATAGCTTTTTTAACTTTGACCTGAGCCACATGTTTTATCTTTACCTTTTAAACTTATTGCCTATGGGATATACTTTGCAGTGGGTTCCAAAGAGTCTTTTTGAAGAATCCCATTTCTGTTCTGTGTTCTGGTGCCAATATTCCCTCCCAGCCAAGCCCTGGAGAGCAGTCCTCATGCTTTGAAAATTTTCCCTTGAAATTAAGTGTTTTTATCTTTCCTGTATGTATTTCTTGCTTATAGTTTACATTATTGTGTATTATTAAAGAGATTTCTCTTCACTTCCTGCCATGTAGACTTAACAGGAAGTAAGAGAATAGCTTTCCAATATTAGGGGAATCAAGTATGTCCCCATTGGAAGATTTCCTCTCTTCTCTTGTTTTGGTGGCAATTCAAAATGTTGGTATCACACTCACTATTATTCCCAGTGACATTGTTGATCAATATGATGATCAATACAATTAGAGATGTGACCTTCCCAGTTGGGGACACAAAATGTAGTTAAAACACAACAGGAGTTCTAACCTACTCAACACTTCATCCACATTTTTTTTAAATGTTTGCCTTTAGTTCTATTTTGCAAAAAAAATACCAATCATCGTATGTGTGACATAACCATTAGTTGTGCCTCATAACATTTAGGACTAAAACAGTTCCATTAAAGTGTTTGTTGACCTAAAAAAAAAAAAAAAAGAAGATCCTGTTACTTTAAAGTTTTCTTTTACAGCACAGTGCTTGTACTGTGTCACCTGGCCCCTTGTATCACCTGATATACCTGGCTTATCCTGCCTGGTTCTGCCCCGCAGACCCCCACAACCGCATATTAACCTTTAAAATTAGCACTTTTGATTTCTCTCATAGACTTTTAAATTGTGTTACGCAGCTTTTGAATTTTCTGCAAACACCCCAAATTGTTTGCTATTTGGCGAACAGGCGATCACCCGATGTTCGAGTCAAACTTAGGGGTTAGCTCGGTAATGGGTGTGTGTGACCCCCTGGGTGGGTTCACTACACACTGAACTATACAGAGAGGCAGCCGAGGACGGTTGAAAACAAAGATTATGGTTTATTCTTCCATATTGCTGGAAACAAGTGCAAGCATCCAAACAGCATAAACAAAACAAAACATAAAATAAGCCCTGGCCACTTGGGGCGTCTACCTTCACCACACAGGAACCTATCTATGGAGTCTGGCACAGCCTACTGCTGGGCAGACACTGCTGGTCATACAGCAGAAAAACAATAGTCTTTTGATTTTTATCACACAGAAAAATCACCACCTCACCTCTTCAGAAGTCTTTCTCAGCTCACTGCTCTCCTTAACTCAAATAGCCTTAGGATGCAGCAATCAGTAGTCATCCTCTGAATGACTTATAGAGGCCTTAATTTCCTCATTCTGAACAGCTGAAGTTTTCCAATGCCTTTAAACCTTTCTGGCTACTTCTGCCACCGACACCTGATAGTAATTGGTGAATTGTCTAAACAAGGCAGAAATGTATCTCCCTTCTGTGACAACACCCACAGATTTAACTGACTTCCTGTCACAATACATTTAACTTTTTGAATTGAATTACTGAAATAAATGATCTTTTTGATGCTGTTCTAATTGTTTGAGATGCATCTGCAAAGGCACTGTTTATACTGTACCATGTAACTTCACACATTATGCAGGCATGGCCCACTCTTGTCACCATCCAGATACATGCACTGAAAAAAAATGCCATTCAGTCATCAATAGACTGCATGTGGACTGGAAGTAGCTGCAAAGAGACTGCAGCTGATCAAGATCACTTTGATGCAACAAAAGGATGAAGAACCCACAAAAAGTATTTTAATAAAGCAAAAATTGCATTTTTTTTTTATTATACACAGTTTGTTAGCAGCCTAAATTTTTTGTTTAGAGTGTATATCTGTTTTAATAGTTAGTGTTTTAAGTTTAAAGCTCGGTTGAAAGCTCAGGAACTGTACAGTATTTACTTGTTATGCAGTCAAGCTGAATAACAAGTAAAATAATGTAATTTAAAAAAAATGTTTACTACCGTATGTCTATGTGGTTTGTCTGTGGCTTGTGTCTGCAGCATTCTGTAAAGCTGGACCACTGCTCTCATAGAAGCACACAACAATCCTGATCTCCAACAGCCAACAGCCTGACACCCTACACCCTACACCCCACATAGGATGGCCAACATTTACCCGAACTTAGACCCTTCATGCCAAAGATGCCACACAGAAATGGGCAAATTCTGGCATATGGTTGGGGCTGACCTAAAATCCAAACATACTGGGAACATGTAGCAGGGAAGCTGAGCGAACTCCTGGGAACTGATGGATTTTCCCAGATGGGGGTAAATTACTCCCCCCCTTTCCAACGAGTGACTCTCGACCAGATTGACTAACAACTAGTTTTGTTTATGGGCTGGGCGGCTGATGATCCCCCCCCCCCCAGAGGAGCGAGATCGAGTACCCTAAGGTTATCATGGCCGGACCTAGATGGGAATATACTTGTGACTTCTCACAGCATGGATTGGTAGGATGCTCAATATGGAGATTTCAAATTGATACTGTCCTATGCAATATTTGACTGTCAAAAGCTCACTGTGTTGTAATACTGATTTGTTCAATAAAAAAGTTTCTGAGAAAGAGAAAAAAAAAGTCAGGAAGGCTAATGGCACCTATCTGCACCCTAGTTGGCATAAAGGTCAGTGAGTGCAAGCATTTACTGTATATAGGTCAACACTGACCAGAAGGGGGAACCTTTCGTTCCAAAAAAACTGGGTTTGCATTATGTTATACTGGTGTATCAATGATATACATCAGACAGCAGCATATAGAAAAAATAGAAAGTCAGGGGAAATATTACTGCAGTTAAGGAAGACCTATTTAGAAATTTAGGTCAGCAATGACATCCTCCATATTTCTCTCAGCATGGGTTTACTTTAATGAAGGGAATTAAACACGCTTTATGTTTAACTACAATAAATAATAAAAAATCAAGCCTGGTATAAGCAAGAATCATGTTCAAAGCTCTAAGATGTTCTAAATCAGGGGTGGCCAACCAGTGGCCCTCTGATGTGGCCCGCGACCTCCTGCTTTGGAATCGTGGGTTGGCAAGCCCAGATCATAGGTTGCAACCTGTCATACCACAGCATTAGTGTTGTGAATGAGCTGGTGGTAGAGGAAGAAAGCGGCTGCGGAGCAGAACCCCATAAACCAATGCTTCCTCTACAGCAATAGAGTCTATGGCAAAGTTCAGCTAGGATAGGAAACAGGTGCACTATGCTGCACCCGTGGTGTGGGTAAACCGCAGCACATCAGTTGGAAGCAGTCTTGGGCCCTCAATTCACTTCTATTGAGCGAAAGATGTCTGTTTACCCCTGTCTACCTCCAATCTCAGAAACAGAAGAGAATTCGTCCCCTCTCATCAGGGCGGATTGGAGGGCCTATAGAGTAGCCGTGACCTTTCATCCGCCCGCTCCGCTCATTTTGACCTTCATTTGGTTACCAAGTTGCTTAAGTGGCCCTCGCTCTTCAAAAGGTTGGGCACCCCTGTTCTAAATGTTCTAATTCCTAAGCCTTGCAGTGTAGGTGTACTGTACACTCAATGAAAGAGAAGCTTTTTTTCGAGAGATGAGGTAAGTGAAGGAGGACTGCACTAAGGTAAAGGAAGCTATTTAGGAAAAAAAATGTGTACCTTTACAACCCCTTTAATTTAAAATAATGTATGGTGATTCTCATACACTACTACAACTCAAATGGATAGTGTAAGAGTTTTTTCTTGATTACCTACAACACTTTTGGCCCCTTCTACACTATGGCACTGTGTTGAGTTACGGTGCACATATTAACATGCAGTATTTTGGGCTTTAAAGGAGAAGTATGTCCAAATCTCTTTTGGCCCTATTTCTCCTATGGATCACATGGATCCTGTGACTCCTATTCAGCCGACAGCAGAAGTAGACAAGCATAGAATTAGAGAGGCAGAGAAGCAGAAAAGCATAGAAACAGAAGCCACCACGTACACACGATCAAATTTATCTACTGAAAGCGGCCTGCTGGTAACCCGTCCGTCCCGTCCGTCCGACATGTCTGTGCGCACATGCGTCGAATGGATTCGACGCATGCGTGGAAGTATTTTACTTCCTGGTTCGGTGACGCATCAACGTCACCGCCACATCACCGCACTGTCTGCCGGCGGGGATTTTGGTTTGATCGTGTGTCAGACCGATTTGATCGGATTTATTTAGTTGTGTGTACACGGCCAGAGAGGTAGAACCACTGTACAGTATAAAAAAATTAAAATAATGCCTGTCTTAGGCTGGTGCTGGTGCACAAGATATGTAAATCAGCTGTCACTCACAGCAGGGGGGAAGAACAACAAAGTTTTCTCTGCTTGTAGGCTTTATAAAAAGCCCCGATAAAATGATAAGTACACAAAAAAAACAGCATACTGCACATGTCAGCAGTATGCTGGATCTAATGGCAGATAGTTGATTTTCAGGGTGAACCTCCGCTTTAAGGACATGACAGGGGGTATAATATCTGCTGAGCATTGCAGCATGTTTACACTCCTGGTAATTGCTTTTGCAGCTTAAGGGGGAGCAGTTGGGGTGGGGGGCAGTAAAATCTCTCTTATCTCAGCAACATGTTTTTACTGCCCCCCAATCACAAATGTAAATGGTCTCTAATAGTATCCAAATCATGTCTTTACAAAACCCTATACAATGCAGCCAATGCTTCCCTGCTCTCATTGAGAAGAGAGGCAATTAAAAAAAAATAAGCTTGTGTGAAAAATCTACACACCATATAAACTAAAAAGTGCATGTGCACGCACAAAAAAAAAATGCACAGGGTGCATCAATATTTTCCCCTGATGGGGGGAACCACACTCTAGTCCAAGCAGCTAAAGGGCCTGGTGAACCTCACTCTACGTGGTTAGACAAAGCCATCCACAGAGTACTAGGTAAGGGGTACTCCCAAAGAGAGACCCCCCAGGCAGGGGCAGAAAGGAACAGCCACACATCCTCCGCATAGACTTTACAGCAAACTTACCATCGTTGGTGAGTGGAAAAGGACACACATATGAAATGTAGTGACAAATGTGAAGAATAATAAATACAAAGTGCCAGTGTAAATATACTGGTTGGGCCTTGCCATTTAGTACCAATAATTGCCTTGGTCTTGGCCAAAAGTCCTAGCCCATAAGACAAGGTGCAGAAAAAAGTGTATGGTGTTGTTGCCTACTGCTCATTCTCATAGTGGGGTCCCTAACTCATAGTGATACCCAGTACACCCCCCCAGGTTGCCATTTCCAGGAGCGCTTGACAGAGAAAGAGAGACAGGCAGATGCTGCACAATGTAGGCAACATTAGCCAGGTTGCAATACACTTTGTGGCAGGTTACAAAACAAATACATATAGCCACATCTTCCCATCACTTGTTATTATGAAAACTTTAGCCAACCTAACAAAATAGAATTGATATGACAGCTAAAATATTTGTAGGAAATAAATTGCACATATAAACCACATCCTGGAGTTTTATATTATTAACAAAACAGACTCTTTCTGCAATAGAAATATTTCCGTTTACCTTTTATCTCTAGAAATCCCTGGTAGATGAGGGTGCCTTGATATTTATTGTATAAATCTGAAGAGTGTGGACCATTTGCTGTCCTTCTGCTTTCTGTGTAACCAGTTTATCTGGTCAGCAACTGGGTTCTTACTTCTGCCTTGTTACTTCTGTTTTGGGATCAGTTTTTAACTTCTCTGCATTGGTCAAAACCACCACACATCAAAGCAGACTTAGTTACTTTAACCTTATCGTGCATTTATTTTTAGTTATCATAAAACACACAGCTTAGTGGCTTAGGGTTCCTGTTATAGGGTTTTGTGTTTGTCAGTGTGTATATATACACTGTATATATACTGTATACTGTATATACAGTATGCATACTATATATATATATATTGTAGCAGAGCGTCCCAGAGAGAGCCTGGGAAAGTCCAGTTCGGGGTTTATACCTCTCCCAGGCTCCTCTCTTACACGTTCAGGGATCTCTGATCCCTGATCCAGGTCAGGTGTTGGCCCTCTCCCCCAGGCCAATTTAAGCTCACCTGAGCTAACAGCCATTGCTCTGTCCTGGGAAACAGATAGTGTGGATCTGTAGGAGCAAGGAGGTTGTTAAAAGACTGGTGAGCAGTTTGTATTTTGAGCTAACAAGCGGTAGGCTTGTTTAGCTTAGTAGTTAGGGCCTACATATCGTGTAGTTAGAGCCGAGACACGGCTAGGTGTTTGTTTAAACTACTTTTGTTTGTTTTGTTTTCTGCACACTGTACAGCACCTGTAAATAGACTTTGTATAGCACCAATAAAAATCCCACTGTTGTTCACTTATCCTATGGACTTTGGTATCTGTGCCTGCTCATCCCAGGGAGCTTTTGTACCCGCTACCTATCCCCAGCTTACATATGGTGGAGGCTGCGATCAGCAGTAGTAAGTTACTATTTTAAAAGGCCAGTACCTAAAGTGACAACATGGAGGAAATCCTCAAACAAATGATGTTATCCAATGCTGCACAACAGCAAACTAACGCTGCATTGCAGCAAGCCAATGCTATCGCACAGGAGCAAACCAAGGCGCTGTACAAACAGATTGGTGCTGCACAGGAGCAATCGCAGAGGCAGATTAGTGCTGTACAGGAGCAATCGCAGAGGCTGTTTGAACAGCTTGCCACTGCTGCAGAAGTGGATAGGAAAACCCTGACTAAGGTTGCAGAGACGCTAGCACAGTGGGCACCTGCGGAAATTAAGCATATGGGAGACAAGCCTTCAGCCATCCATGTGGCTCGCTTTCTGTCTAAAATGACTACGGATGATGATCCAGAGGCCTTCCTGTTAACGTTTGAACGGACCGCTGAGAGGGAATGTTGGCCTAAAACCAAGTGGGCAGGACTGATTGCCCCCTTACTTTCTGGTGAATCGCAGAAGGCCTACTATGATCTGGAGTCAGCAGAAGCAGAAGACTACGAAAAGGTCAAGCAGGAAATTCTGGCGCGACTCGGCGTCACCTTGGCCGTTCGAGCCCAACGGGTCCACAGCTGGTTCTTCAAAATCGAGAGGCCCCCAAGATCGCAGATGTTCGACCTAATCCACCTGGTGCGAAAATGGCTACAGCCTGAGTCCCTGTCTGCGCCACAAATAGTGGAGCGTGTGGTCATGGACCAATTCCTGAGGTCACTCCCAATTCCCCTGCAGAAGTGGGTGAGTCAAGGGGACCCCAAGTCGGCAGATAACCTGGTGGAACTCGTCGAAAGATACTTTGCTGCAGAGAACCTGGTCACCACCCCAACAACCGCACGGACTTTCCACCCAAAGCCACGGTCTCCCCAGGCAACCGGTAAGACTGTTCCAGGGGAAGTGGGTGGTAAGCATGGCAAGGAAATAGGGGGGAGGATTTTTGGTGCCAGGACTGAAGTTTGGCGTCCCAAGCAAGGGAAACCACTGCCTGTCAGCAAACCAACTTGGGGAAACATCAGGTGTTTTCGTTGCCAAGAGCTGGGACATGTTGCAGCAAACTGTCCATTGACTGATGAACCAATGCAGTGTGATCTGTCTATTAGAAGGCAGTCTATGTTTGCTGCTGTTTCATGCGCTGCAGCGCCAAATGTGGGGAAACACATGTGTCACATGACTGTTAATGATAAGCCTATTACGGCCTTACTGGACTCTGGAAGTCTGGTTACTTTGGTTACAGCTGAGATGGTTGAAACTGTGAATTTTCATGCTAAAAAAGTTGCTGTGATCTGTGTACATGGGGATACCCGGGAGTATCCTATAGCCACAGTTCAGTTTAAAACTGGCTTAGGTACGGTGTCCCATGCGGTCGGACTTGTGCCCCACTTGGTGCACGAGGCCATCATTGGTAGGGACTTCCCTAAGTTTTGGGAACTGTGGGATCGTCCCGACCCGGTCGCAGTACCTGACTCAGTCGCAGAGCCAGAGCTCCTGGCTACTTCCGATATTGTGGGTTCAGGGGACTCATCTCGGGGCTCTCCGAGTTTTCCTTTCTCGGTTATGGCAGGAGAGCTGGAGGAGCCTGAGGAAGTCCCCACAACCAGTAGAGCCGGACAGCCGTCTGCCGACTCGGAGCCTATGTTGGAGTTTACTGACCTTAATGTGCACAAGGAAAATTTTGGTACTGAGCAGAGAAAAGACCCTACCCTTGCCAGGGCCTGGGAAAATGTAATGGTGATTAATGATGTACCTGTTGAACCAGAGGATAGGCCCTGTTTTCCTTATTTCAGCAGCAATGATGATTTACTGTATCGTGTATGTAAAAAGAATGATGAAGTTACTGAACAGTTGGTGGTCCCCAAGCCTTACAGAAGGGTGGTGTTGGAACTTGCCCATGGGCACTTGCTAGGAGGCCATTTAGGGGTTGAGAAAACCACTGAAAGAGTGTTGCGCAGGTTTTACTGGCCTGGGATACAGAAAAATATTGAGAATTATTGTCAATCCTGTCCTGTGTGTCAGATGTCAGCCCCCCAGCCCCACTTCCGAAGTCCTTTAGTGCCCTTGCCCATTATTGAAGTGCCCTTCGAGAGGATTGCCATGGACCTTGTGGGGCCCCTCCCCAAATCCGCCCGTGGTCATCAGCATATCCTCGTGATTATGGACTACGCTACCCGTTACCCTGAGGCCGTTCCCTTACGCGCCGCATCTGCTAAAAATATTGCCAAAGAGCTGTTTATGGTGTTCAGTCGGGTGGGCATCCCTAAAGAAATCCTGACAGACCAGGGTACCCCATTTATGTCACGGATAACTAGGGAGCTGTGCAAGTTATTTAAGGTGACGCAGTTGCGAACCTCTGTGTATCATCCGCAAACGGATGGCTTGGTGGAACGTTTCAATAAGACGTTAAAGGGCATGTTAAAAAAGGTTGTTGACAAAGATGGGAAAGACTGGGACTTCCTGATACCGTACCTGATGTTTGCTATCAGGGAGGTTCCCCAGTCCTCTACAGGGTACTCTCCATTTGAGTTGCTTTATGGGAGACACCCTCGGGGACTCTTGGACATAGCCAAGGAAACTTGGGAGGGGGAACAGACACCCCACAAAAGTGTAATTGAGCATATCGCTCAAATGCAGGACAGGATTGCAGCCGTAATACCAGTGGTGAAAGAACATTTACTACAGGCTCAAGCAGCCCAACAGAGAATATACAACCGGGGGGCCCAACTCCGTGTTTTCTCACCGGGTGACAGGGTCCTCGTTTTAGTTCCTACTGTTGAGAGCAAGTTCCTGGCTAAGTGGCAGGGCCCCTTTGAAGTAATTGAAAGAGTTGGGGAAGTCAATTACAAGGTGTATCAACCAGGTAAAAGGAAGCCCGAACAGATTTACCACGTGAACCTGTTAAAGCCCTGGAAGGATAGACTGGCGTTAACTGTGAGGTCCCTACCGGTAACGCCTAAGGGTACTGAATCCCCTCTGATCCCTGAGGTCACGATTCCAGACACCCTGTCATATTCCCAAAAACAGGAAGCTAGAGAGTTCCTAATAAGGAATAGAGAGAAATTTTCAGAGTTGCCTGGCACGACTTCAGCGGTTCAGCATGATATTGTTACTGAACCTGGGGTCCGTGTCAAGCTCAAACCATACCGAATTCCTGAAGCGAGGAGAAAGGACATCAGTGATGAAGTTAGAAGGATGTTGGAACTAGATGTCATTGAGGAATCCAATAGTGACTGGTCTAGCCCCATCGTGTTGGTCCCAAAACCGGATGGCACTTGGAGGTTTTGTAACGACTTCAGAAAGCTCAATGCAGTAACAAAGTTTGACACGTACCCGATGCCCAGGGTAGATGAACTTATAGACCGACTGGGCAAGGCCCGTTATCTGACCACTTTGGACTTGACCAAAGGATATTGGCAAATACCCCTGACTAATAGTGCCAAAGAAAAGACTGCGTTTGTGACCCCGGAGGGATCATTCCAGTATAAGAAAATGCCTTTTGGGTTGCAAAATGCCCCTGCAACCTTTCAGAGGGCCATGGACAGGACCCTAAGACCGCACCAGCAGTATGCTGCAGCTTATTTAGATGACATAGTGGTGCATAGCACTGACTGGGAGTCTCACTTGCCCCGTGTCCAAGCTGTCCTTGATTCCCTCTTCAAGGAAGGTTTTACGGCAAATCCCAAAAAATGTGCCATTGGTTTGGAGGAAGCCAAGTATTTGGGCTACACTATTGGCCGTGGAGTTATTAAACCCCAAGTGAATAAAGTAGAAGCCATCCAGGAGTGGCCACGTCCTGCAAACAAGAAGCAGGTCAGGGCCTTTCTTGGCATTGCGGGATATTATAGAAGGTTTATTCCAAATTTTGCCACTATAGCTGCCCCACTGACAGACCTGACGAAAGGGAAAGACTCCGTAATGATAAAATGGTCCCCAGTAGCAGAAGAATCTTTCCAAGTCCTGAAGAAGGCTCTTTGTGCACAGCCAGTGCTATACTCCCCCGATTTCTCCAAAGATTTTTTGGTTCAGACAGATGCCTCTGATGTAGGTATCGGGGCAGTACTATCACAGGTATACAATGGGGAAGAACACCCTGTGGTCTACCTAAGCAGAAAGCTCAATGATCATGAGAAAAAATATGCAGTCATTGAAAAGGAATGTTTAGCCATAAAGTGGGCTGTGGACGCGCTCAGGTACTACCTGTTAGGGCGCCAGTTTGAGTTAATAACTGACCATGCTCCCCTGAAATGGATGGCCCAAAAGAAGGAGACTAATAGGCGGGTGAACCGGTGGTTTTTGGCCCTCCAGGATTATTCCTTTTCGGTAAAACACAGGCCAGGGGTTGAGATGGGTAATGTAGATGCCCTGTCCCGTGTTCACTCCTGTTGGGCTACAGGTGTTCCAACCCTGGGGTTGAAACAAGAGGGGAGGGTGTGTAGCAGAGCGTCCCAGAGAGAGCCTGGGAAAGTCCAGTTCGGGGTTTATACCTCTCCCAGGCTCCTCTCTTACACGTTCAGGGATCTCTGATCCCTGATCCAGGTCAGGTGTTGGCCCTCTCCCCCAGGCCAATTTAAGCTCACCTGAGCTAACAGCCATTGCTCTGTCCTGGGAAACAGATAGTGTGGATCTGTAGGAGCAAGGAGGTTGTTAAAAGACTGGTGAGCAGTTTGTATTTTGAGCTAACAAGCGGTAGGCTTGTTTAGCTTAGTAGTTAGGGCCTACATATCGTGTAGTTAGAGCCGAGACACGGCTAGGTGTTTGTTTAAACTACTTTTGTTTGTTTTGTTTTCTGCACACTGTACAGCACCTGTAAATAGACTTTGTATAGCACCAATAAAAATCCCACTGTTGTTCACTTATCCTATGGACTTTGGTATCTGTGCCTGCTCATCCCAGGGAGCTTTTGTACCCGCTACCTATCCCCAGCTTACAATATATATATATAAATGAGGGACGTGCAGTGAGGTCAGTGGCTGGTGAGGCATTGGCTAGTATCAGAGCCAAATACAAACAGGTTACATACACCGCAAACATTAGGGCGAGAACAATAATTCTAGCACTAGACCTCCTCTATAACTCTAAAGCCCTGTACACATGATCGGTCCATCCGATGAGAACGGTCCGACGGACAGTTTTCTTTCGGTTCACCAATGAAGCTGACTGATGGACTGATGTGCCTACACACCATCGGTTCATGAACCGATCGTGTCAGAACGCGGTGACGTAAAACACAACGACGTGATGAAAAAAAAACAAAGTTCAATGCTTCCAAGCATGCGTCGACTTGATTCTGAGCATGTGTGGATTTTTAACCGATGCTCGTGCGTACTAACGACTGGTTTTGACCTATCGGTTAGCCGTCCATCGGTTCGATTTTAAAGAAAGCCATCTGTTTTCGGACCGAAGGATAACGGACCGATGGGGCCTCTACACCAGGGATCCTCAAACTACGGCCCTCCAGCTGTTGCGGAACTACAAGTCCCATGAGGCATTGTAAAACTCTGGCATTCACAGACATGACTAGGGCATGATGGGAATTGTAGTTCCTGAACAGCTGGAGGGCCGTAGTTTGAGGACCCATGCTCTACACGATCGGTTTGGACCGATGAAAACGAACTTCAGTCCGTTTTCATCGGTTTGAACCGACCGTGTGTCCGTGGCTTAACCACTTAAGGACCCCCGCACGCACATATACGGCCACAGAATGGCTCGTACAGGCACAAGGGCGTAAATTTACGTCCCCGCCTTCGTGCGGTTCGGGGGTCCCATCGGGACCCCCTCCGCGGCGTGCGGGGGTCCCCCTGGCTCCGGGAGCGATCCGGGACGAGCGGGCGGATTTCGGCGTTTACCCGCCCCCTGCAATCGCTAACAGCCAATGCGCGCGCTCCCCCTTTGTGTCACTTCCTCCTCCTGTGTAAACACAGGAAGGGGGAAGTGATGTAATCTCCCATCGCAGCGGTATTTCCAACCGCTGCGATGGGAGAAACACCTCACAGTAGGTGTGCACCAACATTACACTGACACACACACACATAGGCATATTAACCCCTTGCGATCTGCCCCCCCACCCCCCCTGTCACAGTGTCACTGAATGCAGTGATCTAATCACTGCATTTAGTGTCAGTGTGACAGGCAGTGTAAAATCAGTTAGTGCTAGGTTCAGGATAGCCCCCCCACCCCCCCTAATAAAGTTTTAACCCCCTGATCACCGCCCTAGTTAACCCTTTCACTCCCTATTGCCAGCGTCACTAAGCGATCATTTTTCTGATCGCTGTATTAGTGTCGCTGTTCCCGCTAGGTAGCTATTTTTTTTTATCGCAATTTTTTTTTTTTACTAAAGACATGTGGCTAAATAAATTTTGGCCTAAATGTTTGACTAAAATTTAGTTTATTTGATTTTTTTTTAAACAAAAAGTAAAAAATAGTGTTTTTTTTTCAAAAATGTCGCTCTATTTTTGTATATAGCGCAAAAAATCGCAGAGGTGATCAAATACCACCAAAAGAAAGCTCTATTTGTGGGAAGAAAAGGACGCAAATTTTGTTTGGGAGCCACGTCGCACGACCGCGCAATTGTCTGTTAAAGCGACGCAGTGCCGAATCGCAAAAACACCTTGGGTCATTTACCAGCGTATTGGTCCGGGTCTTAAGTGGTTAAACATAACCCGCAAAAAAAAATTAAGTGTCACCTATGGAGATTTTTAAGTACCAAAGTTTGGCACCATTCCACGAGTGTGCACAATTTTAAAGCATCACATATTAGCTATCTATTTAAAAAATCGGGCTAACGTTAGTGTTTTATTTTTTTATATTCATGAAATTTCCAAATTATATTATAGATAAATGTTTTTTTTTTTACTGCCTGGGAGGGGGGCCGGCTCCCAGGCACCCCCTATGGACGGGCCGCCACTGCTTCTCAGTAAAGTAATTGCCTCAATTGTCTTCAGGTAGTCCTTGATTTTAGGTGATAGACTGACAGGTTGCAATATAACAAACTCCCAGTGTCCGGCCACCTTGATCCCCGATTGCTTGTCTAGACCCTATTGGATCGCCTGCCTCCGGGCTCTCCTCAGATTGACTCCCCACCGAACAGAACAACTCGCTTGGGATCTTCTCATAGAAGTGGGGACCCAGTAAGGCACTGGGGCCCCTCTGCAGCTTTAGTTGCTCTGGGCCATGAGGTCCCAGAGTCAGGAACACCGCGTAGCACGTGCACCCCGACCTGGTAGGCCATATTGCCAGGGCCCATGATGTGCGCACACCCTAAAGGTGGGTGCCGCACCCGGATCCAACCCGGATCCAACCAAGAAGGCGGTCCCGCTGGTCTCCACTGCCGCCACCTGTTGTTCCAAGATGGAAAGGTATCTTTGGAACACAGAATGAAACAACAGCACAGCACTAAACTAACATAATTCACATAGATGAGAGCTGAGTAATTCTCTCATCCCCCTCTAAATTTAAACAGCGTCTATACTTGGAAGTACAGGGGCGCTACAGACATATTGTTTGTGCATTGTTTAATGTCTATGTCATTTTGGACATCTATCATGCACAATTTTGTGTACACCAGAGCTCTTGTTGTTGTTCCCCATTTTTCATATGTCCTTCTTCCAGTGTTGCCAACCTACCAGATTAAAATTTACTGACACAACACCCAAAATTTATTGGCATAGCTAAGTTTTTACTGGCAGTTACAAAATTAGTTTTAAGTGCAAATTCTAGTATTTATGCTAAAATATTCCTTTAGCAATATGGTTTAAGGTAGAAATTAAAGCAAAAAGCATATTTTTTATTTTATTTTCGATATAGTAAGTAGCTAAGGGACCGGACTTAGGAGGGCAATACATTAGAATGGGCGATAAACTCATGAAATTGACTCACAGTGATACTGACAGCAGTGTGCAACAGCACAGTTGATGCTGACACCTCACCTACATGACATGTCCCCTCCCGAGTCACAGTGACAGCCTCTCTCCATGCCAGCTGGTCCCTTCAGTCCCCTCCTGGCTTGCCTTACTCCCATCCTGCAGACCCACACATGAGGCTCTGGCCGATCCGCTCGGCTCCCTTGCACCATGACATCACACAACACTCTCAGACATTGCCTCCTATGCACAGTTTCGAGCCGAGCGTCACGGCCATATTTTTTACTGACAGCCTTTTTCCTCTTACTGCCATTAACTGGCAGGAGAAAAGTGCCCATTTTTTACTGGCTGCCAAGGAAAATACTGGCAGTTGGCAACACTGCTCCCTTCCCTCCCTCCCCTCATTTTGATATTTCTGTTTTTTTGATGATTTTTTTATAACAATTGAAAATAAAAATAATGGCCCAGATTCACAGAGCGATTACGCCTGCGCAACAGGAGATGCACGTGCGTAAGTCGAAATGTGCGCGTGCGTTTCGATGCGCGGCATCCCCAGAACGAGATACGCCAAAAATCTACTTTTATTTGTCCCGCGTAATTTCGTTAGACTGGCGCATCCATCCAGGCAAAAGTGCGCTAGACACACCATTGATTTGCTAGTCAAATATGCTAATGAGGGACTTACGGGGATCCACAAAAGAACGTTGGGGCAGCGCAGGCGACGCAGTGTGCGCAACAGCAAAATGTTCTGTCTAAAATTAGAGCATATAAAAGCTGGTCTAAAAAGAGAAAAAAAGTCTACTTGTTAGATAAAGCAACACTGTTAGTGAGGAGCTCAGCAGTCACACGTGTTGCACAACAATCTGTATGCCAACATGCCAGGGGCATCATCGCACATAGCTATACTACTGACTTTAGATGAACAAAGAAGGATGAGGGCACGGAGGATGGCACGGAGGATGGCACGGGAGAGGATATACCGCACCCGCATAGACCTGTTTGGCATGAGTGATTCTGAGGTGTTTCGCATCTTCAGATTCACCCCTCATGCCATCCTGGAATTAACCACAACCTTGCAGGAGGACATCACCAGCCCAACACACCGCTCACATGCAGTGCAGCCACTGGTCAAGGTACTGGCAACACTCCATGTCCTTGCCAGTGGCTCTTTTCAGCGTACAAGTGGAGTGGTGGCTAGGATGTCACAATCCTCCATGAGCAGATGTGTGCACCAGGTTGTCCCTGCAATCCTCAGATGCATGGCCAACCAAATAATCAAACCCACCACTGAGGAGCTGCGGCTGAAGGCAATGACAGATTTCTACAGAATTGCCAGATTCCCACGCACTGTGGGGGCCATTTATTGCACACATGTGGCACTCCAGCCCCCCCAGGAGACAGAGCACATGTACCGCAATCGGAAGCATTGGCATTCCATCAATGTACAGGTGATAGTCGATGCCCAAGGCCTCATATGGCACGTCCGTGCCAAACACCCAGGGTCCAGCCATGACAGCTACATATACAATCAATGCCACATCCGAATGGAATTCGATCAGAACGTGTATGGGGACACCTGGCTGGTTGGTGAGTGACATGGGTGGCAGGCATGACTATCCCCTCCCATGATGCACATCACAAGGGGCACATGCATGACTAACATCCTCCTGTCTTTTCCCTTACAGGTGACTCTGCATATCCACTGGGACCCCATCTCATGACTCCTATCCAGAACCCCCAAACCCCAGGAGAGGAAAGATACAATCAAGCACATGCCCAAACACGAGCAGTGGTGGAGCGCACCTTTGGCCTCCTGAAGTCACGTTTCCGATGCCTGGATAAGTCTGGGGGTACCCTCTTGTATTCCCCAAACTTTGTGTGCCAAATCATCGGTGCATGTTGCATGCTGCACAACTTCGCACAAAGAAAGGGCCTGCAGATTGACCTACGTGATGACCTGACCCCTGAACCAGACAATCCCCCCCTAACCGAGGCTACCCCGTCTTATGAGGGAAGAGCAGCCAGGAGACAGCTCACATTGGGCATCTTTGCACGTTAAACATACACATTAATCATGGCACAATAAGAATGCATGCATGCACAACACTGTGGTCCCTAGCACACACACCCCACATCCACATCAAATTGGATTGGCACCAGTCCACCATGCAGGACTTGTGAGCAGCAACGCCACGCCAAGGCTCCAATTATGTCACTGTACATTCATACACCATTCACACGGACCTGGGGATCACTTCTCCCTGGTCCTGGGGAACCCTTCCCCACCAAAATTGAGGGTGACACCCCTTTTCCGGCAGGAATATCACCCCCACATTCACACAGCATTCACAACCCCAAAAAAAACTAAAAAAATAAATTAACTGCAAAAGCAAAAAATTTCCAGCAAAAAAATAAAAAACAAAAAAAATAAAAAAAAATAAAAAAAAAATAAATAAAAAAGGGGAAAAACAAATTATTGCCCTTTGCGTGAGCCACGCCTGGGGCGCCCCCGGCCACGGCCCCGGCTTCTCAGGGGAGACTCATGGGGAGGGGTAAAACCGGGGAAGGAGGAGCAGCCCCTGATCTCTGCCCACCTGGCGGCCTGCCCTCCAAGGCCACGGCTATTCTGTCCAGGGCAGCACCAAGTGTTGCCGTGTTGGCCTGGATAGCCTGGGTAAGGGCCCTCACATCCTGCCCAACGCCTGCTGATGTCGTCTGCAGTTCGTTTAGGCAGGTTGTAAAAGCCCGGGAGTCCAGGTTCCCCAGCGTATCCTTGATGGAGGACAGGCTCTCCTCCATCCGCACCAATGTCTGGCTGACCTGTCCCAGATGGCGGGTCTGGAGGAACTGGTCCCTTCTCAGAGTGGCGGGCAGGAGATCGGCCACCCCCCTGGTGGTCTGGGATGACATCCTGCCTCCAGCTGATGCTTGTGGCCGGGAAGAAGAGGAGGCCCTTGTGAGGGGAGCCATGTTGGGGGAGGAGGGGGGGGCTCCCCCTTAGGGAGGCCTGCCTGCTGCCAGCCAGAGGGGAAGAGTCCTCAAAAACCAAACGTCCAGTGCCTGACATGGACTCCTCCTCCTCATGATTCTCCTCCTCCTCATGATTCTCCTGCTCCTCTTGAACCTCCTCCCTGGACTCCGGCCTTGTTGGGGGGGCCTCATTAGGCTGCTGTCCTGGGGTTGGTGCGGTCAGGCCAGATGGCCCTGCACCCTCCTGCACATCTGTGGATGACACAAAACATTCATAGGTTGGAGGATCCACACACTTGCCACATATTCCCTTTCACCCCCTCCCCCACACATGCTACACACCTAATATTAACAAAAAAAACTTACCTGGCACCACGGGCTCCGGACTTGAGTCAAAGCCGGGCATGCCGATGAAAGGACAGGGCCACCGCACGCTCCTCCGCTGTCAGCCTAATATGGCATGGTGGGCCCCCTCCTGTGCCCCTGGCATGGGCATGCATTCTGGCCAGCTTCTGTTTGACCAGACGCCGGAGGTCATTGATTTTTTTGTCAATCCCAGACCGGGTCCGTGTCTCCCCCTGCCCCGCTGAATTGACCTGCTCAGTGATCCTATCCAAAATCTCCCTCCTCCTGGCTGGGGTGGTGTTGGCACTCTCTGGGCCGTGGAGGTAACGCCCATACTCGCTAATGGCCCGGGCAAGAATTTGTTTTTCCACAACTGTAAAATTCAGCTTTCGTTTTCTCTCTGTCATCCTTCCAAAAAAACTCACTCCCAGTCAACAAAATTCACTCACACAAACAAGCCCAACCAATCAAGCAAAAACACACACAAAGAGAGAAAACTACTCAGCAATAAACAGTCACAAAAAAACAAAAATACAGCAGGAAAACAAACAAACACAAATATATCAATCAAACAAACAGTCTCTCAAACACTTATCAAAAACCACTTTCAAAAATCTACTAACAAACACTTGATCACACAGAACACTAATCTGACAACTACAAAACACACCGCAACGAACAACAGGACAAAAGCACTTGGTTAAATGGGAAGGGACAAAGGGATGTACTTTTGCAATGCAAGTGCGTTTGTGTGTGTCTATTTATGCTGTTTGCGTAGTTCACAACGTTGCCCTAGTCCATTTCCAATTTCACTGATTGCGCCGCTCCCGAGTTGTGAGCATGCGCACAGCGGAGCTGACATGGTATGCTTCAAGCGCGCATGCGCGAGCCGGCCGGCCCTTCATTTGCATGGGGTCATGGCTCATTTCAATGTAACCCGCCCACGTCCTTCCCAATTTGTATTACTCCTCCTTACGCCTCTGAAAAACGTTACGCATGCGCAATTTCCTGCGCAAAAGCTACGAGAATAGGGTGATTACGCGGCGAAATTGCGCAAGTCTAACGTAAAGGCTGTGCGCTACGCCGGTCCAATAATGCGCAGATGTACCTGAATCTGGCCCAATATTTTTATATAAAATAAGTACATATATTACTTGCAAGCTACATATTTTATTTCTCTTCATAAAAATTATTACCCTAAACCTTTAGTGTACTAACCATCGAACCTGTCCGACGGTTTCAATCGGACAGGTTTTAAAGCATGTTTTAAAACTTTGGTCCGACGGACAACGGTCTGATGGGGCGTACACACCATCTAACTGATCCGATCGTGTGTACGCGGCCTAAGCTGTTCAGCCCCCAGGTAGAGAGAGCCCCTTTACTTGCTGTATGAACTCCAATTCCAAATGGCATGTCAGGGAGATTTTGTATTGCTGTATCACTAGGGTGACCACATATCCCGGATTGCCTGGGACAGTCCCGCATTTTGCAGGTCTGTCCCGGGCACATTCATTACAGGACAATACAGTGTCCTGGAATGAATCTGACACCCCCTCTGGGCCAATCTTATCCCCCCAAAAAAGGCAGCCACATCACCACTTTACTCACTGACAGTACTTGTCGTGGCCGGGAATGTCTGGAGGAGCAAAATCCCGTCCCCTGCTTGTGATTGGAGAAATTTGTTACAGCACAAGCTGGTTTTTGGGAAGGGAAGGTGTTCCTGAATGGTAGTTTGGAAATGTGGTCACCCTATGTATCACGTGAATTAAAAACATGTTTGAGTGAAACAGGAAATAGGAAGTGTTTCTGTTTCACTCACAAGCTGCAGGTTCACTTCATTCAAGTTAAAGCGGAGCTCCACCCTAAATCAAACATAATCTATAATCTACATAATAGTAATAATGCTCATAAACAATGCTTAATCTGATATTTTTATATAAACAAGTTTTACAGTACCATATAAACAAGATTGGCTTCCGGTCTGCAGCCCTCGGGTTTCCATTGGGTTTTCCATTGTTTTCTGTCCCGCGCAGTGTCTTCTGGGAGCTTGTTTCATAGCTCCCTTGTTATCATATTCGACTCTGTTAGTGGAAACATTGCGCGACTTCGTGCAGCAGGAAGTGACGCGCGATGTAAACAAAGAAAGGAGGGCGGGCGTTTGAAAAATCTCCATTACAGGACAGATACTGATTAAAAGTGCGCATACGCGAGATCAAGCCTTGGATGCTGGGATTACAGCATCACCGCAAACAGGAAGTCTCCACTGGTGGGATTCTAATGCCCACACTGAAGATGGCAATGGCTGACCATACGAAATATAAGTTATTATTAAAAACAGCAACAGATCGGGACGGACGTTTAACAAAAGAAAGGTGAGTTTATTTAAGCCTTCACATTAACTGTTTAACTACCCCCAAACAAAAAAAAAACGTTTTGGCATGGGAGATCCGCTTTAACATTATTAATGGATACTGGAAGATCTTTGGTGACACACACCACCATTCCGCCTATGTCTGCCCCCCGTTTATGCTCTGTTGTGTTGATTCTTCCTCTGCCTCCTCAGCTCCCAAGTTGGACGTTCATTACTGCCGCCTCTGGGTATTCAGCATTTGGTAGTCTGATCAAGCCTTTGATGTACTACACACGCATCTAACCCTGATGAAGCGAGCATTGTCTTGCGAAACACTATGGGAACTTTTCATGCCTGTGTACTTTGCAATTTACATTTTTAAACCATGATACGCGTAATGAAATTTTTTACTGTATGTATCATTTCAGTGGCTTGGCTATGATACATGTTGTTTTTGTTTGTATGACATGTATTTTATACATTTTGAGACAGCATTTACTCTGTAAATTGTTGGCTAACTGCATTCACCTCAAAGTCCCGGGCGATTTCCTGTATTTTGTGCTCATAGTAAGCACATACCTGAACCTAATCACACTGCAACATTTTCACATCTGTATTTTTAGCAAAAGGTTTTTCCCATCCTCCAGCACAGAGTAAAATGAGAAATGAATTGACCACAGAAAATATATATTGCAGAACAGAGAATTTAACAGCATAAAGAACCCATTCAATTCATAATGCAATTGGAAAGCATTTAACATTTATCACGACTGTTCTCTGATACTTAGGGGCAGATTCACGTAGATCGGCGCATTATCATTCCGGCGTAGCGCACCACTTTTCCGTTAGACTTGCGCAATCTAGCCGCGTAATCCGGCGATTCACGTAGCTTTTACGCAAGAGCTTGCGCAAACGTAAGGTTTTTTCCGTAGGCGTAAGGAGGAGTAATACAAATTGGGAGGGACGTGGGCGTGTTACATTGAAATGAGCCATGACCCCATGCAAATGAAGGGCCGGCCGACTCGCGCATGCGCGCGTGAAGGAAACCATGTCAGCTCCGTTGTGCGCATGCTCACAACTCGGGAGCGGCGCAATCATTGAAATTGGAAATGGACTAGGGCAATGTTGTGAACTACGCAGACAGCATAAATAGACACACACAAACGCCCTTCCATTGCAAAAGTACATCCCTTTGTGTCCCTTCCCATTGAATCAAGTGCTTTTGCTCTGTTGTTCGTTAGAGTGTGTTTTGTAGTTGTCAGATTAGTGTTCTGTGTGATCTTGTGCTTGTTGGTAGTTTTGTGAAAGTGTATTTTGATAAGTGTTTGAGACTGTTTGTTTGATTGATAGATTTCTGAGCGTTTGTTTTCTTGCTTTTTTTTTTCATCTGATTTTTTTGTGTGTGTTTCTTGCTGAGTGCTAGTGTGATTTTTGGCTGTTCTTTTTCTCTTTGTGTGTGTTCTTGTCTGATTGGTTGTGCTTGTATTTGTGACAGATTTTTGGTGACTGCTAGTGAGTTTGTTTGGAAGTATGACTGAGAGAAAAAGAAAGCTCAATTTTACTGTGGGGGAAAAAAGAATTCTTGCCCGGGCCATTACCGACTATGGGCGTTTTCTCCACGGCCCGCAGAGTGCCACCACCACCCCGGCCAGGAGGAGGGAGATCTTGGATAGGATCACGGAGCAGGTGAATTCATCGGGGGAGGGGGAGACACGGACCCGCTCTGGGATAGAAAAGAAAATAAATGACCTCCGGCGTGAGGTGAAAAAAAAACTGGCCGCAATAAATGCCCATGCCAGGGGCACAGGAGGGGGCCCACCATGCCGGGTTAGATTTTCAGAGACGGAGCGTGTGGTGGCCCTGACCTTTCACCGGCATGAAGTGGAGGGCCTGCCAGGCTTTGACACAAGTCCGGTCCCCGCGGTGCCAGGTAAGGTTTTTATTTCTCTCAGGTGTGTAGCATGTGTGGGGGAGGGGGTGAAAGGGAATATGTGGCAAGTGTGTGGATCCTCCAACCTGTGAATGTTTTGTGTCATCCACAGCTGTGCAGGAGGGTGCAGGGCCATCTGGACTGACCGCTCCAACCCCAGGACAGCAGCCTAATGAGGCCCCCCCAACAAGGCCAGAGTCCGCAGAGGAGGAACAAGAGGAGGGGGAGGATCATGCGGAGGACGATCATGAGGAGGAGCAGAATCATGAGGAGGAGGAGTCCATGGAAGGCACTGGCCCTTTGGTTTCTGCGGACTCTTCCCCTCTGGCTGCAAGAAGCCTGCCCTCCCTAAGGGTCAGCCCCCCCCCCTCCTCCCCCAACATGGCTCCCCTCACAAGGGCCTCCCCTTCTCCCCGGCCACAACCATCAGCTGGAGCCAGGAGGTCATCCCCAAGCACCAGGGGGCGCCCAATCTCATGCCCGCCTGTCTGAGAAGGAACCTGGCCACCCAGACCCGCCTTCTGAGACAGCTCTGCCAGACTATGGGGCGGGTGGATCAGAGCCTGTCCTCCATTAATGATAGCCTGGGTAACCTGGACTCCCACTCCCGGGCCTCCACAACCTGCCTAAATGACCTGCAAACTACAGCAGCAGGCGTTGGGCAGGATGTGAGGGCCCTTACCCAGGCTATCCAGGGCAACACGGCAACACTTGGTGCTGCCCTGGACAGAATAGCCGTGGCCTTGGAGGGCAGGCCGCCAGGTGGGCAGATCTCAGGGGCTGCTCCTCCTTCCCCGGCTTTTCCCCTCCCCCATGCGTCTCCCCTGAGGGTCCGGGGCCGTGGCCGGGGGCGCCCCAGGCGTGGCTCAGGCAGAGGGCAATAATTTTTTTTTCCCCCTTTTGTTTGTTTTGAAAGCTTTTTTATTTTTGTTCTCTGCTTTTTTTTGTTTTTTCTAAGCATTTTTTTTTTCCTATGCATTTTTTGTTTCTATGCATTTTTGTTTGTTTGACTTTTTTGGCATATTTTGGGTTGTGAATGATGTTTGAATGTGGGGGTGACATTCCTGCTGGAAAAGGGGTGTCACCCTCAATTTTGGTGGAGAAGGGTTCCCCAGGACCAGGGAGAAGTGATTCCCAGGTCCGTGTGAATGGTGTATGAATGTACAGTGACATAATTGGAGCCTTGACGTGGCGTTACTGCTCACCAGTCTTGCATGGTGGACTGGTGCCAATCCAATTTGATGAGGATGTGGGGTGTGTGTGCTAGGGACCATAGTGGTGTGCATGCATGCATTCTCATTGTGCCATGATTAATGTGTGTGTTTAACGTGCAAAGATGCATAATGTGAGCTGGCATGAGATGGGGTCATGAGATGGGGTTCCAGTTCATATGCAGAGTCACCTTGAAGGGAAAAGACAGGTGGATGTTAGTCATGCATGTGCCACTTGTGAGGTGTGCATCACGGGAGGGGATAGTCATGCCTGACTCCCATGTCACTCACCAACCAGCCAGCTGTCCCCATACATGTTCTGTTCGCAATCTGTGGGGATGGGGCTCTGATTGTATATGTAGCTGTCATGGGTGTCATGGGTAGTGCCATGTGTTGGGCTGCTGATGTCCTCCTGCAAGGTTGTGGTAATTCCACGATGGCATGAGGGGTGAATCTGAAGATGCGAGACACCTCAGAATCACTCATGCCAAAGATGTCTATGCGTGTGTGATATATCAAGTGAAGAGTGAGGGGCTTGTATCAGATAAGAATATTGTATTAGATTAGATTAAATTGTAAATTTGATATAAGCCAAAAAAAAAAAAAAAAAAACCATCTCCCGTGCCCTCCTTAGTGCCATCCTCCGTGCCCTCATCCTTCTTTGTTCATCTAAAGTCAGTAGTATAGCTATGCGCGACGATGCCCCTGGCATGTTGGCATACAGATTGTTGGGCAACACGTGTGACTGCTGAACTCCTCACTAACAGTGTTGCTTTATCTGACAATTAGACTTTTTTTCAAAATTTAGACCAGCTTTTAGGTCCTCTAACTTTAGACAGAACATTTTGCAGTTGCGCACATCGCGTAGCCTGCGCAGCAACTGCGTTTTTTTGTGAATCCCCGTAACTCCCTCATTAGCATATTTGACTAGCAAATCAATGGTGTGTCTAGCGCAGTTTTGCGCGAAGGCAAGCGAAGGTCTAATTCAATTACGCCGGACCAAAAAACGTAGATTTCTGGCGTATATTGTTTTGTGAATCGCGTCCAACTATACGCACGCGCACATTTAGACTTACGCACGCGCAACAGCAGTTGCGCAGGCGTAATCGCTCTGTGAATCTGGGCCTTAGATTTTTAGCTCATTCAGATTTTTTTTAATAAAATGTCACAATACACGTTAATGTTATATAAACCTTGCATATATGTTTGCAATTAGATATATACAAAAGGGCGACTATGTTTGCTAGCTCTGCTTCCTTCTTTGCAGTTTAACACAATGGTTGTGCTTTTCTGCTCTTTCTTACAATGCAAATCTATGGGTCTAATGACTCCCAAAACATTGCACTCACTATATGCATGATATCTCATCTCAGCAATTGTTAGGCAGAGCTCCCTCTAGTAATGAATGTACAAATATACACATTAAACGCAACAATGAAAATATGTAAGAGTAATGCCGCGTACACACGATTGGAGTATCCGATGGTCTAAAATCGGATGTATTTTTTCAGCGGAATTCCGTTAAAGCTCTTTTTCTCTTTTGCATTCACACTGTCAGATGTAAAACACTACGACGAGCCAAGGAAAATTAAGTTCAATGCTTCCGAGCATGCGTCGACTTGATTCTGAACATGCGTGGATTTTTCTCCGATGGAATTCCACACAGACGACTGGAATTTCCCATCAGAATTTAAAACATGTTCTATTTTTTTACTCCGATGGAGAAAAGTCCGATGGGGTCCACACACGATCGGAATTTCCGATGAAACAAATCCATCACACATCGTGTGTATGTGGCATAAGTATGTAAAATAAAAAAAGTGTGTTAATATATTTTGCTCCATATTCCTGAATTTCTAACACAATGCTTTGTTGTCCATAATATACAATTTTGAATTTGTTCAGAATAAAAATATGATGTTTGCGGTAGGATTGATGGTGGTGAATTGATTTCTGATTATCAACGATGTTCCTCTTGGTCAGTGGTTCTCAACCTGGGGGTCGGGACCCCCTCGGGGGTCAAATGATGATTTTCCAGGGGTCACCAAATCCTGGGCTGTTCATGAAGAACGCACTGCTCTCCCAGACTTTTTGCAACCACCCAGCAGGGCTGTCCCTGGAACCAGTTGGGTGGTTTCTGGAGCCCACAGCCACCCACTCAGCCTCTTCACAGCCGCCCATTCAGTGCATGGCACGGCTAGGGGGCAGAGACTAGAGTTCAGCTAACTGGTGAGGGATGTGAAGTGGGAGGGGCTGGAGGAGACCTCAGATTTCAGCATAGGTGAGAGGGATAAAAGGGAAAGAAAGGATAATAAAGAGAGTGTTACATCCTTAAATGTACCATAAGGGGTTTTAATACTGTATGAGTGGAAGGCACTCGGGGAGTGCTAAATATCCATGGTTTAGGGGTGCAAATTACTTGATTTGCCTTGGGTGCTGACCACCAACGCTACGAAAATAATTTTACTGTTAGGGGTCCCCACAACTTGGGAAATTTTATCAAGGGGTCACGACACTAGAAGGTTGAGAACCATTGCTCTAGGTCTTCTGTGGTCACTGGTATGAAGAATGTATATGGTACTGCTGGAGTTTTCTGCAGTTTGGTGACATTAATGTTTTACTTGTAACAATAATAAAAAAAAAATATTATATTTTTTTCTTTGGAGAAATTCACCAAAAGAGGTCAATTGAACTACACAGGGAAGTCTTAACCACTTAAGGACCGCCGCATGTACATTTACGTCGGCAGAATGGCACGGACAGGCACATCAACATACCTGTACGTGGCTGCCTTGACGTGGGTCGGGGGTCCGATGGCGATGGCGATGGTACCGGTGGCTGTGCGAGCGATCCGTGCTGAGGGGGTGGCGGTTCGTTTTTGTCTGCCCCCTCCGGATCGCTCCCAGCCAATGCGCGCGCTCGCCTGTGTGTCACTTCCTCCTCCTGTGTAAACACAGGAAGAGGGAAGTGATGTGATCTCTGCTCTCGGCGTTTTTTTCAACCGCCGCTGAGGAGAGATCACAACGCACAGTAAGTCTGCACAACACTACACTGACACCAGTACACGCAGGCACATTAACCCCTTGCGATCACACCCCCCTGTCACAGTGTCACTGAATGCAGTGATCATATATGTACTGACCACTGCATTTCGTGTCAGTGTGACAGGCAGTTAGTGTTAGGTCCAGGGAAGCCCCCGTACCCCCCCTAATAAAGTTTTAACCCCTTGATTATCACCCTAGTTAACCCTTTCACTCCCTATTGCCAGTGTCACTAAGCGATAATTTTTCTGATAGCTGTATTAGTGTCGCTGATCCCGCTAGGTAGCTATTTTTTTTGTATTGCGATTTTTTTTTACTAAAGACATGTGGCTAAATAAATTTTGGCCTAAATGCCTAAATTTTGTTTGGGAGCCACGTCGCACGACCGCGCAATTGTCTGTTAAAGCGACGCAGTGCCGAATTTTAAAAACATAAAGTGATCGTGTGTACGCGGCATTAGTTCTGACTTTCTGCTTAGTTAAAATTCAGTTCTGATCCACTTGAGACATGCTTGCCAGTACTTCCCACTTTTTCCACTAGGTACAAGGCACACAGATGTTTAACTGGAGACCTCTGTCACAGCAAACGTGTAAGGCAGAGGTCTCCAAGATCGGTGTGATCAAATGATTTATTTTTTAACCATTATGCAGATTAAGGACCTTGGCCCTTTTTGCGATTCCACACTGCGTCGCTTTAACTGACAATTGCGCGTTCCTGCGAAGTGGCTCCTAAACAAATTGGCATCCTTTTTTTCCCCACAAATAGAGCTTTCTTTTGGTGGTATTTGATCACCTCTGCGGGTTTTAATTTTTTGCGCTATAAACAAAAATAGAACGACAATTTTGAAAAAAAAAATGCAATATTTTTTACTATAATAAATATCCCCAAAAAAGATATAACATTTATTTTTCCCTCAGTTTAGGCTGATACGTATTCTTCTACTTATTTTTGGTAAAAAATCGCAATAAGCGTTTATTGATTCGTTGGCGCACAAGTTATAGAGTTTACAAAATAGGGGATAGTTTTAGGGCATTTTTATTAATATTTTTTTTTACTAGAAATGGAGACGATTTTTTTCGTGACTGCGACATTATGGCGGACACATTGGACACTTTTGAGGGACATTTTTGGGACCATTGTAATTTTCACAGCGAAAAGTGCTATAAAAATGCACTGATTACTGTGAAAATGACAATGGCAGTGAAGGGGTTAACCACTAGGGGGCACTAAGGGGTTAAGTGTGCCTTAAGGGAGTGATTCTTGCTGTAGGGGGGCGTGGCTGTAAGCGTCAGGGAACAGACGATCAGTGTCACTGCCACACAGAAGAACGGGGAAGGTGTATTTACACACACCTCTCTCGGTTCTTCAGCTCCTGTGACTGATCGCGGGACACCGGCGGCGATCGGGTCCGACGGGCGCATTGATGGAGCTTCGGACCGAGTCGCGCAGAATGGCATAGCCCCTTCCCTGTACATTGCATTTAAGAGCCCAGCCGTGCCATTCTGCCTACGTATATGTGCAGGAGGCGGTCCTTAAGTGGTTAAATAGCGCTGTTTACATCTCAGTAAACTTGGTGTGGTGTCAGGTCATTGCTTACTCTATTATAGAGCTGAACAAAGCCAATGCAGTCTTTGTTTGGCTCTATGATCAGCCAGCTAACACGCCGGCTGGTCGATTCGGTGTCCCAGTGGGATGGGAAGCGCCCCCCATGTTAAGGGAATGTAGCCTGATATGGTTTAGGAAGGGGGGGGGCACACCCTAGCCCCCCTTTCCTGGCCTGCTGGGCTGAATACTCGAATAAAGGTCAGGTATGGATTTTGGGGGGGCCTCACGCTCGTATTTAAAAAATAAAACTGGTATGGATAAGGGGGGACCCCTCAAGCTCTTTTTTTTTTTTTTCTGAGTTTTTAATTACCGGCAATTATTTTCTTTAGCGGGGTCAGCTAGGACTACAGAACACCCTCACCTTATCCCCACTAACAAGCTTATGAGTCATCGGTAGGAATGAGCCGAACACCCCCACGAACATTTAGAACCCCATTGAAGTCTATGGGACTCAAACGTTCGAATTCAAAAGTGCTCATTTTAAAGCCCAATATTCAAGTTATTGTTGGAAAACGTCTTTGAGAACCCGGGTCTTGCCCCAGGAAACATGTATCAATGGGAAAAAAAGTTTTAAAAACTGTAGTTTTTTCTGTAGTAGCGATTTTAATGATGCTTAAAGTGAAAAAAAAATGAAAAATTCCTTTAAATATCGTACCCGCTGGGTGTTTATAGTAGTGGCACGTGATTAGAACTGTCCCTGCACAAAATGAGATTACTATAATAAAAAAGTAATTTAAGACTGCTTGCGGCTTTAATATAATGTTTGGTCCCTGGCCCTGCAATATGGATAAAAATCAAGTACGTTTAGGTGCTATTAAACAGCACATGTGCAGTAACAGCAACTGCGTTTAGGTGCTATTAAACACCACACGTGCAGTAACAGCAATCACGTTTAGGTGCTATTAAACACCACAAGTGCAGTAACAGCAAGTACATTTAGGTGCTATTAAACACCACAAGTGCAGTAACAGCAAGTACGTTTAGGTGCTATTAAACACCACAAGTGCATTAACAGCAAGTACGTTTAGGTGCTATTAAACAGCACACGTGCAGTAACAGCAACTGTGTTTAGGTGCTATTAAACACCACGCGTGCAGTAACAGCAATCACGTTTAGGTGCTATTAAACACCACAAGTGCTGAAACAGCAAGTACGTTTAGGCGCTATTAAACAGCACATGTGCAGTAACAGCAAGTACGTTTAGGTGCTATTAAACAGCACACGTGCAGTAACAGCAAATACGTTTAGGTGCTATTAAACAGCACACGTGCAGTAAAAGCAACTGCATTTAGGTGCTATTAAACACCACAAGTTCAGTAACAGCAAGTACATTTAGGTGCTATTAAACAGCACATGTGCAGTAACAGCAAGTACGTTTAGGTGCTATTAAACACCACACGTGCAGTAACAGCAACTGCGTTTAGGTGCTATTAAACACCACAAGTGCAGTAACAGCAAGTACGTTTAGGTGCTATTAAACAGCACACGTGCAGTAACAGCAACTGTGTTTAGGTGCTATTAAACACCACAAGTGCAGTAACAGCAAGTACGTTTAGGTGCTATTAAACAGCACACGTGCAGTATCAGCAAGTACGTTTAGGTGCTATTAAACAGCACACGTGCAGTAACAGCAACTGCGTTTAAGTGCTATTAAACACCACAAGTGCAGTAACAGCAAGTACGTTTAGGTGCTATTAAACAGCACACGTGCAGTAACAGAAAGTACGTTTAGGTGCTATTAAACAGCACACGTGCAGCACAGCAAGTACATTTAGTTGCAAATAAACAGGACAAGTGCAGTAACACCGAGTACGTTTAGATGTAAACTAAACAGCACACAGGCAATACAACACGTTAGAACACTGCAGCTAGCACAATCTACTGCCTGACAAATAGGAATAGCTAATCTAGCTAAGCTATAAAGTGTATAAATATATGTACAACTCCTGGGATGTATATATATACTCTACACACTGTAAATTTAACTAAACTGACTAGCCTGCCTGCTCTATCTATCTATCTGGTAGAAAAGACACTGGCCCAGATTCACAGAGCCATTACGCCTGTCTAACTGGTGTTAGCCTGGAGTAATTTCAAATTACGCGCGTTTTCTTGCTAGTCGAAAACCTCAAACCATGAATAGACGGCTGCAGGCTTTAATTCGACTGGATTACGTGTTCATACGCCTTCGGATCTACGCTGCAATAAAATTGCGCCACTGGGTGGACTTCCCGTATGCAAATGAGCCTTTGCCGGCGATCCCCGAAATTACGATCTTCAATCGCAATCTCTTACGGCACCTTTAGTCATCTTTTATTTGCGTAACACTATACCAGCTTTTTGCTGCTCTAATATTAGACAGCCCATGTTAAGTATGGCCGTCGTTCCCGCGTCGAATTTCTACGTTTTCCGACGTCTTTTATTTTTTTTTTACGTAAGTCGTCCGGGAATAGGAATGTTCGTAAACGACACTACTCAAACAACGAATGACGTAACGACGTGATTTCGCGTAATGCACGGTGGGAAATTTCTGAACGGAGCATGCGCAGTTCGATCGCCACGGGGACGTGCTTAATTTAAATGCTTCACGCCCCCTAATCGCGTATTTCGATTACGCGGCGAGAAATAGACTACGCCGCCATAGCGTACGGGCAAAAATCTACCAGGATTCGGTGTAGAGCCCGGTAAAATACGTCAGCGTAGAGTATTTCGATTACGCAGCGCAATATTAAGTGTATGTGAATCTGGCCCACTGTCTCTCTATCTCTCTCTGTAGGACTTCTCTCATTAACAACGCCGCAACACACTATACGCGGCCGCGTTGCAGGCAGCCTTTTATAGTGTGAGGCGTGTGCTAAAGCTCTGAGCCATAATTGGCCAAAGCCATCCAGGCTTTGGCCAATTATGGTTCTTCGTTTTTTGCGCACTGTGATTGGCCAAGCATGCGGGACATGCAGCATGCTTGGCCAATCATCAGCGCGCAATGCCGCAGTAAATTATGGGCCGTTGCAAGTCACTCGAATTTGGCGCGAACGACCGGTTTTGTTCGAATTTCGGCAAACGTACAAACATACGTTCGACTCGAACACAAAGCTTATCCCTAGTCATCGGTTGTTAAGGGCAAAGCAGCCAGATTGCTGACTTGTTCCTTAACAGCTATTCTTTACTAGTGTTGAGCAGAATATGCCATATTCGATTTCGCGATATATCTCGAATATATAGTCGAATATTCGAGATATATTCGCTAAATTCGAATATTCGTGATATTTTTTGGAAATGAAATGATTGCGAAATTTCGCTATTGCGAATGCGAATGCGAAATTTCGAGAAATGCGGAAGGAGCACTCTGATTGGCTCAGAATATTCGTGATATTTTATAATACAAAACAATTGCGAAATTTCGAGAAATGCGGAATGGAGCACTCTGATTGGCTCAGAATATTCGTGATATTTCACAATATAAAATAATTGCGAAATTTCGAGAAATGCGGAATGGAGCACTCTGATTGGCTCAGAATATTCGTGATATATTACAATACAAAATAATTGCGAATATTCGGCAAATGCGGAAGGAGCACTCTGATTGGCTCAGAATATTCGTGATATTTTATAATACAAAACAATTGCGAAATTTCGAGAAATGCGGAATAGAGCACTCTGATTGGCTCAGAATATTCGTGATATTTTATAATACAAAATAATTGCGAAATTTCGAGAAATGCGGAATGGAGCACTCTGATTGGCTCAGAATATTCGTGATATATTACAATACAAAATAATTGCGAATATTCGGCAAATGCGGAAGGAGAACTCTGATTGGCTCAGAATATTCTTGATATTTTATCGTAATTTCGCAAAAATGCGAATGAGAAATTGATTGCGGAATTTCGACAGTAACACTCTGAAATCGAATATATGTGTTATTTTAGCTAAAAACAATATTGCGAATTTCTCGAAAATAATCGCGCGATATCGCTATTGCCGAATAATCGCATTGCGAATTTTCGGCAATATAAAATGATCGCTGCAGCTACTCGGCCCAAGGTCTCTAATCATACCAGCAATGCTTTTAGACGTCGATGGGGATCTCTAGGATGTGATCTGTTCTAAAAAAAAAATTGAAGAAATACGAATATTCGAAATAGCGAATATTCACCGCGAAATTTGGAATATATCGCGAATACTCGAATATGCCATATTCGAGCCGAATATTCGCAATACGAATATTCGTGAGCAACACTATTCTTTACACAGAATTTAGATTGGTCGATCCGTTATTTTTTTTTTCTTAAAGTGTATTTGTGCATGAACTCGAGAGAGAGGAGCCAGACTGCAGGAGTTGGGAGTAGGCAGACCCT
The DNA here is from genome assembly GCA_029574335.1 of Rana kukunoris. Lineage (NCBI taxonomy): Eukaryota > Metazoa > Chordata > Amphibia > Anura > Ranidae > Rana > Rana kukunoris. The sequence goes on from CM056049.1 coordinate 263,864,108, forward strand.
CCCCCCGGAGGCAATCGGCATACTTCTCCATGCCCCCGGTGGCAATGGCGGGTGTGAGGGGGGCCTCCCACTCACCCCGCCCTACCTGCTCCACTTGGGAGCCCAACTGGGGCCCGATGGGGCAGAGGGACTTCCCCTATGAGGGAGTGGGTCAATACTTAGCAACTACCTATGGTAGAGGGTGCTACACTAGATTTATGTGGACTACAGAAAACCTTCCCCCATCCTCCTTTGCAACTCCCCTATGTAATTCCATGTTATGATTTATTCAAGTAGATAACCATTATTCCTGACTTATTCTAAGAATTTTTTTCGTGTAAATAAAAAGTTTCAGAAAGGACTTTGTCTTCAAGTAGTTAGAAGAGTGGGTGTTGTGTGGCATAAGCTTCTAAATGCTTAAAATGCCAGGACAGTTCAAAACCCTCCAAATTACCCCTTTTTGGGAAGTGGACACCCCAAGCTATTTACTGAGCGGCGCATTGAGTCCATAGATTATTTTATAATTTGACACAAGTTTTGGGAAAATTACAAAGGTATTTTTTCTTTCCAAAAAAAATGAGAGCGGCAAAAAAATCTTAATTACTGGCCCCTTCCCTTTTCTGAGTGAACACAGTGAGTGATCGGTAGCATGCATTTGAGCATTGGGGTGCACCCTAATCAAATAGGCTGCGCACACTTATGATAGTACTACCTATATACTCATTCCTTCACAGGAGCCCAGATGGTTAGTTAGTGATGATGTAAGAGGCCACCACTATGTCTGTATTTAGAAACAAAGTTTGTTTAGGCAGATTGTGGTGCAATCGTTGTTTACATGCAAAAAATAGGTACTGCATTCATGTTGCTGATTAATAAGTGTGCTAGGCTTATTAAAATAATGCCTTTTTCATACAAAGGAGCAGTTTTAGAAACAGTGTAATTGATGGCAGAGGGATATAGACTCAGTGGATGTGGAAGTCTAAGAAAACCCCGCAGCTCAGGTCTTAGGCCTCGTACACACGAGGGGATATGTCCGCTGAAAACGGTCCGATGGACCGTTTCAGCAGACATCTCCGCTCGTGTGTATGGGCTAGCGGACAGATTTGTCCACCCGACAGATTTCAAAGCAAGCTTTGAAATCTATCCGGTGGGAATCTGTCCGCTTGACATGTCTGCTGGTTAGTACACTTACCAGCAGACATGTCGTCCCGCACCGCCGCCGCGCCGCCGCCGAATGTATTCGGCGCATGCGCGGAAGTGTTTTACTTCCTGGTGCGGTGACGTAGCGGTGACGTGGCGGCGTCAACGTCACCGCCGCGTCACCGCCACGTCACCGCGCCGTCCGCCGGCGGGGAATTTGATCCGATGGTGTGTACACGCCATCGGATCAAACTCCCGATCGGACATATCCGATGGAAATGGTCCGCGGACCGTTTTCATCGGATAAGTCCGATGGTGTGTACGAGGCCTTAAAGGCAACGTACAGGTATGTGCCAGTGCCCAGCCGTGCCCTTTTGCCAACGTATATCAGCGTGAAGGGGTTCTTAAGTGGTTAAAGTGTATCTAAACCCAAGAACAAAGATTAAATATACTGCAACTCACGAGTCCCTAGATGTAAAGGGTCAATAAGCTTTATATGTTTTATGTTTTTTCCCTTTCAGTTATACTGGTACATTGAAACTCTCGGATTACAAGCATAATCCATTCCAGGAGAATGCTTGCAATCCAAAGTACTCGCATATCAAAGCAAGCTTCCCCATAGATGTCAATGGAAACAAAAATAATTTGTTCCACATTGACTTCAATGGCATGCAATACCACATGTGGCCAGAGGTGGGGGGGCGCCAGAGAGCCTCGGAAACACTCGGAAACGCCAGAGGACAGCTCGGCTGTACACGGAAAACCTCGGAATGGCTCGGGAACTGAGTATTTCTGAGGTTTTTCAAGCATTTACGAATGGGTCCGAACGTCTCCGATCGTCTCCGCTCATCTCCAGTGCCCCCCCACCTCAGGCCAAATGTGGTACTGCACACCGCTGTGGCTTAAATCTTGCTAGTTTTGTGAGACAACATTCGCAAACCGAGTCAGGATTTTTAAAAATACAGTGCTCGTATTGCGAAATGCTCTTAATCGGAGGTTCCACTGAATAGATTCAGTTAATGCTTCACAGAACATTGAAATAATATTTGAAACTATTTCTTGCAATGTTTTTTCATTTTTAACTAAAATCTGTTATCCCAGAGTTACATGCAGAGCTTTTATAATGCACCTTCAGTGATTTGTATAGTTGTTGTGAAATTGAATATCCTGGAAAATAACACAGGTTTTAAATGTAAAAACTACACATGGTTCGGCATTTTGAATGGTTCTTTACTCATCTATAATAAGCACCACTCTGTAAACCCCCTAGCAACCAGTTGCATGACCCAAAATCTAGGCAGTTGATACTGTGGGGGGATAATCAGAGGACACAGGGGTTAATATATCCCTTTAACATAAACCATGGGACCGAATGTTTAGGTAAGTGATCTCTTGACTGACCATTGTGGGAGTCCGAAGAAGTGTTTTTTAAAGCCAAAGTTAGAAGGGCTGAAAGAAATAAGCTTATTTTAAAAGGTCCTATATTCCATACATAATGGTGTATTTAAATGTCATAAATAAAAATGAAGCCCTAAGGCAACAAGCATTATTGCATGAAAACGAGTGTCAGTGCGTATGGTAGGGAAAGAAAAGAACCATAATAATGCTTTTAAAATGTATTTAAATGGAGTTCCTGTTAAGATCGAATAGTGCTAATGAAAAATAAACTCTTGCCAGATATATTGACCAATATTGACTCACTTTCTAATAAATCAATGCATCTATCCAATATCTCTGCAGTAAAAATGCTAAAGTATTTGCCAGTAATATCAATGCCAGGCTTATTTATTACATAAATTGCATTCCCTAATTTCAGTATGTGAGATCCTCCAGGTTACACTTTGTAGAACAATGTCTGTTATATTGTGACACTGTTAGGTAGTAAACATGTCATGTCATGTTGAACGAATCTTCTATATTGTATAGGGGAAGTTAAGTGAGAGGGCACTGGTCTATTTCTATACAGCTACATATTTGTCAGCTTCACACATTGTCTGCTGCCAATCGTTGTTCCTCATGACATGCCAGGCTGTCTCTTTATTTTCTGATCATACTGTCTGGCAGAACACTGGTTAAAGCTTGTATGAGGAGTTTTCACTCTGCTCTGACTGTCCTATGAGGCTGAATGACCCCTGACTTTCTGTCTGGACAGTGCTGATTGGCCCTGTGCTGATCACATGCACCCCCCCCAAACAAATCTCTAGCAATACACACCAAATTAAGCATGTGCATAGTGCCTCCAAGGCTCTGTTCTATCAGCAGATGGATTGTGGACAGTAAAACAAGGGGAGGATCAGAGAAGACATGATCAAACAGCCTTTTTACACAATGCAGAGGATTACCAAGCATGCTTTATGGCATATACAGACTGATTTAAATATTGTGGGTTTAATATCATTTTACGTTTATATCCCCACGCGTATTGCAACGTCATGTGACTTGATCCCCTGATGAAGTCACGTGACGTGACGATACGCGTCGGGATTGGAGCACCGGCCACAGAGTCTAACGCTAAAATACGAGCTCGCCGCTCTTGGATGTTTATATTTAATTTTACTGCTGTAAGCTGGGGATAGGTAGCGGGTACAAAAGCTCCCTGGGATGAGCAGGCACAGATACCAAAGTCCATAGGATAAGTGAACAACAGTGGGATTTTTATTGGTGCTATACAAAGTCTATTTACAGGTGCTGTACAGTGTGCAGAAAACAAAACAAACAAAAGTAGTTTAAACAAACACCTAGCCGTGTCTCGGCTCTAACTACACGATATGTAGGCCCTAACTACTAAGCTAAACAAGCCTACCGCTTGTTAGCTCAAAATACAAACTGCTCACCAGTCTTTTAACAACCTCCTTGCTCCTACAGATCCACACTATCTGTTTCCCAGGACAGAGCAATGGCTGTTAGCTCAGGTGAGCTTAAATTGGCCTGGGGGAGAGGGCCAACACCTGACCTGGATCAGGGATCAGAGATCCCTGAACGTGTAAGAGAGGAGCCTGGGAGAGGTATAAACCCCGAACTGGACTTTCCCAGGCTCTCTCTGGGACGCTCTGCTACACACCCTCCCCTCTTGTTTCAACCCCAGGGTTGGAACACCTGTAGCCCAACAGGAGTGAACACGGGACAGGGCATCTACATTACCCATCTCAACCCCTGGCCTGTGTTTTACCGAAAAGGAATAATCCTGGAGGGCCAAAAACCACCGGTTCACCCGCCTATTAGTCTCCTTCTTTTGGGCCATCCATTTCAGGGGAGCATGGTCAGTTATTAACTCAAACTGGCGCCCTAACAGGTAGTACCTGAGCGCGTCCACAGCCCACTTTATGGCTAAACATTCCTTTTCAATGACTGCATATTTTTTCTCATGATCATTGAGCTTTCTGCTTAGGTAGACCACAGGGTGTTCTTCCCCATTGTATACCTGTGATAGTACTGCCCCGATACCTACATCAGAGGCATCTGTCTGAACCAAAAAATCTTTGGAGAAATCGGGGGAGTATAGCACTGGCTGTGCACAAAGAGCCTTCTTCAGGACTTGGAAAGATTCTTCTGCTACTGGGGACCATTTTATCATTACGGAGTCTTTCCCTTTCGTCAGGTCTGTCAGTGGGGCAGCTATAGTGGCAAAATTTGGAATAAACCTTCTATAATATCCCGCAATGCCAAGAAAGGCCCTGACCTGCTTCTTGTTTGCAGGACGTGGCCACTCCTGGATGGCTTCTACTTTATTCACTTGGGGTTTAATAACTCCACGGCCAATAGTGTAGCCCAAATACTTGGCTTCCTCCAAACCAATGGCACATTTTTTGGGATTTGCCGTAAAACCTTCCTTGAAGAGGGAATCAAGGACAGCTTGGACACGGGGCAAGTGAGACTCCCAGTCAGTGCTATGCACCACTATGTCATCTAAATAAGCTGCAGCATACTGCTGGTGCGGTCTTAGGGTCCTGTCCATGGCCCTCTGAAAGGTTGCAGGGGCATTTTGCAACCCAAAAGGCATTTTCTTATACTGGAATGATCCCTCCGGGGTCACAAACGCAGTCTTTTCTTTGGCACTATTAGTCAGGGGTATTTGCCAATATCCTTTGGTCAAGTCCAAAGTGGTCAGATAACGGGCCTTGCCCAGTCGGTCTATAAGTTCATCTACCCTGGGCATCGGGTACGTGTCAAACTTTGTTACTGCATTGAGCTTTCTGAAGTCGTTACAAAACCTCCAAGTGCCATCCGGTTTTGGGACCAACACGATGGGGCTAGACCAGTCACTATTGGATTCCTCAATGACATCTAGTTCCAACATCCTTCTAACTTCATCACTGATGTCCTTTCTCCTCGCTTCAGGAATTCGGTATGGTTTGAGCTTGACACGGACCCCAGGTTCAGTAACAATATCATGCTGAACCGCTGAAGTCGTGCCAGGCAACTCTGAAAATTTCTCTCTATTCCTTATTAGGAACTCTCTAGCTTCCTGTTTTTGGGAATATGACAGGGTGTCTGGAATCGTGACCTCAGGGATCAGAGGGGATTCAGTACCCTTAGGCGTTACCGGTAGGGACCTCACAGTTAACGCCAGTCTATCCTTCCAGGGCTTTAACAGGTTCACGTGGTAAATCTGTTCGGGCTTCCTTTTACCTGGTTGATACACCTTGTAATTGACTTCCCCAACTCTTTCAATTACTTCAAAGGGGCCCTGCCACTTAGCCAGGAACTTGCTCTCAACAGTAGGAACTAAAACGAGGACCCTGTCACCCGGTGAGAAAACACGGAGTTGGGCCCCCCGGTTGTATATTCTCTGTTGGGCTGCTTGAGCCTGTAGTAAATGTTCTTTCACCACTGGTATTACGGCTGCAATCCTGTCCTGCATTTGAGCGATATGCTCAATTACACTTTTGTGGGGTGTCTGTTCCCCCTCCCAAGTTTCCTTGGCTATGTCCAAGAGTCCCCGAGGGTGTCTCCCATAAAGCAACTCAAATGGAGAGTACCCTGTAGAGGACTGGGGAACCTCCCTGATAGCAAACATCAGGTACGGTATCAGGAAGTCCCAGTCTTTCCCATCTTTGTCAACAACCTTTTTTAACATGCCCTTTAACGTCTTATTGAAACGTTCCACCAAGCCATCCGTTTGCGGATGATACACAGAGGTTCGCAACTGCGTCACCTTAAATAACTTGCACAGCTCCCTAGTTATCCGTGACATAAATGGGGTACCCTGGTCTGTCAGGATTTCTTTAGGGATGCCCACCCGACTGAACACCATAAACAGCTCTTTGGCAATATTTTTAGCAGATGCGGCGCGTAAGGGAACGGCCTCAGGGTAACGGGTAGCGTAGTCCATAATCACGAGGATATGCTGATGACCACGGGCGGATTTGGGGAGGGGCCCCACAAGGTCCATGGCAATCCTCTCGAAGGGCACTTCAATAATGGGCAAGGGCACTAAAGGACTTCGGAAGTGGGGCTGGGGGGCTGACATCTGACACACAGGACAGGATTGACAATAATTCTCAATATTTTTCTGTATCCCAGGCCAGTAAAACCTGCGCAACACTCTTTCAGTGGTTTTCTCAACCCCTAAATGGCCTCCTAGCAAGTGCCCATGGGCAAGTTCCAACACCACCCTTCTGTAAGGCTTGGGGACCACCAACTGTTCAGTAACTTCATCATTCTTTTTACATACACGATACAGTAAATCATCATTGCTGCTGAAATAAGGAAAACAGGGCCTATCCTCTGGTTCAACAGGTACATCATTAATCACCATTACATTTTCCCAGGCCCTGGCAAGGGTAGGGTCTTTTCTCTGCTCAGTACCAAAATTTTCCTTGTGCACATTAAGGTCAGTAAACTCCAACATAGGCTCCGAGTCGGCAGACGGCTGTCCGGCTCTACTGGTTGTGGGGACTTCCTCAGGCTCCTCCAGCTCTCCTGCCATAACCGAGAAAGGAAAACTCGGAGAGCCCCGAGATGAGTCCCCTGAACCCACAATATCGGAAGTAGCCAGGAGCTCTGGCTCTGCGACTGAGTCAGGTACTGCGACCGGGTCGGGACGATCCCACAGTTCCCAAAACTTAGGGAAGTCCCTACCAATGATGGCCTCGTGCACCAAGTGGGGCACAAGTCCGACCGCATGGGACACCGTACCTAAGCCAGTTTTAAACTGAACTGTGGCTATAGGATACTCCCGGGTATCCCCATGTACACAGATCACAGCAACTTTTTTAGCATGAAAATTCACAGTTTCAACCATCTCAGCTGTAACCAAAGTAACCAGACTTCCAGAGTCCAGTAAGGCCGTAATAGGCTTATCATTAACAGTCATGTGACACATGTGTTTCCCCACATTTGGCGCTGCAGCGCATGAAACAGCAGCAAACATAGACTGCCTTCTAATAGACAGATCACACTGCATTGGTTCATCAGTCAATGGACAGTTTGCTGCAACATGTCCCAGCTCTTGGCAACGAAAACACCTGATGTTTCCCCAAGTTGGTTTGCTGACAGGCAGTGGTTTCCCTTGCTTGGGACGCCAAACTTCAGTCCTGGCACCAAAAATCCTCCCCCCTATTTCCTTGCCATGCTTACCACCCACTTCCCCTGGAACAGTCTTACCGGTTGCCTGGGGAGACCGTGGCTTTGGGTGGAAAGTCCGTGCGGTTGTTGGGGTGGTGACCAGGTTCTCTGCAGCAAAGTATCTTTCGACGAGTTCCACCAGGTTATCTGCCGACTTGGGGTCCCCTTGACTCACCCACTTCTGCAGGGGAATTGGGAGTGACCTCAGGAATTGGTCCATGACCACACGCTCCACTATTTGTGGCGCAGACAGGGACTCAGGCTGTAGCCATTTTCGCACCAGGTGGATTAGGTCGAACATCTGCGATCTTGGGGGCCTCTCGATTTTGAAGAACCAGCTGTGGACCCGTTGGGCTCGAACGGCCAAGGTGACGCCGAGTCGCGCCAGAATTTCCTGCTTGACCTTTTCGTAGTCTTCTGCTTCTGCTGACTCCAGATCATAGTAGGCCTTCTGCGATTCACCAGAAAGTAAGGGGGCAATCAGTCCTGCCCACTTGGTTTTAGGCCAACATTCCCTCTCAGCGGTCCGTTCAAACGTTAACAGGAAGGCCTCTGGATCATCATCCGTAGTCATTTTAGACAGAAAGCGAGCCACATGGATGGCTGAAGGCTTGTCTCCCATATCCTTAATTTCCGCAGGTGCCCACTGTGCTAGCGTCTCTGCAACCTTAGTCAGGGTTTTCCTATCCACTTCTGCAGCAGTGGCAAGCTGTTCAAACAGCCTCTGCGATTGCTCCTGTACAGCACTAATCTGCCTCTGCGATTGCTCCTGTGCAGCACCAATCTGTTTGTACAGCGCCTTGGTTTGCTCCTGTGCGATAGCATTGGCTTGCTGCAATGCAGCGTTAGTTTGCTGTTGTGCAGCATTGGATAACATCATTTGTTTGAGGATTTCCTCCATGTTGTCACTTTAGGTACTGGCCTTTTAAAATAGTAACTTACTACTGCTGATCGCAGCCTCCACCATATGTAAGCTGGGGATAGGTAGCGGGTACAAAAGCTCCCTGGGATGAGCAGGCACAGATACCAAAGTCCATAGGATAAGTGAACAACAGTGGGATTTTTATTGGTGCTATACAAAGTCTATTTACAGGTGCTGTACAGTGTGCAGAAAACAAAACAAACAAAAGTAGTTTAAACAAACACCTAGCCGTGTCTCGGCTCTAACTACACGATATGTAGGCCCTAACTACTAAGCTAAACAAGCCTACCGCTTGTTAGCTCAAAATACAAACTGCTCACCAGTCTTTTAACAACCTCCTTGCTCCTACAGATCCACACTATCTGTTTCCCAGGACAGAGCAATGGCTGTTAGCTCAGGTGAGCTTAAATTGGCCTGGGGGAGAGGGCCAACACCTGACCTGGATCAGGGATCAGAGATCCCTGAACGTGTAAGAGAGGAGCCTGGGAGAGGTATAAACCCCGAACTGGACTTTCCCAGGCTCTCTCTGGGACGCTCTGCTACACTGCTTAAATGTGAGTTTTTACCTGTTTTTATAACATTTACTTATTATACAGAGTTATACTATGCTCTTTCGTTCTTCTTAATGCCATTGTTACACACTGAGCCTTGTCATTGTATGTATGAAGATCAGAATATACATTTACCCGTATAGCTGACACTCTGACACTCTCTTTTCCATGCCACACATTGGCTGCTGAGAGCTGTCTTAGGAACTAGGAGGAGGTGTTTATCAGCCCACATACCCAGCTTTGACCTGTGTCTTTGTTTGGGATAACTGTACAGTATATATACAGTATACCGTCAAGGTGTAGTTGGTAAATTGAATAAATTGATTTGTTTTATATTGCGACTGACTTTATACTTGAAGAATGTAATTATTAATCTATTGATATTTTAAAAGGTCTTAAAGGAGTTGTAAAGGATTTTTTTTTTTTTTTGCTGAAATTACTGTTTACAGGGTATAGAGACATAATAGTTAACAGATTCCTTTTAAAAATGATTACAAATAGATAAAAATCAATCATATAATGTGCCTGCAGTTTAGTTTTGTTTTTAAACTAGTTTCATGTTTCTGTGAAGTACAGAGACACACAGAACAAAAACAAACAAACACAGGGCAGTGTTTGTTTTTAAAATGAATCTGATTGGTTCTGAGGAGTTTTAGACACACAGTTATCACAACTCATTGATCATTGACCACAGTGAAAAGCTCCCATGAGTTTTTTCATAAGGAAACAGACAAGCAGGAAGTGTGGAGATCAGAGAAAGATTACAGCAACTTCAATGCAAAAAACGAACAATGAGGACATGAAACCAAGATTGCAGTAAGGTAAAGGAAGATATTTAGTTTAAAAAAAAAAAGATTTTTAGTGACCCTTTAAGTAACAGTGAAAGTATAATTTGGAAGGCGCATCATTTTTTTTAATATGTCTATTTGTAATGTGTTATATACTTTAGTCTTGTTGTAAACTGAAAAACTATTTCAGTAAAAATTATTTAAAGAAAAAAATAAAAGTTGAAACAAATACAATAACATTTATCATAGCTGATCTGTAATGCATCTTTCTAGTACACTCAAAAGTTGGATAAATATTTTTTTTTTCCTTTACTGCAGTTTTAATAAATCAGCCACAGTGATGAGACAAGTCTGTCTTGTAAATCGGTGGTATCAAGTCAATTTTCTTTTCAGTTGCGTATAATGAAATAAGTGATGACTGAGGTAGAACTGTTGGCGTTGGATCGATTTCAGAGTACAAATGACTTTCCTCTAGGTCTTCTTTATTCCCGGGTATGAAGGGGGTCTCTGGAAGTGCTCGAGCATACTGTAGTTCAGTGAAATTAACTATATGCTCAGAATCCTAGAATAAAAAAAACGAAGGAATTATATTTTTGTTTCTTTGGTTGACAAGTTCACTCAATGGGTTGAGTGGATCTACATAGGGAAGGCGTATTAAACAAATTGTAATACTTTCAGTTTTGACTTTCTGTTGTTTAAAACCCCAGTCTGATCCATTTGTGAGATACAGTATGTCTTCAGTACATCCCTCCTCCACTAGATGTAAGACTAGCAAATGTGTTGAAGTCTCAACCACAGAGCAAGGAAAAGGCTAAAGAGTTATATGTACATAGCACAGACCAGGACATTACACTACTGGACAACCACACTAGGACTACCTAGAAAAAACACATTGGGGTTATTTACCAAAGGCAAATCTACTTTGCACTACAAGTGCACTTGGAAGTACAGTCGCTGTAGATCTGAGGGGAAGATCTGAAAAGAGGGAAAGCTCTGCCGATTTTATCACCCAAGCCTGTGCAAGCTAAAAAGCTGATTTTCCTTCCATGTCCCCCTCTGATTTACAGTGACTGCACTTCCAATGGCACTTTCAAGTGCACTTTCAGTGCATTTGTAGTGCAAAGGGGATTTGCCTTTTGTAAATAGCTCCCATTGTGTGTAATGTGTGTAACAATACTGCTCAGAGTATGCATTGTCTAAAAAATGGAAACTACTAAACTCTTACCAACCAACTTTGAAATTTGTGAAAGCTGGACACTTTTTAGTACAAAGTATTTAACTAAAACAAATTGTTTCCACATGCTATGTAAATTACTGTATACCTTCTAGATTTATGAAACACCCTTTAACACACAGTGAAGGAGATTTACTAAAACTGGTTCACTCAGAATCTGGTGCAGATGTGCATGGTAGTCAATCAGTTTCTAACTTTAGCCTGTTCAATTAAGCTTTGACAATAAGCCCTCATTCATACTGAGCACGGCTATGAAATTGTGCGCGTTCATCTGAACTCACACGATTCCACAGCCACATTTCAGTCCGACTTCGGGGGCGACTTGAAAGACATCTGTGTGGGTTTATGCACAGATGTCTTTTCGAAATCGGCCCCCAAGTTGCCAAAAATAGTGCACAAACTACTTTTGCAAATCAGTGCGGTGCACCAAAGTTGGCTTCACACTGATTAGGATGCTCCTATTGAGGGCAATAGGCTACGATTTGACACAAAATTGCGCCAAAGTGAACGGGGGCTTAAACCTGGAAGCTGATTGGTTTCTGTGAAGAGCTGCACCAGATCTTGCACTCTCCAGTTTTAGAAATGAACCCCCAATATGTAGACAAAAATCTCATCTCTGCAACCAGTGTTAATTTTGGCACCAAATTATGATTTAGGTTTAGTTATAGTCTTTTGACTAAAATGGCATTTTAGTTTTAGTCCCATTTTAGTAATCTGCAATTGTTTTAGTCTTAGTTGTATTTTAGTGTGGCACTAAACTTGCAGTAATGCACTGAAATATGCAACGTTAAACTTGCAGTAACGCACATAAATGTAATGCATTAAACAGCACGTAGTGCACTGAAATATACAGGGTTAAACTTGCAGTAACGCACATAAATGTAATGCATTAAACAGCACGTAGTGCACTGAAATATACAGGGTTAAACTTGCAGTAATGCACTGAACTTTACTGCGGTAAAAAAAAGATAACACACTGAAATATATGGGGTTAAACTTGCAGTAACGCACTGAACTCTACGGCGTTAAACTTGCAGTAATGCACTGAAATATTGACGCTAGCTTTCATTTTGTTCACACTGTATCTACACCCAATTACATTTGCTATATTTATTACTGATTTATAACTGAGAGTTTTGTGAGTTTCTTAGTGAATGTAATCAATCAGCATACTATATCCCGCCACCATAGTGTTTAGCAATAGGAGGACAACCAGGTATATTTCACTCTATAGTATAACATGTAATGAGAGTTTTTCATAGTCTGGGTTTAATGACACTTTAATGCTCTTTGTAATACCAAATTTCCCTGTATCCCCAACAGTAATTCTCACATAACCCCCCATCCTGTACCTATAACGGTCCCTTTCCTAATCCTTACACTAACTCTTGCACTAACTCTTTCTGTATCCCTAATAGTAACTCTCACACAACCCTACATGTGAACGTAATTACTAACCCTTACATTAACCCTCCCTGCACCAATAACCATCCCTTTAACCCTAACAGTAACCTTTACACTAACTCTCCCTGTAACGCTTACACTAGCCCTCCCTGTAACCCTTACACTAGCCCTCCCTAAGACCTTAACACTAACCTTCCTGGTATCCCTAACACAAACCATCCATGGAAGCCACCCCCCTTGCAACTTATATGACTTAAAGGATCTGCTACCGATAGCTTGGTGCCAGATGCCACAGCATTCTGGTGGATGGTCATAATGTTATTGCTGATCAGTGTATGTCTTTGATTTTGAGTAATTGTCAACTTCTCAATAAAATTCCTGATTTGAGGAATTCTGAATTTAATAAAGCTTGGTTAAATTGCTGTATTACATACATATTACGTGCTCTTTGTAGATTTCTATTTTTTAAATATATGCCTGATGGAAATATAGCGCTAAAAGTCTCTGGCACAATAACATGAGCTGAGAAGCATCTTCACCGCAACAATATCTTCTCAAGATACATGGCAACAATGGACATTTGTTTTACTATACAGTTCAAATTGGAGATAATTAACTTACTTGTGACACAGCTGTTTGCTTTGTTTTACCTAAAGAGAAACACAGTACATGTTGTTTATTGATTCACCTAATGATCGTAATACTTGTTCAGACATCTATAATAATTTGCCCTATTTTGTGGTCAGAAATTAGCAATTTTCATTCTACAGCCAAGTGTTTGGAAGTCCATGCTAAAACTAAAATCTCTGCATCTATAGACACCAGCGATCTAACATTAACGTACAGTATCTAGCCCTGTAAAGAAAAAATTCAGTATACATAACATTTTGGAAGCTGCTCCAACCCAATCCGATCAGATGCCACGCTGAGCTGTCAGCCGAAGCTTCGCTGTGTAGGCCGGTGCCGAGGAAACAGACAACAGTAACTCTATGGGTGATGTCACTTCCCATTGGTGCAGAGGACACGGACAACAGTAACTCTATGGGTAACGTCACTCCCCATTAATTTCACAGCTGTTGTTAGGTGTGTCCTCTGCAGAGTTTCCACTGCTGGAGATCAGGTTGGAGCAGGTCAGATCAGCTTCAGAAAAGGTATGTATACAATTTTTTTCTTTACAGGGCTAGATAGGTTGATGTTAGATCATTGGTGTCTATAGATGCAGTGATTTTCGTTTTAGCATGGACTTCCACTTTGATGTGAGAACACCTAATGTCATAGTCCATCACTGAGATGAATACCGGAACAAGTTAGCACAGGATGGGCAAAGTCTATGCTGTCCAGGATTGGCCACATAGTAAAAACAGAGGGCCAGATTCACAAAACAATTACGCCAGTGTATCTGCAGATACACCGGCGTAAATCGAAAATCCCACCGATTAGTGTAAATGGCATACGCTACGCCAACGCGGCCGGTACGTGAATCTGGCCCAGAGAGTTTTAGCGTTATCTTCAGAAAGCCATTATGTAAATGCTATTGCTGCAGAGAACCCGAGGAGCTCTGATAGATAATTTTGTAAAAGTCTAAGTTTAGTAAAAAAAAAGGTTCTAAAAAAGGGACACTACTTACAGTCAGTGCAATGTGTCCCCTGTGCCGATAGCCAAACCACCCCCTCCTCCATTCATAAAAGCTGTATTATAGCATCTATGAAAGCAGGGCCAGACTGGACATTTCCTAGTAGGCTGCCTTCCCTGGGGCCGCTTTGAGCTATGCTGTGGCTGAAGCATAGCTCAAAGCAGAGTCACGCTGTATAACGGAGCTCAGTGTGACTGTGAAATGTTTGGGCCGCGCTGTTACAAAAGTCTTGCCCTCCTCCTAGACCAGCTTGTGTGATAGACGCAGTGTTCTGTCTATCACACAAGCTGATCTAGGAGGAGGGCAAGAGTTTTGTAACAGCACGGCACACATATTTCACAGCTCACACTGAGCTCCGTGACACAGCATGAGATGCGCTCTGTGCGAGTAGAGGTGGCAATGCTGAGCACTGTGAGGTGACAATGCTAGGCACAGTGAGGTGGTAAGCTGGGCGTGGTAAGGTGGCAATTATGGGCACGGTGAGGTGGCAATGCTGGGCATGGTAAGGTGGCAATGCTAGGCACAGTGTGGCAGCAATGATGGGCATGGTGGGGCAGCAATGATGGGCACGGTGAGGCAGCAATGACGAGCATGTGAGGCAGCAATGATGGGTACGGTGAGACACAATGATAGGTACAGTAAGGCTGCAATGGTGTGCATGGTGACGTGGCAATGATAGGTACAGTAAGGCTGCAATGATAGGCACCGTTAGGCTGCAATGATGGGCACGGTTAAGCGGCAATGATGGGCATGGTAAGGCTGCAATGATGGGCACAGTGAGGTGGCAAAAATGGGCATTGTGAGGCTGCAATGATGGGCATAGTGAGGCTGCAATGATGGGCAGTGAGGCGGCATGGATGGGCACAGTGAGGCTGCATGGATGGGCACAGGGAGGCTGCATTTATGGGCACAGTGAGGCTGCATTTGATGGGCACTGGTGAGGCTGCATTGATCTCTTGTATCATGTCTGCAGTCTCTGACCATCTTCTGTATCATGTCTACATTCTTTTACCATCTTTAGTATCTTGTCCTCAGTCTTTAATCATCTCCTGTACCATGCCCACAGCCTCTGACATTTCCTGTACCATGCCCACAGCCTCTGATCTCTCCTGTACTTTGCCCGCAACCTCTGACCATCTATTGTCTTATATCATGTCTGCAGTCTCTGAGGGAGTCTGAAGAGGAGACTAGAGTGGGTGCGCCGCCGGGATGGGGGTCATGGGAGAAGTCAGACGTGTGTGGACTGTGGAGAGGAGACTATAGGAAAACCAGGTACACAAAACACAAAGCCCTCAATAGCGCTACAACAATATGAAGCAGAACACAGTAATACCTATATGGATATCTATACTTGACTCAGTGCAGTTGCCAACCATGGGAGGATGGGTACAAAAATAAACAACAAAAACAAGCAGCGCTCTATGAGTTAAAGTAATAAAAACTTTATAGTAGAAAAAGTAAAAAATGGACATCAAACAAATGTACACAAGTAAATATGCTGTGGTGGACAATTAGGGTACATAAAATAACTACCAATGGCATAGCATTGAAAGGAGTCCTGTGATGGAGTGGTAAAAATCAGAGACTGATATCAATCACTTGGGCTGCTGTATGGGCGTCAGTTCATCAGACTTAGTGACCCATGCATAAGGACACAGTACCTTAGATGGTAGAAGGGGATACTGCTGTGGTGGGGATGGAAGATCGCTCAGATGAACTGATGTACTCAAGTCACCGTGGGTGGCTACACATGCGGTGTAGATCTGTAAGAATCCGTCACACTGACCGTCGGGGAGACAGTCGTGATGGCGCCAGAGAGCAGGAGGGTACAGGTAACACTGGATCAAGATGGTGGACAACAGCGGCTGTGTCACAGCGGGCACCGGACCGGCGGTCAATTTAGTGAACCGAAAGTGTAATGAAGTACTTAACAGCGCTCACATGTCAGCACTGTTAAGTACTTCATCACACTTTCGGTTCACTGAATTGACCGCCGGTCCGGCGCCCGCTGTGACACAGCCGCTGTTGTCCACCATCTTGATCCAGTGTCATCTGTACCCTCCTGCTCTCTGGCGCCATCACGACTGTCTCCCCGACGGTCAGTGTGACGGATTCTTACAGATCTACACCGCATGTGTAGCCACCCACGGTGACGTGAGTACATCAGTTCACCTGAGCGATCTTCCATCCCCACCACAGCAGTATCCCCTTCTACCTACTAAGGTACTGTGTCCTTATGCATGAGTCACTAAGTCTGATGAACTGACTCCCATACAGCAGCCCAAGTGATTGATATCAGTCTCTGATTTTTACCACTCCATCACTCCATGCCATTGGTAGTTATTTTATGTACCCTAATTGTCCACCACGGCATATTTACTTGTGTACATTTGTTTGATGTCCATTTTTTACTTTTTCAACTATAAAGTTTTTATTACTTTAACTCATAGAGCGCTGCTTGTTTATAGGAAAACCAGGGCCACCAAGCTGGAGCCAATTCACTGAGCCCTGCAAGGTGCACCTGAGAGGAGGTCAGTGACAGCACCGCCAGGCCAGTCTGGGGGGGGGGGGGGGTCACTGATGTAAGGGGTAGTGAATACAATAATGTAAGGGGGCACTGATATAAAGGTTTCCCCCCTTATATCAGTAACCCACCCCCCTTACCTTTGTGTATTCTTTCACCAGAGTCCCCCCCTCCCCACAATCCCAGTTGTCCCCCTTGATGATTGCTCCACTTTTACTACTTTTAACTGAAATTTGCTGTTATGTATATATAAAGCCCTATATGATTTCATATCTGTCTTATCTATATACTGTATAATACACTCTTCAAATGTGCTTTAAATGTATGGTTTTCCCTTTTATGAACAAAGAAAAATGCTGTTATGCCATTGGGCTTGTATAATAATGATATGGGGCTGGTATGAAATAATTTCCAGGGCTGGTTTTTATCCCCAGTCTGGCCCTGTATGGGAGAACAACAGTTTATGAAAGGAGGAGGTAGACCTTTCATTCATCTGTCCATCCTTCATTCATAGATTGTTTTTCATTCATAGAAAAACTATGGCCCGGATTCACAGACATCAACGCATATTTATGCCTCCGTAGGAATTTCCGTCAACAAATGTTGGCTGTGCATGCTCTCAAATTGTCCAACAACAAATGTGTTACGTCGGTTTATCCGATCGTGTGTACACTAAAATACAAAGTACAAACACGCATGCTCCGAACCAATGCTAAACATCAGACAACAATAGCAGAAGTTGCCCAAAGGGTGGCAGTAAAGAGCTGAAAATGCACGTGGCTTGGTGTATGTTGGCTGAAAATGTTCTGCCGTCTGTATGCAGAACAAGTTCACGGATAACGCCCTTCGAACAAACTTGCAAAGTCATGCACAAAAATTGCTATACGAAGATGGATGGATTGCAGAAGTGCGTACATCTTTGGGACAGGAATATCATTCCTCTGCACAGTAACACCTCATACCTATAAACAAAGCCCTACTCTTATGCCGCGTACACACGGTCGTTTTTTGCGATGAAAAAAAAACGACGTTTTCTGTGAAGTAAAAAACAACGTTTTTGAAACGTCACTTTTCAAAGACAATTTTGCATACACACCATCGTTTTTTCACAAAAAGCGAGGTTACGTTCACCACTCTTTTCCATTGAAGCTCGCTTCATAACTAGCTTCTGGGCATGCGCGGGTTGAAAAACGTCGTTTTGAAAGACGTTTTTGCTACACACGGTGACTTTTTGTGAAACAAAAAACGACGTTTTAAAAAACGACACAAAAAATTCAAGCATGTTGGAATTTTTTTTTGGTCGTTTTTTTTAAGACAAAAAACGACGTTTTGCCCACACACGATCAATTTAAATGACGTTTTAAAAAACGTCGTTTTTTTTCATCGCAAAAAACGACCGTGTGTACGCGGCATTACAGTGACGCATGCCCCAATTCATGCATGAGTACGGCCCAATTCTTGTCTAGAGGAGGAAAGAGAGGATGAGACCCATCCCAGCCTAAAAACACACCAGAATACCTCCATCCCTAAATATGTTATACAAAAACAAAAGGAAAGTGGAGTCGGGAATTTAAATGAGGCATAAAGATGTAATGAATAGAATATACGAAAAAACCTTGAATGTCAGAGTTCCCTATGGATTGGCATGATACGGTATACAGTAAATGAACCAATAATCATGTTACATTTATGATAAAGAAATGTAATCACAAAAGAGCAATTCATAATCATCATTAATTTAATAACACATGATTAGTTAGGGAACATGATTAATGACATACAAACATTATAGATAAATACATCAGGGACTAATCAATAAATAAATAAGCTACATGGTCAACATGTGCAACAATGAATAAGCAATGTTATACGTTTTTGTAGAGCATCCAAGGATGTGTACTCTACACGTTTCGTGGGTGCCTACCACTCATCAGGCGTTTGGATGCATAAAGAGTAGTCTAAAATTAGATAAATATAAATATAAAGATTTGTAGTGGTAGTTTATCTCATTTTAGATTACTCTTCATGCATCCAAACTCCTGATGAGTGGAAGGCGCCCACGAAACGCGTAGAGTACACATCCTTGGATGCTCTACAAAAACTTATATCATATCTTATTCATTGTTGCACATGTTGACCATATTTATTGATTAGTCCTTGATATATTTATTTGTTATGTTTGTATGTCATTAATCATGTTCCCTAACTAATCATGTGTTATTAAATTAATGATGATTATGAATTGCTCTTGTGTGATTAAATTTCTTTATCATAAATGTAACATGATTATTGGTTCATTTATACCATATAATGCCAATCCATAGGGAACTCTGACATTCAAGGTTTTTCGTATATATACTATTCATTAAACCTTTATGCCTCATTTAAAGTCCCGACTCCACTTTCCTTTTGTTCTTGTCTAGAGGAGTTTTTGCACAGGTACGGCTAGTAAACACAGAAAAAGGCCGCTATCACTATGTAGAAGTAATTATTCAGTTGGATGGGTTAAATAACTAGAAAACATCTACGTTAGATGAGCTAAGTGATCTAGGGAATGTTGTTTGCACAAAAGTGTAGTTGTATTTAAGGATGTCAGAATGAAAGATTTTTCCTGGTTACTATGGTTTTGATCTTGTTACTGTATATAATTTTTTTATAGAATCTTTAGTGGAGAAGTTACTTCAGAGTCTACATGTGTGCTAGTTAACCACAATCCACACCTCCAGTCATCTTGACCAGTCGGAGCGAGGTTACCCTCACTGTCCTAAACTTACGTTTTATGAAACGGTAAACCAAGATAAGGCTGTTTATCAGAATAAAACTTGTGAAAAGGATGATCATTACACTCAACCAAGATGAAGCATCTGGAAGAAAAAACAATGCTTAGTATGCTGGTTATTTAAGGAAAATGATTAGTGCCAACTGTAGTTATAATTATTTATTATTGTAATAAAAAATAATCAAATCTCAGCTTAAAGTTGTTGTAAACGCTTATATACACCCAGTAAAGTGAGTGGCCTCAGGTGATACACAGAGATAAAGCAAATCCTCCTACATAAGTTGAACCTGTTTATCTGCAGCCTTCTCTTCTCTACAGCCGTTCAATGTCCAGAATGTATAAAGCTTGGCTGAGTTGTCAGAAAAAGAGGGAGTAGAGAGCATGAAGTTACACTCTGCAGAGCTCAATGAGGGAAGCTGTGAGAGCTGATTGGAGAGAAGGGACACCCCCCACCTGAGGATGTATTTTAGCTGGAGATCCCTCTGGAAGTGATTCCTGCTGATAGCAGAGGAAAGAGGCAGCAGACGAAATTGGCACTTAGTGCTACTAAATTAAGACAAGTACACAATATAGAGGATTATACTTTGTTCATATTTCATGTCTGAGGTTTACAACGACTTTAAGATTAACTTCATTACTTAAATGGTTAGTTCATTGTAGATACGGTATCTACACAGATTTGTATCACATTTCTGTTATACATTTTGTTCACTGATTTTACTCACTTTTCTGAATGTTTTCTTTAATTGTGATATTAGTTGGTTGACTGGGATAATAGGTGGTTATTAACTGTGTTTTCCCCACATGTACAGCAGAAGTCATCAGTTCAGTGCTAACTGCATCAATTCCTGCTTTAAAAACAAATACAAAATATATAGATACACATAATAATTTGTATTTTTCATGTAACTAGCCTACTGGTCTTTTGAAGCTTTGACATCCCAATAAACCTAACACATGGGAATCTCACATGGGGTCTTTGCTTGTCTTTAGGCCCATTAGAGCAGGGAGGTCCCCTGCAGTTATTTGGACAAGTATTTTTAATAGCAGTTGCTGTGTTCTTCTTTTGCTGGTGGTGTGTGCAAGTAATATTTGGACGTTAGATCTTCTGTTTTGGTTCAAATAAGTTAGACTAGGAAACATTCAACTAATGTCATTGGAGATCTCCACCAAGTATATACAGAAACCAAAAAGAAAATATAATCTATATATATATTCTGCTGAAGTGCGTTCTTAACTCGTAATTTATAGCTAAGTCGGATATAGTATGTCTTACCTTAAAGGGGTTGTAAAGGTAATCCCCCCCTAAATAGCTTCCTTTACCTTGGTGCAGTCCTCTTTCACTTACCTCATCCTTCGATTTTGCTTTTAAATGTCCTCATTTCTTCTGAGAAGTCCTCACTTCCTGTTCTTCTGTCTGTAACTACCCACCGTAATGCAAAGCTTTCTCCCTGGTGTGGAGAAAGGCTCTTCAGAGAGGGGGGGGGGGGCGAGCAGGAGTCTCAGGACACTCTCTACTTTGTAGATAGAGAAAGAAGCTGTGTGTAAGTGAGCATCCTGACACTCCTGCTCCCCCCAAGAGGCTTTCTCTACACCAGGGAGAAAGCCTTGCATTACTGTGTGTAGTTACAGACAAAAGAACAGGAAGTAAGGATTTCTCAGAAGAAATAAGGACATTTAAAAGCAGAATGGAAGGATGAGGTAAGTGAAGGAAGACTGCACTAAAGTAAAGGAAGCTATTTAGGAGAAAAAAAATTACCTTTACAACCCCTTTTAAGTGTATGTTTCCCGAAAATGTTGTATTGTATATGTGTATTTTGTTAATGTGTTATGTAAGCTAAATGTTGCCTGTTTATTTTAGGCTTTCTAAATTTCTCCCAAATACCTGGTGATCCTGCCAGTTCCCCTTCTCTGTTTTTCATCCTGACCACACCAAGCACTCAAGAAAATCTGTTCTGGCATGGTTAATTTGTTGATCCTTGCTTCCACTTGTCAGGTTTGGGCTCAGCCCTTATTTCTCAGAGCTCTGTGCTCAGCTGCCGGTATAATTGCCAGTACTCTTCATTCCACAGTGACTCACCTTATCATCATTTCCTGCTCGTCAGCTAGCCCTGCTGGCTATTTAAACTGCCTGGATCAGATCTCCTGTGCCTTCACCTGGTCAACATATCTGGATGCACATTGCTGTGTTTTCCTGTTAAAGACTTTTGCCTGGCTTTCTGGTTCCTGATCCTATTTACTGCCTCTACTATGCTGATCTCTGGATTTCTGTTTTACTGGCTTGTTTAGACTACTCACTCTGGTTACCGAACCCTGGCTATGTTTTGACTACCTTTGCTCTGTTTATACCAATTTATTAAAAAGTGAGATTTTTACTGCACTTCTGTCTTAGTGTGATTCATGGTTCCTGACACCACTCTGTAGAGAGTGCCTTTATCTCCTGTGGTTAGTTTGGCAGCATCCATCCAGACATTTTTTCTTAATTGACAGCAAGTCCTAACAGGAGCCTCAAAATATTAGCTAGAATGCAGCACCTGTCCTCTGGAAAACATTGTAGACAGCAGGGAATGTACTTCCTCGCTGTGTGTAAGCAAAGCACATACCCACCTACTTTGAAAAGTGACACACCCCCAATAGTAGGAAGGATGACATTATATAAAGGCTTTGCATTCACGTGACTGCAATATAAAACTGCAAACAAAGTAGTAATCAATGCTGCTTTACAAAAATAAATGCGATTATAGTATAGGAACAATATTTACTATTTTAACCTAATACTTATTTACTGTGTGTTCACAGATACTTTAAGGGAAAGTTGCTAAAGGCCTTTGGATTTCAATGTCTTGCAAACTTGCAAATTTTTATTTAATTCTTTGGATTTTTTAAAGCTGGATACACACATATTAATTGCACCACTAATCATATCAAAATTACAGTTAAATCCTAAAATCTGGATGCTGAATTTATGCCAACTTCCTGTATGAGTGGGCTTCTTTTAAAGCCATGAAACATTTAAAAACATATCTGCACAGAATAAAAAAAAATACATGCACAATTTGCCATGTTTTATTTCTTTACATACCCTGAAAATACAGAAAAATCCCTGCATCAATGTTTTTTTCTATTTTCCCTGTTAAACACATTAATAGTACTGTGACCCTTTAAGGAGAAGCTAATGTTCAGGGACACGAATGATACTTAAAGGATGATATTCAACCAAACTATATTTAAAAAATAATCTGACAGCCAATTGTGTGATTTATGGATAACTTACATTTTTTATAAAATGTTTCATACGATAATAGTTGTTCAGGCTCAACATGAACATTTAAAAAAAAGTAGGTCCCCCAAATGAAAGTAATAATCAAGTTATTTATTTTGCATGTTTAAAGACTGTAATTCCCATAATGCTTGAATACATTTCTAAAATGTCACATTCAGGTTTGCAAATTTGTTCCAGGTACATCTTTATAGGTTTAGTTACACCTGTATAGAACACTGAAATAACAAGAGAAAACATTAACTGTACTGATCTTTTTTAATTAAAATGTGTCAGGTGTGCCAAAGTTACATGCAGAATTGTCATACTATACCTTTAGTGGTATGTAGTGGTTTTGTTGTAGAGGTTATTGAAGTGGATGAAAATGCAAAATCTGCAAAATAATGTTTTTAATGTAATTAGTCTGGTTAAGGATTTTGAGATTGTTTGGATGGTACATTTTATAAACTTCAGCCCTGTCTTACACATTTAAACACAATACTGCTAAAAAAACTACCAGTAGTTGGAAGTAGTGTATACTATTGGGATAATAGGTGGTTATTAACTGTGTTTTCCCCAGTGCTAACTGCATTAATTCCTGCTTTAAAAACAAATAAAAAATATATAGATACACATAATAATTTGTATTTTTCATGTAACTAGCCTACTGGTCTTTTGAAGCTTTGACATCCCAATAAACCTAACACATGAGAATCTCACATGGGGTCTCTGCTTGTCTTTAGGCCCATTAGAGCAGGGAGGTCCCCTGCAGTTATTTGGACAAGTATTTTTAATAGCAGTTGCTGTCTTCTTCTTTTGCTGGTGGTGTGTACAAGTAATATATAGACGTTAGATCTTCTGTTTTGGTTCAAATAAGTTAAACTAGGAAACATTCAACTAATGTCAATGGAGATCTCCACCAAGTATATACAGAAACCAAAAAGAAAATATAATCGATATTGCGCTGAAGTGCAATCTTAACTCGTAATTTATAGTTAAGTTGGATATACTATGTCTTACCTTAAAGGGGTTGTAAAGGTAAAACATTTTCCCCTAAATAGCTTCCTTTACCTTAGTGCAGTCCTCCTTCACTTACCTCATCCTTCGATTTTGCTTTTAAATGTCCTTATTTCTTCTGAGAAATCCTCACTTCCTGTTTTTCTGTCTGTAACTACACACTGTAATGCGAGGCTGTCTCCCTGGTGTGGAGAAAGCCTCTTGAGGGGGGAGGGGGCAAGCAGGAGTGTCAGGACACTCTCTACTTTACAGATAGAGAAAGGAGCTGTGTGTTAGTGGGCATCCTGACACTCCTGCTCCCCCCAAGAGGCTTTCTCCACACCAGGGAGAAAGCCTTGCATTACTGTGTGTAGTTACAGACAGAAGAACAGGAAGTGAGGATTTCTCAGAAGAAATAAGGACATTTATAAGTGTAGCGCTGATATTCTCCCATGTTGATGTGCTTTTGTATACTTTAATAAAACGTCTATGGACATTGCTATGGTTGAGTATTTGGAGCCATCTAGTGACCAAATACTGGTAAAGCAGGTATGTTTTTCCTGAAAGAAGCACAAAAGACTAGACAGGAAGTGACTGTTTTTTTGGGAGAAGGAGGCTGACCTTTTTCACCCAGGAGGTTTGGTGACCTACCCATGAACACCTTCTTGAGCAGTGCATGCTGGGTAGGCGATAAAAGGAGCCGGAGCAGCCATTTTAGGTCTCTTGGAAT
This sequence comes from Rana kukunoris, assembly GCA_029574335.1. Classification (NCBI taxonomy): domain Eukaryota; kingdom Metazoa; phylum Chordata; class Amphibia; order Anura; family Ranidae; genus Rana; species Rana kukunoris. The sequence continues at coordinate 263,888,614 of CM056049.1, forward strand.
CGTGTGGCCTGCCTGAGAGGACCTGTGGGGAGACGGTGGCCAGATTGCAGAGACCCAGAGACACTCATCTGAGCATCGGAGGACGGGATCCACCCAGCTGACGGAGAGGCAAGTTACAGTCACCGGACAAAAGTTACCACACAGAGCCTCTATCCAGTTGGTGAGCGGGTCACGGCCCACAGTTTGTTAAATCTCACATGCAGTTAGACTCATATACAGGCCTCACTGGAAATGATAGTTTCACGAAGGAGCAGAGCAACTGACACTGAGAAGGCTTGAGGCCTATGTACCTTGATGTCTCAAGCAATGTTAAAATAGTTGTTACAGCTACACCAGGAGCATTTTCACTTCAATTTAACTCACCAAAACCATGGATTACAAATCACAAGGAGCCACTTTAGCTAGCGAAGAAAAGAAGATCCAGGACTAAGTACTTTAAGTGAGATCTAACACATAGCTTATAAAGTAGGGGGAGCTCCCAGGTATAGACACATATATATATACATATATATATATATATATATATATATATATATATATATATATATATATACTCTTTTTTCAAATTGTTTATATTGAAATCCATCGTGCTGTTGTCTTATGTTGGGATGACAGCACAATTACTGTAATCACTTTTTTGCAAATTCTACAGTAAAATACATCTCTGGTTAAGTATCCAGCTGTTGTGGCGTATTGTTTTCTCCCACCAGGTGCAGTCAGTGGATCCTGGGGTGACAATACAGGTATGTTGTACTGTCTTACATTGTATTGTATTGCATTGCATCACAGCTGTGCCAAGGGGATTGAGCCAACTTGCCGGGGTTTATTGGTAAAGTGCAGGCCCAAATCAAACCAGCAGCTCCTTCGGGTGTCATCATTGCTACATAAGCAAAAGAATGAGGTAAGTAAAGGTAAGTAAAGGAGGACTGCACTAAGGTAAAGGAAGCTATTTAGGGGAAAAAATTACCTTTACAACCCCTTTAAAGTGTACGTTTCCCTAAAATGTTGTATTGTATATGTGTATTTTGTTAATGTGTTATGTAAGCTAAATGCTGCCTGTTCATTTTAGGCTTTCTAAATTTCTCCCAAATACCTGGTAATCCTGCCAGTTCCCCTTCTCTGTTTTTCATCCTGACCACACCAAGCACTCAAGAAAATCTGTGCTGGCATAGTTAATTTGTGGTTCCTTGCTTCCACTTGTCAGGGTTGGGCTGAGCCCTTATTTCTCAGAGCTCTGTGCTCAGCTGCCGGTTAATTGCCAGTACTCTTCATTCCACAGTGACTCACCTTGTCTTTATTTCCTGCTCATCAGCTAGCCCTGCTGGCTATTTAAACTGCCTGGATCAGATCTCCTGTGCCTTCACCTGGTCAACATATTTGGATGCTCTCTGCTGGGTTTTCCTGTTAAAGACTTTTGCCTGGCTTTCTGGTTCCTGATCCTGTTTACTGCCTCTACTATGCTAAACTCTGGATTCCTGTTTTACTGGCATGTTCATACTACTCACTCTGGTTACCGAACCCTGGCAATGTTTTGACTACGTTTGCTCTGTTTGTTTTTACTGCACTTATGTCTTAGTCTGATTCATGGTTCCTGACACCACTCTGTAGAGAGAACCTGTATCTCCGGTGGTTAGTTTGGCAGCATCCACCCAGACCTTTTTTCTTGATTGACAGCAAGTCCTAACAGGAGCCTCAAAATATTAGCTAGAATGCAGCACCTGTCCTCTGGAAAACAGTGTAGACAGCAGAGAATGTACTTCCCCGCTATGTGTAAGCAAAGCTACTTTGTAAAGTGACACACCCCAAATAGTAGGAAGGATGACATTATATAAAGGCTTTGCATTCACGTGACTGCAATATAAAACGGCTAAAAAAAGTAGTAACCAATGCTGCTTTACAAAACTAAATGCGATTATAATGTAGGAACAATATTTACTGATCAGCTGATCCTTATTAATTAAAATGTGTGAGGTGTGTCAAAGTTAGGCCGCGTACACACGATCAAATTTATCTGCTGAAACTGGTCTGACGGACCGTTTCAGCAGACATATCCGATTGTGTGTACGGGCTAGCATGCTTTGAGTACACCTAACCAGCGGACAGAAATCCCCCGCATGCGCCGAATGGATTCGACGCATGCATGGAAGTATTTTACTTCCTGGATTGGTGACTTGGTGGCGTCAACATCACCGCCACGTCACCGCGTCCTCAGCCTAAGGAATCTGATGAGACATGTCCGCTGGAAACGGTCCATCGGACATGTTTGAGCGGACATGTCTCATCGTCTGTACGTGGCCTCACATGTAGAATTTTCATACCATACCTTTAGTTGTATGTAGTGGTTGTGTTGTAGAGGTTATTGAAGTGGATGAAAATGCAAAATCTGCAAAATAATGTTTTTAATTTAATTAGTCTGGTAAGGATTTTGAGATTGTTTGGATGGAACATTTTATACATTTCAACCCTGTCTTACATATTCAAACACAATACTGCTAAAAAACTACCAGTACTTGGTAGTTGGAAGTAGTGTATACTATTTACACATATGAGCCCCACATCCTTGCCCTCTTAGCTACATAAATTATATCAGAAGACTTTATACACTTACCTTGGCCTCACAAGTCACTACTCAATCAGTAATTTAACATGACCATATAACATGACCACATAACGTGACTAAACGCCTAGGCCTATGATCTTTTGATCATTGATCATTGTATGAGTCCAAAGCAAGGGTTTATCAAGACAATGCAAGCAGGGTACTAGTATTTTTGTATTTTATGAAAGGAGTGAACACGGGGGAGAAATATCTTATTTGGACATGTCCTCTGTAAAATAATTTATAAAGGTATATTGAGTGTCATATTCGCAAAATTAAAATTTTGCATTATTATACTGCCCATTATAAAAATCAATCGTTCCTATGCTAATGGAGTTTAAAACTGCCTATTCCTTCAAAAAGGATACAAAAATGTCCAGACTATATATAGTTTTTCTTATCGTTCAGGTTTGCATGTGAACAGCAGACTGTCTAATTGCTACTATTATCCTAGGGGACTGAAGCCTACTAGGAGAAAAATGCAACATAAGTAGACACTTTTCTCAATAAATGTCTTACTGGTCTGCTTATTAGACATGTCCTGAATCGAAAGTCGGACAAAGTTTTTGTTATTCCCAGATTCCGATTTATCTGAGTTTCTAAATGACAACAGTAGCAAATTTCAACTACTGTATTTATCGGGGTATTGCGCGCTCCGGCGTATAGCGCGCACCCCTAAAGTGGACCCGCATTCCTGTGGAATAAAGATTTTTGTACTTACAGTTTTGGTGTCTTGAGCGGCGTCCATCGGCGGCCTCGTCGGGTCCTGCGTCCATCTGCGGCTTCCGGTGTCCTCTTCGTCGGGTCCGGCATCCTTCTGCGGCATCCTCCCTGCTCGATCCCTGCATTCCCGTGCCAAGTTTAAATGCTGCGCCGGCATATACCGCGCGCAGTACACTCATGTATAGTCGGGCAGGCTCGGCTACTCTCGCACTCACATCCTGTTCGTCCAGGACATGAGCGTGAGAGGAGCCGAGCCTGCCCAACTATACACGAGTGTACTGCGCTCGGTATATGCCGGCGCAGTACACTCATGTATAGTCGGGCAGGCTCGGCTACTCTCGCGTTCATGTCCTGTAGTCCAGGACGTGAGCGCGAGAGGAGCCGAGCCTGCCCGACTATACACGAGTGTACTGCGCCCGGTATATGCCAGCGCAGTATTTAAACTCGGCGTGGGAAAGCGGGTATCGGCGTATATCGATTTTACCCTGATTTTTAGGGCAAAAAAGTGCGCGATATACGCCGATAAATACGGTAATCCAAAATAAAGTTTAGCGAAACAATGACATTTCTTTGTTTCATTCCAATGTTTGAAGCATCCGAATGAAACAAATGATAAGCAACGATTAGAAAATAGCTTGTTGTTAACCACTTAACCCTCGGACCATATTGCTGGTCAAAGACCAGAGCACTTTTTTGCGATTCGGCACTGTGTCGCTTTAACTGACAATTGTGCGGTCGTGCGATGTGTCTCCCAAACAAAATTGGCATCCTTTTATTCCCACAAATAGAGCTTTCTTTTGGTGGTTTTTTAAACCTCTGCGATTTTTAGTTTTTGTGCTATAAACAAAAATAGAGCAACAATTTTGAAAAAAATTAATATTTTTTACTTTTTACCATAATAAATTTCCCCCAAAGATATATTTAAAAAAATATATTTTCCTCAGTTTAGAGTGATACGTATTCTTCTACATATTTTTCATAAAAAAAATCGCAATAAGCGTTTATTGATTTGTTTGCACAAAAGTTACTTTTTTTTTAAATAAACGACTTGTCAAAAACTGTGTTTGTGTTTTTATTTATTTTTGACACTTTTTTTGGCGAATGAGTACCCTTTACTCATTCACATTGAGAGGGGGCCAGAATCTTGGGGCACCTTGCTAAAGGAAGCTTCAAGATTCTGATAAGCCCCGCCGGCCCACAGACCCCCACAATCACTGCCCAGAGTTGTGGGGAAGAGGCCCTTGTCCTAATCAAAGTGGGGACAAGATGCTTTGGGGGAGCTCTTCTGCCCCAAAGCATGCCCCATGTTGAGGGAATGTGGCTTGGTATGGTTTAGGAGATGGGGGCACAAGCTCTTCCCCACCCTTTCCTGGCCTGCCATGCTGCATGCTCGGATAGGGGTCTGGTATAGATTTTGGCCTAGGTATGACCTTAAAATTCATACCAGACCTAGGGGTCTTATGTGGATTTTGGGGGGGGGGGGACTTCACGCCATTTAAAAAAAACATTGGGGTTTATTATGACATTCTGGTTAACATAGGGTTACCCCCAAAATCCATACTGGACCCGAAGGGCCTGTGGGGGACCCCTATACTGTTTTTTATTTTACTTAAAGCTGGTATTGTTCGTATACATTCTGCTGTCAGGGGGTAATCTGCTAGCAGTAGATTAATCATGGTTGCTAAGGACACAGCGGCTGCTGTCTCCTTAACAACCAGATATTCTTCACAATGAATTTGGATTGATTTGAGATTTTCGATCTGAATTCCAATACTTCAAATCCATCAAAAAAAATTTAGTTTGGTGGCAAATGAACAAATGAACCAAAATGTAACTAATCAAATTTTGTTACAAATGCAATGTAACGAAATTAGTATCGAATCGATTCAAAACAAAACAAATGTTTTAATTTCGCATATGTCTACATGTTTATTGTGACCTAATGTTGGCCAAAGGCATCACCTGATCCTGACAGTATTATCAGAATATAACATTTCTATAATTTCCAGATATAATACTAGAGAACCAGTTGTATGTGTTTCCCAAAGTGTCATCAGTAATTACTTACACATGTTTAATATTTAAATACATGGGTTATTACCCTGGGGCACGCACGTCAGCATCTGTTTCCTAATATTGTCTATGCTTTTTTGGACCTTAGTGTCCAATGTTCATTCAACTTTGAAACAGCAATTGACTAGATCTAGATTGGGATTTTTGTCCTGTAGCCGCCTACCCGGCTTCCTTTCCCACCTGTTGCTTTATCCCTTCTTCTTTTCAAAATAATTAACTGGAAAGATTTTAATAACTCTGGAACATTCCTATAGAGTTTTCATCTAGCTCATTAAACTTTATGATAGACTCACCAGTAGGTGAGTCTATGTGCTCATCGTGAAGCCATACATGACACAACGAAATAATATTTTCATACTACCAAAAAATCCCTTTTGTATCGTCCTGAAGAAGCCCCACGGCGAAACGCGTAGGCTACTTCAAAGGATTTTTCCAGTATTGTTTATTATCTTTATGGTTATATTTTATGTAATTTATGTAATTCTTCTTGCATTTATGTAATACTTTACGCTTGTAATAACATTTCTATTTTTTAACTTACTTCCGATATGCCTCAGTCTGACCATCAATTTCTATCCTTAGCAATTCTTTTTTCTTCCCTGCATTCTTGGAAGCATTGAACTTATTTTTGTCGCCTTGTAGTGTTGTACATAACTGTGTTCTTAACGCTCGAAAGTTCAGAGAACTTTTGTGTGACCGTGTGTTTGAAAGCCAAGCTTGAGCGGAATTCTGTCGGAAAAACCAGCTGACTTTTTTCTGACGCTTGTGTGTAGAGGACATAAATCTGACTTCTATACTCAACTAATGCCTCAACTTATGCCAATCCTAGCACTGACAAATTTTCAGGAATAAATACACAAATACCACTAAATAGCTTCTCATCAGTATATATATATATTTTTTTTGTTCATTATGTACACCTGTCAAGACTGAAGTAAGGGGACATTAAAAAGCTAATTATTAAGATGCTATTTATACTATGCTTGGAAATGAAAAATAAATAATAAATCTGAAAATACTAATTTTATATTGACCTGATGCTATTATTCCAACCCACTGGCCTTGAGTTGAGTTGAGCTGAGTTGACTTTGGGTTGTTTTACTAAAGTCAAATAGACTTTTTTACTTTACAAAGTAACTTTTCCCAGAGTTTAGTGAATTAGGAAAACCCCTACTGACTCCTCCAACCATGTTCACTCAAAAAAATCATTTTTTTTTTACCTTCACCACAAATTACTAAGTTCCTGGGAAAATGTACTTGTAGAGTTCAACTTCCCTTGCAAAGTGAACAGCTTGTTTGCCTTTAGTAAAGTTTGAGTAACTAGGATCAAGCAAACAGACCAATAAAGTGTGTGAAAAGTCTGAAACCCCTATTTACATAGTTGTTCCAGGTCAGTAACTCAAAGCACTGAGTAAAGCAAGTCAGCATTACAATCTATTATCATTTACAGTAGCTCATGTAATTTTCCATTATGTTATAAAGAGCAAAAGCATGTGTAGAACGAGGAAAAAAAGGACTTTCTCTGTGCTCCCCAAGGAATGACTCCACAACATTATCAATATTTCTGAGTATTATAAAAATATATATATAAAATAATATTTTAACAAGATGGAATTAAAAACATATACACATATTGTTTTTAATCACAGCTTGTTATAATAAAAAATGATACTTTTATAAAACTCTTGTGGAGTCATTCCTTGGGGGGTATTGAGAAAGTGACTTTTTTTCCTCATCCTACACATGCTTTTGCATAGATTTTGGATGTGGTGCCCCATTACTAAATATTTTAGCACTTTCCTTAGGATATTCTATTATGATGTATTCAATGCTAAATAAACTCTTACCATGTATATCGATCAAAATGGATTGGCTTTCTGATGAATCAATATATCTATTCATTATCTCTATAGTATACATGCAAAAGTATTTGCCAGCAATCTTAAAATCAGGCTTATTTATGACATAAATTGCATTATTATGTGCCAGTTTGTGAGATCCTCCAGGTTCCACTTTGTAGAACAATGTCTTCGATATTGTGATACCATTGGGTAGTGAGCATGTCATCTTGAATGAGTCTTCTCTATTGTACACAGGAAGTGAAGGAGTCAGAAAAATGCTCGGAGCTGATGGTTTTTCTACAGAAAAATGGATACAAATATGAGTGCATAATGGGAAAACACTAGTGTCTAGATACAGGATGAAAACTATTTGTTAAACATATTGTATGCCTATATACTGTATCTGACAATGCATGTGAAAGCTATATAGATCACCAGTGATTCTCAATTCATGGGAAACCTGGGCAGGATCCGAAGTGTATATATTAAAATTAGATATGGTGGTGCAGAAAATACAATTGCCACAAAAAGTATGTGAACCATTTGGAATGATATGGATTTTTGCACAAATTGGTCATAAAATGTGATCTGATCTTTATCTAAGTCACAACAATAGACAATCACAGTCTGCTTAAACTAATAACACACACAGAATTAAATGTTACCATGTTTGTATTGAACACACCATGTAAACATTCACAGTGCAAGTGAATCCCTAGACTAATGACATCTCCAAGAGCTAATTGGAGTGAGGTGTCAGCCAACTGGAGCCCAATCAATGAGATGAGATTGGAGGTGTTGGTTTCAGCTGCCCTGCTCTCTAGAAAACACACACCAGTTCTGGAGAAGGATGAGTATTGCCTCTATTAGACTAAAGGAAGAATAAATAGAATGTGCCAGCATCCCGATTGATATGGGAAAATTGAGACTCAAATGAAAAAATGCAAAAAGGCTGCTTGTGGCCAATTAACATCAATAATCATAGGTCAGATGGCTGTTGATTGGGATTTTCAAGGCACTGATGGAAACCAAACTGGTATAAAAAAATATATGTATTAACATAAAACAAAATACAGTATAAAAACATTCAGACATTTAAGGACAGACCCCACAAATCAAAATTAGATAGCAGAACCATCTGTGTCTAATGAGTGGAGCCAATGACCTCGACCGGTTTTGTGGTAGGAACCGCTTCTTCAGGAGGGTCTAGAAGATCTAGAAGCAAGAAAGTACTAACTAGGTCAATAATTGATAAGAAAAACAGTGTATTCACTCAGGGGGGGGGGGCAAAAGAAGACTATTGCTCACCTGAGCTAGTCAACACAGTCAGGCACTGAGTCTGGCAGTTCGATTGTGGCGCACGAAGGGGGATTAATAGAACAGGCTCTAATAAGGTAAGTTAAAGAGGTATTTAATAAATATGTTTGAAATTAATCCTGGAAATGGGACACCACCGTGATGAAAAGGGTGACAGAAAAATGAGGGAATGTGAATGTGATGTGTACAGAATAAGGATTGGGGATTAGTGTGTGATAAGAAAGGGAAGGAAAGGGAGTAAAAGGGAGGGGGAAAAGGGAGATTATTGAAAGAGGGGAATAAGAAAGGAGTGTAATGGGAAAGAAGGGGAAGGAAAAATTAAAAAGAATGATAGAGGTAGACTGGGGGAAGAAAAAGGGGGGGAAGCAGGAAAGAATGAAAGTAAGGGGGTGGGGTAAAGGAAAAGAGGCATGGGTGAAGGATGAGAATGGAAAGAATTGAGAGGAAGAAAAACAGCCAATAACCGATTATGGCAGTCGTAAAAAGAAAAAAGAGGAGGGAAGGGAAAAAGGAGGGAGGGGAAGGACAAGGGGGGGGGGGAGGGAGAAAGAGGGGAGAAAGGGGGACCAGGGGACCTGAGAAGAGGAGGTTCTAGGCTGATCTGTGATATTCCATAGAATAGGTGCTTCCAAAAGGGTTCTGAAGGGTTAATATTTTTCTTTTGCTGTGTTCTTGCCCTCTAGGTCAGTACCCTAGGCCTGACTAAACTCAAGCACCCCCTAAAGTAAATATGACCCACCCCTTTCTGTCAAGGCCACACCCCTTGCTGTTTAAGACCCACCCTGAAATTTTCGAGTGAGGACACTAGTTCTGAGGGTCTGGGAGTGCAATGAATTCCCTTAATTTGCAAAGATTTCCTCTCACTTCCTGTTTGGCTATGGGGCAGAAAGTGAGAGGACATCTCTGCAATGGGACAGGCATGGTAAAAAATAAAATGATAGGGGCTATAACCGTCCCTTACTCCAAAATGAAAAAGAAAAGTATTGCCTATAGTTCTACTTTAAGCACAATTTCTGATATTTTTAAGGAGGGGACTAAGAAGATAAAACCATGCTAATGGAGCAGCAGAAAACATATAGCACAGTGAGGAAGGTCTGTGGTCCAGGATGATAGGACAGTCAAAATTAGAAGCAGCGCCCCCCTCCCCCACACACAGTTGCAGAATGCTGGCCGCCCACATACCAGAAAGCAGTGCGGCCGGCATTATGGAGGAGCTAGACTAATTTGCCTCTAAGCCCAGTCCACCCCATAAGACTGGCGCTACACTAACAGTGTAGCACAAGCCAGCATTGACTCTTTCCACGCTGCCCCCCTGCAAAGTACTGCCCTAGGCCTGGGCCTTGTTGGAGTAACGGGAGAAAGATGTAGAGAAGTTATGGAGAAGTGAGTTTTCTGTGTAACAACATTCAGAACATTGTCACTGGGAGTCAGATGATGAGACTGCTGAGTTAGTGGAGACCGGTACATGCTCGTGGTGGTGTTTTTACAGAAGTGTATCTGAAGTGATTAGTGTCAACCGTGTAAAAAGCTTAGCTACGGATTAAAAAGTGTAACTGCAAGTTGCTGCTCGCTTTTGGAGACCTGCCTTAGTGTTACTTTCACGTGACCACAGCTCTTGCAGTTCCACAGTGCCCCACTGGGGTTTCCCTAGCTCCACCCACATGCTGCTCTATGGTGCTGAACTGGTTAAGAGCTGTTTCAGCAAGTGGAGGGAGCTGCTGAGTAGGAATAGTTTAATAGACTGAATCAGGGAGCAATGCACTGTGAGAACTGTAGTCCAGTACAGAGATTCTACTGTCAAGACCTGGGTCTGAACCTATGTCCCCTGCTGTGTCGAGAGGTGTGTCTTCTTGCTGAGCCACCCTTGATGATGGACAGTGCCCTGCCCGATTTCTTACAGAGTCTTAGCTTGTGTCTTGTGTAGCCATGCCTCATAGGACACTCAGAGACATAGAACCGTACATAAGCTTTGTTATTATTAAGGGAATTGAACTTGGATGGGAAAAGGAAGTTATGGGATGCCCAGAAAGATTCAGTGTAACTTGCTTGGGACTTTTATATACACTCTTGATTTACACTCCAGTCTTCTCTCCAGCACAACTCTTACTTCAGACCTCTTTCCCTTACTCCAACAGCACTTTACTGTCTGCAGACTGTTACTCCTCCAGCACTTCAGTTGCTGCAAATTCCCAGGCCAGCTAGCACCACATGGTTGAGCTTGACACTAACTCAGCCAGGCCTCAGTGAATTTCTTTTGTGCGGGAAAACACCCCTGGGCCCCAGGCCCCTATGAAGTAGAAATAGTTTAGGTGCTAATTGTCTTCTGGTTCTGCACCCATCTCAAACTGCAATCTCACAGTTCTCTCAGGTGTGCCTCCCCAGTCCTCCTGACTGTGCTTCACTCGCCAGCCCTCCTGGCTCCAATCAGTTGTCCTCCCTGGAATCTCTTAACAACGTTCTCACCCACTGCCCTCTCCTTGCTCTCTCATGTGCCTCTTTTCCAGGATCTCTTCTCTCCTCCTAGATGCACCTGACCCCCGGCCCAAGGTCACCCTCACTTCAGCTCTTTCACCCGACAACACCTCCCCAACTGGGCTGAACCTGGGTACTTAAGGTGGCCTGGCCCCTGCTAATCCAAGTTGGGGATTGGTCAAGGCTCCTCAAAATACCCCAAGCAGCTCCACCTCTCTTTCTAGCACCTTCTAAAAAGAAAAGGGAGGTGACAGTGATGCTACCTGTGAGTCACCAGCCCTGCCCTGAGCCACTCCCAGCACAGAATGAAAACAAAAAGGCCTAGCCTACCTAAATTTCCCTACCTATAGAAAAATCCTCACTCTGGCACCTACCTAACTAGAGGGTGCTACACTTGTTTCTCTTGAACCCTTTGTTCCTCCCATGCCTTTCCTATTTAAGCTATGCCTTTGCACTTGCACTTCATGTTTGCCAGATTATTGTGCTCTCTCCAAACAATATCTCACTCTTGTCACTTCTGCTGCCGTCCGTATCTTCACAACTACTCGTTACTGACCTTCCGCTTTTACTTTGACTATGATTGATCCCAACCTGAAACCACTCATTACCAGCCCTTGGCTTATTTACTGACTACACTTCTGCCTGTTCCTTACCTTCTATATTGGCTACTGGACCCCAACTTGCTCACCTCCTGGTGGGGTGATCCTAAGGACCGCCATCTGTTATTAACAAACAACAAATTTCATCTCCAAAATCAGGAGCTCTGGTGAACGCTGGTTAGTGGTTAGACTCGTCATTTGCCAGGGTGACCTGCTTATGTACTTCTCTATCTGGTCAGTGGGAGCCTCTCCACTGCTACAGCTACTGGTCTCCTAGCCTGATCTCTTACTGTAACATCTACTGTGGAAATCAATAATTTCCCTTTAGGATTAATAAATTATTCTAAATCTGAAGAGTTTTTAAACTGCATTCTCAGTCTGCTGGTGCTTGGATTGTTCTCTTGTGAGCTGGAAAATCTCTGTACAGGGTGAGGCTGAGAGAGCAAATGTCAAACAGCCCAGTTTATATTTCTTGCATGTTGTAACAATATCATTTAGCCTACTGCTGCCTGTGTAACGCATGTATGAAGGTGGGCTTTATTGCTCACACACCACATGTATGCATCACTGGGCAGCCAATGTTTCTGTGCTGAGAGTGCTCTGTGCTGAGAGTGGGTGTTCCCAGCAAAGGACTCCACTAAAGTTTAGTAGCCAGGGACTGGCTCCTGATCATGTTACTAGAGTAACAGCCAATCACAGCGTCACAGTGTCATAGTTACCTAGTTGGTAAGGCTGAATAAAGACACTAGTACATTCAAGTCAACCTATGTCCACCGATCCTTTACGCAACCCCCCCCCCCCCCCAGGACTACAGACCTTTATTAAAGTGACACTAAACAGAGTAGTGTTAATTGCCATAATTCATTCACATAAATTGTAACGGTCACCACTGTTTGCGATCTTCCATCAACCCAAGACAGCTTATACGACAGTCCGACAATCCATGTAGACACGATCCATTCCATTTCCCAGAATAACGAGACTCAGCTCTGTTCTCTAGTTTCAAAATGTATGAACGTTTTAATGGTAAACTCAGCTGGTTCTTATACAGTTACAAACATGTCACAGTTAATCACAGGGACAATAAAACTCTCCACCCCCTTCTTTACACAATGGGGGGGGGGGGGGGCGCTTCAATACACCTTCAGATGGGCTAATTACTAATCATTATACAGACATTTCGGCACCGTTTTAACATGACCTAATTACTACACCTGAGAAGTCACATTCCACACCTATTATCAATACTATCTTTACACAATGAAAAGGTCTGTCAGAAGCCCGAGTCAATTAGCATCTCAACAGCCTAGGTTAAGCATTGAAAGAGTCATTCTTATTGATCGGTTGTGGGTCAGCATGAAATCACCTGTAATATGTCCAGATCTCCTGCAATACATTATTTATCAGTCACCCTATGCCCAAGAGTCCTTAGTGACGCTGGCACAGGAGTATCCCCCATCCTTCAAAAGTCTCTGGGCGTCACAGGTCATTCCGTTACATCTCTCCCTTTTCGGTGGGGGACTGACACAGGAGGGAACCCCAAACGGGTTGACTCCGAAGTTAGTCAGTAGTTCCAGTCCTCCAATGCTGATATCCATACCGTACCCCAAATAAATTGCTCACCCAGCCAACCTCTGCCTCTCTCAGAGAACATGCCTGCCGCTGGGTAGAGGCCTGGACTGGCCCTTTTGCTGGAGTCCTTTCAGCCGCTGGAGAGAAGACAGGGTCACTGGGCTTAGTCCATCATGCTGTTGGGGATCTGGGCCAACTGCCCCCCATCCCTGGGGTATACCAGTGGAGACTGAAGTCCCATCCACTGGTGGTAGGTGAAAATCCCCCGGTGCTTGCAAAGCAAAGCTGACATCCTCCTGTCTCAGTGCCGCACGGTTTTCTGGGGTTGTGTCAGTGAAGACTGAAGTCCCATCCACTACCCCAGCAACTCCCCCTTCCGTTAGTTGAGAGCAGAGGCTTGTGGCACTCTGCTCTGTTGCCAGCTCTTCTGCTGGGTTGCTGTGAGTGGAGACCACAGTCCCATCCACTACCACAGGAACTCCCTCTCCTGCTAGTTGAGAGCAGAGGCTTGTGGCACTCTGCTCTGTTGCCAGTGATTCACCTGGGAGTAAAAGCTTTACCACCTCAGCTTGTTGCTGGAGAGAGGGGCCAACTGCCCCGGCTCCCTGGAACTCCACACCATCCGCTTCGGCTTTAGGGATGGCAATCTCCATATTTTCCACTGCCGAATTATCAGCCAGGATTTCAGAGTTGTCATCTGAAATTTCCTCATAATCCCAGGCAACGCGAGCTCCACTCTGCTGCTGAGCAGAGTCTAGCAGCTGCCTGTATGCGATCTCCAGCTCCCATTCCTGAATGGCCAGAAATTCCAAATCTTCCTGTTGCCAGTGCCCTTCCGAGACATTCAATTTTTCCTCTCTGTGCTCAATTATGTCCTCAAAGCGCCACTCCCGATCATCCCCAAAGTCAGGATCACTGGACATCCTCCAATAAAACCAGGCCATCATAGTCATAGCCTTCTGTGGGGCTGTCATCCGCTGACTATGGGCACTCTTGGGCTATATACCACCGAAGGGCTCTGTAGCCGCATCTCTGCCCGGATTAGCCTGCTTAACTCTGCTGTCCACTCCTGCTTTGGTTGTTCCCCCAACAACGGCATTCATGCATCATACTGCGGCCAGTACCTTACATGGATGGAGGGGAGGACCTTTCCTTGGTGTTGCTGCTCCAGAGCTAGCAAACAAAACTCAGCTCTGTTCTCTAGTTTCAAAATGTATGAATGTTTTAATGGTAACTTATGCAAATACAAACATGTCACAGTTAATCACAGGGACAATGAAACTCTCCACCCCCTTCTTCACACAATGGGGGGGGGCTTCAAAACACCTTCAGATGGGCTAATTAGTAATCATTATACAGACATTTCAGCACCGTTTTAACATGATCTAATTACTGCACCTGAGAAGTCACATCCCACACCTATTATCAATACTATCTTCAGACAATGAAAAGGTCTGTCATTAGCATCTCAACAGCCTAGGTTAAGCATTGAAAGAGTCATTCTTATTGATCGGTTGTGGGTCAACATGAAATCACCTGTAATATGTCCAGATCTCCTGCAATACATGTGAATTATTATTTATCAGTCACCCTATGCCCAAAAGGGGCACATGGTGACCTTAGACCCAAGAGTCCTTAGTGACACTGGCACAGGAGTATCCCCCATCCCTCAAAAGTCTCTGGGCGTCACGGATCATTCCGTTACATAAATCATTTGCATCATGCCACCATATTAAAAAATATATAATCCTCCAAGTGCCTTATTCCTGCAGCACTGGTGTGTGGTCACATGATCTTTCCCTGTTCTTTGACATATGCAGGGAGATATCTTTGGGAGAGACTTCTATTACTCTGCTTATGTATACTCTCTACAGTATAACTCTGTGTCTGATCAGCCCTGTGCTGTGCCAGTCACATGACTAAAAAAATACATTTCAGAAGAGCAATTCAATCTAGATTATAAATATCAAATACTGTTACAGCTCCCTATTAATCTTTATTAAGCATCAGATGTGTATTTTTTGTGCATTAATCTGGAGGAGGGAGAGTCAAAGATGATTGCTAGCTTCACATGACATCTGTATCCAAGGTTCTTTTTTCTACTTTACAGGCATTAGATATATTGAATACCAAATTATATTAAACCTAAGAATTTTGTGATTTTTGTGAGTAATAAATCAGCATACTATAGCAGAGCTGTGTCTTGGCCTAGGACGACAAGGCCCAGGCCTAGGGTGGCACTTTGCAGGGGACAGCAAAAAAGCCCCCACCTTCTCCTGAGTCCAGACAGCCATACAAATACAGTCCCCTATAAGTGATTGGCAGGGGCAGTCTCTGCTTGGCTGGGCTGTTCTCGGCCAGGGGGCTGTTTCAGCTCACTTCAGCTCGACTGTGCTCGCGCAGGGGGCAGTCTCCGATCAGCTTGGCTCGAGCAGAGGGGCGGGCTCAGCTCACGTCGGTGGCTGTGCTCGGGCGAGGGGGGAGTTCGGTCTTGACTCACCTCGGCTTGGCTGGGCACGGGTGGAGGGGACAGTCACAGTGATGTAAGTAATTATAACTGGCAAATGTATTAGAGCAGTGATTCTCAACCTTACTAGTGCCGTGACCCCTTGATAAACTCAACGGAGCGAAAACAGAACTTCTCCTGTTTCACGCCAAACAATGGAATCAACCTGCAACAACCTGGACACCCCCGCCAATTCTGGGCAAAATCATCACCCCTAGCGCCAAAGTCAAAAGTCTCAGGGTCATCTTTGACTCCCACATGACTATGGACGCACAAATAGGGTCAGTAGTCAGCGGATCCCACCATCTGTTGCGCCTACTACGCAGACTTGACCCTTTCATCCCCAAAGAAGATTTAGCGGTCGTGGTGGGAGCAATTGTTAACTCCAGACTGGATTATGCAAATGCCCTTTACCTTGGACTCCCCAAGTACCAAATCGCTCGTCTGCAAGTCGTTCAAAATACGGCCGCCAGACTTGTGACTGGAAAAAAAACCTGGGAATCCATCTCGCCTTCACTGAGAGCCCTTCACTGGTTACCATTTAAAGACAGGATTGCTTTTAAAGCTCTCTGTCTAACGCATAGATGTATCCATGGGAATGCCCCCCAATATCTATGCGATAAAATAAAAGCTCACAACCCCAATCGCATCCTGCGATCCACCAATCAGAACCTACTACAGATCCCAAAAGCCAACTACAAGTCCAAAGGAGAAAGAAGATTCGCCGTCCAAGGTCCCAGACTATGGAACACTTTACCAACCAGCATTCGGTTGGAGGCGAATCACTTTGCCTTCAGGAGAAAGATCAAGACTCATCTCTTTTGATATCAAAGGAGACAGGAACAACAAGCGCCCAGAGGCGATTCAGTTCGCATGTGCCGTGCTCTATAAGTTTTTCATTCATTCATTCATTCATTCATTCATAAAATTTCCCAAGTTGTGGGGACCCCTAACAGTAAAATTATTTTTGTAGCGTGGGTTGTCAGCACCCAAGGCAAAACAAGTAATTTGCTCCCTTAACCCATGAAAATTTAGCACTCCCCAAGTCCCTTCCACTCATACAGTATTAAAACCCCTTATGGTATATTTTAGGATGTACCACCCTTTTTCTTTGTTTTCCTTTCTTTCCCCTTTATCTCTTTTTATGCTAGTTTCTTGTTTTTTTCCCCATCCCTCTCTCTAGCCATCTTTCTTATTATGCCTCTCCCTTTTTCTTTGTCCCTCCCCTCTTTTCATCTCCCTTCCATGTATTCTCTATTTTTATTCCTTCTCTTACTCCTTGGTGGTGGGGGGGATGGGATGAGTGACAGTGCTGGTGGGGGGTAGGATGAGTGGCAATTCCGGGGGGGAGTTCTGATCAGCCAACTTAGGTGCTCTTGATCAAGGTCATCTGCTGATCTGAGAACTGTAGTGGGGATATTTAATGGCAACTATAATCACAGGTACTGTTACTCACTGTGTCTCCAGCTCTGTGGTGTCTCACAGCAGTGACACCTATGCCGAAATCACATTCCTTACCAGTCAGCTGACCTCTAGTCTCTGCCCCCCGGCCATTCCGAGAACTGAATGGGCGGCTGCGAAGATGCCGAGTGGGCGGCCGCGGGCTCCAGGAACAGCCCAGCTTGGCGGCCGCAGGCTCCAGGGACAGACCTTTTTGGCAGCCTGAAAAGTCAGGAACAGCCAAGGATTTGGTGACCCCTGGCAAATTGTCATTCGACCCCCGATGGGGGCCCGACCCCTAGGTTGAGAACCACTGTATTAGGGGAAGGACAATGATAGAGTAGCTGCTGATCATGTCTGCAGCCTCTGATCATGTCCACAGCCTCTGATCATGTCCCCAGCCTCTGACCATGTCCGCAGCCTTTGATCATGCCTGCAGCCTCTGATAATGTTCGCAGCCTCTGATGAACTCCGCAGTCTCTGATCATGTCAGCAATCTCTGATCATGTCCGCTGCCCCTAACCATCTCCTGTATCATGTCTGCAGTCTCTGATCATGTCGGCAGTGTCTGACCATATCTTCTACCATGTCCGCAGTCTCTAACCATCTCTTGTATTATGTCCGCAGTCTCTTGATTATTTCCTGTATCATGTCTGCGGCCTCTGACTGACTATCTCTTGTATCATGTCTGCAGTTTCTGATCATGTCTCTGACTATCTTCTGTATCATATCCGAAGTCTCTCACCATCTCTTGTATCATGTCCCCAGTCTCTAAGCATCTCTTGTATCATGTTTGCAGTCTCTGACCATCTCTTGTTTCATGTCCTCAGTCTCTAACCATCTCTTGTATCATATTTACAGTCCCTGACCAACACCTGTATCATGTCTGCAGCCTCTGGCCACTTCTTGAGATGGAGCTCTAATAGGAAGAAGTGGAGCCTAAAGATGAAGGGGTTGAGTCTACAGATGAAGGGAATGATCTTAACAGGAAGGGGTGTGGCAAATCCAGAATGGGGGGTGCCTGATTTTAGTCTTGCCTAGTGCAGCACAAAACCACAATATACCACTGCCCTATAGCGTTTAGCAATAGGAAAATATGGAAAGAGGTGTATGGGGAGTGTCATTTACCACTGTGTATACCCCATGTGTGACTCTATACCCACGTGGGCTGCACAGATAAGAAAAAAATGAGGAAATTAAGGGCTTAGAAGGGAATTGAAATTGAATATGCTCCGTAGAGGATACCAGCTGGTCTACACAATCTCAACCTGCAGTGAGGACACAGAGAAAATGGGAGGGACAGCTGAAGGCAAGATCAACCAGGTGTATTTATCACTACAAAAAACAAATGCTCTGTTATATAGCATGTAATGAGAGTTTTTCATAGTCTTTTGTTTAATGACACCTCAAAGGGACACCAAACAATAATGAGGAGCCTATTGTGATAAGAGCCCTAAGCAGTGATATACTACATATGTGTATGGTCAGCCTTGGTCAGCATGTGTCAGCCTATATCTATCAATGAATTTCAATAAACAGATAAAAATCTGTGTTGAATGTTTACTTTAAGAAATATTGTACCCTATACAATAAATTCAAAAAAATATTATGAATCAGCCCGAGGATTTGTGACTTTCATATTTAGAGAAAATGTTGGTATTTACCCTACATAAATGTGCAATTTTTGTTTATTGATAGCCTAGTATTATATCGAACACTACAATAGGCCCTAGCTCTGTTCCCGCACATCAAAAGTTATGAGTTCTGAGTCCTACCACCAGTCCCAGGACAAGGTAATCTGATGTAAGGGACTAGTGGTAGGACTCACCAACACTGCTGAGAGGAACTGTCCTTCATATCTACATGTGCAGTGACCATGTGGGCATAGAATGCAGAAATGACAACTACTATTCACCAGCCCTAGGCCAGGGCTACCTACAATTAGCATATACAACTAATATGTAAATGAAGGCCAAAACCAGACTGTCATACTTTCAGCCCAAAGCACTGTGTCAGTTCTGAAGACACAGAATAGGGCCACTGTCACACATGGAGACACACATCTGATTACATGAGAAAATGGTTTCCCAGTGCTACCTCTCAATCAAGTCTGCTCCTGCAGAGGACAGGAGACTGACAGCTTGTGCAGAGCATTGAGTGTCTCTCCTGTCCCTGAGTCTGTCCTGATTACCACCTTTCCTGTTACATTCTGTTTTGCATGTGTAGCACCTGTGTACTTTTAGTACAGGTGCTAATCTTAAATTTGAGGGGGATGAGAGAGTTTTTTGGCTTTTATCCGGTGATTTGTGTAGATTGGGTCTCTGTTTCGGCTGGGCTGTGCAGTGAGCTCATCCTGTTGTCCCTGGGGTGTTGTTACACCCCAGGGCGATAGGTGGCAGCAGTGGTGTCTCTTGCCAGCAGCGAATCAATAGGGGTTTTCCCTTGTGGGGCATGCTGGGGGAGAGTACTTCTGAAACAGACGCCATTGGCCGAGGTCTTCTGGTTCCTGGTGCGGCACCCACATTTAGGGTGACCGTACATCACCGCGGGGCGTGGGTGCTACGTGGAGATCCTGGTTCCGGAGCATGTTGGCCCGGAGCAACTGAAATTGTGACGGGACCCCAGTGATCGACTGGGGTCCTAACTTGAAGATCCCAAGTTTAGCTATTCGGTGGGGACCCAGTTGAGGAGCACCAATGAGAGGCTGGTGATCCAACAGCACTGGAGCGAACCATCGGGGATCAAGGTGACCGGACACTGAGAGGTTGGTTGTCAGCAACCTGTCAGTCGGTGACCAACTGAGAATTACCTAAGGTCAGATTCAGGCACTAAATTCATTAAGGAAGATTTATCTTATGATCTACATTCTAGGGAAGGGTCTGTGGCAGAGGCTTGTTTTCCCACAAGGTTCCGAGTGATACCCTGGCTGCCAGGTCAGTGTGAGAGGCCTGTCCAGGTACACTATACCCGCTCCAGCTGGAGTGGCGACGAAAGCAAAGTGTCTTTTTGAAGCAGGACTGCTTCTGTTACTCGTAGGCCTGAATCTGCTACTCTTCTACTCATCCATCTTCTTCTATTCACCTAAAGTTTATTGTTTACCGTGTTGGGTAAAATAAAGCACAAGAAAAGACATCCACTGTTTGGACATTCCGTTACTACTGATGCTCTCTTCAACTACCCTAGACATTGAAGCTATGGAGGTAACAGGCCGACCCAAATCTATCCATGTTGCAAAAACTGTCTATTTATTTGTAGGTTTTATCACTTGTCTTCACAGTGAATACATTCCTAGTGTTTGGACTAAATTGCAGAGGTAACAGGCCGACCCAAATGTATCCAGCGGCTCCTGCGGGGGTAGCGCTGCACATAACTATAAATTAATGATAAAGGCCCCTCATACTGCCATAAGCAACAAGCATAGGTATGCTCAGGGGTTGTTCCAATCACTCTGTGTGGTGCTGATTCCCCTACTGCCCTGGCTTTTCCCCATGTTGCCACCACCACAGTGCTGCTGGTTTCCCTCATCTCCCCTCCCCTCGGCTGCTGCAGGGGATGTTCAGGATGGAGATCAGGAAAAAAAGGGCTAGTCAATATATAATTGACTGCCCCTTTTACCGGCCCCTTCCTTTTATAAAAGAACACATTGAACACACTTAGGCTAGGTTCACACTATCTTTGCATATGCGGCTCACAGCAGGGGTCCAGTGCGTTTAACGTTTCAGGTCTGATTATAGCCTGAATTTTTGTCTGAAATCGGTCCTGAAATGGATCAAAAGACTTACAGGACCCCTGTGCAAATTTGCACCAGAGCCGCAGCGGAGATATGTGAACCGGCTCTATTGAGAGCTGGTCACAATCTCCTGCTATTGCAAATTGGATGCAGGGAACTTGCTCATAGATAGCACCAAGGAAATTCTGAAAACTCATATTGTCTTGATATTTGTTGCTTTAATTAATAATACATTTTTATTAATAAAATGTGTAACTTTTGTGTGTCTAAGGTGTTTTTTTTTTGCGTGTAGTAAGTATTAGATACATTTTTATAATGCACATTTAAATATTCAGTAATGATTCTGTAAGCAATTAAAGCTTCTTAATGAATTGTGTATTTCTGTAAATAGAAAAGTACTGCTGAGAAAGGCATAATTGCAGATGTCAGGGATCTCATGTTGCAAAAACTGTCTATTTATTTGTAGGTTTTATCACTTGTCTTCACAGTGAATACATTCCTAGTGTTCGGACTAAATTGCAGAGTTGGTTATGTTTTGTAAAAATGAAGACATAAAAATAAAGTTAACCTTACCAGTTAAAAATATACTGATTTTGTTGCTTCTGGTAGATTGATAACTGACTTCCCAAAACTCACAGACATAAATTCCAACATTGGCATAATCCAGACTGTGGATTCTATGCATATGTGTGTTATCAGTCTGTATATAATTTGAGTCCTTATAAAAATAGAAGTGTTTAGTCTTATAGTCACCCGAGGCATTACACATCAGAGTCACAGCTTCTCCTCTGATATACATTTTGTAGTCAGGTGACATAGTGAAGACTGGATGCGAAACTGTAGAACCACCTACAAAAGAGGACAATTGGTTACCGGTAATTCATTTGCAAATCTTATTCCCATAGCTTTAATGCAATGTTGTTCCATGGAACAAAGTGTTTTTATCAAAAACGTAATCATATGTAGCCGTGGCCCATAGCACTGCTGTTTAACAGCAGGGACTGGGCTTCTATCACTGCTGAATGGCACCACTGGCCATTTGCAGGACTATATGGAGCCATGCAGAGAGCTAGAGGAAAGCTCCGCCCAAGATCACAGAGAGAAACAGAAAACTGAGCTTCTGTGGATTGTGGAAAGGACAGAGCCTGCTGGGAGCAACTATGACTTGTGGGAGATGTAGCCCCAAGACAAATTGAGCCTGTATTACAGATTATCTCTGGGACTGCATATCCCAGCAATAATAGATCTCTGGCTTAAGGCAGATGTGATGAGGACATTGTGGGAGATGGACTGTGCTGCAAGCTGTTAGTTAAATAATTTGTCACTGCATCAGGGATGCAGAGTAGCAGACATCCCCTGGTACATGAGAATGCCGCTGTCTCTGAACAGTGCTGCCTCCTAATCATTGGAGGGAACACCACTGTTGCTGATTTTTTTTGACCCCTTATTATTGGGAAGATCGTTAGTGCCACTGACTTTGTTGAGCCACCAAAGGAGAACAGAGGGAGACCATCTGTCACTCCAGGAGTTGGTGAGAGGTTGCTAGCCAAACTCTACTGCACACCATTAAAGAGGAACTGTATGGATTGCTTGATACACAATGTAGGCGCCTATGCCTGGGTTCCGAAAAACGTATTTAGAGCACTCACTTATGCCGGATCTGGGCCACAATGTTGTGGCCAGGCCCAGTATAGAAAACGTTTATTACAGACTGAGAGACTGTTATTGTAACACTGACCCTTAAGTAGGACCCTCACTACCAACTGTATACAATAATTGCTACTATTTATATATTTGTTTGCCAACTGTATATCCTATTTGCTACTGTTTATTGCATTAGTCATAACATTATGACCACTGACAGGTAAAGTGAATAACATTGTTTATCCCATGAAAATGGCACCTGAAAGTGGGTGGGATATTTTAAGCAGCAAGTAACTGGGCAGAAAAGACTTGCTCAGAGACATTTCAAAACTGCAGCTCTTGTGGGATGTTCCCAGCCTGCAGTGGTCAGGACCTACCAAAAGGGGTCCAAGGAAGGAAAACTGGCGAACCAGTGACCGACAAGGTCATGGGCGGATAAGGCTCATTAATGCACATAGGAATTGAAGGCTGGCCTCAGGGCCGCTGATAGGGGGGACCACCAGCTCTTCTGTAGGGGGCCGCGGCACACAGAAGGGCCCAGACAGCAGGAGGGTTGGTGGAGAACAATGCCATCCGTGTCTCTCACCCAGGTTTCTCACCCTCTCCGTCCCACCGGCTATTAGCTGCTGGGTGAGAGACATGGAGGGATAATGGACCTGGCCAGCTGCCGCTGAGCTCCTTCCACTGCCCTGACAAGAGGTTGTGCTAGAAGAAGGGATTTGTGGGAATGTGTGCTAGGAGTGGGATTGAAGAAAGAAGATTTGTGCTGGAAGGGGAGATGTGGGTGATTGTGTACCAGGAACCGATGAGGGAATTCGGGGCTAATAGGAGGGATTGAGGGAGATTTTCATGTATTTTTTTTGTGAAAATATTGTCAGGTGTGTGTGTTGGGGGGGAGGGGGGGTGGCGGCGGCTCATCAGGTAGGCTGTATGGGGCACCATGATTCCCAACAGCAGCCCTGGCTGGCCTATATAGTCCAATCCAATAGAAAAGCTACTGTAGCTTAAATTACTGAAAAGTTAAAAATGGTTTCCATAGAAAGGTGTCAGAACACACAGTGTATCGCAGTTTGCAGTTTGTTGCATATGGGGTTGTGTAGCCGCAGACCGGTCAGGGTGCACATGCTGACCTATGTCCACAGCCTAAAGCGCCTACAATGGGCATGATAGTATCAGAACTGGACCATGAAATAATAGAAGAAGGTGCCCTGGTCTGAAGTATCACATTTTCTTTTACATTATGTGGATAGCCGTGTGCGTGTGTGCGCGCGTGCGCAACGCCTACCTGGGGAACAGATGGCACCAGAATGCACTATGAGAAGACAGCAAGCTTTTGGGGGCAGTGTGATGCTTTGTATAGAGAAGTCCATGTGTCAACGGGGCAGGGCTGTTTTGGCAAAAGGAGACCTACTCAAAATTAGGTGGGTGGTCATAATGTTATGGTGGGTGGTCATAATGTTATGGCTGATTGGTGTATATTTATTTGCGGGGTTGTTGCCATTTCCATTTCTCTGGTTGCCACATATACTATATATAGTTACAGTAAACATCTCTTTTTCAGCCTGGGTGTGTCAAGGAGCATGGTGCTGCTTGTAGAGTCGCAGGCTCGATGAACACGGAACCTACATAAACATTGGCTTCTTTGGGGGTAAGCACTACACATTTGTATGTGACATTATTGTATACAGTATGTTCTTTTATCAACTTGTTAGCTGTAAACATAATACTAGGACAAAACATAAAGTAGAACTCCAGCCAAAAAGTCCTCTGTCCTTTGTTTCCCTGTGTCTTCTGTTCTCTGGATATATTTATTCTATTCACTGTGCTGTGTGTATTATTTCTTCAGACTGCTGAACTCTCTTACTCTAAGCTTTCTGCATAACATACACTGGGCGACTTTACTCTGTACATTACTGACTCCATATATCTTTTTTATTGTGTAGTTGTACCTTACATAATGTGATTTATGCTGTGCTATACATTACAGACTCCAGATTGTTGCACTGTATTGTACATGACTTGCTTCACACTATGCAATAAATTACATGCTCCTGACAACAGCACTTTTTGGGGTTGATTTACTAAAGGCAAATAGTCTGTGCACTACAAATGCAGTTGCTCTAGATCTGAGGGGTGCATGCAATGAAAATGAAAAAAAAAAAAAACAGCATTTTTGCTTGCACATGATTGGATGATAGAAATCAGCAGAGCTTTTCCTCAATTCAGAGCTTCTTCTCTTGTGGTGCATTTGCAGTGCACAGTATATTTGCTTTATTAAATCAAACTCACGGTCTCTCTGCGCCAATGTAGCAGGATCTACCAGCAGTTGGCTGAATGTAATGTGAAGAACAATGATGTTAAATAAACAAAAAGGCAGGAAAAGGTATGGACCTTTACTATATTGTTCATTTAAGCGCAGGAGTATGTATTTTTATACGATGTCCAGTTTACACACTGGATTTTCCTAGATTGTTCTCTCTCTTGTGCTCCCCCTCCCTTCTAAAGGTTTCAGTTTTGCATTTTTTAGAGATATCTGCTGACATATAAAATTACATTATTCTGTTTGCTGTTTTTTTTTTTTTTATAACATCTCACACCACTCCCATTCTTATCTTATGTATAAAATAGAATGCACTAATAAACCTTGTTAAAACAGATGCTCTGAAAGAATCTGATGCCTGATGCCCAGATGTGGAACAACCAATGCTCTTCATTTCTCTCCTGCAGCCACTGAATGTCTGGGGGAGGGAGGGAGAGGAGGAAAATTGGTAATTTAGCGGCTGCATAGGGGGATTGGTTGCTCTACATGCTGCTGCCCACACTGCCCTCATATCCATGCATATAGCGGGGCCACATTGCCCCCCTGGAGCATGGGACCAGGTCAATGGCGATCCCTGCAATCCCTGTATGTACCTATTCTTTGGCCCAGTGGTTAGCCCTGGTATAAGTCCACATGGAGCTAATAGATGTTCTCACAGAAGCTTGGTACACTGGTAGTGGCACCAGCATAGTCACTAGTCATGCCATATGGCTCACCCTAGCTGGCAAGGGTTAAATTATACCACATGTGGTCCTATTACACTATATGTGCACTATACCCCTTTATGTAGAAGCTGTTGCCCCAGTGCAGATGTTTTATATTTCAAAGTGTTGGTACAACTATTATTACAGCATTTATATAGGTTATTAATACATGATTGGTAAAATAGTCCAAAAAATGTAAATATGAATTGAAGAAAAATTATGCCTTTGTAGTGAATGGACTGTGTGAGGCCACGTACACACGATCAGACCGGTCCGATTAAACTGGTCCGACGGACCGTTTTCATCAGACCAGGCTGAAGTGGTCTGATGGTCTGATGTGTGTACACATCATCGGACCAAAAATCCGATCAGACCAGAACGCAGTGACGTAGAACACAACGACGTGCTGAAAAAACGAAGTTCAATGCTTCCAAGCATGCGTCAACTTGATTCTGAGCATGCGCGGGTTTTTGGTCCGATGCTTTTGCGTACCAACCATTGAATCTGTTCGTCGGACAGATTTTAAAGCAAGTTTTAAAACTTTGGTCCAACGGACAACGGTCCGATAGGCCATACACACCATCGAACTGGTCCGATCGTCTGTACGCGGCCTAAGGGGACAAAAGGAAGAAAAACTTTTGAAATAATGCTCAATACATTTTCCCTGTTTCGTAGTTTACTTCGGTCAATTTAGCGTGTCTTTCAGTAGTTGCATAATAAAATTAATCTATTATGTCATCTAGGGAGAATCAAATGTGTAATATATATTATAATTGCTTAGTATGAAATACTGTTTATGCATAAAATAGTGAGTACTACAATTTACCTCCAGGACTTATAAGAACCACAATTAAAACTCCAACTGAAAAGACAAAAATTAAAATCCTTTTTTTTTTTTAACTGTTAAATGAATAGTATACAAACAAAACAACACATTCTATAAAGGGATAATTGATGTACTGGTACAACTTTGTACAGTACACAGTATGCAAAATTGCTGGCATTCTGAGTATTCCAGGGCTATCTTTTTATCTCATAGGCAATTTGGGATGTAATATTGCCCACGATGGAATGATAGGTAATTAATTATGATGTTTTTGTCTTGTGACCGATCGTTGCCCTGCCAGGGTCTAAAACAGTGGTTCTTAACCTTCCTAGTGTCGTGACCCCTTGATAAAATTTCCCAAGTTGTGGGGACCCCCAACAATAAAGTTTTGTAGCGTGGGTTGTCAGCACCCAAGGTAAGACAAGTAAATTGCGCCCCTAACCCACAGACATATAGCGTTCACCAAGTCTCTTCCACCCGTACAGTATTAACCACTTAAGGACCCCCGCACGCACATATACGGCCACAGAATGGCACGTACAGGCACAAGGGCGTAAATTTACGTCCCCGCCTAAGTGCGGTTCGGGGGTCCCATCGGGACCCCCTCCGCGGCGTACGGGGGTCCCCCTGGCTCCGGGAGCGATCCGGGATGAGCGGGCGGATGTCGGCGTTTACCCGCCCCCCCGCGATCGCTCCCAGCCAATGCGCGCGCTCCCAGGTCCTGTCACTTCCTCCTCCTGTGTTTATACAGGAAGGAGGAAATGATGCAATCTCTCATCGCAGCGGTGTTTCCCACCGCTGCTGATGAGAGAAGACATCACAAGTAAGTGTGCACCAACACAACACTGACACACACTCACATAGGCACATTAACCCCTTGTGATCGCCCCCCCCACCCCCCCTGTCACAGTGTCACTGAATGCAGTGATCTAATCACTGCATTTAGTGTCAGTGTGACAGGCAGTGTAAAAAACAGTTAGTGTTAGGTCCAGGGTAGCCCCCCACCCCCCCTAATAAAGTATTAACCCCCTGATCACTGCCCTAGTTAACCCTTTTACTCCCTATTGCCAGCATCACTAAGCGATCATTTTTCTGATCGCTGTATTAGTGTCGCTGTTCCCGCTAGGTAGCTATTTTTTTTTATTGCGATTTTTTTTTTTACTAAAGACATGTGGCTAAATAAATTTTGGCCTAAATGTTTGACTAAAATTTAGTTTATTTGATTTTTTTTTTTAACAAAAAGTAAAAAATAGTGTTTTTTTTTCAAAAATGTCGCTCTATTTTGGTATATAGCGCAAAAAATAAAAATCGCAGAGGTGATCAAATACCACCAAAAGAAATCTCTATTTGTGGGAAGAAAAGGACGCACATTTTGTTTGGGAGCCACGTCGCACGACCGTGCAATTGTCTGTTAAAGCGACGCAGTGCCGAATCGCAAAAACACCTTGGGTCATTTACCAGCGTATTGGTCCGGGTCTTAAGTGGTTAAAACCCCTTGTGGTACATTTTAGGATGTACCGCTCTTTATCTTTGTTCTCCTTTCTTTTCCATTTATATCTCTCTATCCTAATTTCTTGTTTTTTCCCCTTCATCGGTCCCTAGCCTCCTTTCTTGTTCTTTCTCTTTCTTATTCTTTCTCTCCTTTTTTTTGTTCCTCCCCCTGTATTCCTCTTCCTTCCATATATTCTCTATTTTTATTCCTTCTTTTACTCCCTATTGGGGGTGGTGGTAGTTGGGATGAGTGGCAGTGCTGACGATGAGTGGCAGTGCTGGCGGGGAGTTGGGATGAGTGGCAGTGCTGGCGATGAGTGGCAGTGCTGGCGGGGAGTTGGGATGAGTGGCAGTGCTGGCAGGGAGTTGAGATGAGTGGCAGTGCTGGCGGGGAGTTGGGATGAGTGGCAGTGCTGGCGGGGAGTTGAGATGAGTGGCAGTGCTGGCGGGGAGTTGGGATGAGTGGCAGTGCTGGCGGGGAGTTGGGATGAGTGGCAGTGCTGGCGGGGAGTTGGGATGAGTGGCAGTGCTGGCGGGGAGTTGGGATGAGTGGCAGTGCTGGCGGGGAGTTTGCATGAGTGGCAGTGCTGGCGGGGAGTTTGGATGAGTGGCAGTGCTGGCGGGGAGTTTGGATGAGTGGCAGTGCTGGTGGGGAGTTGGGATGAGTGGCAGTTCTGATTAGTCAACTTAGGTGCTCTTGATCAAAGTCATCTGCTGATCTGAGAACTGTAGTGGGGACTTTTATTGGCACCTATAATCACAGGCAGTGTTACTCACTGTCTTTGGCTTCACTGTGTCTCCAGCTCTGTGGTGTCTCGCAGCAGTGACACCTATGCCAAAATCAGGAGATAGGATCTCCTCCAGCCCCTCCCACTTCACATTCCTCACCAGTCAGCTGACCTTTAGTCTCTGCCCCCAGCCATGCCATGAACTGAATAGGCGGCTGCGAAGAGGCTGAGTGGGTGGCCCCGGGCTCCAGGAACAGCCCTGCTTGGCGGCCGCAAGAAGACTGGGAGAGTGGTGTGGGCTTTCGGAAACAGCCAAGGATTCTGGGACCCCTGGCAAATAATCATTCGACCCCCAGGGGGGTCCCGACCCCCAGGTTGAGAACCACTGGTCTAAAAGGAGATTGTGACCTAGAATTCTCAACAGGACGGTTTAAGGGGCCCTAGGGAGCTTGTGACAGGAAGAGGAAATGGCTTTTTTGTTTACTCTGTGTTTTCTAAAGTTTGTTTTGGGACCTGGAGCATGGAGATTTCAAAGTGGGATGAAATCTTTAATCCTGGGTCCAGGTATTCAGAACAGCCAACATGCTAATTGGTCAGGTTTGTGCTGGACTTTTAGTAACAACCTGACCATGGTTCTGAGCTCCATCCGACAGACATGAAGTCTGGCCCAGATGTCAGGAGTGGTTCCCGGGGGATCCAGTGCAGCAAGAGGCTTCTAGCTGTGCACACCAAGTTGGTCGGTGAACAATCTGTAGGACACAGACAAGGGCCTGGAGTGTAAGGCCAGAGCAGTGGTGCTGCAAGTACAAGCCAGAAAAGGGCTGAATGTTGTTTATGTTGAAGGAGAAGAAATGCTGAAAACCCATGTGAGGGAAACCTATGTTTATGTTTGCTGAACTTTCTTTTTATAAAAATAGGCAAACAAAGTCCTTAACCACTTGTCATCTGCCCACCGTCAAATGACGGCGGGCAGACGACTCCATTATCCTGACATCACGTCATATGACGTGATGTCCCTTTAAATCCGCGGGCGGGCGCGCGCGCACCCGCCGCTCTGCGGGGATCCCGTGCGAGTGCCCGGCGGCAACGATCGCCGCCGGGCACACGCGATTGCTCAGTAACTGAGCTGGGACGTGCAGCTCTGTGTGTAAACACAGAGCTGCACGTCCCTGTCAGGGAGAGAGGAGAGCGGTTGTGTCCCTTGTACATAGGGACACAATCGGTCACCTCCCCCAGTCACCCCCCCTCCCCCCACAGTTAGAACACTCATAGGACACACATTTAACCCCTTCCCCGCCCCCTAGTGGTTAACCCCTTCACTGCCAGTCACATTTATACAGTAATCAATGCATATTTATAGCATTTTTCACTGTATAAATGTAAATGGTCCCAAAAAGTGTCCGAAATGTCCGCCATAACGTCGCAGTCCCAATAAAAAAATCGCAGATCGCCGCCATTAATAGTAAAAAAAAAAAAAAAAATGCCATAAACTATCCCCTATTTTGTAAACGCTATAAATTTTGCGCAAACCAATCGATAAAAAATTTTTTTTACCAAAAATATGTAGAAGAATACGTATCGGCCTAAACTGAGGGAAAAAATATTTTTTTTATATATTTTTTGGGTTATTTATTATAGCAAAAAGGAAAAAATATTGCATTTTTTTTAAAATTGACGCTCTATTTTTGTTTATAGCGCAAAAAATAAAAACCGCAGAGGTGATCAAATACCACCAAAAGAAAGCTCTATTTGTGGGAAAAAAAGGACGCCAATTACTATTGTTAAGCCCCATACACTTGGTCAGACTATTTTAACAACAAACATAAAAACGATCGTTTTCCGATCGTTCTCAGAAAATTAGTTCATTTTTAAACTGCATCAGAAAACCATTTTTGGGTTCAGAAGTCTGGCCAACTGATCTCCCTTCAGATGAAAATCCACAGAAAAGTTTATTAGGCTTTACTGTACAAATGTACTCACTATTCTGCACAAAAGAGAAGCTGCTTTCAGTCACTGAGGCTGGCCATACATGTTCAATTTTCTTGTACAATTTTCTTTTAGATTTACCAAAAACCATATAATATGAGGTCAAACTAAACAACACTTTCAATTGTATGCAATCAGGCAGGCCCTTGCACTACATAGTTGAAGGTAAATCTAAAGAAAATTGCACAGAAAATTGTATCATGTATGGCCAGCCTAACTCTCTGGCCATTCAAAAAAAACATAAACAAAAGATTTGCATTTGAACACGTTTCTTTTGTTATTTTCGTATGTTGATATGACACCTATAACAGAAAAAGGAATTCATTCAATATACATAATGAAATTCTTTTGTTATAGATGTCATTGAACAATGAACATACAACTGACACTAACAAAAGAAAAGCATTCAAGATACACAGAATGCAAATTGACGAAAATTCACGATAATTATTGTCTAACAAGAAACGAACATGAATTAAACAGAATAACGAATCATCCCGCATGTACGAAAATAAAACAGTAACGGAAATACGAAACGATCGGAATACGAAAAAATCGCGTCGTACGACAAACGAACGGGAACGAACGGGAAAACGGGCGTCTTACGAAAAACGAACGGAAACGAACAGACGGGACCATACGAAACGGAACAAAAAAAAACGAATTTTTTTTCTGTGCACATGTCTAATAGCTATCGCATATAGCTAAATAAAATCCAGCCTTCCATCAGATATATATTCTCCTGGGGGGTGTCTTGTAAGCCCCAATGACAGATGGTGCATATGAGGGTGCACAATGAAAAGAAAAATAGCGTAATACTGTCACTAAGGAAATCCCCTCTGAGTGTATTAAAAGTTGCACTTACACAGAGTCTTAGGACAAAGCGCCTATCTCCACGAGCGGCAAGCTCGGCAATATTGCAGAGTCACCTACTCTGCAATATTACCGCTTGAGCCAATGTTGGGAGCAGTGTGACTACAGGGGACTGTTGCAAGTGGAAGAAGCAGGACCTAGAGATGGAGATAGGCGCTTTGTCCCTAGACTCTGTGTAAGTGCATCCAACTTTTAATACGCTCAGAGGGGATTTCCTTAGTGACAGTATTACGCTATTTTGCTTTCCATTGTGCTCCCTCATATGCACCATCTGTCATTGGGGCTTACAAGACACCCCCCAGGAGAATATATGTCTGATGGAAGGCTGGATTTTATTTAGCTATATGCGATAGCTATGAGGTGAGCTGCTAGGATCACAAGAGGTGTGGGCTGCACTTTGGATTTTGCTGTGCTTTTTCACAGATTTGGCTGCTGGAATCATCACTCTCAGACTCTCTCCTTTTTACTTTTTACCAACATATTTTTTTAATATGCTATTCATTTTTTTCCATACTTTATGTTGTACTCGGATCCATTTGTGACTATGTGAATCGGACTGCTATACATCTACTGTTCAATGATACTTCTTGATACTGTTTATGTCCCATTGATGTTTGCATTGCCATCCCTTGCTATCACTGTAATTTATATATTTCACAAGGTAGTTCTCCTTTTTGTCACTGTGCTGCCCTTTTTGGGCCTATTCCCTCTTTTTTGTTTTGTTTTTTTCTTGCACTTTGATTAGTCACTGTGGTAGTTCCCGTCACAGCACAGACACTGTAATTTTTGCCATCCTCCAGGTCGTCTATGAACAAATGAAATAGGATTGGTCCCAGCAGAGAACCCTGGGGGAACCCAATACCCACCCCTGACCATCCGGAGAGCCACTCTTCTCCAGGTGAGTCCACCACCACAACAATGTCATGTGCGGGGGGGGGGGTGTGCAGTGGGGAGCAGATATGTGCAGGGGGGTGTACAGTGGGGAGCATAGGTGCAGGTGGGTGCAGTGGGGAACAAATATGCAAGGGGGGGTGTACAGTGGGGAACATATGTGCGGGGTGTACAGTGGGGACCATATGTACAGTGGGGAACATATGTGCAGGAGGAGTGTACAGTGGGGAACATATATGCAGGGGGATGTACAATGGGGAACATGTGTACAGTGGGGAACATATGTGCATTGTGCAGGGGGAGTACAGTGGGGAACATATGTGCATTGTGCAGGGGGGGGTACAGTGGGGAACATGTGTACAGTGGGGAAGTTATGTGCAGGGGGGGTGTACAGTGGTCGTACCATGTACAGGCAGGCAGTTATACAATGACAGGAAGAATCAATGAACTAACACAGCACTCAAGAACTTCAAGTCGACATCCGCAAAGACTGTTGGTATTTGTATTTCTCCCATTCACAGAACTTTTTTTTTCTTAAATCATGACAGCGGGTGTGGGGAGAGGATCCCCGGCCTGCTGTCACAATGGAGGATCAGGGGGGGGGGGGGCTGCTGCAACAGTGACATGTTACCCAAACCACAGACTTTTTTTAAAAGCGGGAACAGTTTGCAGGTGGGGGGTGGTTAAATGCACCTTCGCCTAAGTACTATCATGCTTTGACTTTGACTGAATGCACATACTTTCCTTAGTAGCTGTAGAATCTATTTGAGAGGAGTAGTTAGGTAACAAGATAGCCTGTAAGTGTCCTCTGTTTGGGGGTTGTAAATATTGAGGATGTACTAAATGCTCACTACAAAATATAAAAAACTGTAACTTTTCTTGTGCACTTTAGGAGAAGGACACAACTGCTGTGAAATTCACTGTAGCCATCTGCTTGTTGATTAGATAAACAGCAAACTGAAATATATGCTTATGGAACCATGTCATCTTGTCATGGCTTGGTGTAGAATACCCAAAGTAACCATCAGACCTTTACTCACCAATCAAAATGTTTGCATGTGGAAGCATACTGTTGCCTGCAGATGAAAATAATAGATTTAATACAAGATATTATGTACTTACTGTGCAAATTTGTATATATTTTATAAGGGTAACACCCTATTAGTCAGGTAGGATAGGTAAATTTAGTTTGTGTCAATCGTAGTCAATGGGATTAAATTGTTATGATTGCAAAATGTAGTTTGTCTCAGGCGGCGTACAGACGATCGGATATATCCGATGAAAACGGTCCGCGGACCATTTCCATCGGATATGTCCGATCGGGAGCTTGATCCGATGGCGTGTACACACCATCGGATCAAATTCCCCGCCGCCGGAAGGCGCGGTGACGTGGCGGTGACGCGGCGGTGACGTTGACGCCGCCGCGTCACCGCAACGTCACCGCACCAGGAAGTAAAACACTTCCGCGCTTGCGCCGAATCCATTCGGCAGCGGCGCGGCGGCGGTGGGGGCCGACATGTCTGCTGGTAAGTGTACTAACCAGCAGACATGTCGGGCGGACAGATCCCCACCGGATAGATTTCAAAGCATGCTTTGAAATCTGTCGGGTGGAGAAATCTGTCCGCTAGCCCATACACACGAGCGGAGATGTCTGCTGAAACGGTCCATCGGACCGTTTTCAGCGGACATATCCCCTCGTGTGTACGAGGCCTCACTGTACTCAGTGAGGCTGGAATTCTCTTTGGGGTTACAGTTAAGTGTTTGACTCCATTCCACGAGCAATTTTGGAGGGTGACATGTTAGGTATCTATTTACTCAGCGCAACTTTATCATTCATATTATGCAAAAACATTAGGCTAACTTTACTGGGGTTTTTTTTAAGCACAGAACAGTTTTTTTTTTAAACGCGTTCAAAAAATTGCTTCGCAAATACCGTGCGAGATAACAAGTTGTAAGGACCGCTATTGTATTCTCTAGGGTCTTTGCCTAATAATTTTCTAGCAAATAAATGATGATTTTTACATGTAGGAGAGAAATGTCAGAATTGGCTTGGGTGCTCCAGAACGCCTGAAGGTGCTCCCTGCATGTTGTGCCTCTGTATGTGTCTCACACATGTGGTATCGCCATACTCGGGAGGAATAGAAGAATGTGTTTTGGGGTGTCATTTGTGGTATGCATATGCTGTGTGTGAGAAATAACCTGCTAATATGAAAATTTTTTGAAGAAAAAAAGAAAAAAAAATCTTGATTTTGCAAAGAATTGTGGGGAAAAAAATTGCAACTTCAAAAAACTCACAATGTCTTTTTCTAAACACCTTGGAATGTCTTCTTTCCAAAAAGGGGTCATTTGGGGGGATTTGTACTTTTTTGGCATGTTAGGGTCTCAAGAAATGAGATAAGCCATCAGATATTGGCACCATAGCTTGTGGACTCTATAACTTTCACAAAGACCAAATAATATACGCCAAGTTGTACTTATTTTTAGCAAAGATATGTAGCAGTATACATTTTGGTCAAAATTTATGAAGAAAAATTGTAAATTTTCAAAAGTGTATAACAGAAACGAGAAAAATATTTTTTTTTTACAGAATTTTCCGATTTTTTCTTTTATAGGGCAAAAAATAAAAAACCCAATGGTGATTAAATAGCACCAAAAGAAAGCTCTATTTGTGTGGAAAAAAAGGACAAATATTTCATAAGGGTACAATGTTGTTATGATGCTTATTTGCCTAACATGAGTGTGAGGCCAATCATATCCAGTTAACTTATGCCGCGTACACACTTTTCGGCATGAAAAAAAACGACGTTTTTAAAAACGTAATTTAAAATGATCATGTGTGGGCTTCGCATCGTTCATCTTCTGAAAAACGAAAAAAAAAATTGAACATGCTGCATTTTTTTCACGTCGTTTTAAAAATTTTCATTTTTCGGGTTGTAAAAAATGCTCAGAAGCAAGTTATGAGATGGGAGCGCTAGTTCTGGTAAAACTGCCATTCATAATGGAGTAAGCACATTCATCACGCTGTAACAGGCAGAAAAGCGCGAATCGTCTTTTACTAACAAGGAATCAGCTAAAAGCAGCCCAAAGGCGAATAGAACTTCCCCTTTAGAGTGCTGCCGTACATGCTGTGCATCACCACGCTTTGTTCATCATTTTTTTAAAACAATGGTGTGTGGGCAACATCGGTTTTAATGATGAAGTTAGAAAAACATTGTTTTTTTCATGATGAAAAACTTCGTTTTTTTTCATGCCGAAAAGTGATCGTGTGTACGCGGCATCATAAGAGAGCGGTGTCACAATCTACACGTGGCGTGGTGGATGAGTGTCTCAAGCAGGATCCTTTGTTTATAATCATACAATTAAACATTTGATTTTTCATTTTTGAGGACTCTAAATTTAAATTTACTTATCTTTTGAATCATTCACTGGGTGATGTTCATAGTATACCGTATGATAATTACTTTTAGCACCACTATTTACTGCATTGGTATCACGGTAAAAGGTATTTGTAACATTAACAAAACATTTTTAATAGCCATTCATCTCAGGATTTAAGCTAAGCCTACCTATATTTTATGTTACACAGACAAACACCATTAAAGCTGAATTCCAGGCAGATATAAAAACATTGGGCCAGATTCAGGTACATCTGCGCATTATTGGACCGGCGTAGTGCACCGCCTTTACGTTAGACTTGCGCAATGTAGCCGCGCAATCACCCTATTCTCGTCGCTTTAACGCATTAAAATTGAGCATGCGTAACGTTATTTCAGAGGCGTAAGGCGGAGTAATACAAATTGGCAAGGACATGGGCGTGTTACATTGAAATGAGCCGTGACCCCATGCAAATGAAGGGCCGGCCGGCTCGCGCATGAGCGCTTAAAGGAGACCATGGTCAGCACCTCTGTGCTGCGCATGCTCACAACTCGGGAACAGCGCAATCAGTGAAATTGGAAGTAGACCCGGGCAACTTTGCTGAACTACGCAGACAGCATAAATAGCCAGACACAAACGCACTTCCATTGCAAAAGTACATCCCTTTGTATCCCTCCCTATACAGCAAGGTGCTATTGTTCTGTTGTTTGTTAGCGTTTATTTGTTTGTTTGTGACGTGTCGTTGAGATATTTGGGGACTGTTTTGCAGAGTGATTTTTGTCTTTTATGTGTTTTCTTTGTTGTTTTTTTTTTTAATTATATTTTTGCTGGGCTTTTTTTTTTTTTTTTTTTCGGTTGTGTTTGCGTATGATTTGGGAATGTGGGGGTGACATTCCTGCCGGAAAAGGGGTGTCACCCTCAATTTTGGTGGAGAAGGGTTCCCCAGGACCAGGGAGAAGTGATCCCCAGGTCCGTGTGAATGGTGTATGAATGTACAGTGACATAATTGCAGTCTTGGCGTGGCGTTGCTGCTCACAAGTCCTGCATGGTGGGCTTGTGCCAATCCAATTTGATGAGGATGTGGGGTGTGTGTGCTAGGGACCACAGTGGTGTGCATGCATGCATTCTCATTGTGCCATGATTAATGTGTGTGTTTAACGTGCAAAGATGCAGAATGTGAGCTGGCATGAGATGGGGTCATGAGATGGGGTACCAGTGCATATGCAGAGTCACCTTGAAGGGAAAAGACAGGAGGATGTTAGTAGTGCATGTGCACCTTGTGATGTGTGCATCATGGGGGGGGGGCAGTCATGCCTGCCACCCATGTCACTCACAAACCAGCCAGCTTTCCCTATACATGTTTTGTTCGAAATCTGTGGGGATGGGGCTATGATTGTATATGTAGCTGTCATGGGTGTCATGGGTAGTGTCATGTGTTGGGCTGCTGATGTCCTCCTGCAAGGTTGTGGTTAATTCCATGATGGCATGAGGGGTGAATCTGAAGATGCGAGACACCTCAGAATCACTCATGCCATAGATGTCTATGCGTGTGTTATATATCCTCTCCCGTGAAGAGTGAGGGGCTTGTATCAGATAAGAATATTGTATTAGATTAGATTAAATTGTAAAGTTTATATAAGCAAATAAAAAGTAAAAAAAAAAAACATCTCCCGTGCCCTCCTCAGTGCCCTCCTCCTTCTTTGCTCATCTAAAGTCAGTAGTATAGCTATGAGCATGGATGCCACTGGCATGTTGGCATACAGTTTGTTGGGCAACACGTGTGACTGCTCAGCTCCTCACTAACAGTGTTGCTTTATCTGACATGTAGACGATTTTTCTCTTTTTAGACCAGCTTTTATATGGTCTAATTTTAGACAGGACATTTTGCTGTTGCGTACACTGCGTAGCCTGCGCTGCCCCAAAGTTCTTTTGTGGATCCCCATAAGTCCCTCATTAGCATATTTGACTAGCAAATCAATGGTCTGTCTAGCGCAGTTTTGTGCGGACGGATGCGCCTGTCTAACGAAATTACGCTGGACAAAAAAAAGTAGATTTCTTGCGTATCTCGTTTTGGGGATGCCGTGCATCGAAACATACGCGCACAATTAGACTTACGCAGCGCATCTCCTGTTACGCCGGCGTAATCACTCTGTGAATCTGGCCCATAATATGTAATTGCATTTGTATGCTCATTTTTGCATTCTTTAATTCTGATTTTACATACAACCAGCTTAAGTATTGAATTTCAGGTCTTCTTCTTATAATCCTCCAGATTTAAGCAGATGCTGATACATGCACATGTGCTGAGAGGATGAGAGAGCAGAGTGAGCAGAGCAGAGTTAATGAGTTTTCAGTGTGTTGCTTTTTCTCCATTGTAAGATTTAGTTTAACTTCAATAATGAGCACTTTTGCCCCCTTCCTGCCCAGGCCAATTTTTTAGCTTTCAGCTTTTCAGCTTTCAGTACTGTTGCACTTTGAATAACAATTGCACGGTCATGCAACACTGCACACAAACTACATTTTTATAATTTTGTTAACAAAACTTAAAGGAACACTAAAAGCAGAATAAAAAATTAAAAAATAACAAACATGTTATACTTACCTCCACTGTGCAGCTCATTTTGCACAGAGTGTCCCGGAAAGCTGTCTTCTGGGGTCACTCGGCGGCTATCTCGCCTCCTCCTCGCAAAAGCTTTCTACCTTCATGCGAGGCCATAGCCGCCGACTGTATCACTCAGCCCACGTCATCCGCTGTGATATCAATCCGCCCAGCCTAGCCAATCAACGGCCAAGCTGAGAACCGAACAGGATGACAAGCACGCGCCCGGGAATTTCGAATGGTCAGGTAAGTAAAACGGGAGCTCGGGGGGGGGGGGGGGCATCATGCTGTCAGATGTTTTTTTACCTTAATGCATAGGATGCATTAAGGTAAAAAAAACTTTTACCTTTACAACCCCTTTAAGCTTTAACATGGTGGTGTATAATCACCACTGTTTTTTTTTTATTATTGGTAAATAACTAAAAAAGAACATTTTGAAAGGACAATTTGTTTTGTTTCTGTTATAAAATGTTGCAAATAAATAATTGCAAAATGTATTACTACATTTCTTTGGTAAAAAGTACCCAAATTAATGTATAATATTTAGTCTGTAAGAAAGGTATAGAGTCCATAAACTATGGTATATACGGTATCTAAAAATCAATCAGTCCTGATGTAATGACAGCCTGACATCTGATTTCTTGAGGCCCAAAAATGTTAGGACAGTGGAAATAACCCCACAAATGCCCCCCTTTTGGAAAGTGGACAGTCCAACGTATTTAGTAAGAAGCGTGAGTTTTTCGAAGTTGTAAATTTTTTGTCATCATTTTTAGGAAAAATCATTTGAAAATAAAAATGTTCCCAATTTTTATTTATTTTTTTACATACTGTCACCAGTGCAGTACAGCGTCATCATATAACTGGTGTGGCAGTGATTAGGGACACTGGCGACAGTGATTTGTTTTATTTGCTTATAGCAGTGAATTTCATTGGGAAATCGTTAAATTAGCGGTGCAAATCACATGCAATGTCTGACATGGCGCAAGTGTGAATCGGCACTGAATCATCCCTCTCCCGCACACATAAATAGCCTACTCTCCTTTATACATAGTAAATAAATGAATCTCTCTGTATTTACCTTTCCCAAACAGACAGGTATTCTGGGCTTTACGAAAGATGAAATCAGAAAAACATGAAGTCAAGTGGACATTCAATTACATTATTAAATTAAAATATAAAAGACAGGTTCTGTTTTAAGATTTCCCTGCATAAGGCTTTATATTTGAAGGGAATATATGTTTGTTTTCCTTAAATTTGCAATACCTAAAGTTTTAGCATGTCAGACTTTGAGAGCAAGCACTTTTTGTGAGTCAAAACCGAATTCAGAACACTCTATCAACAATGGAACCATCCAAATGGCACAATTCACACTTCAGTGTACAAAAGTACTAAATGCTGTTTCAGTACTTAACATATACAGTAGATAGTGAATGAAGGGACTGTTGACTCTATAAACTACCCTGGAAAAAACGGCTAGTTGTGATACTTTTTATGTGTTTTTACTAGGGCTGTTACTGATTAAATTTTTTGTGTATAATTAATCGATTTTTTTAATCGATTAATCTACTAATTTTGATTAATTATAACGCACTTACAGATCCAACTACTTTTAGTTTCTTGCATTGCAACTCTGCATTAGTCAGTGGTAAATGTGGTATACACTATATATAATCACCCGACACTAGTTAGTTTCCACAATCCATGACTTAACTTCACAGTTTACACAAATACGTTTTGAATTCAAACTGTAGCACTGACTGACGCAAGTAATTTTTTCTTATTAAACTTTAAGAAAAACATAGAAAGTTAATTTAAAGCGGATCTCCACCCTAAAGTGAAGATCCGCTGATCGGAACCCTCCCCCCCTCCGGCGTCACATTTGACACCTTTCAGGGGGGAGGGGGGTGCAGATACCTGTCTAAAGACAGGTATCCGCACCCACTTCCGGCCCGCAGTCTCGGGCAAAAGACGGGCTTTTCCCGTTGTGTGCTGGGAACTCTCGGCTCCCAGCACACAGCGGGAGCCAATCGCCGGGCGCAGCGCGACTCGCGCATGCGCCGTAGGGAACCGGGCAGTGAAGCCGCAGCGCTTCACTTCCTGGTTCCCTCACCGTGGATGGAGGGGGGAGCAGCAGGGTGACGAGCGATCGCTCGTCCTCTGCTACGGACGCCGCTGGACTCCAGGACAGGTAAGTGTCCTAATATTAAAAGTCAGCAGCTGCAGTATTTGTTGCTGCTGGCTTTTAATATCTTTTTGAGGTGAACCATCCGCTTTAACTTTAATTATAAAACGTATCTAGCATATTCACTGTCAGTCACTTTATAGCAGGCAAGTAGGCATCACTTTAGCCAGTCACGCAGACATACCAGAGTGTTTACATTTTCTGGAAGCAGACATGATTGCATTTTATTGACAATATACCCTGAAGAACTGAACAGTCTTTCACATTAAACAGATGTTATCGATACACAAACAATTGTCTGCACAAAACTGCTTAGGACAGGAAAACAATGGATATTTTTGCCTCCTTCCCCTGATGGAGCCTGATGCATCCTTCTGCTCCACAGATGCAGAGGTACCTCAATCCAATGGGTGCAGTTTGCTTGCATTCAGCAGGGTAAGTCTCACTGTACAGGCTGTCCGGTGACGTCAAGAATTTTGATCGATCAAAAGAATTTTGATCGATCGAAAACATTAAAGATTAATCGAGGAATTAATCTTTTATTTCCCCAGCCCTAGTTTTTACCATTTTTATATATATATATATATATATATATATATATATACAGCCACAAGTGCACATACTTCTAGAAAATGCTCACGCCTATTAAAGAAGAACAATTTAGAAATGTAATAATAAAGGATATTTAGAAACACCTTTCAGTGGGAAAATAATTTCATTCCAATGAACAACTTGTTTCCTGGCTTTATGTAAAGAATATTATCATTTTATACTATTTGTGGTCATATGTGTAAATAGGGGTCATATTATTGGCTAAAATCTTTTGACATACTTCAAAGATACATCAATTCATAGGTAACACAAATCGTCATTGGTCTCATGTACACAACTGACAGGAGAACAATCTCTGAATAAGTAATAGTCATATAAAAAGGATACTACTACCCACTAGGAATGTATAAATAATTTATACTTCGGTACATATCATTTTAAACTCCGGTTGGTACTAATCTAATCTTAATATACATACAAAAATCATCTAACATGGATGAAGTGCATGTACTCACCTTATTATCAGGAGCACAGTCATTTGTCTACTAAAAGACTGAAGGATTCAGTTCCTCCTTGCTAATATTATGCTGCTGAGTTCTGCAAAACATTCATACTTGGTATGGTTTTTTCCAGTTTCACACTTGTAGTCATGAAACTTGACTGAGGTATATGCAGATATTACGGCTGCTTAAAACTTTTACAGCAGCCCATATCATTCCCCATAAACAGACGACAACACAGTTTCCCATTATGGATTTTAAAAGGCCATAGCAGCCATTTTATTAACAAATAACATACAACTCTTTCACAAATATATAATTTTCTTCATTTACATATCTGAAACATCAGTAACACCATCTCAGTACAAAAATGAAATTGAATAAAGTCTAGGATCCTCAAAGGCAGCTTCTATTCCACCGACTGGCTGTTTTACCATCATAAAAGACTTCTAGGCCCTCAGCTCGAGGACTACCACTATTAAGACACCCGCAATACAGTTAAATACTCCTTCGAACTATTACTGGCTCAATTTACCAGGGTAGGAACACCCATACCCAAAACGGGCCACACCCCTACTTTTCAAAACTTTAAAGGATCACTAAAGGAATTTTTTTTAGCTAAATAGCTTCCTTTACCTTACTGCAGTACAGGTTTCATGTCCTTATTGTTAGTTTTTGCTTTGAAATTGCTGTAATCCTGCTCTGTTCTCCACACTTCCTGCTTGTCTGTTTCCTTATAACCACAGTGCTGGGAGCTTTCTCACGGTGGTCTAAGCTGTCATTACTGTGTGTCTAAAACTTCCCAGAACCAATCAGATTCATTTTAAAAACAACACACTGCCCTGGATTTGTTTGTTTTTGTTCTGTGGGTCTATTTCTACTTCACAAAAACATGAAGCCAGTTCAAAAGTGAAACTAACCTGCAGGCACATTATATGATTGATTTTTATCTATTTTTAATCATTTTGAAAAGGAATCAGTTAACTTGTATGTCTCTATACCCTGTAAACAGTCATTTCAGCAAAACATTTTTTTTCCTTTAGTGATCCTTTAACTTGTCACTGCCGTCACTGCCGTCACTGCCTTCCGAGACCCTGAGACCCCTGACAGAAACACCCACACATGAAACCTTATGCCTGGGTGGCCCTCCACAAACCACTCAGTCTCAGGCTTACACAGATGCTACATGTTTCAGTTTTAGGACCTACCTTGGGTTTAATGACTCTATATTTTTAAATAATGCAATGAACAAGTTGTTATACAATGTTTATAGTTTTTGCATCAGGCTTTTTATATGTACTGTCATGTATGTTTACTATTATGTATACATTCAAAATCGCATGCTCTGCTATGTGTTTTAAACAAATAAATGCATCCATACTATACTGTCTTATCTTTGAGTTTTCATGCATACCTCATTCAAAATCCCAAACCCCTCTTCTTTTTTTACAAACCACTCAGTGCATGCTGTATGCCATCCTGAAGGCCCAACGACCACAAGTCAATACCGACGGCATTCAGGTGAACTCCATCGGCTCTGAGATACAATCTAATTTTCTGTTCTAGATCCAATTGGTGATCCTCAAAGCCCTCGGGCCGTTCCTAACAAAGAACCTAGCCACAGCTTTATTGACCTTAATCCTCACCTTATTTACTCCCTCCACGGAACGAGCCAGGTGCCAACTAGTCCTGGTCACCATGTCTGACCACATGAGCAAGGTACCCGGGAAGGACGACTTCAATCGTAAGAAGTCACATTTGATTTCTCTGGTTAATTTCCAGGAAACGCTCAGCCCCAAGTTATCCCCCCCCCCTCCCCCGGCATGCAATAGGAGCACATCCAGGGGTCTATCAAGCCTAGTATACCAGTAAACCTCAGGAAGAACCTGTGACCACGACATTCCTGGAAATCCAATCCACCGCACACTGACTTCCTGTCTCAAAAAACCCAACTGTCTGACATCAGCCTTCTTGGCACCCCAACATACAAGTGCCCAAGGATCCAGACTAAGCACTCGGACAGGCCTAAAAAAATTAAAGAAACTTGCATCACAACATCATATGTCATCACCCAACCTGACATACAATGAAAACAGACAACACAAGAATTGAAAGAAAGCCCCCTTCCCCCCAGTGCACCAGCCTAACACATCTTACACCTCCCCCATGACATCTCATGGTTGCAACAGGTGAGGACGTATATACAAGTGAAGACGCTGGGATTCCCAGCGACCTATGCGCTGAATGGCTTTCTCATTCAAACCCCAACGAGCAGCTTCAGTAGCATCACCGATTCTAAATGAATGAGACCCTTACTCACCCACGTGAAATCCCGCTGACGACAAACATTTTTGAAAGCCTGCCTGTAACTGGTACCTAGACAGTGTGTACCAAGAAAGGCCCAGGACCACTAGGCTGAACTTGTAACCACTCGTGCACCGTAGTTCCCAGGCAATCAGCAGCCTGAGGAACCACACCCAATTTGATATGGGCCCTGCGTTCCACCTGATCCATCTTGAACTTCCTGATCCACAGGTGTACCCAGTCCTCCCGCACCCGCACCAGCACACCACCCACCATCAAACCCCCTGCACTGCACCTGGAGGCACTCATAAACTCGCCAATACGTAACACCCCAAAGAAGGACAAAACAAAAGCTGTTTTAAAAGCACTGTTTCACAAGAAGAGGAGCAAACAAGAGTCAACCATTCCAAAATTTGCCCCAGCATTGCAAAGGATACCAGGCGTCTGGTTCACCAAAAAATGCTGGGAGTGATTATAATATTTTTTTATTTGATATGTTTTATAAAAGAAAAAAAATATAAAAAGAAAAGAAATATAAAAGAAAAATTAAACAAACAAACAAAAAAAACGAAATTAGTTTGGGCACAGCGTGGCATGACTTAGGAAATCCATACTGAGAAAAATAAAATAGCTGCATTTTCTGACTTTCTTTTCAAATTACTTGGCATGCGGAATTAGTACATTTTAAATAACTAAGCCAGAACAAGCATGTAAACAGATGAAAATTCAGAAGTGATATTTATCAGGTAATATCAAAGTGAATAGATCAACATAATAATCAGACAAGTAGCATTTTTCAAAGGAAAGTTTAGTAAAGGTAGCCTACTTATTTTTCTGTACAGGGTTCTTTAAATAAAATGCATCATGAACTATATTGTCATATTTTAGACACTAATTAAAGTCACAGACAGCAAGGTCAGGGACAGACTATAATGAAAAATGGAGGACTGTTAAAAATATTACAG
Organism: Rana kukunoris; assembly: GCA_029574335.1. Lineage (NCBI taxonomy): Eukaryota > Metazoa > Chordata > Amphibia > Anura > Ranidae > Rana > Rana kukunoris. The sequence goes on from CM056049.1 coordinate 263,933,426, forward strand.
TAACATAAATTAGAACTTATAGGCGAGGTGTTACAGTAAAAGCTTTCCATTCTCAATCAAACTCTTATTCAGAAGATTATACTTCAAAAAATGTGTGCATACATTTGAATCCTATATTTATTTATACATACGTGAGTGAACATTGTTCAGTATAAGTGTGTATAAAGTGTATAGGCTTATACGAGTGTGTCTTTCCGCATTGCTCCTGTATTTATCAGGTTTCCTTTGCTGCTCTTCCCTTCCTGTTTTGGTCCTGTGGCCCAAGCTGCCAGCAGGAGATTCTTTGTAACAATAAAGCCTCTCCTGCCTCTGTCCTACAGCTGGCTGCACTCCCAGATGCGTAAGGAGGAAAGGGGCTGGGACGAACACACCACAGAAATATCACAATCACATTAACCTGGAACAAGTGGCTTCCAACGACAAGGTAATTATTCACATCTTTCTATAAATTAACTAAGAAACTTAGCTCGGCCTATGACGTAATATTGGATATTCTGGTGGGTTTGACTGTTCTAGAGAAAAAACGATGTATTTATTTTTTAAACAGTTTTATGCACTAAGTAGAAAAATAACTTCAAAGCAATAGAGTGATTTCCTTCTAACACTGTCCATTTCATGTACAGGGTACAAGCAGATGCTGAACACTTCTCCATCTCTTTCCAAGGATGTTCTGACTAGTATATGTTGTGCCTTATTTCTAAGCCATGCGCCATCATTTCCCACTATGCTTCCAATTTTGGCTTTGTCTTCTGGGAGAGCTCAAGCTGTATGAAGGTCAGTGTGACAAGTTACTTCCATCCTACATATGTGCCACCTACGCTGTTGTAATACCAGCTGCAATAGGTATTATTTTTCAAGGGCCATCCTCAGTGATATGCTTAAAAAATGGCCATGTTTCCAAAAAATCTAAATCAACTTGTATATAACAAAGTCACACCTATTTTTGCTTTAAAATTCCAGAGTTTCATTGCTGCTTGGGAAGATTATAGAGAGATATTTAGAATATTTTTAGGAGAATAAACCCCTTAATGACCAGGCCATTTTTTGCATTACAGCACTGCGTCGCTTTAACTGACAATTGCGTGGTCATGCGACGCTGTACCCAAACAAAATTGACGTTCCTGTTTTTCCCACAATAGAAATTTCTTTTGATGCCATTTGATCACCTCTGCGGGTTTTTATTTGTTGCACTATAAACAAAAAAAGAGCGACAAATTATAAAAAACATATATATATTTTTAACTTTTTGCTATAATAAATATTCCCACAAAAAATGTAAAAAAAAAAATGTCTTCATCAGTTAAGGCCAATATATATTACAAATTTTTGGTAAAACAAAATCGCAATAAGCGTATATTGATCCCGCTAAAAAAACGCTGATCCCAGCCATTACTAGTAAAAAATTATAATAATAATAAAAAATGCCATAAATCTTTTCCATATTTTCTAGATGCTACAAAATATGGAAAAGATCATCTACAAAATACATCTACAAAATATGGAAAAGATTTATGGCATTTTTATTATTATTTTTTTTTTACTAGTAATGACTGGGATCAGCGTTTTTTTAGCAGGACTGCAACATTGCAGCGGACAGATTGAACACCTAACTGACATTTTTGACACTTTTTTGGGAACCAGTGACATTATTACAGTAATCAGTGCTAAAAATATGCACTGATATTGTATTAATGACACTGGCAGGGAAGGGGTTAACACTGGGGTTGATCAAGGGGTTAATGTGTTTCCTCACACTGTTTACTAACTGTATGGGGGAGACATACAGATCCGTATTCCTGCATATAAGAACAACAGGATCTGTGTGATCTGCTTTTTAAATATGCCCTTAATATTTTTTTTCTTACATTACCTAAACATAAATCTAGCATTTAATTATTATAGTTGATCTATGAACATGAACTAGTTCATTTTGCGTTTAACCAATATAGATGATAGTAGATTTTTTTAAATATAGAATGAGGTGGGAGATATAAACACAATAGAGTGTTACATGCAGCCAATTGTAACATGCCATTGCTGAGATTGTTGTGTAAGTAGTGACTATTATGCCACTAATTCCAAAACTTTTGAGTCATGTACCATGACTGCTGAGGCGCAATGAGCCCAGGTATCCCTTAAAGTGGATGTAAACCCCCAAAAAAAATATATTTTTTTGATGTCACAATGTAGAGTATAAGATTTCCTATCATCTGTGCCCATTCTTGCCACACAGAGTTAATCCAGATCTGAGAAATCCTCTTTTAATGTTCAGTGAAAATGAACAGTCTTCCAGGTAAAAACCTGCCTAAATAAAAAGTCAATTTCTCTCTTCTTGCTTTGAGTGACAGGTTATTTGCAAATATAGCTTGGGCATGTTTATCATATGTTATGTTATGTTTATCACAACACGAGGTATAAAAAGTGAAAAATCCACCCTTCCCCCACATAACGCATCCTGGTAATATACAATAAACTTTGGATAACCTCATGTTATGATAACATATGATAAACATGTCCAAGCTAGATTTGTAAATAAACTGTCACTGAAAGCAAAAACAGAGAAACTGACTTTATAATTTGGCAGGTTTTTATCTGGAATTCTGTTAATTTGCACTGAACATTAAAATAGGATTACTCAGCACTGGATTAACTCTGTGTGGCAAGACTGGGCACAGCACAGATGATAGGAAATCTTATACTCTACATTGTTTACATCCACTTTAACTGTAACATAGATGTACATAAATCTTCCCCCTTGCCCCCTCACCCTATTAAATAAACACGCTTACAACCATTAGGTCACAGCTTTATTAAAAGCAAACATAACATGTGAACATTTTTTTAACCAGTGCCACTGCTAGTCACAGTTGTACTGTGAGCACACAATTCCAAAAGGGGGGAGAGGCCTGTCCTTACCATAAGTGCTGGACAGGCTGCCTACTTCCGGTTTTCATCAAGGGCATGGCCCATTACAGCCATTTTATGCTGGCAAGGTCAAGAAAACCGCAGCAAGCTGTGACTTCCCGTAGAAAAAAGGAGCGGGAGGGTGGGCAGCTTTTCCAAGCACGTCTCCGAAGAGACCCAGAATTCCCTGGGCGATCCTTTTACCCAAGCTCAGGCCCATCCCATCCCCCCAAAATAACCAATCCTTAAGTGACCACCACCTTGTCCAGTACCTTGCCATGCCCCTATCAGTCAAGGCTCTCTTTCCCTAAGGGGCTCAAGAGGCCTTCATTATGAAAACGTTGGCCAATCTGGTATCTGAATACTATATGTAAACCTGCCACTTTCCACACAGTGGCAAAAAAGGGAACTCTATGTTCTAATTTAAATACTTAGAATGTTTACTTTTGGGACCCTATCTGGTCTCCTTTTTTTTTTTATTCCATGATGTTGTTACAACAGCAGTTCATTTTAGTACAACAGTTGATATATCTTTCCAACTTTGGGACATCTGATTAAGTAATTAATAACTTGTGTCCTAGCTACAATATTAATTCTACTATAGAGTGATATATGAAAAAAATATTTGTAAAAAGTATTCTTACTACTTTTTTTTTTCAGCCAAACTTCGGCAGCCAAGCATTTCCTTCATAGCCAACTATGCGACATACCTGACAGGAGAGCCTGTTACTCTTCAGTGTCAAGTTACTGTTGACTTTACAATACATGGATATAAATTCTATAGGAACGATCGGGAAATTCATAGGTTGGAAATATCATCAAACAGGCTAAGATTATCTTCAGCAAAAACAAGTGATGCTGGTTCCTATAGCTGTCGATACTGGGTGTTAGATTCCAGAGGGAAGCGGGAATCAGATGTCAGCTTTCCTATATCTTTGACCATAATGGGTAAGTACCTGTGGGTGTTAGTTCTTCTTCTACCAGACACAGAATCTATTTAATGTAAACTGACATTATCTTACTGCTAAGCAAACTTTTCCTGGAATGTGTGCATGAACATGCTTGCTTATATTGACTAAGCTTCCAAGGTAATGCGCTGTGATTGTAACAGTGTCCAACTGAGGAAATCCATATAGAAGGGGTGCAAGCTTTACCTTGTGATGGGCTTACATTAATACAACCACAAAACCATAGTAAACATTCCTTAATGCAACTTATCAGGACAGAATACACAAAGGTAGCATTATTTGGATGTTCAACACCTAGGCAAACTAGAACACACACGTTAAACATTGAAGAAGTACCTGACTCTGACTGTGTAGTTTACTAAATAGGTATGGGAACTGCATTCACTATGTGTGCAAATATCAGTGCCCACATGTGAGCTTACAATGCCAACGTTCTCTACCAATTTATCTGTGCCCTCATTCTCTTTAATAAAGCAGGATTTAAATGGCTTTTGCCACCTCCAATGAGTAAAGTTATCCTTGGCTGACCTACCTCTACTGAAATTCAATGACCCGGTTCTCTTCTCTAAAGTGCAGATATTCTTGTAGTCTTAAAGTACCTGTCCAGTGGTTAGTACATAAAGGATTGATTTCTAAGGCCGCATACACACGAGGAGACATGTCCGCTGAAACTGGTCCGCAGACCAGTTTCCGCGGGCATTTTCGATCGTGTGTACGGCCTAGCGGACAGGTTTCCAGCGGGCTAAAGTTTCTAAGCATGCTTAGAAACTTGTCCGCTGGAAACCTGTCCGTCGGACATGTCCGATGGTTAGTACGCCCAACCGATGGACCGAAATCCCGCGCATGCGTCGAATTCATTCGACGTATGCGTGGAAGCATAGAACTTCCTTGTTTGAGCACGTCGGTGTCGTCTACATCACCACGTTCTCTGTCCTTGGGGATTTTGGTCTGATGGTGTGTACACACATCAGACCAAAATATCCCTGGAGACATGTCCGATTTCATCGGACATGTCTCCTCGTGTGTACAGTTTCCTGGGAACAGAAGGCAGTGTGTAGAGTGGGGATCATTACTGTATATTCTATAACATGTGCACATTACAGTGTTACATACCAATTAAGATAAAGCTGGAGGGTTGCTTACACCATCATTTTGGATTTCCAAGAAAATGGGCACTTTAAACAAGGTAACTGGAAAGTACAACTCACAACCAGAAACGTGGCTGTCTCAGTATAGCAGTAAAAGCTTGACAAGGACTAAAAACATAGGTTTGTGTGGAGTTGCAAGAGTAACTTTGCTATTGGCCACTGTACAAAAAAAAAACAGTTATGGGATTATTATTGGTTATTTTTTTTTCTCCTTTCCTCGAAGGTCTGTATAAATATATATCAAACTAATTTTACTAGTTTTTATCACTTCGAGCAAAAATAAAAAGCAAAACATTTAATTCTAATGAAGAATTAGAGAAAAGAACTGAAAAGCTTGTAATATATTAGATTTTTTGGGAAGGCTGGCAACTCGGAAGCTCTTGAATAAAAGTACTTTATTTTATACATGGATACACGGGTACAGGCTATATGCTGATGAATTTTACCTATAAAGCCTTCATCAAAACCTTTGATAAAGGCTTCGAAATGTGCCAACATATATCCCGTACCCATGTATCCATATAACAAATAAAGTACTTTTATTTAAGAGCATCTAAGTTGCCAGCCTTCCTGATTCAAGAATTGCACCTGTGGGGCCTGAACACCCTGGCTAGAGCACCGGATTACAGTTTGCGGATTCTTATATTGACAGTGGAGCTGGGGTAACATTTTGTTTTTCTTATATTTAATTTTCCTACCTGAGTTATTATATACAGTGTATAGCAAGTTATTATTATTATTGTGAATATTACAATAGGCATGCCCAGGGGGTGTGCCAGGTGTGCCTGACACACCCTAATCACTACATACAGTGCTGATTTACCCTACTGCCCGGGCAGTGCAGCTGGCGTTCCTTCTCTTCTCCCCCCAGCTACTGCAGGGAATGTTTCAGAATGGAGAGCAGGGGTAGGGGCTAGTAAATGTCATTTACCAGTGTTTTTCTTTTCTAAATGAACACAGTCAACACACTTACTCACTGTGTTCCTTCATAACGTAGTTTACTATGCTTCAGTTTGTGAAAGAACTGGAAGTCGCTCAGCACAGAGCATTTCCCATTTATTCACTGCCCAGTGTAGCTCAGGCTTGCAGATAAAAGTATGTGTGTTTGAGCTTTGGGGTGCACACCCTTATGCAATGGGCTGCGCACACCTATGATTATTGCTATTATTATCCAATATGTGATTTGCAGCTTAGAAAGAAAGGTGCAAAATGAACCAGATTTAAAGGGATCCAGCTTTCCACATATCAGTTTACACCGTTTTTATGATTGTATTTAATATTTTATTTCTTTTTTCTTCCTTTTAGACCAGCCATCTCAACCACGTCTCCTAGTACAACCTAGACAATTACTTTATTTTGAAGGAGAATCTGTAAGTTTGGAATGTGAACATCCCCCTGTAAATACTCAGGTCAGTTATCAGTTTCAGAAAGATTCCAGAAAACTGGATAGCTACCATGATACTCTGAGATCCATCCACCACATTGAATTCTTAAGTATACAGGACTCTGGGACATACAATTGTGAATACTCAATATCGGGACACCAAAGGACATTTTTTTCACCGAAAAGTATGCCAGAAATGATTACCGTTACAGGTATGACATTGTTATTATAAGCTGAGGATTTAGCATGGTTTAGCATAAATTCTTCTCTGGGGGGCATGGCTATTGAATAGCTTACAAACCCAACAACTGTGAAAAAATATAAAAAAGGAAAAAAACATTCTTCTTACCCACAACCTGCATGAAATACCCTTGATTGTATTCTTCTAACTGTTCTTCTAAAAGTCTTGAGATACTTAAACCACTTTCATACTGGGCACCTCCAGATCCCCCTCCTGACTGGCCGGGAGGAGGATCAGTGGTACAATAGTGAATATTCATTGACTATTGTAACACATCTGGGTGGGCTTGGTTCACATTCTCTGCGCCCCAAGTCCACCCTCTGATTTTAATCAGGTGCTTCAAACCCCCCACCCATTGGAATCCATGCATCCAGTGGACGCATAGATAGGGGTGCGGTGCACGAGCGACCTTAATGGACAGCCACTGGGCACGTAGACCGCCTTCCTACCAAGCCAATTTTCAGCTTTTAGTGCTCTTACACTTTAAATAACAATTGCGTGGTCATGTAACACTGTACCCATAGGACATTTTTATAATTTTTTTCACACAAATAGAGCTTTCTTTCTTTAATCACTGCTCTTTTTTTTTTATAGTTTTTTAGTATTTTTTTTGTCATTTTCATCGTTTGTTTCCTTCACTGATGTGGGCTGATATAGGTGGCACTGATGGGCACTGATAAGCAGCACTGATAAAGCGACACTGGTGGGCACTGATGAGGCGGCACTGGTGGGCACTGATGAGGCGGCACTGGCGGGCACTGATAGGTGCCAGAATAGGCTTTACTGAAGGGCACTGATAGGTGGCACTGAAGGGCACTAATCGGTGCCACTGATGGGTGGTACTAATGGGCACTGGTAGGTGACACTAATAGCATTGATAGGTGGCACTGATGATGAGGCACTGATAGGCCCTGATTGGCAGGACTGATGGGCACTGATAGGTGGCACTGGTGGGCACTAATAGGCAGCACTGGTGGGAACTGGTAGATGGCACTGTTGGGCAGTGGTAGTTGGCACTGGTGGGCACTGCATAGCAGCAGTAGCAGCAGTGCCTCTCTGTGATCGGGACCAATGTCCATCTGACAGAAGACGCTAATGATCTTTTTTTTCTTCTCACACTGTTAGTGTGAGGGGAAAAAAACGGTTACGATCCTCGGTTTTCATCACATGATCAGCTGTCATTGGCTGTCAGATGATCACGTGGTAAGGCGTCAGGATCAGCCCCTTACTCCGATCGGTGATTAGCCCAGTCTCATTGACAGGGGGGTGCAGGCAGTGCATTCCCGAGAGGACATACATGGATGCCCTCCCGGAAATAAAGGCCCACGCTGTAGCTGTGTTTCGGCTATAGCGTGGGTGGGAGGAGGTTAAAAAGATTCTCAGAATTATCTCTGTGTTAGATACAGATTGTTCCTGCTTTCAGAAATATTCAACGTTGAACTGGTTTTACACAGTTAAACAGGCTCCTCACCTGTACTAAAATTGATTTGCTTTCACTTCACACTGTGAGCCCTCGTACACACGACCGGGTTTCTCGACAAAAACCAGCAAGAAAACAGCTTCTTGCCGAGATTCACGTTCGTGTGTACGAGGCATTCAGATTTCTCGTCTGGAAGTCTGGCCAGAATATCGACGAGAAAAAAAGAGAACCTGCTCTCGACGAGAAACCAGAGAGTGTGTATACTTACCTGTCGCCATGGAAACCCGCGCATGCTTGAAATGACTTTGACGCATGCGCGGTAGATTCCACGGCATAGATAGGGTGAAGCAAGATGGCGGCGACGGCATCGAATGTGACGAGCGCATGCTTGTCATACGCGATGACGTCACCACGTTCTTTTCTTTCAAGGGAACAGCGGTCAAGAGTTTCTTGCCAAGAATCTCGTCAGGGAAAACGACGGGTTTTTCCTGACGATATTCTCGGACTTGTGTACGTGGCCTCTGCCCCAGTGTGCATTACAAATTGCATCAAGTCGCATAGAGCCCACTTAATTTCCTGGCTGGAGAACACCAATTGTCATCTCTTTCCTTCACAGCTGCACTGTCCCTGGCCCACCCCTTTCATTAATTGGATTTCAGTTCTGTCACTCATGGAGGCTCTGCATCACATAGGGCAGTGATGGCCAATCTTGGCACTCCAGATGTTTTGGAACTATGTTTGCCATGATGCTAATGCACTCTGCGACTAATTAAGCACTCAAGGACTGGAAGGATTTACCCCCTTAATGACCAGGCCATTATTTGCAATACGTTGCTTTAACTGACAACTGCACGGGCATGTGACACTGTACCCAAACAAAAGTGACAACTTTTTTCCCCACAAATAGAGCTTTCTTTTGGTGATATTTGATCACCTCACATTTTTTTTTTTTGGCGCTATAAACAAAAAAAGAGCGCCAATTTTGAAAAAAATATTATATTTTTTACTTTTTGCTATAATAAATTGCCTCAAAAATGTTTTTTAAAAAAATATTTCTTCGTCAGTTTAGGCCAATATGTATTCGTCTACATATTTTTGGTAAAAAAAAAAATCGCAATAAGCATTGATTGGTTTGTGCAAAATTGATAGCGTCTACAAAATAGGGTATAGATTTATGGCATTTTTTTTTACTAGTAACGGCGGCGATTAGCGACTTATAGCGGGGCCGCTAGCGTCAGACAGTTCGGACATTGATTACTGTCTAAATGTCACTGGCAGAGAAGTGGTTAACACTAGGGGCGATCAAGAGCTTAAATGTGTTCCCTTGTGAGTGTTTCTTACTGTGGGGGGATGGGACTGACTGGGGGAAGAGACATAATACTGTTTGTAATTACTACAAACATCAGATGTGTCCCTTCTGTGTTTACACACACAAATTCCCGTTCTGGCTCTTGTGCCTGTGGTCGTGGGTGGGTGGCTGACAGAGATCTTACCCCACGCATCAGGCACCCCGCCATGCAGCGCGCACACACATGTGTCTACTATGGCTCTTAAAAGGGAAGACATACCTATATGGCGATCTGCAGGAACTTGCCACTTTGCTGACGTACACTGGTGTGAGCCGGTAGGCAATTGGTTAACCATGTTGCAATCTGCCATAGGTATTTGAGTACATTGCCCACTGTAGGGGTATATTTTATTTTTCTGGAGTTCAGCTTTAACTAAAACCTTTCCATTTGTATTACATTCCTTTTTAGACTCAGCAATGGCATCACTGGGTCCATGTGCTTCTCTGTGCAATGCAGTCAAATCATGGCTGTTGGGGGAGGTGCTGTACATAGCTTCTGGAAAACATCACCCTGCATCAGAGTTCCCCTCAAGAGTCCTCAAGCAGGGCTTGGTTGGACGGATTTGGTTGGACGGACTGTCGTGATCGGCTGTCGTAAGCTATGTACTAACGATCAGATTATCGAAACAATCTATCTGAAATCGATTTTTATCATCCGATAATCTGACCATGTGTACGGGGCATTATGGAAGAGTGGCAGTTCCTAGGCAAGCTGTCCACATGTGATGCTGAGCCTGGATGATTGAAAAAGACTGAAATCCAATAAATGAAAGGGGTGGGCTAGGGCAGTGTTTCTCAACTCCAGCCCCAACATGTCATGTTTTCAGGCGTTCCGATATTTTGCACAGGTAATTTGATCAGTTTCACTGCCTTATGCCGCGTACACACGGTCGTTTTTTGCGATGAAAAAAAACGACATTTTTTAAAACGTCATTTAAATTGATCGTGTGTGGGCAAAACGTCGTTTTTTGTCTTAAAAAAAACGACCAAAAAAAAATTCCAACATGCTTGAATTTTTTGTGTCGTTTTTCAAAACGTCGTTTTTTGTTTCACAGAAAGTCACCGTGTGTAGCAAAAACGTCTTTCAAAACGACGTTTTTCAACCCGCGTATGCCCAGAATCTAGTTATGAAGCGAGCTTCAATGGAAAAGAGTGGTGAACGTAACCTCGCTTTTTGTGAAAAAACGATGGTGTGTATGCAAAATTGTCTTTGAAAAGTGACGTTTCAAAAACGTTGTTTTTTACTTCACAGAAAACGTCGTTTTTTTTCATCGCAAAAAACGACCGTGTGTACGCGGCATTAGTAATTACCACAGCTGTTTCATCTGAGGGAAATCCTGAAAACATGACCTGTTGGGGTGCCTTGAGGACTGGAGTTGAGAAACACTGAGCTAAAGACAGTGATACTGAGGACTAAAGGGCTTAATGATGATGCACTTCCTCAGGGGCGGACTGACAACTCATGAGGCCCCCGGGCAATAGGAGATTATGGGGCCCCCGGGCAATAGGAGCTTATAGGGCCCCCAGGCAATAAGAGATTATGGGGCCCCCAGGCAATAGATTATGGGGCCACACAGTACTGTATACACACATACAGTATATATACACAGTATACACACACACAATATACACACAAAATACACACGCAGACACACAGTATACACATACACATACAGTATATATACACAGTATACACACACACACACAATATACACACAGAATACACACACACACATACAGTATATATACACAGTATACACACACACACAATATACACACAGAATACACACGCAGACACACAGTATACACATACACATACAGTATATATACACAGTATACACACACACACAATATACACACATAATACACACACACATACAGTATATATACACAGTATACACACACACACACAATATACACACACAGGCACACAGTATACACACACACACAATATACATACAGAATGCACACACACAGACACACAGTATACACACACACACATATACAGTATACAGTATATACACAGTATATACACACAGAATACACACACGCATACAGTATGCATACACAGTATACTTACACAGTACACATACACACACTGAGAAGGTACTGGAGAGGCGGGGCAGCTATAATCTTGGGGCATTTCAGGGACAGATGTAACAAAACACAGATTTTTACATACTGGTTTTACTGAGGCTGGCAACCCTTATGGGGCCCCCTAGTGGCATGGGGCCCTCGGGCAGTGCCCAAATGGTCACTCCGCCCCTGCACATCTTTCAGCCAGGAAATTAGGTAGGCTCTATCTGATTTTCTGCAACTTCTAAGGCCTCGTACACACGATCAAATCTGTCTGCTGGAAACGGTCTGCTAGACCGTTTCAGCAGACAGATTCGATCGTGTGTACGGGCAAACAGACGGATTTGGCCACCCGACAGATTTCAAAGCATGCTTTGAAATCTGTCGGCTGGGAACCCGTCCGCCCGACATGTCTGCTGTTTAGTACGCTAACCAGCAGACATGTCTTCTCGCACACGCGCCGAATGATTTCGACACATGCGCGGAAGTGTTTTACTTCCTGGTACGGTGACGTGGCGGCGTCAACGTCACCGCCACGTCACCGACACGTCAGCGCGCTGTCTGCTGGCGGGGATTTTGGTTTGCTCATGTGTACACGCAAGCAAACCAAAATGCCAGCAGACAGATTTGTTCAAATCGGTCGGTCCGACCGATTTGAACAAATGGATTTACTCGTGTATACGAGGCCTAAAAGGAGCTCACAGTGTGCAGCGAAATCAGAGCGAGCTATTTTAGTACAGGAAAGGAACCCATATAACTGTGCAAGACTGGAGGTAAGGCTGGAGTTCAGTTTTAATCTTCAGATTAGAATATAAAACTCTGTTGCAGTGAGCAAAGTAGGTTCAAAGCAATGCAACACATTTTACTAAAGAAAACATACATGTGTCATTTACTACAGCTCAATTTGTTGCTGCTTATCATTTCTTATTGCAATTTTCAGATGTAAGCTATTGCATATTGTCAATAGGTTTTGAAAACTTCAATAAACATTATACTCAGAGAAAAAAAAATTACCCTGCAAGAGAAAAGAAAAAAAAACATAAATGGAAAAGCTAGGGACAAGATCTGGAATTTTGCGCATCCAGAAGGGCAGGGCTCTGAGACTGAATTATTTTATATTGTAAATATTTATTTAAATCTTTTCAAAGGCATACTAAGTACCACATGCACATTTGTTTTCCGTCAAAAGAAAAATATAGGTGCAATGCAGGGAAGATGGGGTGAGGCAGCTGAATATGGAACATTCATGGAATGTGAATATAAAGTGCGAGAAGATGTTTAGTGCATCTTCGGTATTAAAGGGACATTAAAGCGATTAAAGCGGTGTTTCAGCCGCAAACACTGTAGCTACTTACTTTTTTAAGGACACTAAACTATCTACGAAGCCCACAATGTCAGCCATAGAGACCGATTTATCCATAGGATCGGGTGCAGGCGCCACCATTCTAGCTCATGGAAACCGTCAGTGGATCCTTCATTGCTGGTTTTCATACTGCACATGTGTGAATCGCGCGGTGCTTTCTGAATGGCCTCGTTGTCTTCTGGGACACACAAAGGTCCCAAAAGGCAGCTGGGGAACAGGAGGAAACAATGCCCTGAGCCGCGGCGAGATAGGGAGGAAGTACACTCAGTACTTCAGTAAAGGCAAGAAAGAAAAAAAAAAAGTGTTATCCAAAACGAGTGGTGAAGGGGTGGTCTTTCCTTTTAGATACAGTTGGGTTGGACCCCGCTTTAAATTAAATTGTAAATTCTGTTGGAAGACTGGGACTATTGTGAATTGTAATATACTGACTTTAAAAATAGTGCTAAACTGTATATTAAAAAGCTGGAAATCCAGTTTAGTGCATACAGTATTATACATTAGTTAACCACTTGCTGCCCGCCTTAAGTAAAAAGATGTCGGCAAAGTGGTTTCATTATCCTGAGTGGACTTCATATGACGTCCTCAGGATATTAAGCAACTGCGCGCCCCCGGGGGCGCGCATCGCTGCGATCGTTGTTGCAGGGTGTCAGTCTGACACCCCGCAACACCAATCTAGGTAAAGAGTCTCTCACGAAGACTCTTTTCCACTTGATCAGCCGTGTCCAATCACGGCTGATCACGATGTAAACAGGAAAATCCGGTAATCGGCTTTTCCTCACTCGCGTCTGTCAGACGCGAGTAGAGGAGAGCCGATCGGCTGCTCCTCTGACAGGGGGGTTTGTGCTGATCGATTATCAGCACAGCGCCCCCGAGGATGCCCACTGGGCCACCATGGATGCCACTAGACCACCAGGGATGCAAAACACAGGTATGCCACCCTAGACCACCAGGAATGACAATGACACAAATAATGGATGCCAATCAGTGCCCGCAATGGATGCCAGTCAGTGCCCACAATGGGCATCACTGATTGGCAGGCATTGTTTGGCACTGATTGTCATCCATTAGTACAACACATACGTTAGTGCCACCTATCAGTGCCCATCTATGCCTATCCGGGCCACTTATCAGTGCCCATCCGTGCCGCCTATCAGTGCCCATCCATGCCGCCTATCCGTGCCCATCTGTGACACCTATCCGTGCCCATCTGTGTCACCTATCCGTGCCCATCCATGCCGCCCATCAGTGCCGCATATTAGTGCCCATCATCAGTGTCCATCAATGCCACCTCATCGGTGCCCATCAGTGCCGCCTTATCAGTGCCCATCAGTGCAGTACCATCAGTGCCCATCAGTGAAGGAGAAAACGTACTTATTTATAATGTTTTATAACAGAAACAAAAAAAAACGTTTTTTTCAAAAATTTCGGTCATTTTTTTATTTATTTTTTGCAGAAAAAAAAAATCCCAGAGGTGATCAAATACCACCAAAATAAAGCTCTATTTGTGATAAATGATAAAAATGTAGTTTCGGTACAGTGTAGCATGACCGTGCAATTGTCATTCAAAGTGCAACAGCACTGAAAGCTAAAAATTGGTCTGGGCGGGAAGGTGTATAAGTGCCCTGTATGGAAGTGGTTAGACAAGGAACAACTTATGTAAATATTTAGGTTGTAGAGTGACCTAATGAGATGAAATTGCAGAGATTAAATTGGCTGTAAATCCTAACATGTATCCACTGAAGTGACTTATCTTACACAGAGATGGTGGGAGAGCTTTCTTGCCGAGGAAAACGGTCGTGTGTATGTTTTTCATCGAGAAAACTGTCAAGGAACTCGACGAGAAAAAAAGAGAACAAGTCCTCGTCGGGAGTCTCATTTTCCTCGTCGTGTTTCTTGTCGGGCTGGTTTTCGACGAGAAGCACGTTTGTGTGTATGCTTAGAAACCCGCGCATGCTCAGAATAAGGTATGAGACGGGGAGCGCACCTTCGGTAAAAGGAGCGTTCGTAATGGAGATAGCACATTCGTCACGCTGTAACAGACTGAAAAGTGCAAATCGCCTTACCAATTTTTTACTTAACAGGCAGTAACATGAGATTAGTAAAAGCAGCCCCAAGGGTTGTGCCAGTGGAATCGAACTTCCCCTGCCGTTGTATGTGTTGTACGTCACCGCGTTTGAGAACGAGGAGATTTGGTCTTGGCAGTGTGTACGCAAAGACAGCTTGTCAAGTTTCTCGACAAGCCTGACAAGGAACTCGTCGAGGAAAACGATGTTTCATTTACGACGAGTTCCTTGGTCGTGTGTACAAGGCCTGACAGTTACAAGCATGACTCCCACAGGCAGAGGCATGATGGGACTTGTAGTTCCGCATCACCTCAAGGGCCACCAGTTTGACACCCCTGGCATAGACTGTCAGAAGTGATTTATGCAGATAGCAGAGGAATGAGGGCAGAAATCACGCTAGGTGCTTTGGAGCAAGGCAAGTACACACTATAGAAGGATATGTTTTGTTCATTTTCCATTTCAGACATTTACAAGCACTGTAATGGGGACAAAGAATATGAGCTCACCATGTACTTTAGAAAAAGATTTGTATTAGCAGATACACTTCTGTGAAGAAATTACAAAATATATTGGAGAAAAACGAGATTTAACTACCTGCAGATCTTTGGGAGTGCAATTGATATCACTTTTTTAATTTTTGTTTTTCCTTAACCACTTCGTTTCGCTGTCACGTCCAAAGACGTGAACAGCGCAAACCTGAGGCGCCGGGTTGACGTCTTTGGACGTGACAGCCTTTCCCCGCTCCCAGCGCGTCCTCGCGAGCGCGCATCGGCGAAAAACTGTGTTGGCCGTGTCCCTTGGACACAGCCAATCACAGATCGTGCTGAATGGCCAATCGCAGAGGCCATTCAGCACTCGATCCCGCTATCCAATGAGAGATGATCTCAATTGTAAACAAATGAGATCATCTCTCATCGCCGGCTTTCTCTCCTCACACACAGCCAGCGTGTGAGGAGAGAAAGAGTGACAGCAGTGACAGTGAGTGTAAAAAAAAAGAAGTTAAAAACAGCGCCAGTGTCTCTGCCAGTGCCACCTGCCAGTGCAAACAGCCTGTGCCACCTGTCCCTGCCATCAGTGCCACCTGCCCCCAGTGCCATCTGCCCCTGCCCCCAGTGCCATCTGCCCCTGCCCCCAGTGCCATCTGCCCCTGCCATCAGTGCCATCTGCCCCTGCCATCAGTGCCATCTGCCCCTGCCATCAGTGCCACCTGCCCCTGCCCTCAGTGCCACTTGCCATCTGCCGTAAGTGCCATCTGCCATCAGTGCAATCTGCCGTAAGTGCCATCTGCCATCAGTGCAATCTACCATCAGTGCCACCTGCCAGTGCAATCTACCATCAGTGCCACCTGCCAGTGCCACCTGCCTGTGCCATCTGCCTGTGCCACCTGCCATCAGTGCTATCTGCCCGTGCCACCTGCCCGTGCCACCTGCCCGTGCCATCTGCCATCAGTCATCAGTGCCATCTGCCCGTGCCATCTGCCCGTGCCATCTGCCCGTGCCATCGGTGCCATCTGCCATCCGTGCCATCCGCCCGTGCCAGCTGCCATTAGTGCTACCTGCAATTGGTGTAATTTGCCATCAGTGTCACCTGCCAGTGCAATCTCCCATCAGTGCCACCTGCCAGTGCAATCTACCTTCAGTGCCACCTGCCTGTGCCATCTGCCTGTGCCACCTGCCATCAGTGCTATCTGCCTGTGCCACCTGCCCGTGCCATCTGCCATCAGTGCATCTGTCATCTGTGCCATCTTTAGCCAACAATGGCTAAAAGATCCTTTTCGCTCGAGGAGGCATATGAAATTATGGCGGCTGACGAGAGCAACGGGGAGCTCTGCGATTCAGATTCCACTGAAAATTCGGACAATGAATCTGACATCACCTATGAGCCGATAGTCAGCAGTGGAGAAGAGACATCCGAGGAGGAGGAGGAGGAGGAGGAAGAAGAAGAGGAGGAAGAGGAAGAAGAAGAAGAGGAGGAGGGTCCACCCGCCAGAAGAAGGCGTATTGCTAAGGAGGCAGTGCCATCCACCAGCACCGCTGTGCCATCCACCAGCACCGCTGTGCCATCCACGAGTACCGCAATACCTCAGCAAGCAAGGTCACGTACCAGTGGGGTGTCATCTCAGTCCCAAAGGGTTAGGTCCCATGCCAGCCTTCCCTATTCCCTTCAGAACCCCCTGTGGCTTCCTCCTAATTCAGGAGAAGCCAACATTCCCCCTTTCACTGCCCAGCCAGGAGTCCAGGTGGACACAGAAAATTTTGCCCCGATTAATTTTTTTAATTTAATTTTCACCGACAACATGCTTGCCTCAATTGTTACCCAGTGCAATCTTTATGCAGAACAATTTATTTCCAGTAACCCCACATCCTATTATGCCCGTCCCTTCGAGTGGAGAGCCCTAACAGTGGAAGAGTTTAAAATTTTTTTGGGCCTCATATTCTGTATGGGACTAAACCACAAAAACCAGATACGTACCTATTGGTCAAACCGCCCCATCTACCACATGCCCATCTTTTCCTCAAAAATGCCCAGGACCAGATATCAATTGATAATGAGATTCTTACACTACAACGATAATACCCAGTGCCCTCCCCGAAATGACCCAAGTTTTGATAAACTTTATAAAATTCGGCCACTACTAAATTATTTTTCTGAAATTTTCCCCCAGTTGTTTACCCCGGACCAACAAATATGTGTAGACGAATCCTTAGTAAAATTTTCTGGCAGGCTGGGCATAAAACAATTCATTCCCAGTAAAAGGGCCCGCTATGGGGTGAAGCTCTATAAATTGTGTGACCGAGCCACGGGGTATACGTATGCCTTCAACGTATACGAAGGAAAGGACAGCCAGCTACACCCCCCTAATTGTCCAGACTATGAAGGAACCAGCGGGAAAATTGTTTGGCAACTCCTGAACCCACTCCTGGAGAAAGGATACCACTTGTATGTGGACAATTTCTACACAAGTTTGCCCCTGTTCCGAAACCTTTACCAAAAAAATACCCCAGCATGCGGCACCGTGCGATCGAACCGGAAGGGCTTTCCTCAAAGTCTTGTCGTCAAAAAATTAGAAAAAGGGGAGACGGCGAGTTTACGTACAGAGGAAGTTCTGGCTGTGAAATGGAGGGACAAAAGGGATGTGTTCGTGCTTTCTACCATCCACAACAACACATTCGTTGAGACCAGAACGAGGAATGGGCTAATCCAGAAACCAAAATGTATTCATGACTACAATAAGTTCATGGGGGGTGTCGATTTGAACGACCAGATGCTGGAACCCTACCTTTCCACAAGAAGATCATACCAGTGGTATAAAAAAGTTTCAATTTATTTGTTTAATTTGGCCGCGTACAATACCTACGTAATATATCGGAAATCCACTCCAAGACCCAAACCCTACCTTTTCTACCTGGAGGAAATCACCACTGCCCTTTTATACCCCAGCAACCCACCAGCATACATTCGATCCGATGTGGTTAGCCGACTCAACGAGCGCCACTTTCCAGATAAACTCCCTCCCAGACCATCAGGCCACAAATGCCAAAAAAGATGCAAGGTGTGCTCCAAAGCAGGAGTGAGAAGCGACACCATTTATTTTTGTCCTAAATGCCCTTCCCAACCAGCCCTCTGCGTAGTTGGTTGTTTCGCCCGTTACCATACCTCACTAAATTATTAGTCACTTTCTGCCATTTACTTTCACACCCCTTATACCTCTGCTTATGACCCCGGCTTGTTATTTGACCACGATTCTGCCTACCGATTCTGTTTATACCTCTGCCTGATCTGGAACTGACCCTGGACTGTTATTTGACCACGCTTATGCCTACCGATTCTGTTTATACCTCTGCCTGATCTGGAACTGACCCTGGACTGTTATTTGACCACGATTATGCCTACCGATTCTGTTTATTACCTCTGCCTGATCTGGAACTGACCCTGGACTGTTTGACCATTCTTTTTGCCTGCCTCTTGGACTGATCTTTTACCCTGCCAGTGGTCTAGTGGGATTCATAGCACAGGGGTCTCACATATGTGAGGGGCTCCAGAATTTGTTTTTCTGGATGAAGAAAACAATTTTTTGTTTTCTCATTCTAGATTAGGGTCTGGTTGCCCGGAGGCTTCAA
This sequence comes from Rana kukunoris, assembly GCA_029574335.1. Classification (NCBI taxonomy): domain Eukaryota; kingdom Metazoa; phylum Chordata; class Amphibia; order Anura; family Ranidae; genus Rana; species Rana kukunoris. Next base: position 263,952,462 of record CM056049.1, read on the forward strand.
AGAGATTTGGGTGGGAGAAGCCTCCACCCCTGTCCCCATTCTGTCCTGAACGAGGCCCTACTTCTGCCTGTAGGACCTATGCCATCATGGGACAGTATCCCTGCCTGGACAATTGTGTATGCCGTTGCTGACCAAGTCCCTGCCTGCTGCCTGGACCAGTGCTATCCTGCTGTGTAGAACTGCGCTACTATTACCACAGGTAATCTTTTGTTTACGCTTTGCTCAGCATAATGTATTTTGGGGTGTAATTCTTGGTATGTGCATGCTATGTGTCTCTGGAACACCGGACCGTGTTCCTTGCATGTTTGATCTCTGTATGTGGTCAGGCTGTGTAGAAGTCTAACACATGGGGTATCGTTTTACTCAGGAGGAGTAGCAGAATGTATTTTGGGGTGTAATTTTTGCTATCTAAATGCTATGTGTTGGAAATATCTTAGAAACGCACAACTTTGTGTAAAAAAAATGCGTTTATTTTTTTTCCACGTGTTCCAAAAACTTCTGGAAAACAATGAACCGTTCAAAAGACTCATTATGCCTCCTAGATTATACGTTGGGGTGTTAGCTTTCCAAAATGGGGTCATTTTGTGGGTAATTTCATTGTCCTGGTGTTCCAGGGCCTTCAAAAGTGTAATAGGTAGTCAACTAGTTAGATGTGCAATTTATGCTCCTAAAACCCCGGATGGCGCTTCCTGCATGTTGGGCCTCCGTATGTGGCCAGGCAGTGAAAAAGTCTGACACATGGGGTATCGTTTTACTCAGGAGGAGTAGCAGAATGTATTTTGGGGTGTCATTTTTGCTATCTAAATGCTATGTGTTGGAAATATCTTAGAAACGGACAACTTTGTGTAAAAAAAATGCGTTTTCATTTTTTTTCCACGTGTTCCAAAAACTTCTGGAAAACAATGAATCGTTCAAAAGACTCATTATGCCTCATAGATTATACGTTGGGGTGTTAGCTTTCCAAAATGGGGTCATTTTGTGGGTAATTCCATTGTCCTGGTGTTCCAGGGCCTTCAAAAGTGTAATAGGTAGTCAACTAGTTAGATGTGCAATTTATGCTCCTAAAACCCCAGATGGCGCTTCCTGCATGTTGGGCCTCCGTATGTGGCCAGGCAGTGAAAAAGTCTGACACATGGGGTATCGTTTTACTCAGGAGGAGTAGCAGAATGTATTTTGGGGTGTCATTTTTGCTATCTAAATGCTATGTGTTGGAAATATCTTAGAAACGGACAACTTTGTGTAAAAAAAATGCGTTTTCATTTTTTTTCCACGTGTTCCAAAAACTTCTGGAAAACAATAAATCGTTCGAAAGACTCATTATGCCTCATAGATTATACGTTGGGGTGTTAGCTTTCCAAAATGGGGTCATTTTGTGGGTAATTCCATTGTCCTGGTGTTCCAGGGCCTTCAAAAGTGTAATAGGTAGTCAACTAGTTAGATGTGCAATTTATGCTCCTAAAACCCCAGATGGCGCTTCCTGCATGTTGGGCCTCCGTATGTGGCCAGGCAGTGAAAAAGTCTGACACATGGGGTATCGTTTTACTCAGGAGGAGTAGCAGAATGTATTTTGGGGTGTCATTTTTGCTATCTAAATGCTATGTGTTGGAAATATCTTAGAAACGGACAACTTTGTGTAAAAAAAATGCGTTTTCATTTTTTTTCCACGTGTTCCAAAAACTTCTGGAAAACAATGAATCGTTCAAAAGACTCATTATGCCTCATAGATTATACGTTGGGGTGTTAGCTTTCCAAAATGGGGTCATTTTGTGGGTAATTCCATTGTCCTGGTGTTCCAGGGCCTTCAAAAGTGTAATAGGTAGTCAACTAGTTAGATGTGCAATTTATGCTCCTAAAACCCCAGATGGCGCTTCCTGCATGTTGGGCCTCCGTATGTGGCCAGGCAGTGAAAAAGTCTGACACATGGGGTATCGTTTTACTCAGGAGGAGTAGCAGAATGTATTTTGGGGTGTCATTTTTGCTATCTAAATGCTATGTGTTGGAAATATCTTAGAAACGGACAACTTTGTGTAAAAAAAATGCGTTTTCATTTTTTTTCCACGTGTTCCAAAAACTTCTGGAAAACAATGAACCGTTCAAAAGACTCATTATGCCTCATAGATTATACGTTGGGGTGTTAGCTTTCCAAAATGGGGTCATTTTGTGGGTAATTCCATTGTCCTGGTGTTCCAGGACCTTCAAAAGTGTAATAGGTAGTCAACTAGTTAGATGTGCAATTTATGCTCCTAAAACCCCAGATGGCGCTTCCTGCATGTTGGGCCTCCGTATGTGGCCAGGCAGTGAAAAAGTCTCACATATGGGGTATCGTTTTACTCAGGAGGAGTAGCAGAATGTATTTTGGGGTGTCATTTGTGGTATGCACATGCCATGTGAGAGAAATAAGCTATTACAATGACAATTTTGAGAACATTTTTAAATAAAAAATAAAAATCTTAATTTTGCAAAGTATTGTGGGAAAAAATTACAACTTCAAATACCTCACCATGCCTCTTAATAAATACCTTGGAATGTTTACTTTCCAAAATGGGGTTATTTGGGGGGAATTTGTACTTTCCTGGCTTGTTGGGGTCTCAAGAAATGAGATAGGTCTTCAGTACATCGGGTGTAATCAGATGTGATAATTTTTTATGATTTGCACTATAGCTTGTAGACTCTAAAATTTTCACACAGACCAAATAATTTCGAAAAATTTTGGGTTATTTTTATCAAAGACATGTAGCAGTATAAATTGTGGCCAAAATTTATGAAGAAAAATTAATAATTTGCAAAATTTTATCACAGAAACTAAGAAAAAATCATTTTTTTTCAAAATTTTCGGTCTTTTTTTATTAATAGCGCAAAAAATAAAAAACCCAGAGATGATCAAATACCACCAAAAGAAAGCTCTATTTGTGGGAAGAAAAGGACAAAAAAATCATTTAGGTGCAGTGTTGCATGACTGAGTAATTATTATTCAAAGTGTGAGAGTGCTGAAAGCTGAAAATTGCTCTGGGCAGGAAGGGTGTTTAAGTGCCCAGTAAGCAAGTGGTTAAACACTCCATTTCTGTTACTTTTCCATCTGCAGATTTGCAGGTAATCTATTTAAGAGTGAGACTTAGGCGGCGTACACACGACCGAGGTTCTCGCTGGAAACCAGCGAGAACCTCGCTGGAAGCTGCATTCCAGCGAGGACCTCGGCCGTGTGTACACAGAGCGCTCGCCCCGCCCGTCGGGAAGCCCGTCGAACGAAAAGAGAGCACGCTCTCTATTTGCTCGACGGCCCGCCTGGATGAATGGCTGGTTGCCATTCCCGACGGGCGGGTCGCCGATTTCGACGGCCAGCAGAGAACCTCGACGGGCGGAACGATGTGTTCTGCCCGTTGAGGTTCTCTGCCGTGTGTACACGGCATCAGAGCAACATGTATTGCATCTGGGGATACAGCAGTGTACTGTTTTTCAGGAGATGACGTGCAGTCAGTAGGGTGTTTGGAAAGGAAGTAGCCTGTTCATTTAATAATAAATTGCTGGAAAGCCTCTGGCGTTATTAAAGAGGAAACTATTTATTTACTGCACATGCAAATGTTTTAAGTCAGAATGAGAAGTTAAGAAAATCTAAAGGCTGCAAGATGTATTAAACACTGTGATAATTCAACAAACTGGCTATAGAAAAGCCTGGTAAGCACATTAAATTTTCCTGCTCAGTACATAATGTCAAGACTACACTGGTAAAATGAGTGTCTACAGAAATGATGTACATGTTTAAAAAGAAAAGAAAGTATGTCTATGCTCCACTAATAAAGAGAAAAGTGTTTTAGTGTGTGGCCAGCTAGGTAGTGCCATGATTTCATGCACTTTTAACTGGCAATTGCGTTGTCATGCAACACTGTACCCAATAAATATAATTTTTTCACACAAATAGAGCTTTCTTTTGCTGATATTTGATCACCATTGAGCTTTTTTATTTTTTTCTGTATAAACGAAAAAAAGTCAGGAACATTTGGAAAAATAATCCCCCGATATTTTCGTTCTGTTATAAACAAATCGAATAAAATCAAATTTTTTCATACATTTAGGCCAAAATGTATTCTGCTACATGTCTTTGGTAAAATAAAATCCCAATAAGTGTATATGAATTGATATGCGTTAAAGTTATAATGTTTGCAAATTATGGTATACAGTATATATTTGAAAATTGATCAATCCTGATGTACTGAGAGCCCTATGTCATTTCATGCCAGGAAAGCACAAATCCCCCCCAAATGACCCCCTTTTGGAAAGTAGACAATCTGAGGTATTTAGTAAGAGGCTTTGCAAAATTTTTGAAGTTGCAATTTTTGGTCACAATTTTTTTTAAATTTAAAAATTCAATTTTTAAAAAAAAAATTATTTTATTTTTACATACTGTCACCAGTGCAGTACAGCATCATCAAAGCATTGGTGTGGCAGTGATCAGGGATACTGAATGGTGACCAGAGAAGTACAACAAAACTAACTAACTAACTAGGTTGTGAGCACTGAACTTATTCTCTCTGGAGAAGAGACGCTTGAGGGGGGATATAATTTAAATTTACAAATAACGTACTGGTGACCCCACAATAGGGATAAAACTTTATTGTGTAAAGGGATTTAATAAGACACGTGGCCATTCACTAAAATTAGAAGAGAAGCGGTTTAACCTTAAACTGCATAGAGGTTTCTGTACTGTAAGAGCGGTTAGGATATGGAATTTCCTTCCACAGATGGTGGTCTCAGCAGGGAGCATCGATAATTTAATAAAACTATTAGATAACTAACCACCTGAATGACTGCAACATACAGGGATATACAATGTAATACAAACATATACCGTATTTATCGGGATATTGCGTGCTTCTGCGTATTGTGCGCACCCCTAAAGTGGCCCCCATTCCTGTGGAAAAAAGTTTTTCGTACTTACAGTTTTGGTGTCTTGTGCAGCGTCCATCGGCGGCTTCGGGTGTCCTCTTCGTCGGGTCCGGCGTCCTTCAGCGGCATCCTCCCCGCTTGATCCTCGCTTTCCCGAGCCGATTTCGAATACTGCGCCGGCATATACCGAGCGCAGTACGCTCGGGTATAGTCGGGCAGACTCGGCTCCTTTCGCGCTCACGTCCTGTACGTCCAGGACGTCAGCGCGAGAGGAGCCGAGTCTGCCCGACTATACCCGAGTGTACTGCGCTCGGTATATGCCGGTGCAGTATTCGAAAGCGACGTGGGAAAGCGGGTATCGGCGTATACCGTGCACCCACGATTTTGCCCTGATTTTCAGGGCAAAAAAGTGCGTGGTATACGCCGATAAATACGGTAATCATACACATGGGTTGGACTTGATGGACTTTTTTCAACCTTACCTACTATGTGACTTTTAAACTATGTGACAGTAGGTTAAAAAAAATATTCAATTTCTTAAACTTTTTAAACATAAAAAATATATTTTAAATGGGGGTGAGGGTGATTAGGGATTTTTTTTTTTACACACTTTGATTGCTGTTACAATAATGATCATTGTAACAGCAATGTTTTCAACTTTCATGAATTGGTTACATTCATGACAACTGTGATTACTAGTAATCTGTGATTGGCTACAGCAAATCACATGTTACTGGGCGCTGTGATTGGCCTAGGTACCATGTGATAGCTATGGGCCAATCACTGCATTATTCTGCAGAAAACAGCCTTCATAACAGCTTTGTTGACATTATGATCATGTGGTCCTGTACTGGGATACGCAATTAACTGTGTCCCGTGGACACATCGGTTGCGGGAGCGACATGCTGCGTGCCCCTAACCCAGAACAGGCTGGATCATGTACATGTGCATACTCCAGCCTGCCTTTGCCAGCTATTTGCAGTAAATGTACTGTGGGTGGTCAGCAAGTGGTTAATGAGGAACTTCAAAATTAAAAAAATCAGATACTCACCAGTGATTGGGGTCCAGCGCTGTCTTTCCACAGCCGGGTTCCCGACTCCACCATCTTGGATGCAGGAGCCAACTGGCTTCCTGAGGAACCTTGCTCCCCTCTGCACATGCGTTAGCTCACGTGACACTTTGTGAACAGTCCTGAAGCTTCCTGGGGCATGTGATATGGCACAACTTGAACCTCATCGCTGATTTTGGCCTGAGCTATACTTTAATAATGCAATGTACAGTAACTCAGAACATGCATTCATTGGTTGTCCGTATTGTATTACCAGGTCAAAACTGTCCATGTTGGACTCACTTAAGATTCATAATTTTTTTACCATTCTGTTTTTAACCTGAAACTATTTCTTTCAGCATTATCTAGCGCTCCATGGTTGAACTTTGTGCCTTCCTATGCCACATTCATAAAAGGAGAAAATGTTACTATGGAGTGTGTGGCTCCTTCTCCAGTTGCTGTAACCCTGTATCGTTTCTACAAAGAGGTAGAGATCAGAGGACCATTATCCAGCAAAGGGTTATTATCATTGCACAACATCACAAAAAACGATCAGGCTGAATATACATGTATGTACTGGAGCCCAAAAAGCAACAGAGAAATTCCATCCACTCAAAGTGATGCAAGAGAGATTTATGTTATAGGTAAGAATAAAAATGGATGGGAAATGACTGGGCATCCTGAAATACACTGATCCAATATGTATATAAAGATTTGTCCGAATGGTTTAACCTGCTAAAGCAAAGGGGGGACATACAGTAAAAATCAGGGCACCCTCTGTTTTTGACTTGGAGGATCTACAGGTTTGGTTGTAGAATTGTGTCCAACTGATTGGCTACAGTTTTTCAGTAGCTAATTTTGTGACACCATATTCATATAAATATGCAATAAAAATCATCCTAAAAAAAGACCCACTGAGAAAAGTAGAAACTCAAGATTACTGAAATATCCTTACCCATACTGAAATATGGGAAATTCTTTATTTATCAGCTTTTTTATGAGAAAATAATGTATAAAACATGAATATAAAAAAAATGATAGGACCAAATAAAAATGACAAATATAACTGACCAATGATTAAATCAAATACATTATCACACTAATCTGCCAAGGCACCAAAAGCAGTATTAAACCCAAAAGCAAACATTTGTTATTTTGTATCTTACCAATTCTTAGATGTAATAGCAGTATTTGTTTTCTATTTTATGCTTTCTTTCCTCTATTCTCATCTGATGATCCAGTCGGTAAATCTGTTATTTTTTTATTTATTTTTAAAGAAAAAGCTCTCTTCCTGGTATATCAGTTTACAGAGATGAGACAAACAATTTAACACTGACAGGGGTGCTTACATTTGTAGAGAGAGAGGAAGAAATCCCTGGTGCCGCACATCCACGCGTTTAATTAAAAAATGACAACCACAGCCTGGGTTCCCGCCAGGCCACTTTCCCAACGCGTTTTGCTCCGCTATCTGGAGCTTAGTCATGGCCTCCAAGCTCACAAAAATTCTCAGTATCGCTCCTTCCATGTGCCCCTTGCTGCAAAGGCCAGTGATAGGTTGAGGTGGTTGCCATTTGTTTGTACTATTTCTTCAGTGAACATTTCTCCAGCTTTCTGCACAACATGAGACAGACTTCAATACAGGTAAGTAATGTCACTAAAGCTGTAGGGATCTTTAAAACTAAAGTTCAGCTTTAAAATTAAAGAGGTAGAGGTGTAAAGCTTTAGGTGCCAACAGGAGCAGCCAGTCTGCAGGGGCGCTGCTCCCCTAGTTTGCATGCGGGGCACCGGACTCATAGGTATCTATACATTGTTTTTTTTTTCAAGCCACATGATTAGAGCTGAGGCTTGAAAAAGGTTGGGCTTGGGGCGCAGAACACTGCGTCCCAAACCCACTCAAACAATATTTACTATTGTCTTCCGGTTTCTCCTTCCGGCCAATTAGGACAGGAGGCGGTTCAGGCTGGCCGGGAGGAGAAGCTGAGGAAGCCGCAGTGCCGCGACTATGGAGGGGTGATTGCAGACCCAGCTGCCACTGGGTGCCAATCAACTAATTATGGTCTAAAAGGATTGTGCAATACTAATCCTGCACTTGGTCATCTGTGCCCCCTACATTTATAAGAGGCCAAATTTATAAGAAAATAATAATAATAATTTTTAAAAATAACTTTTTTACATTACAGATCATTTGCGTCCACCAATGTTGACTGCAGACCCTCCTAATGGAAGAATCAAAGATGGAGGCAATGTAACTCTGCACTGCATTATCAGGGAAAGTTATGAAAGAGCAATATTCCACTTTCTTAATGAAACAGATGAGGTGGCCAGTGTACATACCTACAAACCGCAGACAAGAGCAGCAGCAATAACCATAAATGTGAAGAAAAATAATAACACCTCCCCTATCAAATACTCTTGCCAATACACAGCAGAGATCAAGGGACGTTTACTGCTGTCACCAACAAGCCCACAAGTTGAGATCATTATAGTAACAAGTATGTAATAACAAATAATACATCTGAATGTCTGCAATGTAGCCTTTATGTCATCCCTCCTTTCCAACTATCTTATTGACTTTCACATTATGAGCTCATAGAAAGTTACTACAGCCACTTCTGCCTGTCTGATAGAGGCAGTTTAGTGTCAGGGGAGGACTCCTCCTTGCCTTCCCTCACTCTGACCTGCCACTGCATCTGGTAAGTAGAGGGAGGAGATCTGCACGAAAGGGCAATTTGTACTTACAGGTTGAAATGGGAAGGGTTCTGGGAGTACTGAGGGGTGTCTGTACTGAGGGGCAAGGCTGGTAGGGGGGCTGTACTGGGGAGGGGATTTGTATTGGGGGCCTGCACTGAGGGGGTTAAGATGAAAGGGGGTGTCTGTGCTAAAGGGTTAGGCTGGGAGGGGTGTTGTACAGGGGAGGGGATTTGTATTGGGGTCCTGAACTGAGGGGATTAAGATGGAAGGGGGGTGTCTGTGGTGAAGGGTTAGGCTGGGAGGGGTGCTGTACTGGGGGGGGGGGCTGTACTGAAGGGGTTAAGACAGAAGGGGGATGTCTGTGGTGAAGGGTTAGGCTGGAAGGGGTGCTGTACTGGGAGGGGATTTGTATTGGGGTGGGGCTGTACTGAGGGGGTTAAGACCGAAGGGGGATGTCTGTGCTGAAGGGTTGGGCTGGAAGGGGAGATCTGTACTGAGGGGGTTGGATACTGAGGGGATAGGATGGAGGGAGGGTCTGGACTGCGGGATTAGGTTGGGGGGACCTGTACTGGAGGGGTTTGTACTGAGGGGTTAGGCTAGAAGAAGGGGTCTCTACTGAGGGGTTAAGCTAGAAGAGGAAGGGGTTCTTATTTAGCCATGGCCCTTTAAGACCCTCCCACTGTTAGCACAACTTACCCACAACCACATGCGTGTGTCCCTATATTCCTTTAGTTCGTTTTTTTTTTTTTTCAGCCCAGGGTGCCAGATTTTCTAGGCATGCCACTGCTCCTTGGTTTATATCCATATATTAGCTGTAGCTCATACACCCCGTGTGGCGCAAATTCCTCCTGTTTAGACCCCTGGTATTTCACCAAAGCCCCCTAATACTTATACTGTTGTGATCAATGTATTTTGCCTCTTGCAATAACCTCTCACTGTGTGTTATTGTGTTATTGTAATGGAAATCTTATTTCTGTGTATAAATTGTAAATATCTGTATTAACATGATAGCTAAATAAAAACAGTAGACTTTACAGTCTGATTGGTAGTCAAGAGCTTGTTATCTACTGACAGAAGGTATTTTTATTACTTAAAATAGTAACGTGAAACCTTTATGCTGACAAATCTTAAATGAAGTCTGTTTTAAGTTGATAGGTTCGTAAAATTGTGTATTTTTTAAATATCTATGTAGTTTTGTGACTTTGCCTTATCCTTTTGATTTCCAGCTGGATCTCTGCTGTGGCTGATCGCTATGGGAGTTGCTGTTGGGATTGCAGTATTGATCATAATTCTCAGTTTGGTCTATTGGATCATTTCAGGCAAAAAAGGTACAGACTATTTACTCAAAATACACCTTATTCATTTTAATATTACTGCTATAAATGAACATGTCTTGTCATTGGGAATGTATATTAGTGTTTCATGTCTCAACAGTTAACATACATTATCCTGTGCCGTGATTATGTTTGTAGGGAAGTTACACTTTGTAAGGGAATTTACCTTAAAACTTAAAATGTTACTAAACCCACAACAGTAAAATCAGTCTGTATATGCATTACAGCATGCTTGTTATACTGTGGAAGGGGTTAATCTTCCGGATTGTGTAAAAAGTTTGTTTGATTCTGTCTTCTCTGTTCCTCTCCTGCTTCACTGTTCCCAATGCACCCCCTGATAGAACAGAGTCTAGGGGACAAGCTGCACAGTTTGGTGTGTATTGCTAGAGAGTTTTATTTTCTTGGGAGAGTGTATTTGATCAGCTAAGGCCAACCAATACTGACCAGACAGAGGGTCAAAGGTCCTACAACCTAATAGGACAGTCGGGGGTGAATGAAAAACTCCTCCTACAAGCTTTAACCAGACACTGATAGAAGTCACAAGACTGCTCTACAGTGGCGATGCGTCCTCTCACCTGTCACTTCTCTATCACCATAGATAGATTCAAGAGGCTGCAGGTCGGACGCCGGGCACCTGAATTACAGCGGCAGGGTATTTTTTGGAAACACCTGATTAAAGCCATAGGGCCAGATTCTCGTAGAATGGCCGACGGCGTAGCGTAAGCCATTTACAACACGCCGCTGCAACTTAACAGAGCAAGTGCCGTATTCTCCCAGCACTTGCTTCGTAAGTTGCGGCTGCGTAGTGTAAATGGCCCGGCGTTAGGCCGCATAATTCAAAGGGGACGGCTTGTATTTAAATTAAGCGCGCCCCCGCATCAATCAAACTGCGCATGCGCTGGCCGCAAAAATAGCCCAGTGCGCATGCTCCAGCTCACGTCGGAAAACGTCGTTGAAACCGACGTGAAAACGACGTGATCGTCACTTACGCAATTCCCTATTCGCGAACGACTTAGTAAAACGACGTAACCGACGGAAAAAAACGACACTGACCCGATGCCATAGTTAACATGGCAACGACGGAACTTCCTGTTATATGAGGGGTAGGTTTACACTTACGGAAACGACGTAAACGACCACAGGGCGGTGTAAAAAAAGGTTTGGCGTATTAGGCTCATTTGCATAGGCAAATGAGAAATCGACGTAAAGGCCACCTAGCGGCCAGCGAAGTCATTACATCTACGATCCGACGGTGTAAGTGTTTTACACCTGTCGGATCTTCACTGTATCTATGCGTAAGTGATTCTAGGAATCAGACGCATAGATACCCAGTAAAAAAAACAGAGATACGACGGTGTTTCCTGCGATACACCATCGTATCTCTTTTGAGAATCTGGCCCATAGACTCTACTAGGACTCCAAAAAAGTGAACAGCGCAAGCCATGCTGGGCACTCACTGTTCACTTAGCGTTGTGTTAGGAAAGCGGAATATTTGTTTTCCTAACACTAAACCACCTCCCAGCCAATCAGGTGCTTGGGTCTTTTACCTGTCACCTGATTGGCTGAAACAACCGTTGGCAGTCAGCACCTCTCTTTCAGATGTACCTGAGGCTGCTGGACTTCAAATTTCCAGCCGGGACTTTCTTTTTCTAAGGAGTGTGGGCAGACACAGAGAGTTAGGGCCGAGAGGAAGAGGTGCAGATCAAGCCCTCGATCCTCTCCCGTCTGTGTAGAAGAGGGGGAATTGTCAGTGTTGGCTTTGGGCAGCATGAAAGAGTGTAATACTGCATACACACAAATGGAATTCCGTTAAGCTTGGCTTGCATACACGCGGTCACACCCAATTCCGACCGTCAAGAACGCAGTGACGTACAACACTAAGACGAGCCGAGAAAAATTAAGTTCAATGCTTCCGAGCATGCTTTGCATTGTTTCCGAGAATGCGTGGGTTTTTCTCTGTCGGAATACAGACGAATGGAGTTTTTTTCGATAGGAATTGTTTCAGTCGAAAAATAGAGAACATGTTCTCTATCTAAGTCTGTCGGAAAAAAGGAATATCCGATGCAAAGCTCCCATCTGACTTTTTTCATCGGAAAATCCGATCGTGTGTACGCGGCATTACAGACACTCTCAGCTTAGCCAACTGCAGCCAGCAACCATGCTAGGAACCCAACGTCCAGTCTAAATAATGTGTCTGGGTTTCAGGCAGTCTGAAACCCGGATGCATGATTCCAAACCCAAATTGTTTGGGTGAATCCCAGAGAGGTGGCACTGGCAACCCTAAGTGGGCTCTCTAAAATGGATCCCAGAGCCCTCTCATTAAATCCCACATGGATCTCCTGCTTTTCTCAGTGGTGAGAGGCTGAAAAATGTCCCACCGCCAATTGGGAACCAGCCTGCCTTAGGCAGCTAATCAGGAGTCCTCTTTTTCCAGGGTTGCTAGGGGCAGGTCCTCTTCAGTTGTAGAAAAAAAAATTCTCTGTTTATTTTGTTAACACTGCTGGGAATTTTTTTTAATCACTTAAGGACCGCCTCCTGCACATATACGTCGGCAGAATGGCACGGCTGGGCACAAGCACGTACAGGTACATCCTCTTTAAGTGCCCAGCCGTAGGTCACGGGGGCGCGCCCACGACTCGGATCGAAGCTCCGTGACCGCGGGACCCGCGGACCCGATCGCCGCTGGAGTCCCGCGATCGGTCCCCGGAGATGAAGAACGGAGAGAGCTGTGTATAAACACAGCTTCCCCATTCTTCACTGTGGCGCTGTCATTGATCGTGTGTTCCCTTATATAGGGAACCACAATCAATGACGTTACACCTACAGCCACACCCCCCTACAGTTAGAAACACAGATGAGGTCATACATAACCCCTTCAGTGCCCCCTTGTGGTTAACTCCCAAACTGCAATTGTCATTTTCACAGTAAACAATGCATTTTAAATGCATTTTTTGCTGTGAAAATGACAATGGTCCCAAAAATGTGTCAAAATTGTCCGAAGTGTCCGCCATAATGTCACAGTCATGAAAAAAATCGCTGATCGCCACCATTAGTAGTAAAAAAAATATATATATAAAAATGCAATAAAACTTTCTCCTATTTTGTAAATGCTATAAATTTTGCGCAAACCAACCGATAAATGCTTATTGCGATTTTTTTTTTACCAAAAATGGGTAGAAGAATACGTATCGGCCTAAACTGAGGATTTTTTTTTTTATAGATTTCTGGGGGATATTTATAATTGCAAAAAGTAAAAAATATTGCATTTTTTTCAAAATTGTCGCTGTATTTTTGTTTATAGCGCAAAAAATAAAAACCGCAGAGGTGATCAAATACCATCAAAAGAAAGCTCTATTTGTGGGAAAAAAAGGATGCAAATTTTGTTTGGGAGCCACGTCGCACGACCGCGCAATTGTCAGTTAAAGCAATGCAGTGCCGAATCGCCAATACTGGCCGGGTCCTTTAGCTGCCTAAAGGTCCGGGTCAGCGCTACACAAAAAAAAAATGCATTTCCATGTTCTGTGTACTGTGGGAGGCCAGATAGTCAATGCAGGGTCATGGGTTTAGTAACACTTTAATGAATGACAGCTGACCTCCATCATCCAGTGGTGTGCAAGCAAAAATGCTTTTTTTTTCCCTTGCTCATGATTGGATATTCTTTGCAAAATGACATTTCACAGCATTCACTAAAGTGTGGAGAAAAATTCCTTTGCAAACTGCAACTTTCCTTTCAAAGTATACGACCTTTGCTTTTAGCAAAATGCAGTATTTGTTTTTTTAAATATTTTTTGAATATCCTATTTAGTGTACTGACAACAACATGGTAGGCCATTGTTACAAAGTCTAACTCTTCTGTGTCCAAGAGAGGTCTATCATTAGATTGTGACACAAATTACACTGTACTGGCTGTGCACAATATACACATCACTTTTCCCACGTGCGCTGCATGATGGATGTCTATGAACAGCCATGTGGCATCCATTGCCAGCCCTCCAAGCAATAACGTTTTCTAAAAATATGCAGGGGAATGAGGGACACTTATCAGCAAAAGTATGCAGGCATAGGACACACCCCTTGACACGCCCCCTTAAAGGAGAATTGTACAAAAAAACAAATTTGGTTAAACCCACAAGTGCTTTTTTACCACTACTATTCCTTTATATTGGCATTTACAAATGCAGCAATTTAGAAATCAGATGAAAGGTTTAGCACTGGGAAACACTTTTTGATAGATAAAAAGTGCATTTTATTTACAACTATATAGATCAGACCAAAATGAGGGACACATGAGGAGGAAAGAGGGACAGAGAGACATTGCTCCAAATCAGGGACAGTTCCTCCAAATCAGGGACAGTTGGGAGCTATGAAAATGGCACGTTGTTACTGAACGCCACCAACCAACCACTGGCATTGGGTAGCTTGTGCATGCCTGGAATGTTAGAAATGTCAGCATAGATGTTCCTGAGCAGAGGCAGACTGAAAACTCATGGGCCCCCCTGGCAATAGGAGATTATGGGGCCCCCAGGCAATAGATTATGGGGCCACACAGTATACACACACATAGAGTATACATACACAGTATACACACACACACACACACACACACACAGAAAAGGTACTGGAGAGGCGGGGCAACTATAATCTTGGGATTTTTTTTAAAGCACAGATTTTTACATACTAACATACTATCCCTGGTTTTACTAAGGCTGGCAACCCTGGTGGGGCCCTCTAGTGGCATGGGACCCCCGGGCAGTGCCCAAGTGGTCAGTCTGCCCCTGATCTTGAGACATAAAATAAAGGCTTTTGTTGCACGTGAATACCTAGCTCTGCCTTTAGTAAATGGATCCTATGCCCAGTACTCATATTAATATATAATGTGTATCTTGGATGTACTGATTGTTTGCATGCTTGTTCTGTTTTGTTCACAGATCCACCAGAAAATGTTCCGGAGTCTAAGACACAGTCTAATGTGAGTACATTTATTTAATGGAATTATGTCACTTAAAGTGACCCTTTCGCCACAAGGCCATTTGTAATATAAGCCCAGTCTCTAAAAGAAGAGCATCTATACTTACCTTTCCATAGGATCCATCTTCCTGTTCTTTTTGCAAGAATACCTTTTCCCCCAGCGCATTCTGTATTTCCGCTCACCAGCTCACTCATCATTACAGGACATAAAATGCTCCTAGCATTTATTAGGCACATTCAAAGTTTTTTTTTTGCCAAAAACCTGATAGTGCTGGTGGTGTTTTTTTTTTTCAGCCTGTGAAAGTTCCTCTTCTAAATTGCCTGTAAACACCTATGTTGGCATGGTCACATATGCTAACATAGAGGTGTGTTTACAGGCTGTGCGCATTAGGCCTTAGAAGAAGGTCAGTAAAAGCTGCTCCCATATTTGTTTGTCATCTGTTATTTTTTTTCCCTTTTAAAAGCCTGTGTATTTTTAATTAGAATATAGCGCTACCCCTGTAGCTACCCCAGGCATCATCCCGGTACCATGTTTTAGAGCGGGCGGTCGGTTCTTCAGGGATAACAACTAATGCGGCTAAAAGTGGCTCGGCTGTTATCCCAGAGGAGCGAGAGGGGACGTGTCCCTCTCCCGCCGCCTTCCGCTGCTATTTCCGGGCCTCCCGTCCCACCGGGAGACTCAATCCACGATCCGGGACTTCCACCAGCTAGAGTGAGACTGGAAGGAAGCCTTACATCCAGTCTCTTTAGTGTAAACACGGAAGTGACATCACAACATCACTTCCGGATTACTTGGCTGCCAATGGCACAGTTAAAAAATAAAAAAATACAGTATTCAGAATTGCCCTTTTTTGGCAATCTGAATAATTTGAAGTGCAAAGGAGGAATATGAGGTCTTTTAGACCCCTGATCCCTCCATAAAGAGTACCTGTCACCACCTATTACTGTCACAAGGGATGTTTACATTCCTTGTGACAACAATAAAATGTTTTTTTTTTTTAAAGTGACAATGTAAAAAATAAAAAATAAAATAAATAAGATTTTTTTTTTTAATGCACCCTGTCCCTGTGAGCTTGCGCAGCAAAGAAAATGCACACGTAAGGGTTCAAATCTCCTATGTGAGGTATTACCCCGATCTTCGGAGCAAGAGCAATAATTCTAGCACTAGACCTCCTCCTTTTTTTTTTAAAGCGCGGCCTATGGAGATTTTTGAGGTACCTATGGAGATTTTTGAGTGTGCGCAATTTCAAAGCATGACATGTTAGGTATCTATCTACTCGGTGTAACATCATCTTTCACGTTATACAAAAAAAATGGGCTAACTTTACTGTTTAGTTTTTTTTTTATTCATGAAATTGAGTTTTTTCCCCATTTTTTTTTTGAAAGCCTGCTGTGCAAATACAGTGTGACATAAAATTTTGCAAAGATTACGATTTTATTCTCTAGATTCCCTGCTAAAATATATATATAATATTTGGGGATTCTAAGTAATTTTCTAGCAACAAATACGGATTTTAACTTGTAAGTCCCGGCCCCCTCCTTAGTAACCAGCTAGATACAGTGTAAAAAAAAACAAAAAATGCAAATCGCGGCAAATTTGCTGTAAACTGCGATACTTGCGTTTTGGATGCGGGTCCATTCAATTCTATTACATGCAAAATGCTGCATTTTGTGGGAAAAAAAGTCCTCGACCCTTTCCAAAACGCAGAGGCACAAAAATACGTTCATGTGAACATGTTCCATAGGAACTCATGTTAAAAAAAATTCCCTGCATTTCTGCAAAATGCATCAAAAAATGCATTATTATTATTATTATTATTTTACAAAAAAATAGCATTTTGGGCTAAAGACTAAAATACAACTAAAACTAAAATTACATTTTAGTCCAACGACTATGACTAAAAATGAATCAAAATTTGCTGCCGAAATTAACGCTGGTGCTTCTGTCATTCTTGTGTATACCATTCTAGCTACATAGATCATAATAACAATACAAACTGTAATATATATTAATGCTCATTAATTATATCTTTCTTATAGGGTGGGTGCAAAGTGACCTCATTGTAGCATGTGTCAAGTGACAAGATGATGGCTTTTCCATAAAACAATAGCTATGAAAGCAAAGATCCGGGAATAGACGTAAATGCATTTAACATATGTGCACATAGGAATGGAGTACACAGTTTGTGATGACGATAATAACTCAGGGTACTTTAACAATGAACATAGATGCTTATAAAATCCATCATTCACAACAGTTTGGGATTAGATTTTACTTTCAGTATGTATGTTATATGCAGTCAGTAATGTTTCGGTTTTCAAATCTGAAACTTCTACAAACTCTGTCATTGTACCCGGCTTGTGTCAAAACGCCATTTCAGATACAGAAACGGTATTTCTAGTCGTTTTTTTAACTCATTATTTCAGCCAATTTAAATATGCTAGACATTATCAAACAAACAAACAAAATAGCAATTGTCCAATATCTGGTGGTTCCACACATCTAAGCAGCTATTATTATTTTATGACAATGACATACATATCTAACTCTGCATCACTTTAATACCAACTATTTACTAACTGTATTTTTACATAAGTCAATTAGTTTTCTCATGCCCAGACTAGTTTGTAATCATAATAATTAGTAGTGATAGCCTGCCAATGTATAAATATTTTAATTTAAGGAGCCCATTCAAAAGTCCACAATGATACCAAAGTTCCATTGTGCAAAAATTCTACATGTACTGAGCCTAGGTTTACACTACTGAGATGCAATGTACTGCAAATTTTATATATAAAAAAAGAAAATTGTCCTGTGTGAGGGCCCGTTCCCACTGGTGCGATGTCCGAGTATGGATGTGATTCGCACAGCATTGCAATGCACTTACCGCAAATTTCAGGTGGCAGACAGTAAAACAATTCGCAGAGATATGAACTGTGTGCTGCAGGTTTAATTGAAGCCTATGAAGATAAAATTCGCACTGCACCATAGGCATTTGCATCGCACCTGCAGTCAACACGCAAAGGACCCTTTTTTTTTCTCGCACCGAATTCGCAACGCATAGACATGAACCAAAGCCATGGAATACTATGCTTTTTACATGACCTGCAAATCTGTGTGTTCCTAAACGCATCAAACATGCTGTAAATTCGCATCAGTGTAAACCAAGGCTTTTCACACCACTGTAGGCAGCACAGTAACAAATCCAGTACTAAATGGCAGGGACAGCATGGCAATCAATGGGTATTTTCTTTTTGCACTGATTTTATTTTATTTAAGAAATAGTTCTTAATTTTGTATTTATTTTAATAAAAAAATAAAAATAAATAAGGTTTGTGAAAAACCTCTAGGTTGCCATAGTTGTACAGAAACAACATAATAGCTGCAGACTAGAATACAATGGTTATTATGTAACCATTTTCGGACTTTCTTTTCCCCCGTCGCATATGCTAGACATTGCATTTGGGTCTCAGCATTTACTATGGGGGCAGACAGTGGCACCCTTGTAAATGAATAGTGTTGCTCACGAATATTCGCATTGCGAATATTCGCTACGAATATTGCATATTCGAGTATTCGCGAATAACGCGAATATCGCGGCGAATATTCGCTATTTCGAATATTCGAATGTTTTAAAATTTTTTTTAGAACAGATCACATCCTAGAGATCCCCATCGACGTCTAAAAGCATTGCTGGTATGATTAGAGACCTTGGGCCGAGTAGCTGCAGCGCTCATTTTATATTGCCGAAAAATCGCAATGCGATTATTCCGTAATAGCGATATCGCGCGATTATTTATATTGTAATATATCACGAATATTCTGAGCCAATCAGAGTGCTCCATTTCGCATTTCTCGAAATTTCGCAATTATTGTATATTGTAATATATCACGAATATTCTGACCAATCAGAGTGCTCCTTCCGCATTTGCCGAATATTCGCAATTTTTGTGTATTGTAATATATCACGAATATTCTGAGCCAATCAGAGTGCTCCTTCCGCATTTCTCGAATATTCGCAATTATTGTGTATTGTAATATATCACGAATATTCTGAGCCAATCAGAGTGCTCCTTCCGCATTTCTCGAATATTCGCAATTATTGTGTATTGTAATATATCACGAATATTCTGAGCCAATCAGAGTGCTCCTTCCGCATTTCTCGAATATTCGCAATTATTGTGTATTGTAATATATCACGAATATTCTGAGCCAATCAGAGTGCTCCTTCCGCATTTCTCGAATATTCGCAATTATTGTGTATTGTAATATATCACGAATATTCTGAGCCAATCAGAGTGCTCCATTCCGCATTTCTCGAATATTCGCAATTATTTTATATTGTAATATATCACGAATATTCTGAGCCAATCAGAGTGCTCCATTCCGCATTTCTCGAATATTCGCAATTATTTTATATTGTAATATATCACGAATATTCTGAGCCAATCAGAGTGCTCCATTCCGCATTTCTTGAATATTCGCAATTCGCAATTCGCAATTCGCAATTCGCAAAAATTCGCGAAAAATTCGCAATCATTTAATTTCCAAAAAATATCACGAATATTCGTATTTAGCGAATATATGTCGAATATTCGACTATATATTCGAGATATATCGCGAATTCGAATATGGCATATTCTGCTCAACACTATAAATGAAGGCCTGAAAACAACGTTTGGTAGCTTTATTGATAAATACAGGGAGTGCAGAATTATTAGGCAAATGAGTATTTTGACCACATCATCCTCTTTATGCATGTTGTCTTATCTTGCAGAGGGATGCAGCACTCAACACCCTTAAAATTGCAACTTCCTTTCCTTTGGCAGCAAAAGAAGGACTTCTGAAGCGTGATCAGAGGGATCGAACAATCAAGCGTTTCATTTTCAAAAATAGTCAACAGGGTCGCAAGAAGCGTGTGGAAAAACCAAGGCGCAAAATAACTGCCCATGAACTGAGAAAAGTCAAGCGTGCAGATGCCAAGATGCCACTTGCCACCAGTTTGGCCATATTTCAGAGCTGCAACATCACTGGAGTGCCCAAAAGCACAAGGTGTGCAATACTCAGAGACATGGCCAAGGTAAGAAAGGCTGAAAGGCGACCACCACTGAACAAGACACACAAGCTGAAACGTCAAGACTGGGCCAAGAAATATCTCAAGAATGATTTTTCTAAGGTTTTATGGACTGATGAAATGAGAGTGAGTCTTGATGGGCCAGATGGATGGGCCCGTGGCTGGATTGGTAAAAGGCAGAGAAGCTCCAGTCCGACTCAGACGCCAGCAAGGTGGAGGTGGAGTACTGGTTTGGGCTGGTATCATCAAAGATGAGCTTGTGGGGCCTTTTCGGGTTGAGGATGGAGTCAAGCTCAACTCCCAGTCCTACTGCCAGTTTCTGGAAGACACCTTCTTCAAGCAGTGGTACAGGAAGAAGTCTGCATCCTTCAAGAAAAACATGATTTTCATGCAGGACAATGCTCCATCACACGCGTCCAAGTACTCCACAGCGTGGCTGGCAAGAAAGGGTATAAAAGAAGAAAAACTAATGACATGGCCTCCTTGTTCACCTGATCTGAACCCCATTGAGAACCTGTGGTCCATCATCAAATGTGAGATTTACAAGGAGGGAAAACAGTACACCTCTCTGAACAGTGTCTGGGAGGCTGTGGTTGCTGCTGCACGCATTGTTGATGGTGAACAGATCAAAACACTGAAAGAATCCATGGATGGCAGGCTTTCGAGTGTCCTTGCAAAGAAAGGTGGCTATATTGGTCACTGATTTGTTTTTGTTTTGTTTTTGAATGTCAGAAATGTATATTTGTGAATGTTGAGATGTTATATTGGTTTCACTGGTAAAAATTAATAATTGAAATGGGTATATATTTTTTTTTTGTTAAGTTGCCTAATAATTATGCACAGTAATAGTCACCTGCACACACAGATATCCCCCTAAAATAGCTAAAACTAAAAACAAACTAAAAACTACTTCCCAAAATATCTAGCTTTGATATTAATGAGTTTTTTGGGTTCATTGAGAACATGGTTGTTGTTCAATAATAAAATGAATCCTCAAAAATACAACTTGCCTAATAATTCTGCACTACCTGTATGCAGTAACAATAATATTTCTACAGTATATTTAGACTACTGATTTTATATGCTACTTCGTTAAGGATTCATTCACACAGCCATAAAAATGTTACTGCTGTTAGTACACGTCTATTTTCTAGGAGAAAAGGTCCTGCGTAATGACCTGTAAAATACAAATGCGTTTAAACATGTAAAGACACAAATGCGTAGCTGGTTGTCTATCTCAAACTTCCATATGGAATCCCACCTTATCAGTTGCTCTGCTGTGATAATCTGATATAAAGTTCTTTTGTATTTGTATGTATTTTCCCCACTGGTGGAATCTGTGGCACTTTTACACTGTCTGATACACCAACTTTCTCTATTATATGTTTCTGCAGTGTTTGTACCGTATGCTCCTGTTACCTTGCTTTTGAATAAAGTTTCCTTTGATAATTTTTATTTTTTTAAAGATACGTATGTGACATAATGGTAGATTACTTTTCCTCTTTATTTAGACTTTATTTTACGCATTTACAAATGTGTATTCATGCACTTATAAGCATAAGCACATAAAGCGCATGTTCTTAGGCACAGATTTTTGTGTTTTGTGTTACTGATCTGAATGCAGTGCATATTTACACACCTGTGTGAAAGGCTGCATTGAAAACATTGCAACTGTGTTCAGATCTATAGTTAAAAAAACACTTGTATATGCATTTTTTACATCCGTTGGAATGAAGCCTTAGCCTCGGCTCACACTGTGCTGTTCCTGCACTGCAACAGAATCACAGGCAGTTCACACTGTGCTCTGCGAACCGCTGCAGGTGTCAATATAAAGTTAATGACACCCCCAATTTGGTTTGCAGAATGCAGTGCGGACTGTGGAATCGGACCACATGTGTCTGAACACCCATGCTATCCGATTCCAGTGTAAACAAACCAAAAAAAAAAGGGTCCTGCGCATTTTTGGTGCAGCACCAGTGTAAACTGAGCCACACATAATTCGCACCTCACTGAATTTGCATGTCATTTGTAAATAAATTGGCTGTGATTCCTGTACAAATGACATGCGATGCAGCAGACCACATCAGTGTGAACCCAGCCTTAGGTCACTTTCACACTGCTGGACCGTTCAGGTACGCCTGTCAGTTTTTTCGGTAAACCAGAGCGGCCGCTTCATTATTCTCTATGACGGGTCTGATGTCAGCGGTGACATGTCCGCTGACATCCGACCCGATCCGCTAAAATCAGATGGAATGGCGATACGTCGCCAATCCGTCTATGGCAGATCGGATCGGGTGAGATCTGATGAAAACAGACAAGCTGTCTGTTTTCGTCCGATCTCTCCATAGGAGACAGTGGCGCTCGACAAGCCCCTCCCTACTCAGTGAGCAGAGAGGGACCTGTCATCCGCCAGCTCAGGGGAGATCCACAGAGGGATCTCCCGCTGAGCTGGTGGACCGCTGCAAGCGGATCTTCCCCCGTGTGGAAGGGGCCTTAGTGTTCTTGGATTTTTATATAGAATATCAGTTACAGCAACATCACAAGTGAAAAAAAAAGTATACTTTTGATACAAAATGTTGCTATTTAATTCATGTTTACCTTAATTAACTATACCCAGCCCAACTGAACACCTCTTTCCCGCTTTTATCATTAGCTTTTTATTTTCTATTTTTATTTTATTCTTATCACTCATATGTAATTTTTTTATTTATTTTTTCATTTTCATTTGTTTTTTGTTCATTTTGATTGTGTCTCTTCAACAAAAAATGTTAGAAACTGCCTTTATTTTAATTGTAAATACATTTGCCATGATTTTGTACCAGTAGCACAATTGTAGTTATTTTAGTTTCTCTTTGGATATGACAAATCGCAGATTAAGCCTTGCACTTTTATTATTACACTTATACTTTGATTTAAATCTAACTCTTAGGTTACATTTCCACTAGCGCGATCCCGATTTAGCGTGTGACTTTGGAGTGCAGCTTTGATCCAACTTTACAGTCTCCGGATCAAAGTTGCTTCAAAAGACGCATCAAAGTAGTGCAGAAACCTTTTCAAAATCACTGCAACTTTAACTTTAAGTCGCATTGATGGGAACGTGTGACATTGAAATCAATGGGCTGTAACTTGTCATGTGACTTTATGTGTCCAAAGTCACATGACAAAACGCACTAGTGGAAACGGAGCCTACAACAAAACACTAACGCTACAAAAAAATGTTTGTTTGTTTTTTTGTACATTTTGTTACATCTTTTTTAAGATTGCATAAAAAATAAAAGTTATTTTGCTTGAAATTATTGCCAAAAAAAATCTTCGTCTGTCCCAAAAAAATATATCTGTATTATATTACTATATTATACGTAATATAACCAATGACAAAGTTATTGTTGAACCAATAGGTCCAAAGTAGAAATGTAAGAATTGCTCTGGTCCAGTTAGGATATACAGATGCAAAAGTTGATGTGGTTAAAAGGTATACACATTTTGTTGTCAAAACTTGAGCTTTCTTTCAAGGACCTTGCAGAATTTTTCTTTGACATTACCATATACAACAAGGAGTACTACTTCTTAAAGAGTAAGTCCACTTTTGTTGAGGAATAAAAAAATAAAAAAAACAGTCCCACCTTGATGATCAATGTACCTTGCAAGGATTTTAACAAACTTTGTTGCAGATTCCTACCAGTTTTTTTCTCTGCAGATACCGGAGAGATCAGAGAGAAGGAGAATTCAGCCTAGTACACACTATAGTGGGATGTGCTTTGTTTATATTTCATATCTGAGGTTTACAACCACTTTAATTGCAGGAGAGAGAAATCTGGTCTCCGATCATGCTAGACATGGCTAAGTTGTTTGGCAGAGTTGAGTAAATCTCACAACTGGATGGACAGAAATACAAACCCTTTCACTCCACTATATGTTTTTAGCTGTTTTCCTGGAGTACAGCCTTAATTGGCCATGATATGATGTGTTTTAAGACATCTAGTACTTACAGGAGGTGCACCTGACAATACATTTAATGATTTCTTATCAGTTCTGCCTGGAGTTCAACTGTAATAAAAACATTATGTTAGGTTAATTGGCTTAATTTCAAATCAACCCTTATGCCTTGTACACACAATCGGAAATTCCGTCGGGATAAACTCTGAGTATTTTTCTGACGGAATTCCGTTCAAGCTGTCTTGCATACACACTGTCACACCAAATTCCACCCGTCCAAAACACAGTGACATACAACACTACGACGAGCCGAGAAAAATTAAGTTCAATGCTTCCGAGTAGGGTTGTCCCGATACCACTTTTTTAGGACTGAGTACAAGTACCGATACTTTATTCATGTACTCGCAGATACCGAATACCGATACTTTTTTTAAATGTCATGTGACAGTTTTCAAACCACAATACAGACTAAGGATATTTTCTTTAGAATTATGATGAACTCTAACTCAAGACATTATAAAGGAATAAAAATTAGTAAAAATGAATAAAAATGTTTCATTTGCTTGTCACGCAGTAGTAAAAAACTCAAAGAATTTTCACAGAACATGTTGATAAATACAAAAAAAGTATCGGCAGAAGCATCGGGAGCATTTGCGCGAGTACAAGTACTCCCGCAAATACTCGGCATAGGTCCCGATACCGATACTAGTATCACTATCGGGACAACTCTACTTCCGAGCATGCGTCGACTTGTTTCTGAGCATGCATGTTTTTTTCTCCATTGGAGTTCCATACAGACAAATGGAATTTTCGATCGAAATTTTTTTCATTGGAAAAAAAAGAGAACATGTTCTCTTTCTAAGTCCGTCGGAATTTGGAAAAACTCTGATGGGACACACACCGGCGGAATATCCGATGAAAAAAGACTGTCTGACTATTTCCATCGGGAATTCCGATCGTGTGTACAAGGCATAATGAGTAAGCTTTTCAGTAAGTAAGTAAAAGTTTGAAAAAGTGTTTGTTTTGTTAGTTAGAATTCCTTGTGGCATCAGTCACCTGTGATGTTGAATGTCTCGGAGGGAAACCCAGCAAAGATAACAGTGACTATAAATGTAATCCTTTTTTTTCTTATTCATTGATATTTGTCTCTTGGCTGTCTGCAGAGGTTTATATATAAATATATATATTATATCTCTATTATATTATCACTGTTGATGGATAACAATTTTTAGCATCTGTAATAACTGGTTTTCCTTGCTTTCTTGTTTCCTTATGTCTGGTTGAACTATTAGGTTAATGCTTTTTGTCTACTTTATTAGGAAACACATATACTTTCTATTGCCTTTTATTTTAATCTATAAGCTGACATTAATACGCTAAGATGGTTCCTTGTAACCAAACTCATTTTATTCTTGCTGGCTTTGCACTTGGTCCCACATTACGAATACATTCCAGCATTTGTGCTCATGTTTCAACTACAATGGTGCAGCAATTGTGGATTTATTGACCATTTCTTCTGTGACGGTTCAGCCCTTCTAAATGTATCCTGCTCTGATACACAAGTAGTTCAGAAGATGTTCTTTGGTTTTATCTCCTTTGCTGTCCTAAGTTCTCTTATACCCACAATATTGTCCTATTGCTTTATTATATATTCCATCTTCAGTATCTCATCATCTTCTGGTAGAAGCAAAACCTTTTCTACGTGTTCCTCACACTTTATTGCTGTGGTATTTGCTTATGGCAGCTGTTTATTTATTTACGTACGTCCTGCCAGGTCAATCTCATCCAGTCCTGAAAAGATCGTAGCTATCTTTAACGGCATTTTTTGCCCACTGATTTATATATAGTTTAAGAAATCAAGTGGTTTTGACTGCTTTGAAGAATGTCTGTAAAAAGAATTTACCTATAGCTAAGGTTAGGCAGATCTGTTTTTGTCCATGGACTTTCAATAAAAAGTCACCAAATAGTCATTTTAGAAGCTGAAACATTTTAAACCTTATGCATAAATGACCATGACAACTATTTATAGGCTATTAAAAAGATTAAAGCCCTGTACACACGGCCCAGATTCTCCTCAGGAAAAAAACGTTGTTTTTCCTAACGAGTTTCCTGGCAAAAATTTTTGCGGGCCGAGAGTACAGATGTACAATTGAAAAGAACTGCCATTCTTTTGAATGGCAGGAACACGGTGACGTCATCGACTACGATGAGCATGCACTCGTCACATTCGATGCCGTCACCGCCATCTTGCTTCACCTACCGATGCCTTGGAAGCTATGACGACAGGTAAGTATACACATGCTCGGGGTTTCTCGGCAGGAAAACACTGCCGAGAATCACGATGAGAAAATAAAGAGCAGGTTCTCTATTTTTCTCGTCTAGATTCTGTGCAGTTTTCATGACGAGAAACCTCAAAGCCTCGTACACACGCACGGTTTACTCGGCAAGAAAGCTCTGCTAGCAGTTTTCTTGCTCATTCTTGCTGAAAAAAACGTGCGTGTGTACGAGACTTAAGGCCTCATTCGCATTGGTGCTGACAACTGTGGTCCGTGTGTAGCAAAGTCCTGGGTCCCATTTGGTCTAATTAGAACCTCCAGAGTCAGCTGACATCCTGTAGAGTGGGTTTCAAGGCATAGTGGGTGTAGTGCAAGGTAGATTCATGGGCACCAGACACTTCTTGAATGCAAAGAGATTTATTGTCTCTTACAGGGGAAGTAAATAAAAAAAAAAAAACACTTGCAAGAGAAAGGCATAACAAGCTAGTATGCATAGCATACTAGCTTATTATGTGGCACTTACCTTAAATCGAAGCCCCCAACGTGTTCCTCGTTCCCCTTCGCCACCAAGTCCCCTCTGAGCTTCTTCCTGTTTTTGCCGCTTCGGCGCTGTGATTGGCTGGAGCGGTGATGATGTCACTCCCACGCATCCGTGTGGGAGCGGCAGATCCCCACGCATGTGCGGAGATACGGAATTAACTTTGGATTGTCCCATTCACAAAAACAGCACAATGAGTGCCCGTGCGCCATTGTCTAAGGTGCGCATGTGCTGTAGACATCGGTGCCCGTTTTTGTGAAAATATCTTCTTAATCGTGTAGGTTAAGGAGATATTTCTTGCACCTACAAGTAGGCCTTAATCTAGGCTTAACTGTAGGTGCAAGTTGGGTGATTGGGTTAACAACCACTTTAAACAGAACTGTGGGAAAGAGGGTTTAGGGCCAGGACACTCTTTAATAGTTGCAATGTTAATTAGCAGACTTAAAAACTTCTATAGGTGGACAACTTGATCACCTGACCTATAGGCTCTCCCAGGAGGCCAAGGGACCCAAGAAGATCCCTGCCCATTGGCTAAAATACCCTATATATTCCTAATCTGTCCTTGCCATGTCCTTGACTTATCTAATGTCACCAGATACCCGGCCATCTAGTGACAGAAGAGAGAAGTGCTGCAATTCCAGAATTAGGGTGGAATCAATTGATCTCCTATCAATTGGCCAAGGCAACTGTACCTGGAAGGTAAATTTACTTGCAGCCCTGCCTAAATATCAGGGTGCTAAACGTGAAACGGCCATGTGTTTATGCAACTTGGGCCATCAGGTGCTGTGTGCAGGCAAGCCATTCATGTCTAAGTGCACACAAAGGCTGCACTGACACAGCCGCTTGTCCCAATTTGACAGCCGTATGGGTGAACTGCCCCAAACAAAGACAGTGTGCATTCAGGTACAATCACCCACACAACTGTCAAATTGGGGTGAGTGGCTGTGTCTGTGCAGCTGCTGTTTCTCTCTAGACATGAACGGGATGGCTGCATGCAAGCAAAATGGCACTTGTTTTTTTGCAACCGATACAGTCAGCTAGAGTAAATAAACCAATTAAAATCTATACATAAGACAAGGGAAGAGGTACGACTGCAAAGAAGAAGAAACAGATGCAGTTTCAATCGTTTTTCAACAAGAAAAAACTAACAAAAGGATCTGTCAAACTAAACAGACATGACAATTGTTTTATCAGGCAGGAAGTGAGGAAATCTATGCAACAGGGACTCAACAGTAAACTGTGTTTAACCTTCCTATTACTCTAATAAAACAGATCCTTTTAATTGTATTCTGTGTTGCTGTAGAAGATATTACCTCACTTTCTGTCTGGTGAAGCAAAGTAAATTCAATTACAGTTGATGTATTAATGTATTATATGTCAAATACATTGCAAAATCTAATTTCCATGTTTACAAATGACACAAAGCTGGTCCAGGGGAGAACTTAAAGTTATAAGGATGTAGGGCTTTTTTTTTTCTTGGTTGAGCTAAATTGATATATTTTATGTATGCATTGACCAATGATGCAACACATTGGGGGTTATTTACGAAAGGAAAATCCACTTTGTACTACAAGTGCAAACTACAATGCAAAGTGCATTTTAAATTGCACTGAAATAATCCCCATTCTGTGTCGGAAAGCAGCCCTCAGTGCAGGTTCTCTTAAAATAATATATAATTTTTAAATAATAAAAATATATACTAACACAAGCTCTCATATTTAGCTTGCTAGACATCTGCAATTGCATTTGTGTTTTACAACAGTTTTGGGCACCTCAAAACGGATATCGGGGAACTGGAGAAAATGCAGAGAAGGGCAACCAAACTGATGGACAGAGGCATGGAGGAGCTCAGCTATGAGGATACACTAGAGGAACTGAATGCATTCACTCTTGAGAAGAGGAGATTTAGGGGCGGATATGATTAACATGCACAAATATATAAGGGGTCCATATAGTGAACTTGGTGTTGAGTTATTCACTTTACAGTCAACACAGAGGACACAGGGTCACTCTTTATATCTTATATCATCTTCAAATACGGAAAGGTTTCTTCACAGTAAGAGCTGGCAAAATGTGGAATAGACTCCCTCCAGTGGTTCTGGCAAGCTCAGTAGATTGCTTTAAAATTCTTTCCTAGATTCTTTCCTAGATTGTATAATATAACTAAGTACTGACATTTATAGGTAAAGTTGATTCAGGGAATATCTGATTGCCTCTGGGGGGATCAGAAATACATTTTTCCCTTGCTGGGGCAAATTGGATCATGTTATGCTGCGGGTTTTCACCTTCCTATGGATCAACTGTGGGTATGGGATTGTATGGTTTTTTTTTTATTGGTTAAACTAGATGGACTTGTATCTTTTTTCATCCTGACTAACCATACAGAATAGAAAAATTAGTGCAGCGCAATATAAACAAAAAAAATGTCCATCCATAAATGTAAAGGAACTACAAGTCCCAGAGCGGAAGATGAGACCCCTTGTGAGAAGATGGAGATTCCAATCCACTGGTAATTCTAAGGCCTTGTACACACGATCGAATGTGTCTGTTCAAATCGGTCGGACCGACCGATTTGAACAGATCTGTCTGCTGGCATTTTGGTTTGCTCGCGTGTACACACGAGCAAACCAAAATCCCCGCCAGCAGACAGCGCGCTGACGTGTCGGTGGCGGTGACGTTGACGCCGCCACGTCACCGCACC
The DNA here is from genome assembly GCA_029574335.1 of Rana kukunoris. Lineage (NCBI taxonomy): Eukaryota > Metazoa > Chordata > Amphibia > Anura > Ranidae > Rana > Rana kukunoris. The sequence goes on from CM056049.1 coordinate 263,981,910, forward strand.
AGGAAGTAAAACACTTCCGCGCATGCGTCGAAACCATTCGGCGCGTGTGCGAGAAGACATGTCTGCTGGTTCCCAGCCGACAGATTTCAAAGCATGCTTTGAAATCTGTCGGGTGGCCAAATCCGTCTGTTTGCCCGTACACACGATCGAATATGTCTGCTGAAACGGTCTAGCAGACCGTTTCCAGCAGACAGATTTGATCGTGTGTACGAGGCCTAAGTGTCAAGCCCTCCACCGGCAAACAAATGTTCTTACCAGAAAAGGTAGACCCCTGAATTAACAGAAGGTCAAACACACTTGTATCCAATGGGATGATGGTATTTGCCAGCACAGCAGTGGAACCGGAACATCCAGGGCAAGTGTGAAAAAACAAGGGCACACGTTCTAAGTGCTTTACGTTAAACCATTTAATAGTAAAAGACCCACAAGTGGCATAACATGATGGTGCCACCATTGCGCTTCACATAAAAATGATAAGCCTTTGTAGAGTTTAAAAACACAGGATCCAAAGATCCAGAGATGGCAGCGGGTGACGTCTGCAAGATAGCTCCTCCCCTCGTACGTGTTATGTCCTACGGGACTTCGTCAGCGAGGGCCTGACTAGCCGTGACTAACCACAGTGACTAACCATAGTATCTCACAAAAGTGAATACACCCCTCACATTTTTGTAAATATTTTCTTATATATGGCAATAAAAACATTTTTTTTAGTAGGGCTGTACAAGGCTATAACCTCTCTTATTTATTTATTGCAGTCAGTGTCCCTATTGAAAAGTTACCCTCACTTTTTGTCATAGTGACAATATTGTCTCCAGGACTGGAGGTGGAGAGATTTCTGCTTAAGGCCGCGTACACACGAGGGGATCTGTCCGCTGAAAACGGTCCGATGGACCGTTTCAGCAGACATCTCCGCTCGTGTGTATGGGCTAGCGGACAGATTTCTCCACCCGACAGATTTCAAAGCATGCTTTGAAATCCATCCGGTGGAATCTGTCCGCCCGACATGTCTGCTGGTTAGTACACTTACCAGCAGACATGTCGGCCCCCACCGCCGCCGCGCCGCTGCCGAATGGATTCGGCGCATGCGCAGAAGTGTTTTACTTCCTGGTGCGGTGACGTGGCGGTGACGTGGCGGTGACGCGGCGGCGTCAACGTCACCGCCGCGTCACCACTACGTCACCGCGCCGTCCGGCGGCGGGGAATTTGATCCGATGGTGTGTACACGCCATCGGATCAAACTCCCGATCGGACATATCCGATGGAAATGGTCCGCGGACCGTTTTCATCGGATATATCCGATCGTGTGTACGCCGCCTCACAGGCCTCAGATGAAAAAAACAAACAAAAAAAACTGAAAATCACTGAAGTAGATACCGTTAGATGGGCACAATACATGGAATGCTTTGTATTTTGAGAACGAATACAAAGAGTTCTCTGATTTGGTGAGATCATAGGCGTGTGCATGGGGTGTGCTGGGTGTGCCTGGGCACAACATAATCACCCCCTGCAGGTTAGTGTAGCTGCATCCGGCTGTCTCCTGAGATCTGCTATAAAATGCTGCAAGAGAGTGTATAGCACGCTGCCTGTGGAACAGTTTCACATTGAGCAGTCAGCGAGCCTTGTAAGAGCCGCTAAGTGCATGAAACTGTCATGTAATGTAACTGCTTGCAGAGACCATCTGTCAAAACCCTGTGGTGATGTCAAACACCAGCCAATGAATGGGCTGCTTAAGCGGGCAGAGCCGCATACACAGAGTGGTTTGCCCAGCCCCTATCCTGTTGGCTGGTGTTTGAGAGCTGTTCGGTTCCTACTCCTGACATCACTGACGATTTTTGACAGCTGGTCTCTGCAAGCAGTTACATTACATGTCAGTTTCAAGCACTTAGCGGCTCTTGCAAGCCTTGCTGACTGCTCAATGTGAAACTCCCCCTCTCCTCTATCAGTGCCAATCGGTGCCACCTATCAGTCCCACCTGTCAGTGGCAATCAGTGCCCATCAGTGACACCTGTCAGTGGCAATCAGTGCAACCTGGCAGTGCCAATCAGTGCTGTCAATCAGTGCCAAGCAATGCCACTTATCAGTGCCATCTATCAGTGCCCATCAGTGCTGCATACCAGTGCCACATGTCAGTGCCAATCAGTGCCCATCAATGGCTATCAGTGCCACCTGTCACTGCCACTAGTTAGTGCCAATTAGTGCAACCTGGCAGTGCCAATCAGTGCTGCCAATCAGTGCCAACCAATGTCACTTATCAGTGTCCATCAGTGCTGCCAATCAGTGCCACCAGTCAGTGACAATCAGTGCCCATCAAAGGCAATCAGTGCCACCTGTCAGTACTAATCAGTACTGCCAATCAGTACCAACCAATGCCACCTATCAGTGCAAATCAGTGCCTACCAGTGCTGCCAATCAGTGCTGCCTATCAGTGCTCACCTGTGCTGACAGTCAGTGCTGCCGATCAGGGCCAACCAATACCACCTATCAGTGCCAAACAGTGCTACCTATCAGTCCCATTCAGTGGCACTTATCAGTGCCAATCAGTACCCATCAGTGCTGCCTATCAGTGTCACCTATTGGTGCTGCCAGTCAGTGTTGCCTATCAGTGCCAATCAGTGTCCATTAGTTCTGACAATCAGTGTTGCCTATCAGTGCCATCTATCAGTGACAAACAGTGCCCATCAGTGCTGCCTATTAGTGCAGCCTATCAATGCCCATTGGTGCTGCCAATCAGTGCCCATCAGTGCTGCCTATCAGTGCCAATTAGGGCCCATCGGTGCTGCCTATCAGTGCCGCCCATCAGTGCTGCCTATCAGCAGCCATGCACACTGTCCATGGGGGGCCGGCCTGGTGGGGCACAACTGAAATCCGTCAATGTTAATTAATGGCTCATGCCGATCTTTAGTATAATAAATAATTACCAGACTACCATTTACAATAAACGAGAAACACGACGAGGAAATTGAGACTCCCGACGAGGAAAAAGGGAACTTGTTCTCTTTTTTTCTCGTCGAGTTCCACGACAGTTTTCTCGATGAAAAACATACACACGACCGTTTTCCTCGGCAAAAAAGCTCTCCCATTTTGCCAAGGAAAACGGTCCTGTGTACGAGGCCAAGAAGACATATTATTGATAAATGATTTAAATTATCACCAGTTTTTTGGCCCCTTCCGTCTTTTTTTTCTTCTAAACCCTCATTCTACCTACTTTAACATTTGATTACCCAGGTCACTATATACAGTTTCCATACCTCCCAACTTTTTGAGAGGGCAATGAGGGACACTTATTAGTAAATGGTCACTGTAAGTTCAACATGGCACTTCATGGCAAAAAACTCTCTGAGGATCTGAAAAAAAAGAATTGTTGCTCTACATAAAGATAGCCTAGGCCAGTGATGGCAAACCTTGGCACCCCAGATGTTTTGGAACTACATTTCCCATGATGCTCAACTACACTGCAGAGTGCATGAGCATCATAGGAAATGTAGTTCCAAAACATCTGGGGTGCCAAGGTTCGCCATCACTGGCCTAGGCTATAAGAAGATTGCCAAGACCCTGAAACTGAGCTGCAGCACGGTGGCCAAGACCATACAACAGTTTAACAGGTCAGGTTCCACTCAGAACAGGCCTCGCCATGGTCAACCAAAGAAGTTGATTGCACGTGCTCAGAGTGCTGCCAGCATTGTTGCAGAGGTCGTAGGGGTGGGGGGTCAGTCTGTCAGTGCTCAGACCATATGCTGCACACTGCATCAAATTGGTCTGCATGGCTGTCTTCCCAGAAGGAAGCCTCTTTTAAAGATGATGCACAAGAAAGCCCACAGTTTGCTGAAGACATTGTTGCGCGAATTGGGCGGATTTGGGCATTTTAGAATGTTTGTATTCCCATAGAAACTAATGGAAACGCTCGATTCAAGCGTTTAGCGAAACAACCAGCGTTTCTATGGGCGTTTTGTCACTTTAATCTGTTCTGTGAAATAGAACATTTCACCCAGGAAGAAGATAAAAAAATCTACAAACATAGCAACAAGTGATGAAAGAGATGATCATTTTTCCTATTGGCTAAAAGAAAAAACGACGAAGTTCAAAAACGTCGGACAACGCTGTATGCAAACGCACGACAAAACGTGCGACAAAACGCTGCAAAAAATGACCAAAAACGCTACGCTCAGGTGTGAATGTGGTCTTAGGACATGGGGTGTATCCTATGCTTAAAGCGGAGCTCCAGTCGCGAAACATTTTTTTTTTAAAGTCAGCAGCTACTAACAGTGTAGCTGCTGACTTTAAATAAGGACACTTACCTGTCCTAGGCGCCCGCGCTGACGGCCCCCCCCGATGCCGGTCCCACGATCGCTCCGGGTCCCGCGCCGCCATTCACACTATGGGAAACAGGCAGTGAATGGGCGGCTGCTCTCTGAGAACACACACAGTTCCCAGGAAGCAGCGCGCCCCATTCACAAGGAGAAGGACAAGAAGAAATCAAACCGCGGTGTGGAAGAGGCAGATTACGGACTTCCACATAGCAACAGCTATTTCGGGTGAGTATTTTTTTTTTTTTTTCAGGTTTTTTTTTTTTTTTTAAACAACATGGCAAAATGTTGTTTTCATGGGTGTAGCTCCGCTTTAAATACATTTACTAATAAGTGTCCCTCATTGCCCTCTCAAAAAGTTGGGAGGTATGGAAACTGTATATAGTGACCTGGGTCAGGGTAAGCATTTGAAAAATGATTTTCAATCAAATGTTAAAGTAGGTAGAATGAGGGTTTAGAAGAAAAAAAAAAAAAGACGAAAGGGGCCAAAAAACTGGAGATAATTTAAATCATTTATCAATAATATGTCTTCTTTGGCCTCGTACACACGACTGTTTTCCTCTGCAAAATCCATCAAGAAACTTGGTGGCAGAGCTTTTTTGCCGAGGAAAACGGTCGTGTGTATGCTTTTTGTCGAGAAAACTGACGAGGAAAACAATGTTTCTTTTACAACAAGATTCTCAACAAGGCCTGAGTGTCCTAGTTCCTGCATCGTTCACATATTATTAGTTGTAAAGGGAACAAGTTGTAAAGGGAACAAGTTACCAAACATTAAAAGTGTTAGGCGCCGTACACACGGCCGAGGTTCTCGCTGAAAATCAGCGAGAACCTCGCTGGAATGCACATTCCAGCGAGGACCTCGGCCGTGTGTACGGTCTCGGCGAGCTTCCCGTCGGGAAGCCCGTCGAGCCGAAATAGAGAGCACGCTCTCTATTTCCTCGACGGCCCGCCTGGAAGAATGGCTGGTTGCCATTCCCGACGGGCGGGTCGCCGAATTCGACGGCCGGGAGAGAACCTCGACGGGCGGAACGATGTGTTCTGCCCGTCGAGGTTCTCTGCCGTGTGTACGGCGCCTTAGGCGTGTAGACACGACCGAGGTTCTCGCTAGAAACCAGCGAGAACCTCGCTGGAAGCTGCATTCCAGCGAGAACCTCGGCCGTGTGTACGCTCTCGGCGAGCATCCCTTCGGGAATGCCGTCGAGCAGAAATAGAGAGCATGTTCTCTATTTGCTCGACGGCCCGCCTGGATGAATGGCTGGTTGCCATTACCGACGGGCGGGTCGCCGAATCTGATGGCCGGCAGAGAACCTCGACGGGCGGAACGATGTGTTCTGCCCGTCGAGGTTCTCTGCCGTGTGTACGCGGCTTAACAAGTACAGTATCCACACTGTATATTTCTTTGTGTCTTCTGAATCTAAAATAGATATAATGCTTGGATTGTCTGTGGTTATATGAAATGTATAAGCTATTTTCTAAACAAATATGCTTGACTAGTAAGTTGGTGTAAAAGACATTTTATTTAAATAAAGACATTATTACAACAATTATATTATTGTCTGTGCCAGCTGTAACTGCAAACACAAAAAAACTTACAGAGCGTCAATATGCTATAAAAAGGATTAAGCACAAAGCTAGATCCTGTATGATGAAATGTACAATAGCGACATCTAGTGAGTGCACTATGAAATGACCCTATAATAGGCAACCAGGTAGCAATACTTATTTATCAAATCTAATAATGAAATGACCCAATGTGGGTGGTCTCCGGATGGCAATACTGATTTATCAGATCTAAGAATGAAATGACCTAATGTGGGTGGTCTCCGGGTTACAAAATCTGTAGCCATTAGAGAGGATGTTATTACGACAGACTTACCTATGGCGTGCTGTCTCCGCTACCAAGGCTTCCATCATCTTCACCCAGTCTTCCTTCCAGGTTCACAGGCTCAGGCTGTTTGAATGGCCGAGCTGCTTATATGTCGCTCCTGCGTATTGGAATCATGATCGTGGCACAATGCTCTGGATTTGGGGGAACATTCAGTGTGTCCTCAATCCAAAGCACAGTGTACATGCATGCGTCAGTGATGTCACTTGTGAATATCTACTAAACAGTACATGTTTAGAAGATATTTATTGTACATACAGGAGAGCTATATTATAAGCTTGCTTATAGGTACAAGGGACCAAGCAGAGTTTACTAACATTTTAATAATACTAATCCCATCGTTGCATTGAAAACAGTATTAAGCCCAAAAGCAAACATTTATTATATTGCAGCTTACCAATTGTTAGATGTGATGGCTGCATTTCGTTTTAATTGTTATGCTTTCTTTTTATCTATTTTCTATTTTCATCTGGTGATCCAGTCAGTAAGTCTGTTTTTAAAAGAAAAAGCTCTTTCCCAGATGTATTAGTCTAAAGGAATGGTCTCCAAACTGTGGCCCGGGAGCTAGATGTGGCCGTTTGCTTGCCTGTATCTGGCCATTGGGGCAGTGTCTCACTGACAGGAGACACTATTCTGCACACTGACACCAACAATGGGGCATAATTCCTGCCACCTACACCAACAACAGAGTACTATTTTCCCCCTAATACTAAAGATAGGACACTATTTACTCCCACTAATGCCTAAAACAAACTCCTACTAATGCTGCCCCCTGTCTGGACCCCCAAAAGTCTGAAGGACAGTACACTGGCCCTTTGTTTAGAAAGTTTAGAGACCCCTGGTCTAAAGAAATGAGACAAACCATTTAACACTGACAGGGGTGCTTACAATGATATGCTTTTATTTATTCATGTTATACATTTATAACAAAGGAAAAAATCTACCAGTCTTTATTGTCAACCAATCAATCCCCAATGTATAAGTTGACATATGAGGCTCATGGTTGTCCGAAAAACCATAATTGATTATAAAGTCTGAGCTGGAATTTGGCTTTGATTTGTTAGGCCTTGTACACACGAGGGAATAAATTTGCTGAACATGGTCCGACGGACCATTTCAGCCGAAAAATCCGCTCGTGTGTATGGGCAAACGGACCGTTCTGGCCGGATTTCTCCGGCGGAAAAATTTCAAAGCATGCTTTGGAATAGCTGCCCGTCAGATATGTCCGCTGGTTAGTACGGCAAACCAGCGGACATATCTGCCCGCACATGCGTCGTATCCTGTGAATGGATCCGACATGTCGTCCCGCACCGCCGCCGAATGGATTCGGCGCATGCGCGGAAGTGTTTTACTTCCTGGTGCGGTGACGTGGCGGCGTCAACGTCACCGCCACGTCACCGACACGTCAGCGCGCCATCTGCTGGCGGGGATTTTGGTTTGCTCGTGTGTACACTCGAGCAAACCAAAATCCCAGCAGACAGATTTGTTCAAATCTGTCGGACAGACAGATTTGAACAAATCTGTCTGCTCGTGTGTACAAGGCCTCAATCTGCTAATACATTTAACACTCCCCAGGCTGTCAATTCTGCTGCCTGCTGTGCCTCCTGTCCTCCTTCATCCAGAGTGGGGCCCTCTAATACAGGAGGTGTGTTACTGGCCATTTTACTGGGTGTAAACAGTTGGAAAAGTAAAAAAAATAAAAATTAATTGGTAAGCTGCAATATATTACATTTTTGGGTTGAGGCTTAATACCACTACGGGGCAAATATAGGAATATTACTTTACTATATTTCACTTTTTATGATCATTGTATTCAAGCAAAGTAATTTTTTTGTTCTGCAAAGGGCATTTTTTTTGTTAACCGTTTCCTGACCGCTGCACACCGATATACGTCAGCAGAATGGCATGGGCAGGCAAATGGATGTACCTGTACGTCCCTTTAAATTTGCTGCTCAGCGGGCGCGCACCCTCCGCGTGCCTTGTAAGTGCGCCTGCGGGTCCCGGGAACTCGATGTTCCCAGGCGGCCTGCGATTGCGGTCGGGAGTGGAAAAACGGGGAGATGCCGATGTAAACACAGCATTTCCTGTTCTTCCTAGTGACAGGACAGTGATCTCTGTTCCTTTTGGTCCCTGTGTCACTCGTAGCCCCGCCCCCTCACAGTTAGAATCATTCCCTAGGACACACTTAACCCCTTCATCACCCCTAGTGGTTAACCCCTTCACTGCCAGTGTCATTTTTACAGTAATCAATGCATTTTTATAGCACTGCTCGCTGTATAAATGACAATGGTCGCAAAAAATGTGTCAAAAGTGTCCAATGTCTGCGCCATAAAGTCGCAGTCACAATAAAAATCGCAGATCGCCGCCATTACTAGTATAGTGGAATTTTGGATTGCGAGTAACGTGGTTAACAAGCGTTTTGCAATACGAGCACTGTTTTTTTTTAAATCCTGACTCGTTTGTGAGTGTTGTCTAGCAAAACGAGCAGGATTCAAGCCACAGCGGTGTGTAGTACCACGTTTGGCCTAAGGTGGGGGGCGCCAGAGCCGAGCGGAGCCGATCTGAGCTGTTCGGAGCCATTTGGAAATGCGCGGAAAACCTTGGAAATGCTCCTTTCCCGAGTCTTTCCAACATTTTCCGAGTTCAGCCGAGCTGTCCTTGGGGCTTTCTGATAGTTTACAAGGCTCTCAGGTGCCCCTCCAACCTCTGGCCACATGCGTCATTGCATGCCATTGAAGTCAATGCGGAACAAATTATTTTCGTTTCCATTGACTTCTATGGGGAAACTCGCTTTGATATGCGAGTACTTTGGATTTCGAGCATTCTTCTGGAAAGGATTATACTCGTAATCCGAGGTTCCACTGTACAAAAAAAATAAAATAATAAAAATGCCATAAAATGACCCCCTATTTTGTAAACGCTATAAGATTTTTGCACAAACCAATCAATATACGTGTATTGCAATTTTTTTTACCAAAAATATGTACTGTAGAATACATATCGGCCTAAACTGAGGAAAAAAAATGGGGATATTTATTATAGCAAAAAGTAAAAGATATTGTGTTTTTTTTTTCAAAATTATCGCTCTTCTTTTGTTTATAGCGCAAAAAATATAAAACACAGAGGTGATCAAATACCAACAAAAGAAAGCTCTATTTGTGGGAAAAAAAGGACGCAAATTTTGTTTGGGAGCCACGTCGCAGGTGCAATTGTCAGTTAAACTAACTCAGTGCCAAATCGCAAAAAATGGCACGGTCATTTGGCTGCCAACTGGTCCGCGGCTGAAGTGGTTAAACACCGTTGAGGGCCCAAAAAATATAATGCTAGCATCAGAAGCCAAGCCATCATGTATAATATATATATATATTTTTAAATAGGTTAGCCCAAAGGAGAAGTATGGCCAAAGCTTCTTTGGCCATACTTCTATGGAACAACAGGAGTGCAGTTCGTTCTGGAATCCTGTGACCCGTTTTCACTACAGAGACATGGAGGAGCGCTGTCTGCCAGGGGAACAGAAGATCCGTTAAAACGGAGCTCCACCCTAAAGTGTAACTTCCGCTCATCGGAACCCTCCCCTCCTCTGGTGTCACATTTGGCACCTTTCAGGGGGGGGTGCAAATACCTGTCTAAGACTCCCACTTCTGGGAGTCCACTCTGCGGGAGCCTGCGGGTAGTGTGTTACTTCTCCCCCATTGTGTGCTGGGAAACACACGGCTCCCAGAACACAGCGGGGGCCAGTGAGCACTTCCTGGTTCCCTCCCAGAGGATGACGGTGGGGGCAGCATAGTGACGAGCGATTGCGCATCTTCTGCTGCAGACGGCGCTGGACTCCAGGACAGGTAAGTGTTCTAATATTAAAAGTCAGCAGCTGCAGTATTTGTAGCTGCTGGCTTTCAATATTTTTTTTTACGGCGGACATCCGCTTTAAACCTTACAGTATGTAATTGTCGATGCAGGAAGCAAAAGTAAGCATGTTACACAGCAGAAGCCCCAAAAGTACACCCCTAATGATACTCCATGAATCTGTGTGTAGGCCTATTTAGACATAATGGTGCCCTTGGCATACTTGAAGGGTAACACCCTTGGTGCAAGCTCCATCCCTTGTGTCATGTAAATTATTTCAATTAAAACTACAGCCAGAATACAATACTGGAGGCAGCGAGACCACCAAAAAGGAGAGAGAAAAGATAGTTTCACATTTCCTGAAAAATGAAATATGTTCTGACTTCTCTCAACACCAGAGGCAAATGTAAGTAGGAAACAATGTCAGCATTTTGAAAATTGGTGCTGTCCCCTGTATCCTTCTTCCTTAGGCATTGATCCAGGAGTACCATTACAATAAATACGAGACATGTGCATTCGTTTTCGTTAGAATGCATTTTCGTCCGAAAATCAGTTTTCTTTCTCGTACATCACGGGACACAGAGCGGCATATTCATTACTATGTGGGTTATATGGAGTACCTTCAGGTGTGGACACTGGCAATCTTCAAACAGGAAGTCCCCTCCCTATATAACCCCCTCCCCTAGAGGGAGTCCCTCGGTTTTTTCGCCAGTGTCTTAGGTGTTGGTCACGGAATAGCTTTGCTCCACATCCTTTGGGATTAAGGGCGGGCTAACCGGATCTGTCCAAGGAGCCTCAGTGCCAAAGTGGACAGTACCCGGGCCCCAAACCGTGGGGTTTTGCCTATAATGCTCCTCTTTGGAGGGCTGGACCCTGGGCCCAGGACTTGGAGTTTGCAAAAAAACCATAAGGTTCCTGTTTTGCCAGGGTGCTATATAGGTCCAGGACAGTGGGTACCTTCATAGGACCCCAGGGCCTGAAGGTCTACTACGCTACCCACGGAGATGGGAGAAGACTGGATCAGTTTGCTGGTCAAACATCCTGCAGCATGGAGCAGGTAAGGGGGAGCCTGCGGGACTTGGTTCGACAGCAGGCTCCCCGGGGTAACCTAAAAGGGGGGATAGCCTGAGTATGCTCTGCATGGGCAACCGTGATCACTATGTCTAAGAGACAGGATGACACCCTTTCTCCCCCCATCACTAGGCCCCCCTGTCTAAAGGTGTTGCTAGCTAACCTGCTGTTTCTTCCTAGAGGCTAGTAAGGATCCTTAGGGGCCTTGAGAGAGTCCTACCTGGCCGGGAGTTTTGAATCTGCCGCCGTTTCTGCGCCATGGATCTCCAGCAGCGCGGCTCCTCCATGTTCTTCCTGTTTCCGGGTACGCGCGCGCGCGCGTGCACGCGCGCGTCTTATTGACGTTTTTTTCGCGCCATCCAGACAGGAGGGCGGGGGGGGGCGGGCCTGCGGCGTCATACAGGGCGCGCCCTTCTGCTGTTATAGACAGCAGGCCTTGTCAGGGCTCAGTCGGTGGCTGATTTTTTCAAGGAGAGGACGCAGGGCGGCAGAACAGTGACTCCCGGTGGCGGAAGAGGGGTAGTACATATGGACTTTGTCCCAATGTCTTTATTGTTAAGCCAAGAAATCCCCCTTATTTGACAGCAGGTTGGAGGCTGGCAAACTTAAATTAGGGTCATTGTATTTGGTCAAAGAAAATATATAAGGTATAATATATAATTATTTAAAAAAAAAAAAAAAAAAAAAAAAGAAAGACCAACATACGGACCCATCAGTTTGTGGGGACACTAGTGATCTACTCTCCCCTAAACTTTGGAATTGTACTCCTGGCCACTACAGTCTGTTGTGTGGGCGGAGTCCCTCGATTTTGTATTATGGCTTCCAAGGGTTCGGGGTCAAAGGGTACAAAGAAGACCAAAAAACAAAAGGGTTCCCTTTCTGATTCTGATATGCCGATTCTTTCCCCGCAGCTTATTAATTTAAGAAGCGCCTTGGATGAGCCATTAGGGGGATCTGGTGCGGAGGCTGGCCCAGATCAGCCCAGCCCTGTGTTTATCACAGAGGAGATGCTAGCCGTATCCCTAGGGGGGCTAGAAGAGAGAATAGCAGCATTGATCGCTAGAGCTATTCCTGGTAAGAAACGGGTTAGATCCCCATCACCAGGGGGTGTATCCTCAGATGCTGAGATTCTCTCTCCGGAGGAATTAGAATCACAGGAGGATCAACTGGACCTGAACCAAGAGGGTTCAGGGATGGAGGGGTCTACCTCTGAGGAACCATTTTCAGACTCCCAGACAGAGAGACTGTGGGTACAGTCTTTGACGGACATGGTCCGCTCGGCATTTAGTTTGCCATTGCCAGAACCTCAGGTTCCTCCGGTATCCTCTCTGGGCTCTTTGAGAGCCCCGTTAAGCAACGCAGTTTTTCCGGTCCATCCTCTCTTGGAGGAATTGATCTTTCGGGATTGGGTACGGCCGGACAGGGTTTTTCTGCCACCGAAAAGATTTGCGGTCATTTATCCCATGGAGGAAAAATTCTCCAAGAGATGGAGGCTCCCAGTAGTGGATGCAGCCATCTCATGTGTGAATAAATCACTAACTTGCCCGGTGGAAAACATACATATGTTTAAAGATCCGGTTGATAAAAGATTAGAAACACTTTTAAAAGCATCCTTTGCTACGGCAGGAGCAGTGGTGCAGCCAGCGGTAGCTGCAATTGGAGTTTGTCAGGCATTAAAAGACCAGACAAAAGAGATGTTAAAAGACATGCCTACCCAACAAGCAGAAGAGTTTGCTGACATTCCCAGAGCTCTGTGTTTTGCGGTAGATGCTATAAAAGATTCCATCCAGCAGGCTTCTCGTTTATCACTATGCTTGGTACACATGAGAAGGCTCTTATGGTTGAAGAACTGGGCGGCAGAACCCCCATGCAAAAAGCTTCTGGCAGGATTTCCCTTCCATGGAGGACGACTCTTCGGAGAGGATCTGGATAAATATATTCAGACTATTTCAAATGGCAAGAGTACCCTTTTACCGGTCAAAAAGACATTCCGGGCTCCTACATTTAGAAGGCAGCTTTTTCCTGTCTCGGGGCCCTCTAATTCCAGGCAGTATCGACGGCCGCCTGCACGATCCAACGGTAACAATAGATCGCAGGGACAAACCCCTGGGGGTAAGAAGCCGTGGTATCGCAAGCCGTCAAAGACAGCCCCTAAGTCTGCCTTATGAAGGGGCGCCCCCACTCTCACGGGTGGGGGGAAGGCTTCGTCTCTTCTCAGAAGTTTGGGAAGCCAAGATCCCCGACAATTGGGTCCGGGCATCTGTAACCACAGGTTACAGACTGGAGTTTCTAAGGTATCCTCCGCCTCATTTTCAAGAATCAAGGCTACCAAGGGATCCAGCAAGGAAGGCCTCAATGCTGGCAGCTTTGGATCACCTGCTTTGCCAGGACGTAATTATAGAAGTGCCAGCCCAAGAGCAAGGCCTAGGTTTCTATTCCAATCTCTTTGTCATACCAAAGCCCAACGGCGATGTCAGGCCAATTTTGGACCTAAAGAGGTTAAACGGTTATCTAAGGGTGCGTTCCTTCCGGATGGAATCCATCCGGTCAGCAGCCGCCGCGCTTCAGAAGGACGATTTTCTGGCCTCCATAGACATAAAAGATGCTTACCTTCATGTACCAATCTTTCAGTCGCATCAAAGGTTTTTACGCTTCGCGGTCGGGCAGCGACACTTCCAATTCAGGGCGCTCCCTTTCGGGCTGGCCACGGCCCCCCGGGTATTCACGAAGATCCTAGCCCCAGTTCTGGCCAATTTAAGAATCCAAGGAGTCACAGTCCTAGCATACTTGGACGACCTTTTAATTATAGATCACTCACGGACGGGTCTGCAGAAGGCAGTAAACCTCACGGTTCGGTACCTCGAAGAATTCGGCTGGGTCCTAAACCAGGGAAAGTCAGCATTCCAGCCTACCAAGCAGTTGGAATACCTCGGCATGAGGTTAGACACGGAACGTCAAAAGGTGTTCCTGCCCCTTGTAAAGATCAGGGCGATCAAGGGGTTGGTTCAGTTGGTTATAAACAAGAAAAGACCAACTATTCGCCTGTGTATGCGATTACTAGGCAAGCTAGTGGCCACATTCGAGGCAGTACCATACGCTCAGATCCACACTCGCGTCCTACAGGCAGCCATTCTAGCAGCCTGGGGCAGGAGGGCACATGCCTTAGAGTCCCCTTTGACGCTATCATCAAGGGTCCGACAAAGCCTGGCCTGGTGGTTGAACCCTCAGAACCTTCTAAAGGGAAGATCCTTCAGCCCTGTTGTCTGGAAGGTAGTTACCACAGACGCCAGCCTGGCAGGCTGGGGGGCGGTCTTCGAGGGGTTCTCCCGCCAGGGAACTTGGGTGAAAGCAGAGAGGCAGCTCCCCATCAATATCTTGGAAATCAGAGCTGCTCGCCTAGCCCTGTTGGCGTGGACCTCCAGATTAAAGGGGTTCCGGTGAGAATCCAGTCAGACAATGCCACGGCGGTGGCATACATAAACCACCAAGGGGGAACCAGGAGCCAGGCCGCTCAAAGGGAAGTGAACTTGATTTTTCAATGGGCAGAGGTTCATGTACCCTGCATTTCAGCGATATTCATTCCCGGAGTGGACAACCTGCAGGCAGACTTCTTAAGTCGCCAGAGTCTGTTGCCAGGGGAGTGGTCTCTGCATCCCCAGGTCTTTCAGACAATCTGCCAGAGGTGGGGAACGCCAGACGTAGATATAATGGCATCCAGGTTCAACAAGAAACTAGACAGGTTCGTGTCGCGAGCGAGGGATCCTATGGCCTGCGGAACCGATGCGTTGGTTTGCCCTTGGCATCAATTCAAACTTCTATATGCATTCCCTCCACTACAGTTACTCCCGCGCCTGTTGCGCAAGATCAGAGTGGAGCACAAGCCAGTCATTCTAATAGCTCCAGCTTGGCCCCGGAGGGCTTGGTACTCACTAGTCCTGAATATGGCAGTGGGAGACCCTTGGACTCTTCCTCTACAACCAGACCTACTCTCACAAGGTCCGATCCTCCACCCTACATTACAGCGTCTAAATTTGACGGCCTGGAGGCTGAATCCCTGATTCTCAGGGGTAGGGGTCTGTCTAGGCAGGTAATCCCTACCCTGATTAAGGCTAGAAAGCCGGTCTCCAGGGTAATTTATTACAGGGTGTGGAGGAACTATATAGGCTGGTGTGAATCCAAAAGATGGAATTGCCGCAAATATACTATTGATAGGGTGTTAAGTTTTCTCCAGCTAGGAGTGGATAAAGGCCTGGCACTAAGCACAATCAAAGGACAGATCTCAGCTCTGTCAGTGTGGTTTCAGAGGCCGCTGGCCACCCACTCGCTGGTAAAGACCTTCTTACAGGGGGTCTTGCGTATTAATCCTCCTGTCAAGTCACCAGTTTGTCCTTGGGACCTAAATCTTGTCCTGTCCACTCTACAGAAACAGCCTTTTGAGCCTTTGGCTGAGATTCCTTTACTCTTACTGACAAGAAAATTGGTTTTCTTGGTCGCCATAGTTTCGGCCAGGAGAGTGTCAGAATTAGCAGCCTTATCATGTAAGGAACCATATCTTGTTCTGCATAAGGACAGGGCAGTTCTCCGGCCCCATCCTTCCTTTCTACCAAAGGTTATATCCAAATTTCACTTAAACCAGGATTTGGTACTTCCATCCTTCTTTCCAAAACCTACATCTAGAAAGGAGGGGTTGCTGCATACCTTGGATATTGTCCGGGCCATGAAGGCCTATCTTAAAGCTACAGAAAAGATCCGGAAAACAGATGTGTTATTCGTTCTACCAGATGGCCCCAAGAAGGGGCAGGCAGCTGCAAAATCCACCATCTCAAGATGGATTAGACAATTAATCATTCAAGCCTACGGATTGAAGAGGTTGCCTCCTCCGTTGTCGGTAAAGGCCCATTCTACCAGGGCCATGGGCGCCTCTTGGGCAGCACACCATCAGATCTCTATGGCTCAGATATGCAAGGCGGCAACGTGGTCATCAGTCCACACGTTTACAAGGTTTTATCAACTAGACGTGAGAAGGAATGCGGATTCTGCCTTTGGACAGGCAGTACTACAGGCTGCAGTTTGAAATCCTCGGGATCAGAAACACCCTTGGTTATAAAAAAAAAAAAAAAAAAAAAAAAAAAAAAGGTTTTTTCTTGACTAAGTTGGAATTATTATTATGATTTGAGTTTATCTCTAAATTGAATCCTTCTTTGGAAGATGTCTCCCTCCCCTCATTAAAGCATTGCTTTCGGACATCCCACATAGTAATGAATATGCCGCTCTGTGTCCCGTGATGTACGAGAAAGAAAAAGGGATTTTTAAATACAGCTTACCTGTAAAATCCTTTTCTTGGAGTACATCACGGGACACAGAGCTCCCACCCCTCTTTTGGGTGACCATTTTGGGAGGCATACTGCTTGCTACAAAACTGAGGGACTCCCTCTAGGGGAGGGGGTTATATAGGGAGGGGACTTCCTGTTTGAAGATTGCCAGTGTCCACACCTGAAGGTACTCCATATAACCCACATAGTAATGAATATGCCGCTCTGTGTCCCGTGATGTACTCCAAGAAAAGGATTTTACAGGTAAGCTGTATTTAAAAATCCCTTTTTTTTCGTTATCGTTGAAAGCGCAAGAAACAAAAACCGAAAGATCCGACATAAAAAATGCTTTATTTTCATTTTCGTTGCGGTAAAAATTCAATATAGAGAGATTCGACATTATAGGGAAAAGATTCAATATTATAGGAAAAGATTCGACACTATAGGGAAAAGATTTGACACTATAGAAATAATGGATTCGACATTACAGAGAATAGATTTTGATTTATGAGAAAATAGATTCGACATTATTACTAGTCATACAACATTAGAATTCTTGTAGGCGGAATATTCGAACGGAAATGTACGATTCGACGTAAAGATTCGACGTTCCGTCGAATATTCTTTTGACCATACGACAGAAACCAAGTATTATTGGTTTTTCGGACAAAAACTATTCCCCAACGAAAAACGAAATAAATCAAAACGATTTTTGGGAGTAACTAAATAAATGTTTTTTCCAAACGAATAAACAAAACAAAATATTCCAGTCTGCACATGTCTAATAAGTACAGCCCTGCTTTTAGTGCACTTATTCTGCAGGATATTATGCACAATTCTAATTCTGGTAAAGTGAGTGCCTTTCCAGCTCAATTTTTTTTATTTATATATAATAATAATATTGATAATTGTATAATGCTTTTCTCCCTGGGGATTTGAAGCACTTGTGAAAATGGTGCTGGGACTTAGAAAAGAAGGATTTAACAGGTGTTATGCTATAATGCCCCGTACACAGGATCAGAAAATCATATGAAAAATTACGCTTTCAAAGCGATCGTACGATAATCGGATCGTTAGTACAGAGCTTTCGATAGCAGATCATGACAGTTCATCCAATTTTATTCTATGGCCTCGTACACACGAGCGGATATGTCCGCTGAAAACGGTCCGATGGACCGTTTCAGCAGACATCTCCGATCGTGTGTATGGGCTAGCGGACAGATTTGTCCACCCGGCAGATTTCAAAGCATGCTTTGAAATCTATCGGGTGGGAATCTGTCCGCCCGACATGTCTGCTGGTTAGTACACTTACCAGCAGACATGTCGTCCCGCACCGCCGCCGCGCCGCCGCCGAATGGATTCGGCGCATGCGCGGAAGTGTTTTACTTCCTGGTGCGGTGACGTGGCGGCGTCAACGTCACCGCCACGTCACCGCCACGTCACCGCGCCGTCCGCCGGCGGGGAATTTGATCCGATGGTGTGTACACGCCATCGGACCAAACTCCAGATCGGACATATCCGATGGAAATGGTCCGCGGACCGTTTTCATCGGATATGTCCGATCGTGTGTACGAAGCCTATCGGAAATGCACAGAATTTTTTTTGTATGATGCCAGATCGTACGATTTTCGTTTAATCAGTACAGCTGCAAAAATTAAATACAAATGCATTAAACACATGACACCACTTCTGAAATATGTATTCTGTCGTACGAGAATTTTCATGACTTTAGTAAACTCATCATATTCAACGTGAGATTAGCATGCAAAAAAACAAAACAAACAATCATTCCTCCAATAATCTCATCGTGTGTACAGGGGGACAGTGGAGGGCCGTCCATAGGGACGCACGGGCGGCGCCCCCCCCCCCCCCCTCCCGCAGTCACACAAAAAAAAAACATGGGCCCTTTAAGAACTTTTATTCAGCTAAAATGTCATTTTGACATTTTAACCGCAGTTCTGGCGGCCGTCTATAGAGGGCGGTGCAGCGCCACCCCCTCTCGCAAATAACACACATTCAATGCAATGCATTGAATGTGTGTTATCATTGTTGCCAGCTGCCTGGTCTATTCATATAACCGGACATGGGTCGCCGGTTACCCGAATAGCGGCAGCTGGTTGGCTGAGGGGAACTGGCTCTCATAGGCTTTTCCAGTACCGCCGACATTCAGAAGTCTATACTCGGAGCGTAGGCAACCTGCGTTCCTTGCATAAGATTGACGGCCGTTTCTGCCAATCAGGTTCCCGGATTCTGGTTATCAGGAACCTGATTGGCTAAAGCTTCACCATGGTGGCAGAAGACATCGAGGGAGGACATGGAAGTTCAGGTAAGTCCTTTTTACAGGGAAAGGGGCGACGATGGGCACAGTGGCATCATGGGGCACAGTGGTGACAAAGGGCACAGAGGCGACAATTGGCACAGTGGCATCATGCGGCACAGTGGTGACAATGGGCACAGTGGCATCATGGGGCACAGTGGTGACAATTAAAGGGCACAGTGACATGCCCAGTGGCTTCAATGGGCACAGTGGTTACAATTAAAGAGCACAGTGGTGACAATTGGCACAGTGGCAACAATTGAGGGGCACAGTGGCTGCGTTTGATGGCATGGCACAGTGGTGACAATTGATGGAACAGTGGCTGCGTTTAAAGGCTTGGCACAGTGACTGCGTTTGATGGCATGGCACAGTGGTGACAATTGATGGCACAGTGGCTGCGTTTGATGGCACAGTAGCTGCGTTTGATGGCATGGCACAGTGGTGACAATTGATGGCACAGTTGCTATGTTGCATGGCACAGTGGTGACAATTGATGGCACAGTGACTGCATTTGATGGCATGGCAAAGTGGTGACAATTGATGGCACAGTTGCTGTGTTTGATGGCATGGCACAGTGGTGAAAATTCATGGCACAGTTGCTGTGTTGCATGGCACAGTGGTGACAATTGATGGCACAGTGACTGCATTTGATGGCATGGCACAGTGGTGACAATTGATGGCACAGTGACTGCATTTGATGGCATGGCACAGTGGTGACAATTGATGACACAGTGACTGCATTTGATGGCATGGCACAGTGGTGACAATTGATGGCACAGTTGCTGTGTTTGATGGCATGGCACAGTGGTGACAATTGATGGCACAGTGGCTGCATTTGGTGGCATGGCACAGTGGTGACAATTGATGGCACAAGTGCTGTGTTGCATGGAACAGTGGTGAGAATTGATGGCACAGTGGCTGTGTAGCATTGACACAGTGGTGACAATTGATGGCACAGTGACTGCATTTGATAGCATGGCACAGTGGTGACAATTGATGGCACAGTTGATGTGTTTGATTGCATGGCACAGTGGTGACAATTGATGGCACAGTGGCTGCATTTGGTGGCATGGCACAGTGGTGACAATTGATGGCACAGTTGCTGTGTTGCATGGCACAGTGATGACAATTGATGGCACAGTGGCTGCGTTTGATGGCATGGCACAGTGGTGACAATTGATGGCACAGTGGCTGCATTTGGTGGCATGGCACAGTGGCTGCGTTTGATGGCACAGTGGCTGCATGTGATGGGCACAGTGAGGCTGCAATTTTTTTTTTTCCGTTTGCGCCCCCCCAAAAAATTTTGAGCACCAGTCGCCACTGACGGGGGATAAGTGAAATACATGTGTTTTAAAGTCATATTTAAAACATTCATTTTAGACTATCATCGCAGGGCACAAAACTGGATCCCATGTCTGTGGATCTCCACCTCATTGGTTACCCTTTTCCGTGGGGAGATGTCAGCTCTGATGTATTGCCCCAAGAGGATTTATTATAAGCTAAAGATTCTACATAGAATTATTATTTTTTGTCTTGGAGAGTATAACACGATCAGGGGTGGCTGGTGAAGTTTTAGGATGGGGGGGCAGACCCCGCCCTTCCTTTTTGACCACTCCAACTTCTCATAAACTCCACCCCTTATAGAATCTACTCACTCTGACCCCAGTATTCTACTTGCTTCCACCCATTGTGTCAGGAGTATACAGCTCAGAATCACAGCACAGAGTATACAGCTCCAGAATCACAGTACAGAGTATACAGCCCCATCATCACAGCACATAGTATACAGCCCCAGCATCACAGCACAGAGTATACAGCCCCAGCATCACAGCACAGAGTATACAGCCCCAGCATCACAGCGCAGAGTATACAGCTCCAGCATAACAGGACAGATTATACAGCTCCAGCATCACAGGACAGAGTGTACAGCTCAGCCTCACAGATCGGGGTATATAGCTCAGCATTACAGATAGGGTATCTAGTGCAGTCACAGATCAGGGTATATAGTGCAGTCACAGATCAGGGTATCTAGTGCAGCCTCAGTCACAGATCAAGGTATATAGTGCAGCCTCAGTCACAGATCAAGGTATATAGTGCAGCCTCAATCACAGATACTGTATATTACACCCTCCTGTAAATATTACCCCCCCCCCTGTACATATTACCCCCTCCTGTACATATCAGCCCCTCCATGTACATATTACCTCCCCAGTACATATTACCCCCTCCTGTACATATTAACCCCTCCTGTACATATTACCCCCCCTCCCTGTACATATTACAGCCCTGTACATATTACCTGCCCCGTACATATTATCCTCTTCACTCCTGTACATATTACCCTCCTGTACATATTACACCCTCCTGTAAATATTACACCCTCCTGTAATTATTAACCCCCTCCCTGTACATATTACCTCCCCTTCCCTTGTACATATTAACCCCCCTCTCTGTATGTAGTACACCCTCCCTGTACACAATACCCCCTCTTGCCGTAATTGACCCCCTTCCTTTTTTCACATCCCCCTATGTATTGTATCTTCCATGTACACATCGGCCCCCATCCCCCTACACATTGTCTTCTTGCACTTGTCCACCGTCTTCATAAATATGCCTAACAGGAGTTAACGCAAGGACCTTGCAAGGCTACAGAGCAACCCAACAACAGAAAACTTGGGGCATGGATCTTTGGACAAGGTCATTTAATAAGAGAGTCAAGCTTTAAAAGTATATGAAGCAACAGATAGGGTAGGTTATAAACTAAGCTGCTGTAATTTCTATAATTTTGGGGTTTAATACCACTTTAAATTTGAAAGTGAACCTGGTACCAGGCAATATATATTTTTAATGTTAAGTGGAATATGCTGAGTAATATACAGTATCTCACAAAATACTGATATAATAATATAATATACTGAAATAATGATAATGACCCCAAACATACCTCCAAGACGACCACTGCCTTGCTAAAGAAGCTGAGGGTAAAGGTGATGGACTGGCCAAGCATGTCTCCAGACCTAAAACCTATTGAGCATCTGTGGGGCATCCTCAAAGGGAAGGTGGAGGAGCGGAAGGTCTCTAAGTTCCACCAGCTCCGTAATGTCATCGTGGAGGGGTGAAAGAGGACTCCAGTGGCAACCTGTGAAGCTCTGGTGAACTCCACGCCCAAGAGGGTTAAGGCAGTGCTGGAATATAATGGTGGCCACACAAAATAATGACACTTTAGGTCAAAATTTGGACATTTTCACCTAGGGGTGTACTCACTTTTGTGGCCAGCGGTTTGGACATTAACGGCTGTATGTTGAGGTATTTTGAGGGGACAGCAAATTGATACTGTTATACAAGCTGTACACTCACTACTTTACATTGTAGCAAAGTGTAATTTCTTCAGTGTTGTCACATGAAAAATATAATAAAATATTTACAAAAATGTGAGGGGTGTACTTACTTTTGTGAGATATTGTACTTTCAGGTATGTATTACCTCTCACAGAGGTTACAGTACTTCCCCTGACAATGCTGTTATCTTCTTTTTTTTTTTCCAGGACAGAACTGTCTTTGAATGCACTATATAGGGTCTTGGGACTATCAAGGGACAGGCTGTTGGTTGTTGCTTGTTTAATGCACTTGTGACTCCCAGGCAGAAAATGTATGCTGCACAGCCTGGGCACTAAGGATGAGCTTCGAGTTCAAGTCGAACTCATGTTCGACTCGAACATTGCCTGTTCGGCGAACAACAAACAATTTGGGGTGTTCACGGCAAATTCGAAAGGCCGCTGAACATTCTGTTAAAGTCTATGGGAGAAATCTAAAGTGCTAATTTTAAAGGCTAATATGCAAGTTATTGTCCTAAAAAGTGTTTGGAGTTTTTTTTTTTTTTTCTTAAAGTGTATTTTGTGCGTGTACTCGAGAGAGGAGCCGGACTGCAGGAGTTGGGAGTAGGCAGACCTCCCCCAGAGGCAATCTGCCATCTTTCTCAATGCCCCCGGGTGGCAATGGCGGTTGTAAGGGGGTCCTCCCACACAGCCCGCCCTACCTGCTCCGCTTTGAAGCTCAACGGAGGGAGTTAGAGGATCCAGCCCCCTCAGCCAGCCCTGTTAGTCCTTCGCCTCTCTTTTTTAGAGACAGTGTGGCCAAAGTGCATGCATGTTAACCCAATTTCGAGTGCAGGTAAGTGTGGTGGTTTTGTGGGAGGGGGGTCTTCGTACTAAGCACAGGCTTACCTCGCATAGCACACCCACCTGGAGCCGGGCTGAGACCACCAAACTCAATTCACATGCAGCCGAGACCGGGATCCGAACCCTTGGCTGCAGAGGTGAATGGCTTGTCAGTGCAGTGCCAATCGTGTTGAGCCACCGCAGCTCCAAAAAAAAAGTTTTAAAAACAGCTGTTTTTCGGGTGCAGTGAAATTAATAATGCTAAAAGTGAAACAATAAAAGTGAAATATTCCTTTCAATTTCGTACCTAGGGGCCCTTCAGGTCTGGTATGGATATTAAGGGGAACCCCCTCCGTCAATTTAAAAAGAAAAATGATGTGGGGTTCCCCCCAAATATCCATTACAGACCCTTCAAGTCTGGTGTGGATTTTAAGGTAGAGTTCCCCAAAAATCCACACCAGACCCCTTATCCGAGCACGCAACCTGGCCGGCCGCAGAAAAGAGGGGGGGAGAGCGCCCCCCCCCCTCCTGAACCGTACAAGGCCACATGCCCTCAACATGGGGAGGATGTCACCATCGGGCCTCATCCCCACAACCCTTGCCCGGTGGTTGTGGGGGTCTGCGGGCAGGGGGCTTATAAGAATCTGGAAGACCCCTTTAACAAAGGGGACCCCCAGATCCTGGCCCCCCCTATGTGAATTGGTAATGGGGTTCATTGTACCCCTACCATTTCATGAAAAAAAAACACACACACTGTGGAAAAAAGTCCTTTATTAAAAAGTAAAAAAAATCCAGCGGTGGTAATCCACTCTTGATCCCGGCTCCCCGCTCCAACGTTGTCGGTATCCAGCGATGGGTGATCTCCTCTCTGGTCCAGCGATGAAAAGATCGTCCGGGATCCAGAGAGCAGCATTTCGGGGCCGCCTGTCTCCACCGGCGCCTGGCGAATGACGCTGCTGAAGCTAGTGACATTTCTTATATAGATGAGGCAGGGCCACCCGTCATGTGATCCCGTTCCCCTCTGACACACCCTCAGCTATGTCACTGGAGAAGCCCAGGCGTCAAAGGGGGTGGGGTCACGTGACAGGTGGCCCCGCCTCACCAATATAAGAAATGTCACTAGCTTCAGCAGCGTCATTCGTCGGGCTGTCTTCGGTGGAGACAGGTGGGCGGCGATGCTGCGCTATGGATCCCGTACAATGTTCTCATCGCTGGACCGGAGAGGAGATCACCCGTCACTGGATACAGACATCGTTGGAATGGGGATGGAGAGTGGATTACCACCGCTGGATTTTAATTTTTTTTAATAAAGGATTTTTTTCCATGGTGTGTGTGTGTTTTTTTTACAACTATTTACACTTCCTTCATGAAATGGTAGGGGTACAATGTACCCCATTACCAATTTACATAGGGGGGCAGGATCTGGGGGTCTCCTTTGGACAAGGGTTGTGGGAATGAGGCCCGATGGGGACATCCTCCCCATGTTGAGGGCATGCGGCCTGGTGCGGTTCAGGAGGGGGGGCGCTCTCTATCCCCCCTTATTTCTGTGGCCGGCCAGGTTACGTACTCGGATAAGGGGTCTGGTGTAGATTTTTGGGGGAACTCTACGCCATTTTTCTTTTTTAATTTGGGGTGGAGTTCCCCTTAAAATCCAGACCTGAAGGGTCTGGAATGGATATTTGGGGGGAACCCCACGTCATTTTTTTTTTAATTCACGGCGGTGTTCCCCTTAATATCCATACCAGACCTGAAGGGCCTGGTAATTGAATTTGGGGGGACCCCCACGCTTTTTTTTTTTTTTAATGAATGAATTTTGCCACAAGCCGACAATTCATTATTAACAGCAGTCAGTTGTTGAGAGAGCAGGACGCTCTCAAACGAGTCACTCTCTCAGGGATAGCTCAGCCAGGCAGGGTCCTCCCACTGTGCGGCTCCAGGCCTCACAGGCAAGCAAGGCTTCCACCTCCCTGTCTTTTGCTGCCACTACCGCAATCCACCTGCCTCTGAGTACCTCTGCTCGCTGATCCAGGCTTCCCCTGGATCCTTCTCACTCCAGGTAAGAGCCTTACTGGGACCATTGATGGCCGTCCTTTTTAGGACAAGCCGCCATAAACATCCATGCCCCACGGCTCTCCCCTGCTCCTTTCCCCCCTCCTCGGTTGCTCCCCCGGGTGCTTTTTCCCGACAACCGCGCCAGCCTGTGGGGAATCGTGGGCGCCGCGATCTAGGAAAGACCGCGGCTTCACTTGCGGCCTAACGCCGCGCCGATCCCCACACGCTGCTATCAGCTCTCAAATAGGCCAAGAAACCCCCCCCCTTACCCCAGAAGCACCCCCACACCGCTACCCCCGCTCGGGCGTCCTTCTCGCCATCCATCCCTACTAGCCTCCGATCGCTGGGGATTCGCGGCAGCCGCGACTCAGGAAAGGCCGCGGCTTCATCCGCGGCCTAGCGGCGCGCTGCTCCCCACCCTCAACAATCGGCACCTATTGCCCTAATCGGGCCAGAAAGCCCCCCCTACCCCTGTAGAGTCCCCTTGCCCCCGATCATCCTTCTCAGCCCCCCAGGCGGCACAGACAGTGGTCTACTTAGCCTGGTAC
Source organism: Rana kukunoris (assembly GCA_029574335.1). Classification (NCBI taxonomy): domain Eukaryota; kingdom Metazoa; phylum Chordata; class Amphibia; order Anura; family Ranidae; genus Rana; species Rana kukunoris. Next base: position 264,007,398 of record CM056049.1, read on the forward strand.
CCCCCCAGCCTGGATCCTGCTGCCAGGTCGGCGGCCATCTTGCTCTACCCAGCCCTATCTCCCCCTTTCAAATTCATTTAAAACTTGATCCAGGGCTTAACCCGATCGCCTCTTTAGGGGTCAGGAAGGAATTTTTTTTCGCTACCACAGCATATTGGCGCAGCGTGGTCAGGGTTTTTTGCCTTCCTCTGGACCAAGCCAGGATCAGAGGATTCAGTTATCCTTGAGAATCCACCCTCCCCCCACCCCTTATTCCACGGCGCCCATGGTTAATCGGCAATACTCGGCAGAGAACATTTGGGATCTTGATCGATTTGACGCAATTCTGCCGGCCGCTACCAAGAAAACCCTAAGAAATCTGCGACTTTTGAGGATCGATCGACGATCGACTACCAAAAATCGCAGCCATTTACCACAGCCGAAGCACATATCATGTGCTTTGATTAACACTAGATAGGCAGTAAAACACCGATTAGAAATCCATGATTTCTTATTGCAACATGACTTAGACTGCCTCTTTATTACAGAGAGCTGGCTCACAGCCGACTGTAACACCATTCTAGGAGAATTGGTGCCAGAAAACTACCGTATTATAACGGAAAATAGAATAGGGCAAAGAGGAGGAGGATTGGCGGTGATCCATAAGACGCATCTTGCGATCACAAAACCAAGCCTTCAAAAACCTCTTCCATTCATGGAAACCCTTACTCTTCAACTGCAAGTAAACTGCCAGGAGACCGTCCAGATTCTACTCTGCTATAGGCCACCCGGCCCAAAATCGCAGCTTCTCCCATCATTGACGGACTTTGTCTCCACCTATACCCTGAACAGCAAACACCTGCTGCTGCTCGGGGACTTCAACCTCTGGGCCAACTCTCTGCAAGACCCCATTGCCGACGCCTGCATCAACCACCTGGAAGGATTAGGGCTTCACCAACTAGTATGTGGGCCCACACATGCTTCAGGTCACACACTCGATCTTATTTTCAGACAAGATCTGGAAATAAAAATCGTGGAAAATGAACCATTGCCATGGACAGATCACCATGCAATTAAATTCATTATTTCCGAATTCCCCCCCTTAACAAAAACATCAAATCCAGTGACAACAGTCAGCTGACTTGATAGCGCCGAAAGGAAAGACCCAGATCCGGAAAAATAACTCCAGCTGGTTCAACAACCAGCTGGCGTTACTGAAGCAAGAGCGCAGAAGGGCAGAAGCCGTCTGGAAAAGAAGCTCTTCTGATGAGAACTTCTCGATCTACAAGGCAATAACCAGAAAATACTACAAGCAAATCTTCAAGGCCAAGAAAAACTATTTTTTTGAGGCTATCAACGGTGCCCTAAACCGCCCCCGCGAACTCTTCAAGCTGGTCACTCAGACCATGAATCCAGGATGTCTTGAAGCCCCCAACTTGGATACACAAGAATTTTGCGATGAGTTATCGGATTGCTTCATTAACAAAATTGAGGCAATCCGGCAAAGCATTCAGCAAAACAATCTCTCTCCTAGCCCCCCCCCGTAGTTATTTACACAACACCTGCAGTAATTCACCACAGTTAGGTGAGTTCACGCTGGAACCCATCTCCATTCAGACCACAAAAAATATCATCGGCGCTCTGCGCAACAGCACTGCGCCAAATGATATTATCCCCACCAAACTGCTGAAAGAATGCGCCGACATCCTGGCACCTCCTGTCATGCAGCTTATCAACCAATCCTTCAGGGAGGGCAAAATGCCCTCCCAGCTGAAGGAGGGCATTATTCAACCTATCTTGAAGAAAGCCACCCTGGATCCTAAGGACCCACTCCACTGGCGCCCCATAACAGGCCTAAATGTTCTCTCCAAGGTAATGGAGAAAGTAGTGGTTCAGCAGCTGCAACAGCATCTAGATACCCACAACTTACTCGATCCATTGCAATCAGGATTCCGTCCCGGACATGGGACGGAAACAGCATTGCTTAAGATATGGGACGACGTTCTCGAGGCCACAGACGAAGGAGAATCTTCTCTTCTGGTTCTGCTGGACCTAAGCGCAGCCTTTGATACAGTAGATCACAAGCTGTTATTGACTCGGCTGGCTAAAATAGCCAAAGTCACAGAAAGCGATCTATCCTGGTTCTCCTCTTTTTTGGAAAACCGATCGCAAATAGTGAAGCTAGGACCCTTCACTTCTGAAAAACGCACATTATCGTGCGGGGTCCCTCAAGGATCTCCCCTGTCGCCGATGTTATTCAACATCTATGTGCATCCTCTTTTCAAAATCATCAGCAGCCAAAAACTGCCATATCACTCATATGCAGACGACACGCAACTGTACTTCCGCATTTGCAATAAGAAGGATCACCACCTCAATCTAGAGACCTGTCTCTCTTTGATAGAGGACTGGATGACAAAGAGTTATCTCAAACTCAACGGAGCGAAAACAGAACTTCTTCTGTTTCACGCCAAGCGTAGGAATCAACCGGCAACAACTTGGATCCCCCCGCCCATTCTGGGCAAAACCATCACCCCTAGCACCAAAGTCAAAAGTCTTGGGGTCATCTTTGACTCCTACATGACAATGGACGCACAAATAGGGTCAGTTGTCAGCGGATCTCACCATCTGCTGCGCCTACTACGCAGACTCACTCCTTTTATTCCCAAGAAAGACATAGCGGTCGTGGTGGGAGCGATTGTAAACTCCAGACTGGACTATGCAAATGCCCCTTACCTCGGACTCCCCAAGTACCAAATCGCTCGTCTTCAAGTCGTTCAAAATACGGCCGCCAGACTTGTGACTGGGAAAAAACCCTGGGAATCAATATCACCTTCACTGAGATCCCTTCACTGGTTACCAGTTAAAGACAGAATCACCTTTAAAGCACTCTGTCTAACGCATAGATGTATCCATGGGAATGCTCCCCATTATCTATGCGAAAAAATAAAAGCTCACAATCCCAATCGTATTCTACGATCCACCAATCAAAATCGGCTTCAGATACCGAAAGCCAGATACAAGTCCAAAGGAGACAGGAGATTCGCTGTCCAAGGTCCCAGACTATGGAACGCCTTACCAGCCAGCATTCGGTTGGAGGAAAACCACTTAGTCTTCAGGAGAAAGATCAAGACTCATCTCTTTTGATCTCAAGCGCCCAGAGGCGATTTACTTCGCATGTGCTGCGCTATATAAGTTTTCATTCATTCATTCATTCATTATAGCCGCAAGTCAGTTTTAAATGACTTTTTTTCTTTCAGAAATGACACGTTGTTTTTAAAACTTTTTTTTGCATTGATACATGTCCCCTGTGTGTTCGCAGGTTCTGGTGCGAACCGAACAGGGGGGGCACAATTCAGGGATGGCTGTGTACATGAAGCCTACCACAAACAAGGAGCAACGAAAGATAGTTTTGCCTTTTTTAAAACTATGCAGAAAATTTGGAATGTAATTTATTGGCTAACTTAAGTTTTTGAAGATGCAAGCTTTTGTGATAACTTGGATCTCTTCTTCAGTCTTCATCACTGGCGTAGCTCCTGCGCCGGGCGAAAAATGTCGGGGGGGCGAAATCCTGGCGTCCGCAGGAATGCGCCGCCGCCGCCTTAGGAAAGGCTGCGGCTTTGGCCTAGCTCTGGAGCTGTCGGCCATCTTGGTACACCCGGCGGCGGCGCGCCTGGTTGGCTGGTGGAACCATCTATGGGACTACAAGTCCCAGCAGTAAGAAAAACTGAACAAAGATGGTGGATCGCATGCACCTGAGCCCCAGGAGACGATGGAGAACTACAAGTCCCAGCAGGTTATAATATAAAGCTCCGAGATGGATAGATGTCTGGACAGTGACAATTGGTGGCACAGTGGTGACAATTGGTGGCACAGTGGTGACGATTGATGGCACAGTGGTGACGATTGATGGCATGGTACAGTGACTGCATTTGATGGCATGGCACAGTGGTTGCGTTTGTTGGCATGGCACAGTGGTGACAATTGATGGCACAGTGGCTGCATTTGATGGCATGGCACAGTGGTTGCGTTTGGCATGGCACAGTGGTGACAATTGATGGCACAGTGGCTGCGTTTGATGGCATGGCACAGTGGTGACAATTGATGACACAGTGGCTGCATTTGATGGCATGGCGCCCTGTGATTGGGCGTATGTGGTCATGCGCTAGCGCCGGGGGGCAAAAAAAAAAGTTCTGCCCCGGGCGCCCATAACTCTGGTTACGCCACTGGTCTTCATACAAATGTAGCGTCCCTTTACTTTTAGTATGGGCACTACGCTAAAGTTAGTGGGGAATTGGAGAGTTATTTTTGCTCCCATTTACAATTGTGTTAAAGTTTGGGCTGCTGTTGATTTGGAACTGTCCTGTGGGTCGGTCTGCGCTCCAGGGGTGTCACCTGTGGATGACAGGTGGCGCCAGAGGGGTTCTAACAGAGCCGCTCTTCCCCAGCAGCCAATTGGAGGAGCTTTTCCCTCACGGGGCATGCTGGGGAGAGATATATCTGTGGCAGACGCCATTTTTCTTGGTTCTTCGCGGGTTCTAGGTTCCAGGTGCGGCACCCACCTTCAGGGTTTGCGCATCCAATGGACCCCGGCGATATGGTCACATGCTACGCGGAGTTCCATGCAGATGCTGAAAGGGGCCCCAGTGACTTACTGGGACGTCATATTCACTAAAGATCCCAGGCTGGGTGCGGTTCGGTGGGGGATAGGCTTGAGGAGAACCCGGAGGCAGATGATCCAAAAGGGCTTGAACAAACTATCGGGGATCTGGTGACCGGAACATTGACAGGTATACTTCAACTGTCAATCAGTGACCCTGACTGAATTTACTGGGAGGGTTTGCTCAATCCATTTAGCTCATCCAAGTACTAGGCATGTGGCAGAGGTCCCTGAGTCAGGCCTGTGGCAGAGGTCTGTTCCTCCCAGCAATCTACAAAAGTGACACTTCGGCTGCCAGGCTTGTGGCAGGAGTCGGTCCGGAGGCACTCTGGCTAGAGTGGCGACGAACTGCACTACTGCTGAAAGCAGACTTACTTTCTTCTCTATCCAAGGCCTGATACTGCAAATGTTCTTCTGCTTCATCAGTCTTTCCTATCCTACCTCATGTTGATGTTGGTCATGTTGGGCCTTTAATTAAAGCATTCAGAAAACCCACTTGCTAATTGGACATTCACTCACTGCTTTTGCTCACTACCATCACCCCTGGAAAATTCTACAAGGTAACTTAATACGCCTATCCAAAATCAACCAGCGGCTCCTGAGGGTGTATCGCTACACAAACATTTCCTGAATTACAAAGAGTGTTCTGGTTTCTCTCAACACCTCCTTACCTACAGAGTTCAATTGTCAAATTTAGCTACAAATGTCCAGAGGTATACAGAAAGGCAAACAAAATGAACATTTTAACCACTTAAGGACCAGAAGGATTTGACCCCTTAATGACCATGCCATTTTTTGCGATGCGGCACTGCGTCACTTCAACTGACAATTGGACGTGCGATGTTGTACCCAAAAAAATGTATATCCTTCTTTCCCTCAAATAGAGCTTTCTTTTGGTGGTATTTGATCACCTCTGCAGTTTTCTTTTGCTTTATAAACAAAAAAGATCATTTTGGGAAAAAAAAAATGTTTTACTTTTTGTGATAATAATTGTCCCAAAAAAAAGTCTTCATCAGTTTAGGCAATATGTATTCTTCTACATATTTTAGGTAAAAAAATAAAATAAAAAATGCAATAACCTTATATTGATTGGTTTGTGCAAAAGTTATAGGGCCAGATTCAGATACACTTAATATTGCACTGCGTAATCGAAATACTCTACGCTGCCGTATTTTACCAGGCTCTACACCGAATTCTGGTAGATTTTTGCCCGTACGTTACGGCGGCGTAGTCTATTTCTCGTCACGTAATCGAAATACGCAATTAGGGGGCGCGAAGCATTTAAATTAAGCGCATCCCCGCGGCGATCGAACTGCGCATGCTCCGTTCAGAAATTTCCCGCCGTGCATTGCGTGAAATCACGTCGTTACGTCATTCGTTGTTTGAGTAGTGTCGTTTACGAACATTCCTATTCCCGGACGACTTACGTAAAAAATAATGAAAGACGTCGGAAAACGTAGAAATTCGGCGCGGGAACGACGGCCATACTTAACATGGGCTGTCTAATATTAGAGCAGCAAAAAGCTGGTATAGTGTTACGCAAAAAAAAGATGACTAAAGGTGCCGTAAGAGATTGCGAATGAAGATCGTCATTACGGGGATCGCCGGCAAAAGCTCATTTGCATACCCCGACGCGGAAAACGACGGGAAGTCCACCCAGGGGCCGCAATTTTATTGCAGCGTACATCCGAAGGCGTACGAACACGTAATCCAGTCGAATTGAAGCCCGCAGCCGTCTATTCATGGTTTGAGATTTCCGACTAGCTAAAAAACGCGCGTAATTTGAAATTACTCCAGTCTAACACCAGTTAGACAGGAGTAAGGGCTCTGTAAATCTGGCCCATAGCGTCTACAAAAAAGGGGATAGATTTATGGCATTTTTATTATTTTCTTTATTTTTTACTAGTAATGGTGGAGAGCTGAGATTTTTAGTGGGACTGCAACATTGCGGCTGGCAGAACAGACACTTTTGACTTTTTTTGGGACCAGTGACATTTATACACCGATCAGAGCTAAATATAACCACTGATTACTGTATAAATGTAACTGACAGGGAAGGGGTTAACACTAAGGGGCGATCAAGAGGTTAAGTGTTCCCTAGGGAAGCAATTCTATCTGTGGGGGGAGTGTAGTGACTGGAGGAGGAGAGAGATCGCTGTTCCTGATCACTAGGAACAGCAGATCTCTTTCTACTTCCCTGTCAGAATGGGATTCTGTTTGTTTACATACACAGATCCCCGTTCTGGCTCTCTGTGGAGTGATCGCAGGTACAGGCCGCGTGCATCGGTTCCAACGTTGCACGTGCCCCCTATTGCTCTTAAAGCGGCCAACGTATACCTACGGCAATTCACGCAGCCGTGCCAACCTGCTGAAGTATAATGTCAGCGGCTGGTTGGCAAGCAATTAAAGTTGGGTGCTATCCCGAGTAAATAGATACCTAACATGTCATGCTTTACAATTGTGCACACTCATGGAATGGCGCCAAACTTAGTACTTAAAAATCTCCATAGGCAACGCTTTGAAATTTTTTACAGGTTACCAGTTTAGATTTACAGAGCAGATCTAGTGCTAGAATTGTTGCTGGCACTCTAACGCACACGGCGATACCTCACATATGTGGTTTAAACAACGTTTACATATGTCGGCGGGACTTGCGTGTGCGTTCGCTTCTGTGCGCGAGCTACCGGGGACAGGGGCGTTTTAATTTTTTTTTATTATTATTTTTTTTACATATTATTTTTTTTACACTTTTATTTTTTTATTACTTTTATTTCTATTACAAGGAATGTAAACATCCCTTGTAATAGGAAATGTGTGTGACAGGTCCTCTTTAATGGAGAGATGCAGGGTTACGCCGTTAACGTAACCTATGCCCAGCCAGACACACGTCCAACGTAAAATACGCCAGCTTGTGTTCCCTGGTGCAGACCTGAGCATGTCTGTTGCTGAGTTACACCTCCTTTATGGGGAATAACTTTACGCCGGACGTACAACTTACGCGCACCGCGCATAGCCTGCGTCGGGCGCATGTACGTTCGTGAATCGCCGTATTTACCTCATTTGCATGTTTGAATGGCTAATCAATGGGAGTGGCACCATGCACCCAGCCTAAATGTACGCCCACCCTACATCGACGTAAGCAAGTTACGTTGGCGGGGTGTAGCCTGGTTTTAGGCGCATCTCTGTTTGTGGGTCAGGTGCACAGATACGACGGCGCACATTTGCACTTATGTCGGTGTAACTTGTTATACGTCGGCGTAAGTGCTCTGTGAATCTGGCCCAGAATGATTAAATGTTCTCTGGACTTTGAAATCCTCAAGTAATATCACTATCAACCACCAGGTGTCTCACCTTTTGAGTTCAACTCTTTTAAGTTGATATTTATATTATGCCAGGGAAACTATATATATATATATATATATATATATCTATATATAGATATATATATCTATATACAGATATATATATATATATACACATTCTGGTAACTTTATATTATATAAAAAACAATTAGTGTATTTTTGATTCCTACATAACATGCTTCTATATTAGTGTATACATGTATATCTTTCAAAACTGTTTTTCTAAACATACACAGATTATATCTATTAATCTATACAAAATGATTTTTAATGTGGATACATAAATCATTTTGATATGTGTTCAATGAATATGGGTTACTTTAAGTACAGGTTCATTCATATTTTTATAATTACAATTTGACGCCTTTCATAATGCTGATTAACTCTTTAAAACCTTCTATTTATAAAATCACACTTCTCATATATTTCTTTCTTCTAACAAAGTGTCTTACAATAACATCTAGGTATTTTAAAATATTTCTGACTTGTATCATATGATATGTCCATATCATAGATAGATGCATGTATTTGTAAATTCACTTTCATTTTAATTTCTGTGATTGTTTTCATTGTGGTGTATAATTAACTGGGGTCTCCTGCTATTGTCTAGGGAAAAGCTGAGTCAATACTGTTTATTTACTTTACGGGGCGATCTCCCCTTTGAGACAATGGGGTGGTTTATTTCCATGTGATAATATCCCAGTTTAGCTATCTGTAGAACTTTTCCTTTGGCAGGATTTCAAACCAACAATGAAAGTAAACATTTTCTTGTTTGATTGCGAAAAGCATCATTGTTTCTGATTCAACACAAGGCTCGTAAAAGTTAAAAGATGGCTAATATATTGAAGGCTTTGCAAAGCATGTGAAATCATCTGTTTTGCTCTGAAAGGTTTTCATTTGCAATAGTTCACTTCAATTTTGAGGCCTACTGGACTTTCATATTTCTGCCAGTAAATATTAAATTATTATTATTATTTGCCTCATAACCCACGACAACCTATATGTTCTGAAAATATCTCCTAAATGTGTACCGTTTAGGTGGTATTTACCTTGTAGTGCACCGATGATATCATCAGCGCATGCGCAGTGAAGAAACGGCCCTCCGTGTTGTTTCTTCCTCAGCCTGTGCCATGACTGGCGGCTCCTGTGTGCATGACAGTCACAGAGCTGAAGTCCATGGCCCTGGAAGGAAGAGGGGCGAAAATGGATACTTTCACCAGTGGGGACATTGCGGGGTTCGTTTGCAGGTAAGTGCAGCGGCGTTGCTAGCCAGGTGCAGGGGGGCTGGCCGCACCAGGTGACACCTATCAGAGGGGTGACACCCGTGGGTATCGGCACCACACCAACACCGGCCACCCGCTGCCCTGTGTGCCTCGCGCTCGCTGCTCCCGCTGCGGCTGTGTCCCTCAGCGGAGCGTGAAGGAAGCTGCCGCCCCCTCCTCTGTTTACATCCAGGAGGAGGAGGAGCCCGCGCTCGAGCGACACACCACTGTGTGTATCTTCCGTTCTGTTTTGAGGTCTGAAATGTAAGGGGGGGTGTCTGTACTATGGGGGAGTGTCTGCACTAGGTGGGGTTTCTGCACTAGGGGGGGTTCTGCACTAGGGGGGTGTCTGCACTAGGGGGGGTTTGCCGAGGGGGGTGTCTGCACTAGGGGGGTTTCTGCATTAAGGGGGTTTCTGCACTAGGGGTGTTCTGCACTAGGGGGGGTGTCTGCACCAGGGGGGTTTCTGCACCAGGGGGGGTGTCTGCACCAGGGGGGTGTCGGCACCAGGGGGGGTTTCTGCACCAGGGGGGGTTTCTGCACTAGGGGGGTTTCCCGAGGGGGGTGTCTGCAATAGGGGGGGTTTGCCACCGAGGGGGGGGTCTGTAACCGAGGGAGGTGTCTGTAACCGAGGGGAGTGTCTGTAACTGAGGGGGGTATGCACAGGGGTATCTGTATTGAGGGGTTTATATTATAGGTTTATACTGGGGGAGGGGGTCTATATTGATGGAGGATTGTCTGTACTTAGTGGGGGGGTCTGTACTGAAGGAGGGGGAATCTATACTGTGGGAGGGGAGTCTGTAGTTAGTGGAGGGGGGTCTGTACTATAGTTGGTGGGGGGGGGGTGACACAATTTTTTTCCGCAGCGGGTGACACTAACCCTAGTGACGCCACTGGGTAAGTGCCAGATAATGGGCCAGTAAGCAATGCATACTGCTTTTACTTTGCAGGGGAATAAATAGGAAGTAAAACCCATTAGGGTTTACTTCCTCTTTAACAGAACTGAAATTCAGGTAATATAAGTGAACTTTATGGTTTTTCAATTCTACTAAAAATGTGTCATCTCTTTACCAACTGGAGAGTTTACTCATCACTTTCTGTCCCTGTGAACTCCTCCTGCCAACTGGACAAGAAGTGAGGAAAAATCTCTTCGATGGCCAGCTTCTGCCGGACTGGTTGCAGAACACAGGGGCCAAATGTTGTCCGGTTTCTATTGAACCAGCCAAGGCTGCTTAAAATTTGGCCTGTGTGTACTGGGCTTTAGTATAGTATTTTTATAACAAAAAGGATTTGCTTGACCTACTGTAAGTGTTAAAGATGAAGTTTGGGTGTGAACTATTTTGCATAAGTACATTGGTCCAACTGGGACCAGTGTAGGTTTGCATACCATACCTGTGTGATCCTAGGGGATCCTAGAGGAAGCAGGAAATCATTGTAGTATGCACTGCTAATATAGAAATTGCTTCTAGTTTCTGGCTTCTGTGTCCAGCAGAAGTGATCAGAGGATGTTCCTTTCTTGGCATGGGCACCATTCAGAAAACACTTTGCAATTTCTCAAGGAATTCTCTGATTGGATGAAATGGAGAGGTAGGGAGGTGATGCCACAATCTCCTTCCTTTCCAATCAGAGGACGCTTTGCATTCATTGAGAAAATGCAAAGTGTTCTCTGAATAGCACCCTTGCTGAGCAAGCAACCTCTTGTGTTTACAAAACAGCAGGGCAGTTGCTCGACACAGGACCCTGAAGCTAGTGGCAATCATTGCACATAACACAGGTATTTATACTAGTTGTATGTAAAATACAATTAATGATTAATACATAATTACCTCCATTGGTAATTTAGAAACATCTACCTGGAGTTCAGTTTTCATAACAGAGTTTTGTAATGTGGGTAGCCCATGAAAGAGACTTTAGGTGATGGCATAATAAAAAAAATGCCTTGATTTGTAGCTTCACAAATTATAATTTAATTTTTCAAAAGAAAACTTTTCTCTAAATCCCTGAAAACTTGTTGGACCTGCTTATTCCTCAGGCTGTATATAAATGGATTGAGCACTGGTGTCAGGACACTGTTGAGAAGTGCTACAATTTTATTAAGGTCAGGAGAAGAACTTTCCACTGGACGTACATATATAAAGATGGCACTACCATAGACTAATGAGACCACTGTGAAATGGGAAGTACAAGTGGAGAAAGCTTTGATTTTCCCACTAGCTGAGGGTATCATTAGGACAGTGATAAGAATATTACAGTAGGAAATCAAAGTAAGGATGAATGAGCCCAAAATTACAGCTGAAGCAAAACTGGCAAAGACCATATCAAACTTGTTTATATCTGAGCAACTGATCTCCACCACTGCTGAGCTGTCACAGAAAAAATGATTGATTTCATATGGTCCACAAAAAGACAGACCAAACAGTAGAACTGTGGGGTAGATAAAGGTAAGAAAGCCAAATATCCATGACACTAATACCAACCAAAGACAGACCCTACGAGAGATGATTGAATGATACCTCAGTGGGTGACAGATTGCCACATACCGGTCTACTGACATGACTGCCAAAAGATAAAATTCTATAGTTCCAAGAGAAACATAAAAATAAAGTTGTAGAAAGCATCCAGGTAAAGAAATCTTCCTGTTACTGGAAGCCATGATAGAGAGCAGTTTGGGCACTGTGGATGATATAAACCAAATGTCCAAGAAAGCCAAGCTGGTGAGGAAAAAATACATGGGGATATGAAGACGTCTGTCGAGCCAGATGGCTGCAATTATCGACATGTTTCCAGTTAATGATATAGAATAAAGTAGTAGAAAAAGTAAAAACACACCATTTTGTACCCAAGGGCTAAAGGTGAACCCAACAAGTATGAATGTGGTTTGATTGAGAGAAATCATTGCAATCACATCTAGAGAATTCCTAAAAAAGTTATGCTATATAGGGAAATAGATATGCTGCATATATAAAATATGTAGAAATCTGTATTTCTGAAAAAGAAAACAGGAAACGAGAAACAAAATCAAGTTCTTAAATTTTTCTAAGTAAAAAATGAGTGCAATCTATTTAAATTTATTTATCTTAAATTCAATAAGAAAAAACAAAAAAATAGGATCACATATATGATAAAACAAGCTAATATGTTTTACAAAAAGTGTTCCTGTGATCCAGCTAACAGGTGTTCAGTCTACTTTGTATTTTGTCATTAAATGCCACTATCTTACAAGGAACTTCATTCCTGTGTCACTGGTTGTTTCATGTAGATATTGTCTCTGTAGATAAAGCCATATCTGCTACACACATTCGAGGCTGCCCAGCATTTTGCAATTCTTCCATCCACAATGGGAACGTACTAACAGTACTTGGACCAGAGTCCCTAGTTCCTGATGGAACAAATGTCTCATCTGACTGCTAGCTGCACACTGCTATCTCCACCTGGCACACAGTTTCATTTGGTCCACAACCAATAAATCTTTAAGAAATGGTAAAAGCACAGATTTCTTAATCATTCTGCAAGTCAACAGCTTCTTCAGCACCTCTGTAATTTTAGTGGATGTCTAAAAACTGATTGGCAGACAAAAACACACATTGCATTGCAGCATACCCCCTCTGTGCACATCACATGTCATGGAAAAAAACTAAGTATCTCTCAACGTGATTCTTGTCAAGCCTGCCTTGCATACACACGATCGTGAAAAAAATACTTGAGCAAAGCGCGGTGACGTACAACTCGTACAACGGCACTATAAAGGGGAAGTTCCATTCGAATGGCACCACCCTTTGTGCTGATTATGCAAATTTCCCTTCTCATAACTTGCTTCTGAGCATGCGTGTTTTTTTCCCCGTCGTTACAGCTTACACACAACTGTTTTTTACGACGAGGAAAACAACGCTGTGAAAAACGATGAGAAAAAATAGAGCAGGTTCGAAATTTTAAATGCCCATTTTTCTCGTCGAGAAAAATGCACTGGAGCCTACACACGATCGTGTTTCACGACCAATTTAAAAAATTTAATTTTTCTCGTTATGAAAAATGGTCGTGTGTACACGGCATCAGGTTTATCCCATCTCCAAACTGAAGTGTACATATTTACTGCATGATCCACCATTGGAAATCCCAAGGGTAGCATGCTGAGTAGACATGTGCAGACTGGAATATTTTGTTTCGTTTTTTCGTTTGGAAAATAAATTTATTTAGTTACTCCCGAAGATCGTTTTGATTTATGTCGTTTTCGTCGGAAAAGTTTTCGTCCGAAAACGAAGATTTCCGATGCTTTGTCGAATTTTCGTTGTTCAATTCGACAAAGTATCGAAAATCGTCAAAGTGCAAAAAAAACGAATGCTTTAAAAAAAAAAAATGCTTTATTTTCGTTCAGATTCGACGATTTTCGATGCTTTGTCGAATTTTCGTCGTTCAATTCCTACCTATATTCACTGTATTCACTGAATACAGTGAATAGGTAGGAATTGAACGACGAAAATTCGACAAACGTCGAATCTGAACGAAAATGAAAATAAAGCATTTTTTATGTCGGATCTTTTGGTTTTCGTTTCTTGCACTTTCGTTTTCGTTCGTTAAAACGATAACAGAAATACCCGATTTTCGGACGAAAATGCATTCTAACGAAAACGAATGCACATGTCTTATGCTGAGCAACACATTCTCTTATTGCTATGTAGCATAAGATTAACTGTCTTTTTACCCCACAGTTCTGTTGGCTAAGTGGTGGAGACAGCAAGACCTTGCAAGAGCCCATGAGTGTCTTGGATTACAGCAGGAAGCTGATGAATGCTGAACAATGGAGAATGCACAGCCAGAGGTAGAGAGATGGGGAATACTAACATAAACTTCAACAGCATTCACTGCTGTGAGATATTTGTTCTGTGTTTAGTACTGATGTGGTGCTGTCAGCACTACCTGCAACAGAAGTACAGAGTGGTGGTGTGGACCTGTAACTGGGGTTTTAGTCTCTTTAGGGTTTATCTGCCCTTTTCCCTGCCTACTCTTAAGGCTTCTATTTGGGGGGATGGAAAGCTGTTAAAGGAGGAGGATGGGAAGTTGCTTCACATTCTACAACACTATGTAGAAGTTTTAGGCAAACCGTTCCTCTCCCTTAGTGTGGTCGCCTTTGATTGATACAACAGGGAAAGCGAGTAGGCCTTATGCCCAGTATACACGATCATTTTTGGGGTAGAAGAAAACAAAGTTTTTAAGGCTCTAGAAAAAAAACAATGTTTTATTAACTCGATCATTAAAACGGCCTTGCCTACACTCGATCGTGAAAAAAAAATGCTCTAGCAAAGCGCGGTGATGTACAACACGTACGACAGCACTAAAAAGGGGAAGTTCTATTCGGATGACGCCACCCTTTGGGCTGCTTTAGCTGATTTTGTGTTAGTAAAAGACGATTTGCACTTTTCTGTCTGTTACAGCGTGATGAATGTGCTTACTCCATTATGAAGGCTAGTTTTACCAGAACGAGCGCTCCCGTCTCATAACTTGCTTCTGAGCATGTGCAGATTTTTCACGTCGTTAAAGCCCACACATGACCATTTTTTTCAACTCGAAAAACAACAACGTTAAAAACGTTGTTAAAAAATAGAGCATGTTCGAATTTTTTTTTGCCCGTTTTTCAGAACCTGAAAAATGCTCTGAAGCCCACACACGATTGTTTTTAATGACATTTAAAAAAACGTCATTTTTTACAACCCGAAAAATTATCGTGTGTACGCAGCATTAGGCCTGTAATTCAGAGAAACGGTTTGACTTATGCACTGCATCGTGAGCGCCACAGCACATCTCCTGGAAAACCTAATAGTTAAAAGAGATGGAAAAACTGACCCAGTATACTGTATGTTTTGCAACCTTTAGTACGCTTTAGTCATTCTTGCCACTATATATTTGGTCTGTAATTTTGGGAATATCCAATTGCATTTTATACAGTAAAAGTTCTAAAGTGTATTTGTGATATGTTTGGTGAAGACCTTCAGTCTGTGAAGCTAGGTCCCTATTACCAGCCAGGTGTCATAAGACTTCTGCTGGTAAGATAAATGCCGGATTGGCCGTGTGTTCACTGGATGTGAGGGCACAGCCAGTTGGGGGTGTGTGAACATAAAAGCTAGTTTCAAGTCAGTGATGAGTAGTGGCTTAGTGAAGGAGGGTCCATTAGTGGCGGTGGCTGGGAAAGTTCCTCCAGGCCCCATGGCCAGGCCACCTGGGCCCCTATTTTTAAGGGCCTCAGGTTTAGGATATGATCCCCAATGGACTAAGCCTGCAACCACTGGTAAAGGAGAGGCCTCTCAAATGAATTGCAAGTGAGTGATTCCCAGCTGGGCCTAGGATTGAGTGAATTATGGAACCTGAAATCATCAAGAACCAGTGGATAGCAGGTGGGGTCTTAAACCTCAAACTTTCACTGTAGGCCCCAGTGCAGGAACTAGCTTAAAAACCCATCAATAGGAGGCATCATTACAGACTGGTTATGATGCACATACTCTGTAGCCAGCAAGTAGAAGGAACTACTCTCTTCACCAGGAAATAGGTATCTAGTTCCTTGAAGTAAGTTAACTTTTCAATCTTGTTACAAGAGAAAGAGATGATTAGGGGGCATTATGCAAACAAGTTGGGTACTTGAGAAAGACAATTAATGTTTTCAGCTTTAGATTAGATCTAAAGATCTGGGAAGGTCTGAAACCACCATAAATTCCCCTGGTAACTAAAGTAAGTTTGTGGTTTCTTTTAGACCTCATTTTAACATAGCATAATTTTCCAGGACATATTTTTGAGTTCGGAAACACCAAAAACAGTTTGGGAAATGTTTGTGGAGTGGTCTTTATTTCTGACAACATGGAAGTTTACTGAGTTTAAGAAATAATTGGAATTCTAAAAATAAATTAGGTAAAAAAAAAAATTGAATAAAACAAAATGTACTGAGCCTTGAGAACTAATTAGAAGCAGAAAATAAAGTAGATATGATCACAATATTACTGAGAGACAAAACATGAAAACTGAATATTTCACAGCAGAGTCTATGCTTCCTAAACCTGAAAACACCCAGCACAAATATAAAAAAAAAAAACATAGCAACTGTTAGACATGTGCATTCGTTTTCGTCTGAATGCATTTTCGTCCGAATTTCAGGTATTTTCGTTATTGTTTTAACAAACGATAACGAAGGCACAGAAAATGAAAAACAAAAATCCAACATAAACAAATGTTTATTTTCGTTTTCGTTGCGATTGAATGTGCCTAACCTAAACTCTATTAGTCTAATATTATTCTACATAGAGAGAAAAGATTTGACATAGGGAGAAAAGATTCGACATTATAGAGACATGAAGATTCGACATTGAGAGACAAGAAGAGTCAATTTTTTTTTTTTTTTAAGATTCTGTCGAATATTTTTTTTTTTTTTTCTTAGAACATTCGACAGACACCATAAGCCTTCAATGACAGATTTGACATAGAGAGACATGAAGATTCGACATAGAGAGACATGAAGATTCAACATAGAGGGACATGAAGAGTCAAATTTAAGATATGGTCAAATTAATTGATTAAATTGCAATATATACATGGTGTCTCAGACACTACATCACGTGCAATGGACTAACTACATGAGTATCCTGTTAATATGGTATTCCTAATGCTTTCACTTGTTTTGTGCTATACATATACCATAGGTGTGCGCAGCCTTTGACATTAGGGTGTGTACCCCAAAGCTCAAACACACTCTACCGATCACTCGTGATCTTCATTCAGAGAGGGAGGGGCCGGTAAATGGCATATTTACAGCCCCCTTCCCCCACTCATCCTATAACATCCACAGCAACAACCAGTGGGAGAGTAGGGAAGCCAGCAGTGCTGTGGGGGAAAGAGGGGGAGCCAGATCAGTAGGGGAAATCTGTTCTGCACAGGGTGATTAGGGTGTGCCTGGGCACACCTGGCACACCCTGTGCGCACGCCTATGACATATACAATTATATGTAAATGTACTGTATGTACTATATGCTTGTTACATATACATTTATGTTGTTAGAATTTTAGTGAACAATAATATAATAATTATTAGAATAGTAAGAGCTGTCTCTATACATTTCTATTAATTGATTATTGCCATACTGTATATTGGTGATGATTCTCTAAGGAATAGAAGTTGTTAACCTAGCAAGGTTAACGTTAACTTTGTAAATGTGTACAAAAAGATGCTAGCTTTGAAGATATATGTAAAGTGAATGTTTAGTAATAAGGGTAAATCTGTTCCAACTTTGAACAAACAAAGTGTGTGTTCAGAGCAAACCCAATTTCACCTTATTCACCAACACTCACTTTGCAAAGTTTATTTTATTTACATATTTACCTTATTTATTGAACAGCCACTACTTCTTTAGTATATTCTAAATCTAATACAATTTCCATCCTATTACTTATATAATATGCAAAAACATACAAAATAATAAAGAAAATAATTTTTTTTGCCACAAGAAGAATATTATAAATAAAGCGTTATCTATAAAAGGGTCACAAATAAACATTTTAACATTGGAGATTATATGAATTTAAAACATAACGTAATACCTAATGTTCTGAAAAAACATAGACAATTTATTCTATATTGTTTTGACCTAATCGCTTTTCTCTTTCACACGTCCGTTCAGTTCGTCCGTTTTTTGGACGTCCGTTAACGGACCTCAATGCTTCCCTATGGGTTAGCGTCCGTTAGCGGATGAGCATCCGCTAACGTCCGTTAACATCCGTCTGCGGTAAGCTCCGTTTTTTTGGACGGAAGAAAACCCTATTTTTCTGTCAAAAAAACGGAACGGACGAAAAACGGACGTTAGCGGATGATCCGTTTAACATCCGATCCGCTAACGTCAGTTTTTCATCAAAATATGTAAAAAAAAAAAAGTTCTAGAAAATAAAAAAAAACAGATGAAAAAACGGATGAAAAAACTGATGAAAAACGGACGGAAAACGGAACGGAAACGGATGTAAACGGACGGAAAACGGACGAAAAACGGATGAAAAAACGGATCAACTGAAGGGGGAAAAAACTGATCTAAAAAACTGAACGGACGTGTGAAAGAGCCCTAACTATTGTTACGTCAGTTAATTTTATCTCATATTAATTAGGGTCCTTTCACACGGAGCGGACCGTTTTTCGGTCCGCTCCGTGTGTCCGTCAGCTCAGCGGGGGGGGTCTCCGCTCAGCTGTCGGCGGACGGGGCGGTCCCCGCACACTGTGCGAGGAACCGCCCTGTCTCTCCTCCGCTCTCCCCTATGGGGAGTCGGATGGAAACGGACCGTCTGTCCGTTTGCATCCGATCCGTTTGGGCGGACGGAAGAAAAATAGGGCATTCTTCCGTCCGCAAAAACGGATGCGGATCTAGCGGACGTTAGCGGATGCATCATCCGCTAACGGATCCGCTCCCATAGGGAAGCATTGAGGTCCGTTACCGGACGTCCAAAAAACGGACGAACGGAACAGACCTGTGAAAGGACCCTTACTACATTAAAGCTTCAGTTTTCCTGAAACATGATTAAATGTTTTAAACTTGGATTAACAATACCAAAGCATGTCCACTCTTGTTAGAAATAGCAAAGTGAAAATAGCTTTATACCAAATGTTTCTGTATTTTATTCTTACAGACTTTAATGCACCCCCCTCCCCTGGCCTTGAAACTGGCTTTTATTTAATAAGAAGTCCCTTGATACTTTTCTAATGTCTAATGTGTCTGTGTATGTCTGTTCTCACAGGAGCTCTAGTTCAAATAGCTCATGGGAACAACCACAGTTATGTTTTCTTTAAACAATGATTATGTTTCCATTGAAAATATTGTATTATGGTAACTACTATGCATTATTTCTTAGAGTTGAATAATAAAATAGTAAATTAAAAAGAACACAAAAAGAATAAAACAATTAGGAAAATATAAAGAAAAAAATAACAAGACCAAGGTTTGCCAGGGTAAGTGTTGGGGTCAAGGTCGTGGTCAAAGGTCACAGCCAGCATATTTTGATTAGAATAAAAAAAAAGGTTCTTTAAATTAGTATCAGTGACGGTGTGTTTTAGAAATGCAAAGTTTGCACCATTGTTTCTGGGCTGTACTACAACCAATAGCAACTAACATGCACATATGTGGTATCTCTGCAATCATCAGGAGCAGGAGAATTTATTTTGGGTTGTTCTTTGGTGGTAAATTATAATAATACAAATATATATATATATATATATATATATATATATATATACAGGTAGTGCAGAATTATTAGGCAAGTTGTATTTTTGAGGATTAATTTTATTATTGAACAACAACCATGTTCTCAATGAACCCAAAAAACTCATTAATATCAAAGCTGAATATTTTTGGAAGTAGTTTTTAGTTTGTTTTTAGTTTTAGCTATTTTAGGGGGATATCTGTGTGTGCAGGTGACTATTACTATGCATAATTATTAGGCAACTTAGGGTCCTTACACACGGATCGGTCTGTTTTTCGGTCCGCTCCGTGTGTCCGTCAGCTCAGCGGGGGGTCTCCGCTGAGCTGTCGGGCGGACGGGGTGGTCACCGCACACTGTGCAGGGACCGCCCCGTCTCTCCTCCGCTCTCCCCTATGGGGAGTTGGATGGAAACGGACCGTCTGTCCGTTTGCATCCAATCCGTTTGCCCGGACGGAAGAAAAATAGGACATTCTTCCGTCCGCAAAAACGGATGCGGATCGAGCGGACGTTAGCGGATGCATCATCCGCTAACGGATCCGCTCCCATAGGGACCCATTACAAGTCCGTAAACGGACTTGTAATGAGCGGACCGTTCGTCCGCTAGTGTGAAAGGGCCCTTAACAAAAAAAAAATATATACCCATTTCAATTATTAATTTTTACCAGTGAAACCAATATAACATCTCAACATTCACAAATATACATTTCTGACATTCAAAAACAAAACAAAAACAAATCAGTGACCAATATAGCCACCTTTCTTTGCAAGGACACTCATGCAGCCTGCCATCCATGGATTCTGCCAGTGTTTTGATCTGTTCACCATCAACATTGCGTGCAGCAGCAACCACAGCCTCCCAGACAATGTTCAGAGAGGTGTACTGTTTTCCCTCCTTGTAAATCTCACATTTGATGATGGACCACAGGTTCTCAATGGGGTTCAGATCAGGTGAACAAGGAGGCCATGTCATTCGTTTTTCTTCTTTTATACCCTTTCTTGCCAGCCACGCTGTGGAGTACTTGGACGCGTGTGATGGAGCATTGTCCTGCATGAAAATCATGTTTTTCTTGAAGGATGCAGACTTCTTCCTGTACCACTGCCTGAAGAAGGTGTCTTCCAGAAACTGGCAGTAGGACTGGGAGTTGAGCTTGACTCCATCCTCAACCCGAAAAGGCTCCACAAGCTCATCTTTGATGATACCAGCCCAAACCAGTACTCCACCTTGCTGGCGTCTGAGTCGGACTGGAGCTCTCTGCCCTTTACCAATCCAGCCACGGGCCCATCCATCTGGCCCATCAAGACTCACTCTCATTTCATCAGTCCATAAAAACTTAGAAAAATCATTCTTGAGACATTTCTTGGCCCAGTCTTGACGTTTCAGCTTGTGTGTCTTGTTGAGTGGTGGTCGTCTTTCAGCCTTTCTTACTTTGGCCATGTCTCTGAGTATTGCACACCTTGTGCTTTTGGGCACTCCAGTGATGTTGCAGCTCTGAAATATGGCCAAACTGGTGGCAAGTGGCATCTTGGCAGCTGAACGCTTGACTTTTCTCAGTTCATGGCCAGTTATTTTGCGCCTTGGTTTTTCCACACGCTTCTTGCGACCCTGTTGACTATTTTGACTGAAACGCTTGATTGTTCGATGATCACGCTTCAGAAGCTTTGCAATTTTAAGAGTGCTGCATCCCTCTGCAAGATATGTCACTATTTTTGACTTTTCTGAGCCTGTCAAGTCCTTCTTTTGACCCATTTTGCCAAAGGAAAGGAAGTTGCCTAATAATTATGCACACCTGATATAGGATGTTGATGTCATTAGACCACACACCTTCTCATTACAGAGATGCACATCACCTAATATGCTTAATTGGTAGTAGGCTTTAGAGCTTGGAGTAAGACAACATGCATAAAGAGGATGATGTGGTCAAAATACTAATTTGCCTAATAATTGTGCACTCCCTGTATAAACATACATATATATATATATATATATATATATATATATATATACTGTATATACACTGGCCCAGATTCACGTAGATCGGCGCATTATCGGTCCGGCGTAGCGCACCACTTTTCCGTTAGACTTGCGCAATCTAGCCGCGTAATCCCGCGATTCACGTAGCTTTTGCGCGTAAGGTTTTTTCCTGAGGCGTAAGGAGGAGTAATACAAATTGGGAGGGACGTGGGCGTGTTACATTGAAATGAGCCGTGACCCCATGCAAATGAAGGGCCGGCCGACTCGCGCATGCGCGCGTGAAGGAAACCATGTCAGCTCCGTTGTGCGCATGCTCACAACTCGGGAGCGGCGCAATCAGTGAAATTGGAAATGGACTAGGGCAACGTTGTGAACTACGCAGACAGCATAAATAGACACACACAAATGCACTTCCATTGCAAAAGTACATCCCTTTGTGTCCCTTCCCATTGAATCAAGTGCTTTTGCTCTGTTGTTCGTTAGAGTGTGTTTTGTAGTTGTCAGATTAGTGTTCTGTGTGATCTAGTGCTTGTTGGTAGTTTTGTGAAAGTGAGTTTTGATAAGTGTTTGAGACTGTTTGTTTGATTGATAGATTTCTGAGCGTTTGTTTTCTTGCTTTATTTTTTCATCTGATTTTTTTGTGTCTGTTTCTTGCTGAGTGCTAGTGTGATTTTTGGGTGTTCTTTTTCTCTTTGTGTGTGTTCTTGTCTGATTGGTTGTGCTTGTATTTGTGACAGATTTTTGGTGACTGCTAGTGAGTTTGTTTGGAAGTATGACTGAGAGAAAAAGAAAGCTTAATTTTACAGTGGGGGAAAAAAGAATTCTTGCCCGGGCCATTACCGACTATGGGCGTTTTCTCCACGGCCCGCAGAGTGCCACCACCACCCCGGCCAGGAGGAGGGAGATATTGGATATGATCACGGAGCAGGTCAATTCATCGGGGGAGGGGGAGACACGGTCTGGGATTGAAAAGAAAATAAATGACCTCCGGCGTGAGGTGAAAAAAAAAATGGCCGCAATAAATGCCCATGCCAGGGGCACAGGAGGGGGCCCACCATGCCGGATTAGATTTACAGCGACGGAGCGTGTGGTGGCCCTGACCTTTCACCGGCATGAAGTGGAGGGCCTGCCAGGCTTTGACACAAGTCCGGGCCCCGCGGTGCCAGGTAAGGTTTTTATTTCTCTCAGGTGTGTAGCATGTGTGGGGGAGGGGGTGAAAGGGAATATGTGCCAAGTGTGTGGATCCTCCAACCTGTGAATCGTTTGTGTCATCCACAGCTGTGCAGGAGGGTGCAGGGCCATCTGGCCTGACCGCTCCAACGCCAGGACAGCAGCCTAATGAGGCCCCCCCAACAAGGCCAGAGTCCGCGGAGGAGGAACAAGAGGAGGAGGATGATCATGCGGAGGACGATCATGAGGAGGAGGAGAATCATGAGGAGGAGGAGTCCATGGCAGGCACTGGACGTTTGGTTTCTGCGGACTCTTCCCCTCTGGCTGCAAGAAGCCTGCCCTCCCTAAGGGGGAGCCCCCCCCCCTCCTCCCCCAACATGGCTCCCCTCACAAGGGCCTCCCCTTCTCCCCGGCCACAACCATCAGCTGGAGCCAGGAGGTCATCCCAGAGCACCAGGGGGGCGCCCAATCTCCTGCCCGCCTGTCTGAGAAGGAACCTGGCCACCCAGACCCGCCTTCTGAGACAGCTCTGCCAGACTATGGGGCGGGTGGATCAGAGCCTGTCCTCCATCAACGATAGGCTGGGTAACCTGGACTCCCACTCCCGGGCCTCCACAACCTGCCTAAATGACCTGCAAACTACAGCAGCAGGCGTTGGGCAGGATGTGAGGGCCCTTACCCAGGCTATCCAGGGCAACACGGCAACACTTGGTGCTGCCCTGGACAGAATAGCCGTGGCCTTGGAGGGCAGGCCGCCAGGTGGGCAGATCTCAGGGGCTGCTCCTCCTTCCCCGGCTTTTCCCCTCCCCCATGCGTCTCCCCTGAGGGTCCGGGGCCGTGGCCGGGGGCTCCCCAGGCGTGGCTCAGGCAGAGGGCATTATTTTTTTTTCCCCCTTTTTTTGGTTTGAAAGCATTTTTATTTTTGTTCTCTGCCTTTTTTTTTTTCTATGCATTTTTTTTTTTCTATGCATTTTTTGTTTTTTTTTGCTGACATTTTTGGCATTTTTTGGGTTGTGAATGATGTTTGAATGTGGGGGTGACATTCCTGCTGGAAAAGGGGTGTCATCCTCAATTTGGGTGGAGAAGGGTTCCCCAGGACCAGGGAGAAGTGATTCCCAGGTCCGTGTGAATGGTGTATGAATGTACAGTGACATAATTGGAGCCTTGACGTGGCGTTACTGCTCACCAGTCTTGCATGGTGGACTGGTGCAAATCCAATTTGATGAGGATGTGGGGTGTGTGTGCTAGGGACCATAGTGGTGTGCATGCATGCATTCTCATTGTGCCATGATTAATGTGTGTGTTTAACGTGCAAAGATGCATAATGTGAGCTGGCATGAGATGGGGTCATGAGATGGGGTTCCAGTTCATATGCAGAGTCACCTTGAAGGGAAAAGACAGGAGGATGTTAGTCATGCAAGTGCCACTTGTGAGGTGTGCATCACGGGAGGGGATAGTCATGCCTGACTCCCATGTCACTCACCAACCAGCCAGCTGTCCCCATACATGTTCTGTTCGAAATCTGTGGGGATGGGGCTCTGATTGTATATGTAGCTGTCATGGGTGTCATGGGTGGTGCCATGTGTTGGGCTGCTGATGTCCTCCTGCAGGGTTGTGGTTAATTCCAGGATGGCATGAGGGGTGAATCTGAAGATGCGAGACACCTCAGAATCACTCATGCCAAAGATGTCTATGCGTGTGTGATATATCAAGTGAAGAGTGAGGGGCTTGTATCAGATAAGAATATTGTATTAGATTAATTTAAATTGTAAATTTTGGAGGCGCATGCGCGGAGCTCTGAGGATGGCTGCTTGAGCCGGGAGCTCCTCATCACCCCAGACCAGCGGCGCCCATAAGTCAGCCAGAAACGGGCTGGAAGGGGAGCTTTCACCATACACGGCACCCCCAGACATCAGGGCACCCCCCTATCATTATAATTTCTTTAAAGGGACACTTTAAAGCCGCTTTTTATTCATTTGAAAAAACGGCAAAAATCCAAGATGGCCGCCGCTGCAGCACCTCACAAGAACGGAGCTGAAGAGATGCCTGAGGGAAGGATTTTTCCAAATATGGTATCCCTGCCTTTTACCCCACTGGTCCAAGTAAGTTACCAGCAGGACATGTCCCCCTCAACAACTCCCACAGAACCCCTGGAAGGCAGTAATATGGAGGGCATTAACAGGGAGGGCTCTGCACTACCCCTCATAGGACCTAACATAAGGAGCCAGCCTGCTCAATTCTCTGTCAGCACCCTGTCAGCAGCTTCTGCATTCTCTGTGACTGACTTATATCAGGCTCTGGCTGAACTCCTGGATAGGGGACTCGCTCAGACTGCTACCAAAATAACAGGAGATTTGAAAGCAGATTTCCAGAATCTGGGCACCAGAATTGAAGCGATAGAAGACAAGCTTGATCAAACGATGGCAGCCACAGATCAGAACTCAGAACATATTCATACAGTACAGGAGCAATTGGATGTGGCCCTTTCCAGGATCGACGAGTTGGAGAGCAGATCCAGGAGATACAATTTCCGGATCAGGGGGCTGCCCGAATCCATCACTGACACTCCAGCAGCGGTACAAAATTTGATCCAGAACTTGATTCCAAACATTCCTCAAGATCGCATAGAGCTTGATAGAGCCCACAGAGCCCTGGGGCCACCCAGAAAGGACGGCTCACCGCGGGACATCATCGCCAAACCCCACTTTTACGCAGTAAAGGATGAAGTCATGAGACTAGCACGTTCTGTGCCCAGTGTTTTGTGCCAAGGTCATCCCGTCCAAATATACGCAGACCTTTCTCCCTCCACAATGCAGCGAAGACGGTCATTAAAGCCGCTACTCCTAGTCCTGGTCCAAAAGGATATAAAATATAAATGGGCATTCCCCTTTGCGGTCAAGTTCTCGGATAAAGGGAAAAACTACTCCTTCTCAAACTTTCCTGATGGAGAAAGATTACTAAAGCGCCTTAAGCTCATCTCGCAAGAACCCGCCATGGACACTTCTCATAGCATCCCAAACACCTCCAAGAGACCGACCCCCACCAGTCCTAATTCCTACTCTGGACCAGGTCGAGATCCAAGAAAGCTAGAGACAGTGGACCCACTTACCCAGATCTCGGCTGACACATTGGTCATACACTCCTTGAACTTTCAAGGTTTTTGGTCGGTCCTATGCCTGAGAATTAGACTTTCTCTGATCAGAAGAATCAACTTTTTGGATAATTGATATTTCAACAGTATTTCTCCTGCTAAAAAGATCTCTTTATCTATTCTAATTTTTTCGCAGGGGGTTTTCCCCACCTTCCTTCTGAGGTCCCCTCCTCCTCGATCCCCGTTGGGGGGGGGGACGGGGGGACTTCCGGATCGGAATTAGATCCGACCAAACTGGGTTTAGATTTACTAAATTCCTTCCGGTTTCGGTTTTGATAGTTACTGTAACCAATTTTTCAGGGGCGCCCTGGCTGGGGTGGGCCCCATGTACCTCCACCTCTCCCTTAGACTCCAGAAGGTTTCTGGGGGCGAGGTCGCTTGTTCTCATTTGGAGCAAGCCCTTTTTTGATCTACCTTGGTAGAAATTCTCGAGGAGCATCTCCCCTCCCCGAGAATGTATTTTTTCTTATTTTTTCTCTTTTTCCTTAGTTGGATTGGGAGTCTTCTTCACCATCTCTTTCTCTCTTTCAAATCTGTCCTTTCCTTTTCTATTCCCCATCTTTCCCACATGAGCCTAACCTTTTATTATTTTTCAGCTTGCGGTACCTACGATCGAGGAGTGTCCACCAGGCTGCCAGTCGTCCATCCTGACAAATGGCAAGGTTGGGAGGACAGAAAACATCTCAGGGTGAGTGGAGGTAGAGACAGACATAGCTACTTTTCAGTTCCCCATGGCTGACCACGTACAGAGCTCCCTCAACATAGCCACACACAATGTTCAAGGACTGAACTCCCCAGTCAAAAGGCGAAAGATCTTTGATAGTTACAAATCACTCAGACTTGACATTCTCATGATCCAAGAGACCCACTTTCCTGGGCGGTACAGTCCCAAATTTGTCCACTCTCACTTTCCCCTCTTCTACTTGGCTAATGCCGAGAACAAGACCAAGGGGGTCGCAATCTTTTTCTCCAAATCTTGTAATTTTGAGTATCTCTCTGACTTCAAAGACCCAGAGGGACGGTTTATACTGGTTAAGGGTAAAATTGAGGGTCATCTATACTCCCTGGTCTCATACTATTCTCCCAACAAAGGGCAAGACACGTTTTTCCAATTAATCTTGGATACTTTAACCCCACTTCTAGAAGGCACAGTCATTTGGGGGGGGGATTCCAATGTGGCTTTTGACCAGGGTTTGGACAAATCCAGACCTCTGTCCGCTCAACTTACTAGACCCTCTAGGGTCAGCCTGAAAATTGCCAAACTACTCCATGACAGGGGGTTGACGGATGTTTGGCGGGAGTCTAATCCCTCAAAGAGAGACTACACTCATTACTCTCACCCGCATAATACCTATGCCAGGATCGATCATATTTTAATTCCTTCATTTGTACTTCCGGCAGTGATCAAGGCCCAAATCAGAGACACAGTCCTATCTGACCATTCAATGGTCATCATGTCCATCCGCTCTTTAGCAGGTATGGCAAGGAACGGACATTGGCGGCTAAACGAGTCCATTCTTTCCAATCCAGCCACTACAACGGAAATTAATAAAGCCCTTCAAGAATATTTCACAATTAACAATGTTGAGGATATCTCTGCGGAGACCCTTTGGGCAGCCCATAAAGCCTCTATTAGAGGTAAGATCATTCAGATCTCCACGCGAATCAAAAGAGAACACGAAGCAGAAATTGTACGTCTGGAGAAGTCTTATAGGACCCTAAGGGCACAACACAAAAAGAAACCATCTTCAGCCTTACTAGAGAATATTGACAAGCTGAGACTAGAACTTAATTTAGCTCTCACAACGAAAGCAGAGAGATCTCTCCGCTGGAGTGGCAATAAATTTTACACCCAAAAAGGAAAAATAGGCCAGTTGTTAGCGACCAAATTGTCCCCTAAAACAAGGTTTCACTCCTTATCCAAGATACGCTTGGCAGGTCAAGAACCTACGTCCAACCCTAAAAAGATCCTGGAGGCATTCGAAACATTCTATTCTGACCTGTATAGTGCCCCTCCACAGATTCCCAGGGATTCGATTGACAACTTTTTGGACAGCCTACCCATCCCATCCTTAGACGTAGAACATAGAGACAGGCTGGAAGCACCCTTTTCGGTTGAAGAGGTGGCGACAGTAATCAAGGGCCTCCGAAAGGGCTCGGCCCCAGGCCCAGATGGACTGTCGGCCCTCTATTATAGGTCATTTGCAGATACCCTAGTCCCACATATGACAAACTTTTTTAATTCCAAGACTCAAGGCACCCCTCTGGGCACGCAACTTAATACAGCATACATTACGGTTATCCCAAAGCCGGATAAAAACCCAGAAGAAGTCTGTAACTATCGCCCCATTTCTCTGATAAATAATGACCTAAAAATGCTTACAAAAATTCTAGCTCTCCGTATCTCCTCTTTCATTAATAAATATATTCACAAGGACCAAGTCGGATTTATTCCAGGTCGACAAGGCCCAGATCAAGTGAGAAGGGCAGTGGACATCGTCTCAATTTTGCAATCCAACTGGGACGGAGGTCCGAAACAAAAAGGATTTCTCCTATCTCTTGATCTGCAGAAGGCCTTTGATTCTGTGTCCTGGCAATATCTTCTCCCCCTACTAGAACGATGGGGCTTTGGCCCAAGATTTATGGGGGTAATACAAGCTCTCTATTCTAAACCAAAGGCCCAAATTCGAATCCAAGGGTACTACTCTTCTCCAATAGACATAGCCAGGGGTACCAGACAGGGATGCCCCCTCTCCCCAATCATTTTCGCAATGGCAATTGAAACCCTAGCGATAGCCATTCGACAGAACCCCGACATTCGAGGTGTTTCATGTGGAGATCAAACTCATAAATGTGGGCTCTTTGCCGATGACTTACTACTATTCCTAACTTCTCCTATTACTTGCCTACCAAACCTTTGTAAGGTAATTTCGGAATTCTCTAAATTCTCAGGTCTCCAAGTCAATTATGCCAAATCACAAGCCTTGAACGTATCCCTTCCACCTCCTACAGTATCCCTCCTCCAACAGTCATTCAAATTTGAATGGTGTCCCTCATCTATCAAATATCTAGGGATTTCCTTAACAGCTCGGACAGAATCCCTTTACACAAATAACTATCCTCCCCTATACCGAAAACTTACAGCCGACATGAATAACTGGGCTAAATATGATCTTTCCTGGCTGGGCAGAATTAACTCTATAAAGATGACTTTGCTTCCTAGAATTTTATATCTATTCCGCTCCCTTCCCATTCCCATCAGAAAAGATCACGTGCAGACTTTACAAAGCAAAATACTCAAATTCATTTGGGGCAAGTCAGGTTACAGAATCCCCCAAAACACTCTATATAACCATAGGAAAAGAGGAGGACTAGGACTACCGCACCTATATAAGTACTTCGTAGCTGCCAGACTAGCTCAACTATCCGTAGTTTACTCCAAACTGGACAAACCAGACTGGGTCCACATAGAGGGTCAAGCTGTCCCCCGGTTCTCCCTAGAATACTTACTCTGGTGCCCCCAAAAGAGAAGACCACCCATTTTGTCCCCCTCCCTTTCTCAATCCTACGCCCTTTGGGATAGATTTCGTCACCTTCCAGCCCTGGTTTCGAAAGGTCAACCTCTAGCCAGTGTATTCCAAAATCCGGACTTCCCACCTGGAATGGACAGGAAAGCATTCAGTTGGTGGTTGGATAAGGGTCTGTACCGCATAGGACACTTCTTCACAACCAAAGGCCCTCTTACCCTAGACCACTGTGTGACTAAATTGGACCTCCCTGACACTGAAAAATTCAGATTCAAACAAATATCACAATTCCTACACACTTTATGGACGGATAGGCCTCTACCTCCCAAATTTACAGATTATGAGCTCTGGTGCGGGCAGACCATGGGACAAAGGGGAGGGGTATCTGTCATCTACTCTTCACTCACCCGCCCGACTGAGAAGTCTTCTTATATGACGGCTTGGGAGGCAGACCTCCAACTAGGGTGGGAGTTGGAGACCTGGCAGGCAGCTTGTTCTGATTCTTTTCAGGGCATCTTAAATACTTCCCTGATGGAAGCAAACTTAAAGGTCCTTATGAGGTGGTATATGACTCCCGCCAGGCTTGCGGCCATCTACCCATCATCAGATCCCAGCTGCTTTAGAGGTTGTCAGCTCCTGGGCTCGATGGTGCATGTCTGGTGGGAATGTCCCAGAATCAGACCAATCTGGAAGAGGATTTTTAACCTCATTTGTACAGTCACTGGTTGCTCGGTCCCCAGGACGGCTTCTGTAGCTCTCCTAAATGCTCGGATTCCGGGTATATCCAAGCCCAATCAGAAGCTGATCCGATTTATGCTCCTCGGGGCTAAAATTACCATCGCAAGGGCTTGGAGACAACCCAGGGTTTCCATTGCAGAAATAAAACGCAAGATTTCGTGGATCATGGTGCAGGAAAAACTGGCCAGCATTCTTTCAAACACGAATCAGAAATTTGAAGCCGTGTGGGGATCATGGGCATCCCACTGTGGTATACCTTTGGCGACTGGGGTACATCCCACGCAACCTGCATCCTTCAGTACAAGTTAGGCTCATGCTTCCCTTCCTTTCCCTTTTTCTTACCCCCACTTTTCTCTCTCTCTTTTCTTACTTCTATTCTTTTAAGACAGTTGTATGACTAGAAGGTAATGTTCTTTGTTCTTCGTCCGGTTATTCATATGTGCAATTTGGTAACACTATAGGCCTATCTTATTTCGTTAGTATGAGCTAGAGGTTCAATGAAGCCAAATTCGAACCCACTAATTTCCCATCAAATAATTTTATAGTAAGAGGCGGATTGGGAGGCGCCTGGCTAGGACACAGATTGATCCCATTAGGGGTGTCCGGGACAGGCAGGCTTCCCCTGAGCGCAAGATCACCATATACACTTCTTTTTCCGCCTCTTCCTCTGTTATCAAGCTCGCTGGATTCCTTTAATCAACCCACAGTTGGGTAATTTGAAATCAATTGAGTCATTGTTACTGTCATTATGCCCGGTTTGTTGAATGTTATGATGTTGTAATTTCAGCCTTTGGTCATAATTTATCTGTATCCTTTATTTGAAAAAATAAAAATCTATTGAAAGTAAATTGTAAATTTTATATAAGCAAATAAAAAAAATAAAAAAACATCTCCCGTGCCCTCCTTAGTGCCATCCTCCGTGCCCTCCTCCTTCTTTGTTCATCTAAAGTCAGTAGTATAGCTATGCGCGACGATGCCCCTGGCATGTTGGCATACAGATTGTTGGGCAACACGTGTGACTGCTGAACTCCTCACTAACAGTGTTGCTTTATCTGACAAGTAGACTTTTTTTCAAAATTTAGACCAGCTTTTAGGTGCTCTAACTTTAGACAGGACATTTTGCTGTTGCGCACATCGCGTAGCCTGCGCAGCAACTGCGTTTTTTTGTGAATCCCCGTAACTCCCTCATTAGCATATTTGACTAGCAAATCAATGGTGTGTCTAGCGCAGTTTTGCGCGAAGGGAAGCGAAGGTCTAACTCAATTACGCCGGACCAAAAAACGTAGATTTCTGGCGTATATTGTTTTGTGAATCGCGTGCAACTATACGCACGCGCACATTTACACTTACGCACGCGCAACAGCAGTTGCGTACGCGTAATCGCTCTGTGAATCTGGGCCACTGTATTTATTGGCGTGTAACACTAACTTTTTTTACCCTGAAAATAGAGGCTAAACTGTGCCTGCGTGTTATACGCAGGGGGATGTGGAAAGTTTTTTTCCTGAAACTTCAATTTTAAAGTTAGGGTGCGTGTTATACGCCTATACGGTATATATTTTACTATTTTGGGCAAGTTTTCCTTTGATAATAATAAAAAAAAATCAGGAGATATCATTATCATTTATCATCAAATGAATTCACAATTTGTTTTTAACAAAACAAGGTATAATCCACCTGGATACAGTAGTTGTGACGATATGTACAGTTTAATAACACGTGTCAAAGTTGCAAAATTGTACTAGGCTTTTGTTTGTTGTACCCTTAGGGGTGAAGGGGTTAATATAATCAGGTACATGACTAGCCCCTGCCCAGCCTGACTATGTCACTCTCTGCCATGCTGCAGAAAAGTAGAGTAGCACCCTTTCCCTCCTGTTGGGCTGCAGCCTGTGAGAAAGGCTTTTTCCTCTTGCCCTTGTCTATTTTAAAGTTCCCATTTCTGGAAAAATGTGTAAATGCACATATTTTTGAAGATTGTTTTTTGTTTAATTGGCATGACTTTGCATTCAGAACAGCTGTGACGATTTTAAATGTAACAGTGGATTGTACCACTTGAAGACCATCCACCTCAGAGCCTGTTATTGTAGTTAGACTGCTGGGACTTGTAGTTCTTCATCTTCTCCTGGGGCTCATGGAGAAGATGGAGATTGGAGAACTACAAGTCCCAGCAGGTTATACATACAATAAGGCTCCGAGGTGGATGGGTGTGGATTGCATGCACCTATCAATCCGGGGGGGGGGGGGGGCAGGATCAGATAGTGTTATCTGATCCTGCCCCCCCCCCTCCGGATTGATAGGTGCATGCAATCTACACCCATCCACCTCAGAGCCTGTTATTGTATGTATAACCTGCTGGGACTTGTAGTTCTCCAATCTCCATCTTCTCCATGAGCCCCAAGAGAAGATGGAGAACTACAAGTCCCAGCAGTCTAAATACAATAACATGCTCCAAGGTGGATGGGTGGGGATCAGGCTGATGACCTAATGGGGCGATCAATCAAAGCAAATACAAAAATAATCATGTGGCTTCACTTGGCTGGCTTACCTTACCAGCGCCAGCTCCGCTCGGGCAGTGTGAACTTCAGAGAACCTGCCACCTGACGTCACTTCCGGTTTTCGAAATGCCGCCGGAAGTCAAAGTAGTAATGCTCCCGGTGCCCATAGAGAGGAACGGCAAGCATATCAGCGCTTTCCAATGCGCCCATAGGAAAGCTAGAAGCCCGCAAATGAAGCGCCATGTCTAGATTGCAGTGACACGGCGCTTCATAGGGCAGTGGTGGCCGGCGCTCAATCAGAGTGCATTAAATACATATTTTTTTTTTTAGTGTATTTCTTAAAGGGGCCAAAAAAAAGATTTTTTTTTTGCCTACAGGAGGGGGGGGGGGCGGCGCCCGGGCGCCCCTATGGGCGGGCCGCCACTGTGCCTAGTCATGTCTGTGAATGTCAGAGTTTTACAATGCCTCATGGGATGTGTAGTTCCGCAACAGCTGGATGGCCGTAGTTTGAGGATCCCTATTTTGTAGACGCTATAACTTTTGTGCAAACCAATCAATATACACTTATTGCAATTTTTTTTATCAAAAATATGTAGAAGAATACATATTGGCCTAAACTCATGATTTTTTTTACATTTTTGGGGGGATATTTATTATATTTTTTTTACATTTTACATATATTATATTTTTTTAATTGTCGGTCATTTTTTGTTTATAGCGCAAAAAAAATGCAGAGGTGATTAAATACCACCAAAAGAAAGCTCTATTTGTGGGTATACATTTCGTTTGGATACAGCGTTGCATGACCACGCAATTCTCAGTAAAAGCGATGCAGTGCCGTTGTCAGGGATTCTAAATGGACCAGTACTGTGTGCCTACACAGAGGAGACCAACACTGTATATAGTGGAATAAAAGGTGTTTTATTTACAAGGATGAACAAACAGGTGACGACAACCAGTGCACAAATAACACAAAGCATATATACAAGTCCAGGGGAAATGCGGTAATCATAGACCAAAAGCCAAGCCGGGGTCAAATACCAGGAGATCATCAAAGAAGCTGCAGACAGGGAATGGGCAGGAAGGAAATGTCCAGGAGAAGGATCAGGTCAGGACAGATCGGATCGGGTCGGGTCAGAAGTCCAGAACGGGGACAGCAGGCTCAGGGTCAGAAATCAGGCTCAGGGTCAGAAATCAGGCTCAGGGTCCGGTTAATAGACAGATACCAGGGCGAGTTCTGCTTGAACTTGCCGGGTATAAATAGAGGCGTGCTAATTATGTTCAGGTCACACCTGAATGCAGCAAGGGCCAGGTGCTCCACACTGCCAGGATCCATCCGCTGGTGGAGGCCAGTACTGCGTCCCAAAGGTAATATACCAGCAGGGGGAAGTTCCCCTGACAGCTCCGAACTGCCAGGAGACCCCTGCTGGTGGGACGCAGCACTGCAAGACAGAACATAAATAGCACCAGCGGATGGAACCTTTCCTGACAGTACCCCCCTCAAAGAAGCAGCCTCCGGACGCTCCAACTATCCGTTGCCGGGGAAAGTCCCGGGTGACCAACTGGGCAATGGGAGGCTTGAGCCGAGAGGTGGGTACATCCGGGTAATCGAGCTGGGCAGCGGGCTCCGGGTCGTCGAGCTGGGGAGCAGGCTCCGGGTCGTCGAGCTGGGCAGCAGGCTCCAGGTCGTCGAGCTGGGCAGCAGGCTCCAGGTCATCGAACTGGGCAGCAGGCTCCGGGTCATCGAGCTGGGCAGCAGGCTCCAGGTCGTCGAGCTAGGCAGCAGGCTCTGGGTCGTCGAGCTAGGCAGCAGGCTCTGGGTCGTCGAGCTGGGCAGCAGGCACAGGAACAAGTGGCCGGCAGACTGGCACAGGAACAGCAGGCTGGCAGACTGGCACAGGAACAACAGGCTGGCAGACTGGCACAGGAACAGCAGGCTGGCAGACTGGCACAAGAACAGCAGGCTGGCAGACTGGCACAGGAACAGCAGGCTGGAAGACTAGCACAGGAACAGCAGGCTGGCAAACTGGAACGGGAACAGCAGGCTGGCAAACTGGCACGGGAACAGCAGGCTGGCAGACTGGCACGGGAACAGCAGGCTGGCAGACTGGCACGGGAACAGCAGGCTGGCAGACTGGCACAGGAACAGCAGGCTGGCAGACTGGCACGGGAACAGCAGGCTGGGCAGCGGACTGGAAGTCATCAGGCTGGGCAGCGGACTAGAGGTCATCAGGCTGGGCAGCGGACTGGAAGTCATCAGGCTGGGCAGCGGACTGGAAGTCATCAGGCTGGGCAGCGGACTGAAAATCATCAGGCTGGGCAGCGGACTGGAAGTCATCAGGCTGGGCAGCGGACTGGAAGTCATCAGGCTGGGCAGCGGACTGAAAGTCATCAGGCTGGGCAGCAGACTGGAACAGGTTGGTTGGTGTGGAGACTGGTTGGGTTACTGGCAGGATCGTTTTGGTTGGGAAAAACTTTTGTTTTTTCTTGGGCTTAGCCACAGAAGCTCTGTAGGTAAGTGGTGCAGCGGACCGGAAAGGAGGATTGGGATATGGCAGAGAAGAGGGAACAGTAGCTGGAGGAAGTTCTTGTGGGTTTGTAGGCCGCTGAGAAGAGACAGGTGGGTTGTATGCAGGATAGGTACAGGGAGCAGAGACTGGGTATTGGTAGCTGGTGGGAAGCAGTGTATACTGAACTGCGACTGGGGTTGCCATGGGTGATAGGAGAACAGGCTTTTGAACAGGTAGGTGTCTGATAGTAGAAGTGGTTTGCTGTGGGTTGGCTGGGATTGATTGCAACATATCAGACCATGCAGAGAGTATTGGTTGGACAAAGAATGAATCACATGCTGCTTGTCTGACAAGGGTCTGTACTGACTGAATACATTCCAAAAGCTTTTGCTGGGAACACACTGAATAGTGCTCAACAAAGCATGAGGGATCATCCTCTAGTAGCCACACCAAAGATTACACCTGATCAGCACTGAAAGGGGGAGAAAAATCATCACAACCATCTGGGATAACTGACAGGGCCGGTTTAACACATAACTTGATTAATGGCTGAATATCATCGTAAGACATATAACCCAGATCCACCATGGAATGGGCTGATCGGATGGCTTCCATCAGCTGGTCACTTGTCCATCCCTCCAACACCTGACGACAATACTCCTCATCCTCCTCTGCTAGCAGAGAAAAGTAAGTAATTATATTGAAATCCATGTTTCAACAAAAACGCACTACAACAGGATGGTTCCCTATGCAGGCATGTCTGGTCAACTGGCCCTGGTATATTGTCAGGGATTCTAAATGGACTACTGTGTGCCTACACAGAGGAGACCAACACTGTATATAGTGGAATAAAAGGTGTTTTATTTACAAGGGTGAACAAACAGGTGACGACAACCAGTGCACAAATAACACAAAGCATATATACAAGTCCAGGAGAAATGCGGTAATCATAAACCAAAAGCCAAGCCGGGGTCAAATACCAGGAGATCATCAAAGAAGCTGCAGACAGGGAATGGGCAGGAAGGAAATGTCCAGGAGAGGAATCAGGTCAGGACAGATCGGATCGGGTCAGAAGTCCAGAACGGGGACAGCAGGCTCAGGGTCAGAAATCAGGCTCAGGGTCAGAAATCAGGCTCAGGGTCAGAAATCAGGCTCAGGGTCCGGTTAATAGACAGATACCAGGGCGAGTTCTGCTTGAACTTGCCGGATATAAATAGAGGCGTGCTAATCATGTTCAGGTCACACCTGAACGCAGCAAGGGCCAGGTGCTCCACACTGCCAGGATCCATCCGCTGGTGGAGGCCAGTACTGCGTCCCAAAGGTGATATACCAGCAGGGGGAAGTTCCCCTGACAGCTCCGAACTGCCAGGAGACCCCTGCTGGTGGGACGCAGCACTGCAAGACAGAACATAAATAGCACCAGCGGATGGAACCTTTCCTGACAGCCGTATCACAAAAAATGACCTGGTCATTAAGGGGGCAAATCCTCCTGGTTCTTAAGTAGTACCCTTGATCCTTTATGAAGCTCCAGGACCGCGGGACTCGCGGACCCGATCGCCGGTGGAGTGCGGCAATCGGTCCCCGGAGCTGAAGAACGGGGAGAGCCGTGTGTAAATACGGCTTCCCCGTCCTTCACTGTGGCGGCGTCATCGATCGCGTGATCCCTTATAAAGGGAATCACAATCGATGACGTCACACCTACAGCCACACCCCCTACAGTTGTAAACACACATTAGGGAACACATATACCCTTCAGCGCCCCCTGTGGTTAACTCCCAAACTGCAAATGTAATTTTCACAATAAACAAAGCAATTTGTCCCAAAAATGTGTCAAAATTGTACGAAGTGTCCGCCATAAAGTTGCAGTCATGAAAAAAAATCGCTGATCGCTGCCATTAGTAGTAAAAAAAATAATTAATAAAAATGCAATAAAACTATCCCCTATTTTGTAAACGCTATAAATTTTGCGCAAACCAAACGATAAGCGCTTATTGCAATTTTTTTTTACCAAAAATAGGTAGAAGAATACGTATCGGCCTAAACTGAGGAAAAAAAATATTTCTTTATATATTTTTTAGGGATATTTATTATAGCAAAAAGTAAAAAATATTGAATTTTTTTCAAAATTTACGCTCTATTTTTGTTTATAGCGCAAAAAATAAAAACCGCAGAGGTGATCAAATACCACCAAAAGAAAGCTCTATTTGTGGGGAAAAAAGGACGCCAATTTTGTTTGGGAGCCACATCGCACGACCGCGCAATTGTCAGTTAAAGTGACGCAGTGCCGAATCGCAAAAAGGGGCAAGTTTCTTTAGCAGCATTTTGGTCCGGGTCTTAAGTGGTTAAAAGCATATCACAAAAATATTTTATTAGGAAAAATTGGATAGACATGAACAGTTATAAAAAAAAAAACATACATCTGTGAATGTGAGCAAGATACGTTTTCAAAGGTCTGCCAGATGTCCAGAGTCCTTGTGGGTTCAATAGACAAAATCGGTCGGTTGGAGAAGCAGTGGTGTAGCATGGGGGTGCAA
Organism: Rana kukunoris; assembly: GCA_029574335.1. Classification (NCBI taxonomy): domain Eukaryota; kingdom Metazoa; phylum Chordata; class Amphibia; order Anura; family Ranidae; genus Rana; species Rana kukunoris. The sequence goes on from CM056049.1 coordinate 264,044,970, forward strand.
GGAGGCAACATTAAGAGGAGCGCTGTTACGAGTGTGGACCGTCCAGCACGGGGATAAAAGCCCCTTGTTAACTTATAATGCCGGAGAGTCCACTTTGTTCAGCAACAGCGGCTGTTCTTGGGGTGCAGGCGGGCGGCTGGGGGATCTGTCCCGCAGTGGTGATCAACGAAGGGCCGAGCCAAGGACAGATAGGCTGGCCACCTGAGAGACCGGGACTGGGGAGAATAGTTCCACCGCGGCACCTCCTCCTTGACATAGCCCCCCTGACCCCCCCTCAAGAGATGAGAAGAGGCAGACGCAGCATCTCTCATGCTTCCAGTGCATGGATTGCTCCAACTTCCTCTCCGCAGTAACACGAGGCCCAGAGAACAAGCTGACTGGGGACCCAGAGGACAGGCGAGGAGGTGCATGCTGCCAGGGAGCCGCTGGAAGAATAAAGGCACCCATGGATCAAGGAGACTGCCATAAAAGGTAGGGCTAGCAGTCTCTCTCATCTCCCCCTCAGGCCCCTCTCCCTCTCTCAGCTGCCCCTTTCCCTCAGCTCCACCGTCTCTCTGATGCTAATGTCTCTCTCTGCCTCTCAGTGAATCCAAATCTAGTGCAGCAAAAACACACAATTGTGCAAATATATAAATAAACAAACTCATTTTATATAATAATCAATACAAAGTTCATCCATTGCCATAAAGTTCATTCATAGCTATGTTTTTTGGATGCTTTTAATTGATTGTTATATGAAATTAGTTTGTTTATTTATATATTTGCACAATTGTGTGTTTTTACAGCACTGGTGATTTGGATTCATTGCCCAATCGGACTCTCTTAGAATTATTGTATTTGATGAATTGTTATAAGAACTTTTCTGTGCTTTATTTACTCAAGGATTGACCAAGTCAAAAAACTGACAGACTGTGGGCACACAATGAGAGAGAGAATCAGTAAAAAATAATCAATTTTATTACAACATATTTAAAAAAAACATATAAGAAGGCCAGTAGGGTGGCCTGAGTTTATGGGAGGAGCCCGGAGGGTATTTAAGCAGCCCACTCACACATGCTCTTTGTCGGTTCAGTGTTCAGTACTACACGTCACTGGGCCGACTTTTCCCAGCTCACCTCATGTCCGTGAGTCTGCGCATTCAATCGCATTCGACATCGCAAGTGCATTGCGGCTTCTCCGTTCATGGTCTTTGGCGGCGGTTCCCGCTTACTGTCGCAGGTTGCATTCAAACCTTTTGTATCATGTGCAATCTTGCAATTCGTTATGCTTCCTTATCCTGCATTTCTTTTGTAAAAATCTGCCTCTGAGTTATTGTTGCTCATGTTCTAACATCTTAGTTAGTACAAGCTTGGTACATTTGTAACTTCCTCCTGCCAAACAAACTATTTATTTGTATATTCAGTGTCCATGCTTGCTGTCTCATTCATTTGGAGATTAGCATATATTCTTTGTATGGGTTCTTTGGCAGATTGAGGTGGTAATTGAACTCACCTGCTGCCTTGTCTGCACTTGATTAGCCTGGGGGGATGGGTGGCTGGTAGGTGTTCGGTTTCACAGCAAGGATTTGTTTCATGCATTTTACAACCGTTTTGTATCAGTCATTTCTCTTTATAACCGTTTTGTATCAGATACATTGCATACTTTCCACCATTGCCATTCTATGTTTCCCCATGCCGTGCATTTAGTTTCTGCAGCGGAATTGTTTGTACACAGTTCTTCTCTCTCATTTATTTACCAAAGTTATTGCCTGTGCGTCATGCATGGCGCCACACCACACCATGCCACACTCTTCGGATGTGTTGCACATCCACTCCAGTCCAAGCAAACCCAGTTGCATGTTCACTGTCCCAGGTAGGATTCATTAGCTTGTTTGTCATGTCAAAATTCGTGGCCACTCATGGTGTCACCCGCATCATATGTACGGTTCCCACAGTGGAGCTTATAAAATATTTGTACGCACTTCTCGTGTTCTATTTTCTACACCAAACCTTGTTGTTTTGCCCCATGCACGGCATCACGCTACACCTTTCCGACATGTTTTACTCCAGCCACAGTCCGCCGCAAACTAACTCGCATGGCCCACTGTCGCAAGTAAAATTTGTTATTACATTCTTTATGTACTATCAATTGTCTACCATTCGTTGTCTCCCATATCGTTCGTTAGTGGCCCCTACGGAACCACAAATCAAAACAGGCTTGTCCTTCTACCTTATACTGCTCTTAGCTCGCTTAAAGGACAAACCAGGGTGTTTATATCTTTCTCAGTAACCCAATTCTTATTTATTGAGACCTTGCAACCATGCAAATCATCTTAGCAGCCTGACACCTTGTCAAGACCCTTTGCAACACATGACCTTTACAAGACGCAAAATTAAAATAAAAAATATATATAAACGCAAAAAAAAAAACGCAAAAAAAAACTTTGCCACCACGCAATCTCAGCCCCTCGGCAACCTGACACCTGTTGAGACCGTTGCAACCACGCAAAATCGTCTCAGCAGCCTAAACACCCTTGTTGATACCCTTGTAACACATGACCTTTACAAAACGCAAAATAAAATAAAAAATATATATAAAACCGCAAAAAAAAACGCAAAAAAAAAAAAAATAAACTTTGCCACCACACAATCTCAGCTCCCTGGCAACCTGACACCTGTTGAGACTGCTGCAACCACGCTAAAACGTCTCAGCAGCCTGACACCCTTGTTGAGACCCTTGCAAACGCAATATCGTCTCAGCAGCCCTCACACTCATTGAGATCCTTGCAACCACGCGTATATCGTCTCAGCAGCCTGACACCCTTAAGACCCTTGCAACACATGACCCTTACAAAATGCAATATATATATATATATATATATATATATATATACAAAAACGCAAAAAAAAAACACAAAAAAAATTGCCACCTCACAATCTTGGCCCAGCAACCCGACACCTGTTGAGACCATTGCAACCATGCAAAATCATCTCAGCAGCCTGACACCCTTGTTGAGACCCTTGCAAAGGCAATACCGTCTCAGCAGCCCCACACTCATCGAGACTCTTGAAAGCACACAAAATGGTCTCAGCAGCCTGACACCCTTGTTAAGACCCTTGCAACACATGACCCCTACAAAACGCAATAAATAAATAAAAAAAAGATATATAAAAAACGCAAAAAAATTAATAAACGCAAAAAGGAAAACGAAATATAAAAGTGCAGAAAAAAAAATTCCCACCACACAATCTCGGCCCAGCAACCTGAGCCTGTTGAGACCATTGCAACCATGCAAAATCATCTCAGCAGCCTGACACCCTTGTTGAGACCCTTGCAAGCGCAATACCGTCTCAGCATCCCCACACTCAACAAGAGCCTTGCAACCACGCAATACCGTCTCAGCAGCCTCACACCATAGCACCATAGTTCAGACCCTTGCTAACGCAATACCGTCTCAGCAGCCCCACACTCATTGAGACCCTTGCAACCTCCCACTCGATAAAGACCTTTGTGACCACGCAGTCTCGCCCCAGCAACCTGGCATTCATTGAGATCCTTGCAGCCAGGCAAATTGTCTTAGGCCTCATGTACACTGCTGTTGGTAAACAGATGTTTAGGAACAGTTGGGTGTTTTTTCAGCCGCCCCCAATCTCTCCTCTGTTATCTTACCAGTACATCTACACAGGGTCCCCAATCTCTCCTTCATGTTATCTTATCAGTACATCTACACAGGATCATTATAGTTGTTTCTAGGCAGTTGAGTTAGAAACCTTCCTGAAAAAAAATAAAAAAAATGGGTTCAGTCGGATGTTCAGAGGCATTTGAAACACCAATGCCTGAAACAGCTTGTAAACACTGCCAGACGTGGTAACTAATGTTTACCAGCGTTTCATTCACAGTCGTTTTAAAAAAAAAAAGGAGACCCGTGCAACCACACAAGGCCATCTCAAAACAACCTCATAATCGTCGAGACCTTTGCAACCGTGCAATATCGTCTCAGCAAACCAGACTGAGACCCTTGCTACCACGCAATGCCATCTCAAAACAAACCTCATAATCATCAAGACCTTTGCAACCGTGCAATATCGTCTCAGCAAACCAGACTGAGACCCTTGCTACCACGCAATGCCATCTCAAAACAAACCGCATATTAATCGAGACCTTTGCAACCAAGCAACATCGTTTCAGCAAACCAGACTGACACCCTTGCAACCACGCAATGTCGTTTCAAAACAAAACTTCATATTCGAGTCCCCTGCAACCACACAATATCATCCCAGCAACCTGACACTCACTGACACCCTTGTAACCACATAATATTGTCTGCAGTAGTATAAAAAACTTTTCAGCGCGCACCACGTGCAAACCCGAATACAAACTAAACTTGCAAACACACCTCAGTGACAAACAATCAGCCACACAAACACACAGTGGCACCCAGTTGGCCATTCATCTTTAGTGGCACGCGGGCCACTCATCTTTTCCCTGTATTTTTCCCTACAGTTAGTTCAGGTTTCCATCCAGCACCAGCAAATGCACGTTGGTCTGCGAGTGCACGTTGGTCTGCGAGTGCACGTTGGTCTGCGAGTGCACGTTGGTCTGCGAGTGCACGTTGGTCAGTGAGTGCACGTTGGTCTGCGAGTGCACGTTGGTCTGCGAGTGCACGTTGGTCTGCGAGTGCACGTTGGCCTGCGAGTGCACTTATATCGTCTTGTTGAGCACCTGTGTATTGTCTTTATTTTCTCACATCAATGCAAGATCCAGTCCAAGTTCTTAAACTAGACCAAGCATCAGTAGCAGACTTAGCTATGTGGGACAACTTCCCCACCTGATAGAACAGCATTTCAATCTTCATACCGGCAGTGTCAGCCGAGCCACCACAGGCTTTTGCGTGCATTTTTTGTCCGCCACTGGTTCTCCAAACCTTGGCCCCCAGAAATTCTGTTTCACCCAGTCTTCATCACGCCTTGTGCTGTACCCCATTGAAGCTGCCCAGGTCTGGGGCCACAGCCATCACCACAGACAATCAGGCCACAGCCGACTTCATCAATTAAGGTAGATCAAGCCTCTCCCCATCACGTCCTTCCTGCGCAGGCTCGCGCAGCTGTCACTCCGTCACCAGTTTAATATCTTCTGTAGACATTCCAGGCAAATGCAAAATCGGAGCTGATGCTCTGTCCTATTCCAACCTTACTTTGTTTTTTCAGCAAGAGCCTGGAGCCGACCCAATAACCATCCCTGTCCCACCCTGGTCATTGCTGACGATAGACTGAAGTAGCATCTCACCAACTCAACCCAGCTTATTAACCACTCCTTGGCACGCAACACACTGAAGGCCTATCGCACTGCTTGGAACACTAACCGCAAATTTTTGCCCACTTGCCTCAGAGCAGCAATAGGCAACGTTAGACACGTCCTAGCCTTCATATCGTATTGCCACACGCAGCTGACCCTTTCTCACAATACTATCACGCCATATCTAGATGGCGTCCAGCATTTCCTGTCCCTGCAGGACCCCAGTAAACTGTCAGTATTCTCGAGCCCATGCAGTCAAGTCCCTCCTACAGGGCATACAGAAGCACCAACCTGTAGTCATGTCAGAGAATTGGCCGTGAAAGAACTGGCAGACCTGTCATGCGCGCACATACGAGCACAAGGCGCATGCGCGCAAATACGAGCACATTGCCCACAAATACGAGCACAAGGCGCATGCGCGCAAGTACGAGCATAATGCCCGCAAATACGAGCACCAGGCGCATGCGCTCGCATACGGGCAACAACACAGTGAATACGCTGTTTTTTACTGTGCACGCGCGCGCACCGTTACGCACGCAATACGGGCGGGACTCCAGGCGTCAGTGCCTATTTAAACCTGGTTGCAGCAGTTACCAAACTGCTGCATGATCTTCAGTCCTTGACCTGATACTGATTCCTTGCTCCTGATTCCTGTGTATGACCTTGGCTTGCCTTCTGATCTGTTCCAGTCACTGCCTGCTTCCCGTGTATGACCTTGGCTTGTCCTCTGACCTGATTCCTGTGTATGACCTCGGCTTGCCTTCTGACCTGCTCCAGTTACTTCCTGATTCCGGTGTATGACCTCGGCTTGCCTTCTGACCTGCTCCAGTTACTTCCTGCTTCCGGTGTATGACCTCGGCTCGGCTCCTGACTCCGCCCCTGGGTTTCCTGCCAACCTACTGGTACTTCCGTGGTACACCTGCCGGACTACATATCCTGGTGCACATCTGTTCCCTGGCATCATTCCAGCAAGTCTCATCCGGCAACTCCTGCACCCCTGGGCATAGCGTCCCCTGTCTCACCTCCAGGGGGCGTTCTGCACTCGAGTCGCAAGGGAAGCCCTCTCGGCACTTCGGCCTCTGGTAAGGTACGTGACAGTAGTCAGTGGCAAGTGCCTACCTTTCAAGAGTTCCCTCTTTAGGGACATGTCTGAATTCCTTACTCGTTCCCCATTTAGGGCCTTGCCCAGCATAGTCACCCAAGCAGCCATCTACCAGGCCTTCTACAGTTCCCTACGACCTAGTGAATTTACAGTGAGTAGCTCCGGCAGTCGGACACTGCTCCGACGCCACCTGACTCGCTTTCGAACCCCTACACTCTCAGTCTGCAAATGCAACAAACCAGCCCCGGGGGTTGACATCAACCTGTTTCAGACTAACAATGCCTGACACCCAGTGCTCGTCTGACTACTGCTTCATCGACCCAGCCAATCTGATGGTAGCTTGTTGCTACCCTTTCTAAACCAGCTCCCTGAGTGGCAGCCAGTTTGTCAAGCATGTCAGAATCCTAAGCAACTTGGGCTTCAAACCCCAGTCAGTTCTCTGGACGTTCTTTCCGAATTAGAGCAGCCTCAACTGCCCCCCAACAGGAAGTACCAGACCACGTAATCAAGATACCAGGCTGATGGGAAGTCTCCTTGTTTTGCCACATACATCCCAAATCCTCAGGAAGAAATGGCACAAGCCTTTACCAAGCTGGCTCAATAAATACAAGAAATCAATATAAGCTATTTCCCTATCTGAGTCTTTTGCCCCCCCTTTATTGGCATACTGATCAGACCACACTTCAGGTCTATTTATGTTGTAAGTCTTGTCGCGTGTTTATGTGATCCACATCACTCTCAGTCAGAGGGCCACGACCATAAATAAGAAGGCCAGTAGGGTGGCCTGAGTTTATGGGAGGAGCCCGGAGGGTATTTAAGCAGCCCACTCACACATGCTCTTTGTCGGTTCAGTGTTCAGTACTACACGTCACTGGGCCGACTCTTCCCAGCTCACCTCATGTCCGTGAGTCTGCGCATTCAATCGCATTCGACACCCTCCCGCCCTTCCCTTTTTCAGGGCACTTCTCAGCATATCCTTCTTCAATTAACTACCCATTACTTACTTTGGGTATGCCCCCTTTTATTGGCATACTGACCAGACCACCAAGGCACACTTCAGGTCTATTTATGTTGTAAGTCTAGTCACGTGTTTATGTGATCCACATCACTCTCAGTCAGAGGGCCACGACCATAAATAAACAACATACAAACAACACCCTGTATGGACACAAGTACTAGATACCCAATAATTGCCGATCTGAGCCATTCCATGCTGTTCGGAAATGCTTTCCAGTGCCCACCATCTCTGGCCACATGCGGTATTGCATGCCATAGAAGTCAATGCAGAACTAATTGTTTTAGTTTCCATTGACTTCTATGGGGAAACTCGCTTTGATATGCGAGTGCTTTGGATTACGAGCATTCTCCTAGAATGGATTATGCTCATAATCCAAGGTTCCACTGTATTGATATTGAATAAGTCAGTAATAACATGAAAAACAAACAGTCCTTAATTACTGGTTTAACTGTGAAGCACACAATAATAAAAATGGTTTTATTGAAATACATTGCTCTATGTACTGTTTCACTATCACAATTTCAGGGAAATAAAATGACACATTATAAATCTTTACTGCAGGCAGTTACTTCTCTTCTCTGCATACTTTTAAAAACTCAATTTCCAAGTAGTACCTGCCCTTAAATCTTATCCATCAATGATCATCACTTCAAGTTTCTCTGTTTTGGGATCAGTGACTTATATTATCTATAATACAATTCTAGATAAGAGCGGTACTGCTGTGATTCAATATCACCCTAAGGATTTATTAATTGTATGTGTTCAGCCACCCTTAGGAAAATAGATCATTACCATTTCCCTAGAGATTCTTTGTATTTTTTTCCTTTCTCTAACTGCAATTATTTTTACTTTATTGAGAATATATATTTATAGCAGTATGTCTTGTTATGGTCTTGTGGAGTTCCACCCATTGTTTTATGTTTGTCTGTGCTGCATGCCCTAATCTCATAGTTTTCAGAATGGACAATTTTTTTTTATTTTGTTGCTTGTAAATACCTTTATTTTGTAGTCCTTCATTACTTCCTCCTCCTTATTAGCCTAGGCTATTAAGTCACAAGGCTATTTGCATAGGTTTCTGGTATAGGCATCTTGTTTCCCAGTAGTCCTTGCAAACCTGACTGAAACCTATTACATTGCTTGTGCAGCACTGAGCATGTGCGAGATATGCAAAGCTGAAATCCAGGAAGTGATACAGTCTGGCTTCATGATGCCCACACTTAAGATGGCCACTGTCTAAAAGCTAAATCTAAATGCTGTAACAACCTAACAAAACGGACCTTAGTTTACAGACTAACTTTACTAGAATACAGTAAGCTTGTGTATTACAAGAGTATTTATATTTAAAAAGTGAAATTGTGGATGGAACTCCCCTTTAAGTGTAAATGGACTGTGGGCATTTGAATTAGATTGTAGAGATTTCACTTGGTGAAAATGGTAGTGTGATTTTACATTTGAAATTGAATATTAGAATGCCACTAATATACATGCATATAACTGTCATGCATATAAAGATGAATATTAATACCATCATTTATGATATGGCTAGATTTTTGAATTTGGTTCTGGGATATCTTCATCTTGTGCTGTCCCCCCTCTACATTGTAAAGCACTGTGTAAACTGTTGGTGCTAAATAAATTGTGTATAATAATAATAATCTTCCCCTAAAGCCAGTGTCAAATGATGCTTTAGCCTTCTCCCTCCCTGGAGCAGGCCCGGACTGGCCATAGGGCATACCGGGCAAATGCCCGGTGGGCCGCGGCGGCCCGCGGGCCGGTTGTGGCCCACGAACGGCCCTCGCGGCCCGGGGGCCGAATGCGGCCCGCGAATGGCCCTCGCGGCCCACGAACGCCCCCCGGCGGCTATTAAGCCTCACTGTGCCCATCAAATGCAGCCACTGGGCCCATCAAATGCTGCTACTGGGCCATCAATTGTCATCACTGTGCCATGCCATCAAACGCAGCCACTGTGCCATCAATTGTCACCACTGTGCCATGCCATCAAACGCAGCCACTGTGTCATGCCATCAAACACAGCCACTGTGCCACCAATTGTCACCACTGTGCCATGCCAACAAATGCAGCCACTGTGCCATCAATTGTCACCACTGTGCCATGCCATCAAACGCAGTCACTGTGCCATAAATTGTCACCACTGTGCCATGCCATCAAACGCAGCCACTGTGCCATCAATTGTCACCACTGTGCCATGCCATCAAACGCAGCCACTGTGTCATGCCATCAAACACAGCCACTGTGCCACAAATTGTCACCACTGTGCCATGCCAACAAATGCAGCCACTGTGCCATCAATTGTCACCACTGTGCCATGCCATCAAACGCAGCCACTGTGCCATGCCATCAAACGCAGCCACTGTGCCCTTTAATTATCGCCACTGTGCCAATTGATGCCACTGTGCCCTTTAATTGTTGCCACTGTGCCCATTGATGCCAGTGTGCCCATTGATGCCAGTGTGCCCATTGATGCCAGTGTGCCCATTGTCGCGGCTGAGCCAGAGGGGGCGGCTGAGCCAGAGGGAGTGGCGCTCCGGCGCCCTCTATAGATGCACTGCCACTGTCTATCTATCTATCTTCTTTCTATCTTTATATATCTTCCTTCCTTTCTATCTATCTATTTTTATCTATCTACCTATCTTCCTTCCTTCTCTTTTTTTTCTATCTTTATCTATCTTCCATCCTTACTATCTTCTATCTATCTATCTATCTATCTATCTATCTATCTATCTATCTATCTATCTATCTATCTATCTATCTATCTATCTATCTATCTATCTTCCTTCCCTTCTTTCTTTCTATATTATTCATTCTTTCTTTATCCATCTATCTTCCTTCCTTCCTTCCCTTCTTTCTTTATATCTGTATCTATCTTTCTTTATCTATCTTCCTTCCCTTCTTTCTTTCTATCTTTATCTATCTTTCTTTCTTTATATATATTCCTTCCTTCCTTCCTATCTATCTTCCCTTCTTTCTATATTTATCTATCTTTTTTTCTTCATCGATATTCCTTCCCTTCTTTCTTTCTTTCTTTCTATCTATCTTTATCTATCTTCCCTTCTTGCTTTCTATCTTTATCTATCTTTCTTTATCTATCTATCTTCCTTCCATTCTTTCTTTCTATATTATTCATTCTTTATCCATCTTCCTTCCTTTCTATCTATCTATATCTATTTATCTATCTTCCTTCCTTCTTATCTATCTATATCTATCTATCTTCCTTCCCTTATTTCTTTCTATCTTTTATCTTTCTTTAGCTTGCTTCCCTTCTTTCTATCTGTATCTATCTTTTTTCTTTATCTATCTATCTATCTATCTATCCATCTTCCTTTCTTTCTATCTTAATCTTTCAATCTATCTTTCTTTATCTCACCCCACATCCCGTCATTAACCCCCGCTGTGCCCCCCCCCCCCCCGGGCTGCTCAGTCTAAAATGCCCGGGCCTATTTTTTGTCCCAGTCCGGGCCTGCCCTGGAGTCCTCAGTGGCAGCCCCTGTTCTGTTCTACACCACTGTACCTGGTGGTAGATCAGTCTTTACAGATACAATATGGCAGCTCAGTACAACTCTGACAGTCATGATACAGCAACACTGTCTCTGGCAGGCATAGAACAGCAACAGTTCTTGTCAGGCCTCGTACACACGACTGAGGAACTCGTCGTAAAAGACACATCGTTTTCCTTGACGAGTTCCTTGTCAGGCTTGTCGAGAATCTTGACAAGCTTGTCGAGAATCTTGACAACCCTTGGGGCTGCTTTTGCTAATCTCATGTTACTGCGTGTTAGGTAAAAGTCTGGTAAGAGACGATTTGCACTTTTCAGTCTGTTACAGTGTGACAAATGTGCTATTTCCATTCTGAACGCTACTTTTACTGAAGGTGCGTGGGTTTCTAAGCATACACACGAACGTGTTTCTCATCGAAAACCAGCCTGATGAGGAACATGACGAGGAAATTGAGACTCCCGACGAGGAAAAAGATGACTTGTTCTCTTTTTTTCTCGTCGAGTTCCTCAACAGTTTTCTCAATGAAAAACATACACACGACCGTTTTCCTCGGCAAAAAAGCTCTGCCACCAAGTTTCTTGATGGATTCTGTCGAGCTCCTCGGTTGTGTGTACGAGGCCTCACAGCAGCACAGTCTCTGGCAGGTCTGTACAACAGCTCTCTTCACCACATCCTCCTCAGTATCATAGTCTCTGCACACAGGTCTCAGCAGCAGCTCTATATGTCTTCCTCTTCCTCTAAATAAACTTACCCAACCCAAAGTTTGGCATATAATGGTTGCAGCACTTTATTGGTTTAACATATGAAAATAAATTAACCATATTATGTTTCTTCCGGGGAGCCATCACAAATTTTGGGGCCCCTTACACAGCTTCAGGCAGGAGCAGAGAACCGGGGGGGGGGGGGGGGCCTGGGGACCATCTGGCCCCTTACAGGTGTGATGCAAAAAAAAAAAAAACGGGAGGGGGGTCAGTCGGGTCAGTCGGGTCAGGTGTAATGCCTGTACCCCCCTGATGGCGGCCCTATGTTTCTTTATTGACTATCAAAACAGCATTATTTTAATTTATTTTAATGAAACCAAAACTTGTAACTGCTTAGTTTTCAGAACTCAAGCAGCATTACCTCATTTGAACATGGAAATAAAACATCCCCCCTAGAATTCCAGGGTGACCCAAACACATAATAGTGCTCGTGACTGGGGAGGAAGGAAGCTTTTCAGCCGGTGCTCCTTGCAGGAAAAGGGGGAAATTCCCAACCCAGCAGTTCCCTATAAAGGATTCCAACACATTCCACAGCATCCCATTGGCTTGCTGACGTTTCTGATATTAAAGCGGCAGTACAGTTTTAATACCTGCTTTTAACACAAGGGATACCATTAATATTAACAGTATTTATACTAAGTGGGCTCATATTGTGCCCCATTTTCCATACTGTGCACAACACAGGCTCTCCTCCTCTTCCTCTATCGGGGCTGGTGGTCAGGTTCACAGTTTGGCTGCCAGTGTAGTCATGTGCAGTCCCCTTCTCATCTTCCCCATTTCTCTGCTGCCACACTGTCCTATAACACTGGGAAAGACAGAAAGATGCCATAAAGGTTAATACACAGGTACCTTTTTCCGGTACATAAGGTTATAAACATAAGCATGATAAAATACTTTAACCGACATAGCTTGCATATACTGTTGTTTTTCAAACTATGCTCTCATTAGGAAGTTATATTATACTGTGTTTACTATGATACAAATATTATATTTACCCATTAATTTTTGCACCTGATGTATCATATGTACTTTTCCAATAAAGCTCTTTTTGGGGGAAAAAAATACACATTTTATTTAATTTCCTAATTTCCCCCAAAAATGTGACAAAATAAAATTACAACTTCAAAAACTCACCATACCTCTTACTAAATACCTTGGGGTATCTACGTTCCAAAAAGTGGTTATTTTTGGGGTATTTATACTGTCCTGGCATTTTAGGGCCTCAAGTAATGAAAGTCAGTTTACACATGAGGTTTGATACATTTTTAATATATATATATACCATACCATATATCATACATATATATACCAAATATGTATGCCATATTAACAACTTGAGACTCGCGCTATTGACAAAAGACGTCAACAGCCCGGCTCTCAAGTGCCAAGTTGACGTCTTTGGACGTCTTTTAAAGTGCATAACCCGCGCACGCCACTGGGTGGCGCGCAGCGGGTAAACACTGTCCCGCGGCATCGCTGAAGAGCCGATGCATGTACCTGGCGATGTCCGTCGGGTACATGCGATCAGCGGGAAAACAAGCAGATGACAGCAGGGACATGGAGCTCTGTGTGTAAACACAGAGCTCCACGTGCTGTCAGAGGAGAGGAGACCCTGTGTCCCTTGTACATAGGGACACAGCATCGGTCACCTCCCCCAGTCACCCCTCTCCCCCCACACAGTTAGAAGACACCCAGGATACACACTTAACCCCTTCCTCACCCCCTAGTGTTAACCCCTTCACTGGCAGTCACATTTATACAGTAATTAGTGCATTTTTTTAGCACTGATCGCTGTATAAATGTAAATTTGTGTCAAACGTGTCCGATGTGTCCGCCGCAATATCGCAGTCCCAATAAAAACCGCAGATCGCCGCCATTACTAGTAAAAAAAAAAATTATAAAAAAAAACCTTATTCTGTTCCCCATTTTGTAGGCGCTATAACTTTTGCGCAAACCAGTCGCTTATTTTTAAAAAAATACGTAGAAAAATACGTAGAAAAAAAGGTATTCATACGTTAGACTCTATGACTAATCAGTCCAATCTAAAACAAAAAATACCAACAGCGCTATTAATGCAGTGAAAATGAGCTCCACTGCATACATAAATGTAACCACAAGATGGCAGCAGAAAATCTAAAAAAATGTCCAAGAGAAAATAAAGGTAGCAGGATAAAGTAAAGTGCACCGTCCACCAAAGCTCTTCTATCACCTCTTGTGAACACTCGCCCCGTCGGGGTTTAAACTCACCCTAATGAAATGAGTGGTAAGCGTATCAAATACCCATGCTTAGAGCGTTCTGCAGCCAAATCTTGTCAGGGAGCCGATCATTAAAGGAAACCTTAGTTTGTGGATTATAACAAGATGCCTGGATCTTGGCTGTGCAGCCTAAATACATATCGGACTTAACTGAGAATTTTTTTTTTTTTTAAATTGGGATATTTATTATAGCAACAAGTAAAAAATATATATATTTTTTTTAAATTGTCGCTCTTTTATTGTTTATAGCGCAAACAATAAAAACCGCAGAGGTGATCAAACACCACCAAAATAAAGCTCTATTTGTGGGGAAAAAAGGACGTCAATTTTGTTTGTGAGCCACGTCGCACAAACCGCGCAAATGTCAGTTAAAGCGACGCAGTGCTGGAAGCTGAAATTTTGCCTCGGCACGAAGGGGGTTTATGTGCCCAGTAAGCAAGTGGTTAAAAATAAAAAGGTATATCCAATAATACCATGATAACTGGAGCCATGTAGAAGTTGCATGTACAGTAGGCTTTCCAGTTTCTACTGTGACTTTGGACATACCATTGTAGAATGTTAAAAGTATTAAAATATTTGCAGCTGTCAGGAATCAGCAGCAGGTATGCCCTGATCCAGGCATGGACTGGCCATAGGGACTACAGGGAGTTTCCCGGTGGGCCGATGGCTCAGTGGGCCGGTTTCAGTGACAGCCTGTCAAAGTAATGGCTGCGCAGCTCGCCCTCCACTTCATGCAGTGATGTGAGAAGGATGAGAAAAATACAGAGGAGAATAAGTGAAATAATAAGAGGTGAGTGAGGGCTCCTTATGTTATGCTACTTATGTTTTTTTGCACAATTGCGTATAGTTTATATACTGTTTTTGTTCTTGTTTGCAAACATATAGTGGGCCGGTCTGGATAAAGTCCAGGGCCAAATTTTGGTCTCAGTCCATCCCTGCCCTGATCTGCATGGCTACACTCAGAAGACTGGGATCAGGGTGAGTATGCTTTAAGTGAGATTTATTTACAGTGAAACAAATTCCAGACAAATATTAGCACACAGTAAACAATAAAATATTAGTGAACCAAAATCAAATACCTCACCACTAACTAAAACACAGAAATCCTAACAAATACCTAATGATATACAATATATACAAAATGGAGAAAACAGATTAGCAGGGGGCAACTGAAAGGTGGAGATGGGAATGAGGAACCAAAACTGGGATAAGGAACAAGGGAAAGCAGATACAAGACAACAGGATAACAGGGTACAGGGCAGGAGCAGGAACAAGAACACGAACAAGATGATTGCTAGCAGTATCTAGCAGCAAGCAAAACACTGGGGCAAGAGGGAAATGCAGAGAAGAAATAAAATACTCTCCCTACAGCTAGCATCAGGTGTAAACTGATTGCTGGGATCTGCTGGCTGTTGGGAGACATACACTGGTGGACCCTAGGCTGGAACTACAACCTTCCTTCTGGGAGAGCACAGTACCAGCAGGTGATCCAGGTCCTGAAAGCAGCACTGTACCAGCCTGACAACTATTGTTTGAAAAAAAGACAGTAGCTTACTGTAGACATTAGCAGCAGATAGCAGCTTGTTCATTTTCTTAGAACATACTATACATCTTACAATCCAACTGTATGTAGCCGACAGTTGACTACAGTTATCTGGCACTACAGACTTTACCCTCTCCCTTTTTTGACCATCCATGTGTTTCTCTAGTGCTGGGCTTGAAATTACTTACATCATCTTCCTGAGCCCAACAGAGAGCAGTGTGGGGACTGTAGTCTCCTGAACAGACATCCTGATTCTGCAGAACTATCCCTGGACTACACATCCCAGCATGCCATCTGCCCCAAAGAAGAAATACCCGCCTGTTTCTGGGAAGGAGAGGTGCCCCTAGCGAAAGGGGTAGTTGCTTGGGTGATCCCACTGCAAGTGGGGAAAGAGGCCTCAGAGGGGCAACCGTCACGGCAAGCCAGTGCGGGGAACACAGGACCAGTTGGGGCAGATTCCTGTGGGGCTAATGCTCCTACCACCTCGTTCTACACGGATATGAGCTGGCTAGTTGAGAGCTTGGTAAAAAATAGCTCCAGCAATGCAAAACAAGAATACCGGAGGCTCTGGTTCTTCTCAGGGTAGTTGCCAACTCCGACCGGAGAGGAGGAGTTTGAGACTTAGATCAGTCAGGACATTCAGGCAGTAGAGGAATGAAGTGTTCCAGAAGCTGTGAAGTGACAGCGACTGAGTGAGAGCCTAGAGGCCCAGCAGCTGAAGTGATCCGTAACTTAAGAATGGGAAAGAAAGATTGTGTTGCTTTGGACTACATAGAAACTTTGTCTGCTGTATTCAAAAGTGTTGAGATGATCACATTCACCAAAAAAGAGGGGAGAGACACTCAGAATATATTTCTCTAGACCACGTTACTCCTTGGTGACCACACACAGTGGTGTCCTCCTGCTACCTACTTTATGTCCTTTTTACTCTACAAAAGGCCTTTGGGTTACCGTCCTTCCTTTTTGGTCATTGGACATCTGTGTCTATAAAAAAATAGTTTGTTCACTTACACCGCTGCTATAGAACATACTTACCATTCCTGTGTGTGTCTACCATGGTTTTTGCGTTGAAGTCTATATGCATCAGCCTATCATGTTTGTGATTGTGTGTCTATATTGAGCTCATGATTTACAATCTTTTATGAACAAATTTTTGGGACAATTATCTGATCATTAGTACGATACTGTTATGTGCACTTTGTTATCTCAAATTTCCCCAGATCTATACTCCATCTCCTGAAGAAGTGCATCAACGCGTGTAACATGTAGAGTGATCCCCACAAGTGACTCAACCACCCCATGTATCATACAATGATTTATATTGATACTACATGTTTCAAAAATTGTACACTTACATACTCAACCAATTTTCTGTACTATAGGTGGTATGAGAGTCAATGAGGTCAATTATTTACATGTTTTTGTAATATGTGTTTATATACACTGTTTTTAATTTTATCCGATTAAAATATAAAGGCCCGGATTCACATACATCGGCGCATATTCATGCCGCCGTAGCGTATCTCTTTTACGCTACCCCGACGCAGCGCAGAGAGGCAAGCATGGAATTCACAAAGCAAATGCTCCCAACTCTGCACCGGCATAGCATATATTTCGTGGGCTGGAAGTGGGCGTGATCCATGTTAATGAAGCGTGACCCCATGCAAATGATGGGCCGGGCGCCAGACAAGTACTTAAAATGAACTGCGCATGTGTCGAGACATGGACGTATCCCCGTGTGCATGCTTACAACCACGTCAGAACAACTGCCTAAGGTACGCCAGATCATTGTGTACGCCATGAATGTAACCTATGCCCAGCCAGACCCACGTCGGCCCATATTCACAGACGTCCAACGTAAAATACGTAGGCTTGTGTTCACTGGTCCATACATTTGCATGGGTTGCGCCTCATCTATGGAGAATAACTTTACATCGAACGTAAAACTTACGCAAACCGCAAATCGTGAATCGGCGTATCTCCCTTATTTGCATATTTGAATCGAAAATCAATAGGAGCGCCACATGCGTCCAGCGTAAATATGCGCCCACTCTACGCCGGCGTAGGCAAGTAACGTTGTGGGTTGAAGTCAGTTTTTAGGCATATCGTAAGTTTGTGGGTTCCGCGCATGGATACGACGGCGCATATTTGTACTTACGCAGCGTATCTGGAGATACGTCGGCGTAAGTGCTTTGTAAATCTGGGCCAAAGTATTTACATAACGTCTATGCGTGTGCCTATAAAGTCCATATCTTTATTCAACCATTCCTCTTCTTATATTTCTTGAGTAGACAGAATGTTACAACAGTATATCCTTAAGAAGGGTATCGATCCGAAGGATCCGGATCAAACTTGTCTCGGTCTGGTCTTACAGAAGCCTGTCCAAACCATCCTATTGTCTTGAAACTATCACTGAAGGGAGCACAAACGGTTCCAACTTACCATGAGTTGATGAGAGATGTATGTGAGGAAGAGACTTTGTTGGAGGAGAAGAGTCAGGGAATGGGAGAGCTGAGTGCCAGTGGAGGAAGGAGAGAGAAAGCGTTTGCTTGTATTGTCCATACTGAAGCTGGTTTCTCAGATGAAGACAGTGAAACAGAACCAGAGCAAGAGGGAACAGTCAGTCCAGACAACAAGAAGTCAGTTGGCGAATCGGGGGCCAGTAGAATTGATGACCCAAGTTGCCCAGGTTTAAACTCAGATGTATCATTCTTTGATGCGAGAAATGGAGTCACAAGGGAAGATGCAAGAGCAAGGACTTCACCCAGGAGGTTCAAAGCCTTCCCAAACTAAGGGAAAGAGTTGTTTTGGATGTTGGGGCAATTCAAGGTTAATTGTCTTAAAGCAGGAATCAGCCCGCAGTTGCTTACAGAAGTATTAAAAGCATTACAGAAGATACTCTTCTTAATGGAAAACTTCCAGGGACCTCAGTGAAGGAGCCATTTGAGCTTCCCTGGTTAAAACAGAACCTCAAACCCAAGAGAAAGGCCAAGAAGAAGCAGAAACCCAAGTCCTATGCTCGCCCCCCTCTTCCTCTGCCTGTTTCTAAAAGTGAATCCCAAGGGAAAGGATGATGGACATGGGAGATCAATGCACACCCTTCTAGTCGAGCAATTAAAGACATTCCTCAGTCTTGAGAGAAACTGATTAGGGCTCAGACTATAGAGTCACTAGTGAGGAATCTGCCAAAGAACCTGATAGGGCCTTCCCCGATAGTTTTGTCTCAAGTGGAAGGGATCTACACTCAAGTGCTATCAGAAACCGGAGCTCAGATGACACTGCTATATAGGAATTTCTATGACAAACGTCTAAAGCATACCCCTTGTGTAAACTAGTAGAGCTGGATATTTGGGGTATAGGTACTCAAAAGTTCCCATATTATGGATATATCCCTATCCAAAAAATACCTTGGCCGTTGTTTGCTCTTGGCCCCCTGGGGCAGGACAAAATTCCTTGTTGATAGGAAATAATACAAATCTTGTGAGAAGATTGATCACTCCATTGGCTGTGGAGGGTGCTACTGTGAAGACAGAGTATTGCAACCCGGAGAAAGGACTTGCATAAAGGCCACCGTCAAACTGTCCTGGGACCAGCTGGGTCCCTTTGTGTTATTTGAAGCTGACCTATTGGAAGAAGATACAGTGATAGAACTGGTCCTGAGATCGTGTCCACCAAGGTGTTACTGAGAAGTGGGGGAAGAATCCCTGTCAGTGTTCAAAATGTTAACAGTCAGCCAGTCAGCCTGAAACCTTGTATGGTGATTGGGAGAGTGAGTGTGGCCACCCCAGTGATGGTGGATGACCTGGTTCAGAGGGAACCTGTAAGAGAGTCTCCTGCTCAGTATCCCACTTTGTCTCCACGATGGGAAGAAAGGGTTAGAGCTCAGCTAACCAGGTGGGAAAAGATGTTTGAGCTTGGTGAATCCCTTTGAGTGATCTTGAAGATCTCCTGGACAATCTTGCAGAGTTTAAAATGTCTGGAGTCAAAGAGTCCAGGAGTCCTTACACCTCCCCCATTGTGGTAGTGCGCAAAAAAAATGGGTCCATTTGGATGTGTATTGACTATAGAACTCTGAACCAAAGAACTATTCTTGACCAGTATACCATACCTCACATAGAAGATGCTTTGCAGTGTCTGTCTGGAGCCAAATAGTTAAGTGCATTGGATCTGAAGAGTGGATACTACCAGACTTGCACGCACACAAAATTGGTTTAAAACACATGCACTTTGGCCATGCGGTCTCTTAAAATAAAGAGAGGCGAAGGACCTACGGGGCTGGCTGGGTGGGCTAGGCCCCCTCACTCCCTCATAGGGGGAGTCCCTCTGCCCCATTGGGGTCCCGTTGGGCCCCAGTTGGGCTCCCAAGAGGAGCAGGTAGGGTGGGGTGAGTGGGAGGCCCCCCTTCACACCCGCCATTGCCACCAGGGGCATGGAGAAGGATGGCGATTGCCTCTGGGGGGAGGGTCTGCCTACTCCCAACTCCTACAGTCCGGCTCCTCTCTCTCGAGTTCACGCACAAAAATACACTTTAAAAAAAAAAAAAAAGAGTCAAAGAGTCCAAGAGTCCTTACACCTCCCCCATTGTGGTAGTGCGCAAAAAAAATGGGTCCATTTGGATGTGTATTGACTATAGAACTCTGAACCGAAGAACTATTCTTGACCAGTATACCATACCTCACATAGAAGATGCTTTGCAGTGTCTGTCTGGAGCCAAATAGTTAAGTGCATTGGATCTGAAGAGTGGATACTACCAGATACCTATGCATACTGATAACCGAGAGATGACGGCATTCATCAGCCCACTAGGGTTCTTTGAATTTGATTGTGTGCCACAGGGGTTGACGGGGGCCCCAGCCACCTTTCAGAGGTTGATGGAGAAAACGGTGGGCGATATGAATTTGATAGAGGTACTCGTGTACTTTGATGACATCATTGTTTTTTGCAAGATGTTAGAGGAGCACGAAGCACGATTCAGGAAAGTCTTCCAGAGGTTTAATGCAAAAGGACTGAAGCTGTCATTGATTTTTTTTTTTATTCTACCAGACTTCAGTTACCTATTTGGGCCGTCACCTCTTGGCTTTGATCAAGTACTGTTACCAAACTGAGCTCATTTTTAAGGATTCTGTTCTTATTATAGGAGATTTGTGAAGAACTTTGCACACATTGTGAAACCTCTCAATGAGCTGTTGCAGAGGGAAGTGAGTGAAGATTTGCTGAAGCTGAATTCAAGGGGACCCAAACAGCTGTGACCCAGAAGACCACGTGAGTCTGTTCCGGATCAATGGACGCCAAAGTGTGAAGAGGCCTTTAGATGTTTAAAGGAGAGCCTCACTGAAGCGTCAGTCTTGGCCTACGCTGACCCTTCAAAGCCTTAAGAAGCTACATGTGGATGCTAGCTGAGATGGGCTAGGGCGATTCCTGTATCAAAAGTCAGAAGGTAAGCTTCATCCAATAGCGTATGTGAGTCGATGTCCCACCCCCCTGAAAAAAACTATCCTGTGCACAAGTTAAAGTCTTTAGTCCTCAAGTGGGCAGTAGTGGACAAGCTGCAAGACTATCTATATGGAGCTACGTTTGTAGTCAAAACCAGGGGTCCCCAAAGTATGGCCCGCTGGCCACAGCCGGCCTGCCAGGCCATTTCTTCCGGTCCACAGCTGAAGTCCTTAGTCCACCTGTTATCTGTGGAACCTGCGCTGCATATTCGCCCGCGGGGCATTATGCAGCGCAGGTCCTGCAATTCCTCCCGGTGTCCCACTGTGTGGGCTGCTGGGACCACGGGCATCCTAGCAGCCAATGAGGTGTTTAGTGCAGACCTGTTGCCACCTCCCTGCTCCCGCCTCCTGCCTCGCTGTTAACCAGTAGTGAGTGTGTAATACCAGCGGGGCGGGAGTCGGGAGGTGCAGCAGTACACATGCAAGGAGGGGGGTTGATGTGAGATGATTACACTTGTGTGGGGGGAAGCTGATGACTCTTATGGGGAAACAAATAGGGGAGGGTGATTACTCTGATGGGGGCACACATGTGGGGAGGGCTGATGACTCTGATGGGGACAGAAATATCTGGGGGGTCTGATGGCTCTGATGGGGGGCACACATGTGGGGGGGGGCTGATGACTCTGATGGGGACACAAATATCTGGGGGGTCTGATGGGGACACAAATGTGGGGGGGGGGCTTATGACTCTGATGGGGACACAAATGTTGGGGGGGGCTGATGACTCTGATGGGGACACAAATATCTGGGGGGTCAGATGGGGACACAAATGTGGGGGGGCTGATGACTCTGATGAGGACAGAAATATCTGGGGGGTCTGATGGGGACACAAATGTGGGGGTGCTGATGGGGAAACAAACATGTGAGGAGGGGGGCTGATGGGGACACAAATATCCAGAAGGGGAGGTGATGGCTCTGATGGGAACACAAATATGCGGGCAGGGGTGGGCTGTGATGGGGACACAAATGTGCAGGGAGACTCGGATGAATGACAGGGACACAAATGTGCAGGGAGACTCGGGTGAATGATGGGGACACAAATATGTTGGCGGGTG
This sequence comes from Rana kukunoris, assembly GCA_029574335.1. Lineage (NCBI taxonomy): Eukaryota > Metazoa > Chordata > Amphibia > Anura > Ranidae > Rana > Rana kukunoris. The sequence continues at coordinate 264,066,986 of CM056049.1, forward strand.
CTCTAATGGAGACAACAATTTGTGGGGATACCCTGACGAGTGATGGGGAGACTGATGGGGACATGTATGTAAAACCTCATGCACGCTGGAAGCATGGTGCTCCAGTGTTTAGGTGCCAGCAAAGAATACAGGGCCACCATCCAGTCCTGCTGTCAGAAGTAAGTAAAATTTTATTCTATTCTTCTACTGTGGATTTATTTAAAAATGATTTTTCCGGCCCGCCAATATGTGTAAAATATAGAATGTGGCTCTCAAAGTAAAACGTTTGGAGACTTCTGGTCAAAAGGGACAACAATCCTCTAACCTATCTGTTGTCTACTGTTAAATTGGATGCCACTGGGCATCGGTGGTTGGCTGCACTGACCGAATTTCAATTCAGCCTGAAGTATCGGCCAGGAGTGGGAAACCGTCACAAATTTTGGACTTAAGAACTGGGTTAGTTTGCCTCCTGAGGGAGTTTGTGCAGTGTGCCAGGGGGTAGAGCACAATTGTAAGGGGCCACAGGAGCTGAAGCTGTAGGAGTCACCCCTGCTGGAGTGCCCCGGTGCTACAGTGATTTGACTTAAGTGCGCAGCCAGGAACTGCCCCAACTAACCCCGGAAGACTTCAGAAGGGATCCACGTGAAGATCCACTATGTAACCTTGTTAAGAAGGCCTTGTTAGCTACTGTAGGGACCCTCAAATGCTACTAAATAGTCCTATTGATGGCTCAAGAGTAGTTCATAAAGAATGGGAACGGATGCAGTTGTAAGATGGAGTCATATAGTATATAGGAAACGCCCATCTGAGGAGCCTGAAGGTGTTAACCAGTTGTTCCTTTCTGGGAAGCACAGGCTGGTCACACTGACCACTCTTCATGACGACCATGGACATTTGGGGCCATACAGAACCTTTAAGCTAGTTAGGGACTGCTTTTATTGGCCATCTATGAGAGCCGAAGTCAAAAGTTACTGCGGCTCCTGCATCCGGTGTATCCAAAAAAGACTTTGCCTGGCGGGGCTGCTCCAATGGGCCATCTGCAAAGTCAGGCGCTGATGGAGCTGGTGTGCATTGATTTCTTGCGTCTCAAACCTGACCTGGGTGAGAGCTTACATTTGGATCAAGGCCAGGATTTTGAGAGCAAGTTGATAAAAAGACTGTGTGAGCTCTTGAGCATTTAAAAATCCAGAACCACACCTTATCATCCCCAAGGAGATCAACAACCAGAATGTTTCAACCATACTCTGTTAAACATGTTACGAACCCTGCCTTTTGAGAAGAAGCAACATTGGGGTGACTACCTTGCTGCCGTGGTCCACACTTACAATACTATGGTTAATGACTCCACTGGATACTCTCCTTACCGGTTGATGTTCGGAAGAGTGTATCTGGCTTTTGGAACATCTTTGGATCATACTTCTCAGGCCTCTTATCAGGGAATATGTTGATAGACTTCGGAGACTGCCTATGAGAAAGCCAAGGAAGCATCCACCGCTAGAGAAAAGAGAAACAAAAAGGTACTTTGATCTCAAAGTGAGGGTCCAAGACTTGCAACCAGGAGATTGGGTGCTATTGCGCAACTTAGGGGTGCCAGGAAAACATAAGTTGGCCAATCTATGACGTTCTCAACCATACATTAGCTGCAATTGATTACCAGGGTTGCTTGCACGACAGCTACCACATACCGTAAAAAGTGGAAATAATAAAGTGCAGCTCTAAGAATGATGTGATCAAAAAGATATAAATGGACAAATAGATAAATAAATAAATAGGAATGTACTATCTATATGAACTAAACCATTAGATTGCACCAATATGCTAATAACGATGTACACACAATGGATAATGAATTAAAATAGATATGAAAACCAAAACTATTGGTGCATGAAAAACATAGAAAAACAAAACTTTTCAACTGAGTTCTGGCTGTTTATCGAGGACTTAGTTGACCAATATCTTGTTACTTGACTGACTGTTCATTTTAACAGTAAAGTCAGAGAGAGCTAATCAATCTGCATTGTGTCTGTGTGTTATTTAAAGGTACATACCATATGTCTGAATCTAGAGTGTCAGGAGGGCTGGAAAGTTCACATTGTCAAAGTTCATCATTAAAAACGACGTTGCCCACACACCATCGTTTAAAAAAAATTATGAATAAAGCGTGGTGACGTACAATACGTACAGCGGCACTCTAAGGCCGCGTACACACGATCAAATCTGTCTGCTGAAACCCGTCTGACGGGCCGTTCCAGCAAACAGATTCGATCGTGTGTACGGGCAAACCGACGGATTTGGCCACCCGAAAGATTTCAAAGCATGCTTTGAAATCTGTTGGCTGCAAACCCATCCGCCCGACATGTCTGCTGGTTAGTACGCTAACCAGCAGACATATCTTCTCGCACATGCGTCGAATGGATTCGACGCATGCGCGGAAGTGTTTTACTTCCCGGTGCGGTGACGTCACCGCCACGTCACCGAGACGTCAGCGCGCTGTCTGCCGGCGGAGATTGTGTACACGATCAAACCAATACATCCCAGCAGACAGATTTGTTCAAATCTGTCTGTCCGACGGATTTGAACAAATCTATTTGCTTGTGTGTACGAGGCCTAAGGCCTCGTACACACGAAGTCCAGTTTCATCAGTCCAAATGAGTCCAAATGAGTCAACTGAAGTCCAGTTTCATCAGTCCAAACCGATCGTGTGTACGACCCATCGGTCCGTCGTCCTTTGGACCAAAGTTTTAAAACTTGTTTTAAAATCGGACCAATGGACGCCTGACCATCGGTCCAAACCGATGGTTAGTACGCAAAAGCATCGGTCCAAAAACCCACGCATGCTCAGAATCAAGTCGACGCATGCTTGGAAGCATTGAACTTCATTTTTTTCAGCACGTCGTTGTGTTTTACGATCGGTTTTTGAACTGATGGTGTGTACGCACATCAGACCATCAGTCCATCAGTCTGTGAACCGATGAAAACGGTCCGTCGGACCATTCTCATCGGTTTGGACCGATCGGCTTAAAGGGGAAGTTCTATTCGCCTTTGGGCTGCTTTAGCTGATTCCTTGTTAGTAAAAGACGATTCAAAAACAACGTTTTTTTCATGCCGAAAAATGATCGTGTGTACGCGGCATTAGATCTACAAAAACTGTGTAATATGAGAACTTACCTAATCTATAAAATAAAATATATCAGGCGACTCTTGCAGTACATACTTGTTGGTAGATCTAAAGGAGATTGTATAAGCATAATATAATGTGTGGCGATCTTAAGCAATGTAATAGCTGTATGATGCCAATGTAAATAATGCTAGAATTAAGGTGATACTACATTTTGATCAAAAATCATCTGTTCACGTATGCAAGTTGGCTCAAAAAAGTACTTTTTGTTGCTCTCAGCCTCCTCCAAATCTTTAAATTCCTTTTTTTTTGATGCAGAGATCTAACTTCTTGTTGGGAATTCTCCATGGTCCCACTGCATGTAGGAACAATGCCATACTTGCTTCTGAGATAGATTACGAACTATGGGATTTGTAATGTGCATGGAGCAGTGAGCATGACTGCAACTAACAACTACTGCTTGTTCCAAACAATTGGTAGAGAGATAAAAAAAACGAGATTCGGGAGCTCAAAAAGAACTTAACAAGAAGGCAGAAAAATAAATGATTTAATGAAAAAAAAAGGGCTGTTAGGTAGTGGATGTGTATGAATTAATTTTGGAGAATAAGGATATCATTTACTGTTACTTTATGGTTGCTGCAAATGTTAAGACCATGGTAAAGGTTGAGTTTCTTTTGCTTTGTGAAGATTCAGAACCCTCCAGATTGCCTCCTTAACTTTATCATTCCTCAGAGTGTATATAAATGGATTACTGAATGGTGACAAGATGCTGTTGAGAATGCTGATTACTTTATTTAAGTCATTCGAGACACTGCCAATTGTTCTTACATAAAGAAATATGACAGTTATATATAACAATGTTACAGCAATAAAATGAGAGCTGCATGTGGAAAAGGCTTTCCTCTTTCCTGCTGAGGACTTGATCTTCATTACTGCCGCAATGGCAGAGCTATACGACACAAAAGTAACAAGAAATGATACTACGACTATAGATGCTGCAAAAAATGTGAAGACAGTGTCAAACAATGATGTGTCCGAACAGCTCATTTTGACCAACACGGAGGCTTCACAGAAAAAGTGATTGACCTCAAAGGGACCACAGAAAGACAGATTGGATAGTAATAGAATGGAATAGAGGAATACAAGGAAACCAATTACCCAGGATAGTAGAATCAAACAGAGACATGTCCGATGAGTGATTATGTTGCGGTATCTCAGTGGATGAGAAAGTGCCACGTACCGATCAACAGACATTAATGCCAACAGTGCAAACTCAACGTAGCCAAAGGACATGTAGAAATAAAGCTGCATGAAGCAGTTCTTATGGGTTATGCTTCCATTGCCAGTGGCCATAATAATGAGGAACATAGGTACAGAGCTGGAGATAAAACCAATATCCTCAACTGCCAGGCTACTGAGAAAAAAGTACATAGGAGTATGGAGAGACTTTTCCAGGCATATCACAATGAAGATGGTTATGTTGCCCAATATTGACACAGCATAAACCAAAAGCAGCACCACAAACACTGCACTCTGAACCCCAGAACTAAACTTAAATCCTGCTATAATAAACATGGTATGATTAGAAGAGAACATCATACTTAATGCACAATATGTATTTAGGTTTGGAAAGAGTATCAAAGTGGATGTCATTATTTATAACATGTTGGGCCAGGTGTTAACTGTAGCACTGTGTCTGCATATCATTCCCTAAGGATTAATTTTCTTTACAAGTTCAAATTCCCTTAAGAAAACGCATATCCCACCAGTAAATATTTTTTTATCTAAAAATACATAGAAACCCTAATGATATGTTTCTAGAGGCATTGTGGACCATAAACATTTTTTTTGTTCATCTTTATTTTATCCATTGTTGCATATCAGCATCTCTACAGCCATATCCTGTCTAAATGCATGTTCGCCAGCAACTGCTATAGTTCATTTTTACAGATTTAAAATGTGCTTTGAGGGGTTGGTTCCCTCGCTAAGGCATGCTGGGGGAGGCTATATCTGGGGCAGCCACCTTGGCCTCAGGGCCGTTTTCTTTCTTTTTCTGCTGGGTCAAAGTTCCAGGTGCGGCATCCACCTTCAGGGTGCGCGCATCCATGGACCCCGCAGCTGTGGCCTACCTGTTGCGCACCATGCGGAGCTTCATCCTGACCTAGAGAGGGATCCCAGTAGCTGCTGGGTCCCAGACCTTTCCTAAAAGGATCCCAAGCTGGGAGCTGTACGGTGGGGGATCGGCTTGAGGAGAACCCGGAGGCAGGTGATCCAATAGGGCTTGAAGGAACCATCGGGGATCCAGTGACTCTGACTAAATTCATTGGGAGGCCTTGCTTATTTCAAGTCACGCTCATTCAAGCAATAGGCCTGTGGCAGAGGCCCGAGCAAGGCCTGGTCCTCCCAGCATTAGCAAGTGACGTTCCGGCTGCCAGGCCTATGGCAGGGGTCTGTCCAGGGGCACTTTACCCATTCCGACGGGCGTGGCGACGAACTGAGTTCATCACTGCTGAGAGCAGGGATGCTCTCTCTCTTCTATATCCAAGGCCTGATACTCAAGCTATCTCTCTGCTCATCAACCTTTCATGTCCTGTACCATGTTGATGTAGGCCATGTTGGGCCTTGGAATAAAGCATTGAAGAAAACCCAACTAAAGACTGGACATTCGCTCTCTATTTCAACTCACAAGTATCACCCCTAGATACCTGCAAGGTAACGCAACACGCCGATCCCACTTATACTCAGCGGCTCCTGAATGGGGTAGCGCTACATAGATATATATATATATACAGTCAGTATCTGACTGCAGACCATTCCTGGTGTACTTTTTCTAATCTACTTCTGGTAGTGTACACAGTACACAATACAGTGCAGCCGTAATGAGTATTACACTTCTGGTGGTGTACACAATACAGTGCCCCTATAGTGCACTTGCTACAAATTTTCTGGTGGTGTACACAGTACATAATACAATGCAGCCATTGTTGCTATTACACTTCTGGTGGTGTACACAATACGGTGCACCGTAGTGCACTTGTCACTACTTGTCTGGTGGTGTACACCGTACACAATACAGTGTAGTGTTGCAAAACAACATTTATATCATGTCCGGAAAGCCACCAAAGAGAGGCAGACGCTCACAGGCCACTAAAAGAGGGCAAGCAGGCTCTGTGTCTACAGTCAACAGTGCTGGTCGTTGACACAGTGCATCCTCTGCATGTGGCGGTGGGGCACGCTTGTCCTATTTTTCTGCTGCTGGCTGTGTTATTGAGCCACAATATGCGGAAGAGTTGGTGGAGTGGATAACAAAGCCGTCCTCATCCTCCTCATCCTCTGTCACCCAGGCTCAGAGTAGTTTGCATGCCAATGCAGCTGCCAAAGCAGCGGCTTCCATTGGCTCCTTGTCAACAGTCACTCCTTCCCTAGCCCCACCATCATGCACGGAGGAGTTCACCGAACTATTCGACCACATGATGATGGAGGATGTGCAGCGATTTGAAGTCTCCGATGATGGTACCCAGGTTGAGGAAGGGAGTAACGTGAGCCTAGAGAGAGGGGGTGCCCAAGAAGGACAAGAAACTGGCAGTCATGTTTCCGCAGCTGCAGTGACGAGCAGGGAGCGGATGATGAGGTCACTGACTCTACTTGGGTGCTTGATAGAAGAGAGGAGGAGGAGGCACATCTCCAACGAGGCAGGATGCCCTCCAGGGGGCAACTTAAGGGAAGCCACCCTATAGCATGGCCTTTTTTGACATGTGTGCAGCAGATCGCACCGTTGCTGTTTCCAACCTATGTCTGAAGTGGTTCAAGCGCAGCCAAAACAGCAGCTGCTTGGGTACCAGACATATGATGACCTCCCATACAGTCTGTTGGCAACAGAACTTGAAAGACCCACATCAAAAAACAGGGCGGACTTATCCTTGCTCCTCATCTGGGATCTCCAACCCCACTATACCTCCAGTCCGCTCAGAAACCTGCACTGAGAGGAAAGAAGGTATAGCAATAGGTGTCCCAAGTACTTGCGGCCAATCTCCTAGTGGTACACCAACATCCGATTTTAGGAGGCAAATTTCCTTACACGAGTTGCTAAACCGTTGAAAGAAAATTCGGCCCCAGCCATCCACATGTTCAGCGGCTGAATGCTAGCTTGGCCAAATTGTTAGCACTGCAACTGCTGCCTTTTCAGCTGATAGACTGTGCCTTTTTTTGTATAATGTGCGGTACCTCAGTGGCAGGTTGCCAAATGCCATTTCTTTTCATGGAAGGCCATTTCGGCTCTCTACCGGCATGTGGAAGGCCATGTCTTGGCCTCGTTGAGCGGTCAGCAGTAAGGTGCATATTACCGCTGATTCATGGTCCAGCAGGCATGGACAGGAATGGCTGAGGGACTTGTGGACATCGCTGGATAGAGATGAGCTCAGGTAAGTATAAGATAGTGGCCTGCGGGAGCTGCTGCACACAGGTGATTTATCTTAATCCATAGAATGTATTAAAATAAAAAACCTTCTGCCTTTACAATCACTTTAACTGCAGTATAGAAAACACAGGTCCCATGCCATGTTAGACAGGGCTGTGATGTGTGTCAGAGCTCTGTAAATTGTAGAACTAAATGAACAGAAATATAAATCCATTATTAGGTAAAATAACCCCATCTGCGTATTTTATAAAAAAAAAACTAGCTTTGGAAGCCATTTGCACTTAATTTTTATTGAACAGTGAATGCTGGCTTGGCTCCCATAAAATAATGATATAGAATGTGCTAGAGCCTAACGTAAGCCATACTGAAAATTGGATGTTTTATTGTGATTGTCTGTAAGGCGGCGTACACACGACCGAGGTTCTCGCTGGAAACCAGCGAGAACCTTGCTGGAAGCTGCATTCCAGCGAGGACCTCGGCCGTGTGTACGCTCCTGGCTCGCCCCGCCCGTCGGGAATCCCGTCGAGCGAAAAGAGAGGATGCTCTCTTTTTGCTCGACGGCCCGCCTGGATGAATGGCTGGTTGCATTACACGGCCTCAATGTTTTCACCTTCTACTGCAGTGGTTCTGAACCTGGGGGTCGGGACCCCCTTGGGGGTCAAATGAAGATTTGCCAGGGGTCAACAAATCCCGGGCTTTTCCTAAAGCCCGCACCTCTCTCCCATCTTTTTTGCAGTCGCAAAGCAGGGCTGTCCCTGGAGCCTGTGGTCACCCACTCAGCCTCTTTGCAGCCACCTATTCAGTTCACGGCATGGCTGGGGGGCAGAGACTAGAGGTCAGCTGACTGGTGAGGAATGTGAAGTGGGAGAGGCTGAAGGAGACCCTATCTCCAGATTTTGGTAGAAGTGTCACAGCTGCGAGACACCACAAAGTCGGACACACAGTGAAGCTGGAGACACAGTGAGTAACACTACCTGTGATTATAGTTCATTAAAAGTCCCCACTACAGTTCTCAGATCAGCAGATGACCTTGATCAAGAGCACCTAAGTTGGTTGATCAGAACTCACCACCAGCACTGCCACTCATCCCATTCCCCACACCCCTCACCAAAGAGTAAGAGAAGGAATAAAAATAGAGAATACATGGGAGGGAGAGGAAAAAAGGTGGAGGAACAAAGAAAAAGGAAGAGAAAGAACAAGAAAGATGGCTAAAGAGAGGGGTGTGGAAAATAAACCCAAAAGAAATAAGGATAGAGAGAGATAAAAGGGAAAGAAAGGAGAATAAAGAGAGTATTACATCCAAAAATGTACCATAAGGGTTTTAATACTGTACGAGTGGAAGGGACTCGGGAAGCACTAAATGTCCGTGAGTTAGGGGCGCAAATTACTTGTCTTGCCTTGGGTTCTACGAAAATAATTTTACTGTTAGGCCTCGTACACACGAGCGGATATGTCCGCTCAAAACGGTCCGATGGACCGTTTCAGCAGACATCTCCGATTGTGTGTATGGGCTAGCGGACAGATTTGTCCACCCGACAGATTTCAAAGCATGCTTTGAAATCTATCGGGTGGGAATGTGTCCGCCCGACATGTCTGCTGGTTAGTACACTTACCAGCAGACATGTCGTCCTGCACCGCCGCCGCGCCGCCGCCGAATGGATTCGGCGCATGCGCGGAAGTGTTTTACTTCCTGGTGCGGTGACGTGGCGGCGTCAACGTCACCGCCACGTCACCGCCACGTCACCGACACGTCAGCGCGCCGTCTGCTGGCGGGGATTTTGGTTTGCTCGTGTGTACACGCGAGCAAACCAAAATCCCAGCAGACAGACTTGTTCAAATCTGTCGGACGGACAGATTTGTCTCCTCTGGATTTTCATCCGACGGCGTGTACACACCATCGGATCAAAATCCCCGCCGGCAGACAGCGTGGTGATGGGGCGGTGACGTTGACGCCGCCACGTCACAGCACCAGAAAGTAAAAAACTTCCACGCATGCGTCGCATCCATTCGACGCTTGTGCGGACAGATATGTCCGCTGGTTAGTGTACTAACCAGCGGACATATCCGACGGACATGTCTTCGGCAGACAAATTTTAACGCATGCTTTAAAATTTGTCCGCCGGTCAGACATGTCCGCTAGCCCATACACGCGATCTGATTTGTCCGCTGAACTGGTCTGTCGGACCAGTTTCAGCGGCCAAATTCGATCGTGTACGCGGCCTTAGCCCGCGTACACACGATCAAATCTATCTGCTGGAAACGGTCGGCCCGACCGTCCCAGCAGACAGATTCGATCGTGTGTACGGGCGAGCCGACGGATTTGGCCAGCCGACAGATTTTAAAGCATGCTTTAAAATCTGTCGGCTGGCAATCCGTCCGCCCGATATGTCTGCTGGTTAGTACGTTAACCAGTAGACATATCTTCTCGCACATGCGTCGAATGGATTTGACGCATGCACGGAAGTAATTCACCTCCTGGTGCAGTGACGTGGCGGCATCAACGTCACTGCCACGTCACCGACACGTCAGCGCGCCGTCTGCCGGAGGGCATTTTGGTTTGATCGTGTGTACACGATCAAACCAATACATCCCAGCAGACAGATTTGTTCAAATCGGTCTGTCCGACCGATTTGAACAAATCTGTCTGCTCGTGTGTACGGGGCCTAAGAGTTATAATGGGAAAAAGGTGTCTCCATTGCGCGTTATCACCAATCCTTGTTTCCATGACAACCTCGATTTTTTTAAATCCAATTGTCATAGGGACAGACAGTGAGGTGAAATCTTCTAAACAGGGGCACAGACAGCAAAACAAATGTTACAGGCATGTTATCTCATCCCTATGCTATATTTTTTTTTGCCTTGAGTTACTTTAAAAAGGAACCTGTTCCAACCTACATACAAATTAAACAAACATACAGAATCTATCTTGTTTATAGTCTTTATAGGTTCACGTTACCCTACACAGTAAAATGCAGCATTATGCATTAACAGTAAGAAGGTTATTGCAATCATCAGCTGCAGTAGAGAGCAGTGTGATGCACATTCCCGCACAACCCCTGCTTCGTTTATGTCACTATTTAGTAGTATGGTGCATTGCCCTGTTGTGTGGTGGCAAACAGTGCCATCCAGTGGGCAACAATAAAATACAGGCATGCTGCATTTTTCTGCACTGCACAATACCACACATCACCCTCGTGTTATGGTGTGATTGGGGTGAAAAGCAAGCAATTGTTTTCTGTTTGCCCTGATGGTGTCCTGAGTTTTGAATGACAATATACAGTATACACCGTATGGCAATGTTACTTCACATAAAATTACACTATCAGCAATAAAGAAAACAAGTTAGATGAGTCTGTCTTTTTCAGAATGATGATTAAAATTAACAATTAATATATTTATATGTAGCATTCTCCTACTGAAAAGGAATCGGAGGACCAAATGAGTGACACAGTATGCAATGTATGGAAAATTGAAAAATATAATAGTTTATTAATAATTAAAAACTAACATGGAACTCTACAGTGGGAGGTTAGAGATGAAGATACTGATTCGACAGAACACAACAACCACAAACACCAGCATCAAAAAGTGTGTCTGGGTGTGACCACTAACAATACACAGCACAAGACAAGACACATTGCAATGGGGAACAAATAAACAATTGTCCGGACGCCAAAAATGTATACATGGATGAGCATGCCACGACCAGGGCCGATCCGCCCTATAGGCTCACTATGCAAGCCGCTTAGGGCCCCGCAAAGCTGCGAAGGGCCCCCCAAATTACTAGAGGCCCCGTCTGGTGAGAAGTCATTTTCGCCCCCCTCACCCCACTTCTCAACTCGCTGGCTGCATGGGAGAAGAGGTAAGAAGTCAGCACCCCCTGCTTCTCAATTTAATGTAAGATGTCATTTCCGACAGCAGAACACCCCCTCCCCCCCGCTTCTCAACTTTCTTTGATGTGACATGTCACTGTCGTCAGCGCCCCCCGCTTCTCATTTTTAATGTGCCATGTCATTTTGCTTAGGGCCCCAGGGAGGTCAGGATCGGCACTGGCCCATGACACAGGTCATATGTAATGACTATTAATAGTATAATGAGGCATGGACATCCATGTAGAGATCCCTGGGAAGCTCGAGCCCACAATAAATGAAATGGGGATGGGAAGGGGAATAGGGGGGAAGGGAAGGAAAGGGAAGGGAAGGGAAAGGAAGGGAAGGGAGGGGAATAGTCAAACCAATGGGCCTCAAGAGAAACTGAATATAATTGAAGAGAACCCGGATAGAGTCAATGTAGATGTATAATGTGGAAGGTATGATGAATCACATGAATATTACACCGCAAAAAGTTCAATTGCTGGAGTGTGGAGAACAAAATATGTTTGCTAGTAAGGAATGATGCCTCAGTCAGGAATTACAAGGTGGAATCAGAAAGCGGACCATGATACACCTGGTTACTCTGGATGGTGCAGATATCAGCTTGCGGGTATATTACCGCAGTATGTAATAACCCTGGTGTATGTCCTAAATATGGATGTGTGATGGCAAAATAAGGATCAGCGTGTATATGTTAATATTCCCTTAGTTTGGGCCATGATACTCAAAACATTCAGATTAGGAGCAAAACCAGTGATCATTAAGTATCGGACTAAATGCACCTTGTTCCTTTAAATATTTTTAATGGGGCGGTTATCTTCTGAGGTGTAAAGCCGTCATAAGGAACAGTCAGAGGCCCGCCCGTACATCCAGACAAAGCTACGTGAGTCCACCTTGCGAAACGCGTTGACATCACCAGCGCCACGTGACGCCGCCTTTCCATCGCTTTCCGGAAACGAGCCCTCGCTGAGCACAAGAAACTGTGAGGACCCGACTGTAGTATATGCAGCGGCTCTGCCGCATGTTATCTGAAGGGAAACATGTGCATTGAACAATATTGATGCCAACCAGAGTGCAATGACAAGAGACATCTGTGGATGTATGGAAGGACGGTAACCTGCCAGTGCCACAAATCTACTGAGAAGGGTATCGTATGATTGTTTACCTGCTCTTTGTGCTTGTGGAAATAGTGTGGTTAGAGATGGAAATCCATAAGTCAAGAAATCAAATCTTAGTCTGATCAAACGTATAGGTCAAGTGAATGTTAAAATCATTAACATTCAGTTGAGCCATAAATTTGTGCAATTCAGGGAGGTTACCGGTCCAGATCAAAAGAACATCATCAATGTATCTTAACCAGGAATGTACATGGTCAAGATACATCTGCGACATAAAAACTTGTTCCTTCTCCCATAGCCCAAGATGTAAACAGGCATAGGCAGGAGCCCATAGATGTTCCCTTGATTTGCCAATAAAACTTAGACAAAAATTGAAAACAATTGTTTTCCAAAGTAAAACTTAAAAGTTCCAAAATTAACTCATTTTGGTGGGAATATGCTGGATAGAAGTGGTGCAGAAATTCCTCCACCACTCTCAAACCACAATGATATCATATTGAGGTGTAGAGCGATTCTTCATCCACCCCTACAAGCCACACATCATCCGGGATGCATAGATGTTTTGTTTTTAGCCATGACGTCTCTAGTGTCTTGAACAAATGATCTAAGTTCATGGACCATGTCTTTGAGTAAACCATCAAGGTACCTGCCGTCCTTGTCCAAAGGGCCCTTGATGGCAGACACAATTAGTCGGCCAGGGGGATGTTTAAAATGTTTATGTACTTTTGGAATTACTGTATATACATGATAGGTACATTGTATTCGTCTATCCACAGATATTCAAACTCCTGTTTTGTAAGTAAACCTGTTCCTTGTTCAAGTTTTAGTTTTTCCTTTAGTATTTTTACCAGTGAAGGAAAAGGGTTATCCACAAGTTGCTTGTAGGTGTCCCTATCACTCAACAGTAGGGATGAGCTCCGCGCTCGATTCGAACGTATGTTCGACTTGAACATCGTCTGTTCGTACGTTCGTCGAAATTCGAACAAAACGGGTCGTTCGCGCCGAATTCGAGTGACGCGTCACGGCACATAATTCACTGCGGCATTGCGCACTGATGATTGGCCAAGCATGCACTATGACCCGCATGCTTGGCAAATCACAGTGCGCAAAAAACGGAGAGCCATAATTGGCCAAAGCCAAGGATTTTTTTATTTTTTTATTTAAGCATCATTAAAATCTGCTCCTGGACAGACGGCTTTCCAGCAGACAAGTTTAGCAGACAAGCATGCTTTAAAACTTTTGACTGCTGAAAACTGTCTGCTAGCCCGTACAGGCGATCGAATCTGTCCGCTGAAACTGGTCTGCAGACCAGTTTCAGCAGATATATTCGATCGTGTGTACGCGGCCATAAAGGAGAGCAAATGCTATAGGTGATATTATGAACTAATATGAGTGTCCCCCAAACCCGCTCACCCCCATTAGGAACTAACTATGAGCGGGGGGGGGACTCAAAAACTTTTTAAAGAAAGAGCCGATCTTCATCATTAAAACTTTAGGCAAGGACTGTGGCAAGTGGAAGTAGAAAATGTCCCACGTCACTTGAATTAAATAATGCCTCAAGCTCGGTTGTCAATGGGAGTAAGAAAATTACATAGCGCCTGTGGTCACTAGGAGGAAGAGTAGTGCCTAATTATTGGTATTGGTGGGAGGAATAATGCCCCATCATTTGTGTCAGTGGTGGAAATAGAGCCTCATTGTCAATGGGAAGAATAGTGCCTTGTTTTCAATGTCAATGTAAGGAATGGTGCCTGATCATTGAGGCCAAAGGAAGAAATAGTACTCTATCATTGATATTAGTGGAAGAAATGATGCCTCTTATTTGTTAACAGTGGAAGAAATAATGCCTTTATCAGTGGGAGGAATGATGTCCCGAGGGCCGGATAAAGGCAAACAAACAGCCAAATCGGGCCCACGGGCTGCAATTTCGAGACCACTGCCCTAAATAGACCCCTGTGACTGTGCAGTGTTCAAATTGCATTGGCTACCAGTAGTTGTGCATAGGCACAAGGTAACCAGATACCAAAGAGACTTACTTATGGTATGTGCATTTTCCCTCAAGGTTTCAAAGGTGAAGGTGTGGGATGAAGGTTTGCTCAGCTTGTGTTATTAGCAAGCCATATGCCTGTATGGTCCATATAATTGTCTCTCTGCAAAGCAATAGAGAAAAAAAAAGTAATGTTCCAAAAAAAGGATTAAAAAGGATTAAAAAAAGAAGGAGAATCCTCTTTAATAATAGGGATATTGATAAGGCTGGGGGTGGGGGAAGGGTGCTTCCCTAAGAGAGGGAGCAGAAGGGTAGGAGTTAAGCTGGCCATACATAGATCAAAAATTCAGCCATTTCAGCAGGGACCATCCAAATTTTGATCCATATGTGGCCACTGCGGTTGAATGTTTAATCGCTCTGTTGGCATTTTCTCGCTCAATCAGTGATGCAGGCTAATCACTGACGTAATGTATGGTAAATCCAATAATCAGGATCAGAAAACTAGTGTGGATATATGCTCATGCACATGCGCATTGGACTGATCATTCTGCAATACAAGACATGCAGTGATGGTTCAGCGTGAGCGTGTCCGCACATGCACAAATAGTAAATCCAATTATCAGGATCAGAAAACGAGTGTGGATATATGCTCATGCACATGCGCATCGGACTGATCATTCTGCAATACAAGACATGCGGTAATGGCTCAGCGTGAGCGTGTCCACACATGCACGTAGCAATTGCCATGCATAAATAGACCAGCGGTCTATTTAAACTAACATGTCACTGAGTGAAGTTCCCTGTCCCAAGGCTCTGAGCAGAGAGTGTCTCTCTCACACAGCACTAACAGACAGCACTAATAGGCAGCATGGATTAGCACTAATAGGTGGCATTAATGGGCACTGATAGGCGGAACCAATGGTCATTGATAGGTGGCATTGATGGGCACTGATAGGTGCCATTGATGATCAGTGGTAGGCAGCATTGATGAGTAATGATAGGCTGCACTGATGGGCATTGATGAGCACTGATAGGCAGCACTCATAGACTGCACCAATGGGTGCTGATAATCGGCATCGATGAGCACTGATAGGTGTCACGGATGGGCACTGATAGACGTGATTGATGAGCTCTGATAGGCATTGATGAGTACTAATAGGCAGCTTTGATGAGCACTGATAGGCGGCACTGATAGGCATTAAGCCTGTTTACATGTGATCAGCTGATCATATGGTAAAGGGCTGCTGTGATTGACAGAGTACACTGGATGCGAGCCCCATGGAGGCATGGTTCTAGGAGGATGTCGATAGACGCCCTACCTAAATTGTAAAGCCAGAGTGCTTTCACACTGGGCCGGTGTGCTTGATGGAAAATTAGAAAAACTCCTGCAAGCAGCATCTTTGGGACGGTTTGGGAGCGCTGTATACACTGCTCCCAAAATGCCCTTACCCATTGCAATGAATGAGCAACGTTCCGAAGTGCCTGAAAAGCCTGAGAAGCACCACAACAAAGGTAATTTTAACCAATTAACAGGGGTTGAAAGCACCCCGCTAGCGTTCGAAAAGCGCTGCTTAAACAGCGGTAAAGGGCCGCTAAAACAAGAAGCGCTTTACACAGGCGTCCCCAGTGTAAATAGGGTCTAATAACTAATACTTGTAGCACCACTGTAAAGCTCCCGTGTGTACCTTCCATCCACTTCAGTAACTACTGGCATGTGGAAAAACAAGGGGGGTGGTGTCTGCGCTGTGAAAGGTGGGTGAAATCCAAGGGTGGTACGGGAATAAATCCCTGGGCTGGTGAACGTGGGGGAGGGGGGGGGTGGTGTTTTTAGAACAGAGTGTCTACATAAGTTTAGTGTCAATACGTAAACCGTAAAATGTAGCAAAAAGATAATATTGAATACTAAACAATGGCCAAGTGACAAAAAAGTAGTACAAATTCACAAGAGTAAAATGTACCAATGGCTGGTTCAAGTAATGTGAAATCGGGAGAACACCGCTACGCCCCTGGTGAACACAGTGTACAAATAATAATATATAAATCAGTGAAGAAATGCAAAAAAGTCTCTGAGTGTTTTCCACCCAGAAGACAGGTAAAGATGTCCCAGAAGACAGTTAAAAGATGGAGGAAATGGTGCAAAGGACGTGGTACTAACACCTCAGGTGGTCCCTACCCCTCACCTACGGCTATGGCAGTGCCAAATAAAACCACCTCTGAGGGGGAGGAGGAATACACTTCAATGGACAGAAACGACATCCCCAATAAGGCATGGAGAAGATACAAAGCAAGTAGGATTTTTTGGAAGTGTCAAACAGGCAACATCATTCATTACATCCACTCACATGGAGGTGATGGATGGTGGGCTTCTCCCACGAACACGGAGTTCGTCCTAAGTCCTGGAGACCTGGCTCCTCTTCTTCTGTGTCTGAGCTGGGTGGAACTTGGAGCAGAAAGGGGACCCTCAAACAAAGGATGGGAAAAGAAAGACCATAGTACAGCCCCGCAAAAATGGAACAGGTTTTTAAAACATTAAGTGCACTCATATTTGGATGATAAAAACTGGGCAAAAACCAAACGGACGGCAGGGGGGTCTTGTTGGGATCAAGGAGCATCAGAGTCAACGCCTGAAGCAAGTCCCCTCTGCCTCCGTTGGTTTCTGTGCCCATTTTTATCATCCAAATGTGAGTGCACCTATATGTTTTAATAAACCTGTTCCATTTTGCGGGGCTGTACCTTGGTCTTTCTTTCTCCCATCCTAATCTGTGTGAGGGTCCCTTATCTGCTCCAAGTGTCCACCCAGCTCAGACCAGAAGAAGAGGAGCCAGGTGTGCATCCAGGATTAGGACGAACTGTGTTCGTGGGAGATAGGCCCACCATCATCACCTCCATGTGAGTGGATGTATGAGTGAATGATGTTGCTGTTTAGACACTTCCAAACACCATATCCTACTTGCTTTGTATCTTCTCCATGCCTTACTGCTGAGTGCTGATGTCGTTTCTGTCCATGAAGTGTATTCCTCCTCCCCTGCCAGAGGTGGTTTTATTTGGCATCCGTGCCATAGCCGTGAGGTGAGGGGCTAGGGACCACCTGGGTGTTCATGTACAGTCCTTTCCCGCACCCATTTCCTCCATCTTTTAGCTGTCTTCTGGGAATTTTGGAACCTGTCTTCTGGGACTTTGGGAAACCTTTCAGAGACTTTTTTGCATTTCTTCACTGATTTATATATTATTATTTGATTGTTCACTTGTTACCATTCAGGGGCGCTCCTAGCGGTAGTTCTCCCTGATTTCACATTACTTGGACCAGCACATGTGTACTTTTACTGTTGTGAATTTGTACTCCTTTTTTGCACTTCATTGTTTAGTATTCAATATTATCTTTTGTGCTACATTTTGACGGTTTACGTATTGACACTAAACTTATGTACGCTATCACTCTGTTCTAAAAACACCACCCCCCCCCCTCCCCCACGTTCACAGCCCAGGGATTTATTCCGTACCACCCTTGTTTCACCCACTTTTCACAGGACACCACCCCCCTTGTTTTTCCAGTTTTCTCTGCCCAGGACAGAGTAGGTGTTTGCAACTCCCACTTTTAGCGCAGGAGCCTATAATGTGCTTATCTTTTTTGCAATCTTCCAAATAGCAGACCAGGGCCGCACACTGGTGATGTTAACCATAGTACTATGATTAACATCTAATTACTTAAAGTTGAGTTTCCATCCCCAATTTTGTTTTTCATTATTGGCTCATTAGACCTAAACAAGCGGATTGCCACGACATCTGTAATCACCTAGGATTCTGAATCATCTCCCTCTAATGTCCTGGGAAGTGTGTCACATTTCGGATGCAGTGCGCTGCCCATATCACTCCCCATAAACTTCCAAAGTAAGTGCGTAGGCTTCACAATGCCCACAAGCAAAATACAACCGTGTGGAAAGTTTTATAAACTTTTTTTATAAATCTTTTTTGAATAACATGCGGACGGCGGCGGATTTAAAAAATGCCGGATAATTGTGGTTGGAATCCCGCTTTAATATATAACACCACATGTGACCTGGTAGTGATAAATTATATTGAATAAAGTCCATAAATCCTTGAATGAAAGAAAAAAAATGAAAGTAAGATCCGACTGACGTCAGAAGTATTATGTTGACAAAAAAAAAGTCCAGTGATTGAATAGGTGAACAGATTCCAACGGTGAAAAATAGAAGATCCACCACCACTTATGACAAGGGGCTTACCGGATGATTGGACCAAGAAGGGCATATACCCGCTAGGCCAATCAAGCTTATGTAGATACACTGGGAAGGGTACACCATAGAATGAGGCTTGGCTATGTATGCAGATAATTCTGTTATACACACGCAATAGTCCTGATGAAGTTCTTTTTGTAACGAAACATGTCGGGATGGACTGCTGTTGTCACTGCTACCCTAATTTTATGAGCTCGTTTTACCACTGAAAAATTTGAGTTTTCTTCATTTTAAATACATTTTGTGTGATTATACGGAATTATGCTATGTGCACTCCAATTTCTTCTTTTTCATAACTACCGTTTGCACAATTGATATACCCTCCTTGGGAATTGCTGTATACCATTGGTTGGTGTAAACCATCAAAAATACCAGATTGTGAGACATCTTTGGTGTACCCTTCCCAGTGTATCTACATAAGCTTGATTGGCCTAGCGGGTATATACCCTTCTTGGTCCAATCCATCTGGTAAGCCCCTTGTCATAAGTGGTGGTGGATCTTCTATTTTTCACCGTTGGAATCTGTTCACCTATTCAATCACTGGACTTTTTTTTGTCAACATAATACTTCTGACGTCAGTCGGATCTTACAGTACTTTCATTTTTTTCTTTCATTTAAGGATTTATGGACTTTATTCAATATCATTTATCACTACCAGGTCACATGTAGTGTTATATATTAAAGGGGTTTTAAAGGATTTTTTTTTTTTCATAATAATCATCCTTTACCTGCAGACATTCCTCTTTTCATTGTTCGTTTTTGCTCAGAGGTTGCTCTATTTTTTCTATGTTCTGTTCACTTCCTGCTTGTCTGATTTTACTGACCACCGTGAAGGGAGACTTTACTGTGGTGGTCAGTAATGTGCTCGCCCCCTTCTGGGAACTACATCTGTGTGGCAGGATGCTCTCTACGTGTTAGGCCGCGTACACACGACCAAATATATCTGTTCAAATCGGTCTGACAGACCGATTTGAACAGATATGTCTGCTGGCTGTTTTGGTTTGATCGCTGTACACACGATCAAACCAAAATCCCCGCCGGCAGACAGCGCGGTGACGTGGCGGTGACGTTGATGCCACCACCTCACCGCACTAGATAGTAAAACACTTCCGCGCATGAGTCGAATTCAGGCTTTAAAATCTGTCTGCTGGCCAAATCCGTCGGCTCGCCTGTACACACGATCAAATCAGACAGTTTTCAGCAGATAGATTTGATCGTGTGTACGCGGCCTTAGAGACTTCAAGGAGGTGTGAATTACTGGGTGTGCCGCAATTCATACTGGGAAATGTAGTTCTTACATGAACAAGTGATGCAAACCAGGAAGTGAATGAGAGAACAGAAACTAGAACGCCGGAGGTGATATAAATTAGATATAGAATTTAATAGGTATTTACTCGTTTGTTAACAGAATCATTACATTATTCTGTCTGTCTACCTTGCAGACATTAATTTTAGGCAAAAAAAAAATAATTCCTTTACAACTCCTTTAAGTAATTAGATTGATTTATTTCAATATATTCATTGTCAGCGTTACACTTTTTTTACACATGTCTTTTTAGCAAATTTGATCTTTCTTGCTGTGTTAGCTGCTTCCTTCATTTATCACTAGATAGCGCGGTATTTTTTTATGATTAACATCGCCAGTGTGCGGCCCTGGTCAGGATTACATGAATACCAATTAAACAATAAAACAATAACAATAAAACATTTGAAAGTGTACAATGCCTTTAACCACTTTACCCCGGAAGAATTTACCCCCTTTCTGACCAGAGCATTTTTTGCTATTGGGCACTGCGTCGCTTTAGCTGACAATTGCGCAGTCGCGTTGTACCCAAACAAAATTGACTTCCTTTTTTACCCACAAAGAGCTTTCTTTTGGTGGTATTTGATCACCTCTGCGGTTTTAATTTTTTGCGCTATAAACAAAAAAGGAGCAACAGTTTTGAAAAAAAAGCAATATTTTATGTTTATGTTTTCCTCAGTTTAGGCTGATATGTGTTCTACTACATATCATCAGTGAAAAATTGCAATAAGCGTATATTGATTGGTTTGCGCAAAAGTTATAGCGTCTACAAAATAGGGGATAGATTTATGGCATTTTTATTTTGGACTGCGTGTGCCATTCTGCCAATGTATATCGGCGTGCGGCGGTCGGGAAGCGGTTAAAAAAATCTAAAATTAATAACCAACACAGTATATTGTAGCTTCCCTTATAAGTGGTGCTTGTATGAGTATCTTTTCTCAGGCTCTTTTTTCAGATTCTCTGTCCAGGGTGACAAAGCTCGCTCACTGTACTATATCTATAGAGAGGCAACATTCTCACCCTAGGACAGGAAGTGTTTGAGAACCTCAGATCACCTACTCCTCTCCTTTTCTCATACCATGGGGGGAGTGATCTGTAGTTCACAATTTGGGAATATGAAACAATGTCAACTGATAGTAGTCAGCAAAAGCAGAGAGGACATAAAGTTATTAGCTGGGATCATTTCTGGCAAGACCAACAAGTAGTTTTTGCACTTATTGAATAAATACAACAATTTAAATATTTTTAAAACAGAAAGAATGGCCCAAATAATAAAAATGAATGTGTTAGTATTTATATACACATTAAAATCTCATTTGAACTTCCCAGCATTATCTGACAGTTTTAGACCAATACTACATTTAACGAGATTTTGCCAGGATGGATATATGGGAGTTGCTCTTGCTGATTTTTCATATTCAAAACAAGTCAATAATGATAGTTCCCATACTGGTGAATTGACAAGTTTATTTTAAGTTGTTACATTCTTTTCGCTAAGTTTTACAGTCGTTCAACATTTTTTTAAATCTTAAATTGTTTAAAATAGAAGAAATTACTGGATTTGTTTTTTTAGACAATGCAAGATTCTTGATATAAAAATCATCTTAAAGCAAATCTCCAGCCAAAAATCTTTTTAGTTTGGGGTAGAATCGGTTTTTACAGCTGAGACTTTGTTAAAGGACTTCAATTAGACCCTCAATTACAGTTCTGTTGACAATAGTTTTGACAGGTAAAAAGTTAAGGAATATCTGCAGCAGGGACACTGACAGCAATAAAGGGGGTTGTAATGTTGCTTACTCTACTGAACAAAGCTTTGCTGCATTTGTTATGTTACAGCCTTATTCCTGAATGGATTAAATGCATTATTTTCCTCAACATTCTACAAACAATACCCCATAATGACAAGTAAAATAATTTTTGTTTGAAATCTTTTCAAATTTATTAAAAATAAAAAAAACAAAAAGAAATGACATGTACATAAGTATTTACAGCTTTTGCCATGTTGCATCCTGTTTGCCCTGATGAACCTTGAGATGTTTCGTTTCTACAACTTGATTGGAGTCCACCTGTGGTAAATACAGTTGATTGGACATGATTTTGAAAGGCACACACCTGTCTATAGAAGGACCCACAGTTAACAGTGTATGTCAGAGCACAAACCAAGCCATGAAGTCCAAGGAATTGTAAACCTCTGAGACAGGATTGTATAGTGGCACAGATCTGGGGAAGGGTACAGAAACATTTCTGAGGCATTGAAGATCCCAATGAGCACAGTGGCCTCCATTACCCGTAAATGGAAGTTTGGAACCACCAGGACTCTTCCTAGAGCAGGATGCCCAGCGAAACTGAGCAATCGGGGGGAGAAGGACTTTAGTCAGGGAGGTGATGTTCACTCTGACAGCGTTCCAGCATTTCTCTATGTAGAGAGAAGAAGCTTCCAAAAGAACAACCATCTCTGGAGCACTCTGCCAATCAGGCCTGTATGGTAGCCATTCCCCAGTAAAAGGCACATGACAGCCCGCCTGGGGTTTGCCAAAAGGACTCTCAGACCATGAGAAACAAAATTCTCTGGTCTGATGAAACAAAGATTGAACTCTTTGACCTGAATGGCAAGCATCATGTCTGTGGGAAAACAGACACTGCTCATGACCTGGCCAATACCATCCTTACAGTGAAACGTGGTGGTGGTAGCATCCTTCTGCGGGGATGTTTTTCAGCGGCAGGAACTGGAAGACTAGTCAGGATCAAAGAAAAGATGAATGCAAATAAGAACAAAAGATGATCAGGACAGCTGCACTCCAATCCAATGTAACTTTAATGTAAAAAACTGGAAACAGGCACTACAAGTCACAGCACCGGAACCTAGGACAGTTTCTGAGAAGAAGACCTGCCTGGAGCGGCAATCTCTGGAAAGATGAATGCAGCAGTGTACAGAGACATCTTTGGTGTAAACCTGATCCAGAGCGCTCTGGACCTCAGACTGAGGCAAAGATTCACCTTCCAACAGGAGAATGACCCTAAGCACACATCCAAGGTAACAAAGGCGTGGCTACAGGACCACGCTTTGAATGTCCTTGAGTGGACCAGCCAAAGCCCAGACTTGAACCCAATTGAACATCTCTGGAGAGATTTGAAAATGGATGTGCACCAATGCTCCCCGTCCAGCCTGAGCTTGAGAGGTCCTGCAAAAAAGAATGGGAAAAACTGGCCGAAAATAGGTGTGCCAAGCTTGTAGCATCATACTCAAAAAGATTTGAGGCTGTAATTGGTGCCAAAGGTGCTTTAACAAAGTTGAGCAAAGGCTGTGAATACTTATTTACATGGGTTTTTTTTTCCTTTTCTTTTTTTAAGTTGTTTTTATTGTAATTTTCAAGGTTAAAAAAAAATACAATACAGAGCCTATTGGGCATACCCTGGCTCGGTCACATACAAACTAAAATAATAACAACAACAATAAACAACTAAACTACTGTACGCTCAACCACCTGTGCAGATTATCTAAAGTATTTTTCTATTTCCACAGATACTCCACATAGCTTATTTTAATTATTTACAAAATGAAATGAAGTACATGTTACATATATGCATTCACATCCCCCTCTCCCCATAACTATTGACCGAGCAACCCAAGGAATCATACTCCTTTTTCTTTTTTTATGTCATTATGGGGTTTTGTTTGTAGAATTTTGAGGACAATAATGAAATAAATCAATTTTGGAATAAGGCTGTAACATAACAAATTGTGAAAAAAGTGAAGGGCTGTGAATACTTTATAGATGCACTGTATAATTTAACCACAATAATATGGCTTATCTATCAGAGAGGGCTCTTTCTGGCAAAGTGGGCAACACGGTATGAAGCAGATGGTGCTTGGTGTGATACAAACATGGTTTTTAATATTCCTTACTTTTTTTTTTAATTGGCACGGGGGGAGTTCATAGAGAGCCGATATCTGACTTAAACGCTTTAGTTAGGCCTTAATTTCAAAGAAAGGAGATACCAATGTATGTAGTCAAATAGTCAAATGCTGCAAGTAATACTAAAGATGATCAATTTAAAGTCTGTCAGTATGTGAGATGGAAACAAACTTCTCTAAAAATGAGTTAATCTGAATAAAATGTCACTCGGTTTCCTTTTTTTCTTAGCAGATGGGTAATTCATTTTAGATTCATATACATAGAACAATTAATTAGCATAAATGTAATTAATCCTTCAAACCAAGAGGTGACATGTAAAAAAAACGATATACTCTTATCTTAACCATTTCCCGCCTGGTCAATAGACAATTGACATACGGGAAGGATAACCAGCTGGCGCGCACCCGTGGGTGTCAGGGTGTCAGCCTGACACCCTGCATCTCCGATCTCGGTAAAGAGCCTCCGGCAGAGGCGTGATCAGCCGTGTCCAATCATGGCTGATCACGATGTAAACAGGAAAAGCCGTTGATCGGCTCTTTCTCACTCGCGTCTGACAGACGGGAGTAGAGGAAAGACAATCGGCAGCTCTCCTGACAGGGGAGGGTATAAGCCGATTGTTTATCAGCATAGACCCCCCCGCTGATGCCCACACTGATCCACTAGGAAAGCCACCAGGACCACCAGGGAAGGGCAGGTATGTACCACATGGCCATCCACATGTTGAATTTTTTTTGCAATAGATGCCAATCAGTGGCCACAAATGGGCACTGACTGGTAACACAGGCACAACATAGGAAACATTTAAAAAAGTGCCCAGCAATGCCACCATCAGTGCCACCCCTCATTGTCCATCAGTGCCACCTCTCAGTGACCACCCATGCCCATCAGTGCCCATCTGTGCCACCTATCAGTGCCACCCATAAGTACCCATCAGTGGCACCTATGAGTGCCCATCAATGGCGCCTATGAGTGCCCTTCAATGCCACCTATGAGTGCCCATCAGTGCCGCATACCAGCGATGCCTATCAGTGCCCATCCCAGTGCCGCCTATCAGTAACCATCATCAGTGTCCATTAGTGCCACCTTTATCAGTGCCACCTCATTGGTGCCACCTTATCGGTGCCCATCAGTGCCGCCTTATCAGTGCAGCCATATCAGTGCCCATAATTGAAGAAGAAAATTTACTTATTTAGAAAAAAAAATAAAAATACATTTTTCTTTTCTGTATTTTTTTAGTTGTTGCGCAAAAAATAAAAATCGCAGAGGTGATCAAATGCCACCAGAAGAAAGCTCTATTTGTGGGAACAAAATTATAAAAAAATTGTTTGGGTACAGAGTAGCATGGCCGTGCAATTGTCATTCAAATTGCGACAGCGCTGAAAGTTGGCTTGGGCAGGAAGGTGCGTAAGTGCCTGGTATGGAAGTGGTTAAACTAAGATCATTTTCATTTAAAAAATAGACACTGTTTGATTCAACAGAAACAATCAAAATTAGGATTACTTGATTTTTAACCCAAATTCCTAGATTATTTAGATAGGCCCTCACACTACATAATTCGTCATAAAGCTGAAGAAGATTCCACAGAGCGTTTATATTTAGATTGTAATGTGTGTGTTCAGCTTTATGTTGGTCTTGTATGTACCACCTTTATTATTATTTAATTATGTAATTGTATTTTAGCTGCACCTATATTTTTAGAATGGTGTAAAACTTTTGGCTCTGGAAGTTGGCGGTATTTATTTAATGTGCGTTTAAGTGCATCTTTAAAGGTCTTGTTCCTAAAGCTATATATAAAGGGGTTAAGGAGTGGTGTTACTATGCAGTTCAACAATGCAACAATTTTTGTGGAGTCCACCTTGGAATTTTTAGAGGGGCGGACACACATGAAGATACAGCTGCCATAGACAATGAAGACTACGGTGAGGTGGGATGCACATGTAGAGAAAGTTTTCCTTCGTCCAAGGGCTGATGAAATTTTCACTATAGCAGAGATAATACAGCCATATGAGACCAAGGAGAAGAACAATGATCCCAAGACCAGAGAGGAAGCTAGTATAAAATCTAACATCCCGATAATATATGTATCTCCACAGGCCAATTTAAGCAAAGGTGCAACATCACAGAAGTAGTGGTTAATAACATTGGAACCACAAAATGGCAAGCGGAATGTAAGGACAGTCTGAGCAATGGTGTCCATAAAGCCTCCCAACCAAGAACATAAAACTATCTCCAGGCAAAGTTTTGGTTTCATGATAGTGCCATAGCGCAAAGGATGACAAATAGCAACATAGCGATCAAAAGACATTATAGCCAGAATCAAAAACTCAGTGGTGCCCAACAGGAAATAGATATATGACTGAGTAAGACATCCATAAAAAGAAATAGTTTTGCTCCCACTGATTAGGTTAAAAAGCACTTTAGGGACAATAGCAGATGTAAAACTAATGTCAAGGAATGCTAGATTGCTGAGAAAGAAGTACATTGGAGTGTGCAGTTGGGCGTCGCTCAGGCTCACTACAATTATTGTAGCATTACCTACTAAAGTAATTGCATAGCAGATGGAAAGGGTCAGAAACAGTAAGACCTGAAAGTCATAGGTAAGTGGTATTCCCAGCAGAATAAATTCTGTCACTAATGTAACATTCACTCCATCCATCATTGTAGAAATGTCTAAGAAAACACAGTATAAAATGTTACAATATATATCTCAATTTAAAGTTTAAAAATGCACTAACATTCATTCGACATGTGCATTCATTTTCGTTAGAATGCATTTTCGTCCGAAAATCAGGTTTTTTCGTTATCGTTTTAACAAACGATAAACGAAAGTGCAAGAGACGAAAACCGAAAGATCCGACATAAAAAATGCTTTATTTTCGTTTTCGTTGCGGTAAAAATTCGATATAGAGAGATTCGACATTATAGGGAAAAGATTCGACATTATAGGGAAAAGATTCGACATCATAGAGAAAAGATTCGACATTATAGAGAAAAGATTTGACACTATAGAAATAATAGATTCGACATTACAGAGAATAGATTTCGATTTATGAGCCGTAAAGATTCGACGTTCCGTCGAATATTCTTTAATCATTCAGCCGTAACCAAAAAGATTCGTTCCGTCGAATATTCGTTTGCCAATTCAACAGAAACCAAGTATTATTGGATTTTCGGACGAAAGCTATTCCCCAACGAAAAACAAAATAAATCAAAACAGTTTTCGGGAGTAACTAAATAAGTTTATTTTCCAAACGAAAACGAAAAAACAAAACAAAATTTTCCAGTCTGCACATGTCTAACATTCATTACTAACATTTTTTGTTAACCCAGATTAGAAACAAAGAGATCATTTTGCTAACACGGTGGTCATCAACTCGGTCCTCAGGGCCCACTAACAGGCCAGGTTTTATGTATTACCTTGGGGAGATGCAGACTAGAATACTGCAATCACTGAGCACCAAATGATATCACCTGTGATGCATTTTAGTTATCTTGCAAACCTGGCCTGTTAGTGGGCCCTGAGGACAGGGTTGATGACCACTGTGCTACCACAGAACAAAGACAAACATACACAGGGCAGTGTTTGTTTTTAAAATGAATCTGATTGGTTCTGAGGGGTTTTAGACACATAGTAATCACACCTCCTTGATCAGGGACCACAGAGAGAAGCTCCCATGAGTTTTTTCATAAGGAAACAGACAAGCAGGAAGTGTGGAGATCAGAGAAGGATTACAGCAACTTCAAAGCAAAAACGAACAATGAGGACATGAAACCAGGATTGCAGTAAGGTAAAGGAAGCTATTTAGCTAAAAAAAAAATTCCTTTAGGCCGGGTTCACACCTATGCAAATTGGTTGCGGCGTAAACCACATCCAATACGCAGAACATTTCTAAATACATTGTTTTCAATGAGGCTGGTTCACATATGTGCGATGCATTCGCACTGCGCATTGCAGTAAAAACGTATGCGGATTTTATGCCTTGCGGTGCAGCTCAGGTGCGAGTTCAGGCCCATTATCTTCTATGGGTACGCAGCTGATTCGCAGATGTGTTCATTTCTCTTCAGGAATTTCTCTCATTCAGCTCAATACACTTCTCCCCCACTCTCCTCTCACCCGTAACTTCTCCCAGGTCTCCAAATTTGCAGCTAAAACAGAGCTAATCTGTTGAACACTTCTCTTATCTTTGCAGAGAGATTACAGAGCTGAAATTCGCACTGCACAATTGTGGATCTAGCCTCAGTGACTCTTTAATGCATTTTGAACAATTATAAATACTTGCGCTGGAAGTAAAAATGTGAAAGAAAAATATATATATATATAATTGAAATTGCAGCTGCTGTACACAAAGTGCTCTTCACTTGAAATCATGCAATACAATAATTACAAAAACAATTCATCAACAATTATATTATTATATATTACAAAAACATCCTAATCAAAGCTCTCTTTGCTCCAATCCTTTGAAAAGTGCTATAGTGCTTAAACTTTCACTCCGTGGTGTTACACACACCCCTCCTGTGTCCCCACTCACCAGATATAATGGACCCCTAGCTTTTCAGTCTAAGGGCCCTTTTACACGGACGTGTCGGGCTCTGCTTTGCTCAGCGGGGATCACCTTGTCGATCCCAGCTGAGCAGGCAGATGACAGGTCTGTGCAGGGACACTGTGCAGGGACCGACCTCTCAGAGCGCCACTCTCCCCTATGGTGGATCGGATGAAGACGGACTGTAGATTCCGCCTTCATCCGATCCGATCCGCCAAACGAATGGAAAATAGGGTTTCCATCCGTCACACTTTAGCAGATCGGATCGGGTCGGATGTCAGCGGGCATGTCACCACTGACATCTGTGGCTCCATAGACCTGCACGGAGCATCCGTTCAGGTCTGCCTAAAAAACTGACAGGCGGGTAATAGTGGAGTCCTGTATAGCTGGTGTTTATTGCACAAAATAGTTTGTACTTACAAGACACCAATGTAAAATGAGCATGTTTCAATCTAATTGCCTAATTGCATACAAATTGAAACTCTTAAAATTTGACCTCACATTATATGGTTTTGGTAAATCTGAAGACAAAAATCTGCAGAAAATCTAATAGTGTGTATGGGGTCTTAGAGCAGCTACACTCTGGATAAATGAGCACAGGGGGCAAGGCAGACAGCAGCTTTGTTAGTAGGCGTGGGGGGGGGGGGAGTATAGTGTTAACTGTACTAGCAGATTTAAACACACTAGTGTTTTACATAAAGGTATTACTTAACCACTTAAGACCCGGACACATACGCTGCTAAATGACCCAAGGTGTTTTTACAATTCGGCGCTGCGTCGCTTTAACAGACAATTGCGCGGTCGTGCGACGTGGTTCCCAAACAAAATTTGCGTCCTTTTCTTCCCACAAATAGAGCTTTCTTTCGGTGGTATTTGATCGCCTCTGCGATTTTTATTTTTTGCGCTATAAACTAAAATAGAGCGACAATTTTGAAAAAAATCACAATTTTTTTAATTTTTGTTATAAAAAAAATCAAATAAACTAAATTTTAGTAAAACATTTAGGCCAAAATTAATTCAGCCACATGTCTTTAGTAAAAAAAAAAAAACGCAATAAAAAAAATATCTACCTAGCGGGAACAGCGACACTAATACAGCGATCAGAAAAATGATCGCTTAGTGATGCTGGCAATAGGGAGTGAAAGGGTTTACTAGGGCAGTGATCAGGGGGTTAAAACTTTATTAGGGGGGGTGGGGGGTCTATCCTGGACCTAACACTAACTGATTTTACACTGCCTGTCACACTGACACTAAATGCAGTGATTAGATCACTGCATTCAGTGACACTGTGACAGGGGGGTGGGGGGGCGATCACAAGGGATTAATGTGCCTGTGTGTGTGTGTCAGTGTTATGTTGGTGCACACCTACTGTGGATGTCTTCTCTCATCAGCAGCGGTGGGAACCACCGCTGCGATGAGAGGTGACATCATTTCCTCCTTCCTGTGTAAACACAGGAGGAGGAACTGAAACGAAGGGGGAGCGCTCCCATTGGCTGGGAGCGATCGCAGGGGGGGCGGAAAACACGGACATCCGCCCGCTCGTCGGCGATCGCTTCCAGAGCCAGGGGACCGATGGGACCCCCGAACCGCACGAAGGCGGGGACATAAATTTACGCCCTTGTGCCTGTACGAGCCATGTTGTGGCCGTAAATGTGCGTGCGGGGGTCCTTAAGTGGTTAAATAAATAAAATCTGATCCTTATAAGCACCCCTGCCAGTGTTGAATGGTTAATTCCATCCCTGTAAACTGATACATCTGAAAGAGAGCTTCTTTTTTTGTAACACCATTACTGACTGGATCACCTGATGAAAATAGAAGAAAGAACGCCTAAAAAATAAATAAAAACTAAGAAAAGTAAACTAGTGTTCCTCACGAATATTCGCATTGCGAATATTCGTTACGGATATTGCATATTCGAGTATTCGCGAATAAATCGAATATCGCGGTGAATATTCGCTATTGCGAATATTCGTATTTTTTCAAATTTATTTTTAAAACAGATCACATCCTAGTGATCTCCATCGACGTCTAAAAGCATTGCTGGTATGATTAGAGACCCTGGGCCGAGTAGCTGAGGCGATCCTTTTATGTTGCCGAATATTCACAATGCGAATATTCGTATTACGAATATTCGCGAATGCGTTCTCTGCCCTTCTGTGTTTTGTGTATAAAAAAAAAAATTAGCTTTAGTTTAGTCATAAAAGTTTGTGTAAGTAGAGTTAGTGTTTAGTGCATATTAGTTTAGTAATCCAGGAAATGATCTCCGTTTTTGCGTGTTGACGAGAATTTCGCAATCAATTTCGCATTCGCACTAGCGAAATTTCGCTAAATTTTTTTTTTTGATAAAATATCACGAATATTCGATATTAACGAATATTCGTGAACAGAGCTTTTTTTCTCAGAAAATAGGTGCAGGAACTCAACCACGAACCGTTCAGATTTCACAAACAGTAGAAGGGTCTTAAAGGGCATTAAATACCAGAATTGCATTACATACATGCATTACATACAGTATGCAGAGTTCAGGGGGTTACAAAGCAGTCACTTGTAAACACAGAAATCAGACTTCTGTGTTCACAAGTGATTGTGGTGAGCGGGCACCAAAGGGTCTGAGCCAAAGGTGGTGGAACTGAGTTCCCCCAAGTTCCCCCAGAAAAAAAGCCCTGTTCGTGAATACGTTCTCTGCCCTTCTGTGTTTTGTGTATAAAAAAAAAAAAAAATAGCTTTAGTTTAGTCATATAAGTTTGTGTAAGTAGAGTTAGTGTTTAGTGCATATTAGTTTAGTAATCCAGGAAATGATCTCCGTTTTCGCGTGTTGACGAGAATTTCGCAATCAATTTCGCATTCGCACTAGCGAAATTTCGCATTAGCGAAATTTCGCAATTTTTTTTTTTTTATAAAATATCACGAATATTCGATATTAACGAATATTTGCGAATATTCTTCTATATATTCGCGAAATATTGCGAAATCGAATATGGCGTATTCCGCTCATCACTAATGCAGACATCATATCTAATGTTTTGTACACACAATCAGGCCCCATACACACGATCGGACATATCCGATGAAAACAGTCCGCGGACCATTTCCATCGGATATGTCCGATCGGGAGTTTGATCCGATGGCGTGTACACACCATCGGATCAAATTCCCCGCCGCCGGACGGCGCGGTGACGTGGCGATGACGCGGCGGTGACGTTGACGCCGCCGCGTCACCGCCACGTCACCGCACCAGGAAGTAAAACACTTCCGCGCATGCGCCAAATCCATTCGGCAGCGGCGCGGCGGCGGTGGGGGCCGACATGTCTGCTGGTAAGTGTACTAACCAGCAGACATGTCGGGCGGACAGATTCCCACCGGATAGATTTCAAAGCTTGCTTTGAAATCTGTCGGGTGGAGAAATCTGTCCGCTAGCCCATACACACGAGCGGAGATGTCTGCTGAAACGGTCCATCGGACCGTTTTCAGCGGACATATCCCCTCGTCTGTACGCGGCCTGAGGGGAAAACTGCCTGAAAGCTTTGGTCAGGAAAACCGAACGTGTTTCCTCATAGGAATACTGCAGGGGAAAAAAAGCCACAATGGGAAAAAATAGAACATTCTAATTTTTTTTTCTCACAGTTTTTCTGTCGAGAAAACTGCTGTCAGGAAAACTGCTAGGGAGCAAACAAACGGCCGGTTTTCCCGAAACAAAAGAAAACATATCAGTTTTCCCGTCAGGAAAACCGGTCGTGTGTACGAGGCATAAGAA
This sequence comes from Rana kukunoris, assembly GCA_029574335.1. Classification (NCBI taxonomy): domain Eukaryota; kingdom Metazoa; phylum Chordata; class Amphibia; order Anura; family Ranidae; genus Rana; species Rana kukunoris. The sequence continues at coordinate 264,099,248 of CM056049.1, forward strand.
TTAGTGAGCTGCAATATAATAAATGTTTGCTTTTGGGTTTAATACTGCTTTAAGATTAATGAAAATAACAACTTGTCAACTCAAAAACATGAATATGATTGTCCATTAAAGAGGAAGTAAAGTCTTTGGGCCAGATTCACAGAGCCATTACTCCGGTCTATCTCCTGCTAGACCGGAATAATTTCAAATTACCCGCGTCGCATCATTAGTTTGAATCCTCATTAGCCGTCGGATCTACGCTGCAATCGTTTTCAGCGTCGGGGTATGCAAATTAGCTTTTTCTGGCGATCCACGAAGTTCCGATCGTCCGTCGCATTCTCTTACGGCATCTGTAGTCATCTTTTTGCTGCGTAAAGTTAGGGAAGCAAAAATCTGGTCTATAGTTAGACAGCCCATGTTAAGTATGGCCGTCGTTCCCGCGTCGAATTTCAAATTTTTGTTTTGTTTTTTTGCGTAAGTCGTCCGGGAATAGGAATGTACGTAAACGACGCTACTCAAAAAAAATCTGACGTAACGTTGTAATTTCGCGCAATGCACGGCGGAAAATTTCTGAACGGAGCATGCGCAGTTCGATCGCTGCGGGGACGCGCCTAATTTAAAGTGTATCTCTGATACTCTGTGCCAGGGCAATTGTACCTGAATCTGGCCCTTTATCTTTAATTGTGCCTACAGGCAAGCCTATAAGAAGGCTCACATGCAGGTACTGTAAATATCTCCTAAACTTGCACCGTTTACGAGATATTTACTACATATGCTGCCGGTGACATCATTGGCGCATGTGCACTGAAGGAACAGCAAGTGCCATGACCGGTGGCACCCACGGGCATGCGCAGAAGTGACGTAGTCATGGTTCCGGACAATCACAGTAGTAAAAGAAGTAACTCCGGGAAACATGTCGGCCGTGTGAGCGGTGTGCCGGTGCCCATCCAGTGCATCGATCTAAGGTAAGTATTTCATAATGAGCTTGTATGCAATGCATGCTAGCTCATTATGCCTTGCAGGTTTTTTTGAGGGGATTTTTTTTGTAGGTATACAACCTCTTTAAGAAGAGATTTTTTCAAATGTCAGATAAACTGAATTCAACATCCACAGCAGTTAATACAGCCAGGTTGGTTACACTGTTTTACTACTTAGTGCCAATCACAAACTGCAGGGTCTGGGACAAGCCTTAGGGTCCTTTCACACGGAGCGGACCGTTTTTGTGTCCGCTCCATGTGTGTCCGTCGGCTCAGCAGGGATCATCCGTAATCCCCGCTGAGCTGTCGGTGGACAGGGCGGTCCCCGCACACTGTGCAGAGACCGCCCTGTCTTTCCTCCGCTCTCCCCTATGGGGAATCGGATGAATACGGACCGTGTGTCCGTATTCATCCGATCCGATCTGCCGGACGGAAGAAAAATTGAGTTTTCTTCCGTCCGAAAAAGCGGAGCTTTACGGACGCGGATTTTTGAGGACGTTAGCGGATGCATCATCCGTTAACGGACGCGATCCCATAGGGAACCATTACAAGTCCGTAAACGGACTTGTAAAAAACGGACGAACGTGCGAACGTGCGTGTGAAAGGGCCCTAAATTGTATTTAGAGATGATGATTGATAATGCAGAGGCATGTTATGCAAATACTAAAAAAAGAAACAGAAAGATGAGAAATGGGGAACATAACAGAAATAAATTACAGGTGTGAAAAGGGTTTAGAATATTTTCAGCAATATTTTCAGCATGAAGCTAAGATTAAGAACACTTAAAACAAAACTATTATTTCAAAGAGATACTTGGAACTGAATTTCATCAGAGGTAGTGAGTCAATCAACAGTAGGTGAATTTCAACATGCTAAAAAAAAAGGTTACAAAATAAATGAATGAAAAATTCAAATGTTAAGAAAGTGTAGATGTGATAGACAGAATTCTGTATTGGAAGTAATGTATTGCATATGATTAGAGATATAAGGAGACTATTTTAGGAAGCTGCTACTTTTTGCTCAGTTCTGCTGCTGGATTTATCTACCATACCAGACAGGATTACAACGAGTAAATGCTGTGTTATTGCCTTCCATCATTTCTCTTTTGCCATGGTATCAGCTGAAAAGTTTATTTTGGTAAATACATCCAAGGGCTGAATAATGTAATTTGTAGAGATGATGCACTTACACCATTGTGCATTCTATTTAAAACAATCCCCAACTCATATCATGCAGATACCTTTCCTGTTTACCCTCCACAGGATATCGGATTGTTTCAATAATTTTTTTTTAATTAGAATAGAAATGACATTTTAGTCCTAATGGGAGAGATATGCAGTTGGTTAAGCTTATCACCTCTGCAAATTATATTAGTGTAAATTTCTCATAAAAAAGGAGCATATTGATTTGAATATATTTGCAGGCCTTCATTATTACCATTGATTGTGTAAACCAAGAGCTTCTTCTATGTACATACAGATCTAATTCTGGAAAATCATCTGTTACTAAATATATTGTGAATATATTTTTCTTGTTTTGTTGACCAGTATGCTGTTAATAAAACAGAATATAGAAATGTTTATGTAATATTACAATAGTACAGAATTGGTGATTATTGTATGCTCATTAGAATTAACAATTAGATCTGAGCTATGACATAAATTCACATATCTCCGTAAATAATGCAGACAAATCAAGAGAATAGCATTTTATTACTTGGTATGGCTAAACTGGTTCAGTAAGCGGAGCCGACCTAAAATAATTAAGAATACTGGGACAATAAGGAATAATTTTAAATAGTACATTTTAACCTAAAAAAGAAAATCAACAGATTAATTTTGCAGCAGCATATGTACCCAGAGAATGTGAGGATAATAGAACATTAATATATATATATATATATATATATATATATATATATATATATATATATATATATATATACTGTGTATATATATATAAATATATATATATATATATATATATATATACTGTATATATGCAGAGAACATTACCATATTAAATAAAGCAAAATCGATCACTGGTAAACTTTTTTATATGTAAAATAATACATTTGACATAAGACATCATGAATTAGTGTGTGTAGACTATAAACTATTAAAAGAATGTTAATCAACTAGATACAAGTGTACCATTGGCTTACCTTCTATATCCCAGTACAATCAAAAATATAAAATAAATCTATTCCTTCTTTGTCCTATATGTAATGTCTTTGGTGGCTAAGCCTACAGCCCATTCTTTGTTAAATTTAGCACACTTTACCAGTGCTTCTGTTTGAGAATTGTACAACCTGCTAGCTCACAATACGGAATTTATATTCACTGCATTACCAGAAACCTATTATCTTATTCTAGTTTCCCATGAGGCAGTGACATCACAAGCCAATTTCACCGGTTATTAACATCAGAAATAACTTTTCAATAACTTAAACACAGAAAGGCAAAAGTTATGTTAAAACTTTTTATTGCAAGATTTATAATAAATTGTGTAACTGTTTGAGTTTTAAATCCATTTATTAACTGTATTGTTAACTGGTCTTTAAGTGGATTATTTATATTTAATGTTTTATTGGATATTTGCGTATTTGATCATTATTTACAGTATGTAAATCTTGACTGTTTGATTTTTCTTTCTCTAAAAACAGGAAAAATTATTAGACACTGCTTTATCGCACAAAAAATAAAAATAAAAAATAAATGAAAGTGATACTAAACAGAGACATTTAACTGCCATAATTTGTTTGCATATATCATCTATATCATGCCAGTGTATTTTTTAAAACGTCTAAGTACCTTATTCCTGCAGCGCTGTTGTGTGGTCCCTGTTCTTTGGAATCTGCAGGGAAAGATCTTTGGTAGGGGTTTCTATTACTGTGTATGTTCTCTACAGTGTGAGTCTGTGTCTGGCCAGCCCTGATTGGTGCTGTGCCAGTCACGTGGCCAAACAAAAACTGTTTTCAAAGAGCAATTCAAATTAGAATAAAATTATCAAACTCTTTACAGCTCCCAATAAATCTTTATTCAACATTGGATGTGTATTTTTGTGCATTAATATGGTGTAAGTCAGAGATGACAGACAATGGCTTTCACTTTGTTCAGAAGGCATCCGCATCCAAGGTTTTTTTTTCTTTTTTTACTTTACAGGTATTAACAATTACATTTTACATATTTAAATACTGATTTATATTAAAACTAATCTTTTTTTATGAGTTTCTTTTTGAATATAATCAATCATACTATATCCCACCCCCGTAGTATTTTGCAATAGGAGGATGTGTTTACACCCACATGTGTGACTCTATAGTCAAGTGGGCTGCTCATATAAGAAAAAGGAGCAAATCAAGAGCTTAGAAGGGAAATAAAACATGAAAATGCTCAGCAGAGGACACTGGCTGGTGTACACAATTTCCACCAGCCATGGGGACACAGAGAATATGGGAGGTACAACTGAAGGCATGATAAACTAGGTATATTTCACTCTACACAAAACAAATGCTTCAGTGGATATGTATGAACACTCTCTTAAAAAGCATATAATGAGAGTTTTTCATAGTCTGGGTTTATTTCTACTATAACTTAGACCCCTTTCACATTGAGGAGTTTTTCAGGCGGTACAGCGCTAAAAATAGCGCTGCTATACCGCCTGAAAAACTCCTTCACTGCATCCTCAATGTGAAAGCCCGATGCTGTCAGCAGCATCTTTGGAGCGGTGAGAGGAGCGGCATGTATACCGCTCCTTCACCGCTCCTTCCCATTGAAAACAATGGGAGACCGCGGCAATACCGCCCGCAATGCGCCTCTATAGAGGCGCATTGCGGGCGCTATTAACCCCTTTCACGGCCTCTAGCGGGGGTTAATACCGCACCGCTAGCGGCCGCAACTCGCGGAAAATCTGATGGTATAGCGCAGCTATTTTTAGCTATTATCCCGTCGCAATGTGAAAGGAGCCTTAGTGTAATACACTTGTGCCATCATATTGCATGCATAAAAATCATTATCAAAAATCATCTTAATTTCACCTTTCTTTTGACTCCAGTTCATCTGTTCAAACTGGCTTAATCTCACTAACATATGCTGATAGTCACTGATGTAAGGTAAGTGGTTCAACTGGACCCGGGCTTTAAGGACTATCTGGATGTATGGAACTCTCCAATGCATTGGCCAGTCAAAAACATCCACACGGAGATATGGTATGTCGAAACTGGGCTTTATTTCTAATGCGTACTTGTACATAATCAAATCATACAAGAAAGGAACGCCCTTGTCCCAGCCAATCATATTTAGGTAATTAGGTTATACAAGTAATATTCGTCACAATTATACATCGTGTGTAAAATATAACAATCTTCCTTCTGGGTGCCTGACTGAATCTGGTTTCTACTGCACCTTATCTAATGTTATGTTCTTTGCCTAGTACACAATAACATTGAGCCAAGTTTGTTTATTAGTTTTTGTGTAACTAATCCTAGAAGCACAAGGATACATCTTCATACAAGCATTAATTACTATGGGGGAATTCTAGCAAGCTTTATAATGCATTGATATTATGGGGGAACTCTAGCCTTTCAACTGAAACATAAGAAAAATTGTAATTCTCAATTTCATTTATGCCTAGTTGTCTTAAAGCTCAGTTAGCTGCCTTAGAACATTATTATGATGTCTATTATTTACAACTTCTATTACACAAATACTTTACAGTATGTCAAGTTACTGAGTATTATTATGAGTTTAACCATGGTACACTGATGCTATACACGTATAGATTTTCAGATAAGAATATCCCTAAGAATATTTGTATGAAAATTCTTTGTACATTCGATGATTGGATGAATGTCGTTTGAAAAATTTCACTTTCTTTTAACAGTCAATTTTAAAATGAATGTCATTTCTGAATGAAAACCAATGCATCGAGGTGAAAAACCACGAGTGTTCACAACTTTTTTTTTACTTTTTGGACTGTTATTTACATGCATTAATAAAACAATACTTTAGTTGGCTTTCATGGCACCAGCCTTCCTCCCTTCTTTGCATGGATTACATGGACTTTTGCAGAGACTTCCCAGGCTGAGTGTTGTGTTTTTGAGGCTCAGCAGGCATTATACAGGAGGTAGTAGCTTGGATGCACCTGTTTCAGTTTACAGAGTGGAAGACAGGAACAGGCAGGATGAGTCAGGTATTGTAGAACATAGAAAGGGATAATTGACATGGCAAAAGCACTGTGCTGTATCTCCTGCTTTAAAGGGATAGGGGCATTTTTTTTAGGGTTACAACCACTTTAAAGTACACTTATCCTACCTCCTAGCTTCTCGTGACCAAAAGAAGCCAATGTTTTCTGGACTCAAATGCATGCTAACCCGAAATGAATAGCTACTGCCTGTTGCAATGTTTGCATCCTGAGGCCAAAATCTTCTATGCCTTTAGACTGTAACTACGCAAACTTCCCACATATCTATATGCCACTGTCTCTGGAGGCTAAGGACACTCAGGATTGTACGGCATAAAAGTCTTTGAGCTTTGAGTAGACAGATGCAGCCAAAAGTAAAGAAGATTACATCCCTGGGTGTTACACATTGCGGTTTTGGCTAACGTCAAAAGGTTTATAACCCCTGTTGGGTTTTTATTGTGTCCCCACTAAGAAGATTCACCCTCTCTGTTTGTCCTGATGACCATTGTCACTGGAACTGAATGTGGTGGGAAGGGTTTAAGTTATATTTCCTAGTCACAAGCAGCTTGCTATAGTAATTACAGTAGCTAATCTTTCATGATTTTAGTAGCTTGTTCTGTGGATGAGTCAAGTACGCTAAGTCAATGGTGATGATTATATAATGCAAAGCCTGTCACACCTAACATTCCCATATTTGAGTCAGCAAGCATTGCCATCCATAATAGGTAATATATGAACAGTAAAGAGGCATACTGCAGTAGAATAGGCCTTAAAATTAACATTATTAGTGGCAGATTCAGTACCACGGTATGGTATAGTGGTAGTAAAATATTATATGTGAAAAAATTAAAACAGGTATATTGTTCTAATGTGTCCATTCCACCAACATACCAAATCTATATTGAATAAATAGATTAAAAAATAGACAGAAATTTTGAGGTGTAAACGAGAAGTCTTCATGAAACCACAAATGTGTATCAACACAACAGTGTTTATTTATAATCACATGCAAAAAAATAGAACAGAATAAAAAAATCAATTGTACATCACATAATTTACATGTGGATATTACCTTCTATTGATATCCCAATCATATGTTTTTACCATATGATAATAGAAAATTGTATTCTAAACTTAAAGAAGTTGTAAAGGAAAAAAAAAATGTGCCTAAAATTAATGGCCCAGATTCACAGAGCGATTACGCCTGCGCAACAGGTGATGCGCGTGCGTAAGTCGAAATGTGCGTGTGCGTTTCGATGCACGGCATCCCCAGAACGAGATACGCAAAAAATCTACTTTTTTTTGTCCCGCGTAATTTCGTTAGACTGGCGCATCCGTCCGTGCAAAAGTGCGCTAGACAGACCATTGATTTGCTAGTCAAATATGCTAATGAGGGACTTACGGGATCCACAAAAGAACGTTGGGGCAGCGCAGGCGACGCAGTGTGCGCAACAGCAAAATGTCCTGTCTAAAATTAGACCATATAAAAGCTGGTCTAAAAAGAGAAAAAAAGTCTACTTGTTAGATAAAGCAACACTGTTAGTGAGGAGCTCAGCAGTCACACGTGTTGCACAACAATCTGTATGCCAACATGCCAGGGGCATCGTCGCACATAGCTATACTACTGACTTTAGATGAACAAAGAAGGATGAGGGCACGGAGGATGGCACGGAGGATGGCACGGGAGAGGATATACCGCACCCGCATAGACCTGTTTGGCATGAGTGATTCTGAGGTGTTTCGCATCTTCAGATTCACCCCTCATGTCATCCTGGAATTAACCACAACCCTGCAGGAGGACATCACCAGCCCAACACACCGCTCACATGCAGTGCAGCCACTGGTCAAGGTCATGGCAACACTCCATGTCCTTGCCAGTGGGTCTTTTCAGCGTACAAGTGGAGTGGTGGCTGGGATGTCACAATCCTCCATGAGCAGATGTGTGCACCAGGTTGTCCCTGCAATCCTCAGATGCATGGCCAACCAAATCATCAAACCCACCACTGAGGACCTGCGGCTGAAGGCAATGACAGATTTCTACAGAATTGCCAGATTCCCACGCACTGTGGGGGCCATTGAAGACTTTTCTCTTTTGATATCAAAGGAGACAGGAACAACAAGCGCCCAGAGGCGATTCAGTTCGCATGTGCCGCGCTATATAAGTTTTCATTCATTCATTCATTCACATGTGGCACTCCAGCCCCCCCAGGAGACAGAGCACATGTACCGCAATCGGACGCATTGGCATTCCATCATTGTACAGGTGATAGTCGATGCCCAAGGCCTCATATGGCACGTCCGTGCCAAACACCCAGGGGCCAGCCATGACAGCTACATATACAATCAATGCCACATCCGAATGGAATTCGATCAGAACGTGTATGGGGACACCTGGCTGGTTGGTGAGTGACATGGGAGTCAGGCATGACTATCCCCTCCCATGATGCACACATCACAAGGGGCACATGCATGACTAACATCCTCCTGTCTTTTCCCTTACAGGTGACTCTGCATATCCACTGGGACCCCATCTCATGACTCCTATCCGGAACCCCCAAACCCCAGGAATGGAAAGATACAATCAAGCACATGCCCAAACACGAGCAGTGGTGGAGCGCACCTTTGGCCTACTAAAGTCACGTTTCCGATGCCTGGATAAGTCTGGGGGTACCCTCATGTATTCCCCAAACTTCGTGTGCCAGATCATCGGTGCATGTTGCATGCTGCACAACTTCGCAGAAAGAAAGGGCCTGCAGATTGGCCTACGTGATGACCTGACCCCTGAACAAGACAATCCCCCCCTAACCGAGGCTACCCCGTCTTCTGAGGGTAGAGCAGCCAGGAGACAGCTCACATTGGGCATCTTTGCACGTTAAACACACACATTAATCATGGCACAATGAGAATGCATGCATGCACAACACTGTGGTCCCTAGCACACACACCCCACATCCACATCAAATTGGATTGGCACCAGTCCACCATGCAGGACTTGTGAGCAGCAACGCCACGCCAAGGCTCCAATTATGTCACTGTACATTCATACACCATTCACACGGACCTGGGGATCACTTCTCCCTGGTCCTGGGGAACCCTTCTCCACCAAAATTGAGGGTGACACCCCTTTTCCGGCAGGAATGTCACCCCCACATTCAAACAGCATTCACAACCCAAAAAAAAAATTACCTGCAAAAGCAAAAATTTTCCAGCAAAAAAAAAAAGGGGGAAAAAAAATGTATGCCCTTTACGTGAGCCACGCCTGGGGCGCCCCCGGCCACGGCCCCGGCTTTAAAGGGGAGACTCATGGGGGAGGGGTAAAACCGGGGAAGGAGGAGCAGCCCCTGATCTCTGCCCACCTGGCGGCCTGCCCTCCAAGGCCACGGCTATTCTGTCCAGGGCAGCACCAAGTGTTGCCGTGTTGGCCTGGATAGCCTGGGTAAGGGCCCTCACATCCTGCCCAACGCCTGCTGATGTAGTCTGCAGGTCGTTTAGGCAGGTTGTGAAAGCCCGGGAGTGGGAGTCCAGGTTCCCCAGCGTATCCTTGATGGAGGACAGGCTCTCCTCCATCTGCACCAATGTCTGGCTGACCTGTCCCAGATGGCGGGTCTGAAGGGCCTGGTCCCTTCTCAGAGTGGCGGGCAGGAGATCGGCCAACCCCCTGGTGTTCTGGGATGAAATCCTGCCTCCAGCTGATGCTTGTGGCCGGGGAGAAGGGGAGGCCCTTGGGAGGGAAGCCATGTTGGGGGAGGAGGGGGGGGCTCCCCCCTTAGAGGGGAAGAGTCCTCAAAAACCAAACGTCCAGTGCCTGACATGGACTCCTCCTCCTCATGATTCTCCTCCTCCTCATGATTCTCCTCCTCCTCTTGAACCTCCTCCGCGGACTCCGGCCTTGTTGGGGAGGCCTCATTAGGCTGCTGTCCTGGGGTTGGTGCGGTCAGGCCAGATGGCCCTGCACCCTCCTGCACATCTGTGGATGACAAAACATTCACAGGTTGGAGGATCCACACACTTGCCACATATTCCCTTTCACCCCCTCCCCCACACATGCTACACACCTGATATTAAAAAAAAACGTACCTGGCACCACGGGCTCCGGACTTGAGTCAAAGCCGGGCAGGCCCTCAACTTCATGCCGATGAAAGGTCAGGGCCACCGCACGCTCCTCCGCTGTCAGCCTAATACGGCATGGTGGGCCCCCTCCTGTGCCCCTGGCATGGGCATGCATTCTGGCCAGCTTCTGTTTGACCAGACGCCGGAGGTCATTGATTTTTTTTTCAATCCCAGACCGTGTCCGTGTCTCCCCCTGCCCCGCTGAATTGACCTGCTCAGTGATCCTATCCAAAATCTCCCTCCTCCTGGCCGGGGTGGTGTTGGCACTGTCCGGGCCGTGGAGGAAACGCCCATACTCGCTAATGGCCCGGGCAAGAATTTGTTTTTCCCCAACTGTAAAATTGAGCTTTCGTTTTCTCTCTGTCATACTTCCAAAAAAACTCACTCCCAGTCAACAAAATTCACTCACAAAAACAAGCACAACCAATCAAGCAAGAACACACACAAAGAGAAAACTACTCAGCAAGAAACAGTCACAAAAAAAAACAGCAAAAAAACAGCAGGAAAACAAACGAACAGAAATATATCAATCAAACAAACAGTCTCTCAAACACTTATCAAAAAACACTTTCAAAGATCTACTAACAAACACTTGATCACACAGAACACTAATCTGACAACTACAAAACACACCGCAACGAACAACAGGACAAAAGCACTTGGTTAAATGGGAAGGGACAAAGGGATGTACTTTTGCAATGCAAGTGCGTTTGTGTGTGTCTATTTATGCTGTTTGCGTAGTTCACAACGTTGCCATAGTCCATTTCCAATTTCACTGATTGCGCCGCTCCCGAGTTGTGAGCATGCGCACAGCGGAGCTGACCATGGTCTCCTTCAAGCGCGCATGCGCGAGCCGGCCGGCCCTTCATTTGCATGGGGTCACGGCTCATTTCAATGTAACCCGCCCACGTCCTTCCCAATTTGTATTACTCCGCCTTACGCCTCTGAAAAAACGTTACGCATGCGCAATTTCCTGCGCAAAAGCTACAAGAATAAGGTGATTACGCGGCAAAATTGCGCAAGTCTAACGTAAAGGTGGTGCGCTACGCCGGTCCAATAATGCGCAGATGTACCTGAATCTGGGCCAAGGTCTGCAAGGTAGACAGACAGAATAGTGTAATGATTCTGTTAAAAAAACAAGTAAATACCTATTAAATTCCTTCATCTATATCACCTCCGGTGTTCTAGTTTCTGTTCTCTCATTCACTTCCTGGTTTAGGTAAGAAGTACATTTCACAGTATGCATTGCGGCACACCCAGTAATTCACACCTCCATGAAGTCTCTAACACGTAGAGAGCGTCCTGCCGCACAGATGAAGTTCCCAGGAGGGGGGAGCATGTCACTGACCACCACAGTAAATCCTCCCTTCACGGTGGTGAGTAACAATCAGACAAGCAGGAAGTGAACAGAACAGAGAAAAATAGAGCAATTTCTGAGCAAAAACGAGCAATGGGGAAGTGAAAAGTGGAATGTCTGCAGGTAAAGGATGCTTATTATGAAAAAAAGGTTTTTTCCTTTACAACCCCTTTAAAACAGAGTGCCACCAAAAAGGGAAGCTCTGCTTATTTGACTCCTCCTGCCACAATTGACACCTTTCGGGGGAGGGGGGAATGACTACTTCCGGGTGATTTTGTCACTGCTCGGATGAAGACCGCTAGATTCGTGGACAGGTAAGTGTCCTAATATTAAAAGTAAGCAGCTACAGTATTTTTTTTGACGGACCCTGGAGCTCCTCTTTAATAAATAACATCAAATGTAATTTCCCCAATGATGAGACCTTTAAAGCTCTACTCGTTTCATAGATAGAGTCTACTTCTTTAGGAAATATGGAGGTTATTAACTATTGGGGTGCGACAACTCCACTTTAAAAAGATTTGTGTAGGCATAGAGGATGGCAACCATTGAAAGATATGCTGAAGAATAGTGCCAAATACCACACAAATTGTTGGAAACCATGTGGTTTGATGTCAAAGATTTTTTTTGTGTGTTGCTAGTAAATGAAAATAAATAATCGTAGTAATCGTAGTAATATTAGAAGTAGCAATCCTCATATGGCATGTGGATGGTCAGTTACACAAAGTCCTCTTCTAGTGAAGTCAACAATGTTCACAAGATCAAAAGCAAATGCATATTTTTAGGAAACACACAGAGTAAAACATAGAAAAAATATCAGTGGTACAGTTTTATGGAAATGTGTGCTTATTATGGGGTAAATTCACTGAGGCCTCGTACACACGACCGAGAAACTCGTCGGAAAAGACACATCGTTTTTCTCGACGAGTTCCTTGTTAGGCTTGTCGAAAAACTTGACAAGCTGTCTTTGCGACACACAGTCAAGACCAAATCTTCTCGTTCTCAAACACGGTGACTTCAACATATACAACAGCAGGGGAAGTTCGATTCCACTGGCACAACCCTTGGGGCTGCTTTTGCTAATCTTATGTTACTGCGTGTTAGGTAAAAGTTTGGTAAGAGACATTTGCACTTTTCAGTCTGTTACAGCGTGACAAATGTGCTATTTCCATTACAAATACTACTTTTACCGAAGGTGCGCGGGTTTCTAAGCATACACACCAACGCGTTTCTCGTCGAAAACCAGCCCGACGAGGAACACGACGACTCCCGTCGAGGAAAAAGAGAACTTGCTCTCTTTTTTCCTCGTCGAGTTCCTCGACAGTTTACTCGATGAAAAGCATACACACGACCATTTTCCTTGGCAAAAAATTCTCTCCCACCAAGTTTCTTGATGGATTCTGTCGAGGAAACCGGTCGTGTGTACGCGGCCTGAGTGTGAAATAACTAGCAATACAATGCAGTAAAATAGTGTTTGCGATAAATCAGTTTTTTAAGTGCAATTCACTAGGAATTTTGTGTTAAATAACGAATGTGGTATTCGTTCGATTGGGCAGTAATTACCACATTTTTTCATGCTGTAATTTACCACATTGAGCTGGTTGCCAAAGAGCAGGCCAGGAAAAAAACAGCATACCAGGCCCTTCAGGTCTAGTATGTATTTTTGGGGGGTCTGGTGATAAACCCTGGTGATAAATATTGCATGTATTTTTACTCTCTGTTCTGTTTGTGAGGTGGACTTAAGAGCTAAGAGATTTTTTTGACAATATTTACCGGAACATTTTTCATTTTGTGGTAAATATTGCATAATTGTTTTATTTTTATATATTTTTTGTGAATTTAACTTTATGTACCGCATCCTATAATGTATGCAAATTATCCATGTGACCACGTTAGTAAATTGACCCCTATGTGTGCACATACTATTTGCTTGTATATTATATAGGCTAGGAGCTCAGGCGCAGCATAGGGCCTACATGATGGGGTTTAATCAGGAAGGCTATGGTAAGGTAGGGGTTAATAAGAAATTAGTAATAGGAGGTATAATTCTCAAGAATCACCTTATTGGAGTTCTAAGGGGTTACTAGGTGGGAGGTGGCCTTCTAGTATCAGTCTGACCAGAGGACAGCAACGGACAAGATTCTCCCGCCCCAATTTGGAAGTGGTTTTCAACAGGTGTTTTATTTGTTGTATGTTTAATTTAAGATTAACATGGGATTGCAGAATGTCGTAGCAGCAGGCAGAGGTCATAGGGTTTTTAAAGGTGGGGATTGTTACGCTCTTTGGAGAACGAGGGGTTGGGCCCATCTATGGTATGGGTGTACCTGCTCTAATAAGGGTGGAAGTAACACGTGGTGGGGCAGTTGGCTGTATCGGCTGGTGAATAGGCCAAACAATTGTCCCCGAGCTGGCGTCAGTTATGGCTGGGGGTCGTGGAAAGGCAAGGTGGTGCCAGATACAGCTAGTTAGTCAGTCAAGGGTGCCTTCAAAAATCCTAAGACATAAAAACAGGCAGTTATGTTCAGTTAGAGAGGTTATGGTATGTTTTTCCGGTTTATTAATATTTTGTATATTATGTAATAAAGAGTTTTTTATGGTTGGTTATTGTAATAAAGGGGCTGCTATGGCCATTTAAACCCAAAAATATATGTCTGGTCTGAGTTATTTAGTTATGGTAAGGTAGTATTTGGGTAAGTGGCAAAACAGCCGATACTTGGACAATACCCCAGGCAAGTAGGAAAGCTGGAATTACATTGTTTGTAATTACATATCTATAAACAATTGTTGTGCTATCCCTTTAAATATTGTATGTGATTTGAGCAGGGCTGGACTGGGACAAAAAGTTGGCCCTGGACTTCATCCAGACTGGCCCACTTTGACAGGTCTCTCCTATGGCGGCCAGACAACTCCCGCACCCCCCCCCCCAGCCAGCCAAGCCCCCTCTCCCCCTTCACTAGCCACTAGGAATTCTACTTTATTAGAGTAGAACGACTGGTACTGGTACTCTTATAGGCAGTGGAGAAGCTAGACATTATTTCACCCGGGGCAAAGAATCAGTTCGGTCCCCCCCTTGTGGGACAAGATTAGGCAGAAGTGATAAACTCCCAGGCCATAGCTGTTGAGTCAGCTGTCTGTCCCCTCCACCATGCTCCTCTGTCATCCCCCCTGCTCCCCTGGTCCTCCCCCTGCTTCTCTGTTCCCCCCAGGTGAGCGCTGCGGGGAGTGAGAGGAGGTGAGCGCTGCGGGAAGGGAGAGACAGAGGAGTGGAGGGGGGCGGCGGTCCGCTGTCACTGAAGCCGGCCCACTGAGCCATCAGCCCACCGGGAAACTCCCTGTAGTCCCAATGGCCAGTCCATCACTGGATTTGAGTGATTGTACATAAAAAACTTATATTGACATCAAACTTAAAATACATAAAAGTGAATAATTCCGCAGCCATCCAAGGTGAAATGAGTCTTCAAATGTATCTCATGCAGTGATTAAATCACCACCACCATAATCCAAAAACCCTTTACCAAATGTGTATAACCCCATATTACATTAAATCATAAGGGCTGGCAAAACTCTGGTTCAGGTCCTGGATGGTAACAGGCAACCTCTATAAGAAACACCTACCAATTTATAAAACATCTCAATACATATACCACAAGATGGATCATATTAGGAAAAGGAAGGGATGTCACGTGGTGTAAATTCAAAATAAACAATATTATTTGATTGCATAAAATGCTACTCACAAATCTGCAAACTTACCCAGCATAAAAAAAAAAAAAAAACTATCAGTGTGAGGCCACAGGCCAGAAAGTAAGGGTAAAGTCAGATTTTTTTGCATACATGTTCTGGGATAATCTGCAAATCAACCAATCAATCAGCATTTGAAGAACGAGAAGTCATTGATGGCATCCTCCATAAGACCATCATAGATATGACCAGTCCAGGACCATCTGCACTTGCACATTTTGGTAAACGCTGGCTGTCCCATCCTAATTTAATTCTGTAAGTGGGGGGGGGGGGGGCTGAGGGAAGATGAGTCAAATATAGTTGTTTATCCACAAACCAAAAAATAAAATAAAAAAAAAGAGAAAACATTTTAAATGCAAAAAATAAATAAAAAAATTAAAAATCACTTCAGCAATTGCATTACATAGACCCATTCACTACATTAATGTAGTGACAATGAAGTCTAGGGAAGGAACCACTGACCAGATACATGCAAGTGTCAGATCCCACCAACAGGAAAGCAAAAAGTGGACACACCATTCTTTGGAGAAGTTTTTTTTTTTACAGGGTACCTGTTTTTTTGTGAGTTTTTTTGTGTGACAGGGTCTCTTTATGGCAGAGAAATAGAAATACAATATACTTTTCCTTTAATAGCACATAATGGCAAGCGGAAGCTTTTAGAGCTATTTTACTATGCACACAGAAAAAAAGAGGTTAGACTATTGCATACAGAATGTTTGTTTAATGTAGAGCTGTAATGGTCTTCCACAACAACTGGTTCTAGGTGACTCAGTAAACTAATTTAAAAAGGGCTGAATGAGTTTCTGATAGCACAGAATATAAATGGCTACTTTTGATAGGTACCAAGCAAAAATATAAATAAAAATCATGAAATTATTTTAGGTTTTTGGGGGATTTTTTTCACTGTTATGGTGACCATACACACTTCAATTTTATTATCCAATTGATGTGTGGTTTAATCATAATGATCGAATTGGCCAACAGTTGGATAGGCATAACTTCACTTCCAATCACGTATGGACTTGGAGCGTTGCTCAAAGCTGGAGGATCACAGGTGTTTGTACAGGTAATCAGAAAGTGGTAGCAGGCGTCAGGCACTAATTCAAAAGTCTAGGCATATACAGGTGATAAATAAAAATAAAGGGGCTTCTGTGCTAAAATAAAGGTCGCCCTAAAAACACAGAGATAAACAATGCAGCAAAAACAAAAGTGCAAACACGACACCTAAAATGAATAAATGAAAAAGGAAAGTTATTCCGCAAAGTACATAAGACCAAACAAATGTTGGATATTATAATACAGAGTAGTGCAAGTGACATAGACAGTCAATAGTGCCAAATGGTAGAAAGTGCAAACAAAGTCCACAATCTTGCAAAAAGTGTTCCAGAATGCCCGCTAGTCCTGTGAAAGATGTGCACTTCACCACACACACATTCTGGTCTCCCAGAACTCTCACCTCCAACCGGATAAACAGAGACCTCAATAGACAGATCCACTGCTGTATATCCACCTGGTGCTCCTGGTGTTCACAATATGGATGAGGATGACCTAAGTCTCAGAGGTAGGGCATAAAACAGGAAATAAGGACCTCCAATAGTGCATTATCATTGATAAAAGGATTTAATAGATAAAATTGCACTTACAGAAAACGAAGTAAAACAAGCATAAACAACAGCGGCACCGCGCTTGTATCACGGCAATCCCGGTGTACGTCTTCCTGCACCCTACGCGTTACGACACACGTGTCTTCATCTGGGGTTTTGAAAACGTATAAGTATAAGCATGCATATGTACTCAGTACTTGCTTTGGGCCCCTTTTTGCAGCAATTACTGCCTCAATGTGGCGTGGCATGGAAGCTATCAGCTTGTGGCACTGCTGAGGTGTTGTGGAAGACCAGGATGCTTCAATAGTGGCCTTCAGCTCTTCTGCATTGTTCGGTCTCATGTCTCTCATCTTCCTCATGGCAAGGCCCCAGAGATTTTCTACGTTATTCAGGTCAGGCGAGTTTGCTGGCCAAATTAAGCACAGTAATCCCACGGTCATTGAACCAGGTTTTGGTGCTTTTGGCAATGTGGGCAGGTGCCAAGTCCTGCTGGAAAATTAAGTCATCATCCCCATAGAGCTTGTCTGCGGAAGGAAGCATGAAGTGCTCCAAAATCTCCTGGTAGACGGCTGCGTTGACCCTGGACTTATTGAAGCACAGTGGACCAACACCACCAGGTGACATGGCTCCCCAAATCAACAAAGACTGTGTAAACTTCACACTGGACTTCAAGCATCTTGCAGTGTGTGCCTCTTCATTCTTCCTCCATACTCTGGGTCCTTGGTTTCCAAATAAGATGCAGAATTTGCTCTCATCAGAAAAGATGACTTTGAACAACTGAGCAACAGACCAGGTCTGTTTTTATTTAGCCCAGGTAAGACACTTCTGGTGTTTGTTGTTCAGGAGAGGCTTGACAAGAGGAATACAACATTTGAAGCCCATGTCCAGGATCCATCTGTGTGTGGTGGCTCTTGATGCACTGACTCCAGCCTCAGTCCACCCCTTGTGAAAGTCCCAAACACTTTAGAATTGTCTTTTCCTGGCAATCCTCTCCAGGCTGTGGTCATCCCTGCTGCTTGTGCACCTTTTTCTTCCACACTTTTCCCTTCCACATAATTTCTATTAATGTGCTTTTATACAGCACTTTGGGAACATCCAACTTCTTTTGCAATTTCCTTTTGAGGCTGTTCCTCCTTATGGAGGGTGTCAATGATGGTTTTGTGCACAACTGTCAGGTCAGCAGTCTTTCCCATGATTGTAATTCCTACTGAACCAGAATGAGAGACCATTTCAAGGCTCAGGAACCCTTTGCAGGTGTTATGGCTTAATTAGCTGATTAGAATGGGACAGTTTGAGCTTAGAATATTGCACCTTTTCACAATATTAAAATTTTCTGAGATTGTGAATTTGGGGTTTTCGTGAGCTGTAAGCAATTATTATCAAAATTATGACAAATCACAGCTTGAACTATCTTGCTTTGCATGTAATGAGTCTCATATATTAGTTCCACCTTGTAAGTTGCATTAGTAAAATAAATGAACTTTTTCACAATATACAAATTTTTCTAGTATCACCTGTATTACATGGTAGGAAGCTGCTCAAAACCGACCCAATGCTTCAGATGTGGATATGGCTATGTATGGGCATCATTTGCCCTGCCTACTTAGGGCTTGGTCACAAAGTTTGGGAGAATGAGCAGGACAAAGGTTTTTATGTGCATCATTGGCCATGGAGGGAGATAAAAAAAAAACCAGGTGTGTGTGTGTGTGTGTGATAGAGATAAATGAGTTAGGCTTCAGGAAGAAAAAAGCAGAAGAAGAAAAAGTAAGAGGCAGGAAGTGAAATGTCAATGTATTGATTACCACTTCCCACCCAGCCTATTGTCAAATGATGGCTGGGTGGGACATTTATCATTCCAGTTGGACGTCATGTGAAATGAGCCTTACGTGCGCCCCCCAGATTGCGCAGAAGTGTGATCTGTCATCAGCTGTGTTACTCAGGGTAGTACAGTATTACAAAGGAAACATTGTATTTCTCTGGTCACAGTGTGTTAACCTCCCTGGCGGTATGATTATTTCAGATTTTAGGTGCTGAAAGCGGTACCATTAATTTGCACGGAAATTTGGCATTTTATATTGTAGGTCTGTAATTTTTAGGAATAACTCACGTAAATCTGTCCAAATCAGAGTCTAGTAGACATCCCGGGTATAATAAAGTTTGAAAAACAAAATCATAAATTATAATATAATAAATAAATATAAATATTTATAATTAATAATAATGTAATTATAATAAAAAATATTCAATAATGTAATCAAATCAAAAACACTGAAATGTGCTCAGTTGCAGAATTGTCGCTGACATTACTTTTATTGTTTGAAGACAAATTTCCCCACAAATCACTATCGCTCAATTCTGCAAGTGATTCTAATTTATTATCGCTGTTTTCTAGTGGTCTAAAACCACTTTTGATGTAAAGGGACACTTTTTGGTTGCTATGGACAATCTCCAGTTTGCAGGCAGAAAGAACAGTATTTATTATATAAAAGTGCAGGTAGGACACTGGGCAGGCCACTAGGGACAAAGAGGGTGTGTATTTATTTCATACAGTACTGTAATCTATAAGATTACAGTATACTGTATGTATTGTGTGTATTTACTTTTTTGAATTTGGCGCCGATCTCCGCCCCCGTGCGTCGTAACGTTGCAGGGATCGGAGCTCGGCGGCACACAGGCACTGTGTGAATTGAGCGATGACACAGCTCGATCACACAGCGGGGAGGCATCGCAGGATCCAGGGACAAGGTAAGTAATTCCCTGCCTGTGGACACTGCGAGGCGATCCCGAGTCTGGCTCGGGGTTACCGCTTTTGGTTCTGAAATTCCACCCCGAGCCAGACTCGGGAATACCGCTGAGGGGGTTAAAGAAAATAATCGTAAAAAATAAAAATCTTTATTTTTTATTTTTTTACATACTGTCACCAGTCAGTCTCCCTGATCACCACCACACCAGTTATATGAGGACACTGTACTGCATGAGGACGCTGTACTGCACTGGTACTAGTATGTGAATAAAATGTGAAAGACATTTTTTTAGATTTCTTAATTTTCCAAAAAATTACAGCTTCAAAAAACTCGCCACGCCTCTTACTAAATATTTTGGAATGTGTACTTTTTAAAAATGGGGGATACGTTTCAAAAAGCGGTGATATATATACTGTCATGACATTTTCAGGCCTCAAAAAATGTTAGTACATCAGGATTGATCAATGTTCATATATATACCGCAGTTTGTGGACTCTATAACTTTCCTATAGACTAACTAATAAACACTGATTTGGGTTATTTTCACCAAACAAATGTAGCAGAATAAAGGTTGGCCTAAATTTATTTGCAAAATTTACTAACAAAAACAAAGAAAACACATTTTTCGTTTCCCTATTTTTTGGCCTTCTTTTATTTAATTACCAAATAAAAAAAAAAAAAACCCAGTGGTGATTACAGTAATTTTCGCTCCATAAGACGCACCTGACCATAAGACGCACCAAGGTTTTAGAAAAGGAAAACAAAACAAAAAAAATTTCGGAACCAAATGGTGTACTAAATTATTTACCAGTTCCCATGAAATGCAGCCTGACCAGTGGCAATTACATGCAGCCTGACCAGTGGCAATTAAATGCAGCCTTACCTGTGCCAATTAAATTCAGCCTGACCAGTGCCAATTAAATGCAGACTTACCAGTGCCAATTAAATGCAGCCTTAACAGTGCCCATAAAATGCAGCCTAATCAGTGGCAATTAAATGCAGCCTTACCAGCGCCAATTAAATACAACCTTACCATTGCCCATGAAATGCAGCCTGATCAGTGGTAATTAAATGCAGCCTTACCAGTGCCCATGAAATGCCACCTTACCAGTGCCCATGAAATGCAGCCTGACCTGTGCCAATGAAATGCAGCCTGACCTGTGCCAATGAAATGCAGCCTGACCTGTGCCAAAGAAAGGCAGCCTGACCTGTGCCAATTAAATGCAGCCTGACCTGTGCCAATGAAGGGCAGCCTGACCTGTGCCATTAAATTCAGCCTGACCTGTGCCTGGCGAGGATGTCATTATATCCACCTGTCACTCAGATAGAAGCCCAAGTGGCCGCAGCAGCTGTACTCCATTTGGCCACTCGGGCTGCTCTGTCTTCTGTCTGTGACAAGCTCAGCGGAGGAACAAGTGAAAGGCACAGACAGGAGATTGCTCGACACTCGTGGGAGATGGCCGGCGGGTATTCTAACATGACGACGGTGGGGGGGGGGGGGGGAGTGGCGATGGGGGGAGAGGCCTGGTTAGTATTCTCTCTTAAGACGCACAGACATTTTCCCCCAATTTCTGGGAAGAAAAATGTGCATCGTATGAAGCAACAAATACAGTAAATACAATCAAAAGTAAACCCTATTTGTAAGAATAGTGTACAGTGTTGCATGAATGCACAATTGTCATTCAGTGAGACAGCGCAGGAAGGGGGTGAAAGTACCCTGTATTGTTGTAAGTGGTTAATGTTTTTTTTATTATTTATTATTGATTAAATTATTTAAAAAAATTAAAATGAAGGAAAATATAGGAGACAGTGTGTAAGAGATCATGTATATCAATGTGTAAATGAAAGAAAATAAACAAAAACATATATGAGAAGTGAAGAAAATAAATGTTTTTAAATAAAAATGCGAGTAAAAGCAACACACGATTGTCCTGATCAGAGACATCATATGGGACACCGTAGAGTTTAAAATATAAAAAGCCTACAAAAATATAACTGAACAAGCAGTGGGAAAAACTCCCAGGCCCAGATTCAGAGAGAATTAGATTCTCGTAGCGTATCAGAAATACACTACGCCGCCGTTTTTTACCTGGCTCTACGTGGAATCCAGGTAGATTTTGTCCAGTAAACGACGTATTTCTTCCGTCGCAATCCATCTACGCGAGTAGGGGGCGTGAAGCATTTAAAATAGGCGCGTTCCCGCGGCGATCGAACTGCGCATGCTCCGTTCGCAAATTTCCCGCCGTGCATTGCGCGAAATCACGTTGTTACGTCATTCGTTGTTTGAGTAGCGTCGTTTACGGACATTTCTATTCCCGAACGACTTACATAAAAAAAAAAAAATTTAATTTGACGCGGGAACGACGGCCATACTTAACATGGGCTACGCACCGTTAGACCAGCAAAAAGCTGGTCTAACAGTACGTAAAAAAAAAATAGACGTAAGCGATTGCGAAGACCGCTCGTATCTTCGTGGATCGCCGTAAAAACTCATTTGCATATCCCGACGCATCAAAACGACGCGAACTCCTCCCAGCGGCCGCAAAAATATCGCAGCGTAGATCCGAAGGCTTACGAAGACGTAAGCCTCTCGGATCGAAGCCCGAAGCCACCGTATCATGGTTTGAGGATTCAAACTAGTGATACGGCGCGCGAAATTTGAAATTACTCCTGTCTAACACCAGTTAGACAGGCGTAATTGCTCTATGAATCTGGGCCCCAGTCTCTTACTTCAAGTGTAAGACCGCTTTTCAGGCGTTTTAGCACTAAAAATAGTGCCTACAAAGTGCCTGAATAGTGCCTCTTATGCCTCTCCAGTGTGAAAGCCTGAGTGCTTTCACACTGAGGCGGTGCGCTTTCGGGGCGGGAAAAAAAGTCCTGCAAGCAGCATCTTTGGGACGGTTTGGGAGCAGTGTATACACTGCTCCTACACTGTCCCTGCTCATTGAAATGAGGGAGCAGTGCTTCCGAAGTGCCTGAAAAGCGTTTTCGGAAGCAACGCAACACAGGCGCTATTAACCCCTTGTTCGGCCACTAGTGGGGGTTAAAAACACCCCGCTAGCGGCCAAAAAGCGCAGCTAATACTACAGTAAAGCGCCGCCCCAGTTTAAAAGTACTCTATGCTAAGTATACCAAGTAATGCTTAATATTTGAAAAAGTATAGGAAAAATCTAATGAATTATCAAAAATGAAGCACAGTATGTGGGCCTGCCTGATTGAATACAATTTGAAGGAGTTTGGGTTTGACCTCATGTTATTTGGTTTTGGTAAATCTAAAGGAAAATTGTACAAGAAAATTGTATTACTTTATGTATGGCCAGCCTTAGGAATTTACTGAGTCTGCGGTACTAGTACTCTGTCCTAATCCCTTACAAAATTTTAAGGGACTGATGAAAAAAATAATACAAACAAGCAACAACAGAGTTCCATTACAACTTTCTAAGTACAAAAAAAAGTTGCACATTAAAGAAATTACCGGTACTTCTTTACTCACTGCAGAATTCTTAAGAAACATTTTAATTGACCCCCTGGGATAGTGAATACAATACAAACAAGTACAATGCACAGAAGATAACTTTTATCAATCTGATTAACCCTTTTTATTAAACTAAAATGATAACTAATTATTGCAGAAGGCTAAGCTACACAGGATGATGTTAACCATTTAGTATCATCAGATTAAACCTAGACTTCAACCTTCAGTCTTGCACAGTTGTATAGGCTCCTCTGCTGTACTGAAAACCGCTTTGTTGTTTTCAGGGTGATGCAGGTATTTGACCCTTCTGCTTTTACGTTCTGTATACAACATAATAAGGTGGGAAAAGCAGTTATTCTCACTCTTGAAGTTTGGGATACCTGCTGAGGAGTAGCAAAGTAGTAGAATTTAAAGACATGGGCCACTAGAAAGGTAAGTATCAACGCTTTTCTAATACAACTTGGACTGACTTAACCAGGATCACCTTAAATATCTCAGTATCTTAGCTTTAGTTTGCCCACAGCAACCAGTCACATGATCCACCCTTTACTAGGAAAGGGACTCTGCAGCTGCAGAACATGCTATAAACTAGCAAGGTTGACTGTGCTGACTCATCAAGTTGAAGAGGGAGGCTGAAGTGAGGAGACGAGCAGGGCAGGTAGATGATGCCTAACTAATGTATTTGTCATTATTCCCAACAATAGCCAACCAGCACCATCTGTGACTCATGGAACTGAGGTCATCACCCAATCTGAATTTGATCTGTCTGCTGATGGATTATCAGTGTTAAGCATTAAACCAACTCTTTTCTTTGGCAAACAGCTGTAAAATATGAACTAATCAAAAAAAATTGCCATGTGTATAATCAGTGAACAGACACTATGCCTAATGCTGGGTACTTGGGAGTTTTTTTTCATTCACCCCAGGGGGCTGAATAAAAAAATAAAGTGTACAGATCACCATACTAACACATCCAATGTTAGTGCAGATCTCACCGCTGAGCTATTGTGTCCTGACAGGGGGATCTCCCGCCAGAACACAGTGAGCAGATGTTGGTTTTCCAGTATGGTTGTGCGACAAAAGAAAGGCGTGAGACCAACTAATGTCAGTTGAGGAGCATTCGGCCGGTAACTGCTGAACCAACTGTTTTTCGTCCTGTGTGTACCTAGCTTAAGTTTCCCCCCAAAGCTCTGATTTACCCCTATTGGAAGCCATATTGTCTCTTGAAGTATCTCGAATAGTATAGAGCTGATCAAGTCAAGTCTTTCAATTACAGCCCATTCCTCAAAAATATTACCCTTCCTGTAATTGACATATGGTCTCAGCTTTTTGCATATGCCAGCAGCAGCAAACAAAAACAAATGAAGAGAGCATAGTTTCTGTATTCTAAAAGAAAGTAAAAAATTGCATATCTATATGTTTAGGTGCATATTGGGGGGAAACAATGACTATATTTAAAACAGGCAGATTATGAAAGTAACTCTGAGTTACCTCTGTACTCAATAAAATATTTTTAACAAGAAAAAAAATAAAGTAGTTTTGAGTTTACATGCTTGGGAAATAAAAAGTTTAACTTTAAATTCTGCGACTGACCCATTAGAAAGCACCACAATTAGAGAAAGTGCCTTTCAACAGAGTTATACCGGTTTGCAGGGCCAGATCTAGCCTGTCTTATGTGGGAGTGCAATAAAAAAAATGTCAGAGGGGTAGAGAATACAAGGTCAGCATGGCAGTATAAAGAATTCAGTGGGGCAGTGTAAAGGGGATCAGCAAGGCAGAGGATAAAATCAGCAGTTTGTGAACAGTGTACAGTGGAATAGCAAGGCAGTGTGCAGGGGGTCAGTAGGACAGGGGTCAGCAAGGTTGAGGAAAGCAGCCACAAGGGCAGAGGACAGGAATCAACAGGATGGAGGACAGGGGTCAGCTGTAAGGAGGAGAAGGGTCAGCAGGATGGAGGACAGGGAATCATTAGGGCAGTGTACAGTGGTCAGCAGGATGGAGGATAAGGGGTCAGTAGAGCAATGTACAGGGGTCAGCAGGACAGAGAAGAAGAGTCTGCAGGTCTGTATACAGGGGTCTGCAGGTGGAAGGACATGGGGTCAGCAAGGTAGAGCACAGAAATCAGCAGAGCAGAGGAGGGGGAAGGGGACAGAAGGGCAGTGTACACTGGTCAGAAGAGCAGTGTAAAGGTATCAGCAGAATGGAGGACAGAGGTCAGCAGGATAGAAGGCAGGGGCAGCAGGGTGGAGGACAGAAGGTTAGTGTACTGGTGTTAGCAGTATGAAAGACAGGGGATCAGTAAAGCAGTGTACAGGAGATAGCAGGGTGGAGAACAGGGAGTCAGTAGGGCAGTTTACAGGGTCAGCAGGATTGAAATCAGGGGGTCAGTAGGACAGTGTACAGAGGTCAACAGGATGGAGGACAGGGGTCGGTAGGGTACATGGGGTCAAATCCCCCCATCCTCCCTCTTAGCCAAAATCCCCCTATCCTCTCCTAGCACAAATCTCCGCCCCTCTCCATCCCCTTCTTAGCACAAATAGCGCTCCCATTTCCCCCTCCTCCACAAACTTCTACCCTCCCCGCATTTGTGTTTCCAGTACAATTCCCCCACCTGTAAGTTCTACTAACACCCCCCTCCTTTGGGAAGCTGCTACAGAACCAGGAAGAGGTGTGCTGTGCTGTGCTCTCTCCGTCCTGTCAGAACAGGTCTACCCTATGCAGCAGATGATACAGGATCACTCTTACATCGGGCTGTACACAAAGGTTTTTTTTTACTCGACCCCTGTGTCCTCCAAGGGCTGCTTATCTCCGGCAGCAAGAAATGTGGCTATTGGGCGCGTAATCGCTGTTATGACAGGAAGGGAGAGCACAGCACGCACCTCCTTTCTTCCCTTTCCCCTCTGCCGCTTTGACTTCTCTTTGGACTTTTTCACCTTAGTTCCCTGCACCAGGCTGAGTGCGGGGATGGGGGAAGGAGCTCGGCAGCCATGCAGAATGTCCACGGTAGAGGGAGCAGCATCTCTCTCATAGGCTCCAGTAGCAGGAGAACTCAGGGGGTAGGTGGGACACTAGTGCCCAAGAAGATACATAGGAGGCAAGAATGCAGGAATAGCAGGAAAAGGGCAGGTAATCTGCTTGGCTTACAGAGGAAGCTATAACTTTGTTTCATCACTTTGCAGGATGTAAGGTAATTGATGCCAAATGCAGTATTTACATTACATTTTTCTTCCCTGGAGTTAGGCTTTAATTAATTTCAGAATGTGAGACAGTTGAGTACATGTGTAAGAGTGGTGAAATGAAGCTTAGCATGGTAGAGACTTTGTTAAAAACAGGGGAGGAAGACTGCAATCAAAACATAGCAGAACCTGAAGAGACAGAGTGTTGGGAATGAGAGTGCGGAAATAGAAGAATAAAGCGATCATCTAGAGACAGAGAAAATGATCTGTAAAAACACGAAGTGGCAAATATTTGTGGAACAAAGGTGCAATGAAGCAGAAAGACAAAGCACATTCCACAAAAAATGATATCTCCTTATAAGTCATATAAGTCATAAGTAAGATGTATAGGTACCTTCTGTTAACAACTATCCCATCATGAACAACAGCCAAATCTGTCAAGTAATGGGGTGAAAGGCCCCACCACTCATTACTGGTTGTGTTATACAGGGTCTGAGCTCACAGGATGCACAATACAGATAATACAGAATCTGTTGAAACCACCATTCTTTTCAAAATATTTTAGGCGATCGATGTCTCCACCCTTTCCACCTTTTAATATATTGGACCATCATCAATTTAACAGCCAACTCTAGCCAAAACATTTTATTAGTTTTGGATAGAGTGGGGAAGGGCTTGGGCATCTGTCAGGGTTTCCTTGTTGGGAAGGTTTCCTTTAAAGTGATACGAAACAGAGAAGTGTTAGGCCGCGTACACATTTATTTATTGAACTCACCCTGGTATGCTGGAGGTGGGCTCAAAGCTAAAATGGATTGGATAGTGGTGCTGGGAGGATATAAGGAGTGTATGGGGGAAAACAGTGCTGGGGGTATCTTGGGTGGCTACAGTGCTAGAGGTATTAGGGGTGTAGAGGGGTTACAGTGATGTGGTATCTGGGGTGTAGGTGGTCACAATGCAGGGGTGTAGAGTGCTGGGGGATATTTGGGATGTAGAGGGGTCACAGTGTTGGTGTGTAGAGGGCTTGGTGTGCTGGGGAGATACCAGGAATGTAAAGAGGTCACAGTGTAGGAGGCATCAGGGATGTAGAGAGGTCACATTGTAGAGGGTGTCAGGTATGTAGAGAGGTCACATTGCAAGGGGTATCAGAGATGTAGAGTGGCCACAGTGCAGGTGGTTTAAGGGATGTAGATAGGTCACAATGTAAGGGTGTTTTATCAGGGATGTAGAGATGTCATAGTGTAGGGTGTATCAGGAATGTAGAGAGGTCACGGTGTAGGTGTTATCAGGGATGTAGAGAGGTTACAGTGCAGGCGGTATCATGGATGTAAAGAGGTCACAGTGTAGGTAGTATCAGCAATGTAGAGAGATCACAGTGTAGGTGTTATCAGGGATGTAGAGCGGTCACGGTGTAGGAAGTATCAGCAATGTAGAGAGGTCACAGTGCAAAGGGAATCAGGGATGTAGAGAGGTCACATTGTAGGGGGTATCAGTGATATAGAGAGGTCACAGTGTACGGGGTATCAGGGATGTAGAGAGGTCACAGTGTAGGAAGTATCAGGGATGTAGAGAGGTCACAGTGCAAAGGGAATCAGGGATGTAGAGAGGTCACATTGTAGGGGGTATCAGGGATATAGAGAGGTCACAGTGTACAGTGTATCAGGGATGTAGAGAGGTCATAGTGCAGGGTGTATCAGGGATGTAAAGAGGTCACAGTGTAGGGGGTATCAGGGATGTAGAGAGGTCACAGTGTAGGGGGTATCAGGGATGTAGAGAGGTCAAAGTGCAGGGTGTATCAAAGATGTAGAGAGGTCACCATGTAAGGGGTTATTGGGGATGTAGAGAGGTCACAGTGCAGGGTGTATCAGAGATGTAGAGAGGTCACCATGTAAGGGGTTATCAGGGATGTAGAGAGGTCACAGTGCAGGGGGTATCAGGGAAGTAGAGAGGTCACAGTGCAGGGGGTATCAGGGAAGTAGAGAGGTCACAGTGTAGGGGGTATCAGGGATGTAGAGACTGAGGTCATAGTGTAGAGGATATTATACATTATATGCAGGGGACAGCTTTGTTACTTAATGTATGTAGTGTTTTCCCACTGTTTCTTTGTGTAGTTAATGTCTGCAGTCTTCTTTGAAAACCTTTGGATCCGTGTTTACATTTTTGCTGTCTGTACTGGTGTTTTGTTGTATTTCATTAAAATTCCAATAAAAGGCATTTTCTTGTTTGTCTTTCTTGATTGTAATTTTCTTACAATTATGTTCTTAGCACAAAACACATCAAGGCTTATTTTTTTTATGTCTGTTCACCTGCACCATCTCCCTGGTAAGGGCCCCAGCGCATTACTTGCCCAGGTGCTCATGATGCTATTAAGACGGCCCCTTGCAAAACATACCTATTTTGTCACTTTCATTAACACTCTATCATCCACACCCTCATCTGTTCTTCTCTACCTTTAACTCTCTACTTTTTCCTCCATCCAGCAACTCACTCACTGCTCAGGAGATGCAACCTGTGGGGATATCTCTACTGCACAGCTATCTACCTCACTTATAGTACCCTGTCTAAAACCATATCCTCTTTTGACCTTGTTACTATGGAAAAAGGTCACCAAACCTGTTTCAGAAGCCCCCCTTACCACCTGTCAATTGAACCCTGTTACCTTGCAAGTACCTTAGTCACCAACTTGTTTTATCCAATTTTCTCTCACTCACATCTTCAATCTCTCCCCCTCTACTTGCACCTTTTCCTAACCAATAAAGCATGCACTTGTCCCCTCTATACTTAAAAAGCCCTCAATTGACCACACAAACCTGAACAACTTGAGACCCATCTCCATGCTCCCATTTACCTCTAAACTTCTAAAACCTTTATTCTACAACAGTCAGAGTTCTTACCTCTTGACCCCTTACAGTTTGGTTTTCACTCTCAACACTCCACAGATGCTGTCCTACTAAAACTCACTAACAGTTTACTAACTGCTAGAACCAATGTCCACTATTCTGTACTCATACTACTAAACATTTTTTGCAGCCTTTAATACCACCTGCTTCTCCTCGAAAAAAAAACACTCCCTTGGCATTCGAGACTCTGCTCTTTCCTGGTTATCCTCCTACCTTAAGGCTACTTTCACACTGGGGTGGTGTGGGCATCGGTGGTAAAGCGCCGTTATTCCACATCTCACCCCTTCAGTCTCTTCTTGCAATACTAACTTATTAACTGATTGTAGCGCTACCCCATTCAGGAGGACACAGAGTCCAGTTTGGAGGAGTTGTACTCCTCCGCAGGCAGGTAGGCACACACCTTTGAAGGGTCTCTCGGCCAGTCCGGCAAGCAGCTTTTAACAGGTAGGCCTCGACCGCGGCTGCGGGAGGCTGGAGCAGGTCTTGCTCCTATAGAGGTACACCACACGGAGACTACTGTAGTAGTGGTGGTCTCCGGTATGGCCTCGGCATGTGTTCTGGTCACGTCAGTTATGCTGATCACACCGGTCGGGTCATCTTCTCGGTCTTGCTCGGTCATAGGGCTTACCTCCTGTAGAGAAGATGGCGAGGTAGCCGTTCGGAGAGTCAAAGTAGATGAGACCGAGATTACCTCATTGTTGGGAGGCTCTGGCTCCACGATTTCCACCGACGGGGATGGTTCTGGCCATGTGGCTTCCTCCTCCGCGGTGACAGCTCCGGTAATGTAGTTTGGCCAGTACTCTTTAGGAGCCTGGGTGGATGACTCCGTAACAAACAAATAGGCCCGGCATTTGAGACACCGGGCGAACGGCTGGATCTGCACGGACAGTTCCTCGCAACGAGGGCAGGACAATCCCAGCAACTCCGATCCTCTGCTCGATAGTAACAGTCAACCCTGACCCAGATTCAGACTTACTTTACTATGAGTCAATAAATGTGCCTGTACTATTCTAATAACACATTATAGGATGTTACATTACCTTTTGTTATATTTGTCTCTACCTATTAGATTTAAAGCGGAGCTCCACCTAGGAAAACAACATTTTGCCATGTTGTTTAAAAAAATAAAAAATAAAAAACCTGAAAAAAATAAAAAAATACTCACCCGAAATAGCTGTTGCTATGCGGAAGTCCGTAATCTGCCTCTTCCACTCCGCGGTTTGATTTCTTCTTGTCCTTCTCCTTGTGAATGGGGCGCCCTGCTTTCTGGGAACTGTGTGTGTTCTCAGAGAGCAGCGCGCCCATTCACAAGCCAGCGTGAGACTCACGCAGGCGCAGTAGGAAACGGGCAGTGAAGCTGTACGGCTTCACTGCCTGTTTCCCATAGTGTGAATGGCGGCGCGGGACCCGGAGCGATCGTGGGATCGGCATCGGGGGGGCCGTCAGCGCGGGCACCTAGGACAGGTAAGTGTCCTTATTTAAAGTCAGCAGCTACACTGTTAGTAGCTGCTGACTTTAAAAAAAAAATGTTTTACGGCTGGAGCTCCGCTTTAAGTTCCCAGGAATGGGGCCCTCCAAACCCTTGTGTATTGAGTTGTATTGTAAATGTACTGTGCTCCCAAGTTACCAAGTACACAAAAACGCTTGCTATGTTCCTTCATACATTGGGTTCTGGTGTGGCTTATTTCTAGATGACGTTAAAATATACAACCAAACTAGGCATGTAAAGTCAAAGAAAAGTGCACCATAGTCAAAATTGCCCATGAAAACCTCTATGATGTGCAGCATTTCCTTTAGATTATACCAAATTGGGTATGTGATTGGCTGGAGCTGTGGTTTAAATATATGTGTATCCTGGGTCTGATGCCGCGTACACACGATCATTTTTCGGCATGAAAAAAAACATTGGCCCGGATTCACATACATCGGCGCATATATATGCCGCCGTAGCGTATGTCTTTTATGCTACGCCAGCACAGCGCGGAGAGGGAAGCATGGAATTCAAAAGCAAATACTCCCAACATTGCGCCAGCATAACGTAAATTTGTAGGCGTAAGCCGGCCTAAGTCAAAGTAGATGGAAGTGGGCGTGATACATTTAAATGAAGCGCGACCCCATGTAAATGATGGGCCGAGCGTCAGACAAGTACTTAAAACGAACTGCGTATGTGTCGTGCCTTGGACGCATCCCAGTGCGCATGCTCACAATCACGTCGAAACAACTGCCTAAGATACGTCTAATCACTGCCTATGACGTGAACGTAACCTACGCCCAGCCCTATTCACGTACAAAGTAAAATTCGACAGCATTCGTTCCCTGGCCCATACCTTTGCATGAGTTGCGCCTCCTATATGGGGAATAACTTTACGTATATTATGCGCCGGGCGTAAGTACGTTCGTGAATCGCTGTATTTGCCTCATTTGCATATTTGAATCGAAAATTAATGGGAGCACCACATGTGTCCAGCGTAAATATGCGCCCACTTTACGCCAGCGTAGGAAAGTTACGTCGGGAAGCTGAAGCCTATTTTTCAACGTATCTTGGTTTGTGGGTTGGCGCATAGATACGACGGCGCACATTTGTACTTACGTCGGCGTATCTGGAGATACATCGGCGTAAGTGCTTTGTAAATCCGGGCTATTGTTTTTTCCAACTTCATTAATAAAAAGAAGTTTCCCACACACGATCATTTTAAATTAATGTTTTTTTCATGCCGAAAAATGATGTGTGTGTACGCGGCATGAGAGTAAAAAAGTGACAAATGCATAGCTCCCAATTTCCTAAAAAAAATAAGAGGCACACCTTTTTGCACAAAGTATTCAAGCAAAAAGTTCACCCATGCAACTGGGGTGTTACAGTCCCACAAGTGCCTTTGTTACACAACTTATTTTCCTTCATGCTGTCTTTTCACCATACCAAATGCAGTCATTTAGAAGTTCAATAAACACGCATACTCTTGATGGTAACATGTTATTCATCCTTTATACCACATTTACAATCTTGATGAAAAGCTGGAATGTATTTTCATATTTTTGTACTTCTCTTTGTGAAAACGAATAAAACTAATGTTTAAAAAAAAAAAGAAGTTCAATAAACAGTTTGGAGTAGTTGTTTATTAGGGACTTAGGAAGAAAGCTATGTCTAAAGTAAATACTGTATTTATTGGCGTATAACACTCACTTTAAAAAAAAATGAAAATAGAGGGTTAACTGTGCCTGCGTGTTATACGCAGGGGGCTGTGGAAAGTTTTTTCCCTGAAACTTCCCTCTTAGGCCGCGTACACACGATCATACATGTCCGCTGAAACTGATCCGCAGACCAGTTTCAGCGGACATATCCGATCGTCTGTACGGGCTAGCAGACAGGTTTCCAACGGACAAAAGTTTTAAAACATGCTTTAAAACTTGTCCACTGGAAACCTGTCCGTCGGACATGTCCGCTGGTTAGTACGCCTAACCAGTGGACCGAAATCTCCCGCATGCGTCGAATGGATTCGACGCATGCGTGGAAGCATTTTACTTCCTGGTTTGCTGACGTGGCGGCGTCAACGTCACCGCCACGTCACCGTGCTGTCTGTCCGCGGGGATTTTGGTTTGATCGTGTGTACACACATCAGACCAAAATCTCCCAGGAGACATGTCTGATGAAAATGGTCCATCGGACTGTTTTCATCGGATATTTCTCCTCGTGTGTACGCGGCCTTAAAGTTAGGGTGCGTGTTATACGCCTGTGCGTGTTATACGCTGATAAATACGGTACATAAAAAAAAAAACCTGCAAGTAAATAAGTCATTTCATTCATTCAATTAGTAGCCATGAATTGTAATTATTGTAAAATGTAATTGTAACTGTAAATTCAATGTAATATTTGCAGTCACTTATTTTTCAAAAGTTTTCCCATCAGACTGCATCCCTTTGGTTGAAATTAATATGAATACATTATGAACCACACAAGAGACTGCTTAGTATTATTTATAAGCGGAGCTTCAGTGGGTTGTACGGCCGTTAATATCATATTGGATCCTCATGGAAAACAGAAGTAGTGTTATTGACTTCATGCTGGCAGCATTTCCAATGACTTTAACAATGAGGACTTTTTCATTTTCATTACTTATTTCCATCCACACTATTACTTTGTTGGGTAACAGCCTAATCATTTTAATTGTTTGGAAGAGTCACTCCCTGCATACACCTATGTATTATTTTTTGGTTAACCTATCGATTCTGGATATATGCTTTACTTCAACCATTATACCAAAGTTTCTCACCATCTTAGCAAGTGAAAATCGATTGGTCTTATTTCAGAGTTGTCTAACTCAGTGCTATTTCTACTTTTTATTGGGTTCAGTTGAACTACTTTTGCTTGCTGTCATGTCTTTTGACAGGTACACAGCTGTATGTCACCCTTTGCACTATACAACAGTAATGACGCCTGATTTCTGCCTGTGCCTGATTCTGGGTTGTTGGCTAGCTGGATTTTCAGATACCATTATTCCAACTCTTCTAATAAGTAACCTTTATTTTTGTGGCCCTAATGTTATTGATCACTTCTTCTGTGATGCAGAACAGCTTCTAAAACTTGCCTGCTCTGACACTAGGATAATTCGCATTGTTAACCTATGCTGCTCTTTTTTGGTTGTGTTTGGGTCTCTGATTTTTATATTGATATCATATGGTTATATAATATCAGCTATAATCAAGACCTCCAAGGTGGGGGAAAGATGGAAGCCTTTCTCTACATGTGCCTCTCATCTACTTATTGTAGTTATAATTTATGGAAGTTCACTCTTCCTGTGTATGAGCGGCATTACTCTGGCGACCATAGACATTAGTAAACTCTCAGCACTCATGACTGGGATTGTGACACCACTTCTAAGCCCATTCATCTATACTCTAAAAAACAATCAGGTAAAAGATTCTATAAAACACTTGGTAATTATGCGGTCCCAGGGAGTATAACTATATGTATTTTTCATACTTGGAATTAGAATCAGCTCCTACAGGAGAGGAAAAAGCAGAATCACAGCAAATCTGTTCAGCCTACTCTGAACCAGGGAATTACCATGAAGTTGTTTTTCATCTCATTGGAGAATTCAGTTCATAGCAGTGAACAGGCAAACCATTTCTGTCTGTGCAGTTGAGTGATATTGTCTCCTTCAGATAGGAAGATGTAGTGTGTACTACTTGGTCATCCAGTGGGATTTAATAAGGCAAGAGAGGCTTACCGCTCCAATCACCCCTCCCTTTATACAGCTGTCTCTGCAAAGCAATAAGTGCCCAATCTGTTTGCACAGGAACATAGAACAGAGAAAAGCTGGATAGCCGCACTCCAAAATATTCACCTTTATTGCATGTAAAAACAAATCATCCACGAACAGAACAGACTAACAGGCACAGCTAATGCGTTTCACACTGAATGTGGTGCTTAATCTTAGCTAAAGTGCTGGAAAACATACTGGCATATATATATACACCTAGACATCTAGACCCAAGTGTGTATAATGCTAATTGACAATTTACAACTCAATAAAAAACCTGTGAACATCGACATCTGATAACCCGTCACCCAACCAAAAGAATTTAACTGAATCGTGGCCATCACAGTGAATTCTATGTCACAAATAAACAGAATTGCAAAAAAAACATATAAACACAAACTATTATATGTATTAAAACACATATGCATAAACATGTGAAATGAAGAAAATAGTTTTCCATACACACAATATATATGCATATGTATCTCTAAAAAATCCATTCTTATCAGGTACCACAGTTTTGTAGATGAATTATATGTATAGATATTATTAATTTAATTAATAAAATAAAATCGTATATAATATAATCTACACATAAATCCACAAAATGTGATTCATAACGTAATATATACTAATATAAAGCCCTAAATAATGACCTATAATGCACAACTTACAAAGTGTAATGGTAAATGGACTAGAGAGAGATCCAAAAAAATATATATATCATTTTTCTCTCTTAACATCCAAATGCCCAGTCACTATGCAGTACCTATAAGAAAAAGAAGGGTTGAAAAAGAAACAGAGCCCATAACATATAAACATATTATATTATAGCATCCTCAAGGAAAACCAAAACCATCACATAATCATCCATATTCAAAGAAAGAGAAATAGAAATAGGTGAGGAAGAAAACTGTATGTAATAAAAATAGAAGTAAATATCACAATATTTGCCTGGACAAAACTCGCCAAGGGGCACAAAGGAACTAACTGTAATTCAATCATAAAAGTGGGAAACATCCCACTCAAAGTTAAAGCCAACAGGCTTCCTGGTATTAAGGTAAAGAATCCAGTAGACCTCCCTTTTGCATAGTAATGTAAATTTGTTTCCTCCTCTTTTGGATAACACAATTCTTTCCACACCTTCAATATATAGACTGGTAACATTTTTATCATGGCACATATTGCAGTGCCTTGCTATATTTGTAGAATGATTTTTTTCGATGTTGTACAGATGATTGTGTAACTGGTCCCTTAACCTGCGGGTCATGTGACCCACATAATGAGTGTTCACAAGTAACTACATATACTAGATATTTTTTATTGCAGTTAATAAATGACGATTCCTTGAAATGTTTCTTTAAAGCAGTGAAATGTATAATGTCTCCCCTTTTGATGCATGGACAACATGGACATCCATTACCTCCGCATCTATACGTTCCTTGTAGCCAATATGGGCGATGTGATGTGCCAGAGTAAAAACTGCAGGACAAAGTCCCACCGATAGTGGTAGCTTTGTGGGACACTGATCTGAGACAGCTGGACAGAACTTGAACATAAATAGGGTCATTATACAGAGACGGTAAATATTTTTTAATAGTATTCCTTATCTTGTCAAACTAAAAGGAGTAGAAAAAAATGGAACGTTAATGAACCCAGAGCTATCATAATGATCACCTTGTCTACTTCTATTTCTAGATTTGATGATATTATCATGGAGAAGATTACTTCTCTCAGTACTATTAGCAATGTTATAAGCTCTATTAAGAGCAGACTCAGTGAAACCCCGATCAACAAAGCATGATTTCATGTTTAATGCCTCCATTTGGAAGTCTGAATTATCACTACATATATGTTTTAACCTTAAAAACTGGCCAACCAGCCTCTAATAGTATGTTTGGTATGTGAGTATGTGAGCAGAGTCCGCACTTAAAAGAGTATTAAAAGTCTATAGTCTAGATAGAACCCTATTACCATCACCCATCAAAACAACATCTATAAAATCCACCTGTTTTGAATACAAAATGTCTGTAAATCTCAAATTGAGATCATTATCATTGAGGTATAGAAGCCACTCATTGATATCACCCCCTTCCTTAGTACAGATAAAACGCAAGTCATTGATGCAACGACAAAATAAATGTAACCTTTGAACAATGGGAACCACCAGTGCCAAAAATGTGGGACTTCTCCTACATCCCATAAATACATTTTCAAGGGAGGTGGAAACTTTGGCACCCATGGAGGCCCCACATTTCTGGAGATAGTGGTCCCCATCGAACATAAAAAAAATCAGCTTCTAAAACTTGCCTGATCTGACACTAGGACAGTTTGCATTGTTAACCTATGCTGCTCTTTTTTGGTTGTGTTAGGGTCACTGATTTTCATATTGATATCATATGGTTATATAATATCAGCTATAATCAAGGCCTCCAAGGTGGGTGAAAGATGGAAGCCATTTTCTACATGTGTCTCTCATCTCCTTATTATAGTTATAATTTATGGAAGTTCACTCTTCCTGTGTATGAGGGGCATTACTCTGGCGGCCATAGACATAAGTAAACTCTCAGCACTCATGACTGGGATTGTAATGTAGGGAAAAAACAATGGACAGCCGCACTCCAATGGATGAAAAAAACTTAAAAATAGCGCCTGTTTATTCCAGTCAAAAAATATAACTAAAACAGCAAAAACAGCAAACAGTGGAGTAACAAAAGCTGACGCGTTTCACATCGACAACCGATGCTTAGTCATAGCTATGTCATACTCATATTTTATGTTTATTTTACAAAACAAGGTGATGTTCTAAGCAATCTGGTGCATGCTGTCAACGTTTGCCATAATATCCACTCATCTCTACCTCAGAGCTGCATTGACAGATTACACTGACCAATACATCAATGAAAATATTCTTTCATACGCTTGTTGTCACCAAATACATTAATTATTTTAACAATGATATCCACAAATGTAACATTGCACACAGCCAGATATGTTTGCATAAGCAGAGCAACCATTTAAATTTCCATCTTGACAGGAGATACTTACATGTTATTGGAGATGGTGAAACCCCTCAGCAACCACCCTATGCATTAGTGTGTTTATTAGCCAATAGGGATGAGCCGAACACCCCCGCATTCGGTTCGCACCAGAACCGTCGAACAGACCAAACGTTCGCACAAACATTTAGAACGATCGAATTCAAAAGTGCTCATTTTAAATCCAAATATACAAGTTATTGTTGGAAAACGTCTTTGAGAACTCTGGTCTTGCCCCAGGGAACATGTATCAATGAAAAAGGTTTTAAAAACTGTATTTTTTTCTGAAGCAGCGATTTTAATGATGCTTAAAGTGAAAAAAAAAAGAAAAATTTGGGGGGTCCTTTGCAGCTTTGCGGGGCACTGAGTGGCTTGCATAGTGAGCCTATAGCGAGGATCGGCCCTGACAAGACCCTTTGGCCCTATATACTTTAAACAGCAGTATACAGGCGGTGCAAACAAGACAAGGACTGTAGGTTTGTCAAGTAGAATCTGAACAATGTCATACTTTGCTGCATATTGCACAATTTCCTAAAGAGACCCTCAACAAACTACATGACACTTGTGCCGGATGAGACCATTGATGTTCCAGTGGTAGCCCGTGAGCCTGTGGCCATACAGGCTTGGCCCCCCAAAGCGCACGTGCTGTGTGGCACCAATATGTCGATTATTTTGAAAAAATTCTGTGAAGAACTCCTGTTCTCTGAAGGCCTCCATTATTTCTGCAAGTCAAAATTTAGCAAAAAAAACAAATGTCAGTTAAGCCTTAGATTTCTCCCCATATCTAACCCACAAACGTATCCACTGATCCTAAAGTTCAAAATCAAGTTTTGTATCGTCGTACTGCACAATCGCTTTCCCGACGTTTTCTATCAACTATGAACGACGTTCTCACTCACGCAATATCCCTTTATAGACTGCGCATGCAAGAAGCTCTGCACGTATCCCCGCCCATGACGATCGTTCTAGTAATTGCCACGCCCCGTTTCGGTCAGTCAATGCACTTCACTGAAGACATGATGGAGGAGACTCAGGAGAGACATGAAGCTGCAACCTCAAGGCAGAAGAGAGGCCAGGCACACACCAGGAGCAGGAGGAGGTACAAAGCCACCAACATGTCCTTCGATGAGATGGTGGCGATGGTTGTCATTCTTAAAAAGGAGGACTATGACTGCAAAAGAGGGCCTTACAAGAACCCAAATAAAGTCAAGGCCCAGATCACCGAGAAGGTTCAGAAGACTATCCATGAAAAATTCAGGGTGCAGAGGTCCAGGGAGCAGTTGCGCAAGAGATGGTCTGACCTGAAAATCAGAGAGCCGGAGCAGATGAAGAAGATTCGAAGAGTCATCAGAAGTAAGTAATTTTCATCATGTGTATTTTTGTTAATTTTTTTGCGGCATGTGCTTTTTCTTTCAGGTTGTATATATACAGTTAAAGAATAGATGTCTCAAGGTTCATGTTTGTGGGCATAATAATTGGTCGTTCATTCTATTTATGATCTTTTTATGTGAGATGAATTTTTTAAATAATGTAGATGTCTTATTAACTAGATTTAAATAATCCAACTTAAGTCAATATACAGTAAAAGGAGAGTATGCTCATTGCTCAGCAGTTGGGTACACATATGGACTCAGTAGCACAAGTGTTGGCATGGCCGAACCACCCTATAGGCTCACTATGCAAGCCGCTTAGGGCACCGCAAAGCTGTGAAGGGTCCCCCCAAATTACTAGAGGCCCCGCCTAGTAAGAAGTCATTTTCACCCCCTCACCCCGCTTCTCAACTCGCTGGCTGCATGGGAGAAGAGGCAAGAAGTCAGCACCCCTTGGTTCTCAATTTAATGTAAGATGTCATTTCCGACAGCAGAACACCCCCTCCACCCACTTGTCAACTTTCTATAATGTGACATGTCACTGCCGTCAGCGCCCCCCGGTTCTCATTTTTAATGTGCCATGTCATTTTGCTTAGGGCCCCAGGGAGGGCAGGATCGGCACTAAGTGTTGGCCTCAAGAACAAGCTAGTTAGGATGTCACACAGAGGTGATCCAGTGGATACTTGTTGGTTTTCCATGTAGGTTACTTGGCCAAAGATAGAGAAATGCAGCAGCTTTGGTAATGGATACAATCCTGTGTTAAGCTTAGAAGGACTGTAAAAACAGACAATTGTACCACACTTTATAAAAAAAGAATGATTGATATTCCTCTTTCAGACCTCTAAACTTTTTGATTCATGTATCCCTTTTTTTACAATCTCATAGGGCGCAATCAAGCTGCAGCAGTGGAGCGGACAAACCCCCCACACAGAGCCACGCCCCACCCCCACCGGATGTGCAGGAAGTGGAAAATGCCACCACATCAGGTCAGTGTCATACAGCACAGCTTCAGGTAATACATGTAGGCCTGCATAATTTTAATACATGTTTTTTTTCCAAATTTCAGGAGGTATTCCTGCAGTTGGGGGAGGATTAATTGGGGAGGTCTATTCCTGCAGGTCCCAAATTGAGGACATAAATATGGCCTTAGGGCAGCTTCAAAACAAAAACCAAGAGGTGGACCGAAAAATAAAAGAATCTGATTGATGTGCTGGGGAGGGTTTAAAAAAAATGTATTTCAAAGCAAAAATATATTTCTTGAAAAAAAAATTAAAGAATTGATATTAAGATATTTTTTGAAAAAAATAAAAATGACACTTTTTGTTGTGTGAAACAATAAATATTTTTGGATACTCAACAATGTGGGGCTTATTATTATATCAATGCTGCCTAAAAGAACAAGTCTAGAATTGTGGTGTTTACATTGACAATGATGAGTAAATAGTAAATAGTACAGGAAAATAAACATGACACTATGATAACGTAGGAGAAAGCTAGAATGAACTCAAATTAGAAAATAATC
The DNA here is from genome assembly GCA_029574335.1 of Rana kukunoris. Taxonomy (NCBI): domain Eukaryota; kingdom Metazoa; phylum Chordata; class Amphibia; order Anura; family Ranidae; genus Rana; species Rana kukunoris. The sequence goes on from CM056049.1 coordinate 264,139,677, forward strand.
AAACAAAGAAAAATACTAGAACAGGGGCAGAAAAATTGGGCCTTAGGCACTGGTGGTGGTGCCACACAGATACTGTAATTGGAGCACAACAAAGAGCCACATGCAAAGTATTGCATCAAAATTTGGTATTAGACGCCCCTGTTAAACAGGGGCAGAAAAATTGGGCCTTAGGCACAACACAACATTGCAACCCCTCACAAATACTGTAATTGTAGCGCATCAAAGAGCCACATGCAAAGTATTGCATCAAAAATTGTTAATATAAGCCCCTGTTAAACAGGGGCAGAAAAATCTGTCCTTAGGCACAACACAACACTGCAACCCCTCACAGATACTGTAATTGGAGCGCAACAAAGAGCCACATGCAAAGTATTGCATCAAAAATTGTTATTAGACGCCCCTGTTAAAGAGGGGCAGAAAAATTGGGCCTTAGGCACAACACAACACTGCAACCCCTCACAGATACTGTAATTGGAGCGCAACAAAGAGCCACATGCAAAGTATTGCATCAAAAATTGTTAATAGATGCCCCTGTTAAACAGGGGCAGAAAAATTGGGCCTTAGGCACCGGTGGAGGAGCACAGAAACAAACATTTTCTTTCTAGCTATCAGCAAGATCAGTGAGAAGGAAAAGGATATTCAGTCAGCAGCATAACAGGACAGTCACTCAGCATCAGCATAGGCAGTCTCCAAGGGATCTGACATTTCAAAAAAAGTTATTCAGTTACATCAGCATCAGGCGCTTGGTAGCTAGTGTTAATCCAAGCCTGATTCATTTTTATGAAGGTTAGTCGATCAACGGAGTTGGTGGAGAGGCGCAACGTGTGATCGGTCACAAAGCCTCCAGCAGCACTGAATGTGCATTCTGAAAGAACGCTGGATGCAGGGCAAGCCAGTAGCTCAATTGCGTACTGTGCAAGCTCTGGCCAGTGATCCATCCTTAAGACCCAGTAAGCCAGAGGATTTTCGGTGGGGAAGGTGTCCAACTCTTATCTTGCCCCTAGGTATTCCTGAACCACGTAAACCAGGCGCTGGCGATGGTTGCTGGAACCGGTCATACCTTGGGGCTGCAGAGTAAAAAATTGTCTGAACGCATCGGTCAGACGGCCACCTTCTCCACCTATCCTTTTGTGACTCACCGAAGCCTCAGCAACACGTTGTCCAGGACCAGGATTTGGTAATCCCCTAGGTTCTGGGAACGCATTGCACAGACCCTTCTGCAAGGCCTCCCGAAGAAGTTTCATCTTCTGCTGCGATGGCACGATAAGCTCTGCAACCTTACTCTTGTAACGTGGATCAAGGAGAGTTGCCAGCCAGTAATGATCCCTCTCCTTGATACCACGAACACGAGGATCCTTACGCAGGCTTTGCAGGATCAGGGAGACCATGCAGCGTAGGTTTGCTGAGGCATTCGGGGCACAGTCCTCTGGGTCACTGAGGATGACAGGATCCGCAGCCACCTCATCCCAGCCACGTAAAAGTCCATGGGTTCCTTGGGACTGTAAGTGATCCCTTGAAGACTGCTGCTGCTGCTGAGTGCTAGGCTCCACCTCCATGCTGCTGATACAATCATTCTCCTCCTCCTCCTCCTCCTCCTCCTCCTCCTCGTCTTCTTCCTGTGTGCTAGGTGGGCAAGCAGGACCACTATCTGGATAAAGGGGGCCCTGAGAGGTAAGGAAGTCCTCCTCTTCCTCCCTCTGTTCTGCCTCAAGGGCCCTGTCCATTATTCCACGTAGAGTGTGCTCCAACATGTGAATAAGAGGAACAGTCTCACTGATAAATGCACTGTCACTGCTCACCATCCTCGTGGCCTCCTCACATGATGATAGGACAGTGCATGCATCCCTGATCAAGGCCCACTGGTGTGGTGAAAAAACCCCAGCTCCCCTGACCCAGTTCTGCTGCCATATTGGCACAGGTACTCATTGATGGCCATCTGCTGCGTGTGCAGCCGCTGCAGCATGGCCAATGTAGAGTACCATCTGGTAGGCATTTCACAGATTAGATGGTTCTTGGGCAGGTTGTATTCCCTTTGGAGGTCTGTCAGCCGAGCAGTGGCATTATATGACCTCCGGAAATGCACATAGACTTTCCTGTGCAGAGGGAAGAGGACGCCTTGGCAGCTGCTTTGCCAGACAAACTAAGCTCAGCCTGGGTGAGAGAGGATGAGGAGGATGAGGACGGCTTGGTCATCCACTCTACTAAATTCTCTGCATGTTGAGGCTCAACAAGGCCAGCTCCCGAAAAGAAGGGCGAGCGTGTCAGACGGCCACAAGCTGAAGAGGATGCACCGTGTCCACCACCAGCGTTGCCTCTAGATGCAGAGCCTGCTTGCCCTCGTGAATCTCTGCCTCTCTTTGTTGTCCTTCCAGACATTGTAATGGCCTGCACAGGACACAATCAGTGCACACACCTCGTACCTTTAGGTACTAACTGGAGAGGACAAGTGCAGTAACATCAAGTACGTTTAGGTGCTATTAAACTGGACAAGTACAGTAACACCGAGTAGGTTTAGGTGCTACTACACAGCACAAGTGCGGTAACAGCAACTAGGTTTAAGTGCTATATAACTGGACAAGTACAGTAACACCGAGTACGTTTAGGTGCTACTACACAGAACAAGTGCGGTAACAGCAACTAGGTTTAAGTGCTATTAAACTGTACAAGTACAGTAACACTGAGTACGTTTAGGTGCTACTACACAGCACAAGTACGGTAACAGCAACTAGGTTTAAGGGCTATTAAACTGGACAAGTACAGTAACACCGAGTAGGTTTAGGTGCTACTACACAGCACAAGTGCGGTAACAGCAACTAGGTTTAAGTGCTATTAAACTGGACAAGTACAGTAACACCGAGTACGTTTAGGTACTATTAAACTGGACAAGTACAGTAACACCGAGTAGGTTTAGGTGCTACTACACAGCACAAGTACGGTAGCAGCAACTAGGTTTAAGTGCTATAATACTGGACAAGTACAGTAACACCGAGTAGGTTTAGGTGCTACTACACAGCACAAGTGCGGTAACAGCAACTAGGTTTAAGTGCTATTAAACTGGACAAGTACAGTAACACCGAGTATGTTTAGGTGCTACTACACAGAACAAGTGCGGTTACAGCAACTAGGTTTAAGTGCTATTAAACTGTACAAGTACAGTAACACCGAGTACATTTAGGTGCTACTACACAGCACAAGTGTGGTAACAGCAACTAGGTTTAAGTGCTATTAAACTGCACAAGTACAGTAACATCAAGTACGTTTAGGTGCTACTACACAGCACACTGGCAATACAACACGTTAGAACACTGCAGCTAGCACAATCTACTGCCTGACAAATAGGAATACACTGTAGCTGATCTAGCTAAGCTATACAGTGTATAAATATATGTACAACTCTTAGGGATGTATATATATCCTCTACACACTGTAAATTAAGCTAAACTGACTAGCCTGCCTGCTCTATCTAGCTATATAAAAAGACAATCTCTCTGTCTCTCTGACTGATCTCTGTTCAGCGCTGGAACACACTACACAAGGCGGCCCAGCAGGCGGCCTTATATAGTGTGGGGAGTGTGCTAAAGCCTTGAGCCATAATTGGCCAAAGCCACCCTGGCTTTGGCCAATTATGGCTCTCCGTTTTTTGCGCGCTGTGATTGGCCAAGCATGCAGGGTCATAGTGCATGTTTGGCCAATCATCAGCGCGCAATACCGCAGTGAATTATTGGCAGTTACGCATCACTCGAATTTGGCGCAAAAGACCCGTTTTGTTCGAATTTTGAACGTTCGAACACAGAGCTCATCCCTATTAGCCAACATTTAATTACAATAAAGATCCTCCCAATAGACTTTGAAGGGTATGCCAGCAAAGCTGGTAAACTTTTAGCAAAGCTGTTCAGGCAGATTAACTCATCTGTACTTCATCCTTCTTCAATACATTATGTATTAAATATAAAATAGAAATTAAATCAGCAATATATTTTTTATAAATTAAAAAAAAAAATTGACCCCAAAACATTATAGTTTTCTTTTAAACATATGAAAGTAAGGGTCATACACAGAACCTCATTTAAATCTCAGGATCTCATAGGCAAAGAAAAGCTGATGCCGTAAGCTTACACAAAGACCACACTCTCAGGCTAGATCCCTATTATGCTTTTTTATCGATCACCTTTTGAATAAACAAAATAAAGTAAATTTTTTTGTAAATACTGTCCCTCAATGAACCCAAAGAAAAAGATTTTATGGTACACATTTTCTAGTTTACTAGTGTAGATTTTAAAACAGAAAGTGTAGATAAAAAAAAAAATATTTATTGTATAATGTATCCAACTTATAATTAATGACGCTAACATTAAGTTTCTAGATGGAAGTCTCTTTTTTACTAAACAGTATTGTTTAAAAAATGTGTAGGTTGCTTGATACTCTTTACTTACCATTGTTATTTTATCCTATTCCTTAAAGCCTAAATTCACTTTAAAAAAATAATAAATGGGAATATTTCTGAAGGTAAAATTAGCATTTTTTTTATGGAGCCTGCCGAGCATCGCACCTGTGATCAGTAGATTGTCAGGCTCCTGCAGACTCTCTGGATAACTGTCTGCCCATACCTTCGATTTGAACAGACAGTTACTGTAGTGCAGGAATATTAATGGACTACAAGAGACTTCACCAGCACCTTCAGAGTTCATTGAGAACTACAAGTCGTGCAAATGTGAGTTACCCTACTGTACATATCTGATGCATCAATACAGCAGACCAAATTATGACCCTGATTTTTTTCAAAATAAATTCAAAAGGATGTATTAAATATCAAATCTTATTAAATGGGCCCTACATTGATAATACAAGCTAAAACAAAGAGGTGCATCAAATGTGAAATATTCATTATCAAAAAAATATTGCATTAAATGGGGAGCATTCACATGACCTCAATTCTCCCCAGTAACCCTCAAATAATGTGGTTATCAAAAAGCTAAAACAAACTTGTTGCTATGCCTTTTATTAAATAAGGCACACCTCATAGATTTACTAGTATAAATTATTTGTAAAGTTAATAGATGTGCCAAAGTGTCCACTGGAATGTCCCATTCAATTATCAAAAAAAAAAAACTGAGGCTGTCATTTAGGCCTGGGAGAATTGATTTAAAAATGTTCAGGGCTCAAGTCCTGCGGGAACGCATGGGAATGGAGTCCCTGGACTTTTTTCACAGCAGGAACGCAGTTCCCTTTGCAGGACTAGAGCAGCCGAGCCGCCCAAGCCAATCCTTCACTAAGCGATGATGCCCAGCTCGAGTCACTGTCAGGGGCAGGCGAACCTTAGTAATCCTTATTTTAGATATCGCGGGATTTAGAAAGAGCTTGCTTAAAGTTCTTTCTAAATCCCGCGATAACTCACGGCAGACCTCCGCAATGTCTCCTGGGAACAATGACAAAAGCTCCCAGGAGACATTGCGGCATCAAGGAAGTGACGGAATACCCGCACACTACCTGATGAATCCATATACAGGAAGCGGCCTGTAACATAAAGGATTACTAAGATACAGTGGATCGAGAAAAAAAAAAAACATTCGGTTTAGTAATTATGCATATGAGCATATCATTTTTTTTTTAAATATTTGGTGAGGGAGTGGATCTTGGGTGGGAGTTCCCACACTTTTTCCCCCAGGACTTGACCCCTGAAAATTTAATTTATAAAGTTGAAGCAATTAAAAATATGATGTTGGTTCAGTGCAGATAAGGTGCAGATCTATGTGAAATCAGATACGTGGATACTGAAGATTCTTCCCTTAAGTTAGAAATAGTTGAAAACAATAGCTACAAATGACCAGATGAGTTAGATTGTGTAGAAAGCAATAAAAGGAAGCAAAGCAGTTGTATAATTAATGATAAGAAATTGACTGCACAAGGAAGCAGCTAAGTGGAAAATAACATTTTGCCTTTCAACCAGTGGCAGCTGGTGTTCATTGTTTTTTTTTGGGGGTGGCACAAACAAACAGAAAAAATAAACTGTTAGGCCCCGTACACACGACCGAGAACCTCGGCAGAATCCAGCGAGAAGCTCGCTGGGATCCATATTCTGCCGAGGTTCTCGGTCGTGTGTACGTTTTCGCCAAGCGTCCCGTCGAGAAAGCCGTCGAGCCAAAATACAGAGCAGGTTCTCTATTTGCTCGATGGCCCATCGAGAACCATGGCTCGACGCCTTTCCCGACGGCTTGGTCGACGATTTCGACGGCCAGGCGAGAACCTCGACGGGCGGAACGATGTGTTTGGCCCGTTGAGGTTCTCGTACGTGTGTACGCGGCCTCAGTAATGCAGGACTGTAATTAGACATTGATCAGGTGATTATGTATCATTACTTCTAGATAAAAATGGGCCTATCAATTGTAGCCTCACTGTGCCCATCAATTGCAGTCTCGCTGTGCCCATCAATTTCAGCCTCGCTGTGCAACTTAATTACAGCCTCGCTGTGCCAATCAATTTCAGCCTCGCTGTGCCAATCAATTGCAGCCTCACTGTGCCCATCAATTGCAGCCTCGTTGTGCAAATCAATTTCAGCCTCGCTGTGCAAATCAGTTTCAGCCTCACTGTGCCCATCAGAGCCCTCCTTTACAGAAGATATCCCCATCAGATGTCCCCATAAGAGTCCTCCTTTACATTAGATGTCACCATCAGAGCCCTCCTTTACATCAGATGTCACCATCAGGGCCACTCTTTACATTAGATGTCCCCATCAGAGTCCTCCTTTACATTATATATTTCCATCAGAGCCCTAATCTACATTAGATATCCCCATCAAAACCCCCCTTTACATTAGATGTCCCCATCAGCGTCCTCCTTTACATTAGATATTCACATCAGAGCCCTCCTCTACATTAGATGTCACCATCAGAGCCCCCCTTTACATCAGATGTCACCATCAGAGCCCCATTTACATTAAATGTCCCAATCAAAGTCCCCCTTTACATTTAATGTCCCCATCAGAGTCCCCCTTCACATCAGATGTCCCCCCTCTCACCCCCTCCCTCATACCCACAGCTCTCACAGAAAGTCGCCTGTCATCCACCTTCGGACTGGCTGGGATGAGTCAGAGAAACTGGAAGTGAAGGCACAGGCAGAGCTGTATCCTGGCCTAGGCCAACAAGGCCCAGGCCTAGGGCAGCACTCTGCAGGGGGGCAGCAGGAAAAGAGTCCCCGCCAGCTTGTGCTACACTGTTAGGAAAATTAGTCTAGCGCCCCAATTAGTATAGCGCCCCAATTTTGACTGTTTTGTCATCCAGGAAGTAAGAGGAAATCTAAGTAAATTAAGGGAATCCATTGCCCCCCCCCCCCCCCCCCAGGCCCTCAGAACTAGTGTCTTCACTCGAAAATTTCAGGTCGGGTCTTAAACAACACAGGGTGTGGCCGTGACAGGAAGGAGTGGGTCATATTTAAATTAGGGGGTGCACGAGTTTAGTCAGGCCTAGGGCAGCACAAAACCTAAATACACCTCTGGGCACAGGACCCACCAATTACACACCACAGCAAGGAACAATGTTATAGAAAGAGTGTTCAGGGCGCAGAGCTCAGCGCCCTGAGGACTTTCTAAAGGAAGCCAATAGAGCTTCTTGTTTGCAATCGCGTGATTACAAACACTTCATGCTTCCCTAAGAAGCTGTGTGTCCAGCGCCCTGTACACACTTAAAGGGCCAGTATATCTTTATTTTTTATTATGATGAGTAGCTTTGGAGGGTAATGGCTGCCACTGCTTTCAACTGTATATTAAATAGTGAATGACAAAAAGGTGCAATCAGTTTAAAGCTGAACTCCAGGCAAACAGCTAAATAAGCCAATGATGGCAAACTTTCTAAATGCTACAGGAGATTGTAGTTTCTGACTTAGTTACACGGGTTGTTTCTTTTGGTAAGAGTTCAAATTACCTAATAGGCAGCAGGCACCATTAAAGTGCTTCCCAAAGGGTTCAGTGCTTTCCTTTTATTTTGCAAATATAAATATTATTACCCTATCATTGTTCCCATCTGTCATTGACTACACCCACTACATATTAGTATCCTTCTGTGCTACAAAGTTATTGTTGAGACTTCTGTACACCAATGCTGTGTTTTTATTGAAGTGTGGATGTCATGGTTGCATAGCAATCTTGTCCAGCATAATAATATTTATTATCTGAAAAATATTCTGTTCTGTGCCGATTCATACACAAAGAACCATATATGCTCCAAAACCTTCTGTTTCTAGGACCCTTGCCATTTCCAGGTATATTGTAAAATACACCGAAAACCATTAACACAACCAATATAAACTACAATGATTTAATTGTCATCATTAAATGTATTAGTAATCTAAAGTAATATTTACTCTGTGTTAATATTCTGTAAGTAATTACTGTATATTGTATATATTTGTTTTGTAAGAATAGCTTTGTACAAGCTAATGCATGGTATACTTCTTAGTGGTATGAGGCATGTTAACACTGGTAGTGTGTTTCAATTGCAAGTGTATTTAGATGCGTATGCCATTGGTATTTCTAAAGCTAGTCTCCTGGCAAGCAGATAACTACACAGACGGACTTGCAATTATCTGCAGCCAGTCATATGATTCAGAAACCCCATCCCAACAGCATTCCTCCACTGCATGACAATTTGGTCAAGAACCCACTCAAAGCTTGCTGATTGGACAATAAATGATTAACAGAATTGAGAGAGTGGATGCATGATTCCCCACTGTGACCCTGGAAAAATCTATGATCCACAACAATTAGATTTTACCTCCCCAGCTCTAAATGGGCTGTAAGAGCCATAGTTCCTTCAGTCATTCAACAAGCACCTCCAAAACAACACCCCAACAAGGAATCCAGGGGTTCCTTGCTTCAGGAGAATAGATCCAGCTGTCACATACTCCATTCAAGATGGCACACCATAATTCAACAACAAGCCACCCCGAAACCTCTCACCAATACCTAGTCCCACTATGATTCCTTCTGATACAGCTCCGGAACAATGATATTGCACAGGGAAGCTTATAATTTCTCTTCTGGGGTCCTCCACCAGTGATCTTGGCTCCTTCTGTTCTATGTCTTCCCCCATAGTAAGCGCTTTCTATGGGGACAGACATGTGGGCTTGATCCCAAGCCGGGCTTTGTGTGTCCATTGACACACACAGAACAGCCCGGCCCCACCCTCTGCTATCTGCTCACAGGATTTGACTGACAACAGTAATGCCGCGTACACACGGTCGTTTTTTGCGATGAAAAAAAACGACGTTTTCTGTGAAGTAAAAAACGACGTTTTTTAAACGTCACTTTTCAAAGACAATTTTGCATACACACCATCGTTTTTTTACAAAAAGCGAGGTTACGTTCACCACTCTTTTCCATTGAAGCTCGCTTCATAACTAGCTTCTGGGCATGCGCGGGTTGAAAAACTTCGTTTTGAAAGACGTTTTTGCTACACATGGTGACTTTTTGTGAAACAAAAAACGACGTTTTGAAAAACGACACAAAAAATTCAAGCATGTTGGAATTTTTTTTTGGTCGTTTTTTTTAAGACAAAAAACGACGTTTTGCCCACACACGATCAATTTAAATGACGTTTTAAAAAACGTCGTTTTTTTTCATCGCAAAAAACGACCGTGTGTACGCGGCATTAGAGTCAATAGCTCCCACTGCTCTCAGCTTGTGAAAGTGGAGAGAGAGGAGAGAAGAACTGAAGCCAGTCACAGCTTTGGATCAATACAGGACTCAAGTAAGTATATTGGGGGGGGGGGGGGGTGGATGTGCAATGTAAAAGGCACAAAGTTTTTACCTTAATGCAGGGAATGGAGAACGCCTCTTGAGGGGGCGATCAGGAGTATCAGGACACCCACTAACACACAGCTCCTTTCTCTATCTGCAAAGTAGAGAGTGTCCTGACTTGCCTGCTCGCCCCCTCCCCCCTCAAGAGGCTTTCTCCACACCAGAGAGAAAGCCTTGTATTACGGTGTGTAGTTAGAGACAGAAGAACAGAAAGTGAGGATTTCTCAGAAGAAATAAGGACATTTAAAATAAAAATGGAAGGATGAGGTAAGTGAAGGAGGACTGCACTAAGGTAAAGGAAGCTATTTAGCTATTTAGGGAAACATTTGTTTTACCTTTACAACTCCTTTAAATGTAAAATGTGCATTAAACAAGCTTTGGTGCTTTGCTTGGAACTGATCTAATGATGACGGCTATTTAGCAGTAATTGGTTTTGTCTGTTTCTGTAAAAAGCAGTATTCTGTCAATCAGCTGACAGCAATGATGTTTCATAGCCAGTATCCTCTGCAGGGTGTGCTATTAAAAGTATTCCATTTTATCAACGTCATTCAGTCATCCGAACGTCAGTCTGTGACATAGATAAGAGGCTGTTAGCTGAGGCAGAGGGAAGAAAACGGGAAAGACAAAAATAGTGAAAATGCATCTTAGTTAGTATGTGAATAATTGAAAGCAAACATATGTTGCAAAGCAAACAATGCATATTTGAGTTTTTACAATGACCCTGGGGTGAATTTGGTCAGTGGATTGCTGTGTAGCAGGGAGAGGCAATTGGAAACATTCTTCTCTGGGCTGTCTAAGCACGAGCTGGGCGTGACACTTTAAGAAGCATGTTTCAACTGGAGAGGAAGGATGGACCAACAGTTTGGAATTCATGGGAAACAGACCAAGAAAGACTGGGAAGACAGACAAATACTGGGATGAGACATACACAGAAATAAACCCAGTCCGCAATCCACAAGGACAGTAAAAGTAAGTCTACTCTTCTTCTAGTCCTAAGATTTCTTTCATCTCCCATTGATCTCATCTTTCCAATATTTCACTTCATTACAGTGACAGTGAAGAATCCTAAGAGGATAACCTCAACTACATCAAATTGCTGAGCCAGAGGCTACTACAGCACCAGGTGGGTATTACTGAGGAGTACATTGTAGGCAATGCATTATGATTAACAGATTAAACATGGGGTCTGCTCAGGATTGGGAAACTGTTAGGAAATAGGGAGTGCAATGATGATGACAAATGCAGATCTGTTACTCAATAATGTGTTCTATTGCTCGTGTGTTAAATCTAAATGTACAGTGGAAATCAATGCGTGTTACCCATGGATGTTCACATTTTATTTAGCCATTCAAAGGGGATTTTTTTTAATTTCTATATCTATTTATATTATTTGAGTATCCAAAATAGTGTCATATATTCAGGGCTTCTTTTCAGTGAGAACGTGGGGGAACGCAGACCGACACCTCCAGCACTGAATGTATGTAATAGCAAGAGGTGCTGAGGTGTGCTGGGAGGTCTATTGATGCTGGCTGCTAGGAGATCTATTGTTGCTGGTGAGGTCTTAGTTGCTGGGGTGGATCTACCGTTTCTTGGGAGTATATTGTTGTGAGAGATCCATTGTTGCTGGTGGGGTCTTAGCTGCTGGGGTGGATATCCCATTGCTTGGGAGTATATTGTTGTGGGAGATCTATTGTTGCTGGCGGGGTCTTAGATGCTGGGGTGGATCTACCATTTCTTGGGAGTATATTGTTGTGGGAGATCCATTGTTGCTGGCGGGGTCTTAGTTTCTGGGGTGGATCTACCGTTGCTTGGGAGTATATTGTTGTGGGAGATCCATTGCTGCTGGTGTGGTCTATTGTTGCTGGGGTGGATCTACTGTTGCTTGTGAGTATAGTGTTGTGGGGGATCTATTGTTGCTGGCTGCAGGGGATCTATTTTACTGCCTGTCTTGTTATACCTAACAAATTCCATACAAATTACTTAAAGGGGTAAAAGGTACAATTTTTTTTTCCTAAATAGCTTCCTTTACCTTAGTGCAGTCCTCCTTCACTTACCTCATCCTTCGATTTTGCTTTTAAATGTCCTTATTTCTTCCGAGAAATCCTCACTTCCTGTTCTTCTGTCTGTAGCTTAACACCGTAATGCAAGACTTTCTCCCTGGTGTGGAGTGTTGTGCTCGCCCCTTCCCTTGGACTACAGGAGAGTCAGGACACTCTCTACACTGCAGATAGAGAAAGAAGCTGTGTGTTAGTGAGCGTCCTGACTCTCATGTAGTCCAAGGGAGGGGACGAGCACGACACTCCACATCAGGGAGAAGCTATTTAGGGGAAAAAAAGGTGAAGGAAGCTATTTAGGGAAAATAAATTGTACCTTTACAGCCCCTTTAATACCACAAAATGATACTTCTGTATTCTCTAAAGGGGCAGTATTTGGCAGTAGGTAGGGGGACAGTGCTCGGAGGTAGAGACAAGGGGTGACTCAAACAAGGGGAGTACCTGCACCTTTCCCCTGAGAAAAAAAAAAAAGCCCTGAGTATACTTATATGTATTAAAATGTGTAATTCAAGCTCAAAATAACATTTATAAAGTTCAACACAAACCTATGGATGTTCAATTCTATATTTAGCCATTCAGAAGGCCTTTTTTTTTAACAAATTTCTAAATCTGTTCATATTATTTGTGTATCCTAATAGAGTAATATATTTATATGTATTAAATGTATATTTCAAGCTCAAAATATCATTTATACCAAAGTTGAATAGCAACATCAAAATAATGGAGCTTAATTTTCAGCTTGCCTCATCTACTTCAATGGTGACTTCTACATGGGACTCACTTTACTTGGTGTTTTAGCATTGTAACATCCCAGATAAAAGTATCCCACAAATTCTGAGGACCTCAGAATCCAATTCTTTTAGGCCCTATTTGAGACCCCCAACCAAGTAATTGTACATTTTTGGTCTGTATAATCCTAAGTATAACAAACATTGAAGCTCTTACATAAGCAACAAAGTAAGAAAGAATTCAAACTTATTTTATTAAAGCTAGAAATAAAAAATAAAGTAAAAAATATTTTAAATAATTATATAAATGTAATATGTCAATCACATCTAAATCTATTTAAGGATTGTTTTAGATCCCTGGTAATTTAGAGAACAATAGGTTTATAAAAGATAAAACTAAATATAATTTTTCTACTAAGTAACATTTCTGAAGTCCGTAAAACCCACTATCGGGTAAAATATTAAATTTCCCTTCATTTTTCTTTATTGAGTTGGCAGTGCAACAATGGATCTGCATTTTTTTTTTTTTGCAACACAGCACAAAGTAGTGCATACGAGGGTATGATTATAGGTCAACGATTGCTACTTGTAATGTAATATATGTACCCTCATACCTGTAAGTGTGAAAAACATGTAAATTATGGAGTTTAATTAACCACTTGCTTACTGGGCACATATACCCCCTTCCTGCCCAGGCGAAATTTCAGCGCCGCCGCCGCCTTAGGAAAGGCCGCAGCTCAGCACTGCATCGCTTTAAATTAAAATTGCGCGGCCGTGGTTGGCGACGTGCCTTGATGTGGAGTGGCACAAACAAAATTGACGTCCTTTTTTCCCCACAAATAGAGCTTTCTTTTGGTGGTATTTGATCACCTCTGCGTTTTTATTTTTTTGCGCTATAAACAAAAAAGTGCGACAATTTAAAAAAAAAAACATAATATTTTTTACTTTTTGCTATAATAAAAATCCAATTTTTTAAAAAATATTTTTTTTTTTCTCAGTTTAGGCCGATATGTATTCTACATATTTTTGGTAAAAAAAAATCGCAATAAGCGTATAGTAATTGGTTTGCGCAAATGTTAAAGTGGCTACAAAATATGGGATAGAATTCTGATAATTTTTTTTTTTTTTTTTTTACTAGTAATACGGTGATCTGCGAATTTTGTCAGGACTGCGATATTGCGACGGACACATCGGACACTTTTGACACATTTTTGGGACCATTCACATTTATACAGCGACCAGTGCTATAAAGACGCACTAATTACTGTATAAATGTGACTGGCAGGGAAGGGGTTAACACTAGGGGGTGAGGAAGGGGTTAAATGTGTATCCTGGGTGTGTTATAACTGTGTGGGGGGAGTGGACTGACTGGGGGAGGTGACCAATGCTCTGTCCCTATGTAGTGTGTGTCAAAGTGTTGTGTTGGTGCACACAGCATCAGTCTCCTCTCCCTGACAGGACGTGGAGCTCTGTGTTTACACCAAGAGCTCCACGTCCCTGCTCTAAAACTGCCGATCGCATGTACCTGATGGACATCGCGACCGCCAGGCACGCGCGTCGGCATCTCGGGGACGCGCCGGGTGCACGCGCGCGCGCGCGCCATCGGCACGCGCGCGCGCGCCGCCATCGGCGCGCGCACCCCCCAGTGGCCGGAGAAGACGATGCCGTCAAATGACGGCGGCTGGGATATTCAGATCCCATTTGTCGCCATCATTTGACGATAAACGGGGATTCAAGTGGTTAATACATGCTTACAGTAGTTTATTGAAGTAATGATATAGGATGCGTTTATATTAGACGTCGGAATTTTTTAGAATAGTGAGAATTTAATACCATTAAAAAAAAAAGGAAAAAAAACAACCATGCTTAAAGTGGTTGTAAACCCTCATAAAGCACTTCACCTACAGGTAAGCCTACATTAAGTCTTACCTGTAGTTGTTTGTAATATCTCCTAAACCTACACGGTTTAGGAGATAAATGCAGAAAGGAATGCAGGGCTTACTAGCTCATTATGAAATACTTACCACACACGAGGGAGCTGACATCTTGACCTCGGCGTGTCTTTCCCAGGTTCGCGGCTCCGACACTGTGAGTGGCCGGAGCCGCGATGACGTCACTCCCGCACGTGCGTGTGGGAGTTTTCTTCCCGGCAAGGTCCGGCAGTGTCTGCCAAACCTTTAGCCAGGCATTCAAAGCGCATGCACCGCTAATGTCAGCAGCTGCATGCAAGGGAATATCTCCTAAACCGTACAGGTTTAATAGATATTCATTTTACCTACATATAAGCCTTATTATAGGCTTACCTGTAGGTAAAAGTGTCAAATTTAGGTATACAATCGCTTTAAGATAAAAAAAAACTTTCAGCCTTTAGAACCATTTTAAACTCAGTCGTTGTGGCCGCATTTGTTTGTTTTTTGGTGTGTTTTTTTTAAGCCAGCAAATTTGTTAGCAAATACAGAAAATCATACCTCCCAACTTTTTGAGATGAGAATGAGGGACACCTACTAGCAAAAGTATGTAGGCATAGACCATGCCCCTGCCATGCCCCATTAAAGGGGAAATAACCTAAAAAAAAAAAGGATTTGTTAAACCCACAAGGACTTTTTTTTTTACCACTACTATTTCTTTATATTGCCTTTTGAAATTTACAAATGCAACAATTGAGATTTTGTATGAAAGGTTTAGCACTGGGAAACACTTTTTGAAATACAACCAGTGGCAGTGCTCTACCATCATAGACAGATTCATGCATTGCATGAATCTATCTATGGTCGCCGCTGACACCCCCTATTCAGGTGTCCGGCGTGTCCCCTTTTTGGGCGCCAGGCACCTGAATTACAGCGGTGGGGGTTATTTTTGGAAGCACCTGATTAGAGCCACAGGCTCTAAGGGCTCTTTCACACGGAGCGGTCCGTTTTTCGGTCCGCTCTGTGTGTCCGTCGGCTCAGCGGGGGGTCGCTGAGCTGTCGGGCGGACACTGCGGTCCCCGCACACTGTGCAGGGACCGCCCTGTCTCTCCTCCGCTATCCCCTATGGGGAATCGGATGGAAACGGACCATCTGTCCGTTTGCATCCGATCCGTTCGGCCGGACAGAAGAAAAATAGGACATTCTTCCGTCCGAAAAAACGGATGCGAATCTGGCGGACGTTAGCGGATGCATCATCCGCTAACGGATCCGCTCCCATAGGGGCCCATTACAAGTCCGTTAACGGACTTGTAATTAGCGGACCGTTCGTCCGCTAGTGTGAAAGGGCCCTAATAGGTGCCCAAAAAGGTGAACAGCGTGCGCCATGCTGTGCATTTGCTGTTCACTCAGCTGTGTGTTAGCAAAGCAAAGTAATTCACTTTGCTAAAACTGAACCACCTCTTAGCCAATCAGGTTGCCGGGGCTGAAACGTCAGGCGCTGTGATTGGATGTCTGAAAAAGGACGGAAGAAGACATGGAGAACATGCAGGAGACCTCCGTTGATCCGCTGCGAGACAGGTAAGTGCCGGGCATCATCTGATGGGGCACAGTAGCGGCAATTGATGGGCACACTGGCAGCATCTGATGGGGCACAGTAGCGGCAATTGATCGGCATACTGTCAGCATCTGATTGAGCACAGTAGCAGCAATTGATGGGCACACTGGCAGCATCTGATGGGGAACAGTAGTAGCAATTAATGGGCACACTGGCAGCATTTGATGGGGCACAGTAGTGGCAATTGGTGGGCACACTGGCAGCATTTGATGGGGCACAGTAGTGGCAATTGATGGGCACACTGGCAGTATCTGATGGGGCACAGTAGCGGCAATTGATGGGCACGCTGGCAGCATCTGATAGGACACAGCAGCAGCAATTGATGCCCAAACTGGCAGCATTTGATGGGGCACAGTGTCAGCAATTGATGGGCACAGTGTCAGCAATTGATGGGTACAGTGGCTGCGTTTGATGCCACAGTGGCTGCGTTTGATGCCACAGTGGCGGCAATTCATGGGTACAGTGGCTGCTTTTGATGGCACAGTGGCGGCAATTTATGGGTACAGTGGCTGCGTTTGATGGCACAGTAGCTGTGTTTGGCACAGTAGCTGTGTGTAATGGGCACAGTGACTTCAATTGATTTTTTTTTTTTTTCAGTTTGTTTGTGCCCCTACCAAAAAATTTGAGCACCAGCCACCACTTTATACAACTATATAGATCAGACCAAAATGAGGGACAAATGAGGAGGAAAGAGGGACAGAGGGATATTTTCCAAAATCAGGGACAGTTGGGAGCTATGAGAAAATACCTGCAAACATTGTAGAGAAAAGGGAAGCTGCACTCCAAGATAAAGCCAAGGTTGTTTATCAAAGTCTGTCTGGTGCAAGTGCCAAAATCCCACAAACCTCCTTCCTAGTCTAATGCATTTCTCTCAGCAATGAACCTAATGGTACTCATTGCTGAGTAAAATGCCTTAATGAGGAGGTTTGCCTCAGACAGGTTAATAAACATTTTCTTTTTTAGATTCTAACTTGGATTAAGTCTACACTTTTCTCTGCAGTGGGGGTTATTTACTTTGCACTACAAGTGCAAAGTGCACTTGGAAGTGCAGTTTCTGTAGATCCGAGGGGGACATGCAAATAAAAAAAAAAACATTTTAGCTTGCACACGATTGGATAATAAAATCAGCAGAGCTACCCCTCATTTCAGATCTACCCCTCAGATTTACAGCGACTGCATTTCCAAGTGCACTTTCAGAGAAATTTCAAGTGCACTTTGCACTTGTAGTTTGCACTTGTAGTGCAAAGTGGATTTGATCAGTGGATAGATTGTTTGGGGAACCAGTACCTGTAGCTAGGTGTGCACAAGCACAGAATATGCAGTGGAGCATTTGACAGAAAATACCTGTTGATCCTGCCAGAAATGCAGTATCCTTGTCCTTTCCTGTAGACTGAACTGAAAGCATAAACAATCTTATTCCCCCTTCCCCCATATCAGGAAGATGAGTAGAGGGCGACCTCAGGAAAGTGACAACCATACTTTACAGATATAGTGGCATGAGTGTTGTCACCCTAGTACAGGAAGTGTGTTATACACAGTATTATCAGCTGAAAATTAAGGGGAGAAAAAGAAAAAAAAAACGCATCCCCCACATGTAAGGACTGGTCAGCTGTATTATATTATTTTGGGTTTGAATAAGCTTTAAGAATAGATTGGACTTTTAATAAACTAGAATTAGAATGGTACATTTTTGAGACACTTAGGTATGTGCATCAAGCATGAGTAATGATCATTGCAATATCTAACAACATTTTATATGTTTTTGTTGGTTTTATTCTAGTTAAAAAAAGAATGGGTGGAATTGTGCGTAATACAGTATAATATAAACTGTAGAATATTGCGCCATACAGACATTTTTTTACTATTATATTGTTTAGAAAAGCAAAATCATTCCATATGGCTTGTGCGGAGTTATGTTAAGCATAAGTATAGTTATGCCTAGAGGCAATAGATGTTGACAGGCAAACCTTTCCTTGCATACCATGCCTGTCAAATGCTTCAAGTCATCAAATCTGCAATACAAACATGATAATACATTCATAGGGCAGCTAGAGTATATATACATTACTGCTCTAATGGATAGAGCTCAGTCATAATCTAGATTGTGTTGCTAGCAGATGGCAAAAGCTGTTTGTAAGGTTCTGTTTGGCTAATACACGGGGCAAAGTATGTTCTGAGCATTAGATTATATGGTGCTAGGCATTAAATATACAGTATTATAGTACTGTATGTAAACAATGCAATCAGCCATATGTACAGCATTAAAGTTAACCTGTGCAACATGGAAAATGTTTTAACTTGCTGCATAGCTCCCAACTGTCCCTGATTTTGAGGGACTGCCCCTGATTTGGAGCAATGTCCCTCTGTCCCTCATTCCTCCTCATTTGTCCATCATTTTGGCCTGATCAGTTCAGATGTGTATACAATGCACTTTTTACCTATCGAAACAACACTAAACCTTTCTAAATTGCTGCATTTGTAGATTCCAAAAGCCAAAATAAAGAAATAGTAATGGTAAAAAGAGAAGTACTTGTGGGTTTAACCAATCTTGTTTTTTTTGTACACTTCTCCTTTAAGGGGCGTGGTAAGGGGTGTGTCCTATGCCTACATACTTTTGGTGATAGGTGTCCCTCATTTTAATCTTAAAGTAGAGTTTCCATCCCAATTTTTTTTTTTCATTATTGTGCTCATTAGACCTAAAAAAGGAAAAAAAAAAAAAATTGTTTTTACTCCATCTGGAAATACCTGTTGCTATGCGGTTCCACAAAATCTGCCTTTGGAATCACCTAGGATTCTGACATCATCTCCCTCTAATGCTCCTGGGAAATGTGTGTCATCATTTCCCAGGATGCAGTGCACTGTCCAATTATCACTCCACATCCAAGACTTCCAGGAAGTAAGTGCTTGTAGGCTTCACAATGCCCACAAGCAAAATGACAATGGTGTGGACATAGTTTTATAAACTATCTTTTTTGAATAACTATGCGGAGCGACGGCGGATTGTAAAATAGTAAGTGACCGGATTTATATTATAAAAACGCAGGATAAAAGGACATACATTTAAAAAATGCTAATTGTGGTTGGAACTCTGCTTTAAAAAGTTGGGAGGTATGTTCTTGTACTAAAATGTTAATTTATTATATTCCTGAAAGGGCTGGGATTTCCTAGTTCAGACATGTTTGCTAATAATAAAAGTAAACCCCACCTAACCTAATAAATAGAACATTGCAAGGAATTCATTTTCTAATCTGTGCATCACAAGTCATTTTATAAGAGTATAAGAGATATTTTAGATCACTTTTTTTTTGTCTTTTCTTCTTTTTTTGGGGGGTGATGGTGGAAAAGAGATGCTTGCAGACCTTTTTGTCATTCTTCTCCATGAAGCTAGTCAGTTCATATTCAAGTCTCTTGTATAATATGTGCTAACAAGCAGGGCCGTTTGACATGGGGGCCCCATGTTCTTTTTACCCCCCCCATGTTCTTTTTAATACCCCCCCCCTACCGTACCGTGTGTCAGGAGATTCAGTTTCCTATTCCCATCCGGACTGAAAGGAAGTGACGTGAGCGCTCAGTGTGCACTTCCTGTAAGTACGGCTGGGAACAGGAAACTGAATCTCCTGTACCGTGCGGTACCCAGCTGGACTGACAGGAGGAAGGAAGAGAAAGAGAAGCTCAGCCACGCTACAGGGAAGGGGAAGAAGTGACAAGAGAGGCAGCAGTCCTGCAGCCGCCTAAGGCTCTCTATAGAGCGCTCAGGCGGCTGCAGCATTTATAGGAAGCACAGCAAGGACCCTGCTTGGGGCCCCAGGCTAGCTTGGGGCCCAAGCAATTGCTTGGTTTGCTTGCCTTGTCGCAACGGGCCTGCTAACAAGCAGAGACCAAACTCCCAGTGAAGCTTCGCTTTGCTATTTAAATTGTAATTAAGGCAAAACATTTTTATTATTATTTTAGATAGGGTAAAGGAGGGTTATAACCCCCAGTTTTTTTATTGTCTTTTTTTTCCCTCAGGGGAGACTTTCCTTCACTTCCTGTCCCATAGCCAAAACAGGAAGTGAGAGGAAATCCCTCCAAAGTGAGGGAATGTCAGGGTGTCACCAGAACTAGTGTCCCCATTGGAAGATGTCCCCTGTTCTGGTGTCAACCCAAAATTTGTGATTTTATTTTACTTTCACTTTCGATGATAACAGTAAATAGGGAGAATTTCCCTAATGGGAAAGTAATAAAACAGTAATAAATATAAAATAAATAAATAAACAGTAATAAATACCAACAGGTGTTCTAATCCCTCTACAATCTATACAAAACTAAAACATGTTTGGGCATATGTATGTATATATATATATATATATATATATATATATATATATATATATAGAACCACAGAGAATAGCACACACATACAAAAATACAACAGAAGTAACTTTAAAATCTTACAAGTCTGCTTAAAAGCACCTAATCTTAAAGCGGAGGTTCACCCAAAAATCAACTTTCTGACATTAGGGTTTTTAATTTTTTTTTTGTACTTATCGTTTTAAGAGCCGTTGTTATGCGGCTCCGAGCGGGGAATCCTGCAGGGAATGGGCGTTCCTAAGCCAAGAGGAGTGGATTGACGGGCTGCTAAGGTGAGTCACGCCTTTCCGAAAATACCCGAGTGTCACTTCGGGTATTTTCGGAAGCTGGACTTGCCTTAGTAGCCCGTCAATCAACTCCTCTTGGCTTAGGAACGCCCATTCCCCGCAGGATTCCCCGCTCGGAGCCGGATAACAACGGCTCATAAAACGATAAGTACAAAAAAAAATTCAAAACCCCAGCATACTGCAGATGTTAGCAGTATGCTGAATCTAATGTCAGAAAGTTGATTTTTGGGTGAACCTCCGCTTTAATGAGTAAATATGGGGATTTAGTCATATCATATGGCCATACCATGCTTAAGCCCACCACTGCGCCAAAGTACCCCATTTTCAGTGGGTCCTACACTATTCACTATTTTATAAATAGTGTAGGACCCACTGAAAATAGGGAACTTTGGTGCAGTGGTGGGCTTAAGCATTGTATGGCGATATGATGTGAATAAATCCCTATATTTGGGTGGCACTGATGGGTGGCACTAATGGGAAGTGATAGGTGGCACTAATGGGCACTGGTAGGTGACACTGACAGGCACTGGTAGGTAACACTGATGGGTGGCACTGGTAGGTGACACTGATTGGTGGTACTAATGGGTGGTAATGGTAATGTACTCACCAGACCTTTATTCAAATGTTGCCTGATATGATCTCTCTGTAGGGAAAGCAAGGGGAAGCTCCACATAGTGTAAATCTGTTTATTGGAGAAAAACCACTCCCCTCATATACATATGCACTTACACTGTAAAATAAATAAACAAGCGTGTCTCATTTCAGTGTAACGTCTTTCTCACTTTCTCCAGCAGTTCCTATACAGACAGCTACTGTTACGATGAGTCCCGGGCAGACGTGCACTTGAATGAACGGATGAATCGCATAGACACACCCTGACACGTTTCGTGATTGGCTCATGTCTTCAGAGGGCGTGGCCACACATACGCGACTCATCTCTTAAATAGCCCTATGTGGGCGGCGCCCGCCGCAGATGTTAGTACGTTGGCGGCCACATGACTGCACCAACGGAGCCCTAATCCAGTACAGGGACATCAACCTAATACTCTGCTAGTCTCCGTAAGGCATCAGCCCCTAGCGGTTAAAATTTGTATCACAGCTTTCCACAGCCATGTATTAACACAGAGACATTTCCTGTTGGGGACACTGTGATACGGAACAGGATTATTGGAGCTGCATTGCCGATCCATTCCTTTTTTGCGTAACTTGTAGACTACTCAATGCAGGGTAATAATCCGTTTAAAACCATAAATGAAAAATGAAAAATTGTAGTAGATAATGCTATACAGGTATTGCTTGCTGACATATATACACTATATAGACAATACTATACGATACTCCCATGTAAGCATATATATACTGGTTATAGTGTAGCGCTCAGCCATCCCACGGAATAGCGGCGCTGATGCTCAGTTTGGGAAACGTCAGCGCAATGAAATTTTTCGGCACCAGTGATGTTACCTATGATTCTAGCATATGGATAGGTGGTTAACTCCCTGTAGGATGATGGCATGATTCTTTCTAGACGAGATTTTAGGTGCTAAAAAGCATAAGGGGAAATTTGCCATTTGTACTGGAACGGCTTTTAATTCTTGGATTGTAATTAAAGGACTAAACATCTCACTTAAACATCTGACCAATACAAGACATGATAGGCTAAAAGAGCATATATAAATAAAAAGATATAATATAATAATATATATATATATAATTTATAATATAATAAATAATTTTAAATAATTATAACAAATAATAATATAATTATAGTAAAAATTATTCAATAATGTAATCAAATCAAAATCACTGAAATTTGCTCAGTTGCAGAATTGTCGCTGTCATTATTTTTTTATGACAAATTTCCCCACAAATCGCTATAGCTAAATTCTGCAAGTGATTATAATTTATTATCGCTGTTTTTTAGCTGATCTAAAACCATTTTTGACATAAAGGGACACTTTTGGTTGCTATGGACAATCTACAGTTTGCAGGCAGAAAGAACAGTTTTTATTTTATAAAATAGCACGTAGTGCACTGGGCAGACCACTAGGGACAAGGGGGGTGTGAATTTTTTACATACAGTACTGTAATCTATAAGATTACAGTATACTGGATGTATAGTGTTTGTTTACTTTTTTGAATATGGCGCCGTTCTATTCCCCTGTGCGTCATAACGTCGCAGGGAACGGAGATCGACGGCACACGGGGACACTGTGTGAATCGAGCGAGCACTCGCTTGCTCACACAGCATGGATGCATCGCTGGATCCAGGAACAAGGTAAGTAAACCAAACCTGTGGATTCAGTGAGGTGAGCCCGAGTCTGACTCGGGGTTACCGATAGCAGCACAGAAATCTAACCCCGAGTCAGACTTGGGAATACCGCCAGGGGGTTCAAAGAGCAAGTGTCCAGACGTCAACTTGAATTTTCAATGCTTTATTCCAAGGCCCAACATGGTCAACATCAACATGACACACGATAGAGAAAAGGTTGATGAGCAAAGAGAGAACTGTAGTATCAGGCCTTGGATATCAGAGGGAGAGCAAACCTTATCTCGGCATAGTCAAGTTCAAACGTCGCCACTCTCACCAGAGTGGGTAAAGTGCCCCCGGACAGGCGATTAAACTGATCCTGGCAGCCAAAGGGCCACTTTCAAACAGAGTCACTGGGAGGAAACAGGGCCTCTGCCAAAGACCTGGTGAATTTTCTTAGATTTGTCAAAGGTTAGAAACCAATGAATCCTCCCAGTAAGTCCAATTTCAAGGTCACCGATTGACAGCTGAAGTGTACCTGTCATATGGCGTGGTGACCGGATCCCCAGTGGTTCGTCCAGGTCTCGCGGACAACCTCTGCCTCTGGGTTCTCCCGAGCCGATCCCCCACCGTTCAGCTCCCGTTTAGGATCTGGGACACAGCAAGCCGCTGGGGCCCCTCTTTGCATTAGAATGAGGTTCCGATTGGTACGCAACCTCGGCCAGGCGGGCCTCGATGGCGTGGCCCATGGATGCGCACACCCTGAAGGTGGATGCCGCACCTGGAACTCGGACCCCGCATAGCACAACTCTCACAGGCGACTGCCCCAGATATACCCTCACGCCAGCATGTCCAGAGAAAGAACTGCTCCTCTGATTAAACTTTAAACTGCTTTATTAGTAATCATTAATAGTAAACAGAGAAAACAAGGGGGTCCTGTAGCATGAGAAATTGAATAGTATTAGAAAAATAATAACCTGCAAAACTCCCACTCACTGGGTGTTTGCTGTGGTTTCTTTCTACACCCTTTGGTGGTTTCTATGAAGTGACCAAACTTAGTGGAGCTTGCTCTTACAATATGAATCAATGGAGTTTTTCTGATGTCATATATTGATTACTCTTTTTTTCATATTTGTTTATGCTTTTTGCATATTTGTTTATGCTTTTTTTTTATGCTATTTTTATTATTTTTTATTTCACTACAGTGGTTTTACATTATAGTTAGTACTTTTGGATAATGGATCCATAGAAATAATATGGTCTTAGTTTGAAAGCTATAACCAGTATGTATATATGCTTACATGGGAATATCGTATAGTATTGTCTATATAGGCCCGGATTCACAAAAGTTTTACGCCGGCGTATTTCGTGACAAATGTGTACAAATGACAAAAGTACAAATGTGCGCCGTCGTATTGTTACGCCGATTTGCGAAGCTAGATACGTCGTAAAACAAGGCTTCAGCCGCCTGACGTAACTTGCCTACACCGACGCATAGTTACGCTGGACGCATTCGGCGTACCCATGTTAAATATGCAAATTAGTAAGATACGCCGATTCACGGCGCATTAATATACACGGTTTACGTAAGTCGTATGTCCGGCGTAAACTTACCCCACATAAAGCAGGGATAAATCATGCAAAGGTATGGACGAGGAAACAACCGTCGTATTGTACGTAGTTTACGTAGTACTATGTGAATAGGGCTATGCGTAGGTTACGTTCAGTGATTTGACGTATCTTAGGCGTTTGTCCCGACGTGATTCTGCACATGCCTACTGGGAAGCATCCACGGAAGGCGCATGCGCTGTTCGTTCGGCCCTTCATTCACATGGGGTCACACTTCATTATAATAAATCACGCCCACTTCCACCTAATTTGACTTACGTTGGCTTACGCCGACAACTATACGCTACACCGCCGCAATGCTGTGTGTATTTTCTTCGTGAATACCAGGCTTGCCTCTCAATGTTGCGGCGGCGTAGTGTAAACAAGATACACTACGCCAGAATAAAGATGTGCCCAGGTACGTGAATCCGGGCCATAGTGTATATATGTCAGCAAGCGATACATGTATAGCATAGTTTACTACAATTTTACATTTTTAATTTATGGTTTTAAATGGATTATTACCCTGCATTGAGTAGTCTACAAGTGCTGCAAAAAAGGGATGGATCGGCAATGCAGCTCCAATAATCCTGTTCCGTATCACAGTGTCCTCAACAGGAAATGTCTCTGTGTTAATACATGGCACATAGGCTGTGGAAAGCTGTGATACAAATTTTAACCGATAGGGGCTGATGCCTTACGGAGACTAGCAGAGTATTAGGTTGATGTCCCTGTACTGGATTAGGGCTCCGTAGGTGCAGTCATGTGACCGCCAACGTACTGACGTCCCCCATAGGGATATCATAGGGCTATTTAAGAGAGTCGCGTATGTGTGGCCACGCCCTCTGAAGACGAAACGTGTCAGGGCGTGTCCACGAGATTCATCCGTCCATTCAAGCGTACGTCTGCCCGGGACTCATCGTAACAGTAACTGTCTGTATAGGAACTGCTGGAGAAAGTGAGAAAGACGTTTTACTGAAATGAGACACGCTTGTTTATTTATTTTACAGTGTAAGCGCATATGTATATGGGGGGAGTGTTTTTTCTACAATAAACAGTTTTACACTATGTGGAGCTTCCCCTTGCTTTCTTCTATGTCCACACTGCTGCATGCCCCCTCCTACTGACCAACACTGCCGTGTCCCCCCAGAGAGGAAGTTGTTTCCCTACAGAGAGATCGCATCAGGCAACCTTTGAATAGAGGTCTGGTGAGTACATTACCTTGGGGAGCGCATGAAGTGGGAGCAGTGACGGAAAACAGAGTCTTTGGTTCAACATTTTACAGCCACTAGGATTTTTACATCATCCTGCTTGCATGTTTATATGAACTTTAAATGTGAATCTCACATCAGCCAGCATGAAGGAAGTAGCTGTCTTCACCATCCATTGGTGTAGTGGGCTAATGTGTGCTTCCTGATCTTTGGACTCTATAGCATATTAGTGTTTTTAGCCATGCTTTTTAAGCAAAGTGGGTAAAAACTTATGCTCATATAACTAATTGCAGGATATGGTCACATATTGTTGTTGGAAGTTTTGCTTCTAATTTTAGCGCTGTTAATATTTTGTTACATTTATTTTATTAATGAATGAAGTATATTTTATTGAATTTTTAATTGTACTATAATAGCTGCTGTACTGCAAGATATTTTTTATTTGTGCCATTGAGCGCTGGGATCAGAGAGATACCCCAAGGGGTCTATCTGATATTTTACAACTGCTATTTCCTATTCTGTCTAAATGAAGCATAAGGTTTAGGCATTATATACAGTGAAGCCTTGGATTACGAGCATAATTAGTTCCAGAAAAATGCTTGTAATCCAAAGCACTGGCATATCAAAGCGAGTTTGCCCATAGAAGTCAATGGAAACGAAAATAATTTGTTCCGCATTGACTTCAATGGCATGTAATACTGCATGTGGCCAGAGGCGTGGGGGGCACCGAAAAGCCTCGGGAACACTCGGAAAGGCCAGATGACAGCTCCTCTTACCTCGGAAAGGCTCGGAAACACCTGGGAACAGAGTATTTTCTAGTATTTTCGGCCATTTCTGAATGGCTCCGAACGCCCCTCAGGCCAAATGCGGTACTGCAAACCCTAGACAACACTCGCAAACCGAGTCAGATTTAATATAAAAGAGGGAAGTCGGATTGTTTCCAGAAACAGATAATGGCGACTCACAATCCCAAGTAGTCAATGAAAATAAAAGGAAAGAGAATGAGAGGGACACAACTCTCCCATAGTCAGGGATTTTGCTGGGAGACGTTAATGCTGATTAAAGGTAAGCACACTGAACACATGTAGTTGAAAAAAATGTATCAAAATGTATTAACAAACATTAAAAGCAGATAATCAAATATTAAGCATGGACCACAATAGTTACACAAAAGAGGTATAGCAAGATGCAGATGGCTAACAAGTTTCGCACAGTTGTGCTTCATCAGGGCCTTGCACCCATCTTTAGTGTTGTGTGGTCTGTGTAGGACATAAAAATATGTAATTAATATACAATGCAGAACAGCTTATTACTTGGTAACAAATATTAGTAAAGAAGTTGCTACGTACTCACCTAATCTGCTAAAACTGAATTAACCGAGCACGGCCCATAGGTCCTATGAAGCACAAATGTGCGAAACTTGTTGGCCATCTGCATCTCGCTATACCTCGTTTGTGTAACTATTGTGGTCCATTCTTAATATTTGATTATCTGCTTTTAATATTTGTTAATACATTTTGATACATTTTTTCAACTATATGTGTCTAGTGTGCTTACCTTTAACCGCTTAAGGACCGCCTCCTGCACATTTACGTCGGCAGTCCCCTGCTAGTGCCCAGCCGAAGCTCCGTGAGTGGGACCGCGGGACCCGCGGACCCGATTGCCACTGGAGTCCTGCGATCGGTCCCCGGAGCTGAAGAACGGGGAGAGCTGTGTGTAAATACAGCTTCCCCGTTCTTCACTGTGGCGGCGTCATTGATCGTGTGATCCCTTTTATAGGGATACACAATCAATGACGTCACACCTACAGCCACACCCCCCATACAGTTGTAAACACATATTAGGTCACACATAACCCCCCTTGTGGTTAACTCCCAAACTGCAATTGTCATTTTCACAGTAAACAATGGATTTTAAATGCATTTTTTGCTGTGAAAATGACAATGGTACCAAAAATGTGTCAAAATTGGCCGAAGTGTCCGCCATAATGTCGCAGTCACGAAAAGAAATCGCCGATCGCCGTGATTAGTAGTAATATTTTTTTTTTTTTAATAAAAATGCAATAAAACTATCCCCTATTTAGTAAACGCTATAAAATTTGCGCAAACCAACCGATAAACGCTTATTGCGATTTTTTTAACCAAAAATAGGTAGAGGAATATGTATCGGCCTAAACGGAGGGAATTTTTTATTTTTTTTATATATTTTCGGGGGATATTTATTATAGCAAAAAGTAAAAAATATTGCATTTTTTTCAAAATTGTCGCTCTATTTTTGTTTATAGCGCAAAAAATAAAAACCGCAGAGGTGATCAAATACCACCAAAAGAAACCTCTATTTGTGAGAAAAAAAGGACGCCAATTTTGTTTGGAAGCCACATCGCACGACCACGCAATTGTCTGGTAATGCGACACAGTGACGAATCGCAAAACATGGCCGGGTCCATTAGCTGCCTAGAGGTCCGGGTCTTAAGTGGTTAAACAGCATTGACGTCTCTCACCAAAATCCCTGACTATGGGACAGTTGTCGTAAACCAAGGTTCCACTTTATACTTTAATATTATTATAAAAGCCCTATGATAAGGAAGTCTTGGAAAAATAAAGTATAAAAGTGAGGAATGCTGTTAAATTGTTAAAAACAACAATATTTCCTATGCCAGGAAAAAAATGAATACTTGTTTTATCTTTATTTGTTAATACAGAGCAGCTTTTTATTCAAAACACATATATAGCATCCAGATGTCTTATAAAATGAAAATCAATGCCAAAAGTTAGCCAGTATCACTCCAACTCCATAGTTTCTAAACACAAAAATCACAGATTTTCTTAAAACAATATGCAGTATTACTTACATTTATTAAGACATGATTGTATATGCATATAACTACCATGTTTCCTTATGCAGCTGGCACTCAGAACCCAACCTCAGTCTTGTAGGATCAGGGCTTTTTTTCTCAGACAATAGGTGCAGGAACTCCCCCTTTCCGAGTCACCCCTTTTCTCCGCCACCTACCCACCTCCCAGTACCGCCCCTTTTAGACAATATAGAACCAAGTATCATTTTGTGGTGCTAAGTAATTTATATAGAATTTGGTAATGATATCAAGAAAAGCAGTAAAATCGATCCCCTGCAGCCACAACAATAGATCCCCCTAACTACAATGGACCACCCACAGCAAAATGTCCCCGCCAGCAACAATAGACTCACGGCAGCATCAACAGATCTCTGTGCAGCCAGCATTAATAGACTCTCTCTGGCTGCCATCAACAATAGACCCCTCCCCCAACAGTAGATCTCTTTCAGCAACAACTGACCCCCCCACTCCCCTAGAAACAATAGGCCCCCACCAGCAACAATAGACCCCCCTGCAAAAAAAGATCCACAGCAGTGAGCATCAATACCCTGCAGCACAAAAAAAGCCCTGTGTAGGATACGTATTCTTGCCACCTTGATCTCAAGAATGACTCACAGACTTGACAGTAGACTTCTTTACCATAAGAAGCTTTGTATCAGGAACAGCAAAAAAGTAGGTAATAACACAAGACACTCTTCCGGTGCTTATCTGGTGCAACTCAGTCCAATCATGAGGTCCAGTCCCCGAGACTCTACACATAACTTAAGCTGGCCATACATGGATTGGAATTCATCTGGTTCAGCAGGGACTGGATAAATTTAGATACTTGTGCGGCCACTGTGGTACTGATCGACTTCTGCTCAACCGCCCTGTCGCTATACTTGCGCCTGATCAGTGCCGCAGGCAATAGGCTGATGGCAGGGAAGTCTTCCTGCTGTTAGAATACAATGACATGGTGGGGAGGATTCTTGCATCTACAACAAATGTGTGGACGGGGGAATCGGGTCAGTTATTTTTGTTCAAACTGCTGATCCATATATGGCCAGCTTTTGGTCTCATGCCATAAAATAATTGTTGGATGAAAGGACTGCTCTTTATGCTCTTAACTAGGATTCCTCCTGAGGTTGCTTGGGGTTCTTTGAGCAGTGGCTCAAGTGACATCCCATCGTGTCAGAGCCTGCAGAATGACACTGATGATCTTTTTAGCTTTTTGTAAGGGTAGCATTCTGAACATCACTGCAAAGGAAGCATTGTTCCCACTGACTACCAATGTAACGCCCCTCCTTCCTACTGACCCCAATAATTGAATTATAGAAGAGAAGCAATAAAGAGGAAGTAAACCCTTCACTTTTTTTTTTTAAGCCCTGCAAGAGAAAAGCATAATGAGTTAGTATGCACAGCATACTAGCTCATTATGTGTCACTTACCTGCGATCAAAGCCCCCAAAGTCCTCCTCCGTCCCTTCCACCGCCATGTACCCTTGTCGCTTCTTCCTGTTATCGCTGCTTCGGCACGCTCAGTGCACCTGCACCGTTGTCTACTGCGCGCATGCGCCTTAGACATCCGCACTCATCTCAATTGTAAATATCTCCTAAACCGTGCAGGTTTAGGAGATATTTCTTGCACCTACGGGTAAGCCTGAAGCCGCGTAGACATGATAGGTTAACCAGAGGACAACGTTCTGAAGGAGCATTTTCATCGGTCAAAACCCAACTTGCTTTAAAATTTAACCGATGGATTGATAACCGATAGGTCAAAACCGATCCTTAGTATGCAAAACCATCGGTTAAACACCTGTGCATGCTCAGAATCAAGTCGATACATGCTTGGAAGCAGTGAACTTCATTTTTTTCAGCACGTCGTTGTGTTTTACGTCACCGCGTTCTGATACGATTGTTTTTTTAAATGATGGTGTGTAGGCACATGAGACCATCAGTCAGCTTCATCGGTTAACCTAACACAACTGTCCTTCAGACCGTTCTCATCAGTTTGACCGATCGTGTGTACGCAATGTGTGGTTGGGTTTACAACCACTTTAGAGTTGTGTAAGGCTGTTTTAGACTTCTCTGTCACATGTGACAGTGCAATACTTCTGGTGGAATGCAGCCATCCACAGCTGGATATTGTCAGAACACAGTGACTTCAGCAGTCCAGCACTTTTCTGCACTTGCATTCTTCATTAAAGAGAGATCTTCCTGAAATCCATAATGACATCAATACAACATCTGTGCCCTACCCACTAATTGGTGTTGCCCAATCTTAGGACAGGGCTTCCTTTGAGAAGTTCTACCTTGACAACTGCACATTTCTGTATTATAAGTGGAAACCCATCTGAATCCTTACACAACAAAAGCACATAGGCGTGCACAGGGGTGCCGGGTGTGCTGGGCACGTTCTGAGTGTCACCGGCGCCCCCGCACCTCTGGCCAAATGCGGCACTGCACACCGAATTAGCTTGAATTCTGCTCGTTTTGCAAGACAACACTCGCAAACCGAGTCAGAATAAAACAAAAAAGTTGCTCGTTATTCAAAACGCTCGTTAACCACGTTACTTATAAACCAAGATTCCACTGTAATCTATTTTCCCCAATACTGCTACTGTATATACTGCTAGATTAAATGTTTCTCCACAAAGATAAATGAAAGTATTTGACTATAGTAATGTTGCATTCCTGTGACTTTCGACCTTCACATTTAGGATATGCTATAAAAGTTTTGTAGATCACATCTGGCTAGCTGCTACTTTTCTTTTTTCGTTCAGCCAATAACAAAAAAAAGACTAATGCCGCATACACACGATCGGAAATTCCGACAACAAAACCGTGAGCTCAAACTTGTCTTGCATACACACGGTCACACAAATTCCAAACGTCAAGAACGCTGTGACGTAAAAGACAACAACGAGCCGAGAAAAATGAAGTTCAATAGGCAGTGCGGCTCTTCTGCTTGATTCCGAGCATGCGTGAATTTTTGTGGGTCAGAATTGCACACAGACGATCGGAATTTCCGACAAGAACTTTTGTTGTCGGGAAATTTGAGAACCTGCTCTCAAATTTTTGTTGTCGGAAAATCCGACAGCAAATGTCCGATGGAGCCTACACACGGTCGGAATTTCCGACAAAAAGCTCACATCGAACATTTTGTAGTCGGAATTTCCGATCGTGTGTATGCGGCATAACAGATTCCTCCATCCACACGCGCAAGTTGGACGAAGAAATTCCCCCCACTGGGAAATTGTGTTCTGACAACGGTTCCCAATTGGACCCTATAGCCAGAAGACGTTCAAGCATTTAGCTTATGTCAATAAGGGGCTGCCACACATTGATTGAATTAAGGTACTTTGTATACCTGGTGCTCCAAGAGGCAATGCCCTTAGTTTGTAATGTACATTTGAAATATTCTCGATCAGTGGCTACATACTTATGAGTACATACTTATGATGAGCATGACTCCCAATTAAATCTTGTAAGTGTTTTTGATCTTGTGCAGAAATTGTTACTGTTTTAATACTACTCTCAGAGAGGCGCCCCCTCTTGTTTCTTGTACACATTTATCGAAGGTCATTGCAGAATGGTCCAAATTGTAATTAATGTATGGCCAGAAATACAATAATAGACAGCAAGAGGGGCCAACGATCAAAAGAAAGTAGATGCACAGGAAGGGAGAAACAAAAGGCAGCAGGTTAGGTAAAGAAGTCAAAGATCTTCACACAAAGGTAGATCAAAAAGAGAGAAAGAAATGTTAGAAGGTCAATTCTGCCACTCGATAAGGATGAATAAATTAGGAACAAGACATTTCTGCAATGCAGGTCCTCGGGTACATTTTTTGTTCTCTAGCAGGCCTTCAATATACAGTAATTATCAGCAGAACATTAATGGCTCAATTACTCTTTTGATCTGTGGCCTCTCTTGCTGTCTATTATTATATTAGAACTGTATTAGTTCTTAGCTGTGTTTTTATTCTTTGTATATTTATTTAGAATTATGTTTACCATATTTATTTTCATATAGTGCGCACCGGAGTATAGCGCGCACCCCCAACCTGGAAGGGAAATTTCAGGAAAAAAAGAAAATACTTACAGTTTGAATGCCCCTCGTCGGTGTCTTGCCCGGCGTCCATCGGCGGCCTTGTCTGGTCTGGCTTCCTTCTGCGGCCCTGGTGGTGTCCTCCCCGCTTCTATCGCACTGTTTTTGAGTCGATCCCCGCTTCCCGCGCTGTGTTTGAACGCCGCCGACATATACCAAGCGCAGTACACTCGGGCACGCTCGGCCATGCTCGGCTCCTCTCGCATAAAGGCTAGAAAGGGGGACCAGGGCGTGACCGCGAGGGGAGCCGAGCCTGGCCCAGTGTACCCGAGTGTACTGCGCTCAGTATATGTCGGCGGCGGCATTCAAACACAGTGCGGGAAGCAGGGATCGGCGTATATCGCGCACCCACGATTTTCCCCTGACTTTAAGGGGAAAAAAGTGCGCGGTATATGCCGATAAATACGGTAACTTGTATGTAGCACTATGGCCCTGTGAGATACAACATTTCGTTCTACCGTATGTCCTCATGTGTAGTAGAACATGTGATTATAAAGCTTGACTTGACTAAGGCCTCGTACACACGATCAAATCTGTCTGTTGGAAACAGTCAGCCCGACCGTCCCAGCAAACAGATTCGACCGTGTGTACGGGCAAGCCGACGGATTTGGCCACCCGACAGATTTCAAAGCATGCTTTGAAATCTGTCGGCTGGGAACCCGTCCGCCCGACATGTCTGCTGGTTAGTATGCTAACCAGCAGACATGTCTTCTCGCACACGCGCCGAATGATTTAGACGCATGCGCGGAAGTGTTTTACTTCCTGGTGCGGTGACATGGCGGCGTCAACGTCACCGCCACGTCACCGACACGTCAGCGCGCTGTCTGCTGGCGGGGATTTTGGTTTGCTCGTGTGTACACGCGAGCAAACCAAAATGCCAGCAGACAGATTCGTTCAAATCGGTCGGACAGACCGTTTTGAACAAATCGATTGCCTCGTGTGTACGAGGCCTTAAAGGGGTTGTAAAGGTTTATTTTTTAGTTTCTAAACAGGTTCCTTTAACCACTTCAGCCCCGGACCATATTGCTGGTCAAAGACCAGAGCACTTTTTGCGATTTGGCACTGCATTGCTTTAACTGACAATTGCGCTGTCGTGCGACGTGGCTCCCAAACAAAATTGGTGTCCTTTTTTTCCCACAAATAGAGCTTTATTTTTGTGGTATTTGATCACCTCTGCGGTTTTTAGTTTTTGCGCTATAAACAAAAATAGAGCGACAATTTTGAAAAAAAATAATATTTTCTACTTAAAAAAAATAAAAAACATTTTACGTAAAAAAAAAAAAAAATCACAATGAGCGTTTATTGATTGTTTGCGCAAAAAGTTATAGAGTTTACAAAATAGGGGGTAGTTTTATGATATTTTTATTAATATTTTTTTTATACTAGTAATGGCGGCGATCAGAGTTTTTTTTTCGGTACTGCGACCTTATGGCGGACACTTCGGACACTTTTGACACATTTTTGGACCATTGCCATTTTTTTAGCGATCAGTGCTATAAAAATGCATTAATTACTATAAAATTGCCACTGACAGGGAAGGGGTTAACACTAGGGGGTGGGGAAGGGGTTAAGTATGTCCCCTGGGTGTTTTCTAACTGTAGGGGGATGGCCTCACTAGGGGAAATGACTGATCGCTGTTCATTAGGGGTGAGCTTCGTATTCCAGTCGACATTTTTACTGCGACTGCGACATTATGGCGGACACATCGGACACTTTTGACGCATTTTTGGCACCATTCACATTTATACTGCAATCAGTGCTATAAATATGCACTAATTACTGTATAAATGTGACTGGCAGGGAAGGGGTTAACACTAGGGGTTGGGAAGGGGTTAAATATGTTCCCTGTATAGTGTTCTAACTGTGGGGGGAGGGGGGGCAGGGCCAGATTAAGAACATCATGGGCCTGGTGCTGAGGATTTTGGTGGGGCCTTTTATAAATAATAAATAAATGTGTGAGAATCACAGCGCAGCAATGGAGGGCCCAGTCTGAAAATTTAAGTGTACCCTAATGTGCTAATATGCTGTGCATACTTGTACATTGTGGCATAACCTACCCCAGGGCCTCTAAAAAGTAGTAATGTCAGGAAAGTTTACTTCCGCTTTAATATCACAGGATTCCAGAAACCTCTCATGGGGCCCACTACTGACCCAGTGGCCCTTGGCCAGTGCATAAGTGCATAGCTGCCAACATTTAAAAAATATTTTCAGGGACACTTTTTCACAAGTGCTATATTTAGAGTAGCTGAGATCCCCGATGTTCCTCTGTACATCACAGTAGTAATCACAAAATTAAATAATTTCTAATAATGGGGCAGAACAAATATGAGAACTGAGATTTCCTTTAGTTGAACTAACAAAAGTGTGTCCATTCTAGAGCTGGTAGCATTGAGGGTATTCAGTATCAATTTAAAGAACTGTTTTTGTGGGTAAGCGACATAGGGGAGGAGTACGGACGGTATATAAGTGGGAAGTATGTGCAGGTGAGTGAGAGGAATGTGGAGGGTCTAACATTGGGCAGTATGTACAGGAGAAGAGTGCAACGGGTACGGCAAAAAGGAAAATGTACAGGAGAGAAGTGTGGAGGGTATGACAGTGGGCATCATGTACAGGAGAGAAGCATGGAGGGTACGACAGTGGGCAGTATGTACAGGAGAGAAGTGTGGATGGTATGATAGTGGGCACTATGTATAGGAGAGGAGTGTGGAGGGTATGACAGTGGGCAGTATGTACAGGAGAGGAGTGTGGACAGTATGATAGTGGGCACTATGTATAGGAGAGGAGTGTGGAGGGTATAACAGTGGGCAGTATGTACAGGAGAGGAATGTGGAGGGTATGACAGTGGGCAGTATGTACAGGAGAGAAGTGTATGACAGCAGGTACTATGTACAGGAGAGGAGTGTGAAGGGTATGACAGTGGGCAGTTTGTACAGGAGAGGAGTGTCAAGAGTATGACAGTGGGCAGTATGTACAGGAGGAGTGGGGGGGTATGACAGAGGGTAGTATGTACCAGAGAGAAGTGTGGAGGGTATGACAGTGGGCAGTATGTACAAGAGAGGAATGGGGATGGTATGATAGTGGGCACTATGTATAGGAGAGGAGTGTGGAGGGTGTGACAGTGGGAAGTATGTACAGAAGAGGAGTCTATGACAGCAGGCACTATGTACAGGAGAGGAGTGTGGAGGGTATGATAGTGGGCACTATGTACAGGAGAGGAGTTTGGAGAGTATGACAGTGGTCACTATGTACAGGAGAGGAGTGTGGAGAGTATGACAGTGGGCACTATATATAGGAGAGGAGTGTGGAGGGTATGACAGTGGGCACTATATA
Source organism: Rana kukunoris (assembly GCA_029574335.1). Classification (NCBI taxonomy): domain Eukaryota; kingdom Metazoa; phylum Chordata; class Amphibia; order Anura; family Ranidae; genus Rana; species Rana kukunoris. Next base: position 264,175,744 of record CM056049.1, read on the forward strand.
TAGGAGAGGAGTGTGGAGGGTATGACAGTGGGCACTATGTATAGGAGTGGAAGGATGTTTAGGGACTGCGTAGTGGTTAAGCGGGTCATACATGAATTGAAATTACACCAATTATGCAGAGACCAGCCATAGTCGATCTATGTATGGGCTAGCTGGTTTTACACAAGTCAATCTATTAATCGACTTGAGTACAACCAGCCTGTTTTTCCAAAAACAATCAGTGCTGCCAGCTATAGATAGCAACACTGATCATTGTACTCACTGGCAGAACACAATAACACTACAGGAGTGATTCCCACATCCACAGGTCAGCAGGTGAGAGGGTGTGTGGGGACAGGCTGGGTAGAGATACCAGTCAGTGGCTGGGAAGGCACTGGCTAGTATCAGAGCCAGATACACACAGGTTACATACGTCGTGATCGTTAGAGCGAGAGCAATAATTCTAGCACTAGACTTCCTCTGTAACTCTAAACATGTAACCTAAAAAATGTTTAAAGCATCGCTTAGGATACCAAAAAAAAAAAAAATCGTGCTAACTTTAGTGCTAACTTTAGTGTTTTTTTAAATGTATGAAACAGTTTATTTCCAAAAAAAACATGTTTGAAAAATTGCTGCGCAAATACAGTACCGTGCTAGAGCTGCACAATTAATCGTTAAAATTGTGATCTTGATTCAACCCCCCTGACATCTCCAATGCAGAGTTTGCTGATTCTTTCATATAACAAGTGGAAAAACTTTCAGCTGTCAAAAGAAAATATCTGGACAGTCTGCCAAGTTCTTAGCAGGAAACATTGTAACCAACGCTTTCTTCATAGATCAAAGGGATAAACTTCTGTGTGTAAAGAAATTATCCGACTGTCTGCCAAGTTTGTAAACAACATGAAACATTGTAACCAACTTCCTTTTTAGATCAAACTTCTGTGTGTAAATGCAAGAAATGTAACCACTTAAAGTCCAACACTTGTTTAAGTTAAAAAGCAATATTTTTTGCAAGAAAATTACTTGGACCCGCCAAACATTATATAAATTTTAGCAGAGACAAAAATGGCAATTGCTGCAATATTTTATGTCGCACTGCATTTGCCCACTTCAATGAATAATAAAAACCATAAAAACAAAACAGTAAAGTTAGCCCATTTTTTTTTTTTTTTTCATTTTAATGTGAAAGACGATGTTATACCGTACGAATCGTGAGAGAATCGTGATCTATCTTCTAAGCAAAAAAATTGCAGTTGTCGTTTTAGCCAGAATCGTGCAGCTCTATACCGTGCGACATAAAAAGTTGCAAAGACCACCATAGAGTAATTTTCTAGCAAAAAACAAATGATGATTTTTTTTTCTCAGTCTGCTGCAGTGTGTCAGCTTGTATTTATAATGGCTGCTCTGTATGTAGCTTCTGACAGGCTGTGCAAGCAGGCCATATCTCCGGAACCATAAATGATAGCCATCCCATATTTTGACCGGTTGTGGGGTAGGTCTTCAACTGACTACCCCCCAAATGTGGGGTTTCTGTGACCTCTGGTCATCGAGCTACAACCCCCGAAGTCGATCTAAAAAAAAAAAAAAATGGGCCTATCTTGAGAAAGGGGCCTGGAGCTGCAGCTCCATCAGCCCCTCTGTTAATCCGGCCCTGGGGGGGGGGGGGGTGACTGGGGGGTGACCGATCTGTGTCCCTATGTACAAGAAACACAGATCGGTCTGCTCTCTCCCTGACAGGACGCTGTCATTGTGAGAGCCGGCAATGAGAAAAGATCTCATATGTTTACATCTCTCATTCGCCGCACAGATCGCATCGCAAACGGCCACTCTGATTGGCCGTTCTCGGCGATCTGTGATTGGCTGTGTCCAAGGCACACGGCCAGCACAGAAGTTCCCCGCGCGCGCTCCAGAGCGAAAGGGGCGGCCGTGAAAACACGGCGCCTCAGAGAATTAGAACCACCCTGCGGCCGTATATAGTCGTACGGCCGTAGGGAAGTGGTTAAAGACGTTATCACAGGTATAGACACCCAGCAGGTACAATATTTAAAGGAATTTTTCATATTCTTTTTTATTATTTAAGCATCATTAAAATCACTGCTCCTGAAAAAACGACCGTTTTTAAAACTTTTTTTTCCATTGACACATGTTCCCTGGGGCAAGACCCGGGTTCTCAAAGATGTTTTACGACAATAATTTGCATATTAGGCATTAAAATTAGCACTTTTGAATTTGAACGTTCAAGTCCTATAGACGTCAATGGGGTTCTAAATGTTCGCACAAACGTTCGGCCCTTCGAAGGTTCTGGTGCGAACCGAACGGGGGGTTGTTCGGCTCATCCCTACTGTTCATACATTGTTCATGCATTTCTCCCCTGACAGGACCAGGAGCTGTGTGTTTACACACACACAGCTCCCAGTCCTTGCTCTGTAAAGAGCAATCGGGGGAGCCCGGCGGCGATCGTACCCGCCGGGCACTCGCACAGGAGTCAGGGAAGAGCGGGGGGCACGCGCGCGCCCCTATTGGCTGCTGGGCAAAGTGACTTATAGCTAGGTGCTCTCGCCCAGCAGAGCCAACCTGCCGCCGTAAACCTGCGGCGGCTGGTCGGCAAGCAGTTAAGCTAGTGCATTGTTGGTTCACTTACCTTTTCCTTTGATTTACCTTCTAAAAAATGTTTTCTTTGTCTGAATCATCCATGGGGGTTAGTCAGCCAGAACAGCTTACTGAGGAGGAACAGGAAGTGAGAAATTCAAACAAAGAAACAAAACATTTAGGAAGGAAATGGAAGGAAAAGGTAAGAGAACCAACAATGCACTAGCTTAAAGGAACCTATTTAGAAAAAAAAAAAAAAACCTTTACAATCCCTTTAATTAGCCATATCAGGAAGACATTCAAAGTCACATGAGAAAAGCAGTCATCAGAAGCTGTAGTGGGCGGGATATGCCTTAGATAATCTCACACTGAAGATGTGCAATTATGAATACAGTTACGTGCCAGGAAGTGCATTGCGAAATAGCATGAACAATTCAAAGCAATAGATAGATTTTTTTTTCACAAGATGAAATATATTCCATATACAAAAGCAATTCTTTACTTTGAAATACTTGTCCGCTATGTGCGTATCATTAGGAATAATGGTCCACAAGAAAATTTGACAAATGGGAAGTACCTAACTTTTCAGATCATATGTTTGTTTTTTGGCTACCAGATAAATCGAGATTTTCCTAGCTTGTGACGGAAAATATTAGTTATATGAAGACAGGAGGCGAGTATCTTGCATTAATCTTTCTTTATTTAATGCTCATAGCAGAAATGTTTTCTCTATTTCTTTTTAATTCTCAGAACTTTTTGCACCTAAAATGGTGGAAAAAAGGAAACTACAATTCCCAGCAGTCCCAGCAGCTGTGTCACCACGCCTCCAGGTGTCCTGTATATATGGGACTGTCTTGGTATACTCCCTCCTCTTTCTTGGAGCGAATGTCGGAACAGTATAACCTGGAAAAGGAGTCCAACGTGACTCTTCGGCCATCCGGCCCATCCTGTGGTAATGTTGTAGAACAAAGGTGAATGGACTGCAATCCTGCCGTCAACAACTCCAACCGGGAGATTTCGCGGAGATTTCGTCCCAACGGGGACTCCAAGAGAAACTTGTCAAGCACCAACGGTAGTCTGGAATGGAGATTCAGTATCCTGAAACAGAATACAATTCGTAATAGGGTGGGAAGGGTGGGAAGATACTCGCCTCCTGTCTTCATATAACTAATATTTTCCGTCACAAGCTAGGAAAATCTTGATTTATATATCAGACAGGAGGCTCATATCTTGCAGCTTCAAAGCTCTATTCACATATAAACATCATGCAATACAAAACACAAGTCAGACATGTATATATATATATATAGTACCTAATACACACCCCGAACTAATCGTGAGATAGTGAGGGATCAGGACTGTTGAGAGGTAACGACAGATAAGGAGACATGATTTTCAGGTCTAAAATACAATTGGCGAAAGGTCGACTCTGACGACCAGTCCGCCGCTAATAGGAGGTCTGATAGAGAGCCCCCTGAAGTAACCACCTTAGTGGCCATAGCCCCCCTGGTCGAGTGTGCGCCAAAGAGGGATACGTTTATACCCGACATCTCCATAACCAACCTGACCCACCTAGCCAAAGTGGCCGAAGCCACCGGGTGGTGTGGTTGTACGTATAAGACTAGCAGTTGTGAGAAAGCTGGCGAACGTAGAGTCGTTGTGCGTGACTCGTAGGTCTGTAGACAGTGGACGACGCATAGACGTGGGTGAGATAGGAAGAAAGGGTAGAAAACCGAATGTAATTGAGTTTTGGTTCTGCGTACAATCGAGAATCTAACCCCTTCCGGCGAGAATTGACCCCTAGAAATATCTAGGGCTCTCACGTCCGATATTCTTATAATGGATACCAGGCATAAAAGTGTAGTAAGTTTTAAAGAAAGGATCTTTAAGGAAAGACGATCGTTGTCCTCCCAAGAGGAGAACAACTGAAGAACCTTGGAGACATCCCAGGTCGAATGGTAGCGAGGACGTGGGGGGCGGTTATATCTAACCCCGCGTAGTAAGCGACATACCAAAGGGTGTTTGCCAATGGGTAAGGAATCGACTGGACAGTGGTATGCCGATATAGCGGATCTGTAAACGTTAAGGGAACTATATGATTTTCCCGTATCGTAGGACTCTGCTAAGTAGTTCACAACTAAAGAGACAGGGGCCTTAGTGGGATCAATCTGTTGTTGATCACACCAACGAACCCATAACCCCCAGGCAGATCTATATGCCGATCTAGTCCCTGGGGCCCAGGCCAAGGCGAGGAGGTCTCTAGCCGATCGTGAAAGTCCCGTATCAGAGTCTGGCACCCCGAGACTAGCCATGCCAGGAGAGGTAGTTTGTCTTCCGTAAGTAACGGGTGTAGGCCCTTGGTCGGATTGGTCAGCAGGTGTGGTGAATGGGGAAGGAGTCTGGGATAGTCGATCGACATCCCCAGAATCAGGGGGAACCACGGTTGCGTCGGCCACCAGGGGGTGATCAGAACCACCGTCGCCCACTGATTGACTATGTGGAGGAGTAGTCTGGTGATCAATGTGAAGGGCGGGAACGCGTAATGTAACCCCTCGGGCCATCTTTGGAGGAATGCGTCTACTGCTATTGCTTCTGGGTCCGGCCTCCAGCTGTAAAAGCGGGGTAATTGCCGGTTGAGTCTCGAGGCGAACAGGTCCGTGTGAAGTGGACCCCAAAGGTCTTGTATTGTTAGGAAAATCGATCTGTCCAATGTCCAGTCGCTGGAATCTGTCAGATATCTGGAATTCCAGTCTGCCACACAGTTGGACACCCCTGGAATGTATTCCGCCACTGGGATAATGTCGCTAGATAGACAGAAATTCCAGAAATCGGAAGCAATGTCCGCTAGTATTTTGGATTTTGTGCCCCCTAGGCGATTGATGTACTGGACTGCTGCCACGTTGTCCATGCGTAAGAGAACGCAACATTTGGATTTCCGTGACAGAAAACTCCTAATGGCGAAGAATGCCGCCAGGAGTTCCAGCGCGTTGATGTGGAGGGAGGATTCGTCTACGGACCATGTCCCTCCTGTAGAGTCCTGGCCACAACGGGCTCCCCAACCCTGCCGGCTCGCATCCGATTCTAGGATGACGTCTGGCCGTGAATTGAAGATTGTCTTGCCGTTCCATTCGACGGCATGTTTGAGCCACCACCGCAATTCCTCCTCCGATTCCGGGCAAAGGTTGACTTTGTCCGAATAACGGAGGCCTTGCCGGAGGTGGAGGGTTCTTTTTTTTTTTTTATAAATTCTTTATTTTATAATTTTTTCCATATTTCATACACAAACAAGGCACTGAGTCCAGCTTTGAGATATACAGGTAGCATTTTCTTTCATCATTACATCTTGTTATTAATTTACTGTATACTCAACAAAAGTTCTAATTACAGTTACCCCCTCCCCCACCAGGTCCGCTCCCTGGTTGATACCCCTTGTCGCCACCGGCAACAGGGCGAGAGAAAAAAAAAAAAAAAAAAAAAAAAAAAAAAAAAACACCTAAATATGTCTCTCCGTCTCTCTCTCTCTCTCTCCCCCCCTCCCCCCGCACTCAGGGGTTCTTCTCCCTATAGTGAATGTAAGGCTCCCACACTTGTCTATACTTCTCCTCCTGTTCTCTCATTCCCATTGTCAGGTATTCCATCGACTGGATTTCTGTTACTCTACCGAGCCACTGTTGTCGCGTCGGAGATGTCGTACTTTTCCACAGAGATGGAATACAAGCCTTTGCTGCTGTAAGCAGATGCCTAAGCAATGAGTTTTTGTATTTTGCCGTTGACATTGGGAAATCATTTAATAGCAGTGCAGCTGGGTTATCTCTCAGATTCTCCTTAGTAATTACATTTACTGTTTCGACTACCATTTCCCAGTATTCCTTTAGTTTCGGGCATTCCCAGAATAGGTGTATCATGGTGCCTCTTGCTTCCCCGCATCTCCAACACTGATCTGACACCTGGGGGAACATCCGTTTTAATACCTCCGGGGTCCTGTACCATCTAGTTAGAATTTTATATCCCCCCTCTTGGTATCTTGTTGCCAGTGAGGCCTTATGAGTAAACCTAAACATTTTTTCTTTCTGGGTCTCCGAGAATCTGGTCCCCAAGTCTCTTTCCCATGCCTGGATAAATAATAAGTCTTGCGGGGCTTCCGATTCTACTAAGAGGCTATACATATACGATAGACTGTGCCTCACTGGTTCGCCTTTATTACAGACTTTTTCAAAAACCGTTAATTCACGAGTTATCTCCCCCCGTGGTCTAATTGCCTGTATAGCTGCTTTCAGTTGCATTTGTCTCATTATATCTAGCGTCCTCCCCAGTCTCTCCTCCCTCTCCACCACGTCTCCACCCTGACCATTGCTCGTAAAATGTATAAGTCTACTCAGTCCTCCCCGTCTTAAATTGTTAAAATGGGTGTCTGTCAAGCCTAGTTCAAATCTCGGGTTCCCGAGTACCGGTATCAGTGGGCTTGGGTATTTAGAAATTTTTGTTTTCCCAAATATCCTTTTTATGGCTCTTGTCGTAGCACCTACTGTGGGGTGTTTCTTCACCTCTTGTGGGATGTCTGACTCTGTAATCCACGCCATTCCCTCTAGCGGGATTTTCGTTATTTTCTGTTCTATATGGATCCATGGTTTATCTTTCTGATGGATACACCACTCTACCACTCTTGCCATATGGCAGGCATCATAGTAGCTCATTGGGTCTGGGAATCCCACTCCCCCCCTCTCTTTTGGTAGAGTCAGGACCTCCCTCCTTATTCTGGCCGGTTTTCCTGCCCAAATAAATTTAATAAATCTAGATCTCAGGTCTCTTAGGAACCCGAGAGGGATCCTTACTGGTAGGGTCTGAATCAGATAAAGCAATCTTGGCATTACGTTCATTTTAATAATATTTATTCTCCCAAACCAAGTAAAAATCTCTTTATCCCATCTCTGTAAGTCAGTTTTGATCGCTCTTGTTAATGGGGTAAAGTTCAGTTCGAAAATTCTGTTTAGATTTTTTGGCATTCTAGTTCCCAAATATACTATATGGGAATCTGTCCAACTAAAGGGAAACTGTGTTGACAATAACTGCTGTGTTTGTTCATTAACCTCCACACCCATTGCCTCCGATTTGTTATAGTTTACCTTAAAGTTGGACAAATCTCCATATTCCCTTATCTCTTTTAGTAAAACTGGTAAAGATAAGCCTGGACTTGTTAGCGAGAACAGTAGGTCATCTGCGAATGCCGCGATCTTGTATTCATCTCCCCCCACTCTGAGACCTCTAATGTCTTTGTTTGCCCGTATTGTTCTCAAGAAGGGTTCGAGGGCCAGGATAAAGATGAACGGCGAAAGTGGACATCCCTGTCTTGTCCCATTTCTTATTGGGAAGGGGTCCGACATTATTTTGTTTATCTTCACTCTAGCCATCGGACACGAATATAGGCCTGCTATCCAGTTCCGCATCCCCTCTCCCAGGCCTATATGTTGTAGAACAGCTTTCAGGAATCCCCAATCCACCCTATCAAAAGCTTTTTCTGCATCGGTTGCTACCAGTACTGATGGATTTTTAAAAACTTGTGATAGGTAGATAGTGCTTAGTACTCTTTGTGTGTTTTCCCTCCCCTCTCTTCCCGGTGTAAACCCTACCTGATCAGGGTGTATTAGATGGGGAATATAAGTTGCCAGTCTATTAGCCAGGATTTTCGAAAAGATCTTCAGATCTACATTCAACAGAGAGATCGGTCGGTAACTGCTACATTGCGCAGGGTCTTTCCCTTCTTTGGGAATTACGGTTATGTGAGCCATTAGTGTGTCTCTTAACATCTGTTGTCCTTCTTTTAATGAGTTAAATGCCTTCAGAAATTGAGGTGACAACTTTTCGTAAAACGTTTTATAGTACAGCAAGGTGTAGCCATCTGGCCCTGGAGATTTACCTGGCTTCATTTCCTTAATTGCCACTGCTAATTCCTCTGCTGTTATCGGGCCCTCTATGGTCCCGATTTTTTCCTCCGGTATTTTAGGCATCCCTGATGCCAATATGTATGCCTTTATTCGTTCTTCTCTACTCTGACTTCCTGCCTTGTTAGGTTGTTTATCCAATTGATACAATTTACTATAATACTCTCTAAAGGCCTTCGCTATTAATTGTGAGGAACTGACTACAATATCTCCTTGTGTTTTTATTTTTTCAATATGGTTCTTAGCTCTTGACTCTCTCAATGCGTTTGCTAGCATCCTGCTTGGCTTGTTTCAATGTGAAGGGCGGGAACGCGTAATGTAACCCCTCGGGCCATCTTTGGAGGAATGCGTCTACTGCTATTGCTTCTGGGTCCGGCCTCCAGCTGTAAAAGCGGGGTAATTGCCGGTTGAGTCTCGAGGCGAACAGGTCCGTGTGAAGTGGACCCCAAAGGTCTTGTATTGTTAGGAAAATCGATCTGTCCAATGTCCAGTCGCTGGAATCTGTCAGTACATTTTGTTCTGAAAAATGTATGGGTTGTGGCAGCACCGACTCGATTGGTTGTGATATGAAATCTATGTGATATCCCGTTATTGCGGACAGTATCCAAGCGTCCGCAGTAATCGTGTACCAGGGCTGGATAAAATGTCTCAGTCTGCCCCCTACAGGTGTGTGAGTATGGTAATTCAGTGGTATACTCACCGGTGGGTGGTCGGGACCTAGGGAAACCTCTGCCGCCGCGGCCTCTCCATGGGCGTCCTCTAGGAGGGAAAAATGGAGCTGGTTGTGCCATTGGAACGGAGTATTGCTGTACGGATGAGTAGGATTGAGCGGGTGCCCTAGGATAGGCCCTGTAGTTGTTGCCACGGCCGGCAGATCGGCCTCTATTTCTGCCGGCCCTGTTAACCTCCCTGGCGTTATGATTCTGTCTGGAATTTTGTACCAAAAGCGTTGCAATTGTTTTGCAAGGAAATGTGGTGTTATGTATTATAGGCCTGCAATTCTTAGTAAGTACTTACTTAAATCTATCTAAACAAGAGTCTAATAGGCATCCCGGGTATGATTTTTTTTTTTTTTTTTTATTAAAAATTATAATATAATAAATAATTATAAAAAATTATAACAAATAATAATATAATTATAGTAAAAATTATTCAATAATGTAATCAAATCAAAATCACTGAAATTTGCTCAGTTGCAGAATTTTTGCTGTCATAATTTTTTTTTTTTATGACGAATTTCCCCACAGATCGCTATCGCTAAATTCTGCAAGTGATTATAATTTATTATCGCTGTTTTTTAGCTGCTCTAAAACAATTTTTGCCATAAAGGGACACTTTTGGTTGCTATGGGCAATCTACAGTTTGCAGGGAGAAAGAAAAGTTTTTATTATATAAAATGACATGCAGGGCACTGGGCAGACCACTAGGGACATGGGGGGTGTGTATTTTTTACATACAGTACTGTAATCTATAAGATTACATTGTACTGTATGTAAAGTGTTTGTTTACATTTTTGAATTTGGCGCCGTTCTCTGTCCCCGTGCGACGTAACGTCGCAGGGAACGGAGCTCGGCGGCACACGGGGACGCTGTGTGAATCGAGCGAGCACCCGCTCGCTCACACAGCGGGGATGCATCGCTGGATCCAGGGAGAAGGTAAGTAAACAGTCTCTGGATTCTGCGAGGCGAGCCCGTGTCTGACACGGGATCAACAATAGTAGCAGCAAATTTTTACCCCGTGTCAGACACGGGAAAAACGCCAAGGAGGTTAAAAACCTTAAGACCAGAACCTGATCTTTTTAGAGAAGTTTGGGCCTTATCGAGACTATTGAATAGACCTACAAATCTATTGATGTTTTTCATTAAATCTTCTCCAAAGAGGAGGCCTTCTGCTGAAGGGCCTGGTTCTGATTCCGCCAAATGTGATAATTGCGGATCAAGTTTCATTAAAATTGACCTGCGGCGTTCAATGGCGCATGTCGTATTGGCTGAGCCTAGTAGGCAAATGGCACGTTGTGCCCAACCTCTCAGTTGTACTAAATCTACAGGTGTTTCAGTGGCGGCCGCTTGTTCAGATAGATTCAAAATTTTGGTCAGAGGACCTAAAAGGTCTAGGATATGATCCTGGATCGTCTTGAAAGAACGTTCTATGCCTTTCTTAGTGTATTTGCCAGATTTGGTCAAGTATTTTTGAAGCACCGGGTCAATTTCAGGTGTAAATGCCACTTTATTAGGAATGAACGGTCTGGGGCATTCCGCTCTTAGTTTATTCCTATTTGTCCTGTCCAATGGTCTCCTTGTCCAGTGTTCCACGTATTGGGACACTTGTGGGAGGGGTGCCCAGTCCCCTGATCTGGGGTGAGATATGTTTTCCGGGTTAAAGAATGGCTCCCCTAGGGAGTCTACAATTGCCTCAGACGGCAATCCCGGATTGGCTTCAATATCAGTAGCCATTTGCCCAGCCTCCTCTTGATCAGAATCAAGGTCGTCGGATGCCATTATCAGCGATCCTTCCGATGATTCGTTTTCCGACTCATCGTTAAATGAGTCTGGTTTAGCCCTGTGGCCTGATTGAAATTTCTTTCTGGGAATCTCCTTGGATATCAAGGGTCGTTCGGTGTTAGGATGGCTGGGACGGCAGGCCGAGGAGGGTCCTGCCTCGTGCATTGATTCTACTTCCCCTGCCGGGGAGTCGAGACAAGCAGTCAGATGCTTGCGCTTGTAAGGGACTTTGCCCATTTTTTTCCCCCTCAGGTTGAGTCTTGGAGGGGTTAATGGCAGCAGATAAGGCAGCCTGGATAGAGCTATTTATAAGTTCCTGAATCTGGGCAGCAGATAGCAGTTGTGGGGTCTCAGGGGTGAAGCCCAGACCTGACATGGTAAAATTAGGGGCACCTGATTGCTCTGCCATGTCTAATAGGTATCACACTCTAGCCTGTTCTATGGATTGAGCTATTCTTAAGCAATATCTCTAATGATGATTGCCTAGCCTAATCCTAAGGTTGCTGTAGCTGGCTATTTAGTTTTTAAATGTATGTAATGATGTCCGGGTAATAATACCGCTCTCCTTAGAACAACACCGCTCTCCTCACCGCTGCAGCCGTGGCAATGCGGTGAGGAGGAAGTAAACTGTCTCCCGAGCGGCCGTAGACTCGCGAGATGATGTGTAAGCTCCGCGATTGGCCGAGAGTGATGAAGGGAGAGGGGAAGAGTAGAGCGCGTCATTCGTCGCGCCCCCTCCTCTGTGCAAGGCGCGAAACACAGTGAGGGAGAAATAGGAATATGGCGCCGCGAGCAGACGGCGCGCACGAAAAAACAGGGGTGTGGGAAGAGAGAGAGAGATACGGCTTCCCAATCAGTGAGTCAGATAAGCGTGACGCCAATACCTGACGCGATGACACCCACAAGGTGAGAAGTAGAATCGAGCGCCGCGTTCTTAATGAAAGAGGAACCGCAGCGCTCACAAGTGAACCTGAAAACACCAATAATAATAGTAGACTTGCTAAACAATATATATATCTATATATATAACAATAAGGCTTATCTATAATATTTAGCAATCTGAAAGAGAGTTTATAAAATGGTACTTATCTCTGTCATGAGCAGAAAGAAAGAGGAGGGAGTATACCAAGACAGTCCCATATATACAGGACACCTGGAGGCGTGGCTACACAGCTGCTGGGACTGCTGGGAATTGTAGTTTCCTTTTCTCCACCATTTTAGGTGCAAAAAGTTCTGAGAATTAAAAAGATATAGAGAAAACATTTCTGCTATGAGCATTAAATAAAGAAAGATTAATGCAAGATATGAGCCTCCTGTCTGATATATAACTGTGGTTATTGAATACATCATTAGAAACTGCTTCTGGCGGTGGTTAATGATGGGATGTGGGGGTTCCAGCACCTTGCACCTCTGGACCCCTTTACATTACACAGCACCTTGCACCTCTGGACCCCTTTACATTACACAGCAACTTGCACCTCTGGACCCCTTTACATTACACAGCACCTTGCACCTCTGGATCCCTTTACATTACACAGCAACTTGCACCTCTGGACCCCTTTACATTACACAGCACCTTGCACCTCTGGATCCCTTTACATTACACAGCAACTTGCACCTCTGGACACCTTTACATTACACAGCACCTTGCACCTCTGGATCCCTTTACATTACACAGCAACTTGCACCTCTGGACCCCTTTACATTACACAGCACCTTGCACCTCTGGACCCCTTTACATTACACAGCACCCCTCACCTCTGGACCCCTTTACATAGCACATTACATAGCATATACATTACATAACAATCGCAAACCGAGTCAGGATGCTCGTTATTCAAAACGCTTGTTAACCACGTTACTCATAAACCAAGGTTCCACTGTATATGATTTATGTGGTATTCTGTAGCACTGCTTTAGTGGAAACATTGTGAAATTTGTAACAAATAAGTCTATTCTTCATATTTTGTATGAATATTTTTTGTATGGTTTGTGTTGCCTTTGTATAGCACCGCTGTAGTAAAGGCATTGTAAACATTTCATTTACATATAAAGTGAAATTGATTGAAGACATACACATGTTTAGATTTTTGGACGACCGAACGTCCGTTTTTGTGCCATGCTAGTCTCATGTCGAAAGTGAAGACGTTACTCACAATACAAACATTTTCTTACGACAGAATAGGATGTCAGAAATGCCGTGAAGTGTTGAATAATTTTGCATGTATTCTTTAGTTTCTGAGCATGCCTAGTCTCGCTCTTATGATTTTGAAATGAAAATTGGACGTTGAGTTCACATCCAACAAAAATGTTATAGTCTGCACATCCAGCTCGTACAAATTTTTCCATCTGATTTTTGTATCGTGTGTACGGGCCTTTAAATCATAGGTTACCTGATACAGAAAAGTCATTTATGTCTGGCATTATTTTAGGCCTATTACTTTAAGCAAATACAACATGTAAGCAGATTCCAGTCAAGCTGCATATTTTTCTGATATCTAAGGAAACGCCGGAAACAACAATGTTTCACTCTTACGGTTTGCCTCATTAATGGCCCAGGCTAATTGCATTAATTCGTTCAATCATTCTGTGGTTTGGTGGACTTTAGCACTGGTTGAGTCCTGCCATTTAACATTACATTATAAAAGCAAATTCTAATGGAAAATTCCTATCTAGCTAGGAAGCAGCACTTTAAGCATGCCTGTTTATTTTCCAAGTGTTTTAGGCCACATGAAATAGATAGATATATAGATAGATTACACCACTGAATGTTTTATTGCTTTACGAATTTCATCCCTATAGTCTGTATAGGAAAGAAATTTATGATAATTTAATTAAAATTACTTAACATAATATTTAATTTACCATTCTGATCAGTGAGAGGCCGCATACACACGACCGAGAAACTCGTTGGGCGAAACACATCATTTTCCTCGTCGAGTTTCTTGTTAGGCTTGTCGAGGAACTCGACAAGCTTGCTTTGCGTGCACACGTTAAAGACCAAATCTCCTCCTTCTCAAACACGGTGACTTCAACACATACTATGGCAGGGGAAGTTCAGTTCCACTGCCACAACCCTTGGGGCTGCTTTTGCTAATCTCATGTTACTGCGTGTTAGGAAAAAGATTGGTAAGAGACATTTTCACTTTTCAGTCTGTTACAGCGTGACAAATGTGCAATTTCCATTACAAACGCTACTTTTACAGAAGGTGCGCGGGTTTCTTTGCATTCACACGCTCGAGTTTCTCGTCGAAAACCAGCCAGATGAGAAACTCGACGAGCCAAATTCGACTCCCGTCGAGAAAATAGAGAACCTGCTCTCTTTTTGGCTCGACGAGTTTCTCGGCGGGTTTCGCGGCGAAAAGTGTACACACGACCGGTTTCCTCGGCAGAATACGTCTCCCATCGAGTTTCTGCTGAGGAAACCGGTCGTGTGTACGCGGCCTCAGACCTTGGGTTTTATGGCTCCCTCTGCCAAAATCTTAGTTCATTGTCTTCCCCATGTGAAAAAAAAATGCTTTTGCTATTCCTCATTGAAACCACTGTTACAAAATCTTGCATGCAATAAAGCAGGGGTGCCCAATCTTTTGAAGAGCGAGGGCCACTTAAGCAACTTGGTAACCAGCTGCAGGCCACAGTGAGTGAAGCGGGCAGATGACAGGTCACGGCTACTCTATAGGCCCTCCGGTCTGCCCAGATGGAAGGGGACAACTTCCTTTCTGTTTTTCAGATTGGAGGTAGGCGGGCCCAACTGGACATCTGTCGCTCTATAGAGGGGAATCGAGGGTCCCATTTGGTCAGGATGATCGTGTAAGAAGGGCCTAAGACTGCTTTCACACTGATGTGCTGCCGTTTACCCACACCGTGGGTGCAGCGTAGTGCACCTGTGTCTTTCCGAGGGGTTAGCTGAATTTTGCCATATACTCCTCCTGTGGTAAAAGCTGGTGCTGTAGAGGACGCATCGGCTTATGGGGCTCTGCTCCGCAGCCACTTTCTTCCTCTAGCACCAGCTTCATTCACAAGACTGATGCTGCGGTATGGTGAGTCGGCAACCTGCGATCTGGGCTTGACAACCCACCATTTCAAAGCAGGAGGTCGCAGGCCACATCAGAGGGCTCCGCGGGCCACATTTGGCCCCTGGGCCACTGGTTGGCCACCCCTGCAATAAAGGATCCTTGTGCCTGGAACACACTTCCACCCTCACTTACAGTATAGTATTTCCCTTATTTTCAAAATGATGCTGCATTACAGTTACGAAATTACAATTGATGACTGTAAAAACAGATTTCTAAATTAGCGCTATGACATCACTGCAGCTGAATAAATAAGCATTGTCACCTTAAGAGAGGAAGTGTCTCTGAATATGCATTTCTAGTATGATTTATCTGAAAGCAGGACACAAAGGATAAAAAAGATTAACATTTTTGATATTACAGGAAAATGTACAACAACATATTTGGTTTAATTGTATGAGTTTGAATACACGTAATGTTTAAAAATATAAAATAGTATCAGTATATATGCTATGTGTTTCTCAGCTGTTTAATCCTCATACACTTCTGTTTAGTTCTTTATTTATCTCAATTTTTCTATTCCATTTAGGTGGATCTGTTTCAAACATGGTCAGCTGCGTCAATACTTATAACAATGACACCATCCTCAGTTCTTCGGCTTCCCGCATCCCTGGTGCAATATTTCTGGGATTGGCGGCCATCTTGGGTTTACCTGGGAATACTTTTATTATCTGGAGCATTTTGTGGAAAATGAAAGGCCGGGAAAAGTCAGTGACCTGCATCCTAATCCTTAACTTGGCGGTGGCTGATGGGACAGTCCTTCTCCTCACTCCATTTTTTATCATATTTTTGGCCAAGAAGAGCTGGATATTTGGTAGACCTGCCTGTAAAATTGCATACTACCTCTGTTGCCTTAACATGTATGCCAGCATTTTCATTATTGCTCTCATGAGCATGGACCGATTCTTAGCTGTTTTTCGACCATACATGGCTCAGTCGCTTCGTAAACGAAATGTGGTGGTAAAGGTCCTCATAGTCGTATGGCTTCTAGCAGGTGCTTTGGCACTTCCGGCATTCGCATTCAGGGAGGTGATAGACAACAAAGACATGAACTCTACGATATGTGAACCTTGCCATGCTAACCGAGCAGAGGCCATCTTTCATTACTCCTTTGAGACATTGGTGGCTTTCCTGCTTCCTTTTCCTGTGGTATGCTTTAGTTACATGCTTGTGTTAATTAAACTAAAATCAAGTCGCTTTGAACAACGATCAAGGATAGAGAAACTGATTGCTGTCATCTTGTTGACTTTTGCCATCCTATGGCTTCCATATCATGTAGTCAATGCTATTCAGGTGACTGCCAATCTCACCACTGGAAATATATCGGAGACTTTGGCAAAAGCAGCTAAAAAGAGCCGAGCTGGAGCTACCGCTTTAGCATTTTTCAGCGCGTGTGTCAATCCTTTGTTGTACGCCTTTGCTGCTTCTGATTTGTTTAGGGTGTTTGGAGTGGGATTTGTAGCCAAGCTGCTGGAGGGAACTGTGGCAGAAATACAAAAACGGGTTAAATCTCAACGTGAGCTTGTAAAAGGTCTTGTGAGAGTTGGAAGTCGGGCTGAGTCAGTGGAGCTTGAAGAGAAAAATGGGATAAAATTAGAACCAATGAATGGTGACTGTCCATGTAAAAGTTAGCCGTATCAGCTAGAAAGATGGGCCTTAAAAAATAGTGCAGTATTAAATTTATTTAATTTTTATAAATTCCGTCAGAAATAGTACATAAGCATAAAGCGTTCTCCTAAGCAGTTCTAGGATAACTATATTGTTTGGAGAGAAGAACTGCTTTTGAGGGATGGAAAAAGTTAACACATATGAATCCAGGAATGTTATTGACAGTCTCTAGAACATTCCATCAAATGAAGGAACACTGGTCATATATCCAAGGAAGAACTGACACCCACCAATAAATAATTCACAGCATGTAAAACCGAGAGTGCATTTTCTGTACAACTTACTAAATAACATAACATTTCAGCAGTTAAACGCAAAGAATTACGTTTTCAAGGATTTTTATTTCATTATATATTACCGTACACACAATGGGCTCTTTGACTAAAACTGGAGAGTGTAAAATCTGGTGCAGCTGGGCAAGGTAGCCAATCAGCTTCTAACGTCAGCTTGTTCAATTAAAGCGTTCCACCCTGAAAATTAACTTTCATTGATCAGCTTGCCTTTATTGTAAAAAAAAAAAAAAATGTAAAAATGTAATCTGCCTAGTTCCTAGTCCTCGGTTTAACTTCCTGTCGTAAGACCCCATTGCCTCCTGGGAAATGATGACACTCATTTCCCAGGAGTCTCTGGGCATTACTGTGCCTGAAAAATCGCCCAGCGTGCACCTCTCCACGAAAACAAGGAAGAAACAGGAACTGGGCTTCACATGCCCACACATATGATGGAAATGGCCACAACATGAGCTGGAGGATATAAGGCAAGTTATTACAATGATTTCCTGATTGATTGGGGAGCTATTAATATGTTTAATGGAATGTTTAATGTAATTATTTTTAACTTGAAAAAAAAAAATGCCCAGAACCCTGCTTTAAGCTTTGACAAAAAAAAAAAAAAAAAAATAGAAGCTGGTTGGTTTCTATGCAGAGCTGCACCAGATTTTACACACTCCAGTTTAGTCTATCTGACCACCCCCCACTGCTAACTACCCTTTGTTCCACTTGACCCTCCCTTCTAGATTGTAAGCTCTTACGAGCAGGGCCCTCTGATCCCTCCTGTATTGATTTGTATTGTGAATGTACTGTTTTCCCTGATGTAAAGCGCTGCGTAAACTGTTGGCGCTATATATAAATCCTGTATAATAGTAGATCAACCCCCATGATTTTC
Source organism: Rana kukunoris (assembly GCA_029574335.1). Lineage (NCBI taxonomy): Eukaryota > Metazoa > Chordata > Amphibia > Anura > Ranidae > Rana > Rana kukunoris. The sequence goes on from CM056049.1 coordinate 264,193,657, forward strand.
CCAATGATTCAACCATTTCATAACTGACTGCTTGTGAAACTTAGGGTATGTTACTTCCTTTTGCAGAACAAATACAATATAATGTTTGCAGTGTTAGGCTAGCCATACATTATACAATTATTAGATTAACCAAAACTATATAATATAAGGTCAAATCTAAACACTTTCAATTTGTATGCAATCAGGCAGGCCCTAGTACTACACAGTTGAAGGAAAATCTAAAGGATAAGAAAATTGTATGGTGTATGGCCATCTTTAACCACTAGCTCACAGCGCACTGTAGCTTTACTGCTACAGTGTGGGCCGGCTGCACAGAATCATGTATATATACACAATTCTGCTTTTCCAGGTAGGGGGTGCGTGTGTCGCCCGCGCGCCAGCTGTGCTGTGATTAGTCAAAGCACACGCCGATCAGCAGGTGTCGGTGTTCATTCATTGGTCGGCAGCCGCTGATCGGCAAGCAGAAAGACAGGACAGAGCTCTGTCAATGTAAACAATACAAAGCTCTGTCCTGTCAGTGGGGATGTGCCGCTTTTTGTTTCCCTGCAAAGTAAAACCGACACATCCCTTAGTAAAAACACCTCACAGTACACACATAAACACTGTTTAGGCACACTCATTGATCGCCCCTGATGTTAACCTCTTCCCAGCGAGTGTCATTTGTACAGTGACAGTGCATATTTTTAGCACTGATCACTGTATTCTATTAACTGGTTCCCACAAAGTGTCAGTTAGTGTCAGACTGCCCGTCATACTATCACAGTCCCCAGAGGCGTAACTAGAACCTTCAGGGCCCCGGTGCAAGAAACCATGAAGGGCCCCCCCCCCCCACAGGCCCATAGCAGTGTAGCAAGTAAAGAAAGTCATACGCTTGGGCAGACATACACATGTATACAATATATGTGTGTGTGTATATATATATATATATATATATATATATATATATATATACACATATATTTTGTTACATTTCTGAGTGCGGATCCTCCTTGCATTAGGGTCCCAGAGAGCCAATTCCTTACATCAGGATCCCCAGAGAGCCAATTCCTTACATCAGGGTCCCCAGAGAGCCAATTCCTTACATCAGGGTCCCCAGAGAGCTTCCCATACATCAGGGTCCCCCCATACATCAGGGTTCCCAGAGCGCCCCACCATACATCATGGTTCCCAGAGCCCATTCCATACATCAGGGTCCCCAGAGAGCCCCCATACATCAGGGTCCCCAGAGAGCCCCCCACATACATCAGGGTTCCCAGAGAGCCCCCCACATACATCAGGGTTCCCAGAGAGCCCCCCACATACATCAGGGTCTCCAGAGAGCCCCCCACATACATCAGGGTCCCCAGAAAGCCCCCCACATACATCAGGGTCCCCAGAAAGCCCCCCACATACATCAGGGTTCCCAGAGAGCCCCCCCATACATCAGGGTCCCCAGAGAGCCTCCCACATACATCAGGGTCCCCAGAGAGTCTCCCACATACATTAGGGTCCCCAAAGAGCCCCCCATACATCAGGGTTCCCAGAGAGCCCCCCAATACATCAGGGTTCCCAGAGAGCTCCCCAATACATCAGGGTTCCCAGAGAGCCCCCCCATACATCAGGGTCCCCAGAGAGCCTCCCACATACATCAGGGTTCCCAGAGAGCCCCACACATACATCAGGGTCCCCAGAGAGCCTCCCACATACATCAGGGTCCCCAGTGAGCCCCCCAAATATCAGGGTCCCCAGAGAGCCTCCCACATACATTAGGGTGCCCAGAGAGCATCCCATATATCAGGGTCCCCAGAGACCCCCCCCATACATCTGGGTCACCAGAGGCCCCCCTTACATCAGGGTCACCAGAGAGCCCCCCCATAAATCTGGGTCGCCAGAGGCCCCCCCATACATCAGGGTCACTAGAGGCCCCCCATACATCAGGATTCCCAGAGAGCCCACCCAATACATCAGGGTTCCCAGAGAGCCCATCCAATACATCAGGGTTCCCAGACTTAAACACCCCCCCCAGAGCTTCCCCTGTACCTGGCTGGCTGTGCACCTCCAACCCCCAGCACAGGGGGAGGTGTGAGGTGGAGATCGGCAGTTCTATGATGTCCATTTGCATGGGGATCGTCCTGGGGCTTGTAATCCTCTTCCTGGGTCTGTACAGTGGAGAGGGGAGGGGCCACTGACCCGAGCAACTCACTCTACACTGAAGAGTAAAACTTGTAGCTGCCCGGGTCAGAGGCTCCTCCCCCTCCACTGTACACATGCCGAAGGAGAAAAACAAGCCCCAGGGAGATGCCGCAAGCACCATACAGCTGCCGAACGCCGCCTCCCGCTCCCCTCACTGCATCCCAAACTAAAAGCCAGAGGTGCAGGGGGAGATGCCGGGTCTTGGGGGGCCCCCCCCACAGCATCAGAATGGCAGGGCCCAGTCGCAACTGCGACTGCAGCAACCATGAAAGTTCCGCCACTGACAGTCCCTCTATAAGTTGCCGATTGCTGCCATTACTAGTATAGAAGAAAAAAAATTGCAATATATATAAAATAGTTTGCAGACTATTAGGTTTTTAAAGTTTGTGTAAACCAATCAATATACGTTTGTTAGAATTTTTGAACCAAAAATATGTGGAAGAATACATATTGGCTTAATTTTATGAAGAAACTTGATCTTTTATATATTTTTTATTATATGCGTTTTATAGCAGAAAGTTAAAAAAAATATGTTTTTTTTTTTTTTTCAAAAATGTCAGTATTATTTTGTTTATAGTACAAAAAATAAAAAACCCAGTGGTGATTAAATACTACTAAAAGAAAGCTCTATTTGTAGGGTTTGAGTACAGAGTTGCATGACTGCACAATTGTCAGTTAAAATAACACAGTGCCAAAAAGCAAAAAACGGCCTGGTCATTTAGGGGGGTTAAATCTTCTGGAGGTCAATTGGTTAATACAGTAAAAGCAGTTCTATTATTATTTAGGGGATTTATATCCATTAAATGTGCTTGTACACTTGTGTGGTATGCTTGGCCAAGCTGTCGATTTTCAAAGCACCAGCAGACATTTGTACACTATAAATCAAGCAGTGTTGATTTTTAGGGCATAAATTGAAACTAGTTATTATGAAATATGCGTTAGTCAATAAACACTATGGGCTAGATTCAGAAAGGTTTACGCCGGCGTATCTCGAGATACGCCGACCTAAGTACAAATGTGCGCCGTCGCATCTTTACGCTGATTCAGAAAGCAAGATACGCTGAAAAAGATGGCTTCAATGGTCCAACGTAACTTGCCTACGCCGGCGCATCATGGGCGCATAGTTACGCTTGACGCATTCGGCGTTCCCATGTTAAATATGCAAATGAGCAAGATACGCCGATTCACGAACGTACGTACGCCCGTCGCAGTAAGCTACGCCGTTTACGTAAGGTGTTTTTCAGGCATAAAGATAAACTACCAAAAAGATGGCGCAGCCAATGTTAAGTATGGACGTCGGAACAGCTGTCGAATTTCACATCGTTTACGTAGTTTGCGTAAGCCGATTCAGAATGGGGCTGGGCTGGTTACGTTCCAGTCGAAAGCATTGACTATTTGCAATGTGATTTTGAGCATGCGCACTGGGATACATCCAGGGGCGGCGCATGCACCGTTGGTTAGGCGTGTCATTTACGTGGGGTCACGATTCATTACCATACAACACGCCCACTACCAGCCTACTTTGAATTACGCGGGCTTACGCCGGCCCATTTACACTACGCCGCCGTAACTTAGGACGCAAGTTCTTTGTGAATACGGTACCTGCCTCTCTAAGTTACGGCGGCGTAGTGTATCTGAGATACACTACGCCCGCACAAACTTAAGCCAGTCTTTCTGAATCTGGCTATATATTTATATAGAGTAATATATTATTCAGGCTCCATAAGTATGGTGTACCATTAACATGAGTGCTTGACCACAAAAAAAATTCACAGTCTTTTAAAAAACACATATCCTAAATCTAAGCACATTGGCTAAATGGTTAGCACTTTCATCTAACAGCACAAGGGTCATCAGCATAGGCGTGCACACAGGGTGTGCCAGGTATGCCTGGGTACACCCTAATCTCCCCATGTGGTGCATATTTCCAATGTTTAGACCCCTGATATTTCACCGAATAAAAGAAATGTATTTATTTTTTCTTCTACTAAAATAATAATAAAAAAAAATGAAAACGGCACTACTGACACCACATGACATGACACCATTCACTTTTTTGCACTGACACCTTCCGTATATATACACATGCACATACACATATATGTATTTGAGCTTTGGGGTGCACACCCTAATGCAATAGGCTACACACACCTATGGTCATCAGTTTCCCATCTCAACCATGATACTACCTGCCAGGAGTTTGTATATTCTCCCTGTGACTGTGTGGGTTTCTTCCGGTTCTCCGATTTCCTCCCACACAAAGACATGCTGGTAGGTTAATCGGCTCCTGTCTAAAATGGCCCTAGTATTTGTACGTATGAATGTAAGGTAGGGATCTTAGTTTGTAAGCTACTTGAGGGCAGGGACTTATGTGAATGGTACAATGTACAGTATATGTGTGTATATATATATATATGTACCGTATTTATCGGCGTATACCGCGCACTTTAAAATAAGGGGAAAATCGTGGGTGCGCGATATACGCCAATACCCGCTTCCCGCGCTTAGTTTGAACGCCGCCGCCGACATATACCGAGCGCAGTACACTTGGGTACATTCGGCCAGGCTCGGCTTCACTCGCGGTCACGCTTCTAGCCTTTATGCGTGAGAAGCCGAGCGTGGCCGAGCGTGCCAGAGTGTACTGCGCTCGATATATGTCGTTGGCGGCGTTCAAACTAAACGTGGGAAGTGGGGATTCGACTCGGAGACAGCGCGGGAGAAGCGGGGAGGACACCACTGAGGCCGCAGACAGATGCCGGCCCGAACAAGGCCGCCAATGGACGCCGGGCAAGACGCAGACCAGGGGCATCTAAACTGTAAGTATTTTTTATTTTTTTTAGGATTTTCCCTTCTAGGTTGGGGGTGCTCACTATACGCGGGTGCGCGCAATACCCCGATAAATACAGTATTTAAAGTGTATATACTGTATATAAAATGTAAAGCGATGTGTAAATTAATGACGCTATATAAGTACCTGTAATAATAATTTTAACTTTGAAAGAAGCTTATTAAAGTGTATCTAAATAAAAAGGTTTTCCTTTTAGTTTGGGATACAGTAGGGAAGGGCTGGAACCCATGTTAGGTTTTTATTGTGTCCCCACTGGGGCGTATCATAATCTTTTTTAATCTTTTGTTACTGGGACAAAAATCAATGGGAATTTACAATTTTAAGGCTGTCACCAGGACAGAAGATGAAGGGAAATCTTCCAGTGATAAGTGTGTTTTGCCCCATACACGTGATCGGAGTATCCATCGGAATAAACTCTAATGCCCTGTACAAACGGACCGTTTTCATCAGAGAAACCGATCGTGTGTGGGCCCCATCAGTTTTTTTCCCCATTGGTGAATTTTTTTTTTTCGTATGGTTAAAAAACCAATAGAAAAAAACGATCGCCTGTGGTAAAATCCATCGGTCAAAAATCCATGCATGCTCAGAATCAAGTCAAAGCATCCTCGGAAGCATTGAACTTAATTTTTCTCAGCACGTTGTTGTGTTTTACGTCACCGCGTTGGACACGATCGGATTTTTAACCAATAGTGTGTAGGCAAGACTGATGAAAGTCAGCTTCATCGGATAGCTGATGAATTTCATCAGATGAACCGATCGTGTGTACAGGGCATGACGGGTTTTTCCGACAGAATCCCGTTCAAGCTGTCTTGCATACACACTGTCACACCAAATCCCGACCATCAAAAACGCGGTGACGTACAACACTACGATGAGCCTAGAAAAATGTGCCTACCTAGTCCAAAAGTAGAAATAAGTTGTGGTCTTAGATATACTTTAACCTACCTGTACATTTTTGATTACATGTGTAAAGGAATAATTCTTATACAACTGAGTGGATGTTAGTGGAAATATCATACCTTTTGGGATTAAGAAACCACTCAATTTGTTGACTCCTGTTTAGACTTCTGGACCTAGTAGCTGTGGTCAGCTTTCAAAAAATAAAAAAATAAATGATTGCGCAGTAAATACATGCCATATTCAGCATGTTCTGAGGGATGCATTAGGAATCCAGTGAATGAGAAATACACTTACATGTAGAACTCTATTTTGTCTTAAAGACCTCATTTGCATTTACTTCCAAGGGAGCATTGCCTGAAGTCTTTGCAAATGTGTGTATTTAATGCTCCAATTACTTTGTGAATTGTGGGACGTTATCATAGGACTACAGTGCTACAAGGTTTTTACCATATATGTTTTAGCACCCCTGCCCTGGTTCAAATCCTGTTCAGGACACTCTCTGCATGAAGTTTGCATGTTTTTCCTCTGCTTGCGTGGGTTTCCTCTGGATCCATTATAAATTGGTATGAGTATGTATGCATGGGACACAGGGACATTAGATTGTAAGCTCTTCGAGGGCAAGGACTGACATGAATGTACAGTATGTTAAGCACTGCATTAAATTGTCTGTGCTGTATAAATGCCTGCAATAAATGATTCAATAAATATATTGGAGGATCCATTACAACAAATACTTTGACCAAAGTTTCCATTTTATCTTGTAAATGTGATTACAGTGACCAACAAAAAGCCTTTAAATGCTAAATGCTAGTAGCCTCTGGTTAGTTTTGTAACTTGTGGTAGAAACACTTTCAAGAAGCAATGCAATGGTTCTGATTTACGAAAGGCAAATAGACTGTTCACTGTGCAAGGGAATTGTCACTTTGTTCAGGAATTTTCCCTTAGCTTAGTGAATGAGATAAAGCCAGGGGCAAATCTACAGGGGTCGCCATTGAGACCCAGCCCCATATTCCAGGGGGCCTGTGTGGCCGTCCATGTACTCTTGGATAGAAGTGTGGCAGTATGTAGAGGAACCAATCCATCCATGTAGCCACTGAATGCTGGCTTCTCTTCTCTCTCCCGCAGACTTTCAGCAGCTGCAGTACAGAAATGGAGGGCATTGGTTCCTCCACATGCCACTCTTGCCAACTCCCTATCTCTGTCCTGTTGCCTTGGGTCTCTGTATGCTCCCCCCCCGTAAACCCCCCCTGCAGCGATGCTGAGCTTCCCCCTCCCACTGGCTGCTGTGGTGGATCTGTCAGGATGAGTGGGGAAGGTAAATTAGAAAAAATTATGTGGTCCAAGGCACCATAGGTAAATGGCCTCCATCCCAAATTTGAACAGGAAAAAAAAGTTTGGTTAGCGGGACTTTAAATGAGGACAATCACCATGCGGAGTGAGCATGTAAGGTATATAGTATTGCTTAATTGGGTTCCAACACAAAAGGGGGGAGTTAGTTCGGGACTTGGAATGAGAGATGTATAACAAAGAGCAGTCTTAGCAAAGAGCATTTTATTATGCCCTGTGATATAATATAAAGCATACTGAATGACAAAAATTGCATCCACAAAATTGCATAAACATGCTACAAATTACATATGCATAATAAAACCATGGTACTTGGCATATAGTGGAGTAAGGACAAGTCCTGCACAACATAAACCACTGGAGGGGCTTGATGGTATAATGAGAATCTAGGTAAAACAGTACAAAAAACATAAAATCATCTGTATGAACATCATGCATCTATGTATGACCGACACGTTTCATTGGGATAAACCAACTCTTCAGGGGCGAATGCAATGGTGATCTATAAAGAGACATAACAATATGGTATAATTTTGTAGTAGAATAATATAATAATATGTGTCATTTACCGGCCCCTTCCTTTTCTTAATGAATAGAGTCAGTGATTGGAAACTGTGTTTACTATGAATGAATGGGAAGCTCTGTACAGAGCTATTACTGTTCATTCATTCTGTGCAGCTAATGAATCAGTCCTCAGTCCCTTTTCTCTGTTTAAAAAGTGAGATATCAGGGGTGTTTAGACCCCTGATATTACACCAAAGCCCACAATGGGGGTCCTAAAAAATATGTGAAGAATAAAAAAAAAAAAAAAAAAGATGGTAAAAATGTATAAAAATTAAAACAACAAAAATAAAAAACTACCAACACCAGTGGCGGAATTACCGGGGTCACAAAGATTGCACTTGTGACTGTGCTCTGGTGTTCTGCCACCATGAGAGGACCCCAAGATGGCAGGAAGGTGGACCCCTGGTGGGAGTAAAGGGCCTCGGAGTAAGTGGGAAGGGCCCTGGTCGGCCCTTCATGGTTTCTTGCACTGGGGGCCCTGAAGGTTCTAGTTACACCTCTGGGTAAAACTTTGCTGGCTTGCTGACCACTTCCACTATCAAATCATTTTACAAACAAGAATCGGCTTTTTTTTCAGAGGAAACAAGAAAAAAGGGTACTCAGTAACCATAGGCCGGAATTTGGAGGCATAGAAAACAATGGAGAAGTGGAAAAAATATAACAATATTTATTGTACAGTGAGCCCTTGTGCGTCAACACGTTTCACCGCTAGGCTTCTTCAGGACACGATCAAGGTTCAAACAGGTAGCAAAAAGAGAGAGCGAGTCTCACTGTCTAGAACAAAATATATTCGAATTACAAATCCGATAAATAACACATACAATACAAGCATATACTTGTCTTTCCTGAGGAAAATAACTGACACATGGGGACATAGCGAGACCACGGAATACCTTATAGTATATATTCAAATATATTTAGTTCCAGACAGTGAGGCTTGCTCTCTCTTTTTGCTAACTCTTTGAAACTTGATAGTGTCCTGAAGAAGTCTAACGGTGAAACGCGTTGACTCACAAGGGCTCACTGTACAAATTGTATCATTTTATATGATTTTTATCCAATTTTTTGACAATACTATGTACTTTTTTCAATAAATATTGTTATATTTGTTCTACTTCTCCATTGTTTTCTATGCCTCCAAAGTTCAGCCTATGGTTACTCTCTGAGTACCCTTTTTTCTTGTTTCTTCTCTAAATTTACAGATGTGGCAATGTTAGTGCTTCCTTTTCTTAATTTTCACAGTTTTTCCTTGCACGTGATTGTATATGTTTGCAAAGTAAATTTTTACCACATTCACTAAGCTAAAGGGAAAATGCCAAATTCATGCATTAAATAAATACATAAATATCAACATGAATATATGTTATGTTTCTAATACAAAATGTTGCATCGACTTCCTAAAATTCATTTCTGAATTACCTGATAATGATAATTGAACACAGTTTTGGGAAAAGGGAATTAAAGGGGAGCTCCGCCATAAAAAAGACACTTACCTGTCCTGGAGTCCAGCGACGTCAGCAGCAGAAGACAATCTTGTCTCTCGGCTGCCCCAACCGCCATCATCGGTCAGGGAACCAGGAAGTGAAGCTGTCCGGTCCCCTACTGCCCATGCTCGAGTCGCGCTGCGCCATCTTCACTATTTCCCGCTGTGTTCTGGGAGCCATGTGTTTCCCAGAACACAACGGGGGGGGGGGGGGTACTGACGCACTACCCGCAGGTCCCTGCAGAGTGTATGCTGGAAGTGGGTGCAAATACCTGTATTACATAGGTATCTGCACCTCCCTCCCCCTGAAAGGTGCCAAAATGTGACACTGCAGGTGGGGGGAATCCGATGAATGGAAGTTCCGCTTTAAGAGACTCATTGTTTTTGGGGAATAAAATAGTGTAATTAGAGCACGAAAGATACTCAAGGCCAGGGTATTCATAAAGAGTGACGTAGCACTTGTAGTACAAAGTGGATTTACCTTTAGTAAATAACACCCATTGTGTTATGTGTGTGTACTGTACATGATTAATTATGTATGAGTCCTAATAGTGGTTACTTGTTTTTTAATTTTTTGTAAAATAAATACTTTATATTTTAACCCATTTTTTTTGGAGTGGTTCTGTTAAAGTCCTCAATCTAGGCTGCATTCACACCAGGGAGGCCCGGAGTGGAAAACAACAAAGGCAGAATAACGTAGGGCCGGGCATGACTGGGTGGAGGTAGGGCAGCTAGGAGTTAAATGTAGAAGGAAGATGGTTGGTTGGAAGGAAATCTGTGTGGAGAGCAAGGAAGGTGAGGAGTATTATTTAAGTAGGGGGAGTGGACATTAAGGCAAAGTGCGGGAAGGAAATTGCAAGGAGGCGGGTTTTTCCCACCCACCCTCCCTATGTGTTGTGCGTTGGTGTCGTTCGTTTGTTTTCTTTTATTTCAGGTCTGTGAAAAAAAAAAAGGTCGTCATGACAGCCGTGGCGGAGTGGTTGGCGGTGTTCGTTGGTCTTTGATGGTGGCAGTTACAGATGTGATGGAAATGGTGGTGGGCTCATTGGTGGGATGGGACACTTATGGGGGATTATTCCAGGGGAACGGTGTCCGCTGGAATAGGGTTATGGTTGCACTGCGGTGTGATTTAATTATTTAATTTAAAATATTTATTTGGTTAAAATATTTATTTGGTTAAAAGTAAAATTGGCTGTCCATTTTTAATCCAACAATTTTGTGTCTCTCGTTAATCTTAGTAGGGGGTAGGTTAATGTATTTAAAAGGGGGGTTGATGGTTTTGGGGAGAAGTTGGGCTATCCGAATTACACTGGTCATGAGCGTAGCGTTTTCCGCGATTTTTGCTGCGATTTTGGAAAGGTCTGAAAGGGTCACCAATGTTAAAATTAGGAAAAACGCCCAAATCTGCCTAAGAAAAGGTCCCAGAGCTTCAGACTTTTTGAACTTCTGGCTTCAGGTGTTTTGTAGTGGAGATGTGAACCATCTCCATAGAGAATAATAGATTTTTTCCCCTTCAGCGTTTTGTAGCTTCAGGCTTCCAGCTACACAACACTCAGGTGTGAATGGGGTCTCAGGGTTTATTTTTTGTGTATTATCGAAGCACTAAAAACATGCATACTCACACATCTGTGTCAGGAATTGAACCTTTTTATTTGTGTTTATGATTCATTTATTTTTTATTGGCCTGGGTATGAAATCATTTCCCTTGCCTTTAAATGTGTCTCTACCTGCCTGTTTTGCATTCCTTTTTTGCGCAAGACCAAAGAAAAGGCCCGGTTTCCAGTAAATCATGCCAGTCTTGCTGAGTTGTTAGGAATCAGCACTTTCTACTTAAACTGAGCTACTAGTGGGTGTTTAACAGGAATTAGCACTGTAATACTTGCTCACTCCTTACTTTCGACACATGTTGTACTTATTGCTAATTATTCACTGCTCAGCAGAGGGCGCTACAGGCCTGAATTAGCACAGATGTAAAGTTCTTGTTTTTTTGAGGAACATGAAAACAACAGGTAATGCATGTTTAAATATTCTGCAGGATATGGCATGGCTGCTGCCAAATACCTATGGGACAGTTAATCTTACTGGCATATACACAGTACTGATGGCAATCGTTGTGTAAAAACATGGTTACACTAAAGTACTTGTGCCTTCTGAGAAAGCCATGTGGGTGGAGTAGAGAGCAATGTGTTATTCACTGATTGCAAGCTATCAGCATCACATGGATTAGCTGTGCTGCTTGGCTTCACTATTCTGGGATACCTTCTGATACTACACAAGTCTAAGGATATATACCATAAAAGTGAGTATCTCTGGTGAATAACACTTTCACTTCCTGTCATAGGGTTACTAACAGCTATTTCAGTTAGGGTGTGTTAGGAAAAGGCACATTGAGTAATTATATAGTCTATTTCCTTCCTTTATCTTTCACAACTTTGTAAGATTGCAGATGTTGCGATATTCTGTACGATGTGTATGAACATTTTTTTGGACAGATATCTCATTCTACTGAACGATATAACGTCTCATGCCAGTTACCTTTAGGCTGGATTCACACCTATGCATTGTTAGTGCTTTTTGCAGATCTGCACTACAAACCATGTAACATGGCTTCCTATGGAACACGTTCTGTAGAGCAAATATGCAAAAAGCATTTAAAATGCATAGGTGTGAATCAAGCCTTAGACTACAGGTACTCCTCACTTAACCACCAGGTATCCGTTCCAATGACCAGGTCATTAAACAAACTGGTCGTTAAATCAGGAGCCACAAGTAATCAATATTTAGAGAATTCTTAACTACTGTACTGTATTGTGAAAAACAAAAAAGATCTAAACACCAAACTCCAGCTCAATAATGTTTTAATTTGCATAAGTACTCAACACAAACAAAAATTCTGTACGGTACTATACAATACAATGATGTATAGCGTGGCGTTCGGGTGAAGAGAGCTGGTCGTAAGTCTGAGTGGTCGTTAAACAGGTAAGTTGTAAAACAAGGAGTATCTGTATATTAAAATGATTGTGTTGCAAATAAGAGATTGCCAAGAGGTGGTTTCATTGTACAAATGTTAGAGATTCAAATTGCCCATGTAGCTTAGTCCTTCTAGCCTTATAGTCCTTCTAGCCTTATAGTCCTTATAGCCTTATAGTCCTTATAGTTCTTGTAGCCTTATAGTCCTTATAGCCTTATAGTCCCTATAGCCTTATAGTTCTTATAGCCTTATAGTCCTTATAGTTCTTATAGCCTTATAGTCCTATAGGTACATTGGTGGATCACTTATAAATGAAATGGACAAAATTCATCTAGATTGTAATCTCTCGGGAGCAGGGTGATCCCAACACTCTTCTTTTTTTGTATTGTAGCAGTACTGTCTCCCTTCCTATTCTGTAAAGCTCTGCGCAAATAGGTGGTGTTAAATAAATCCTGCATAATATTAATAATAACGAATGGATGGACTTTTTTCAGTCATTCTAACTATGTGTGTAATTTCACAAAGGGTGATGTATCATTTATAATTTCAAAAGTGTGATTAAAGGGGTTGTAAAAGAAAACATTTATTTTTTTCATAATAAGCATCCTTTACCTGCAGACATTTCTCTTTTCTCTTCCTCATTGTTAGTTTTTGCTCAGAAGTTTCTCTATTTTTTCTCTGTTCTGTTCACTTCCTGCTTGTCTGATTGTTACTGACCACCGTGAAGGGAGGCTTTACTGCGGCGGTCAGTGACGTGCTCGCCCCCTCCTGGGAACTACATCTGTATGTGTTAGAGACTTCAAGGAGGTGTAAATTACTGGGCGTGCCGCAATGCATACTGGGAAATGTAGTTCTTACATAAACGAGTGCCGCAAACCAGGAAGTGAATGAGAGAACAGAAACTAGAACACCGGAGGTGATATAGATGAAGGAATTTAATAGGTATTTACTAGTTTTTTTAACAGAATCATTACACTATTCTGTCTGTCTACCTTGCAGACATTAATTTTAGGCAAAAAAAAATTCCTTTACAACTCCTTTTAGAAGCACACTACATAACAAGATATCTTTGTCACATTTGAACCTATTGTCCAAAAACATTGAAAATTATGGCAGAAAAAGACCAAGTGGCCCATCTAGTCTGCCACATTAAAATATAAATATATATATATATATATATATATAGTGCAGAAAATAAGTATTTGAACACCCTGCTATTTTGCAAGTTCTCCCACTTGGAAATCATGGAGGGGTCTGAAATTGTTATCGTAGGTGCATGTCCACTGTGAGAGACATAATCAAAAAAAAAATTCCAGAAATCACAATGTATGATTTTTTTAACTATTTATTTGTATGATACAGCTGCAAAGAAGTATTTGAACACCTGAGAAAATCAATGTTAATATTTGGTACAGTAGCCTTTGTTTGCAATTACAGAGGTCAAACGTTTCTTGTAGTTTTTCACCAGGTTTGCACACACTGGAGGAGGGATTTTGGCCCACTCCTCCACACAGGTCTTCTCTAGATCAGTCAGGTTTCTGGGCTGTCGCTGAGAAACACGGAGTTTGAGCTCCCTCCAAAGATTCTCTATTGGGTTTAGGTCTGGAGACTGGCTAGGCCACGCCAGAACCTTGATATGCTTCTTACAGAGCCACTTCTTGGTTATCCTGGCTGTGTGCTTCGGGTCATTGTCATGTTGGAAGACCCAGCCTCGACCCATCTTCAAAGCTCTGAGGGAAGGAGGTTGTTGCCCAAAATCTCGCAATACATGGCCCCGGTCATCCTCTCCTTAATACAGTGCAGTCGCCCTGTCCCATGTGCAGAAAAACACCCCCAAAGCATGATGCTACCACCCCCATGCTTCACAGTAGGGATGGTGTTCTTGGGATGGTACTCATCATTCTTCTTCCTCCAAACACGGTTAGTGGAATTATGACCAAAACGTTCTATTTTGGTCTCATCTGACCACATGACTTTCTCCCATGACTCCTCTGGATCATCCAAATGGTCATTGGCAAACTTAAGACGGGCCTTGACATGTGCTGGTTTAAGCAGGGGAACATTCCGTGCCATGCATGATTTCAAACCATGACATCTTAGTGTATTACCAACAGTAACCTTGGAAACGGTGGTCCCAGCTCTTTTCAGGTCATTGACCAGCTCCTCCCGTGTAGTCCTGGGCTGATTTCTCACCTTTCTTAGGATTATTGAGACCCCACAAGGTGAGATTTTGCATGGAGCCCCAGTCCGAGGAAGATTGACAGTCATGTTTAGCTTCTTCCATTTTCTAATGATTGCTGCAACAGTGGACCTTTTTTCACCAAGCTGCTTGGCAATTTCCCCGTAGCCCTTTCCAGCCTTGTGGAGGTGTACAATTTTGTCTCTAGTGTCTTTGGACAGCTCTTTGGTCTTGGCCATGTTAGTAGTTGGATTCTTACTGATTGTATGGGGTGGACAGGTGTCTTTATGCAGCTAATGACCTCAAACAGGTGCATCTAATTTAGGATAATAAATTGAGTGGAGGTGGACATTTTAAAGGCAGACTAACAGGTCTTTGATGGTTAGAATTCTAGCTGATAGACAGGTGTTCAAATACTTCTTTGCAGCTGTATCATACAAATAAATAGTTAAAAAAATCATACATTGTGATTTCTGGAATTTTTTCTTTTGATTATGTCTCTCACAGTGGACATGCACCTACGATGACAATTTCAGACCCCTCCATGATTTCCAAGTGGGAGAACTTGCAAAATAGCAGGGTGTTCAAATACTTATTTTCCACACTGTATATATATAGTGGGTATAGAAAAGAATCGCCCTCTTTAAAATAATCACATTTGCAGTCTGAAAATGAAGACGGACACAATTAGGGCTGCAACTAACGTTTATTTTTATAATCGATTATTCGATCGAATATTTTTTCGATTAATCGGATAAAATCATTAAAAATAACGTAATGTGGAATTTTTTCATTTATTTAACAGTAATAATGAAAAAACTGAATGTTACAGTCAGGAACACCAATGAGGCACTATTCCCCGCCCCCCCCTCCCAGGAACACCAATGATGGGGCACTACTATTCCACCCACCCCCCGGAACACCAACGATGGGAGTTAGGAGGATAGGGAATTGTCATAAAAATGCATGTATGGAAGGTACTGTTACGGTTCTGGTACTGTTTCTGTACTGGTACTGTTACTGTAACTGTATTAGGTACTGGTATTGTACTGGTACTTGTTTTCTACCTTTCACAGCTCGGCTCTCCTCATGGCTGCTTCTCGCCTCTGTTCCCTCGAGGCAGCAGCGGGCGGGGCTGAGAAGTTCAGTGGGGCGCTGACGTCAGAGGCGAGGAGAGGCGAGTAGAGGCGTGGAGAAGCGGCGCGGACGTGCAGCGTCATACGTCGGCGCCTTACACAGTCACATACACAGAACGAGGACGTGCGGCGCAGACTAGTAAGATGGGACAGGACAGGAGGATTTTTTTGGACGGACGTAAATAAAGCAAGGTGCGGACGGACCAACTAATGAAAATGTTGACAACGATTTTCATTATAAATTATTATCGATAATATCGATTAATCGTTTCAGCCCTAGACACAATTTTTGTTTTATCCAGCTGTATTTATAACATCCAAGTGAAAGATATAACACCAACATGTCAGAAAAAAATAAATAGATAAATAAATAAAAAAAACACATAACAGAATCACTAAGTTGGAAAAATGATCACGCCATTGTGTTAGTATTTTGTTGAACCAACTTTTGCTTTATTACAGCCTTTAGTCTGTTAGGATATGTCTCTACTAACTTCTAGACTTTTCAATATTTGCCCATTCTACTTTGCAGAACTGTTCAAGTTAAAGCGGAGGTTCCGACAATAAAAAAAAAAAAAAGCCAGGAGCTACAAATACTGCAGCTGCTGACTTTTAAAATAAGGACACTTACCTGTCCAGCGCGCCCGCAATGTCGGCAGCGGAGGACAAGCAATCGCTCGTCCCTCTGCTGCACCCGCCGCCATCCTTGGTGAGGGAATCGGGAAGTGAATCGTTGCGGCTTCACTGCCCGGTTCCCTACTGCGCATGCGCGAGTAGCTCAGCGCACCGTCACTGGTCCCCGCTCTCTCCCGGACACAGTGTGTTTCCCAGAAGACATCGGGGGGTACGGGTGAGGGCGTGACTGCCGCAGTAGTGTATTCCCGGAAGTGGGTGAAAATACCTGTATTACACAGGTATCTGCACCGCCCTCCCCCTGAAAGGTGCCAAGTGTGACACCAGAGGGGGGAGGGTTCCGAAAAGCAAAAGTTCCATTTTTGGGTGTAACTCTGCTTTAAGTTAGCCACTTTACAACCAGAGGCCGTCTATTAACGGCCTCGGCTTTGTGCACCTCTGTGCAGCAATATCTGAATGATGCCTGCAGCTACAGGCATCATTCAGATATCACCGTCTTCAGCCGGCGATTCTGTGCACTATAAGAATGATCACAGCGGCAGTTCCGCTGCTTGATCGCTCTTATAGGCGGCGGGAGGGGACGTCCCCCCACTCCTGCCGCCATCCGGTGCTTCCTCGGGCTCTCCCGTGCCATCGGGGGTCCGGAGAGCGAATCCGCCGGCGCTGTCTGGGAAGCATAGAGATGACTGGTGACCACATGGTCACCAGTCATCTCTATGACCGTCGGAGGCCCGGGCGCGACGGTATGACGTCACGCCCGGTACCCGCAAGTAAACAAATCACGGCTGTCGGCATGTGATAGGTGAATTTTTTTTACCGATTTCATGCTTGTAAGCCTGTAGGAAAGATGTGGGGTCTTATTGACCCCACATCTCTCCATAAAGAGGACCTGTCACAGTGATTCCTATTAAAAGGGATGTTTACATTCCTTGTAATAGGAATAAAAGCGATCAAAAAAAAAGTGTAAAAATAAAAAAATGAAGTAAAATAAAAATAAAATTAAAACAATTTTTTTTTAAAACGCCCCTGTCCCCGGTAGCTCTTCCGCAGAACCGAACACGCTTGCAAGTCCCGCCCACATATGTAAGCGCCGTTCAAACCCCACATGTGAGGTATCGTCGTGTGCGTTAGAGCATGTGCAACAGTTTATCATCTTTCACATTATACCAAAAAATTGGGCTAACTGTTTTGTTATTTTTTAATTCATGAAACAGCTTTTTCCCTAAAAAAGGCGTTTGAAAAATTATTGCGCAAATACCGTGCAAGAAAAAAAGTTGCAATGACCGCCATTTTATTCCCTAGGGTGTCTGCTAAAAAATATATAATGTTTAGGGGTTCTGATTTATTTTCTAGCAAAAAAATTGTGATTTTTACATGAAGCAGAGTGCCAAAGGAAGTGCCAAAATAGGCCCGGTTGTCAAGTGGTTAAATTTGATAGTGACCATCTGTGGACTTAATCATTCCACAGATTTTTAATGAGGTTTAAGACCCCATACACACTATACAACTTTTGTTTAGTTTTTACCAAAATTTACCATGTAGTGCAAGGGTCTACCTGATTGCATACAATTTGAAACTCTGAGGCCCTGTACACACGATCAGACCGGTCCGATGAGAATGGTCCGACGGATGTGCGTACACACCATCAGTCCAAAATCCGATCGGGTCAGAACGTGGTGCCGTAGAACACAACGACGTGCTGAAAAAAACAAAGTTCAAGCATGCGTGGACTTGATTCTGAGCATGCACAGGTTTTTGGAATGATGCTTTTGTGTACTAACCATCGTTTTAGTCCGACGGTCAGGCGTCCATCGGACAGATTTTAAACCAAGTTTTAAAACTTTGGTCCGATGGACAACGGTCTGATGGGCCGTACACACGATCAATTTGGTCTGATGAAACTGGCCGGTCTGATAGTGTGTACGCGGCCTTAAGGTTTGACCATATATTATATGGTTTTGGTAAATCTGAAGGATAAAATCTACAGAAAATGTTTTAGTGTGTATCCATCTGGGCTCTGACTATGCAATAACATTCACCTTTTTCTCCTTTAACCACTGTGTGGTAATTTTTGCTGTGTGCTTTGGGTCATTGTCATGTTGGAAGGTAAACCTTCTACCCATTGACAGGGCAGCAGATTTTCCTCCATGCTTTACTGTTGGGATGGTATTATGTGGATAGTGAGCTGTATTGGATTTCCACCAGACATATCATTTGGTGTTGAGGCCAAATAATTAAATTTTAGTCTCATCTGACCATAACACCTTTTTCCATGTGGCCTCAGAATCTTCAAAGTGTGTGTCTGGCAAAACTCAGTTGTGACCGCATGTGGCCTTTCTTCAGGACATGGGCGTCCGCAAGAGGGGGCAATTGCCCCCCCCCAACCCTAGAATCAGTAAGGTGTGCAGACACATGAGTCTGTTCTGCTGACTTTTGCTGCTCTCTGACATCTGACTTCAGAGTTATCAGAGACTGTCACTCCCTCACCCCCCCCCCGCTCGGTTCCAGTCCTACTTCCAGGCACTTAGACTGCAGTCGGCACCAGACGTGGATGGAGCAGCGCTGCAGAGGCAGCAGTTCCGTGGTGGGTATCTGTCTTCCGCATAAGGCAATGCCTCTTCTATAGTTTCGGCTGGAATTTCAGACATGCTGTTAATATCACTCCCCCCCCCGCTCAACAACTCCGATCTGTGGAACCCCAACCCCCCCGCTCAACAACTTCAATCCAAGAGGTATGCTTAAAGGGTCACTAAAGGAAATAAAAATTTGGGCTGAAATGACTGTTTACAGGGTATAGAGACATAAAAGTTAACTCATTCCTTTTAAAAATGATTAAAAATAGATAAAAATCAATCATATAATCAACCTACAGTTTTAGTTTTTTTTTGCTGTTGTTTCCTGTCTCTCTGATGTACAGAGCCAGAGAGCCAATAGAGGGCAGTGATGGTTTGTCTAAAACCCCTCAGCCCAATCTACTTTCAGTTTACACACAGTAATCACACCTCCTTGATTAGTGACCACAGTGAGAAAGCTCCCAGCACTGTGGTTATAAGGAAACAGACAACCAGGAAGTGTGGAGATCAGAGCAGAATTACAGCAACATCAAAGCAAAAAAGAACAATGAGGACATGAAAACAGCACTGCAGTAAGGTAAAGGAAGCTATTTAGCTAAAAAAAAAAAATTCCTTTCGTGACCCTTTAAGCCAATGTTGCTCCATGCAGGTGTAGTTATTTTTTATTTTTTTTGTAATTGATCGATTGCCTAATGATATATTTATTTATTTATACCTTCACTTGCTGTAGTATATTTTGCATTATTTTGCAAGTGGCTCAGATTGGCATGGCAAAACCAGGTACATCCCCCCCCCCCCCCCCAATCTGTCAGTGGAGGGGGAGGGTTATCATGCTTTTTGTGATAATTACTAAGCCCCTCCTCTTCTTTACACTGCCAAAAAGGGACGGAGCACGGGTGACCTTAAAATGATGTCCCCCCCCTAAAAAAAGTTCTACAGACGCCCATTCTTGAAGAATGGCTTTTTTTTCTTGCAACCCTCCCATACAAGCCACATTTGTGCAGAATTTGTGATAGTGTTGTCACATTGTTGACCATTCTTTGTCATAAATTCCTGCAACTGCTTCAGAGTTGCTGTAGGCCTCTAGGTAGCCTCTCTGACCAGTTTTCTCCTGGCTCTTTTATCCAGGCTTGGAGCGATGTCCTGATTCAGGGAGGGTCTATGTTGTACCAAATACCTTTAATTTCTTAAAATGTATTTCACTGTGCTTCTAGACATTGATAAAGTCTTTGAGATGTTTTTGTATCCCTCTCCTGACTTGTGCCTGTCCACAACTTTATCCCAGAGATCTTTTGACAGTGCCTTGCCACCTATAGTTGATTGTTTATATCAGTTGCACTACCAGGGACTGAAATGCTCCAGGAAAGCTCTTTTCATGTTGAGCTATTTAAAATGACTATAGCTGGTCACAGTTAAAAGTCAAATAGCTGTGTGTGCCATTGAGAAGGTGATTAGCTACATTGACTTCAATGGATCAAAAACATGTATTAAAAAACGCGAAATGCACCTTCAATATGCAAACTGCAATCTGCATAGGTGTGAATCAGGCCTAAAGATTTAGAACTACTAAAGTGTTTTAAGACCTGATTTACACCTATGCAGATTGCAGTTTGCATATTGAAGGTGCATTTTGCATTTTTCAATGCACGCTTTTGATTCATTGAAGTCTATGGGACCAAAAACCATAACATGCTTGGATGTAGATTGACCCATAGGAAACCATGTTGTAGTGTGTTTCTGCAAAACTGAAAATGCACAAAAAAATGCATAGGTGTGCCCCAAGCAACTTGCCCCAATGTTGATGGAGACAAGGGCCTCTTCCTGACAACCCTTGCTCCGTGGGGCTTATTGGAGTCTGAAAGCCCCCTTTAACAAGGGCGCCCCCAGATCTCGGCCTTCCCCCTATGTGAATGAGTACATTGTACCCCTACCCATTCACCCAAAAAAGTAGTGTAGTGTGAAAAAATACATTAGACAGTTTTTGACAACTCTTTTTATGAAAAATATCTTCTTCTTCCTCCAGTCTTTCTGCATCTTCTCCTGCATCTTCCTCCTCTGGAATTCTCCTTCTTCCGCTCTCCTTGTTTCTCCGGTCTTCTTTGCTTGGTGTGCTTCACCCTCTGCCTCTGCGTCCCACTGATCTGTCCACGCCGATGTCAAGCATTTTTTAGATAACGGTGGGGGTGTGGTCATCAGGTGACGTCATACAGAGGCCCCACCCCCTTAGACATCACGGACCCTTCATGCCCCATGCGGTGATGTCACAAAGGGGGGGCTCCGGATGACATCGCCATATTGCCATGCCCCTATCGTTATCTAAGTAAAGCTTGACATTGTCGCTGACAGATCAGCGGGACGCAGCATCAGAGGAGGGTCGACCAGAGAAAGAAGAAGTGAGAAAGGAGAAGCCTGGAAGAGGAAGATGCAGGAGACCAGAGGGAGAAGAAGATATTTTTAATAAGAGACTTGTCAAAAACTAGCTACTGTATTTTTTCACACTACACTACTTTTTTTGGTGAATGACAAGGGGTACAATGTACCCCATACTCATTCACATGGGGGAAGGCCAGGATCTGAAGGCGGCTTCCAGATTCTGCTAAGCCCCTCCTCCTGCAGACCCCAACAACCACCGGCTAGGGTTGTCAACATGGGGGCAAGGTGGTTTGGGGTGGGGGTTGCAGAGCAACCGTCCCCTCCCTTTCCTGACCTGCTGGACTGGTATCGATTTTGGGGGGACCCATGCCATTTTGTAAAAAAAATTGTCGTGGGTGGAATCCATACTAGACCCAAGGGCCTGGGGGGGGTCTATTTTTTTTTAATAGTTTCTTTTTTTTTTTTAGCCGGCAATTCTTTTTTTTTTACGTTCAGCTGTCAGCGGGGATGTCTGCTGACAGCTGATGACTCATCAGTTGTTAAAAACGCGGTGGATAGCTTCCCGGCTGCCTCCTTAGCAACAAGCTATATACAGCATAAAAAAAAACACAAATCGCGACAAAGTCATGGTAAAAACACATGTCCAAAAACACGGCAACCACCGCAGAAAGCACTGCAGAAACGTTTAAAAGCAACATGCATAGATGTGAATTAAAGGATCACTAAAGGAATTCTTTTTTTTTTTTGCTAAATAGCTTCTTTTACCTTACTGCAGTACTGGTTTCATGTCCTTATTGTTCGTTTTTGCTTTGAAGTTGCTGTAATCCTGCTCTGTTCTCCACACTTCCTGCTTGTCTGTTTCCTTATAACCACAGTGCTGGGAGCTTTCTCACAGTGGTCTAAGCTGTCATTACTGTGTGTCTAAAACTTCCCAGAACCAATCAGATTCATTTTAAAAACAAAACACTGCCCTGGATTTGTTTGTTTTTGTTCTGTGTGTCTATTTCTACTTTGCAGAAACATGAAGCCAGTTCAAAAGTGAAACTAACCTGCAGGCACATTATATGATTGATTTTTATCTATTTTTAATCATTTTGAAAAGGAATCAGTTAACTTTTATGTCTCTTTACACTGTAAACAGTCATTTCAGCAAAAAAAAATTTTTTCCTTTAGTGACCCTTTATGCCTTAATTGGGATTTTTAAGGCAATTTGAAGAAAAAATATTGAGTTTTAAATTGTTTCCATAAAAAAAGATTTATTTATACACATACCAATATTTAAAGGTTTGTAGAAAAATATTCAACATATATACAAAGTGCTACAATAATTAAGATAAAAAACCTTCTGTGTCCAGCAACCCCCCAGCCCCACTGATACTTACTTGAGCTCGATCCCAATCCAGTGCTGTGCAGAGGCTGTCGATCACAGTTTTTAAGCTGGGTAGGTGACCCATGCTGTGTGTGTCTATGGTTTCTGTGCAGAGCTGCACCAGATTTTGCACACTCGAGTTTTAGTAAATTTACCCCCACAGAGTATGGTTCGGGATGGAACAAGCTGCTTGCTACTGGGAAGCAGGGGAAGGAGCCAGGAGTGCCGATGGAGGACCCTAGAATAGGAGGATCAGGGCTGCTCTATGCAAAACCATTGCGCAGAGCAGGTAAGTATACCATGTTTTTTTTTTTAAATATCTACTCCTGGAAGAGCTCTACACTAAAATATCTAGGAGTAAAACTACTCACCTATGACACTCTCTATAAGAAAAACGTTGTCTCTCTCTCTCTCTATAATAATATCACTAAATTAATTTCTCAATGGAAATCACTCCCTATCTCTTTTTTTTAGCTGCATTGTGACCATTAAATGGCTATTATACCAAAATGACTACAACTATATGCAATCAGCGGACTGACCCATCGGGCACTGCCCGAGGGCCCAGAGCCAGTAGGGGACCCCATCCATGTTGCCAGCCGCCCATAAATATGGGGATGTCGGCTATACTTGTAACAACGCCGTGTGTCTCTGTTGCATTCTAACAGAGCTCAGTGAGCACAGCTCCCTCCCTCCACAAAAATGGTAGAGGCTGCTGGATCCGATCAGCTCTGACTCATTCCTCCTTTTTCCTGCCCCTGTCCACACTCCATGCAGCCCATGTTCTGCATCTGAAGGGAACGTGGGGGCGGGACAGCTACAGAAGCCGCAGACTGAGCCAGTGAGCCTTCTGGGACCATCCAAGTAAGTTAGTACTGTCATTGTGGCCGGACTCTACCCCTCTCTCTCCCCCTCCTGCCCTTTCTTCTATATTTCTCTCACTCCCCCTCTTTCCTCTTCTGTCCTCCAGCCAGTGCTGGGACAAGGCCATTTGGTGCCCAGGGCGAAAATGGCAAACTGCGCCCCCCCCCCCCTGTTTTTTAAGAAAGAATCAATGTTGTTTCAAAACAAGAATATACTTTAAGCAATAGAACAAAGGACTATTCCCCCTTGAGTGGGACTTTGAAAGCCACAGACACTGTGATGCGTATAGAAGCAATCATTTATTACATAGAAAACATCAATTGACATTGAATATGGTTGCTTTGGAGGCCCCTTTAGCGCTAATAATAGCACCTGCGAAGTGACTGAAACAGCCGCTGCTGTCTCTCGTGTGTGAAAGCCCCAAGGGATTTTCACACTGGAGAGGTGCGCTAGCAGGACGGTAAAAAAAAGTCCTGCTAGCAGCATCTTTGGTGCGATGAAGGAGCAGTGTTTCTTGCTCCTGGCCTTTGAAATCAATGGGGCACCACGGCTATGAGGGCCAAAGAGGTACAATTAAAGTCTTGCATCTTTTTGCACATTTCTTTATGGAGTGACCACTTGCTTTAATTCACATACAGTTCATACTCCAATTTTTTGCACTTTCACAGTGGGGGTGCCACTTTGGGAACACATAAACAGGGGGCAGCAACAATGCCAGTCAGAGATGGCAAGCATGGCTCATTTAAAATAATGTAAAACCATATTTTATCTGCTGTTTTTTTTAATAATACACAGTAGTGGTCATTCACCTTGCCTCAGTCAGCCTCACCCCCCCCCCCCCCCCCCTCACATCCAGCCATTTATTGCTCTAAGTTGAAGTTCAACTTCTGCTTACTTTACATGTAGTCCGTCTGTAGAGCCAGGCAGGTTCCTCGAGACGGGTCCTCGGCTCCTCTAGCTCAGGCACAGCCTACAGGCTGTGAGTCATAGCAGCACCGCCGACACAGCTCCCTGTGCGCAGCGCTCCTCTTCAGCTCCCACCTCACCTCTGGCCATGAGTTGAGTGACGTCACGCTGCTGGCAGAGAGGGACTATGAGACTCCTCCGTAGGGGGAGACAGCAAACTTCACAGTGAAGGGAAGTGACAATCCGCACTTGGAGGAGCGCCCTCATCATACATTTTGTAAGTGCTGCTGCCCGCTCGCTATGACACAGCCAAGTCACACATTGGCGGGCGGCCATGGCAGAACTTCACCTGCAGCTACGCCCCCCCCCCCCCTCTATATCAAATGGTACCACTCAGGGCACTTTCCCCACCCGCCCCTGCCTTGTACCGGCCCCATCTCTAGCAGTCAAACATTTTATTTACGGTGTGGTGTCATCAAACGTTTGTTTCCAGGATCTGAGAGGCTTTTCAAAGGTTTCAAATGGTACTCGCAACCATTTGAAACCTTTGAAAAGCCTCTCAGATCCTGGAAACAAACGTTTGATGACACCACACAGAGGATAAAGGGAAGACAGCCTTCAATCTGTCCATGCCTTTGAGACGATCCACCGTACGGTGAGTTACGGGTCCACAGAATCTGGTAAGAGTATTTCACCATTTTCATATTACCAAGATGTTGGATTGTATTCTCTGAAGTATCTGAACCTAACTGTGTCTACTGAGAGAGGGATTGACATCATTGTGATCCACAGATTGTGAGGACTCATATCTCCTCCCTGTGATTGTCCTGTGACTGTCATCATTTGACCCTAATTCAATCCCTGTGGTCTTTTGGACTATCTCAGGCGCTGTCTATTCAGATGACTAATTACTACTCGCAACCGTATACACTGTGGTTTATATATTTTTTTAAATGTTAGCACTGTGATTATAGACTAATATTTATATTTTGGCCCAAGTTTAAATAAGCTTGTGACCCTGACTCACATTGAATGTATTCACATATATGTTCACATTTTTTTTGATCATCACCACTTATAGAGATATATATTTATATATTTTTTTGCATTTTTTGATAAAGATCACTTGAATACGAGACACCCCTGTTATTAGTGGGAAGTGGGACACTCAGTCCTTGTCTTCAATATCCACTTCATAAGTGGAATTATTTTACTTTTGGCGCTACACTTATCTTTTTTACACATTTTTTACAACTTTCTTTGTTGTGTTGGCTGCCTATTTTCTATAATAGGGTCTGCGCAATATTTATACACAAACATTTTATTTTCACGAACCTATGCTAGTATAAAAAAAAAAGAAGAAGCCGCGCTATTAAAAAAATATTATAAACTGAATAGTGAAGCAGCAAACCTCCTGTGGAACATATATACAGTAAATCAGGTTGCGCTAATCAACAAAATAGTGAATTAATAACTTCATGTAAAATGCACCAATGAAAATTATTGAAAACAGTCCATAGATGCTGTGAAAGTGGATCCTGAAAAACTTCACCAACTGTCACTGTGGTGATAACAATCAGTGCCTCCACCAATAGCTGCAGGGCCTGCTCACTGGCTCCTATTTATCCCCAATTACAAGGGATTAATAATGCTTGTGGCTACGAAAGTGGCAGCCACCCCTACAAGTTATTAGTCACAAAATGCCCTAATAAATTTTAGGCATGGCTGCAACTTTCATGGAGAGCAGAAGGAAATACATACAGGTAGAAGAGCAAACATTTTCCGGGCTGTATTGTTTGTAAACCTGCTTAAACTAATCAGATCCTCAAATCTGAGACATAATGTGACTGTGTGTGGTTAGCATTTGACTGATAGCTCTGCCTAGATAAGTCTAGACTGTGTGATAACCTTATCCAGCCATACCTGTGTCAGAAACTAGGCGTATTATAGGTGGTGCTCAAGTCTCATTTGTAATAGTATGAATCAGATGCAACCTCCTCTTGAGTAGCACTGGCCAAACCTGCCCCACCTGTTCTGAAACTCTTCTTGTGTATTGAGACTTCAGGCTGATAAGAAAACCGATCTCATAACTATCCCGGATAAGACCCTGAAACAAGAAAGATTACATCTCAGCCTACACAGTACTAAAGAGTGACACGGTGGGGAGATCAACTGGACCCGGTATAAAGGCCTTGGCTGGGCTATAGCCAGAAGCGTTATTGATACCTTGTAATGAGGGATCAATAGGATCTGGTAAGCAGGCCCTACAGCTATTGGTGGAGGCACTGATTGTTATCACTTCGGTGGCGGTTGGTGAAGATTTTCAGGATCCACTTTCACAGCATCTATGGACTGTTTTCAATCATTTTCATTGATACATTTTACATGAAATTATTAATTCATTGTGGATTTATTAGCGCAACCTGTTTGTGATAGACTCACCCGGGACAGAGGCTTTCGGAGGGGACTGAATGCTAGCCTCTTGCCTACTGATTATGGGCCCTGGCTTTTAAGGGAACAATACTCTTTGTGAGGTGTATGCCTGGGGACTCCTAAAGTAATGTTACTTTGGATTCAAGTTCATTTCCCCCAAAGACACACAGACTCTGGGAACCTTGTATATGCCATATTATAAATAGTGACTGTTTCATACTGTTGGGACTCATAGCAGATGCTGATGTCATCAACTGCAGCCACCTGTCTGTCTGTCGTCTGCTATAATGTGTTTATTGTGAATAAGTCTAGTGTGGGCTCCAGGGGTCTTTCACCCACTGTTTGTGCTAATTAACTCTGCTATTGAGTGCAGGAGTTCTGTGTTGATATTTATAATAATGTGTATTGCATAGTCAGTGAGACAACAAGGCTGAACTGAAAGGCCATATCTCTGAGTCACCTAGTCTGGTTAAATGTTTAGTCAATTAGCTCATGTTAATTAGGTTTTTGGTTACAGTTTGTATTGTCATCCTGGTGTATATTTTTGTATGGGATCTGAAATAAACCAGTTCATGTTGAGCAACCAAACGAGTACTGCCTAGTTTCTGGTTGTCAGTGGTTTGGAAAATCTGAAATCTATATCCAGACTGGGAGGAAGCGGTATATGAGGAAAGCACTGAAGCGGAGTGTGGGACGTTTCATTACACTGTTGAACCTATGCTAGTAGTTGGTCCCATCATGTTCCTAAGTGGGTTCACACTGATGCGCTGCAGTTCAGTCGCACTGCTGGCGTATACGCAGTTTCCCTCCATTTTAGCCGCAATAGACATCTATTAGTTTGCAATTTTTTTTGCCACGTTTAATGAAAGCACACCAAATGTTCTGTATGCTGCATCTTTGGTGCACTTTTAGGAAACACAGTATAATTACACAACCTAATAGAAGTCTATAGGACTATGGCTAAAAATGGGGATAAAATGCAGGAAAACTGTTTACACCAGCATTGCGACAAACTCCAGCACACCAGCATGAACCCAAAGGCTTCTTCATGCTTGCAGCAGGCCCTACCACTCCACTGAAAAGTGATCTATGCTCAGGCCACTTTTCAGAGGCATTTGACAGGTAGTGAGGAGGTGGATGCTTTTCCTCACTGCCTGTTTAAACCTCCTAGCAAATTGAAGGACGAAAACTGGACAGCCGCACTCCGAAATCACTTTAAAATAAGTTGTCTTTTATTTTTCAACTGTACATACAGTCACTGCAACCAACAAAATACAGTATGGCTGACGCGTTTCGCACTTACAATCAGTGCTTAGCCATCGGCCATACTGCTTAGCCATCGGCCATAACGCGTCGGCCATACTGTATTTTGTTGGTTGCAGTGACTGTATGTACAGTTGAAAAATAAAAGACAACTTATTTTAAGTGATTTCGGAGTGCGGCTGTCCAGTTTTCGTCCTTCAATTTGCTATCATTAGCATTGCCAGCACCTTGGTGGTTCAACAACCCTTGATTGCACACGGGGCTCACCTGGAGCGGTGAGAAATTTTGTCTGTTTAAACCTCCTAAATGCTAATTCCTGCAGGTAATGGTATAGTTAACTTTGAACACCATCTTATTTCCATAACTCTTATTACATAGGACCTTAAAGGGGTTGTAAAGGTTTGTTTTTTATTTTCTAAATAGGTTCCTTTAAGCTAGTGGATTGTTGGTTCTCTTACCTTTTCCTTCAATTTCACTTCTAAAAATGTTTTCTTTGTCTGAATTTCTCACTTCTTGTTCCTCCTCAGTAAGCTGTTCTGGCTGACTAAACATCGCTCGGATGATGGTGTGAAGTTTACTGAGGAGAAACAGGAAGTGAGAAATTCAGACAAAGAAAATAAACATTTAGAAGGGAAATCGAAGGAAAAGGTAAGTGAACCAGCAATGCACTAGCTTAACCACTTCAGGCCCACGCTACCGTCGAATGACAGCAACAGCGCGGGCCTGAATATCCAACATGCCGTCATTTGACGGCATGTCCTTTAGGCGTTCCCAGCGCGCGCTGTAGAGCGCGCTGCGGGGAAGCCCTGTGATCACAGATCGCGGCGAACGGCCAATCAGAGTGGCCGTTTGCGATGCGATCTGTGGGCGAATGAGAGATGATCTCTCATAGATCATCTCTCATTGCCGTTTTACACAGAGACAGCGTCCTGTCTCTGGAGAGGAGGAGCCCGATCTGTGTTCCTTCCTACATAGGGACACAAATCGGTCACCCCCCCAGTCACCCCCCCCTCCCCCCACAGTTAGAACACACCTAGGATACACATTTAACCCCTTCCTCACCCCCTAGTGTTAACCCCTTCAATGCCAGTCACATTTATACTGTAATTAGTGCATATTTATAGCACTGATTGCAGTATAAATGTGAATGGCGCCAAAAATTTGTCAAAAGTGTCCGATGTGTCCGCCATAACGTCGCAGTACCAATAAAAATCGCAGATCGCCGCCATTTCTAGTAAAAAAATAATAATAAAAAATAATAATTCTCTCCCCTATTTTGTAAGCGCTATAACTTTTGCGCAAACCAGTCGCTTATTTCGATTTTTTTTTTTTACCAAAAATATGTAGAAGAATACGTATCGCCTAAACTGAGAAAAAATTTTTTTTTTTTTTTTTTTTTATTGGGATATTTATTATAGCAACAAGTAAAAAATATTGTATTTTTCTTCAAAATTGTCGCTCTTTTCTGTTTATAGCGCAAAAAATAAAAACCGCACAGGCGATCAAATACCACCAAAAGAAAGCTCTACTTGTGGGGAAAAAAGGACGTAAATTTTGTTTGGGAGCCACGTCGCATGACCGCGCAATTGTCAGTTAAAGCGACGCAGTGCCGGAAGCTGACATTTTACCTGGGTAGGAGGGGGGTGTAAGTGTCCAGTATACAAGTGGTTAAAGGAACCTATTTAGAAAATAAAAAACAAACCTTTGCAACCTCTTTAAGGCTGGGTTTACACTAGTGTGAATTGGGTGCAAATTGTCCTGTGCATCTTTTGGTCCATTTCAGGTCCGAATTCAGCTAAAAATTTGGTCTGAAATCGGACCTGAAACGTTGAATGGGGAAACACCTGACCCCTACTGTGAGCCACACCATGCTGCGTTGTGAATTCAGCCTTATAGGAGAAGTACGGGAAAGCTAGAAAGCTGTACAGGAGTGGTTAGTTCTGTAGTCCTGTGATCTGTTTTCAGCTGAATGCAGGCGATAGTCCACTGTCAGTTGGCATCACAGAGCCGGTCCAGGCTCGGGAAAGATCCCAACTTTAAAGTTCAGATCCCCCAGAAGCATGGACCAGCATCTGGCCTAGCATCTCAGCGAGCCGCTGAGAGCCTGAGCCAGCTGCTTCCACCCGCTCCACAGCCCAGCGCTCCCATGAGGGGCAGAGCATACAGCCAGTCACAGCTCTCTGCTCAGAGTGGCAGTGTTTGATTGCACAGTTCACAGCCCTAGAACTGGCAGGGAATACCTAGGTAAGTATGATTTTGGAAAAAAAAACAATTGTATGGTCATGGAATACTGTACCCAAATCAAATTTTAATAATTTTTTCCCCACAAATAGAGCTTTCTTTTGGTGGTATTTATTTGATCACCTCTGCGGTTTTTATTTTTTGAGCTAAAAAACAGAAGAAGAGCGACAATAAAATAAAAAAAGCAATATTTTTTACTTTTTGCTATAATAAATATCCCCCAAAAATATATAAAAATAAAAAAAAATTCCTCAGTTTTGGTCAATATGTATTCTGCAGATTTTTGCATATACTTATTGGTTTGCGCAAAAGTTATAGCAGCTACAAAATAGGTCATAGATTTACAGCATTTAATGGCGGCGATCTGCGATTTTTATCATGACTGCGATATTGTGGTGGACACAGCGGACACTTTTGACACTATTTTGGGACCATTCACATTTTTACAGCGAACAGTGCTATAAATATGCACTGATTTCTGTAAATGTGACTGGCAGTGAAGGGGTTAACACTAGGGGGCGATCAAGGGGATAAATGTGTACCCTACTGAGTGATTCTAAATGTAAGGAGAGAGGACTGACTGGGGGAGGCGACCGACGGGCACGTGCATCGGGTTCCACTAGTGGCTCGGGAAGGTGAAGACGTCATATGACGTCCTCCCAGAACGAGAGGCTTATCGTCCCACCGTCATTTAACGGCAGGTGGTAGCCTAGTGGTTAAAAGACCCCAATGTCTCCTGTTTTGCAATGCAGATCACAGTGACGTCATATACATTGCTTTTCAGGTCACAACAAGAAGGTGGGAAGCAACGGGGGGCGTCGGTACTGGTGGTGTGTGTGAGCAATCGGGTGTCAGCATAGCCGCCCAAATACTTTCACCTGACAGGCAGGAGGCTGCCTGTCAGTTTCACAAACAATCCCAGTGGTTGCAGCCCCCCCCCCCCGTCAAATTTGTATGATTTATGAACCACACTCATTTCTGCCACATTTTTCTTTATTTTCTTAACTTATTAAAAATGTATTTTAAAAATAGTGTAGCAAAATACTGTGACAAACGTTTCTAATGTGGGCAGTGCAATATGTATGTAGGTGGGGCGTTACATGGCTGTGGCTTGAATGTGGGCAGGGACACAAGGGGCCCCCATGATCTTCTCTTACATGGGGGCCCCATGAGTTGTCAGTCCGCTCCTGCCTATATAAAACACTGCCGATACCAATCCCCTCCTCTTACTTTAAGTCTCTTCAGAATAATCTCCTTAACCACTTAAGACTAGGACCAAAATGCAGGTAAAGGACCTTGCCCCTTTTTGCGATTCGTCGTGCGACGTGGCTCCCAAACAAAATTGGCGTCCTTTTTTCCCCACAAATAGAGCTTTCTTTTGGGGGTATTTGATCACCTCTGCGTTTTTTTTTTTTTTTTGCGCTATAAACAAAAATAGAGCGACAATTTAAAAAAAAAAAACAATATTTTTTACTTTTTGCTATAATAAATATCCCCCAAAAATATATAAAAAAACATTTTTTTTCCTCAGTTTAGGCCGATACGTATTCTTCTACCTATTTTTGGTAAAAAAAATCGCAATAAGGGTTTATCGGTTGGTTTTCGCAAAATTTATAGCGTTTACAAAATAAGGGATAGTTTTATTGCATTTTTATTAATTTTTTTTTTTTTTACTACTAATAGCGGCAATCAGCGATTTTTTTCGTGACTACGACAATATGGCGGACACTTCGGACAATTTTGACACATTTTTGGGACAATTGCCATTTTCACAGCAAAAAATGCATTTAAATTTGCATTGTTTACTGTGGAAATGACAGTTGCAGTTTGGGAGTTAACCACAGGTGGCGCTGTAGGGGATGTGTGCCTATGTGTTGTGTTTACAACTGTAGGGGGGTGTGGCTGTAGGTGTGACGTCATCGATCGCGTCCCCCTATTACAGGGATGACGCGATCGATGCTACGGCCACAGAGAAGCACGGGGAAGCCGTGTACACACGGCTCTCCCCGTTCTTCCGCTCCAGGGACGGACCGCCGCACTGCAGCGGCGATCGGGTCCGCGAATCCCACGGTCCCGGTCCTGGAGCTTCGGACCGGATCGCGGGCGCGCGCCCGCGACCCACGGCTGGGTGCTAAAATCAACGTATATATACGTTGATGTGCCCAACCGTGCCATTCCGTAAATGTGCAGTAGGCGGTCCTTAAGTGGTTAAATATCCCAGAGTTTCCAAGTCTGTTTTATTTGCACCACAAGATCAGGGAGGCTTATCTTTTCCAAATATTACCTAGCAACCCATCTTAGACCCTTGGCTTCTTGGCTTACTCTGCAAACTTTTTAGTTTAATCAGATTTTATTAGGTAAGAAACATAACATAGATGTGGGATTACACAACATAAAAGGAGAGATAGGATATTGTACACAAAACGCAATTGTTATATATAAGTTGTGCCACATTTGTATGTTTAATTCTGAACAGTAGCTTCAAGTGTGTCCATAACAAAACATATAGCTCAATTGAATTTAGTGTACACCACCATCTGCTGTATGAGCGGTGAATACTTGTATAGTAACATACAAAGGTGTCTGATATTTCAATAATCAAAGTTGCTCCACAAAGAGTATACTGCATGGATAACATCATTTCCTTGAGGTGAGACAAATTGTTGTGAGGCAATTGCTCGATGATTAAGAAAAAGATGTGTTACTGCACTGGTCCAGTTATTCGAATGTGCAATATCATAAGTGCCTATTAAACCCTAAACTGGATTAGTGCACAAACAACCATATATAAAGTGCTATATCAAGTGCAGCAACATACGTGATGTGCTATATAGATAAACATGCGTGACAATATCCCGCTTTCTCAAGAATTCTAAAAATTATAGGATTACATAAAAAGTGCTGAGACAAAATTATATAGACAGCAATGAATTTTAAGCATAGGGGATCAAAAAGCAAAAGCATTGCACATAGTGTCCTTATAGTGAAAGTTTATATTGCTCTCTGGGTGAATATAAACTAAAAAATATATAGTAAACACAATCCCAAAAAAATATATAAATGTGCAAAATAGCATATAATGTGCAAAATAGCATATGAAAGTTCAGGTAATGGAGCAGAAAGCAACTTTGCAGTTGGATAATGGATTCCAATGGGGAATACAGGGAAATTCAATTCTGTTGGTGCTTCTCATACAAATTTGGTGCTTCTCATACAAATTAGGCCATTAAAGGTGCAGCTGTCTCTTCCACCCGACAAACATGTGCCACCATCACCAACGACTAAACTGAACACTCACCAGACCCTGAATGATAAAAGGCCCCAAACTATTTCATTTTCAGACACTAGGTATGTCCTCCTTTTCCCTCTGGCAAGAATTTTGTTATTGCCTCAAAAACAAGGGGCTGCTCATAGTGTAGTACGTAAAAATGTTTATTTAAAATATTAATAAAATCAAATCGCTCACAAGAAAAGTGCCTCTGACCAACACTTGGTATCCTTGGCAGTTTTGAGCGTTAAAAGCCGCTCACCAGCGTTTAAGATGTTACTCGAGGGGTGCGCTCCCCGCTCCTATTCCACTGTGGTTTCAACAGATCGTTCCGACACGTGGTGCACTCCCTCTATGCGTGTATCCAAACAGCTTCTACGCGTATCGCAATACTTGCGTCATCAGGAAAGCTATGGATACTTCTTAGATTACAGTATTTATCCTCCTGCAGGTTGCCTTGCTCGATTATTACATAAGGATGTAGAGAGGCTTTGAGAAAAGGAAAGGGAGGAAAAAGAGTTAAAACATAACTCCATCTAGGTTAAACAGGGAGAGGGTCTCCTTCGGCCCACGAGATAAACTCCATGGAATAATGCAACGTAGACCATGAGATCCAAGTCTTAGAGATTTGCTCATCTTTACCCACTTCATGTGCCACCATTACTTCCAGGTCTCTAATTTGGTCCACTTCAATCGCCCAATTCTCCAAGGAAGGTAGTGTCATCAACCTCCAGTGTCTGGGTATTACCATCCTAGCCACAGACAGGAAATGATGCAATATGTCATTCTTTACCAATTTTAGTTGCCTTGGGGAGCATAGATAGAAGGGCTACCTCAGGTGAAGGTGTGGTTGCAGTAAAGCTCAAAGACTGCTTTGCAGAACTTTCTTTCAGGAGGGCAATCCCACCAGATGTGAAGCAGGGTACCCCTGGACTTCAAACAGCACCAACATGTGTCTGGGAGTGTCTGATTTATATGGTGGATTGTCGAAGGACATCTATACCATGGAGTCACCAATTTAAACCCTTTTTCTTGATTCTTGGTAGCTAAAGATGATTTATGGGTCAAGATAAATCTGTGGGTGAAACGGAGTGCCCTAGCTCTACCTCCCAAGTCTGAGTGTATGGAGGGAGGTCACCATTTGAGGTGGTGTATGTTAGAGAATACAGTTGGGAGACCAACTGTGTTGGGGGATCTGTCTGCAGTAACATGTTCTCAAAGTCAGACAGATCTGAGAGGATATTGGATAAAGATGAGAAGGTACGTATGTAGCATATCGCCTGTTGCCTCTGGAGCCAGTGTGTTGAATGTTGAGAGAGTAATCGGGAAGTTGCAGACAAGTAGGGGTCTGCACGAAGGACTTGGAAAAGTGTCTGATGATCCTCTTTTTGCCAAGGTCTGAATTCCGGCCCATGCATAGCCGGTGGAAAGGCTTGAGTCCCAAACAAGGGGTCACGGGTCCCATTGGCTTAAAAATGGGTCTAGTAGAAATCAGTCGGTTCCAGATTTGTACTGTTTGCAGAGTGAGATCGCTAGTAAGTAATGAGCCCTTCATGTGAAAAGCAATTGTCCACAGTAAAGCACAGAGATCGATCGGGGTCATATGGCCTTCTAATTGAACCCATAATTTAGATGAGGAGTGGTGGAACCAATCCAGTATCCACGTGAGTAGATAGATTGGAGGCTTTTCCATGGCAGACACTATAGCGGACAAGCATTTTTTATTTATGTGAGCTCCAATTTGTATAAAGCTTCCCCATGGTACAGCTTTCAGTGCCTCCCACTGTATCAATAATGGAGTAGAGTCCATGGCATGGTCTGTAAAAAAGTTAGAGATGGTCTCTGTAACCCGCATAAAGCCATCAGAATTTGTGAGGAGAGAATCATTTAAATGCCACGTCCATTCCTTTGCTGGAGTGCAAGGAATCGACAATGTTAAGTATACTGGAGAGTGATCAGACCAAACCATATTCAGGTGACCAATCTAAACAGCTATGATCGACCAAAAAGTAATCGATATGGCTATAAGACTGGTGTACCGGCGAGAAATTAGTGTAGTCACAGGACTTAGGGTAGAGAACCCTGCACAAGTCAATAAGACGTGAGTAGCACGCTTTAAGGCCCTCAGTTTAGAGAAGGATATGGAGGACCGCGAAGTTGTCGAGCCCAAAAGTGGGTCTAAAGGGGTATTAAAATCCCTTCCTAGGATGAGCTTGCCCTCCATAAATCCAGACAGAATCTTCAAGTACTGCAGAGCAGATGTAATTTGGTAGGTAGATGTTGGCGATTGTAAATTTTGTCCCCCACAATGAAAATTTTGCAAACACATACCGTCACAGGGGGTCAGATAGATGATCAATCAGTTCTATAGGAATAATTATTTGGAAGGGAATAGAGACTCCTTTGGCTTTCTGAGAAGGATTTGTACTGTGGAACCACCTGTTAAAATATCTGGTGGCACAGGAAGGGGTGAAATCAGAGTGAAAGTGTGTCTCTTGCAAGAGGAGCACATTGATCTGCTGTTTGTGCATCAGATAGAGGGTTTGCCCCCACTTGGATGCAATGTTAAGGTCGTATACATTGTAGGAGCAAAGTTTCAGCCGAGGATGAGATATTACCGAATCAGCCATGGTGGAGTGTGAAGAAGGGATGAAGTAAGAGGATCAGGGGAGGTAAAAGGGAAAGTGAAAGGTAGAAGAGGGCAACTAGAAGAGTTTAACCAAAAATAAAAATAAAAAAAGAAACAGACCGCTACACACCCTAAAGAGTTAACTACAAATTTTATTAAAGCTATAAGCTATATAAAAACATATATAAGGCATAAAAAACGGGTCCCCTATAGATAATAGGTGGACCTACCCAGATCATTCCCCATTAGAAGAACCCCAGTAACGGCATATCCTGGTGACTAAACAAGCTCAATTCCCCTACAGGAGAACTGATATACATGAATAGCACACCCACCCTCTCACAAATCACAGACACCCATCTAAATAAAGACCCAAGTTACTAACTAAATATATCCCTGATAGTTCCCACACAGGACAGTGATTCCCTGGAATAACAGGCTATGAGTGTCCACTGTAAAAAAAAAAAAGCAGCTCTGAAAAAATCACAAGGAAATAAATATACAAAAACCACAAGAATGTGGTAAAATGATAAGGGACACCACTCCACTCGAATAGATAGCTAGTAGGAGACAAGATATCAATGAAAGTACCAGAGGGACAGGGAACCTGATTGATTTGTTTAAAGTCCTTCCATAGAGATCACCATATCAAACAGGTGTAACATCCATATGAGTCTGATCTCATTGATTCTTGGAATTATTTGTTGGTTGGGAGACATAGAGAGATGGCAAGGCGCTATAGGTATTCAAAGTATTGTTCACCAGAAGTACAATTTCTTGAATGGCAATAATGTGGCCACAGTTAAACGGATTCCCATATCATACGGGTATAGTCCATTCAATCAAAGCAATTATGATATAGAGAACTGTGTCCATAAAGTTGTTCACTATATGACTAGCAGGTGTTGCTCATGAAAGATCTGAATCGATCCATTGGATGTGTATCCACAGTGTTGGGTGCACAGCTTGTAAGCAGGCAGGTTGCGTGATAATTATTGAAAACAGTGATAGCAGTAGTTATCCAAAGAAATGTAAATTGGTTTACTCACTGTTTGCTGTCACAAATAGCTCAGAGAGATCACAGCTATTCCATCCAATATGCTGTAACAAGTTGCTCAAAGGGATCGCAGCCAATCCATCCATCTGTGTGTATCCACAGCAATGAGCGCACTGCTCATTGATAGAGTAGATGTAGTAATTGTCTGGTGAAACAATAGTTGATGCCAATATCCAAACAAGATATATAATAATAATCTCCAGTCTCCAGTCCAAACGGTTATAAAGCAACTCTATACGGAGGGTGATTGATGATTGTCCTCAATGTAAGTAATTCATGTTTCAATATGGTGTCCTCCAGCAAGCTGCATTATGGCTCAAAGTATAGATATCGCTGAGCCAATACGGGGGTAACAAAGCTCAACATGTACGGGGTGCTGACCCCAAAGAGTTTACATGTTTCGTTCTCAGGAAGATTCTCACTAAAATGTGTAGTTAACTCTTTAGGGTGTGCAGTGGTCTGTTTCTTTTTTTCTTTTTGGTTATACTCTATATTTGATTGCACCCCCCGATAATATCGGTGAGTACTGCAGCTTTTACAATCAGGTGGGAATCCCATATTCTCTTTTTTTGTTCAACTAGTAGACTTAGTACACACGATCGGTTTCCTCGGCAGAATTCAGCAAGAAACTTGATGGGAGACGTACTCTGCCGAGGAAACCGGTCGTGTGTACACTTTTCGCCAAGAAACCCGTCGGGGAACTCGTCGAGCCAAAAAGAGAGCATGTTCTCTATTTCCTCGATGGGCAATGGTAAAATTTGGCTCGACGAGTTTTTTGACTGCCGAACAAGGAACTCGACAGGGAAAACGATGAGTTTCTCGGTCGTGTGTACGCCGCCTTAGAGTAAAGGAATTTAGTAAAGAATAAAAATTGAGCCGTTTCCACCTATAGTTATATCTTGCCCCCTTACACTAAGAAGAGACAATGGCCCAGATTCAGAGAGCCATTGCGCATGTCTAACTGGTGTTAGACTGGAGTAATTTCAAATTACGCACGTTTTCTAGCTAGTCGAAAACCTCAAACCATGAATAGACGGCTGCGGGCTTCAATTCGACTGGATTACGTGTTCATACGCCTTCGGATCTACGCTGCAATAAAATTGCGGCCACTGGGTGGACTTCCTGTCGTTTTCCGCGTCGGGGTATGCAAATGAGCTTTTGCCGGCGATCCCTGAAATTACGATCTTCAATCGCAATCTCTTACGGCACCTTTAGTCATCTTTTATTTGCGTAACACTATACCAGCTTTTTGCTGCTCTAATATTAGACAGCCCATGTTAAAGGGGTGTTCCACCCAAAAATATGACCCCTTCTTAATCCACTCCTCACCCCCATACATGCCACATTTGGCATGTAATTTTTTTGGGGGGGGAGTGGGGGCTTCAGTAGGAGTGGGACTTCCTGTCCCACTTCCTGCTTCCGCCGAGGGGCAGGTTAGGCGATTAAGCTTAATCGCCTACACCAGCCCCCTCCCTGTAGACGATCACATGGGACACTGACAGGTCCCATGCGATCGCCTCTCCAATCAGCGGCGAGCCGCGCCGCGCACGCATGCGCAGTACGGCTCGCGCATGCGCAGTGGGTGCCCGGCCGTGAAGCCGAAGGCTGTCACGGCTGGGTGCCCACAGACAGGATGGAGACGCCGGCCGGGGAGGGGGGCAGAGGAGCGGAGCCCCGGTCGGCGCGTCGCTGGAACGCAGGAGCAGGTAAGTGAGTGTTTATTAAAAGCCAGCAGCTACACTTTTTGTAGCTGCTGACTTTTAATAAACACCATTTTTGGCTGGAACACCCCTTTAAGTATGGCTGTCGTTCCCGCGTCGAATTTCTACGTTTTCCGACGTCTTTTATTATTTTTCACGTAAGTCTTCCGGGAATAGGAATGTTCGTAAACGACACTACTCAAACAACGAATGACGTAACAACGTGATTTCGCGCAATGCACGGCGGGAAATTTCTGAACGGAGCATGCGCAGTTCGATCGCCACGGGGATGCGCTTAATTTAAATGCTTCACGCCCCCTAATCGCGTATTTCGATTACGCGGCGAGAAATAGACTACGCCGCCGTAGCGTACGGGCAAAAATGTACCAGGATTCGGTGTAGAGCCTGGTAAAATACGCAGTATTTCGATTACGCAGCGCAATATTAAGTGTATGTGAATCTGGCCCAATAATTCTATTCTTTCAATTAAAGAGGTGGGCCATTGTACTCATCAATTAAATCATTAGCAGTATGGCAGGTGGAAATGACAAATATGAGGAGGGCTAGTGAGATCTTATACCATATAAAGCTAATACATTTAGCAGAGATAAGAAGATTCAATAGTACCTCCCAAACCCCAGCTAGGCCGAGCACAGCAGCAAAAGAGCAGGAAAAGGGCCTAAAGTTCTATTAACCACATGATCATGAGGTGTCAGATCCAGTACGTTGATGGATTTGTATCTATAAGGGGACATCTCAGTTAATAATTAAAAAAAACTTTCCAAGTGCAGACCTGGTAGAAGATGTAGGCAACGTATGCAATCCCTGAGTAGTGCTGAATGTAGGCGCATCAGTGATCAGTAACAGAAAACCAGATCAATCTTCTGGTGAAGCAGGCCGACACATTCTGGGCTCCGCAAACTGGACCTTGGACGCCTATGAGGTTGTGGGTGGTAGGTTCGAACGTCGTCTGGTGGGTCTAACCAATTCGGAATTTCTACTAGATCTTACTCCAGAAAGAGCTTGACGGAGCAGGTCCAGCAGGAACAGACCACCTCTGCAAACTTTTTAATCAGTGGAACAAACCTAAAAAGTTGTGGATGGCCCTCATCCACTTACTCTTTCTTGTGGAGCTCCAATGTCTCAGTACCTTTATCCAGCCTCCTACAATCCATGGCTTACTTATACCTTCTGGTGCCAAAGTCAAAGCCACCACCCCTTAACGACTAATGTGACATCCTTTCTAGTCAACCCTACCTGACTTCACATATGTATCATGTTCGTAATAAAAGGGGTTTATTCCACTTTGGCCAGCTAGTGGATGCCAGAACCAGGGTTTTTTCTAAATGCTTTAGATCTCCCTACACATGCCTTCAATGGATACTTACAGGCGTGATACGTCATTACTCCCAATCCTTGACTGACTCACATGAATTACCTAAATTAACGCTGTTTGAGAAAACGTGCTTGGGAGGTCCATTCAGCAAAAGGTTAATTGCACAAATTTAAAAGCTTCAAGTTTCAATGACAACAATATTTTCTCAAACACCCATATATGAAAAAATGGGAACAAATACTGGGAGAGTAATTGCCTCCGAAAGACGTGGCAACAAATATGATCTCAAGCTGCCAATAGTTTGATTCGTACACTGTACAAAGAGAACCAATACAAGATACTTTTCCTCTGGCACTACCCTCCGGACAGGCTATGCATTCTAAATTCCCCTGCTGATTACAGATGCTGGAGATGTTTAAAAGCCCTTGGGACTATCCAACACATATCCTGGTTTTGCCCTTGTAATAAACCTTACTGGCAACTTTCTTCTACAGTACTTCTCTTCTCTCTATTGTTACTTCCCCTAGCTTTATTCCCTTTACTACTATTCATTTATTTTTCTACTTAAAGAGGTGGGTTACCCTAAATATACTCTTTCCCATGTGATCCAGCATACTGGCGTCAGCGCCAGTATGCTGTTTTTTTTTTTTTAAATGCCCCACTTACTGTGTAATCCTTAATTTTGATTTATTTCCCCCGCGGTGAATGGCGCCTGTATAGCCCGTCGCGGCTTCCGAAAATACCCGATTTAGGACTCGGGTATTTGCGGCGCTATGCGGCGCCTGTGCACAGACCTAGGGGCTGACTGCGCAGGCGCCGTATTTCTCCGAGTCCTATTTCGGCTTTTTCAGAGGGCGTAATGCGCCATAGCCATCGGAGAAATACGGCGCCTGCGCAATCAGCTCCTAGGTCTGTGCCGGAAATACCCGAGTCCTAAATCGAGTATTTTCAGAAGCCGTGACGGACTATACAGGCGCCATCCACCGCGGGGGAAATAAATCAAAATTAAGGATTACACAGTAAGTGGGGCATTTAAAAAAAAAAAAAAACAGCATACTGGCGTTGACGCCAGTATGCTGGATCACATGGGAAAGAGTATATTTAGGGTTAACCTCCGCTTTAATGTCCATACCTAGTCTTGCCAATCTAAGTCAGCTTTCCTACCTTCCTCATTCAAACATTATGCTGAATATTCTCACTGACGCATCCATCTTCCCCTAATAGGCTTATTACCAAATTGATCTTGCTGTTCTAAGGACATTGCGAGTCAACTGTATGTACAATTGTTCTATCTTTATCCTTACTGCCTCAGGGTAGCTGTTCTGTTAGTTTATTCAATGCTTTATCTGCTTTCTGTTTTTTTACAGTTGCCACTTAAATTGCAACTCT
The DNA here is from genome assembly GCA_029574335.1 of Rana kukunoris. Taxonomy (NCBI): domain Eukaryota; kingdom Metazoa; phylum Chordata; class Amphibia; order Anura; family Ranidae; genus Rana; species Rana kukunoris. The sequence continues at coordinate 264,235,291 of CM056049.1, forward strand.
TTCATATTATTTTTTTAAATATCTCCTAAAAAAAAAAAAAAAGCTATAAAAAAAAGACATTTACAATCACTTTCAAACTGAACTCCAGACAGATGAAATATGTATACCAGACCTTCTTTGCCTGCCAAATGATTACTGTTTCTGTCAATTCACAGCCATTCTGGAGGCCTGATTTTTCTCAACTGCAGTTAAAGGTAAACCTGCCTGGAGATCAGTTAAGAAACATGCACAATGGTACATAATGATAATGGTACTCTGCAGATTTCAAAATGCCAGACCAATGTTTTCCAACATGAGACTAATATCCCTAATAGAAAACAACATGGTCCACAAAAATACAGAGTACTTGGCTATGTTGTCACGTGATTCTTTAACTGCTTGCCGACCAGCGCACGACTATATACGTCGACAGCATGGCACGGACAGGCAGAAGGACGTATATATAAACGTACCCTTTAAGATCACGGCATTGTTAACGCTCGCAGCGAGCCTGACTGCGGGTCCCGCGGACTAGATCGCCGTGGGGATACCCACGATCGTCTCACGGTGAGGAAGAACAGGAAGATTCTGATGTAAACAAGCATCTCCCCGCTCTGCCTAGTGACAATGACAGTGATCACCGCTTCCTGTAATCGGAATCGGTGATCACTGTCTTGTCACACACAGCCCACCCCCCCTACAGTAAGAATCACTCACTAGGGCACACTTAACCCCTACAGTGCCACCTAGTGGTTAACCCTTCACTGCCAGTGTCATTTTCACAGTAACCAGTGCATTTTTACACCATTACTAGTAAAAAATTATTAATAAAAATGCCATAAAACTAGCCCCTATTTTGTAGACGCTATAACTTTTGCACAAACCGATCAATAAACGCCTATTGCGATTTTTTTTTTTACCAAAAATATGTAGAAGAATATGTATTGGCCTAAATTGAGGAAAACATTTTTTTTTTTTTTTTTATATATTTTTGGGGGATATTTATTACAGCAAAAAGTCAAAAATATTGAATTTTTTTCAAAATTGTCGCTCTATGTTTGTTTATAGCACAAAAAATAAAAACCGCAGAGGTGATCAAATACCACCAAAAGAAAGCTCTATTTATGGGAAAAAAGGACGTAAATTGTCAGTTAAAGCGACGCATGCAGAATTGCAAACAGTGGCCCGGTCTTTAACCAGCAAAATGGTCCAGGGCTGAAGTGGCTAAAGATGATTTCCAGGTGTGACAGTTTTTACATAGTTACATTCATTGGTCCAGCATGGACCAATGTAAATATGTATGTGCCATACTTGTTGGATTTCCAATGAAGCTGAAAATCACCATAATAGCTATACCACTGTGCCATGCCATCAAACGCAGCCACTGTGCCATCAATTTGCACCACTGTGCCATGCCATCAAATGCAGCCACTGTGCCATCAATTCGCACCACTGTGCCATGCCATTAAACACAGTCACTGTGCCATGCCATCAAATGCAGTCACTCTGCCATGCCATTAAACGCAGCCACTGTGCCATCAATTGTCACCACTGTGCCATGCCATTAAACGCAGTCACTGTGCCATGCCATTAAACGCAGCCACTGTGCCATGCCATTAAACGCAGTCACTGTGCCATCAATTGTCACCACTGTGCCATGCCATTAAACGCAGCCACCGTGCCATCAATTGTCACCAGTGTGCCATGCCATTAAACGCAGCCACTGTGCCATCAATTGTCACTACTGTGCCATGCCATTAAACGCAGTCACTGTGCCATGCCATTAAACGCAGCCACTGTGCCATGCCATTAAACGCAGCCACTGTGCCATGCCATTAAACGCAGCCACTGTGCCATCAATTGTCACCACTGTGCAATGCCATTAAACGCAGCCACTGTGCCATCAATTGTCACCAATGTGCCATGCCATTAAACGCAGCCACTGTGCCATCAATTGTCACCACTGTGCCATGCCATTAAACGCAGCCACTGTGCCATCAATTGTCACCACTGTGCCCTTTAATGGTCACCGCTGTGCCAATTGTCCCCACTGTGCCCTGAAAATTTCTCTCCCCCCCCTCCCCCCCGCCCGGCACTTACGTTTACTGGAGTGAGGCATCCACGTCCCACAATGTCTTCTCCCGCCCTCGATGACTGACAGGCGTCTCAGCCAATCAGGTTACCGGTAGCCAGAACCGGCCAACCTGATTGGCTGAGACGCATGTCATCTTATCCAAGGAGCGCACAGTCTGTGCATTTCGATAATAAGCTTCCGGGACCCGAGGTCTGTATTGGGAAAGCCTATCAGAGCTGTTGGCTCTGATAGACATTTCCGTGCAGCCAACCAGCTGGCGTTATTCAGATGGCCGGACATGAGCGCCGACCATCTGAATAGCAGCGGCGATAATAACATAGATTTGTGCAATGCATGAATCTATGTTATTAGACTGAGTGGCGGTGAGAGCCGGAGGGGGCGGCGCTCCAGCGCCCTCTATGGACGAACCGCCACTGGTTATTTACTAAAGACAATTCCACTTTGCACTACAAGTGCAAAGTGCACTTGAAATTGCACTTAAAGTGCACTTGGAAGTGCAGTTGCTGTACAGTAAATCTGAGGGGTAGATCTGAAATGAGGGGAAGCTCTGCTGATTTTATTATCCAATCATGTGCAAGCAAAAATGCTGTTTTTTATTTTCCTTGAATGTCCCCCTCGGATTCTACAGCAACTGCACTTCCAAGTGCACTTTCAGTGCAATTTTAAGTGCAGTTTGCACTTGTAGTGCAACGTGGATTTGCCTTTTACTAAACAACCCCCATGGCTATTATGGTGATCTCCATTAGCTTCTAAATCGTGTGAACACACGCGTCTTGTTAAACTCCCTTCTGCAGAAAAGTGTTATCCCTATTGTGGGATCACCAGTATGGTATTTGTACATTGAAGCGTCTCTTCTCCAGAAAGAATAAGTTCAGTGCTCGCAACCTTTTTTTTACTCATGCAAAACCTTTATCCCAAAAGGAAAACAACTGTTTGTTGTAACCAATTATAAAGTATGAGCTGGAGTTTGGTTTCAATTTGTTATTGTATCTAAATCTGCTAGTACATCTAGCACTACCCCCCCCCCCCCCAGATTGATAATGATGCTGTGCCCCCTCTGCTCCTTCATCCAGAGCGGGAGCACTGTAATACAGAAGGTGTGTTACTGGCCGGACCACCAGGTAAAAACAGAGGGTAAAAGTCAAAGATAATGAAATGAATGCAGTCAACATATTTATTTAATGATTAGTTAGCTGCCATATATTAAATTTTTTGTTTTGGAATTAATTGAGCTTAAAGCTTTGCAGGATATCTAGAGAATGTGAATTCTGGTCAAAAAGGGCAGAGGGAGACGTTCTTTATTTATTAACTTGCAACATAAATAGAGATTTTTAGTGCAAGTATCCTCTTTCTTTGGGGCCCTCCTCCCCTCCCTCAGCATTTTTGTATTAGGTCATAATAACCTGTAAATATTCTCCTAACTGTTCAGCTTACTAATGGTTTCACAAAATCTTCTGCATAACACTACCCACGCATGCACACTGCGGATGCCATTCACATCAACTTCAGATAGGCTTTCAATTAAAGCATACCTCTCAATTTTGTGAGGAGGGAAAAGGGCACATTATAGCAGTCAAATGACAAGCCCCTGCCATGCCTCCTTCAACACGAACCATGAAAATGAATGTGCAAAAGACTATTGATTCAGCCCATTTTTTATCACTACTTTTCCATTATTTTGGCATTACAAAATTCTAAATAAATAGTGAATTCATAACAGGCCATACGCCATCAATATGGGGGGGGGTGCTTTGGGGCAGCTGGGGACAAGGGCCTCTTTCCGACAACCGTGGGTGGTGGTTGTGGGGGTCTGTGGGTTCTTCTCCCAATGCTGGGTCCCGCTGTTGTGTTGGCACCCACTGTCTGCCATTTCTTATATAGCCATGGGACGTGGCCATCAGGTGACATAATATGGAGACCCCGCCCCTGACAACAGGGCTACAATAGGGGAAATTATTCATTTTTAATAAAGGACTATTTTTGACACTTGTTGGGTGAATGAATAGGGGTACAATTTACCCCATACGTATTCACATGGGGGGGCAGGGATCAGGGGGGCTTCCAGATTCTTAGACCCCCACAACCACCGACCACAGTTGTCAGGAAGAGGCCCTTATCCCTATTAAGACAAGATGCTTTGTGGTGGGGGGGCGCGCAAAGCACCCAAAAGCACCCACCCCAGCTCGTCCTCCCTTTCCTGTACCTTCCAGGCTGCGTGCTCAGCTAAGGGTCTGGTGTGGATTTTGGGGAGACCCCACGCCAGTTTTTTTTTTTTTTTGGCATTGGGTTCCCCTTCAAGACCCTCAGAGCACAAGTCGCATGCCACAAGTGTGACAGGCGCCCCCGTGTATTTATTTATACACGTCATGCGACACGTGTCATGCGACAGTTAAGGCAATGATCTGACTTGGATTACATTCAAATCAATGGTCTGAAATCGTGCCTAAGTAGTGCAGGAACCTTTTTCAAAGTCGGACCAGTTCAGACGGCTTTCATAGGGAACCATTTATTTATACACGTCATGCGACACATGTTCCCAATGTTGGAGTGTATGTCGCACCAGTGTGAACCTGGCCTAAAACCTAAAAGCTGATTGGTTATTATGCACAGCTGCACCAGATTCTGTTTAAGTAAATCACCCTCATTATGTATACATACATAACTAATGTGGTAATCTCATTTTCTGAACATGACATTAAAGGCTAGCTTTAGCTTCTTTTTTTTTTAACAGAGTAAAGAAAAGTTAACATTTCTGGCAAATGTTTATTTCTGTCTGAGACTCCATGTGATGTGGGAGGTTTTCCCGTAAGGCCCATAAAAAAAATGGGGGTGCACAATCTGGTGCATCTGTGCATAGAATCCAATTTTTGTATGACAGAATACAAAGTCAGAAGTGACGTAATGTGTTGACTAGCTTTGTATGCGTTCTTTCGTTTCCGAGCATGTATACTCTTGCTCTTATGATTTTTTCGGACGAAAACCATTCTAATTAAACGGAAATATGACGTTGAGTTCACATCTAACAAAAATATTTTGACACACACTCCTTTCCCCAGCCACTGTGCCCATTGCACGGACAGCAGCCAAAGAGTTTTAGTTTTTGAGTGGATGGAGAATAATAGGCAACTGTAATGCCGTGTACACACGATCAGATTTTCCGATCTGACTTTTTTCCATCTGTGTTTAGAAATAGGACATGTTTTATTTTTTTCCGATGAAAAAAAAAAAAAGATAGGAAATTCCTATCGTCTGTGTGCAACTCCGTTGGAGAAAAAACCCACGCATGCTCAGAATCAAGTCGACGCATGTTTGGAAGCATTGAACTTCATTTTTCTCGGCTCGTCGTAGTGTTTTATGTCACCGCGTTTTGGACAGTCGGAATTTGGTCTGTTTGCAAGACAGCTTGAATGGAATTCGGATGAAAAATTCCATCGGATTTTAGGCCATCGGAAATTCCGATCGTGTGTACAGGGCATAAGACTATTTCCCCATCAGGTCCACCTTCTTTATATTAAAGACTTAGCAACAGTGGCCAAGACTGCTATTGGACTGACTAGCAGCTATAGAATCCGGCAGCACAGTGGCTAAGTGATTAGCACTTCCACCTGGCATCACTAGTGTCAATCCCAATCATGACACTGTCTACATGGAGTTTGTATGTTCTCCTGGTGCCTGCGTGGGTTTTCTCAGGGTACTCTGGTTTGCTCCCACAGTCCAAAGACCTGCTGGTAGGTTTATTGGCTCTCCTTTTAGGGACATTAGATTGTAAGCTGCTTGAGGGACTGATGTGAATGTACAATATATATGTAAAGCCATGTGTAAATTGACACCGCTGTATAAGTAACTGTAATTAATAAATAAATAAACTGCCTTCTGCTGTCATTCAAAAGGCAGGTGGACGCCGTCACTCAGGCTGCGTACACACGACCGGGTTCCTCGGCAGAATTCAGCAAGAAACTCGATGGGAGACGTATTCTGCCAAGAAAACCAGTCGTGTGTACACTTTTCGCTGAGAAAACTGTCGAGGAACTCGTCGAGCCAAAAAGAGAGCATGTTCTCTATTTCCTCGACGGGCAATGGGAAAATTTGGCCCGACAAGTTTTTTGACAGCCGAACAGGGAACTCGACAGGGAAAGCGATGTGTTTCGCCCGTCAAGTTTCTCGGTCATGTGTACGCGGCCTCAGACTTCCTCATCAGGCTCTTCCACCTGTCAGAGTGCCTCTGCATGATTGGTTGTTAGGGCACTGGTGTCCTTGCATCCAATGAAGAAAATACTCAAGCATTATTAAAGTTTACCTGCCCTGTCTGCATGGCAACTTTGAGCTGTAGTTCTTCTTGAATTAGTTGCAGTCATAAGAACACATTGTAAAATAAACACAAATAAGAACTATGTGAATCTGTCATACGTGTTACAACTGTTTTCAAAAGTGTTGTAATAGCATACGCCCCCAAATATGCAAACAAAGGATTAGTAATCTGCAAAAAAAGACTTGTTAAGGCCTGATTCACACCTATGCATTTTTAGTGCTTTTTGCATTTTGCAGATTTGCACTGTGATTCATTTAACATGGTTTCCTATGAAACACATTCTGTACTGCAAATCTGCAAAATGCAAAAAGCACTAAAAATGCATAGGTGTGAATCAGGCCTAAATGAAAGCATGCATTTTGAACCACAACATTTCTTACATACTGGCTTTGTGAAGCAACAAATATAATAATTTAGAGATTGGATAAAAGGTTTAGGGGTTAATTCACTAAAGGATTCATGCAATATGAGAGTCACATGACTAATTCTTTGGAAATATCACATGAGATAGTAAAAAGGTCAAATTATCAAGGTAAATACAGGCATACCCCACTTTTAAGTACACAATGGGGTTTATTTACTAAAGCTATAAAGCGCAAAATCAGGCTCACTTTTGCACAGAAACCAATGAGCTTCCAGGTTTTATTACCAGGCTTAATTGAACAAGCTGGGGTTAGAAACTCATTGATTTCTATGCAGAAGTTAGCCTGATTTGGTGCTTTCCAGCTTTAGTAAATAAACCCCATTGTGTACTTAAAAGTGGGGTATGCCTGTACACAGGCCCGGATTCACTCCCTTTGCCGCCCCAAGGCTGGGTACTTCAATGCCGCTGCCCCCTCCCCTCCGCCAAAAAAACCCTGAAAGTCCCCCAACTGTGCCCATCATTGCCTTCTCACTGTGCCCATCATTGCCGCTTCACCATCATTGCAGCCTTACTGTACCCTCATTGCAGCCTCCCTCACCATCATTGTTGCCTTACTGTGCCCTCATTGCAGCCCCCCTTACCATCATTACAGCCCCCCCCCCACCATCAATGCAGCCCCCTCACCATCATTACATTATCTCCTGCTCTTGCTGTGTCACGGAGCTCACTGTGAAAGGTTTGGGTGCGCTGTAATAAAAGTCCCGCCCTCCTCCTAGACTAGCTTGTGTGACAAAGACAGAACACTGCCTCTATCACACAAGCTGGTCTAGGAGGAGGGCGGGACTTTTATGACACCGCACTCAAACTTTTCACAGTGAGCTCCGTGAAACAGCAGTCTCCCGTGGAGTGTTACAGCCAGCGCCACCCCTGCACAGAGTGCCGCCCCAAGGCCTGGCCTCAGTGGCCTTGTCGGGAATCCGGCCCTGTGAATACCACAAAAATACATAAGAGGAATCAAGTCAATTCACTAAAGAACACTCACCTGGCAGTATGCAGTCAGTATTATAGTAATGTATCAGGCTCTATGCACACTAAAGCTTTGTGAGTTTTTTTTGTTTTTTTTTTTAACGGCCCATAAACTCCCCTGTGTTATCCTATGTGTCCATAGGATGCTGTGCACACATGGATGTTTTTGGACGTTTATCAGCAGTGGAGTTTATGGGCTGTTTTCTGAACACCCTAAAGGAGTTGTTTTTCTGACCACAAAAAAACGCCAAACGCTCATAAAGACTGATAAATATTAATAAACGCTCAAAAACGTGTTTTTTTTTTTTTGCATTTTTGATCTATTGAAAAAATATATATAAAACGCGTATTAACGATATTGCAAAAAAAAAAGTAAAAAAAAAAAACGTTAAAAAGGCTCAATGCAAATCTACAGGCGTTTTTAGAACATTATTTTAATGTCCAGCATGGAGCCTAAAATAATGAGGAGAACTCTGCACTGGCCAGTAAATTCAAAGTATACAAAGTATCAATGTGGAAATGTTCTACTCTGAGCTCAGGAATGAAAATACTTTGTAACATTTCACTCATGGAAGATCATTCTGTGAATGAAAGTAAACAAGAATGTTTTCAAAGTTTCATAATATTTGCATTATATGTGCATTCCTTAAGAGTCGGTTCACACTGCAGCGGCACGACTACGGGGGCGACTCTGCAAGTCATCCTGAGGACGACTTCCGAAGCGATTTGCAAAACGACTTCTATATAGAAGTCAATTCAGGTCGCCCCGAGCCTTCCCGAAGTCGTACAGGAACCTTTTTCTAAGTTGGAGCGACTTGCGTCGCTCCTATTAGAATGGTTCCATTGCATTGAATGGGACACGACTCAGCAGGCGGCTGAGCTGCCTAACGATTGGCCCAGTGTGAACCGGCTCTTACAGAACTATCTTCCTCTGGTACAATGTTAGCATGTAAAAAAAAGAAAACAAAATTGCGAAAAGAATGGCCAAAAAAATGCTAACTTTAACCAATTCAGCTCCTGAAGGATTTGCCCCCTTCATGACCGAGCCATTTTTGGCACTACGGCACTGCATCGCTTTAACTGACAATTGCGCAGCCGTGCAATGTTGCACCCAAACAAGATCAACGTCCTTTTTTTCCAGAAAATAGAGATTTCTTTTGGTGGTATTTGATCATCTATGCAGTTTTTATTTTTATGTGCTATAAACATACAAAGAGCGAAAATTTAGAAGAGAAGTTTTTATCATTTTTTTAAACTTTTTGCTATAATTAATATCCCAAAAAACGATATGGCCAGGATTCAGAAAGAATGGTGTAATTTTAGGCGGGCGTAACGCATCTCATATGCGCTACGCCGCCGTAACTTAGAGAGGCGAGTACCGTATTCAGAAACTACTTGCGCCCTAAGTTACGGCAGCGTAGCGTATATGGGCCAGCGTAAGCCGACGTAATTCAAAGTAGGCAGGTAGGGGTCGTGTTGTATGTTAATGAAGCGTGACCCCATGTATGAATCTGGCCATATATATATATATATATATATATATATATATATATATATATATAAAACATTTTTTTATTCTTCTACATGTTTTTGATTAAAAAATCGCAATAGGCGTACATTGATCAGCTTTCGCAAAAGTTATCGGCCCAGATTCAGGTACATCTGCGCATTATTGGACCGGCGTAGCGCACCGCCTTTACGTTAGACTTGCGCAATTTTGCCGCGTAATCACCCTATTCTCGTAGCTTTTGCGCAGGAAATTGCGCATGCGTAACGTTTTTTCAGAGGCGTAAGGAGGAGTAATACAAATTGGGAAGGACGTGGGCGTGTTACATTGAAATGAGCCGTGACCCCATGCAAATGAAGGGCCGGCCGGCTCGCGCATGCGCGCTTGAAGGAGACCATGGTCAGCTCCGCTGTGCGCATGCTCACAACTCGGGAGCGGCGCAATCAGTGAAATTGGAAATGGACTAGGGCAACGTTGTGAACTACGCAAACAGCATAAATAGACACACACAAACGCACTTGCATTGCAAAAGTACATCCCTTTGTCCCTTCCCATTTAACCAAGTGCTTTTGTCCTGTTGTTCGTTGCGGTGTGTTTTGTAGTTGTCAGATTAGTGTTCTGTGTGATCAAGTGTTTGTTAGTAGATCTTTGAAAGTGTTTTTTGATAAGTGTTTGAGAGACTGTTTGTTTGATTGATATATTTCTGTTAGTTTGTTTTCCTGCTGTTTTTTTGTGACTGTTTTTTTGTGACTGTTTATTGCTGAGTAGTTTTCTCTCTGTGTGTGTTTTTGCTTGATTGGTTGTGCTTGTTTTTGTGAGTGAATTTTGTTGACTGGGAGTGAGTTTTTTTGGAAGGATGACAGAGAGAAAACGAAAGCTCAATTTTACAGTTGGGGAAAAACAAATTCTTGCCCGGGCCATTAGCGAGTATGGGCGTTACCTCCACGGCCCAGAGAGTGCCAACACCACCCCGGCCAGGAGGAGGGAGATTTTTGGATAGGATCACTGAGCAGGTCAATTCAGTGGGGCAGGGGGAGACACGGACCCGGTCTGGGATTGACAAAAAAATCAATGACCTCCGGCGTCTGGTCAAACAGAAGCTGGCCAGAATGCATGCCCATGCCAGAGGCACAGGAGGGGGCCCACCATGCCGTATTAGGCTGACAGCGGAGGAGCGTGCAGTGGCCCTGACCTTTCATCGGCATGAAGTTGAGGGCCTGCTCGGCTTTGACTCAAGTCCGGAGCCCGTGGTGCCAGGTAAGTATTTTTTTTAATATCAGGTGTGTAGCATGTGTGGGGGAGGGGGTGAAAGGGAATATGTGGCAAGTGTGTGGATCCTCCAACCTGTGAATGTTTTGTGTCATCCACAGATGTGCAGGAGGGTGCAGGGCCATCTGGCCTGACTGCACCAACCCCAGGACAGCAGCCTAATGAGGCCCCCCCAACAAGGCCGGAGTCTGCGGAGGAGGTTCAAGAGGAGCAGGAGAATCATGAGGAGGAGGAGAATCATGAGGAGGAGGAGTCCATGTCAGGCACTGGACGTTTTGGTTTTTGAGGACTCTTCCCCTCTGGCTGGCAGCAGGCAGGCCTCCCTAAGGGGGAGCCCCCCCTCCTCCCCCAACATGACTCCCCTCACAAGGGCCTCCCCTTCTCCCCGGCCACAAGCATCAGCTGGAGGCAGGATTTCATCCCAGAACACCAGGGGGTTGGCCGATCTCCTGCCCGCCACTCTGAGAAGGGACCAGTTCCTCCAGACCCACCATCTGGGACAGGTCAGCCAGACATTGGTGCGGATGGAGGAGAGCCTGTCCTCCATCAAGGATACGCTGGGGAACCTGGACTCCCACTCCCGGGCTTTCACAACCTGCCTAAACGAACTGCAGACGACATCAGCAGGCGTTGGGCAGGATGTGAGGGCCCTTACCCTGGCTATCCAGGCCAACACGGCAACACTTGGTGCTGCCCTGGACAGAATAGCCGTGGCCTTGGAGGGCAGGCCGCCAGGTGGGCAGAGATCAGGGGCTGCTCCTCCTTCCCCGGTTTTACCCCTCCCCATGAGTCTCCCCTGAGAAGCCGGGGCCGTGGCTGGGGGCGCCCCAGGCGTGGCTCACGCAAAGGGCATTAATTTTTTTTCCCCTTTTTTTTTTTGTGCTGGAAAATTTTTGCTTTTGCAGGTAATTTTTATTTTTTTTGGGGTTGTGAATGCTGTTTGAATGTGGGGGTGACATTCCTGCTGGAAAAGGGGTGTCACCCTCAATTTTGGTGGAGTAGGGTTCCCCAGGACCAGGGAGAAGTGATCCCCAGGTCTGTGTGAATGGTGTATGAATGTACAGTGACATAATTGGAGCCTTGGCGTGGCGTTGCTGCTCACAAGTCCTGCATGGTGGACTGGTGCCAATCCAATTTGATGTGGATGTGGGGTGTGTGTGCTAGGGACCACAGTGGTGTGCATGCATGCATTCTCATTGTGCCATGATTAATGTGTATGTTTAACGTGCAAAGATGCCCAATGTGAGCTGTCTCCTGGCTGGTCTACCCTCAGAAGACGGGTAGCCTCGGTTAGGGGGGATTGTCTGGTTCAGGGGTCAGGTCATCACGTAGGCCAATCTGCAGGCCCTTTCTTTCTGCGAAGTTGTGCAGCATGCAACATGCACCGATGATCTGGCACACAAAGTTTGGGGAATACAAGAGGGTACCCCCAGACTTATCCAGGCATCGGAAACGTGACTTTAGGAGGCCAAAGGTGCGCTCCACCACTGCTCGTGTTTGGGCATGTGCTTGATTGTATCTTTCCTCTCCTGGGGTTTGGGGGTTCCGGATAGGAGTCATGAGATGGGGTCCCAGTGGATATGCAGAGTCACCTGTAAGGGAAAAGACAGGAGGATGTTAGTCATGCATGTGCCCCTTGTGATGTGTGCATCATGGGAGGGGATAGTCATGCCTGACTCCCATGTCACTCACCAACCAGCCAGGTGTCCCCATACACGTTCTGATCGAATTCCATTCGGATGTGGCATTGATTGTATATGTAGCTGTCATGGCTGGACCCTGGGTGTTTGGCACGGACGTGCCATATGAGGCCTTGGGCATCGACTATAACCTGTACATTGATGGAATGCCAATGCTTCCGATTGCGGTACATGTGCTCTGTCTCCTGGGGGGGCTGGAGTGCCACATGTGTGCAATCAATGGCCCCCACAGTGCGTGGGAATCTGGTAATTCTGTAGAAATCTGTCATTGCCTTCAGCCGCAGCTCCTCAGTGGTGGGTTTGATGATTTGGTTGGCCATGCGTCTGAGGATTGCAGGGACAACCTGGTGCACACATCTGCTCATGGAGGATTGTGACATCCCAGCCACAACTCCACTTGTACGCTGAAAAGAGCCACTGGCAAGGACATGGAGTGTTGCCATGACCTTGACCAGTGGCTGCACTGCATGTGAGCGGTGTGTTGGGCTGGTGATGTCCTCCTGCAGGGTTGTGGTTAATTCCAGGATGACATGAGGGGTGAATCTGAAGATGCGAAACACCTCAGAATCACTCATGCCAAACAGGTCTATGCGGGTGCGGTATATCCTCTCCCATGCCATCCTTCGTGCCATCCTCCGTGCCCTCATCCTTCTTTGTTCATCTAAAGTCAGTAGTATAGCTATGTGCGACGATGCCCCTGGCATGTTGGCATACAGATTGTTGTGCAACACGTGTGACTGCTGAGCTCCTCACTAACAGTGTTGCTTTATCTAACAAGTAGACTTTTTTTCTCTTTTTAGACCAGCTTTTATATGGTCTAATTTTAGACAGGTCATTTTGCTGTTGCGCACACTGCGTCGCCTGCGCTGCCCCAACGTTGTTTTGTGGATCCCCGTAAGTCCCTCATTAGCATATTTGACTAGCAAATCAATGGTCTGTCTAGCGCACTTTTGCGCGGACGGATGCGCCAGTCTAACGAAATTACGCGGGACAAAAAAAAGTAGATTTTTTGCGTATCTCGTTCTGGGGATGCCGTGCATCGAAACGCACGTGCACATTTCGACTTACGCACGCGCATCTCCTGTTGCGCAGGCGTAATCGCTCTGTGAATCTGGGCCATCGTGTTTACAAACTATGGGATAGATTTAGGGACTTTTATTTTTTTTACTAGTAATCTGGCGTCGATCTGTGATTTTTAGTGGGATTGCGACATTGTGGCAGACAAATCTGACCTCAAATTACACTTTTTTGGGACCAGTGATATTATTACATTGATCAGTGCAAAAAAAATGCACCGATCAATGTAAAAATAGCAGGAAAAAGGGTTAATCAAGAGGTTAAGTGTGTTCCCTAGGTGTGTTCTAACTGTATGGGGGGTTGGCTCACGGGGACATGACAGAGATCACTGTTCCCGATCACTGGGAACAGTAGATCTCTGGCATGTCCCCTGTTAAAACGGGATCCGCCTTGTTTATACTGGCAGATCCCTGTTCTGCCTCTCTACTAGGTCGATCTTGGGTCTCCAGCAGACATCGAGTTCGCCCGACCCGCGGGCACACTTCCGCAGCCCGCAACTGCACCAGAGCGAGCTGCCATACTGGCATGGCAATTCGTGCAGGAGAGCCAACCTGCCGCAGTATATATGTGTGAGCTGGTCGGCTAGTGGTTAAGTGATAAATATGGCTAAACATAAATATTTAAGGCATTCAGTAAATAATATACAAGAAAAGTAGTGAAGTCCCTGGCCTTCTTTCACTATCTCGGCGCTCAACAGCTGATAGGTAATTAAAATAGCTTAATTTCACTAATCACCATAAATATTATCCTAAAAATGATGTATGTAGTGAAAAATAACAATGATATGGTAAACAATTAAATTAGATTAAAATAGGTTAAAAAATATAATATATAAAATCAACCTCAAAACTTCAGCAGCCGCTTAAAATTATAAGCATATATATCAAAGATAGTAAACATCAAGTCCATTCAAGTCTTGTAAATCACTAAAAGCAGCGCTAAATCATCACTCTCATCCGACTGATGGATCATTTCCTACGAACAGTTCATAAGAAGTAAGGAAGACAAGCAAAGCGAATCACCCTGTGATCAATGTAGGTACAGAAGTTTTTTTCTTCACTCCAAAATAGCATCCACCATATATCACAAGCCCCCTTTCGGGTATGTACTCACCAGAAAGCTGAGTATAGTAGGCACTGCATGCAGGTGTCTTTGATCAGCTCCAGGCTCACGCTCCGTTTGATCTCCCCAAATGGTACTGTAAATATCCACACTTGTCCGGGTCTGTTTAAGCTGCAATGCCATCGTCAAGGCACCTTGACGATGGCATTGCAGCTTAAACAGACCCGGACAAGTGTGGATATTTACAGTACCATTTGGGGAGATCAAACGGAGCGTGAGCCTGGAGCTGATCAAAGACACCTGCATGCAGTGCCTACTATACTCAGCTTTCTGGTGAGTACATACCCGAAAGGGGGCTTGTGATATATGGTGGATGCTATTTTGGAGTGAAGAAAAAAACTTCTGTACCTACATTGATCACAGGGTGATTCGCTTTGCTTGTCTTCCTTACTTCTTATGAACTGTTCGTAGGAAATGATCCATCAGTCGGATGAGAGTGATGATTTAGCGCTGCTTTTAGTGATTTACAAGACTTGAATGGACTTGATGTTTACTATCTTTGATATATATTCAGTAAATAATGCATGTTTTTTAGTGAATTTACTACTTTTAAGATAAATACAGCATGAGCAACACATTTTCGATCAACATTTTATGCAGTATTTATCTCTTAGTAAAATGAACCCTTAGGCCGCGTACACATGACCAAATAAATCCGATCAAATCGATCTGACAGACCGATTTGATCGGATTTGTCTGCTGGGATGTATTGGTTTGATCGTATACACACGATCAAACCAAAATCCCCGCTGGCAGACAGCTTGGTGACGTGGCGGTGACGTTGACGCCGCCACGTCACCGTCACCAGGAAGTAAAACACTTCCGCGCATGCATCAAATCCATTTGACGCATGTGCAGGCAGATATGTCTGCTGGTTAGCGTACTAACCAGCAGACATGTTGGACAGACGGGTTCCCAGCAGAGAGATTTTAAAGCATGCTTTAAAATCTCTCTGCTGGAAAAACCCATCTGTCCGCCCGTACACACGATCGAATTTGTCTGCTGAAACAGTCCGTCGGACCGTTTCCAGCAGATTGATTTGATCGTGTGTACGCGGCCTTAGTGTGCTAAATTAGAACAGAACAGACGTTACTAGTTTTTCCTCCATTTCTAGGTCTATGGGAAGGCATATGTAAATGGATGTGCATCCGTTTATACCTTTAACCCCTGATCAGATATGTTTAGGTCCAAAAAATGGTAAAGGATGCAAACCTTTTAATTTTTTTTGTTTTGTTTTGTTTTTTAGACTTAGAAAGTTTTGAACGTGATTGAATGTAAAAGGATGCAAGTATAGACTAACAATGAGCTTCCATTCAAATGTGGCAGAAAAACTCACATAACATGCAATTCAAGTTTACCTTTGTGTTTTTGCTCAGGGTAGAACAAATATGTTTTCTTTGTAAATATGTTTTTTTTTAGTTAAATCAAAAATTACTGTAAATCTGTAACTGTAAGTCTGAAGAGTTCTTCAAAGGGGTGGTCATGAGATTTGACCTATGTTTATATTTTCCACCAAAGCCCTGCAATTTTCAGTTTTACTTTTAATACATAGGTTTATATTTATAAAGCAGTGAATGCAACTTTCACCAAATATTTACTAGGGGTGACTTAATCACGGTCATTTAAAGTGGATGTAAACCCCAATTTTTTTTGATGTCACAATGTAGAGTATAAGATTTCCTATCATCTGTGCCCAGTCTTGCCACACAGAGTTAATCCAGATCTGAGCAATCTTCTTTTATTGTTCAGTGAAAATGAACAGACTTCCAGATAAAAACCTGTCTAAATAAAAAGTCCTTTCCTCTCTCCTTGCTTTGAGTGACAGGTTATTTACATATCTAGCTTGGGCATGTTTATCATATGTTATGTTATGTTTATTATAATATCAGGTGATTCACAGTTCATTGTATATTACCAGGATGTGTTATGTGGGGGAGGGGTGGATTTCTCATTTTTTATTCTGTGGATCACCTCATATTATGACATATTAAGGACTTTTTATTTAGACAGGTTTTTATCTGGAAGGCCTCGTACACACGACCGGTTTCCTCGACAGAATCCATCAAGAAGGAGTGTGTATGTTTTTCATCAAGAAAACTGTCGAGGAACTCGACGAGGAAAAAAGAGAGCAAGTTCTCTTTTTCCTCGACGGGAGTCTCAATTTCCTCGTCGTGTTCCTCGCCGGGCTAGTTTTCAACGAGAAACACGTTAGTGTGTATGCTTCGAAACCTGCACACCTTCGGTAAAAGTAGAGTTCGTAATGGAAATAGCACATTTGTCACGCTGTAACAGACTGAAAAGTGCAAATGCCTCTTACCAAACTTACTTGACACGCAGTAACATGAGATGAGCAAAAGCAGCCCCAAGGGTTGTGCCAGTGGAATCGAACTTCCCCTGCCATCTATGTGTTGTACGTCACCGCGTTTGAGAACAAGGAGATTTGGTCTTGACAGTGTGTACGCAAAGACAACTTGTCAAGGAACTCGTTGAGGAAAGCGATGTGTCTTTTCCGACGAGTTCTTCGGTCGTGTGTATGAGGCCGAAGTCTGTTAATTGTCATTGAACAATAAAAGAGCATTTCTCAGATCTGGATTAACTCTGTGTGGCAAGACTGGGCACAGATGCTAGAAAATCTTATACTCTACATTGTGACATCAAAAAAAATAAATGTATGTTGTAAAGTGACTGATTATATGTATAAGTTCACTTTAATACAATAAATAACTCTTACATTTACTCAGCAGGACAATCCTTATTCTTTGGGGGACTACAGCATCATGTCTGAAGTAAGTAATAACGCTCACAGGGCTCTTGAATTTTACTGAAATTATTATTGAATGGTTAATTATAGATAACTCAAACTTCTACATCTATTTTAACCTCCCTGGCGGTATGATTATGTCTGGAATTTTGTACCAAAAGCGGTACAATTATTTTGCGTGGAAATTTGGCGTTTTACATTGTAGGCCTGTCATTTTTAGGAATAACTCACTTAAATCTGTCCAAACCAGAGTCTAGTAGACATCCCGGGTATGATAAAGTTTGAAAAACAAAATCATAAATTATAATATAATAAATAACTATAAATAATTATAACAAATAATAATGTAATTATAATAAAAATTATTCAATACTGTAATCAAATCAAAAACACTGAAATTTTCTCAGTTGCAGAATTGTCGCTGTCATTACTTTTATTGTTTGATGACGAATTTCCCCACAAATCGCTATCGCTCAATTCTGCAAATGATTATAATTTATTATCGCTGTTTTCTATCTGGTCTAAAACCACTTCTGATGTAAAGGGACACTTTTTGGTTGCTATGGACAATCTACAGTTTGCAGGCAGAAAGAACAGTTTTTATTTTATAAAAGTGCATGTCGGACACTGGGCAGACCACTAGGATCAAAGGGGGAGTGTACTTATTTCATACAGTACTGTAATCTATACAATTACAGTATACTGTATGTGCAGTGCCGATCCTGGCCTCCCTGGGGCCCTAAGCAAAATGACATGGCACATTAAAAATGAGAAGCGGGGGGCGCTGATGACAGTGACATGTCACATTAAATAAAGTTGAGAAGCGGGGGAGGGGGTGTTCTGCTGTCGGGAAATGACATCTTACATTAAATTGAGAAGCGGGGGGGGCTGACTTCTTACCTCTTATCCCATGCAGCCAGCGAGTTGAGAAGTGGGATGAGGGGGCGAAAATTACTTTTTACCAGGCGGGGCCTCTAGTAAGCCTCTAGGGCCTCTTCACAGCTTTGCGGGGCCCTAAGTGGCTTGCATAGTGAGCCTATAGGGCGGATCAGCCCTGTGTATGTGTACTATGTATTTACTTTTTTGAATTTTGCACCGATCTCTGCCCTGTGCGTCGTAACGTCGCAGGGAAGAGAGCTCGGCGGCACTCGGCACAGTGAATCGAGTGAGGAGACAGCTCGCTCACACGGCGGGGAGGCATTGCAGGATCCAGGGACAAGGTAAGTAACTTCTGCCTGTGGTAACTGCAATGCAATCCCAAGTCTGGCTCGGGGTTACCACTATTGGTGCTGAAATCCCAAGCCAGACTTGGGAATACCGTTTAGGAGGTTAATATATAGAAAAGTTTTGTTAGAAGATTTGCAGCACCTTGTGTATTTATTAATACGTACTTCCAAAAATGTTTTTCCCTTTTATTGGTTGAATCAAATGATCTTTTTTCAGCCAGACTAAGGCCTTGTGTACACTGCTGCTAAAAGGATGTTGCTAAAAGGATGTTTGGGCCCCATGCACATGGGACGCTGGTGCAAACTCTATTAAACACACGTTTTAGGCCTTGTACACACAATTGAATATATCCGATGGAAACGGTCCTCGGACCGTTTCCATCGGATATGTTTGCCGGGCTGTTTTGGTCCGATGGCTGTACACACCATCGGATCAAAATCCCCGCCGGCAGACAGCGCGGTGACGTTGACGCCGCCACGTCACCGCACCAGGAAGTAAACAACTTCCACGCATGTGTCGCATCCATACGACGCTTGTGCGGGCAGATATGTCCGCTGGTGAGTGTACTGACCAGCGGACATATCCGACGGACATGTCGCCGGCGGACAAATTGAACTGGTCCGTCGGACCAGTTTGAGCGGACAAATTCGATCGTGTGTACGTGGCCTTAAAGGCTAAAACCGGCATTTAAAAACACCCTTTTTGCCGCAAATTTTGCGCCCGTTTTGCCATGTTTTACCGCGTTTTGCCGTGTTTGCGTTTATAAGCGTTTAGTTAGGAAACATCATAAGAAAAAAAAAGAAAAAAAATTAATTTTTTAACCATTTCAGCCATTTTGTGAGACCAGAGTGAGTAGCAGCTGAGAGAGCAGCAGTGTACTTGTATTTAGCATGTCACTTGCCACATCAGCTGCCACAAGCTGTGCGGAACGTCACCTGGCCACGTCACCTGCCACATGTTGTGAATTGTCCACTTACCACTTCACCTGGCCATGTCACCTGCCACAAGTTGTTAATTGTCCACTTGCCACGTCACCTAGCAACGCCACCTGCCACAAGTTGTGGATTGTTTACTGGCTATGTCACCTGGCTACGTCACTGGCCACGTCACCTGCCACAAGTTGTGGATTGTCCACTTGCCAAGTCACCAGGCCACGTCACCTGGCAACGTCACCTACCACAAGTTGTGGATTTCCGCTGGCCGTGTCATCTGGCCATGTCAACTGGCCACGTCACCTGAAAAAGTTGTGGATTGTCTACTTGCCAAATCACCTGGCCACGTCACTTGCCACAAATTGTGGATTGTCTACTTGCCACGTCACCTGGCCACGTCACCTGCCACGTCACCTGGCCACGTCACCTGGCCACAAGTTGTGGATTGTCCACTTGAACGTCACCTGCCACAAGTTGTGGATTGTCCACTGGCCACGTCACCTGGCCACAAGTTGTGGATTGTCCACTGGTCACGTCACCTGCCCCAAGTTGTGGATTGTCCACTGGCCATGTCACCTGGCCATGTCACCTGCCACATCATCTGGCCACGTCACCTGCCACGTCACCTGCCACAAGTTGTGGACTGTCCACTTGCCACATCACCTGGCCATGTCATCTGGCCACATCACCTGCCATAAGTTGTGTATTGTCCACTTGCCACGTCACCTGGCCACGTCACCTGCCACAAGTTGTGGACTGTCCACTTGCCACATCACCTGGCCACGTCACCTGCCCACATCACCTGCCACAAGTTGTGGATTGTCCACTGGCCACGTCACCTGGCCACATCACCTGCCACGTCACCTGGCCACGTCACCTGGCCACAAGTTGTGGATTGTCTTTTGCCACGTCACCTGCCACAAGTTGTGGATTGTCCACTGGCCACGTCACCTGGCCACAAGTTGTGGATTGTCCACTGGTCACGTCACCTGCCCCAAGTTGTGGATTGTCCACTGGCCACGTCACCTGGCCATGTCACCTGCCACATCATCTGGCCACGTCACCTGCCACAAGTTGTGGATTGTCCACTGGCCACGTCTCCTGCCACGTTACCTGCCACAATTGTGGATTTTCCACTTGCCATGTCACCTGACCATGTCATCTGGCCACTTCACCTGCCACAAGTTTTAGATTGTCCACTGGCCACGTCACATGCCATGTCACCTGGCCACATCACCTGCCACAAGTTGTGGATTGTTCACTTGTCACAAGTTGTAAATTGTCCACGTGTCACGACACCTGCCACGTCACCTGCCACATGTTGTGGATTTTCCACAATGCAATGCAAGCAATTACAGTTTTTTTTATATTTCTAATGGTTTTTCATCATTTGCCATTATTTTTGAGATTTCTAATGTAAAAAAAAAATTGGTCACCTTTAAAAAAACGCCTATAAACGAAATCGCTGGTACCGCGTTTTGCCACGTTTTGCGTCTGAAACGTGAAAACGTTTGCGTCTGAACCCATTTTTTTGCTTCTGGAAAAACGAGGATAAACGCAAATGCCGAAAAACGCTGAAAAACCTGACTGTGTGCATGGACACATAGGATAACATTGACTGTGAAAAAGCTGTCCAACTGCCTCTGAACACGCGTTTACCAGCATTTCGTGTGCATGAGGCCTTAGGAGCAGTTGGGCATTTTTTTTCAACTGCTCCTGAACTCTCCTCTATCTTATCTTATCAGTACATGTACACAGGGTTTTTTATAGTCATTTCTAGTCAGTTAAGTTTAGAGGGTTTTTGGAATGCCAAAAAATGGGTTCAGAAGCTGAGTTTAGAATCATCTCAAGCGCCAAATGCTTCTATACGTGGCTAAGCATGGTAACTCGCATTTAGCCACATTTGGTTTACAGGAGATTTTAGTTTTTGGCAATTTTTTTAAGAAACGCTTCTAAACGCAAATGCGGCAAAACGCTGCTAAATGCAGCATGTAAACTCGGCAAAACAGACGTTTTAAACATGGGTTACGATCTGTTAAGTTAAATTGTTCTGGAGAGGTTGTAAAAAGGTCCCGTGTAAATGAATCCTAACCATGGAAGCGAACATACATTTTGCCTTTTTTTTAAACGAGTGTCAAATGAAGCAAAACGCACAGTAAAAAATGTGCAAACTGCAACACGCCAACAATCAGGCGATGGATTCAGTGGCGAATCATCTATGTATGCAATGTATGCAGTGTACATGGGCCCCAAGGGATATGGGGCCCACTATGCCCTCACAGGAGGCACAACAAATTCTGTTCTGTTTACCCTTCTGTGTCCCCTGCAGCAGAATTGCTGTTAATGCCAGGAAGGGGGCAGGTGCTAAAAGCAGTGGCATCACTAGGGGTTGGCTATTGGGGCTATAGCCCAGAGTCTCCTACTGAAGGAGTCCCTGGCTAAGCAGCAGGCCACGAGTGTGACAGGCGGCTGCATGAGGAAGACGAGCAGGTGGATGAGAGAAGCGCGCGGGTGAACAGAGATGACACTATCTCTCTCCCCGCGCCCACCCCGCATCACTGCTCTTCCACCCTGCGAAGTGACTGGGTATACAGCAGGAGACAGGCAGCGCTGCGCTGTATTATTCCCCAGCTAGCAGGGAGCCAGCAGGCCAGGAGCTCCACTGATGCTCTGACCCCGTCCCATGTAGACCGCAAGTTCGGGACTCAGGGGGCCGCAGGATAGGAGCTAAGATCATAGTGGGAGGGAACAGCAGCCGGCAATGGTGGTGAGAGCCAAAGGATTTGGATCTGGGATCAGAGTGGGAGGGAGCAGGTGCCCACTGTGCTGAAAGCCATCGGATGGTGAGCCCGGCTGGCCAGGACCAGGTAGGTCCTTAGTGTGGACTAAATACTGTGACTGAAATGTTCACTAATTGGAGCAGTAGCACGGACCACCAGTGGTACTGGCACATCTTCCACCCATAGACAAAATTAAATGCAACACTGCTTGATGGGCTTCCATTAGGCCTGGTTCCCATCTATGCAGGTTTGCGGCCCACGCTTGTGCTGGGATGCTACCCCTTTTTTTAATGTGCTGCCATGCCTGCATTTTCTGCAGAAAAAAGTTGCATGCAGCATTTTGAAAAAGCAGCGGCCTTGAAATTGCATGTACTAAAGTCATTTTTTTAAAATAAAATAGCTGGACCCCCTGCAGGTTTAACCGATTGCCTACTGGGCACTTTCACCCTCTTCATGCCCAGGCCAATGTTCAGCTTTCAGACTGTCACACTTTGAATGACAATTGCGCAGTCATGCAGCACTGTATCCATAGGACATTTTTATCTGCAAACATGTATTTTTCGCCTTCACTGATGGGCACTAATGAGCCGCACTGTTCAGGACACTGATCAGTGCAGATGTCCCCTTTCACACAAGCTGGTTACTGGCTCAGCTCTCCTCACACTCTGACAGTGTGAGGAAAGGAATGCCGATAAATGGCAATTGTGTTTACATCATGATCAGTTGTGATTGGACACAGCGATCACAGAGTGAGCTGGGTGTGCACCACAGTCGGCATGATTTTGGGAGGAAGTCAATTGACTCTCTTCCAGAACTGGACCGTGCTGTTAAACCACTTCTTTATATATTACAATGTAACAATGGAAATAATGTGCTTCAATTACCCTGACACCATATCAACCATGGTGCCATGATGAATGAAGCGCCAACACACAGCCATTGCCCCGACTATATCCTGCAAAAAATTGCTTACACCCCCCCCCCCCCCTTGTGCCTGCAAAAAGGTTGGTGACCGCTGCTATGGGCTTTAGCCCCAGATCTTTTGTAGACCTAGCAGCGCCCCTGGCTAAAAGCCAGTGTGGAAGTAGAGGGATGGTGCTATATGATTGGCTGTGATCGGTATGTGGGTTTCTCCCACATAATATATAAGCCACAGGGACATTTAGGATACAGTATATACTAGATACGATCTCTGACTTGTGAAAAAATCCTTTATTTCATCTCAACCTTTTTTTTTATGAGCAAACATTGATAAACAGGGAAACGACATATGGGGGAGATTTACGAAAGTTGGAGAGAGCAAAATCTGGTGCAGCTCTGCATAGAAACCAATCAGCTTCCATGTTTAAGCCCTGGTTCACACTGGGCTGCGGGAGTGAAATCGCGCAATTTCAGCTGAACTCGCGCGATTTCACTCCCTCTGGCAGTTCTGATTTCGGCGCGATTTAGGAGACATTTGTGCAGGGTTCTGCACAGATGTCAATGTAAATCGCGTCCTGAAATCGCAAAAAGTAGTACAGGAACTACTTTTTGAAATAGGTGCAGCGCCGCAGATGCGGAGTCGCACCGATTAGGACGGTGTCATTGCCGGCAATTGCCGCCGATTTGAGATGCGATTTCACATGTGAAATCGCATCTCAAATCGAACTAAATCGTACCCAGTGTGAACCTGGGCTTATTGTCAAAGCTTAATTAAACAAGCTGAAGTTAGAAGCTGATTGGCTACCATGCCCAGCTGAACCCGATTCTGAGTGCTCAAGTTTTAATAAATCTCCCCCATATTGTCTGGTACCCAAAATTGTAGTTATACCATTCTAAAGCCAGACCTAACAATCTTGTCATTAATCAATACATTTCCCTCTACTAAAGAACTGTAATAGTGGTGGTTGTTGAGGTTCTTCCACCCTTTTCTTTCAGGATTTTCCAATATTTTTACATGATGTTGAAATACCATGTGATTCTTAACCACTTCAGATTCGCGCTATAGACAAAAGACGTCAACAGCGCAGACCTGAAGTGCCGGGATCACGTCTTTGGACGTCATTGTTATTGTAATTCCCTGGAAAAAACAGTGCCGTTGCATCGCTGAGGATTCGATGCGTGTACACGGCGGCCACGGTGTCCGTCAGGTACACGCGATCGGCGGTGACAGAGCAGGGACGTGGAGCTCTGTGTGTAAACACAGAGCTCCAAGTCCTGTCAGGGAGAGGAGACAGATGTTGTTTCCCTTGTACATAGGGACACAGCATCGGTCACCTCCCTCAGTCAGTCCCCTCCCCCCACACAGTTAAAACACACCCAGGGAATACATTTAACCCCTTCCTCACCCCCCTAGTGTTGACCCCTTCAATGCCAGTCACATTTATACAGTAATTAGTGCATATTTATAGCACTGGTCACTGTATAAATGTGAATGGTCCCAAAAATGTGTCAAAAGTGTCCGATGTGTCCACCGTAATGTCGCAGTCCCAATAAAAATCGCAGATCGCTGCCATTACTAGTAAAAGAAAATAGTAAAAAAAAATCATAATTCTGTCCCCTATTTGTAGGCGCTATAACTTTTGCGCAAAGCAGTCGCTTATTGCGTTTTTTTTTTTTTTACAAAAATACGTAGAAGAATACGTATCGGCCTTAACTGAGAAAAAAAATAGTTTTTTTTTTTTTTTAAATTGGGATATTTATTATAGCAACAAGTAAAAAATATATAAATATTTTTAAATTGTCGCTCTTTTTTTGTTTATAGCGCAAAAAATAAAAACCGCACGGGCGATCAAATACCACCAAAATAAAGCTCTATTTGTGGGGAAAAAAGGACGTCAATTTTGTTTGGGAGCCACGTCGCACGACCGCGAATATGTCAGTTAAAGCGAAGCAGTGCCGGAAGCTGAAATTCCGCTTGGGCACGAAGGGGATTTATGTGCCCAGTAAGCAAGTGGTTAATCTGTTCATTGTTTCTATGCAACTAACTCGCATTAATTGATTCTGAGTTGGATTTAAATACTAGAGGGAGTTAACAACTGGAATGTAATAATAATTGATTTGTATCAATTATAGAAAGCCTGACTGAGGTTACACTTGAACAAATGTCACTTATAGACGTTTTAAAGTGAACGTCTTACAAAATAATTGCAGAGCATGGATAAGGCTAGAATGAATATGATATTGTACCTTGCCAATATATAGTTATTACAAAATGTGTGTCAGCTAAATCATGGCAACTTTTAGTTCCTTAGAAAAGTTCTGTTTTGCAAGCTAGCATATTCAGTTTTGTAAATCACATGTAGAAGTGGTTATATTGGTTGTATTTTTAAACATTAATAGCACAAGGAATGTAAACACTTGGTCTTTACTTAATCTTTCTTGTAAATATTTCCCAGGCCCAGGAAGGGCCTGGGAGCAGCCATGGATGGACATTTTGGGTGTAATGGTTGATGTCTTGGGGTTGATTTACTAAATCTTGGAGTGCAAAATCCAGTGCAGCTGTGCATGGTAGCCAATAAGCTTCTAACTTTAGCTAGCTCAATTAAACTTTCACAAAGAAAATTGAGTCTTGTCCGTGGGGCACTAATACGACTACAATCACGTCAAACTTTCACAATAAAACCTGGAAGCTGATTGGTTTTTATGCAGAGCTGCCCCAGCTTTTGCACTCTCCAGCTGTAGTAAATCAACCCCCTGGTGTCTACTGGTACAGAGAAAATCAACAGAGAGAGAGTGGGGGTACAGATATTATTCTAATTCTTAACCCTGAATGCCAGCAAGGGATCCTGTAGGGGAGGATATTGTACACTTGTGATACTACTTAAAGTGGAGTTCCACCCAGGAAAACCACATTTGGCCAAAAGTCTTAAAAAAATAAATAAAATAAAAATACTCACCCGAAATACCTGTTGCTATGCGGAATTCTCCTTGTGAATGGGGCACGCTGCTTTCTGGGAACTGTGTGTGTTCTCAGAGAGCAGCGCACCCATTCACAAGCCAGCGTGAGACTCACGCAGGCGCAGTAGGAAATGGGCAGTGAAGCCGTAAGGCTTCACTGCCTGTTTCCCATAGTGTGAATGGCGGCGCAGGACCCGGAGCGATCGTGGGACCGGCATCGGGGGGGGCCGTCAACGCGGGCAAGTAGGACAAGGTAAGTGTCCTTATTCAAAGTCAGCGGCTACACTGTTAGTAGCTGCCGACTTTGAAAAAAAAATGCGGGTGGAGCTCCGCTTTAAATGGGACATATATGCTAATCCAGTCACAACCTGGGAAAAGAACAGGTCCCGAATTTAAAGTAAACTTGTAGCCAGGTTGGAATAGTCAAGTATTACCATATACATAAGCAATTAATGAGCTTTAACATAAACCCTCATTGACCTCTATAGATGCAGCCATTGTGGAGCAATAAATCCTGAATCCTCAAGTTTTACAGCAGAAGCACCAATTTTGTTCAATTTATTCTCTCAGTAAGGCCCCTTTCACATTGGGGCGTTTTTCAGGCGGTACAGCACTAAAAATAGCGCTGCTATACCGCCTGAAAATATCATGACCTGCAGTCTTCAATGTGAAAGCCCGAAGGCTTTCACACTGAAGCGGTGCGCTAGCAGGACTGCTACAAAAGTCCTAATAGCCGCATCAATTGAAATCAATGGGAAACCGCGGTATTAACCCCTTTTACTGTCACTAGCGGGGGGTTAATACTGCACTGCTAGCGGACGAATACCGCGGTGAATACAACGGTATAGTGGCGCTAAAAATTGCCTCACGCTGCAATGTGAAAGCAGCCTTACTCTGCTCCAACTGTTCCTCCTTCCAAGCAATGAGACATTAGCCTTCCAGCATTTTAATCTCTTAAACAGGTGTCTCCAAACTTTTTAAAGGGCCAGTTTACTGTCCTTCAGGCTTTAGGTGTGTGGAGTGGGAGTGGGGGAAATAATGCCCCATCAATCATGTCAGTGAAATGAATGGTGCCACATTGTTGGTACGAGTGGGAGAAATAATGCCCCATCTTTGGTGTCAGTGAAAGGAATAGTGCCCTATTAATGGTGTCAGTGGAAGGAATAGTGCCCCATAATTAGTGTCAGTGTGATAAAATATTGTCTCATGAATGGTGTCAGTGGAAGGAATGGTGCCCCATCATTGGTGTCAGCTGGATCAAAAATGTCCTAAGAGTCAGATAAAGGAAAGCAACAGGCCGTATCTAGCCCCCAGGCCACAGTTTGGAGACCACTGCTCTAATATAATAGAACCAAATTAACCAATTCTACCCAGCAACACTAAATTAAAAGTGTACAACAATATGCTATATTTTGAGCACCTGTATTGTGTTTGTTGAAAACACATCACTAGACAATGAAATATTTACTTTATTGTATGAATTTTACACAATGCACATCTGGTTTTATATATTTATCCATTTACGTATTTCACTTAAGCACTTTGGGCCAGATTCACGTACATTGGCGCATTTTTTGACCAGCGTAGCGCACCTCCTAGACCGGCGCAATGTAGAGGCGCAATCACCGTATCCTCGTAGTATTTGCGCAGAAATTAGCACCGGAGTAACGTTAATTCCGAGGCGTAAGGCGGAGTAATTCAAATTGGGAAGGACGTAGGCGTGTTACATTGAAATGAGCCGTGACCCCATGCAAATGAAGGGCCGGCCGCTTCGCGCATGCGCACATGAAGCAGACCATGGTCAGCACCTCTGTGTGCATGCTCACAACTCGGGAACGGTGCAATCAGTGAAATTGGAAGTGGACCCGGGCAACTTAGTGAACTACGCAGACAGCATAATTAGACAGACACAAACGCACTTTCTTTGAAAAAGTACATCCCTTTGTATCCTTCCCTATACAGCAAGGTGCTTTTGTTCTGTTGTTTATTAGCGTTTGTTTGTTTGTTTGTGACGTGTCTTTGAGATATTTGGGGACTGTTTTGCAGAGTGATTTTTGTCTTTTCTGTGTTTTCTTTTTTTTTTTTTTTTTTTTATTATATTTTTGCTGGGCAATTTTTTTTTTGGCTGGTCATTTTTTTTTTGGTTCTGTTTGTGAATAATTTTGGAATGTGGGGGTGACATTCCTGCCGGAAAAGGGGTGTCACCCTCATTTGTGGTGGAGAAGTGATCCCCAGGACCAGGGAGAAGTGATCCCCAGGTCCGTGTGAATGGTGTATGAATGTACAGTGACATAATTGGAGCCGTGGCGTTGCCGCTCACAAGTCCTGCATGGTGGGCTTGTGCTAATCCAATGTAATGAGGATGTGGTGTGTGTGATCTAGGGACCACAGTGGTGTGCATGCATGCATTCTCATTGTGCCATGATTAATGTGTGTGTTTAACGTGCAAAGATGCCTAATGTGAGCTGTCTGCTGGCTGCTCTTCCCTCAGAAGACGGGATAGCCTCGGTTAGGGGGGGATTGTCTGGTTCAGGGGTCAGGTCATCACTTATGTCAATCTCCAGGCCCTTTCTCACTGCGAAGTTGTGCAGCAGCATGCAACATGCACCGATGATCTGGCATACAAAGTTTGGGGAATACAACAGGGTACCATGGGGGGCTCCGTATAGGAGTCATGAGATGGGGTCCCAGTGCATATGCAGAGTCACCCTGAAGGGATAAGACAGGAGGATGTTAGTCATGCATGTGCCCCTTGTGATGTGTGCATCATGGAGGGGACAGTCATGCCTGCCACCCATGTCACTCACCAACCAGCCAGCTGTCCCCACACATGTTCTGTTCGAAATCTGTGGGGATGGGGCTAGGATTGTATAAGTAGCTGTCATGGGTGTCATGGGTGGTGTCATGTGTTGGGCTGGTGATGTCCTTCTGCAGGGTTGTGGTTAATTCCAGGATGGCATGATGGGTGAATCTGAAGATGCGAGACACCTCAGAATCACTCATGCCAAAGATGTCTATGCGTGTGTGATATATCAAGTGAAGAGTGAGGGGCTTGTATCAGATTAGATTATTATATTCATCAAGGTTTTAAAGGGCTATTGAAAGATAGTGAGACCGTTTGTAATTTGTATGTATGTTATGTATTGATGTATATATGTAGGTATATTTTTTGTAAAAATGTTTCTAAAAGCAAAGAAAAAGGTTTTGGGAAAAAAAAATCCTCTCCCTTGCCCTCCTCTGTGCCCTCCTCTGTGCCCTCCTCTGTGCCCTCCTATGTGCCCTCCTCCGTGCCCTCCTCCATGCCCTCCTCCGTGCCCTCCTCCGTGCCCTCCTCCTTCTTTGCTCATCTAAAGTCATTAGTATAGCTATGAGCATGGATGCCCCTGGCCTATTGGCATACAGTTTGTTGTGCAGCAAGTGTGACTGCTCAGCTCCTCACTAACAGTGTTGCTTTAGCTGACATGTAGACGGATTGTCTAATTTTATACCTTTTCTATGGTCTAATTTTAGACAGGACGTGCAGCTGTTGCGCACAGCGCGTAGCCTGCGCCGCACCAACGTTCTTTTGTGGATCCCTGTAACTCCCTCATTTGCATATTTGAATAGCAAATCAATGGTGTGTCTAGCGCAGTTTTGCGCGGACGGATACGCCGGTCTCTCGAAATTACGCCGGTCAAAAAAAAGTAGATTTCTTGTGTATCTCGTTTTGGGGATGCGGCGCATCGAAACGCATGCGCAAATTTAGACTTACGCCGCGCATCTCCTGTAACGCCGGTGTAATTGCTCTGTGAATCTGGCCCTTTGTTGTTTATTGTAGGAGTTTTACAAAATTTCATTATTAGTATTAGTTAATGAATTGTGAAATATTATTTGGTGTACACTATTTATTTAGCACTGCTGGGTATCATTGGGTCTTTTGGTCATACTATTATATACACATAAGTGTTTTTTTGTTTTTTGTTTTTTGTTTTTTATAGCAGCTGCAAAATTCATTCAATTATTATTCACACTCATTAACATTAATAGGACCGTGTAGTGGGGTTTAAATTTGAATTCTCTAGTATAGACAAAGAAAGTGTTCTGCAAAGGGAAAGCAGAGGCAGCTGACTTGGTAGAATAATGATTTAATCAATTTTGCTACACACTGTACTTCAATAAGGCCAACTAGGATGGATGGTAGTGAGCTTGTCTACAAGAAGGTTTTTGGGTTGTCATAGTAAAGTGAAGCCGAATTCAAAAAACAAAACAAACATGTTATGGTTATAGTAACTAACCACCATACTAAACACATTGGCCCAGATTCATAGAGCAATTACGCCTGTCTAACTGGTGTTAGACAGGAGTAATTTCAAATTTCGCGCGCCGTATCACTAGTTTGAATCCTCAAACCATGATACGGCGGCTTCGGGCTTTGATCCGAGAGGCTTACGTTTTGGTAAGCCCTCGGATCTACGCTGCCATCTATTTGCGGCCGCTGGGAGGAGTTTGCGTCGTTTTGATGCGTCGGGATATGCAAATGTTTTTTTACGGCGATTCCCGAAGATACGAGTGGTCTTCGCAATCGCTTTCGTCTATTTTTTTGTACGTAATGTTAGAGCAGCTTTTTGCTGCTCTAACGTTACGTAGCCCATGTTAAGTATGGCCGTCGTTCCCGCTTCTAATTTTTTTTTTTTTTTTGTTCACGTAACTCGCTCGGGACTAGGATCGCCCGTAAACGACGCTACATAAACAACGAATGACGTCACAACGTGATTTCACGCAATGCACGGCGGGAAATTTGCGAACGGAGCATGCGCAGATCGATCGCCGCGGGAACGCGCCTATTTTAAATGATTCACGCCCCCTACTCGCGCAGATGGATTGCGACGGGAGAAATACACTACGCCGCCGTCGTTTACTGGACAAAATCTACCTGAATTCCACGTAGAGCCAGGTAAAAAACGGCGGCGTAGTGTATTTCTGATACGCTACGATAATCTATTTCTATGTGAATCTGCCCCATTGCATATAACTATGGAGAAAACATCTTGTTCCTTGTTTAAGTGATGCAATGCTACTTCTCCAGGCACCTTCACATGCACAAGCCAGTTGGGGTTCTGTGCCATTCAAGAAATGTCTCCTTCCCAATCCACTACAGTAATAGAAACACAAAAGGATCGACTATTTGTTTCAGAGCTCAATTAGACTTTTTTGTTTTGAAATCCTAATGTTCCCTGCCAGACTCACGACCCTTTGCCCTTTCTTATATTCTAAAAGTAAGCCCAGTGGAAGGTAGAAGGTGGCCTTGTTAATGTTTGAAGCAAATGCTAAAATGCTCAAATCTCTGTAAAAAAAAAAACGAACAAAAAAAACCTTAAAAGTTTTAATACTATGATACTGGTGGCATACAAAGTTACCAACCCAAAAAAAAAAAAAAAAACTTAGTGTAAACAACAACATATTTAACATATAAGGCACACTGCACATTTAAGATAGAGGGCCATAGCAACCATAGCATGCAAAAAGCAGAGTATTATCTATACAGTTCAGCAACACATATTTTATTTCCATAATACCAGATAAATCCCACACAATAGTGATTCCACTAACAACATGCATTACACCATATTTTTTAAGTGGATAGATATTATGACATTAAAGGGGTTGTAAAGGAAAAAAAAAATGTTTCATAATAAGCATCATTTACCCGCAGACATTCCTCTTTTAACTTCCTCATTGTTTGTTTTTGCTCAGAAGTTGCTCTATTTCTTTTCTGTTCTGTTTACTTCCTGCTTGTTTGATTATTACTCACCACCGTGAAGGGAGACTTTACTGCGGTGGTCAGTAACATGCTCGCCCCCTCCTGGGAACTACATCTGTGCGGCAGGACGCTCTCTACGTGTTAGAGACTTCAAGGAGGTGTGAATTACTGGGCGTGCCACAATTTATACTGGGCAATGTAGTTCTTACATGAACAAGTGATGCAAACCAGGAAGTGAATGAGAGAACAGAAACTAGAATGCTGGAGGTGATATAGAGGAAGGAATTTAATATGTATTTACTAGTTTGTTAACAGAATCATTACACTATTTTGTCTGTATACCTTGCAGACATTAATTTTAGGCAAAGAAAAATTTTTCCTTTACAACTCCTTTAAGAATTACACTCACCTGGCTGTTTGATATTTTCCATACACAGCCCAATCCTGTCCCTAATTTCATAACTTGCAATCACCCTGCAGCTCGGCCTTTACAGGAAGAAGCCTTCCCGTTACAGTTCTACACCAGCATTCTGCCAAACTAAGTAGTCATTGCATATCTTTCAACCACCTTCCCATCCTCTGCCACTACCACCTCACTGCCTCTTTATATTATTTCTTACCAAATGCTTTGCATTTAGGCATATATTTTTTTATTGTGCAATTGGAGTAAAAGACCCAAACAGATAGGGAAGATTGACAACTTTTTTTCAAAGAAACAAACACATTTTCGGACCTTAAATGCCATAGATATTGATTGCATTCAGATGCACATGTTTTATAATACCACATTGTACCTGTTCCTATTCTCCAACCAAAAATACCTCAGCTGGTCCTGGCGGAACCATATTAACAGGTGCAGTTAGTTTGTTTGACACTAGATGGCTCTGTTCGTATCATAAGGTGGTAATGGGGAAAGTTATAAGCAGATGTTTGCTCCCATTTTAGAGAAGTTCTTCTTCTAGTGATGACAGGGGTGTAGTGAGTGCCCATATAAAAGCTAGATGTGGGAGGAGCTCAATAGTCTGGGGCATGGGAGCAAGAAACCAATCAGAGCTGCTAAGATGTAGTCTCCTCAGAGCTGAACCCTTTGCAGGGCTGAAGGTGGCACAGCTAGTAACAGCTGTAGTCGCCCTGCCTCCCCTGATCTTCTTCTGCAGGTCCTGCAGTGGGATGCATAATGCCTTTTAGTAGTGGTAGGAGCCTGGGAAAGTGCGTGTCATCTGGGAGCGTACCCAGCTGGTCAGAGCCATGAAAGGGACAATGAGAGAGACTTGTATACTAATAAGGACAAATTGATCCTACTTAGTGAAGAAAAGTAATTGCTGTGCACTTAGTATACATTAGAGAAGTGGTCCCAACTCTGTGGTGCTCACAAGGAGAGAAGGTGCAAAGAGAAGATGGCTTACAAACTATGTGCTGGCATTCTGCTCCCAAATTACAACTACAGAATGTCTACTTCTGTGTCTAGTGTTCCACGCCAAAGAATACCACTAGTATGTCCAATGTGATGTCCATTTCTGGAGACACAGTAAAGTGCGGAAAATATTTATTTTGTGCGGACATTCATGAAAATTAAAGTGGTTCTAAAGGTAGAACATTATATGCATTAGGGTAAAAAAAATTCTGCATGCAGCCTCTTGCCCCCCCATACTCAACTGCAAAGGTCACTGGCTCCCACTGCTGTCAATCACAGCCAGTGAGGAGGGATTAGAGGATGAGACAGACCCCCGTTTGTGTGTGCTAAGGACACACAGAACAGGGCTCAGAGGTGAGCATACATAAGTGCCCCCATAGCAAGCTGCTTTCTATGGGGGCATTGGGCAGGGGAGGGGGGACTCAGCAACACCTACGGGGGCCTGAGAACAGGAGGATGGGGGCTGCTCTGTGCGAAACCATTACACGGAGCAGGTAAGTATAATGTGTTTATTTTACAATCACTTTAAGGCTTATGGCCAGGGATGTTGTGAGCAATCCTGTGACCAAGAGTATGGCACAAGATGGCAGAGGGTTTCATCAACAGAAGGTGGGTAGCTGTCCTATCCAAGAAGAATCAGGGTGGGGACTTGAACAGTTTGGTGTCAACACCTGCCCAATCAGAAGTCCCCTTACAACCCCATGATGGTAACATGCTCCCCCCAGGCCAAGGACCCACTGTAGTACTTTTCACCTGGTATGAATCATAGATGAGAAGAGTTTCTTTCTAACCCCGGCAAGTGCCTCTATCCACTGTGATAATATTAAGGGCCTGTGGCAAAATATTAGATTCAAACTTTTTATTCATAGAGCCAAGCAAAGCAGAGAAGATCATAACAATGTTGGCAGTTTCATAAATACTTCTTAGTAAGAATTTGCCTGTCAAAGTGATCCCACAATACACATCAGTTACTTTTTGACTTTATACTAACATACAGATGAAGCATATATATAAAAGTGAATTTGCGCAAAAAAACACACCATCAAACAATATAAAACATATGCGATAAATATGTTATCAGTGCAAAGTAGATAAAGTTATAATTAAAGTGAAATTACAAATCAAATAAAAGTAAAAGTCCATATGTGTCAGAAAAGTTCATAAGGTGCAAACGTGCAGTGCACAAAAATGCTCTCAGTGAAGCTGCCAAGCTTGCAGTAAAGTGCTAGTGCTCCTTCGTGCGTTCAGCCTCACAGGCCTCTCACCTTAGTGGCATACATCAATGCCGTGATACTAGATAAAGCTATTCCGTGCCACTTCAAACCACACAGCCTCACAGGCCTCTCCCCTCTCGATAGATCAATAACGCATCCAAACAAATCCTCTAGATAGATCCAGTGATCCAGTAATAGTGGACAACACCAGGAGTTTATCACTCTTCTCTATGTCTTGTAAAAACCCTTCGCTCGTCCACCTCTGGAAGAAGTTGCCAAAACCTGGACATCTGGAAACAAGACCATGCATCTGCAAGCTGGTTAGAAAAACCTGTACCAACCACAGGGGTCCTCACACTTACAGAATGTCAGTCCTGGGCACACGTGTTGGTGGCATGTGGCACCCCTGTGTGAGTATAGTGAGGCCTCTATGAGTATGCCATCAGACATGTGATAGAGGCCTCACTATACTCACACAGGGGTGCCACATGCCACCAACACGTGTGCCCAGGACTGACATTCTGTAAGTGTGAGGACCCCTGTGGTTGGTACAGGTTTTTCTAACCAGCTTGCAGATGCATGGTCTTGTTTCCAGATGTCCAGGTTTTGGCAACTTCTTCCAGAGGTGGACGAGCGAAGGGTTTTTACAAGACATAGAGAAGAGTGATAAACTCCTGGTGTTGTCCACTATTACTGGATCACTGGATCTATCTAGAGGATTTGTTTGGATGCGTTATTGATCTATCGAGAGGTGAGAGGCCTGTGAGGCTGTGTGGTTTGGAGTGGCACGGAATAGCTTTATCTAGTATCACGGCATTGATGTATGCCACTAAGGTGAGAGGCCTGTGAGGCTGAACGCACGAAGGAGCACTAGCACTTTACTGCAAGCTTGGCAGCTTCACTGAGAGCATTTTTGTGCACTGCATGTTTGCACCTTATGAACTTTTCTGACACATATGGACTTTTACTTTTATTTGATTTGTAATTTCACTTTAATTATAACTTTATCTACTTTGCACTGATTACATATTTATCGCATATGTTTTATATTGTTTGATGGTGTGTTTTTTTGCGCAAATTCACTTTTATATATATGCTTCACTTGTGTATGGGTAAACACTTTAGTTTTTGCTGCAATCTGAATATTTATTATTATTCTTTATTGATTGTTTTAGCGCGAAGGATTTCACATTTATTTATTTTTTAACATACAGATGAGCTGCCGTGGTTACGTTTAGTACCATTTCCATTTTTAGGGCTATTATTGAGCTACATTAATAACAAGACTTTATACATTTTGATTAAAGAATACTAATCAGTTCAACCTCAAACATGACTATGCTTTAATTTAATACAGGTATGGCTATTTTATACATAGTTACATTGGATCAGCATGGACCAATGCAACTGTGCATATGCCATACCTGGTAGCTGTCTACTTTAGTGATCTCTGAGTCCTGTGCCAAGCAGTTACCCTGCTGCACTCTGAACATAGGAAGTTGGTTGCCAAGCACCAACATCCTTCAGAGAGGAAGAGCACTTTGCATTTAAAGAATGAATACAAACCAGTTTATGATTAGACAAGGTGGAAAGGCAGGACAGTGACATCACACTCTTCACCTTGTCCAATCAGAGAATGTTATGTATAAAATATTCATACTTGGAATTCTTCTTTAGTATATGAAAGACAAATTGGTAACTTTACATCTCCTAGGTGATGTGTGCATCTGGGTTATATAATATTTGGTCTATATTAAGTTGTAATTTCACTCTGTGCTATATGTTGGTTGTCAGACTGCAAAGCATGGACATTTGGAAATTTTTATACAGTTAGAAAAACTGGCAGAGGGTGTGGTTGCAGAACTATCATTAAACATTTTAACATTCCTCAGCACATTCCTTAGACCTCTTGATTGGTTATATAATTTCTGTAAAAGCCCACCTCAGAGACCAGAAAAAATGTCTCCGTCTCAGCTTGACAACTCTCAATTTTGCAGCAAAGCCATACCAGATGGCCAAGGCTCATTCATAAGAGCCAATGACCTTAATACATTAGATTGGACAGCGATTTGGGCTGACACCAAAGACCAAGTGAATCTTGTTAGCACTCTTTCATACTTAATCCTATTTATGTTGATGTTGTTTATCTTGTGTAGTTTGTAATATCCTTTACCTTAGTGCAGTCCTCCTTCACTTACCTTACCCCCTGTCCCGACTCGTGTGCCCGGCGGGCACGATCACCGCCAGGCACCTGTGATCGCTCGTTACAGAGCGAAAACCGGGAGCTGTGTGTGTAAACACACAGCTCCTGGTCCTGTCAGGGGGAGAAATGCCTGATTGTCTGTTCATACAATGTATGAACAGCGATCAGGCATTTCCCCAAGTCAGTCCCACCCCCCTTCAGTTAGAACACACCCAGGGAACATACTTAACCCCTTGCTCGCCCTTTAGTGTTAACCCCTTCCCTGCCAGTGGCATTTTTATAATAATCAATGCTTTTTTATAGCACTGATCGCTATAAAAATGCCAATGGTCCCAAAAATTTGTCAAAAGTGTCCGAAGTGTCTGCCATAAGGTCGCAGTACCGATAAAAATCGCTGATCACAGCCATTACTATAAAAAAAATATTAATAAAAATGCCATATAACTATGCCCTATTTTATAGACTGCACAGGTGATCAAATACCACCAAAAGAAAGCTCTATTTGTGGGAAAACAAAGACTCCAATTTTGTTTGGGAGCCACGTCGCACAACCGCACAATTGTCAGTTAAAACGACGCAGTTGCGAATCACAAAAAGGGGCCCGGTCATTGAGCAGAAATATGGTCCGGGGCTGAAGTGGTTAAAGTATGACACGTTACTTTTTTTAATGATTTTTTTAAAGATAACATATGCATTTACAAAATTGTGGACTTGTGCTAAGTGAGGCAGACTAGGGAGCCTCTGGACAAGGAACACCCAGGAAAGCAAGCAGGAACCCTTGCCTTGGTCATCAGCATGGGGATGAAGAGCACTGTGTGGACTGGACACATTCCTGAGCTCTTGTGCATACTAGTGACATCAGTGAGCTACCTGTATCAGGTTGTAGGTTCCACCATCGGCTTTCTGGCATACTAATGATAACGGCACTCTTCATCCCCATGCCGATGACCAAGGCAAGGGTTCCTGGTTTCTTCCCTGTGTTCCTGGTCCAGAGGCTCCCTAGTCTTTGTCACTTAGCACAAGTCCACAATTCTGTAAGTACAGAATATACCTTTTATTAAATCACTTTTTAATAAATGCTACATTATGGAGTTTGTGCTTTTCTTCCCTTCCTCCTTGTATCCATACAGTTATGCTGCACTCATTCAGCAAGGAAATACTCCATTGGGGTTGTGCACTGTGATTTATTAGGGTTTTTAATGTTTTTAATGCCCCTCATCCCCTTACTGTTACATTACTTTACAATACAATATTACATCACATTTAAACCCCTAACCAAAAAATATATTTTGCAGTTTACTAGTCCTAAGATGTGGTGGTTACCTTAGTTTTTTAAATAGAAGTTTGGGTTTTGATAAAAAAACAAAACAATTGTACTTACCTAGGTGGATGCAGAATTGCCCGCTGCTTCTACACCAAGAACTGAGCACTCAAACACCACTGATAACTCGGTTCTCAGTCTTCAGTAAGCAAAGAGCCAGTGACTGGCAGTCACCACTCTCTGCTCTGCCTCTCCAGTGCTCAGGCTGTGGAGGAGTTAGGAGTGGTTGACTCAGATACTCAGTGGTGCGCTGAGAGGCTGAGCCAGCTGCTGGTCCCAACACCACAGTCCGGAGGATCCCTTCAGAGTCTGGACCAGCTAAGTGATATCAGATGACAGCAGCTTTAGCCTGCAGTTTGCAAAATACGCATCACAGAAGTGCAGAACAAAGTGCACTCCGATGATCTACAGGAGAAGTAGGGCCAAAAGAACTTTGGCCCTACTTTTCCTTTAAGACTTTTTTCCTAAAGGCTTCATGCACATTTGGTGTTTAGCCTATGTGTATTCCGTCCTGGAGTTTTTATACACCCAGGAGGCACAGGTGTAGCATTCAGCTGTGTGCAATTATTCTTATTTTCATCCGGTAATCCTGTAAATAACATGCTTCCTGTCTTTAGGTGGCACATTCCTCCACTGTATTTACCAAGGGAGCAATGGTTATCCCCCAGGCTGCTCTCCTCATTTGGTCTACAAACAGGACTTCCCCTATTCTTTGCTATTTCTTGGGTGGGGGGGTGTAATTCTTTATAGAAGCTCACTGATATTGTTCTTATGCCTCGTATACACACGACCAGTTTTCCCGTCGGAAAACCAGTGATGAGAGCTTTTGGCCAGGGATCGCGGCCCTGTGTATGCTCCATCGCAGATTTTCCAACGGGAAAACTGCCGGACAAAAAAAAAGAGAGCAGGATCTCTGTATGCGTCTGTATGCGTTTCCGACAGGAAAAAACGTGCATGCTCAGAAACAATTGGACGCATGCTCGGAAGCATAGAACTTAATTTTGTCGGCTCGTAGTAGTAATTTATGTCACCGCGTTCCTGGCAGTCAAAAGTTCAACGTACTTTTGTGTGACCGTGTATATGCAAGGCAGGCTTGAGAGGAATTCAATCAGGAAAACCGTAGTTTTTTTTATCCGATGGAAAAAAATGCTTGTGTGTACAAGGCATTAGTCTGAAATTTTTTAACTAACATAGCAACTACATCTGAGGACTAGTAACCTGGAATATATTACATTTGTTTGGCAGGGTTGGATATCTTTTGGTTAAAAGAGAAGCATGGACTTTAAGCATCTGTTCTCCACCAGCTTAAACACTAAGAACTAAGCAGATCAAACACTGCCCATAATTCAGTTCTCAGAGCGCCATGAACACAGAGCTGGTTACTGTCAGCACTCCTCTTTGCTCTTCCCCCCTCACTCACCGGAGCGCTGGTCTGTGGAAGAGGCAGGAGAGGCCGGCTCAGTCTCTCAGCGGATCGCCAAGAGGCTGAGCCAGGGTCCAGGCATGTGGGCGCATCCCTAGTTCATTGTCGCAATCTTGCCTGAGCCTGGATCGGCTCTGTGATGTCAGCCGATAGCACCCCGCTGTCAGCTGAAAACGGGTCACAGGAGTGCTGAACAAACTGCACTTCTGTGATCCACAGAAGTACAGCCAAACGAGCTTTGGCTGCACTTCTCCTTTAAAAGAGAAAAACAATATATAAAGAGGAAAACCAATCTCCCAATTAATATGCAGATAGAAATTATGAAAGCTAATTTATGTACAATGATGCAAAACAGCCTTCATAGAAAATGAAAAATGTGTTTACTATCTTAACCACTTCAATACCCAGCCATAGACAATTGACGGCCTGGGATGGGATTTACCATCCTAAGTGGCCGTCAATTGACGGCCTGGGTATTGCAGGCGAATATCTGGACGATGCCTGCAGCCAGAGGCATCATCCAGATATCCATCTCTTCAGCCGGCGATTCTGCACAAAGTAAGAACGATCATAGCGGCGGTTCCGCCGCTTGATCGTTCTTACAGGCCGCGGGAGGGGACATCCCCCCCCTCCCGCCGCCATCCGGTGCTTCTCCGGGCTTACCTGTACCTTCGGGGGCCCGGAGAACGAATCGTCGGCGGCGGCAGGAAGCATAGAGATGACTGGTGACCAGATGGTCACCAGTCATCTCTATGACCGTCGGAGGACCCGGGCGCGATCTGATGACGTCACGCCCGGGTCCCCGTATGTAAACAAAGCCGCGATTGCGGCTGTAAGTCACCATTCATGAGATCGGTGAATTTTTTTTCACCGATCTCATGGTTTCCAGCCTGGAGGTGAGATGTGAGGTCTTATTGACCCCACATCTCTCCATAAAGAGGACCTGTCACACACATTTCCTATTACAAGGGATGTTTACATTCCTTGTAATAGGAATAAAAGTGGAAAAAAAAAAAAAAATATGAAAAAAAGTGTAAAAATAAATAAAATATAAGTAAAAAAAAATAATAAAAGATAAAAAAAAAATGAAAACGCCCCTGTCCCCGATAGCTCGCGTGCAGAAGCGAACGCACACGCAAGTCCCGCCGACATATGTAAACGCCGTTTAAACCACACATGTGAGGTATCGCCGCGTGCGTTAGAGTGCCAGCAACTAATCTAGCACTAGATCTCCTCTGTAAATCTAAACTGTAACCTGTAAAAAATAAATAAAGCGTTGCCTATGGAGATTTTTAAGTACCGAAGTTTGGCGCCATTCCATGAGTGTGCGCATAATTAAAGCGTGACATGTTGGGTCTCTATTTACTCGGTGTAACATAATCTTTCACATAATACAAAAAAATTGGGCTAACTTTAGTGTTTTGTTATTTTTTTAATTCATAAAACAATTTTTTTTACAAAAAAAAGCGTTTGAAAAATAATTGCGTAAATACCGTGCAAGATAAAACTTTGGAATGACCGTCATTTTATTCCCTAGGGTGTCTGCTAAAAAAAACATATATAATGTTTGGGGGTACTGTGTAATTTTCTAGCAAAAGAATGATGATTATTACATGTAGGAGAGAAGTGTCAGAATAGGCCCGGTATGGAGGTGGTATAAAAGCCTAGTATTGAAGCGGTTAAACACGGAAAATGTAATTGCTTATAAGGGCAACGCTGCACATGCATATGCTTTGTTTTTCATAAACCAACCTCTAGTATATCTGGATTTACAATGTATCCTGAAATGATAATATACTACCATACGATGAAGAAAGTTTTGGCAACAAATATACCTGATGAATAAGCAATCATTTAATGTTATATTTAAAAGATTGAAAACTGAAATTTGAATAGTTTTTGCATGTTTTCTTTTGATAAGCTACTGTTAAACTCTTTGAATATGCTATAACATTTTCCACATCTATCTTTTTCTATATCCAGTACATGGTTCCCGGTCAACTGGCTACCAGCAATTCTTCCTTCACAAACTCAACCGTGTATCCAATGACACCTCATGGCTACTCCCAAAAACTGGGCATTGCGATCCTCTCAGTTGCCTTCATCATTGGTTTCCCAGGGAATGCATTCATCATTTGGTCAATTCTGAACTGCATGAAGAAGTGGTCCGTCACCTGCCACCTCATCTTACATTTGGCCATTGCGGATATCATCGTAATCCTAACAGCACCTGTATTCCTACATCTCCTATCCACTGGCAGCTGGATATTTGGCAATATAATTTGTAAGCTTTGTCATTACATTAGCTGCCTCAGTATGTATGCCAGCATCATCCTTATTACCTCTATGAGCATAGACAGATATTTTGCTGTGTCAAGACCCATGAGTTCTGTAACTAGAACAAAGATGGTTTTTGGCAAAGTCATATTGGCTATATGGGTTTCGTCATGCTTGTTAGCCATTCCTATGCCAATTTACCGTGCGGTAGAGACTATTAACAACAAAGAACAGTGTAGGCACATTCACAGCTCTGCGGCAAACATCATTTTTCAATATGTGTTTGAGACAGTGACTGGCTTTATCATTCCATTTACAATCATCATGTCCTGCTACCTCTACATTGGATTGAAGCTGCGTAACGCTAAGTTTCAAACCAAACATAAAACAAGCCGGCTGGTGGTGATGATCATAGTGATGTTTGCCGTCTTCTGGCTTCCTTACCATGTGGTGAATATAATAGAGGTGTCAGGAAAAGTGTTCTCATCAGATAAGCTAAGAAAAGTTGCTTCCATTGCCAGACCTAATGTCACAGCTCTTGCATTTCTCAGTAGCAGTGTAAACCCTATTTTGTATGTGTTTGCAGGAGGAAGCCTAATTAGAACGGCTGGGGTGGAATTTATGGCCAAGCTCTTTGAAGGAACTGGCCCAGAAATGAATAGTGTTTGGAAGATCTCCCATATGTTTAGGCAAAAGAGTCACGAGGAAATTATGGATTTGGGGAAAACCAATAAAACAAATGATGGATAACCTCACAACTGACAAAGAGAAGCTATGCTGTGTAAATATGTCTTACCTCCATGCTGAAACTCTGCTGATCAACCAGTTCTTTGCAAGCATTTTCCAGTCCTCACATTCAGCAGTCCTCTGCCAGCATGAATTGTTAAGCCTCGTACACACAATCAGATTTTCTGGCGGTAAAAGTGTGATGGCAGGCTGTTGTTGGAAAATCCGACCGTTTGTACGCTCCATCGGACAATTGTTGTTGGATTTTCCGCGGATATGTTGGATAGCATGCTTTAAAAAATGTCGACAACAACTGTGTGTGGTCAGATTTTCCAATCGTGTGTAAACAAGTCTTCGGACAAAACTCCAAAGTACAAACATGCATACTCAGAAGCAATACTCACCGTAGAAAACAACATTAGCAACATTGGCGCTAAAAAGCTGAAAAAACACGTAGTTTCGTGTTTGTGGGGCGTCAATTCTTTGCCGTTTGTATGCAATAGACATGTGCATTAATTTTCGTCAAAATGCATTTTCGTCTGAATTTCAGATATTTTCGTTTATCGTTTTAACAAACGAAAACAAACGTGCAGAATCTGAAATCCGAAAGATCCGACATAAAAATGCTTTATTTTAGTTTTAGTTTGCTACAACAGTTCAATATAGATAGGGGATTCGACATAACGCTGACAATAGCAATCTGTGTCTATCGAACCTGCAGTCGAATGTGCCTAAGCTTAACTCTATTAGTCCAAGATTATTGTACATAGAGAGGAAAGATTAGACATTATAGAGACAGTGTTGAGGTAGACCATTCAACATGAACGACAAAGATTCAACGAAGCAGAGAAAAACATACAAACGTCAAATCTGTCATTGAAGGATTATGGCAGGGATCCTCAAACCACGGCCCTCCCGCTGTTGTAGAACTCCACATCCCATGAGGCATTGTAACACACTGGGATATAAAAAGCCGCGCCACACAAAGGTTGATAACACCAGTGTCAATGATGGTAAAATTAATATGATCTAAAGTCCATTAAAGTCCATAGTGATGGAAATAATGATAAATCTCGGAAACGATCCTCTGTGAAGTGTCACCAAACGCACACACGTCAAGAAGGTGCACCCGCCACCACGTGAATGAGCAGCTTACCAGAGGTCAGACATATGCTAGCGTCTGACTATAACCCAGTCAACGGCCTTTAGATCCTTGAGGTTCCCACGATCAACTCGAGTAGACCAGGAGAGGGACACTTCTTAAACTCCGGAAGAAAAGAAGGCGCACATAGCATAATTCCGTGGCGAAAATTTATTGTAAAAAGTAAAAATGTACTTACACAGCACATGTGGTAAACGAGCATAAAGAACCTTATACAGATATTGCCGGCCGGCATGCAGGAGCCCTTCCTCCTCAGCGTGGTGACGTCACTGCGTCGCCTCCCAGACGCGTTTCGTCACAAGAAGGACGTTCTCAATGGGGATAGGGCTACACAGTGATGCACCACTTAAAAGGACCAGCCGCCCGTTGTGAGAAGCAGCACGCTGAGTCCAGACGCGCCATCTTTGTTGTGGTAAAAAGCCATAGGCAGAAAAAACAATCTACCAGGCATTACGGGCGCAACTAAAAATTCCTTACGGAAATCGGAGAGAGAGAGAGAAAATTAAACTAAGCTAGTCCAAACCCCACCAGTAGTTAGGGTGGGCCAAAAGGTTTTATTGATTCACTTAGAATTAATTGTCTGGGTGTGATGTGGGCACAGTGATGTGGGGATAGGCAAGGTGGAAGAGCGCTGGCACTAGGCTCTACCTCCCCTCCCCCCCCAGGTCACAGCGTCATCTAGGGGACAGGTCCGGTAAACGAAACCTAGACTTACCGAGAAACAAAAAAGAAAAAAAATTTTGAACAACAAATGTATATTATGTGTATTCCCTGGGGACTAGTGTCCTCGTGGGGAAGAGAGTACTAAACATAGTACATGTACTGGAGTGGTATATTAATGTCTTACGCTCCAATACTAACAATTAGTGGGTGGTGTAAATAGGTACAAAAC
The DNA here is from genome assembly GCA_029574335.1 of Rana kukunoris. Lineage (NCBI taxonomy): Eukaryota > Metazoa > Chordata > Amphibia > Anura > Ranidae > Rana > Rana kukunoris. Next base: position 264,279,690 of record CM056049.1, read on the forward strand.
CCAGTAAAGTGATCAGGGGGTGAAAAAGGGGGACAAGAAAAAAGGGCTATTTATTTAAAAATATATTGGTGATATAATATTAGTGAAGAGTAGCTACATAAATTGTATCCTACAATCAAAACACAAAATATCTACAATATTGAAAAAGAGATACATTCTAAACATTTAGGTCAGCCATTAAACTATATGACCAATATTCGACAGTGAAGTGAAAATTAAAATCAAATATAACAACAAAAAACGACAAGGGAAACGAGAAAAACGAAAAAAAACGAAAAAAATTTTTTTTCCATAGACTGAGTGAAAACGACTAGAAGGAAATTTTTTTTTACAATTAAATCATTATTCCATATAGGGTATAGATGTATATCTGCCCTCAGGTGTGCTTCTCACAAAGGTCAAATATAGGCAATGCTAATAGATGCATTAGCATATATAGACTAAGTGAAGACGACTTACATGACATAAAATTAAATAATAAAATCTATACAAAAAACATATCGAGCAACAATATCCCTTACAGACAATGCTGGTAGACATATGACCATATATAGACTCAGTGAGGACGACTAGAAGGACAGAAATAGAAAAAAACAACAGATCTCACCAAACTCAAAAATGGAAAAAACTATTATACCAAAGGGGTTATTAATCCCCAAGCGTGTTTCCCACAGGGGTTGTATCAAGCATTACTAATGAATGCATTCACATCCGTTTCAATGTTTAACCCAAAGGGGGCGTAGGTTTTCAAACGAAAAATCCAGCCCATCTCCATCTGAGATATCCCTTGTACTAGATTACCTCCTCTCCAAGGTGCTTTATATTTATCAATCCCCAAGAAGAGGGTATTGGAGGGGTTTTTTTCATGCTTCAATCTGTAGTGATTGGAAACAGAATGGTCCCTAAATCCAGACAGGATGTTGGTGATGTGTTCGTTGACACGAACCTGAAATGCCCTCTTAGTCCTACCCACGTATTGTTTGCCACATGGACATTGTACCAAATACACCACTCCCTCAGAAGCACAGGTAATGCATGGTAGAATCTTGTATTCTTTCCCAGTGGCTGTAGATGTAAAGGACCTTACAGATCTATGTTTGTTAGAACTTAGGGCACAGACCCGACATCGCCCACATTTGTAATAACCTTTTAACTGGGCGAAAGGGAAAAAAGATTTAGTGAGGGGAGGATCTATAACATTCTTGGATATGAGGTTCCTTAGGGACTGTACCCCCTTGAAGATAACCCGGGGTTTAGGGGGCAAGATGTTTTTTAACACAGGGTCATTAAGGGCTAGGTGCCAATGTTTCTTTACCAGATGGGTAATGGTTCTATGCTGAGTTGAATAAGTGGTGACAAAAGGTACTACGTCAGAGAACCTATTCCCCTCCTTGGGAGTCTTATCACGTAAAAGCTCATTCCTATCCATTCCTAAAACCTGATGTAAAGACCCCTGTAATTCCGTACTGCAGTACCCCTTATCAAGAAACCTCTCTGTAAGGACTGCAGCTTGTTGTTGGAACACCTGAGTGTCAGAGCAATTCCGTCTTAGCCGGAGATATTGACTCTTGGGGACACCCTTCAACCAAGGTTCATGGTGGCAACTTCCTACTGGGATGTAGGAGTTCCGATCAGTATCCTTGAAAAATGTAGAGGTAGTAAACCTATTCTCTTTGGTTTCTATTACCAAGTCGAGGTAGTGAACCCTGGTCTGGCTGGCCTCATACTTCAGTTCTATGCCCCTATTGTTATCATTAAGGTATTCAATGAAGTTGGTCAAATCGGTATGCCCGCCAGCCCATAGGAGGAGGATGTCGTCTATGTACCTGGCCCAAAGGACCACCTGAGGGGCATCCCTCAGGTAGACGACATCCTCCTCCCATTTGGCCATAAAAAGGTTGGCCAGGCTTGGGGCATATTTAGCCCCCATAGCCACCCCAGTGTTTTGTTTGTAAAACTTGTCCTCGAACCAAAAATAATTGGATGCAGCTGCAAAACTCAGGAGGGACATAATGAAAACAACTTGCTTAGAGGGAAGGCCTGAGTCTCTCCCAAGATAGAATTGTACGGCTTCAAGTCCTAAGGCATGGGGTATGATAGTGTACAATGAGGTTACATCAATCGTAACCATCCACATATCGGAAGAAGCGGGGAGATCGGTAAGGATGTTGATAATATGTTTGGAATCCCTAACATAAGAGGGAATTTTTTTAACCAGTGGTTGCAAATAAAAATCAATATATCTGCCCACCCGGGAAGTGATTGAATCTATGCCACTAACAATGGGGCGACCCGGGGGGCAGACAGGATCCTTATGTAACTTTGGGAGATAATATAGTGTTGGGGTACGGGGTGCTTTAGGTATGAGGAAAAGCTTTTCTTTTAGAGACAGAATCCCCTCAAACACACCTCTTTCCACTAATTTCTCAAGTTCTCTTTTATAGATCAACTTAGGGTCGTTGGGGAGTATGGAATAAGTGTTAACATCATCCACGATCTTATGCATCTCTCTCAGATAATCAGCCTTATCGAGTACTACGATACCCCCCCCTTTGTCAGCTGGTCTGATGACTAGATCCTTGTTAGTACACAGGGAATCCAAACCATCTTGGAGGGTTTTATTAAGCTTAGCTTTCTTAGTTTCAATGGCCTCCAGGTCCCTAATGAGGACATCCCTGAATGTCTTCAGGGAAGGTGCCAGACCCCCCGGAGGATTGAACAAAGAGGCGTTGGACAGTCCAGAGTGTACATAGTTGGAGGTAAGGTATTGGCTAGAAGTTGTGACACCTATCATATATCTTTTAATATTGATTTCCCTTATGAATTTGTGTATATCCATAAAGGTTTTGAATTTGTCCTATGGGTGATCTCGAGTACCCTTCTCCAACCTACTTCCAACCTGAGTCAGAATTACCCACCTCCAATTCCTTCTTTCCACTGAGTGGAGGAGAGGATTCGGAGGGTTTTCAGATCCAACCCCCCCCCAGTACTAGTGGGGCATGGTTTGCCCCTCCTCCTTTCCCACCCCCAGGTACTACCAATCCACCTGGTCTTGGTTCTGGGGCCTATGGACCCTCCAGTTGGGGTTTTCACAAGGGTGGACAGGGCACCAAGAGGCAGGTAGAAAGAGGAGAGGTATCAGAGGGGGGAGGAGACACAGGAAATCCCAAGCGTACCAAAACGTAACAGGGCAGGGCATTTTCAATCTCAGCTCAAAAGTCCTTACTGAGGCTGAGAAATCTCTGCTGGACAAAGGTTTAAAATTTGCGCCTCCCCAGAGTTTGGACAAATTCAAAACCTTTATGGATATACACAAATTCATAAGGAAAATCAATATTAAAAGATATATGATAGGTGTCACAACTTCTAGCCAATACCTTACCTCCAACTATGTACACTCTGGACTGTCCAACGCCTCTTTGTTTAATCCTCCAGGGGGTCTGGCACCTTCCCTGAAGACATTCAGGGATGTCCTCATTAGGGACCTGGAGGCCATTGAAACTAAGAAAGCTAAGCTTAATAAAACCCTCCAAGATGGTTTGGATTCCCTGTGTACTAACAAGGATCTAGTCATCAGACCAGCTGACAAAGGGGGGGGGTATCGTAGTACTCGATAAGGCTGATTATCTGAGAGAGATGCATAAGATCGTGGATGATGTTAACACTTATTCCATACTCCCCAACGACCCTAAGTTGATCTATAAAAGAGAACTTGAGAAATTAGTGGAAAGAGGTGTGTTTGAGGGGATTCTGTCTCTAAAAGAAAAGCTTTTCCTCATACCTAAAGCACCCCGTACCCCAACACTATATTATCTCCCAAAGTTACATAAGGATCCTGTCTGCCCCCCGGGTCGCCCCATTGTTAGTGGCATAGATTCAATCACTTCCCGGGTGGGCAGATATATTGATTTTTATTTGCAACCACTGGTTAAAAAAATTCCCTCTTATGTTAGGGATTCCAAACATATTATCAACATCCTTACCGATCTCCCCGCTTCTTCCGATATGTGGATGGTTACGATTGATGTAACCTCATTGTACACTATCATACCCCATGCCTTAGGACTTGAAGCCGTACAATTCTATCTTGGGAGAGACTCAGGCCTTCCCTCTAAGCAAGTTGTTTTCATTATGTCCCTCCTGAGTTTTGCAGCTGCATCCAATTATTTTTGGTTCGAGGACAAGTTTTACAAACAAAACACTGGGGTGGCTATGGGGGCTAAATATGCCCCAAGCCTGGCCAACCTTTTTATGGCCAAATGGGAGGAGGATGTCGTCTACCTGAGGGATGCCCCTCAGGTGGTCCTTTGGGCCAGGTACATAGACGACATCCTCCTCCTATGGGCTGGCGGGCATACCGATTTGACCAACTTCATTGAATACCTTAATGATAACAATAGGGGCATAGAACTGAAGTATGAGGCCAGCCAGACCAGGGTTCACTACCTCGACTTGGTAATAGAAACCAAAGAGAATAGGTTTACTACCTCTACATTTTTCAAGGATACTGATCGGAACTCCTACATCCCAGTAGGAAGTTGCCACCATGAACCTTGGTTGAAGGGTGTCCCCAAGAGTCAATATCTCCGGCTAAGACGGAATTGCTCTGACACTCAGGTGTTCCAACAACAAGCTGCAGTCCTTACAGAGAGGTTTCTTGATAAGGGGTACTGCAGTACGGAATTACAGGGGTCTTTACATCAGGTTTTAGGAATGGATAGGAATGAGCTTTTACGTGATAAGACTCCCAAGGAGGGGAATAGGTTCTCTGACGTAGTACCTTTTGTCACCACTTATTCAACTCAGCATAGAACCATTACCCATCTGGTAAAGAAACATTGGCACCTAGCCCTTAATGACCCTGTGTTAAAAAACATCTTGCCCCCTAAACCCCGGGTTATCTTCAAGGGGGTACAGTCCCTAAGGAACCTCATATCCAAGAATGTTATAGATCCTCCCCTCACTAAATCTTTTTTCCCTTTCGCCCAGTTAAAAGGTTATTACAAATGTGGGCGATGTCGGGTCTGTGCCCTAAGTTCTAACAAACATAGATCTGTAAGGTCCTTTACATCTACAGCCACTGGGAAAGAATACAAGATTCTACCATGCATTACCTGTGCTTCTGAGGGAGTGGTGTATTTGGTACAATGTCCATGTGGCAAACATTACGTGGGTAGGACTAAGAGGGCATTTCAGGTTCGTGTCAACGAACACATCACCAACATCCTGTCTGGATTTAGGGACCATTCTGTTTCCAATCACTACAGATTGAAGCATGAAAAAAACCCCTCCAATACCCTCTTCTTGGGGATTGATAAATATAAAGCACCTTGGAGAGGAGGTAATCTAGTACAAGGGATATCTCAGATGGAGATGGGCTGGATTTTTCGTTTGAAAACCTACGCCCCCTTTGGGTTAAACATTGAAACGGATGTGAATGCATTCATTAGTAATGCTTGATACAACCCCTGTGGGAAACACGCTTGGGGATTAATAACCCCTTTGGTATAATATTTTTTTCCATTTTTGAGTTTGGTGAGATCTGTTGTTTTTTTCTATTTCTGTCCTTCTAGTCGTCCTCACTGAGTCTATATATGGTCATATGTCTACCAGCATTGTCTGTAAGGGATATTGTTGCTCGATATGTTTTTTGTATAGATTTTATTATTTAATTTTATGTCATGTAAGTCGTCTTCACTTAGTCTATATATGCTAATGCATCTATTAGCATTGCCTATATTTGACCTTTGTGAGAAGCACACCTGAGGGCAGATATACATCTATACCCTATATGGAATAATGATTTAATTGTAAAAAAAATTTTCCTTCTAGTCGTTTTCACTCAGTCTATGGAAAAAAAATTTTTTTTCGTTTTTTTCGTTTTTCTCGTTTCCCTTGTCGTTTTTTGTTGTTATATTTGATTTTAATTTTCACTTCACTGTCGAATATTGGTCATATAGTTTAATGGCTGACCTAAATGTTTAGAATGTATCTCTTTTTCAATATTGTAGATATTTTGTGTTTTGATTGTAGGATACAATTTATGTAGCTACTCTTCACTAATATTATATCACCAATATATTTTTAAATAAATAGCCCTTTTTTCTTGTCCCCCTTTTTCACCCCCTGATCACTTTACTGGGTTTTGTACCTATTTACACCACCCACTAATTGTTAGTATTGGAGCGTAAGACATTAATATACCACTCCAGTACATGTACTATGTTTAGTACTCTCTTCCCCACGAGGACACTAGTCCCCAGGGAATACACATAATATACATTTGTTGTTCAAAAATTTTTTTCTTTTTTGTTTCTCGGTAAGTCTAGGTTTCGTTTACCGGACCTGTCCCCTAGATGACGCTGTGACCTGGGGGGGGAGGGGAGGTAGAGCCTAGTGCCAGCGCTCTTCCACCTTGCCTATCCCCACATCACTGTGCCCACATCACACCCAGACAATTAATTCTAAGTGAATCAATAAAACCTTTTGGCCCACCCTAACTACTGGTGGGGTTTGGACTAGCTTAGTTTAATTTTCTCTCTCTCTCTCCGATTTCCGTAAGGAATTTTTAGTTGCGCCCGTAATGCCTGGTAGATTGTTTTTTCTGCCTATGGCTTTTTACCACAACAAAGATGGCGCGTCTGGACTCAGCGTGCTGCTTCTCACAACGGGCGGCTGGTCCTTTTAAGTGGTGCATCACTGTGTAGCCCTATCCCCATTGAGAACGTCCTTCTTGTGACGAAACGCGTCTGGGAGGCGACGCAGTGACGTCACCACGCTGAGGAGGAAGGGCTCCTGCATGCCGGCCGGCAATATCTGTATATGTTTTTTATGCTCGTTTACCACATGTGCTGTGTAAGTACATTTTTACTTTTTACAATAAATTTTCGCCACGGAATTATGCTATGTGCGCCTTCTTTTCTTCCGGAGTTTAAGAAGTGTCCCTCTCCTGGTCTACTCGAGTTGATCGTGGGAACCTCAAGGATCTAAAGGCCGTTGACTGGGTTATAGTCAGACGCTAGCATATGTCTGACCTCTGGTAAGCTGCTCATTCACGTGGTGGCGGGTGCACCTTCTTGACGTGTGTGCGTTTGGTGACACTTCACAGAGGATCGTTTCCGAGATTTATCATTATTTCCATCACTATGGACTTTAATGGACTTTAGATCATATTAATTTTACCATCATTGACACTGGTGTTATCAACCTTTGTGTGGCGCGGCTTTTTATATCCCATTGTTTCCTGTTTATCACACGCTTGCTGCAGCCTGTAGTCCTTTTGGGGGGAGGGGGTTTCCTAGCGCGGTTTTTTGTTTTATATTGTAACACACTGATGCCTCGTACACACAACTGTTTTCCTCGGCAAAAACCATCAAGAAACCTGCTGGCAGAGCCTTTTTGCCAAGAAAAACAGTCGTGTGTATGTTTTTCGTTGTGGATCTCGACGAGAAAAAAAGAGAACATGCACTCTTTTTTTCTCGTCAGGAGTCTCAATTTTCTGGTCGTGGTTCTCGTCAGGCTGGTTTACGACGAGAAACACATTCGTGTGTATGCTTAGAAATCTGCGCATGCTCAGAATAAAGTATGAGACGGGAGCGCACCTTCGGTAAAAGTAGGGTTTGTAATGGAGATAGCTTTTTAGTTACACTGAAAAGCGTGAAAATCGTGACTCGTCTCTCAACAAACTTTTACTTAACACGCGGTAACATGAGATTAGCAAATGCAGCCCCAAGGGTGGCGCCGATGGAATGGAACTTCCCCTTTATAGTGCCGTCATACGTGTTGTACATCACTGCGTTTGAGAACGATGAGATTTTGTCTCAACGGTGTGTATGCAAGGAAAGCTTGACAAGAATCTCGTCAAGGAAAACAAAGTTTCTTTTACGACGAGATTCTCGGTCGTGTGTACGAGACCTGACATTCACAGACATGACTAGGCATGATGGGAATTGTAGTTCCTGAACAACTGGAACAATCTGTTAAAAGTTCTAAGAAGATTCGACAAGCAGCTAAACTGTATGACGCCGCAATCGTATATTTCCGGTCAAATGCTCGGCCCATAGATTATAGAAGAATTTGAATGTTGGTTAACTAGTAATAATAATTTATAAATATAATTATTACTAGTGTCATACAACGTTAGAATTCTTCTATAGCTTGTAGGTGGAACATTCAACCATAAATGTACGATTGCGGCGTCGAACAGTTCAGCTGCTCCATCGAATCTTCTTAGAACATTTGACAGACACCAGGGACGATCCTAGGGTCACAGGCGCCTGGGTGCAGAAATATTTCCCCCCACATGGGCAACTCCTCCCCTATACCTCCCAACATTTAAAAATTCCACTGCGGGACATTCTTGTTGAGCGGTGGGGGGGGGGGGGGGTTGCCGCAGATCGATGATGTTGAGTGGTTGTTGCGGATCGGATCGAAGTATCGAAGTTGTTGCCTCTCATCTGTGCACAGCCTGCCGCAGTCCACACATCGCTGCAGTCAACATGTCCCCCCTCAGACCTTTTTCTTCTCCTTGCGTGCTTCCTGTGCGGGAAAATTAACCCCTTTGCGGGACTGCGGGAAGTTCCCGCAGAATCCGTGCGGGTTGGGAGGTATGTCCTCCCCTTTACAAATGTTTCTATGACAATGAAACATAGATGCTCCCCCACAAAGTCTTCATTACCCTGGGATTCTTACATGATCTCTTAACATTAAACAAAATACAGGAAGAGGAGAGTAGTACTTTATTGGGACCTGAAGGGGGGCCTCTGTGATGGATACAGAGAGAGCTTCTGTTAGAGAGTCTGTTAGATGTTCGGCGCCCCCACCTCTGCAGGCGCCTGGGTGCAATGCACCCTGTGCACCCTGCCTAGGATCGGCCCTGACAGACACCATAAGCCTTCAATGACAGATTTGACCTAAATTAATTTGTTTTTTTTTGGACGAATGCATTTTATAATGAAACAAAATAAATAAAAACTAATTTCGGGAGTAACTAAATAAATACATTTTTCGGACGAAAACGAAATTCTGAAATTAAATATTTCAGTGTGCAAATGTCTAGTATGCAATACATGTTCCTGGCCAACGCCCTTCAGACAAAAGTTCTTTGCTTTGTCCGCAGAAAATCTGATCGTGTGTACAGGGCTTTAGATACATCGAAAAGAAGAATCTGTAAGTAGTACAGATAATGCAGACCACAATGATCCTGACATAATTATGGAAGAACATTTTGCCACTATACCAGCAGAATAAGACAAAAATACAGTATACGCTTGCACAACAGACATCAACATTGGCATTAAATTGCACAGGTTTCCCACCTTGGAATTTTCTCTCATTCTCACATCCTCCCAATATTTGTACTGTACATGAAATTTAATTTTACAAGATGAAGCTGGAAAAATGTGCTGATATTTAAAATGTGTTTGGCTTTGTAGCAGACCTACTTGTCTAATTAAGTAAGGTCATTTATTTAACCTTTTTGTTTGTTTGTTTGTTTCATAATCCTTTTTTAACTCATCATGGGGTAATTAATTTGTCATTTCACATAAACCTCTTGCAGATCTTCTAATTGCTACATTTCAACACATCAAACTGCCACTGAGATGTAAAGGCCAGTCTAGGCCTCACTTAAAATGATATCAAACCCCAAAAACAAACATTGAGACCCGGTTCACACAGCCGCGGCACGATTTCGGGGGTGGCTCTGCAGTCAATGCAGGTCGCCCCGAGCCGCCCCTGAGGTCATACTTGTGTCGCTCCTATTAGAAGGGTTCTATTGCATTCAATGGGACGAGACTCGTCAGGCGGCTGAGCCACCTGACGAGTCGCCCCAGTGTGAACCGCCTCTTACTGTATTGCAGTTTACCAGTTCTTAAATGTGGTGCATGCATTTTTTTTTTTTTTTTTAATGCTTTCTGTTCTTCTTTTTTTTCACCTGGTTATCCAGTCAGTAAGGCCAGCCATACACTGAGCAAACTTCTTTTCTGCAGCCAAGAGTCAATTCCTTCATCAACACAGACAGTGCTGACAGGGGAATGCCTCCCGTGGGTCCATTGTATTCTCTCAGTTGGGAGCTGGGAGAACACAATGATTATTGCTAGGGGCTGTATCAGCCACTAGTGATAATTGCATGTGAAATCCGTCACGCTGGTTGTACCCAAGTTGATTGACAGATCAACTTGGGTACATTCAGCCTGCCCATACATGGTTCAAATCTCAGCCAGTTCTTGCTGAACTGGTTCGAGATTCGAATAATGCCTATGGCTGGCTGCAGATGTAGCAGTTAGAGGGTTGAGACAAACCATTTAACACTGACAGGGGTGCTAACAATGGTCAGCTTTTATTTATTTATGCAAAACTTGTATCCCAAAAGAAGAAAAAGACTGTTGCTGTAACTGTTTAAAAGTGTTAGCTGGAGTTTGGCTTTAACCACTTAAGGACCCCCGCACGCACATATACGGCCACAGAATGGCTCGTACAGGCACAAGGGCGTAAATTTACGTCCCCGCCTTCGTGCGGTTCGGGTGTCCCTTTGGCGAACCCCTCCGCGGCGTGCGGGGGTCCCCCTGCCTCTGGGAGAGATCGCCGACGAGCGGGCGGATGTCCGTGATTTCCGCCCCCCCCGCGATCGCTCCCAGCCAATGGGAGCGCGCTCCCATCGTGTCAGTTCCTCCTCCTGTGTTTACACAGGAAGGAGGAAATGATGTAATCTCTCATCGCAGCGCTGTTTCCCAGCGCTGCTGATGAGAGAAGACATGACAAGTAAGTGTGCACCAACACAACACTGACACACACTCACATAGGCATATTAACCACTTGTGATCGCCCCCCCACCCCCCCTGTCACAGTGTCACTGAATGCAGTGATCTAATCACTGCATTTAGTGTCAGTGTGACAGGCAGTGTAAAAAACAGTTAGTGTTAGGTTCAGGATAGCCCCCCCACCCCCCCTAATAAAGTTTTAACCCCTAATCACCGCCCTAGTTAACCCTTTCACTCCTTATTGCCAGCGTCACTAAGCGATCATTTTTCTGATCGCTGTATTAGTGTCACTGTTCCCGCTAGGTAGCTATTTTTTTTTATTGCGATTTTTTTTTTTACTAAAGACATGTGGCTGAATTAATTTTGGCCTAAATGTTTTACTAAAATTTAGTTTATTTGATTTTTTTTATAACAAAAAGTAAAAAAATTGTGTTTTTTTTTCAAAATTGTGGCTCTATTTTAGTTTATAGCGCAAAAAATAAAAATCGCAGAGGCGATCAAATACCACCAAAAGAAAGCTCTATTTGTGGGAAGAAAAGGACGCAAATTTTGTTTGGGAGCCACGTCGCACGACCGCGCAATTGTCTGTTAAAGCGACGCAGTGCCGAATCGCAAAAACACCTTGGGTCATTTACCAGCGTATTGGTCCGGGTCTTAAGTGGTTAAAGGGGTTGTAAAGCTTTGTTTTTTATTTTCTAAATAGGTTCCTTTAAGCTAGTGCATTGTTGGTTCACTTACCTTTTCCTTCGATTTCCTTTCTAAATGTTTTTTTTTCTTTGTCTGAATTTCTCACTTCCTGTTCCTCCTCAGTAAGCTTGCCCCAATCATCCAAGCTGTTCTGGCTGGGGGTTAGCCTTTGTGCTCGCCCCCTCCCTTGGGAATACATTCCTGTGGGGAGGCGCTGTGAACACCGCAGCAATGTAGTCCCATGGGAGGGGGCGAGCACGATGACTAACCCCCAGCCAGAACAGCTCAGATGATTGGGGCAAGCTTACTGAGGAGGAACAGGAAGTGAGAAATTCAGACAAAGAAAAAAAAACATTTAGAAAGCAAATCGAAGGAAAAGGTAAGTTAACCAACAATGCACTAGCTTAAAGGAACCTATTTAGAAAATAAAAAAAAACAACCTTTGCAATCCCTTTAAACTAACATTTGTTAGTTTATCCAAATCTGCTAGTACATCTAACACTACTCTCCCCCCAAGATTATCAATGCTGTTGTCCAAAGGTGTCACTGTTGCTCCTTTATCCTAGGGGCACTCTAATACGGGAAATGTTTTACTGGACAGATCACCAGGTAAAAAACAGAGGGAAAACTAATGTAGCCACCACATCTAATGACTGGTAAGCTGTAATTATTACATTTCTGGGTTTAATACCACTTTAACCTTATTTATTGGAACATTTATACGTACAATACAATTGGTATATCTGTTTACACAGTCCTTCAATTTACATAACTCCCAGGCTGGTGTCCTGTCTCTATAGCTTGATCACCTCCCTGCCTCCAGCAAGTGACTGGACACTAAGGCCGCGTACACACGAGGGGATATGTCCGCTGAAAACGGTCCGATGGACCGTTTCAGCAGACATCTCCGCTCGTGTGTATGGGCTAGCGGACAGATTTCTCCACCCGACAGATTTCAAAGCAAGCTTTGAAATCTATCCGGTGGGAATCTGTCCGCCCGACATGTCTGCTGGTTAGTACACTTACCAGCAGACATGTCGGCTCCCACCGCCGCCGCGCCGCTGCCGAATGGATTCGGCGCATGCGCGGAAGTGTTTTACTTCCTGGTGCGGTGACGTGGCGGTGACGCGGCGGCGTCAACGTCACCGCCGCGTCATCGCCACGTCACCGCGCCGTCCGGCGGCGGGGAATTTGATCCGATGGTGTGTACACGCCATCGGATCAAACTCCCGATCGGACATATCCGATGGAAATGGTCCGCGGACCGTTTTCATCGGATATATCCGATCGTGTGTATGGGGCCTAAGGGCCAGATTCAGCAACACTTGCGCTGGAGTATTTCGATATGCGCCGCGTAACTGTGAAGATGCGCCGTCGTTTCTATGTGCCCGTACCCACCAAACTAGATGCGCCCAATAACGGGCCATTTGCGACCGGCGGAACGTTCCGACGCCAGAGTATCGTCAGCGCTTAATTTCGCTGGGCGCATCAGTCGCGCCTATTGATTTCCCCTGCAAATATGCAAATGAGGGATTTTTCCCAATTCACGAATGGATTAGCACCATACGCTGGCTACATGCGCCGCGCGTATCTCGTCCGTCCGGCGCAAAGTTATTTCTACAAAAGGCTGCTTTATCTTTACTCCAGACGGTCACAGGTCAGCAGGAGAGCAGCTACGGCAGCGTTACCGACGATAAGAGCTAGCTGAGCACCCCCACTTGCAGGACAACACCTCTGTCCATGCTTGTCTGTCAAATTTTACAGCCATGGAGGAAGACATCATAGGTCTCCATAGCCGAGATGACGGCTGACAGCTCCTGGCCTTTAGAGTTCAGCTTTCTCCTGTGTGTTTGCGGGGAACGGGAGCAGCCATCTCAGAACAAAAGTAACTTCACTGCGGGGAGGGGGAGCAGGATATACTTTAGTGCCGGAATGGCGCTTCTACGGGCGCATTTAAACGCCCAATGGAAGGCATTGTACTGACGTTTCCCGTGAAGTGGTGCCGACGGAAGTTGTAAGCATGCGCACAAAGGGGGCGAGTGGAGCCTCACTCACTGCGCATGCTCCGTGGTTGATGCGCTGAACGTAAGCCTCTGTGCTGGGCTCCGCCCATCATTTACATATGATCACACCTACTTCCACTTGCGTCGGGTTACGCCAGCGCATTATCGTTACTCTGGCGCAAGTTTACGCGCAACTGCTATGTGAATAACAGTACTTGCGCTGAAAGGGTCGTCAGAGTAACGTAAATGAGAAGCGTTACTCTGGAGCAAAGATGCTCTCATCTACCTGAATCTGGCCCTAAAGTTTTTTTTTCACTCCTGCACTCTGCTCTCTTGTGCTGTCAGAATGCTCCTTTGCCAATTTGCGTGCACTTCAAAACAACTGACCCTTACACTAGTTGCATGAAACTATTTTTTTTTTTTTTTTTTTTAACAAACACCCAACTACAATAAAATTGGTGTTTTTTTTTTACATTTGTCTATAGAACTGCTCCCAAACATTCAAAGAAACACTATCACTTCACTGGACTGCATGTCTTCTTTTGTATTTATTTATTTATTGTATGCTATATAAAACTGTTCACAAATATACTTTTATTTTAGCCTTGGGGACGTTTAGAACCGCTGTCAGGACTTTATTATTACTGTCTTTATTACCCCCTCTAAGTGTAGGCAAATCCAATATTTTATATCGCCATCACAGAACTGAAGTTGAGGGAAAATCATTAAATGGGAATACCTGTTCTGGTGGCAGTAGTCTCGGGTTATCCCTATGCATTTTGCTTTTGATCGTTTCTACGGTGCTTTTCGCTGTGCATTTTGCATTTTTGCACACGTGCTTTTAATGCAATTTTACCGCGATTTGCGTTTTGCCTTTTTTATTTGTTGGCTAATTCAGGAATCTTCAACCTACGGCCCTCCATCTGTTGTGGAACTACAAGTCTTATGAGGCATTGTAAAACTATGACATTCACAGACATGACTAGGCATGATGGAAATTGTAGTTCCTGAACAACTGGAGGGCCATAGTTTGAGGACCCCTGGGCTAATTTGTTGTTGGGCAGATTAAAAAAGGCTGAACAAAGCATAGATGTGAATATTTCCCATAGGAAACCATGTTAATTTTTTATTTATTTCAGGTACTTATATGGCGCCGTAAATTTACGCAGCGCTTTACATATACATTGTACATTTACATCAGTCTCTACACTCAAGGAGCTTACAACCGAAGGTCCCTAACTCACATTCATACACATACTAGGGCAAATTTAGACAGTATCTGATTAATCTACCAGCATATCTTTAGAGAGTGGGAGGAAACCGGAGAACCTGGAGGAAACCCACGCAGGCACATGAACTGTTGTGCATTTCTGCAAAAAAGCACCAAAGAAACACGTAGGTGTGATCGAGGCCTTAATAAATGTCCTCCTACGAGAGCTGGGAAACTAGACTTAAAGTAGGAGTTCACCCAAATCCCAACTAATTTTAACCTACTCACAGCCACATTCTACGCCTAATCTATCTAGCCCTGTAAAGAAGAAAGTGATGTACTTACCTGTTCTGCTGCTGCTCTGGTGCAGTCCCACACTGAGCTGTCAGCGGCGACCTCAGTATGTAGGCGTGTGCAGGAGAGGCAGCCAACAACGGAATCCCCATAGTAAGTCTATGGGCGACACCACTTTCCAGGCATTTCCCAGCCGTTGTCGGTCCTCTCCTGCACACAGCATCTGTGGCCGGAGACCAGACCAGCTTCAGAAAAGATATATATATATAGCAATTTCTTCTTTACTGGGATAAATAGATTAGGTGTAGAATGTGGCTGCGAGTAGGTTTACAGTTAGTTAGGTTTTGAGTGAACTACTTTTATAAAGGGCTGCATTCGTTTTCTTTTCTTTTGGCTTTTTTTCTCTGTTTTATGTGAAATACACATAATATTTAAAAAAAATATACGTTCTACCTTTCTAGTTCTTTGGAGACGGTGTATACATATGACTAAGGGCAGTTTCTATTGCTAGGATAGGGGGCAATGCACAGGCAGGGACAGACGGAGGACATTATAATGCAATGAAGGTTATTTACAAAAGGCAAATCCACTTTGCACTACAACTGCACTGAAATTGCACTTGGAAGTGCAGTCACTGTATATCCGAGGGAGACATTCAAGGAACATAAAAAATAGCATTTTAGCTTGCACGTGATTGGAGGATAAAATCAGCAGAGCTTCCCCTCATTTCAGATCTACCCCTCAGATTTACAGCGACTGCACTTCCAAGTGCACTTTCAGTGCAATTTCAAGTAGTGCAAAGTGGATTTGCCTTAAGTAAATAACCCCCATTGTGTCACCCAAGCCTTGAGATCTTTAACCTTTGTATGTATGTTAACCCTAACAATTAATTTCTCTTATTTTGTTGCTTTTGGTCTATTATATATACAGTGTACCATTGAAAGTGTTTTGTTCTATCCGTTTGATAAGTGCAAGTGATAAGTTTGTGCAAAAAAAAAAAATATCTGTTTCTTATAACAGAAATTCAGAGCTGTCCTGTGCTTTGTGCTTATTTCATGTGTTATCCCAAGAAAAGTATTTAGCGCTTGCAGTTATTGTCTTGGAACTACTGAATGTGAAGTAGGGGACATGTCAGAGATCTACTGTTCCCAGTGATCACGCTGAGGGAAAACATTTAACCCCTTGATCACCTCCTAGTGTTAACCTCTTCCATGCCAGTGTCATTTACACATTGATCAGTGCATTTTTATACCACTGATCAATGTAATAATGTCACAGGTCCCCAAAAACTGTAATTTAGGGATTTGTCCGCCACAATATCACAGTCCCGCTAAAAATTGCAGATCGCCTCCATTACCAGTAAAAACAATGAAAAAAAAGATAACTTTTGCGGAAAAAATCAATATACACCTATTGCGATTTTTTTTTTTTACCAAAAATATGTACAAAAATACATATTGGCCTAAACTGGTGAATACATTTTGTTTTTTTATACTTTTTTTTTTTAAATATGTATTATAGCAGAAAGTAAAAAATTGTCAAAAAATGTTCACTCTTTTTTTGTTTATAGCGCAAAAAACAGAAACCACAGAGGTGATCAAATACCACCAAAAGAAAGACCTATTTGTGGAAAAAAAAAAAAAATTTGTTTGGGTACAACGTCGCACGACTATGCCAGTTAAAGTGACGCAATGCCGTATCGTAAAAAATGGCCTGGTCATTAAGGGGTCAAATCCTTTTCCGGGCTGAAGTGGTTAAGGAATAATGAACTGAAATATATACAAATTTTGTTCTTCGGTTTAGATTTACACTTTTATTCATAAGTGAAAAACTCTCTTGGGCCAAGTTAAGGCTCCTAAAGAACAACTTTGTTGCCAAAGTGAAAGTGCCAATCAAAGCTGTTCCTGTAACAAAGAAAGGAATTACTAACTCTTCTGAAGCCCATGTTGCTAAATAGTGAAATACTGAAATTTGTGCACTTTTTTTTTTCTTTTTTTATATTTAGATACAAGAATAGGCTATTTTGTAATAAATTGTATTCATTCTGCCATCTTCTCAAACTTGCTGCCCTGAATTGCCTCCAGGGTACAGTGCATTGTTCAACAAGGCACATTACTGAGGAATTCAGAATCTTATCTTTATAATGGAAAGGAAGGAAATATATTTTTAGCTCTCATAAAGATAACTTTTTTTTTTTATTATTATTTCAAACTCAGAAAGCTTCTTTTATCACTCTGGGAATATTTGTGTTCCACTAGTACTGGTTTCCTAGTCATAGAACGTTACAGCTACTGGCATCACGCTGATATAAAGGAAGCCAAACAGCGCTAATGTTTCCCTATGCCCAGGTGGTTGGGAAGTTGCCATTAAATAAGCTTTAGATGTCCCAGTGGAGGAACGCTCACTGGTGGACCAGGATTAAGCAGCCAGTAGCTGGCAGGGGTTCAATATGTAAATATGCTGTGAGTTAGTTATTATTTTGTTAGATAACATGAAAGTAACTGTGTGTTTACTTTCACCCCTCTGTGTGTCCTGAGACTCTTCTCTGAGAAGGAAGTGTTGGGGAATACAATGTTTTATATACAGTAGCTCATAAAAGTATCTTTTCATTAAGAAATTACACTTTGCTATAATGTAAAGTAGTGAGCGTACAGCTTGTATAAAGGTGTACATTTTCTGTCCCCTCAAAGTAACTCAACACACAGCTATTGATGTCTAAACCGTTGGCAACAAAAGAGAGTACACCCCTAAGTGAAAATTTCCACATTGGGCCCAAAGTGTCAATGTTTTGTGTGACCACCATTATTTTGCAGCACTGCCTTAACCCTCTTGGGCATGTCCTTAATCTGCTTGTCTTCAGCAAACTGTTTGCAGGCTTTCTTGTGCATCATCTTTAGAAGAGGCTTCCTTCTGGGACGACAGCCGTAGAGATCAATTTGATGCAGTGTGTGGTGTATAGTCTGAGCACTGACAGGCTGACCCCCCACCCCTTCAACATCTGCCACAATGCTGGCAGCACTCATTTATGTATATTTCCCAAAGCCAACTTCTGAATATGACACTGAGCACATTAACTTCTTTGGTTGTCCATGGCGAGGCCTGTTCTGAGTGGAGCCTGTCCTGTTATACTGCTGTACAAGGCTCAGGCCTAGGACAGCACTTTGCAGGGGGGCAGCACAGAAAGAGTCCCCGCCGGCTTGTGCGACACTGTTAGTGTAATGCAAGCTGCTTCTAATTTTGACTGTCCTATCACCACAAACCTGCCTCACTGTGCTATAGGTTTTCTGCTGCACCATTGGCATGGTTATATCTTCTTAGTTCTCTCCGTAAAATTATCAGAAATTTGTGCTTAAAGTAGAACTAGAGGCAACACTTTTTTTTTTCATTTTGGATAGAGTAAGGGAGGGTTATAGCCCCAGTCAGTTTATTTTTTTACCATCCCTGACCCATTGCAGAGATTTTCCTCCACACCCTGCCCCATAGCCAAACAGGAAGTGAGAGGAAATCTATGCAAATTAAGGGACTCCATTGCCCCCATACTAGCTCATTATGTATTACTTACCTTAGATCGAAGCCCCCGCAGCCGTCCTTGACCCCCCTCCAGCTGCGGACATTTCTCCGGGAGCTTACTTCCGGGTATCGCGGCTGTGGCTCTGTGATTGGCCGGAGCCACGATGACGTCACTCCCTCGCATGCGCCACATCTAACTGAAACATTGATGTGCCATTGCTTCAGTGCGCATGTGCCGATCACTTCCGCAGAAGCAGACACAGGGGGATATCTCCCAAACCGTGCAGGTTTAGGAGATAACCAGGGTAGCTACAGGTAAGTCTTAATATAGGCTTACATGTAGCATAAAGTTCCTAAAATGGGTTTACAACCACTTTAAAGCTGTATTAAACCCAAAAGCAAATATGTATTGTATATATATATATTGAAGCTTATCAATTCTTAGATGTGATTGCTGCATTGGTTTTCTTTTTTTCCGGACAGTAAAGCTGTTATTACAAAGAAGCAGCTCTCTTCCAGATGTGTATTAGTTTACAATGATGCAACATACCATTTAACAGTGGTAGGGGTGCTTCCAATGATCTGCTTTTATTTACAGTACTTGTGAAACGTTTATACCAAAAGAAAAATGTTTGCTGTAACTGATTATAAACTGAGCTGAAGTTTGTTTTTATTTGTAACTAAACTATCTGAAGTGTATCTAAATCTGCTACTACTGTACATCTAGCAATGCTGCTGTCTGCCTGTGTGTGCAACCACCACGCCGAACGATTGATAAGCTGCAATCAATATATTACATTTTTGATTTTGGGTTTTAATACCGCTTTAAAGATTGGTAAGCTGCAATATACTGTATTACATTTTTTGGGTTTAATACGACTTTAAATTGAATTTACAATTTGTATTCAATGTTTACACAGATGGCTTCATCTGTGTCTCTCCATTAATGTAATAAGTAAACATTAATGCAGCAAGAGTGTTACTAAATTAACCACATCTCATTAATCTCTATGCTTCTCACATTATTGAAACCGCCATGAAAGCACAACCGTGTTTTTTCTATGTTATGATGAGAGTAACAGATTAAGGACCCGTTCACACCAGAACGCAGTTCAGGAAATCTGCTCTCTGTGTTTTTCCCTAACGCACTAAAGTTGCGATCTGTATGAGGTGTCAATGTTAAGTTAATGACATCCCAAACGCAGGGAGCAAACACAATGCGTTTGCTGCACCAGATCACATGATACAGAAGTACCATGTGATCCCGTTGCAGTGCGCTTTTTAAAGAAGTGCATGCATTACTTTTTGCCACTGTCCAGTGCGATTCAGGCCATTCAACATGAATGGACTCAAATTGCACCGCACTGCACCACTTGTGAATCACACTGCATATTTCTGTCTGATTCCCTGTGTGAACCGGCCCTAAATCTGACTCCAAGTTATAAACTCTATCAGATTTTATTTTGTTTTCTGTGTCACTAAAGGGGTGGTTTCCTTTATTGTCTGCTGTCACTGGACAGAAAGTAAGGTTTTAGAGCAGGGATGCCCAACCTTTTGAAGAGCGAGGGCCACTTAAGTGACTTGGTGACCGGTCGCAGTCCAGAATGCGTGGAGCAGGTGGATGACAGGTCTGTGTCTACTCTGCATAATGAGAGCAGACACGGACACAGCCCACTCTACTCTAGGGGCCCTTTGATTTGGTCCACTCAGGTGGAAGTGGATGGATCACCTTCTGTTTGTTTTTTTAGCAGATCGGATTGGCGGTAGGCAGTGCACCTTCGGATTGGTTTGAAAGCAGCCCAGTAACCACTGCAGAATAGATATGCCCATATTTGGTATCTGTGACAGGAGCCGATGCTATACAGAAGCATCAGCTTATCCAGCTTCATTCACAACACTGATGCTCTGGGATGACGGATCGGCAATCTGGGCTTGCCAACCAGCCATCCCAGAGCAGGAGGGGCCACTGGTTAGGCAACCCTGTAATAGAGAAACTTCATCCTCCCAAATTTCAATCCCTTCCACCACTTACCTTTGGTGCTTTGTTAAGTTCAACAAGAAAGAATTGGGGTAAAGGACCCCCAAAAACAAAAACACAAAGAAGGAAGAGGAGGGGCTGGGAGAGCAGAGGTAAGAAGAGGTAAATTGTTGTTCAGGCTGGGCAATGTTTATCATTTCTGCAGAAAGACTCCAAAATTAATTTTAATGTTTTATGCCGGCTGGAAAAAGTGTACCCAGGTCAAAAATCCACCTCTTCTCTACCTGTTGCAGCACCTTGTCAAAGTCACCTATTCTTTTGTGTTAACTTGATGGCTATTGTTCTTTTTCTTTTTAATCTTTCATGAATGTTCCCCAATCTTTACTCAAATGTAAAACTTTTGACATATGACATATGACCCTCGCTTTGGAACAGTTAATTACGTTTTTTTATTTTGTAGATCTTGGTTGTCTTCACATTGGTAAACACTTTTTTGTTTTTTCCATGAAAGGGAATATGTTGGTGTGTCCACAGGGGTACATTCCACTTTTTGATAGATACAAAGTGCATTTTATATACAACTATATAGATCAGACCCAAATGAGGGACAAATGAGAAGGAATGAGGGACAGAGGGACATTGCTCCAAATCAGGGACAATCCTTTGAAATCAGGGACATTTGGGAGGTATGAGGAGGTGATTTTCGTACCAGACTTTCAATGGTCCTGTTTTCCCTTCTAAGCAGATTTCATACACTGGCAGACCAAACAGTTGTCTGCAGATAAAGGGTTAAAATCTCCTCTGGTCAGCCAGTGGAGGACACCTACAAAAAGCACCCAATCATCTGTAAATCTTCGACTCTCGGGACTCTCAAAAAGTTCCTTTTTGCTCTTGGATGTTATATGCAGCCATGGCCTTTTCGTAAGCTGATGTTATGTTCATTTTGACACAATCCACATACCCTCTGTCTGGTCGAAAGCTATGTCACAGAGTCTCAGAGTCCCCAGCATGTCAAGAAGGGTGCTGTTGGATATTTTCGGTGTGTGTCCACTTGTGGATGGTAGGGGGTTGTGGTGAGTTTGCTCTCAAATTCTCTGCTTGATCACAGTGGATTTGTTGGGGCAACCCTTAACCACTTAAGACCCGGACCAATATGCAGGTAATGGACCAGGCCCCCTTTTGCGATATGGCACTGGGTCACGTTAACTGACAATTGCGTGGTCGTGCGACATGGCTCCCAAACAAAATTTACGTCCTTTTTTCCCCACGTATATAGCTTTCTTTTGGAGCGACAATTTTGAAAAAAAATCAATATTTTTTACTTTTTGCTATAATAAATATCCCCCAAAAATATATATAAAAAAATTTTTTTTTCCTCAGTTTAGGCCGATACGTATTCTTCTACCTATGTTTGGTAAAAAAAATCGCAATAAGCATTTATCGATTTGGTTTGCGTAAAATTTATAGTGTTTACAAAATAGGGGATAGTTTTATTGCATTTTTATTAATATTTATATTTTACTACTAATCAGCGATTTATTTTCGATACTGCGATATTATGGCGGACACATCCGGCGGCGATCGAGTCCATGGGTCCCAAGGCTGTGGTCACAGAGCTTTGGACCTGGTCGCAGGCACGCGCCCGCAACCCACGGCTGGGCACTTTAAGAGGATGTACAGGTACGTGATTGTGCCCAGCCGTGCCATTCTGCCGACGTATATCGGCGTTAGGCGGCCCTTAAGTGGTTAAAGCGCTTGTTAACCCAAAAAACAAACAAACACAGATCTTGTTCCTTTAAAGCATTTTATACAGCACAGTGCTTGTGCTGTATAATTTGGACCCCTGTAACAACTAAAAAACCTGGCTGACCCTGACTGTTTTTACCCTCCCCTATGCAAACAGACCACAATATTCACGGCTGCTGAGCCCTTGACATTGTGGTCCCCATCTTCCTCCTTCTGCAGGAATAACATACACATTAGTATCATATCCATTCTGTATGCTAATAGAATGCCTGGCTTTCTCTGCGTTTCATTAAAAAACACCTCCTTCACCATATCTCACGGCAGCTCCCGACAATCATGTGACCGGCTGTGTCTTCTCTCTCCTCTCCTCCTTTCATCCCGCTGACGTCAGCAGGGAAACCTTGTCCCTGCCCCCTGGTTCTGCAAGACGGGCAGAGAGGAGGAACAGCTGCTTGCATGAGCTCTAGGAGCCGCCATGAAATACGGTGAAGGAGATATTTTTTAATGAAACACAGAGTCAGGAGGGCACTCTATTAGCATACATAACGGATAGTGTATATTACCAAAAGTGGGATAACAACCACTTTAAGGAATGATAAACTTCACCGGTAGGACCTTGGCCACTGTTGTTGCTTTTGCTTGTTGGTCTTTTGTTGGAAAGGCCTGGGTATAATGGGTAAAATGTCCTGTCACCACAAGAAAATGTCCTTGTCCACTCAGACTGGGCTTTAGAAAAAAATGATTCAATGCATACTAACTCTATGGGTCTTGACTTGGGAAGTAGCCCATTTAGGCAGCTCTGGAGGACATTGTTTTACACTGGAAACAGTGTGAGCAACAATGGCAGTAACTCCCAAATTCAGCTTGCATGCAGGGCCAGTAAAACCATTTTGTTACTAACCTGAAAGTCTTCCCATGTCCAAAGGTCGTTTTATTTCATCACAAAAACAATCGTGTGTACGCGGCATAATGGGCAAGCAGTGAGTCCAATGTCTTTAGCCCCTGGCACTCATTAGAAATAGGCTGCCTCGCAGCCATTTCTATCTGTGAAAGCAGATCAGTCTCCTCTTCAATCATCAAATTAGGGGGCTTGTAGCATACACCCACTACTAATTTCCCATTTGTTATTCCCCAGGAAGCTCCAGACACAAGGATTCCACCTCCTCCCTTGCCCCATTAGTAATGTCACTCCTCATCAAATCACTTTTGAAGTACTTGCACACTATTTCCTCTCTTCTACCTACCTTGTTCCTCTAATACAGGGAGTACCACTGAACAGGCACAAGCCAGTCATGTGTGAGGTCAAATCAGGTTTCTGATACCCACACATAGACAAATTACTCCTCATATATCAGTAGTTCAAGTTCTGTCATTTTATTAACCAAACTCTCAGCCTGTACGCATTAATCACTCTAGCTATTATTTACACACCAGTACCACAGTACGCTCTGATCCTTGGTCACTGTCTGAATTAGCTTCCTTTGATCCCTCCTCTCACCATCTAGGTTAAAAATTCAGAGATAAAAAGCAGGCGCATTGCATCTCATTAAAAACTGTCAATGTTCCAAAAGCCCATTTTGAAGGCTTTTATGCAAGTAATTGGCCATAAAAGGGCTATTTGGGTCTAGGTAACATGTATCATTTTTTTTTTTAAGCTATAGTTTTTTCAGGAGCAGTGATTTTAATGATGCTTGTAAAGTGGAGCACTTGTAGCATATACATAACATGCTACAGAAAAACTGATATTTCTAATGAAAAAAATCCCATTTAAAATGACTCACGCTCACAATTGCCGCCACCCGGCTTTTAAATCCACCATCAATCATGCCCAACAGACCCAAAAAATAGAAAAAAAAAAGAGCTTTGGCCTTTTGAGAGGCCTCCCGCCAACTGCTCCCCCTGCACTTTGACAGTTCTTATATATGCAGGGGGCAGGGGCCACTCAGTTACATCACCTGGTGGCACCGCCCCTTCTGATGTCACGTTTTTTTTTTTTAAATAAAGGATTTGTCAAAAACTGTCTCCTGTTTTTCTTACTTTTTGACACTTTTTTGGTAAATGGGTACCATGTACCCGATACCCATTCACATGGGGGGGGGGCGGTATCTAGGAGATTCTAATTCCCTGCCCCAAAGCACCCACTCCCCATGTTAAGGGCATGTGGCCTGGTATGGTTCAAGAGGGGAGGAGGCGCTTGCTCCCCCATTTTCCTGACTTGCCCGGCTGCATGCTCGGATTTTCGGGGAGACCCCACGCCCATTTTTTTTAAAGTTTTGGCATGTGTTCACCGTAAAATCCACGCCAGACCCAAAAGACATGGTATGGACTGGGGGGGGCAATTGTGCCGGAAATTGTGACCGCAAGTCATGGGATTTTTTTCTTTTGATTTTTTTTCTTTAGAAATGTCAGTTTTGCTGTAGCATGTTCTGGCCCCCAGGCACAATGTTTAAAGACATTTTGTATTTTCATTGTTGCACTTTAAACATCATTGAAAAAACGATTGTTTTCTTTTATTTATTTTTCATTTATACATGTCCGCCAGAGCAGTACCCAGACCCCCATTACCCCTTTTATGACCAATTACTTGCAAATAATGCTGTTTTTTTTTCTTGTTTTTTTTTTTAAAGGCACTTTATTTTTATTCAGCTGTCAGCGGGGAAACCTATTGACAGCTGATGACTCTTTTGTTGTTAGGGTAGCGGCGGCCGGCTTCCCGGCTTCCCTGCCCATTCCTTAACAACCAGGAAACAAAAAAAAGGGGTACTTGAAAAGTAGCCCTGGGTCGGACTGTATTCTTTAAAACCAGAGCAAATTCGGGTGTTCAGCGAATGGCCGAACAGGCAAATGTTAGGCCCAAACTCATGCTCAGGCTGAACTGTTTGCCTATCCCTACTGGCATGTATAGGACCTGCTCTAAATGAACACTAAGAGCGGTGGCTGCTGCCACCGATTCCTTGTGGCCACACTCTACGCGAGTCAAGAAACGGGCATAACGCATGTTCTTCCCAAATATTCTATTCATACACCCCTAAAAGTGGGTGGATGTAGGCGTTCCTGAGACTGATACCCCTGGGATTGGCTGTAAAGTACCTGGATCCTTAACTAGCAGATTTAATCTGGCTAACATTGAGGCCTGTCTGTAAGGTGATGCATGTGAAGCTGTCCCTTTAAGACTGAAAACAAGGGATAATTGATGGCCTGTTACGTAAGGGGTAGTCTCTATTGGCATTAATTGTGAGTAAGTGAGAAACTTATATAGCGCAACGCATGCCAACTGAATCACCTCTGGGCATTAATTGTTTTACAGTATGCGATTAGCCTGGGTTGTTCCACTCACCACTCGTAGTATGCTAGTATGCAACAGATCAAGTCCCATTCACTTGGCAGTCAGTTGTCCCAGAAGACTCAGTGACTGTAGGCACACACAGCAACAGGTCTCCCAGCTCTGGTCCAGCACTCAGGAATAAGGTATTGCACTGACAAAAAGCTGTCTATGGTGCATGAGGCTGTGGTGTTTAGCTGTGGCTGGACGGCACAGGCGCACTGCCCAGCCCTGCTGTCGGCAGTCTGTCAAACTCTATGAGAGTCTGACGGGGCTGGGTGGGACCGTATGCAACCAGACGAATGCCTGGAATTAAGGCTGCTTGTGTTCCAGGCATTTGTCCCTGGGCTTATACTGCATATACTGTACAGTGGGGATCGAAAGTTTGGGCACCCTAGGTAAAGATTTGTATTAATGTGCATAACGAATCCAAGGAAAGATGGAAAAATCTCCAAAAGACATCAAATTACAGGTTAGGCATTCTTATAATATGTCAAAAAAAGTTAGATTTTATTTCCATCATTTACACTTTCAAAATGACAGAAAACAAAAAAAATTATAGCATGCACTGCCCCCTTTGCAAAGCTGAGACCTACCAGTGTCATGGATTGTTCTCAATCAACGTCTTGGAAGACCAGGTGATGTCAATCTCAAAGGTTTTAAATGCCCAGACTCATCTGACTTTGCCCCAACAATCAGCACCATGGTTTCTTCTAAGCAGTTGTCTAGAAAACTGAAACTGAAAATATTTGACGCTCACAAAGCTGGAGAAGGCTATAAGAAGATAGCAAAGCGTTTTCAGATGTCAATATCCTTTGTTCGGAATGTAATTAAGAAATGGCAGTCATCAGGATCAAGATCTGGAAGACCAAGAAAAATATCAGACAAAACAGCTCGCAGGATTGTGAGAAAAGCAATTCAAAACCCACGTTTGACTGCATGATCCCTCCAGAAAGATCTGGCAGACACTGAAGTTGTGGTACACTATTCCACTATAAAGAGATACTTGTACAAATATGGTCTTCATGGAATAGTCATCAGAAGAAAACCTCTTCTACGTCCTCACCACAAAAATCAGCGTTTGAACTTTGCAAATGAACATATAGACAAGCCTGATGCATTTTGGAAACAAGTTCTGTGGACCGATGAGGTTAAAATATAACTTTTTGGACGGAATGTGCAAAGGTATGTTTGGAGAAGAAAGATCACAGAACAGGGGCGGACTGACCATTAAGGCACTCGGGCACTGCCCGAGGGCCCCATGCCACTAGGGGGTCCCATCGGGGTTGCCAGGCTCAGTAAAACCAGTTAAATCTGATTTTTTTCCATCTGTCCCTGATATGTCCGAAACCGACATGCTTTTGATGTGAAAATCCCGAGATTTTAGCTGCCCCGCATGATGGAAATAAAATCAAACTTTTTTTTTACATATTATAAGAATGTCTGATCTGTAATTTGATGCCTTGGCTTCGTTATGCACATTAATACACATTTTTACCTGGGGTGCCCAAACTTTCGATCCCCACTGTATATACTGCTTGCTGTCAGATTCGTACAGAGTATAACAGTCTGCCAGCATCGGTGCTGGATGGCCAAATGCTGAAGCACCAGGGCTTTTACAAGAAAAAAGGTATTAAACAAACACACACTGGAGATGTAAATCAAACATCAATTACGTTGTCAAACAATGTACAACAAACGTCGTCATGAGCAGCAGACACAATCAAATTGAGCTATGCCAACAATTTTCTAACCAATGGACTTTTGCCACGAATAGCAACTTCCCAGCCAGTTTATGAATGACAAAAAACCCATGCTGTTTAGTTTAGTTTAGTTTACAAATGGAAGCCAGGGATTAGAAGTGTCATTTAATAGCAATTGTTTTTTCTTTTTAATGCCACTTCACAATTCACATGCAGTTTTAAATAAAGTTCACCTTTATGAAAAAAATGCAACATAATAAATGTACATACAGTATGTTGCAGGAAAAAAGTGCATTTTCATTATTTTTTCATCAGTGTGTAGCGCATCCCTCTTAGCAGCCGCTGGTGAAAATGAGATTCCCTGCCCTGCACAGCCAGGCACACCAAATTTTCAAAAGGCTCAGTGCAACAGCAAACAGTCCTTGCAGCTTTATTTTTTTATTAAGGGTATTGAAAATGGATGGAGATACGTCCATTAAGCGTGCCCGGGCGAAACCCCCCCTGTACAGGAGACATAAATTCCAATGGAGGGAGAGGTGTTTTTTAGAAGCATGTGATTAAAGCTAGAGGCTCTAATAGGCTTAAAAAAAGGGGTGGCAAAGAGCACTGCGAACCGAGCCCCCCCAGTTGTCTGACAATAGCGAATACTCGCTATTTTCACACTGATTCTCTTCCTGGCCAATCAGGAAGCGAAGCGCAGGAGAAGCCATCCATGATGCCCGCCGCCTGTCGTCCGGGTGAGGCGCTGCCCGCCATAGATGGAGTAAGTGCTCTGGACCGAGGGGGGGGGGGGGGGGTTGTGTCTGTGGATGCACTGTTTCACTGTTTGCCACCCCCCCAAAAAAAATTACCACCATCTGCCACTGGATACGGGTATTATGGTACACAGTCTTTTCAGGGACACTCAACTATTTACTCTCTCTATGTACACTCCTCTTCCTCCAGCACTTCACTTGCTGGCAGAAACACTCAGGCCCAGCTGAAATACTGTTTAGTTTAGGTGGGAGCTGACAGGGCTAGCAAAAACCCATTACAGGCAGGGACCGTGGGTCCCTTTGGTTTGTAGAAAAGTCCCAGTGTCCAGCTGTCTTCCTGTGGCTACTGATCCCAGCACCACCTCTTCAGTCACTGCCAGCCCACCTGGCTGCAACTGTTCCTTTTACTAGCCCTCCTGGTTAATTTTCCAAAGTCCTCCCAGATTGACTCTACAGCCATCCCAGACTGTCACTCCTCATTCCTCTCAGGCTGTCTTTCAGTCCTCCCTCACTGTGTCACTCACCAGCTACCCAGCTGTCTTCTCCCTGGAAATCTCCTGGACGTGCTTGCTGGCTCCTGCTTTTCTCACACCTGCTCTCTTGTCTCTGAACAGCACTCCTCTGTGTTTTTGAAGAGGATCCATCCAACAATCCAGCAACCGAGCCCCAGTCCCAAGGTCACCCCCCAGACTAGGGGTCTACCCTCAAGGGCCTCCAACAGCCTCCTTAGCACTCCATCTCCAGTTTCCACCCAAACTTGCACTGCCACTGCTGAACTGACCCAAAGTATTTAAGAGGTCCCTCCCCCTGCCAACCCATTTGGTAGGGGATTGGTTGGGGCCCTAATCAGTACTTCAGGCAGCTCCTCCTAACCTCCCTCCCATTCTTCTGAAAGTTTCTCCAAAATTCCAGCAAATAGGGGGGGGGGTAACAGAGGGGGTTGTTTTAGAAGATGAGGGTTTACATTAACCTTTAAGGGATCCCCCAAGCATTTTTTTGCTTAAAGGGATTGTGTATTTTTTGCTACCCTTTATGCCTTGCTGAAAGACCCATTCCTCATTATGTCACTTCCCTTGCGCTTTTTTTTTTTTTTACCAAAACTTAATAACTGATTTGAAAAGGTCTGAAAAAAAATAAAAGGTTTAGCTCCCACAAACTTGGGGACACTATTTTCTGGCTTTGCAGCATTTTTAAAGAGTTCAGTTAAAGTGCTGTGAGCCTCATTTTTCGGGGTTTACTCATTGCTATCCCAGATATTTCCTAAATACTGACTGGCTATTTCTGGGTTAATTTATTGAAAAAAGGAGATAATGTTTCTTTTGTTCTAGAATGCACTCAGTGAACCTATGGACTTTTAAAATAACCCTCTAATTGTTTTAAGCCAGCAAGGAGCTGTGTTCCAGCCTGGTGCATTGTGGAAGGCAACCAACAAACTGAGGTATGTTTTTAAAATGTGGCATTCGTTGCAGGCACAAGCTTGGTTCAACCCTTTGATAGCCATGTTACGATGTCAGCATCAATGGCTATCTTAGGAATAAGCATATTATAAAAATTATGTTGGCCAAAAAAATAAAAGATCAGACTAAAAAGGATATTTAATCATTCAAGCCACTAGAATTCATTTACATGCAAACGTTTACATGTGCTTATGCATATTATAAGGGGTTAGCTCGGTAGCGGGGGGTGTGTGACCCCCTGGATGGGTTCACTACACACTGAACTATACAGAGAGCCAGCCGAAGACGGTTGAAAACAAAGAGTTTGGTTTATTCTTCCATATTACTGGAAACAAGTGCAAGCATCCAAACAGCATGAACAAAACAAAACATAAAATAAACCCTGGCCACTTGTGGCGTCTACCTTCACCACACAGGAACCTACCTATGGAGTCTGGCACAGCCTACTGCTGGGCAGACACTGCTGGTCATACAGCAGAGAAACAATAGTCTTTTTGATTTTTATCACACAGAAAAATCAACAACCACCTCACCTCTTCAGAAGACTTTCTGACTGCTCTCCTTAACTCAAAAAGCCTCAGGATGCAGCAATCAGTAGTCATCCTCTGGATGACTTATAGAGGCTTTAATTGCCTCATTCTGAACAGCTGAAGTTTTCCAACGCCCTAAACCTTTCTGGCTATTTCTGCAGCCGACACCTAATAGTAATGGTGAATTGTCTAAACAAGGCAGAAATGTATCTCCTGTCTGTGACAACACCCACAGATTTACCTGACTTCCTGTCACAATATTTACAGGCGTTTACACACATATGTGTGTAAACGCCTGTACATTTCACATTCCAGCTAATCAGCAATATACCCTCCCTCCCTGACCCTCCCACCTGCTGGACAGCATCCATTTTAGATTCATTCGGAAGCTGCAGTCTTAGTGCAGTCTTAGTGAGAGGAGGGACAGTGTAGCTGCTGCTGATTTAATAGGGAAATCTATAGCTAGGCCAGTGTATCCAGTGTATTCAGTGCATCCTGACAGAACCCCAAAAAAGCCCTTTTTAGGGCTAGTACATCAGTCTGCTTATTTTTTCTCTGTAATCTAATTGCAGTTGCCTGCCAGGCAGCGTGTGTGTGTGTCAGGCTCACAGTGTATACTGGTGGCACAGTAGATAACATTTAAAAAAAAACACAATTTTGACTGCAATTGACAATAGTAGTCAGTTGCCTGCCAGTGTGTGTCAGGCTCACAGCGTATACTGTGCCCACTTGCCCAGTGCCACCACTCATATATCTGGTGGCACAGTAGATTACATTTAAAAAAAAACACAATTTTGACTGCAATTGACAATAGTAGTCAGTTGCCTGCCAGTGTGTGTCAGGCTCACAGCGTATACTTTCCCCACTTGCCCAGTGCCACCACTCATATATCTGGTGGCACAGTAGATTACATTTAAAAAAAAACACAATTTTGACTGCAATTGACAATAGTAGTCAGTTGCCTGCCAGTGTGTGTCAGGCTCACAGCGTATACTGTGCCCACATGCCCAGTGCCACCACTCATATATCTGGTGGCACAGTAGATTACATTTAAAAAAAAAATTTTTTTGACTGCAATAGAGAATAGTAGTCAGTTGTATGCCAGCGTGTGTCAGGCTCACAGCGTATACTGTGCCCACTTGTCCAGTGCCACCACTCATATATCTGGTGGCACAGTAGATAACAGTTTAAAAAACACAATTTGACTGCAATAGAGAATAGTAGTCAGTTGCCTGCCAGCGTGTGTCAGGCTCACAGCGTATACTGTGCACACTTGCCCAGTGCCACCACTCGTATATCTGGTGGCACAGTAGATAACATTTAAAAAAAAAATGTTGACTGCAATAGAGAATAGTAGTCAGTTGCTTGCCAGCATGTGTCAGGCTCACAGCGTATACTGTGCCCACTTGTCCAGTGCCACCACTCATATATCTGGTGGCACAGTAGATAACAGTTAAAAAAACAACACAATTTGACTTCAATAGAGAATAGTAGTCAGTTGCCTGCCAGCGTGTGTCAGGCTCACAGCGTATACTGTGACCACTTGTCCAGTGCCACCACTCATATGTATGGTGGCACAGTAGATAACATTTTAAAAAAATCCTCTATTTTGACTGCAATAGACAATAGTAGTCAGTTGCCTGCCAGCGTGTGTCAGGCTCACAGCGTATACTGTGCCCACTTGCCCAGTGCCACCACTCGTATATCTGGTGGCACAGTAGATTACATTTTAAAAAAAAACACAATTTTGACTGCAATAGAGAATAGTAGTCAGTTGCCTGCCAAAGTGTGTCAGGCTCACAGCGTATACTGTGACCACTTGTCCAGTGCCACCACTCATATCTGGTGGCACAGTAGATAAGAGTTAAAAAAAAAAAAAATTTTGACTGCAATAGAGAATAGTAGTCAGTTGTCTTCCAGCGTGTGTCAGGCTCACAGCGTATACTGTGCCCACTTGTCCAGTGCCACCACTCGTATATCTGGTGGCACAGTAGATAACATTAAAAAAAAAACTACATTTTGACTGCAATAGAGAATAGTAGTCAGTTGCCTGCCAGCGTGTGTCAGGCTCACAGCGTATACTGTGCACACTTGCCCAGTGCCACCACTCGTATATCTGGTGGCACAGTAGATAACATTTAAAAAAAAAATGTTGACTGCAATAGAGAATAGTAGTCAGTTGCTTGCCAGCATGTGTCAGGCTCACAGCGTATACTGTGCCCACTTGTCCAGTGCCACCACTCATATATCTGGTGGCACAGTAGATAACAGTTAAAAAAACAACACAATTTGACTTCAATAGAGAATAGTAGTCAGTTGCCTGCCAGCGTGTGTCAGGCTCACAGCGTATACTGTGACCACTTGTCCAGTGCCACCACTCATATGTATGGTGGCACAGTAGATAACATTTAAAAAAAATCCTCAATTTTGACTGCAATAGACAATAGTAGTCAGTTGCCTGCCAGCGTGTGTCAGGCTCACAGCGTATACTGTGCCCACTTGCCCAGTGCCACCACTCGTATATCTGGTGGCACAGTAGATTACATTTTAAAAAAAAACACAATTTTGACTGCAATAGAGAATAGTAGTCAGTTGCCTGCCAAAGTGTGTCAGGCTCACAGCGTATACTGTGACCACTTGTCCAGTGCCACCACTCATATCTGGTGGCACAGTAGATAAGAGTTAAAAAAAAAAAAAATTTTGACTGCAATAGAGAATAGTAGTCAGTTGTCTTCCAGCGTGTGTCAGGCTCACAGCGTATACTGTGCCCACTTGTCCAGTGCCACCACTCGTATATCTGGTGGCACAGTAGATAACATTAAAAAAAAAACTACATTTTGACTGCAATAGAGAATAGTAGTCAGTTGCCTGCCAGCGTGTGTCAGGCTCACAGCGTATACTGTGCACACTTGCCCAGTGCCACCACTCGTATATCTGGTGGCACAGTAGATAACATTTAAAAAAAAAATGTTGACTGCAATAGAGAATAGTAGTCAGTTGCTTGCCAGCATGTGTCAGGCTCACAGCGTATACTGTGCCCACTTGTCCAGTGCCACCACTCATATATCTGGTGGCACAGTAGATAACAGTTAAAAAAAATACACAATTTGACTTCAATAGAGAATAGTAGTCAGTTGCCTGCCAGCGTGTGTCAGGCTCACAGCGTATACTGTGACCACTTGTCCAGTGCCACCACTCATATGTATGGTGGCACAGTAGATAACATTTAAAAAAAATCCTCAATTTTGACTGCAATAGACAATAGTAGTCAGTTGCCTGCCAGCGTGTGTCAGGCTCACAGCGTATACTGTGCCCACTTGCCCAGTGCCACCACTCGTATATCTGGTGGCACAGTAGATTACATTTTAAAAAAAAACACAATTTTGACTGCAATAGAGAATAGTAGTCAGTTGCCTGCCAAAGTGTGTCAGGCTCACAGCGTATACTGTGACCACTTGTCCAGTGCCACCACTCATATCTGGTGGCACAGTAGATAAGAGTTAAAAAAAAAAAAAATTTTGACTGCAATAGAGATTAGTAGTCAGTTGTCTTCCAGCGTGTGTCAGGCTCACAGCGTATACTGTGCCCACTTGTCCAGTGCCACCACTCGTATATCTGGTGGCACAGTAGATAACATTAAAAAAAAAACTACATTTTGACTGCAATAGACAATAGTAGTCAGTTGCCTGCCAGCGTGTGTCAGGCTCACAGCGTATACTGTGCCGACTTGTCCAGTGCCACCACTCGTATATCTGGTGGCACAGTAGATAACATTTAAAAAAAAACTACATTTTGACTGCAATAGACAATAGTAGTCAGTTGCCTGCCAGCGTGTGTCAGGCTCACAGCGTATACTGTGCCGACTTGTCCAGTGCCACCACTCGTATATCTGGTGGCACAGTAGATAACATTTAAAAAACAAAACTATTTTGACTGCAATAGAGAATAGTAGTCAGTTGCCTGCCAGCGTGTGTCAGGCTCACAGTGTATACTGTGCCCACTTGTCCAGTGCCACCACTCATATATCTGGTGGCACAGTAGATAACATTTAAAAAAAAATGTTGACTGCAATAGAGAATAGTAGTCAGTTGCCTGCCAGCGTGTGTCAGGCTCACAGCGTATCTTGTGCCCACTTGTCCAGTGCCACCACTCATATATCTGGTGGCACAGTAGATTACATTAAAAAAAAAAAAATTGCAATGCAATAGAATAGCAGTTAGTTGTCTGCAGGCGTGTGTGTCAGGCCTACAGCGTCTACTCTGCTAACCTCTGCCAGTGCACAGTGCCACTCATATCTGGTGTCACAGTAACTTGCACGCATAGTACAACTAAACTAATCTAAAAAAATGACAGGCAGAGGCAGGCCACCCCGCAGGGGCCGTCGTGGCCGTGGTGCTGTGATTCCCTTTGGCCCTAGAATAATGCCCAATGTTCAGAGGCCACGTACCCTGAACTCAAAGTTCTGAGGTCATAGCTGACTGGCTAACACAGGAAACCCAATCTTTTACAGCTTCCGCTCGGAACCTTGACGCACCATCCTCCTCCAGCTCAGCTTCGGGCATCTCTCAAGTTACCACTCGCCCACCTGCCGCCACCACCAACACTAGCATCACAGCTGCTTCACTTGATCTGTCAGAGGAATTATTTACACATGAGTTGGAAGAAATGAGTGATGCCCAACCATTATTGCCAGAGGATGTAGATAAAAGGAATATGTCTCATTCAGGCAGCATTACATACATGGACGTACGGTGTGATGATGATGATGTTGTATCCGCTGCTGCTTCCTTTGCTGAGTTGTCAGATACAAGTGAAGCAGTTGATGATGACGATGTGTCGGTGGCTGTCACGTGGGTGCCTGCTCCAAGAGAAGAAGAACAGGGGGAAAGTTCAGATGGGGAGACAGAGAGGAGAAGGAGAGGAGTTGGAAGCAGGGGGAGGTTGTTGCAAGGAGCTAGTGGCACAGTCAGACAGCATGTATCGGCACCCGGGGTCAGCCAGACAGCACGCCAATCAACGCATTCTGTTGCCACCAGTGTTGAGCGGAATACGCCATATTCGATTTCGCGATATTTCACGAATATATAGAAGAATATTAGTGAAATATTCGTTAATATCGAATATTCGTGATATTTTATCAAAAAATTTTTTTTGAGAAATTTCGCTAATGCGAATGCAAAATTTTGCTAATGCGAATGCGAAATTTCGCTAATGCGAAATTGATTACGAAATTCTCATCCGCGCATGCGCGCGAACAACACGCGACAACGGAGATCATTTCCTGGATTACTAAACTAATATGCACTAAACACTAACTCTACTTACACAAACTTATATGACTAAACTAAAGCTAATTTTTTATTTATTTTTTATACACAAAACACAGAAGGGCAGAGAAAGTATTCGCGAATATTTGTAATACGAATATTTGCATTGCGAATATTCGGCAACATAAAAGGATCGCCTCAGCTACTCGGCTCAGAGTCTCTAATCATACCAGCAATGCTTTTAGACGTCGATGGAGATCACTAGGATGTGATCTGTTTTAAAAAATAAATTTGAAAAAATACGAATATTCGCAATTTATTCGCGAATACTCGAATATGCAATATTCGTTACGAATATTCGCAATGCGAATATTCGTGAGCAACACTAGTTGCCACCACCAGAATGCCGTCATTGCAAAGCTCAGCAGTGTGGCATTGTTTTTGTGTGTCTGCCTCTGATAACAGCGATGCCATTTGCAACCTGTGCCACAAGAAACTGAGTCGTGGAAAATCCAACACCCACCTATGTACAACTGCTTTGCGAAGGCACATGATCGCACATCACAAACGCCTATGGGATCAACACATGATGACGAGTACAAGCAGCACACAACTCAAAGCCACCATCCTCCTCCTGGTCCACGATCTTCAGCCACGTCAACCACTGCTGTCCTCCTTGCCCCCTCTCAACCATCCGCCACTTCGTCTCTCGCCTTGAGCAGTTCCTGCTCATCTGCCCACAGTCAGTTGTCTGTCAAGGACATGTTTGAACGTAAGAAGCCAATGTCACAGAGTCACCCCCTTGCCCGGCGTCTGACAGCTGGCTTGTCGGAACTATTAGCCCACCAGCTTTTACCATACAAGCTGGTGGAGTCTGAGACCTTCAAAAAATGTGTAGCTATTGGGACACCGCAGTGGAAGGTACCCGGCCGAAATTTATTTTCACAAAAGGCAATCCCCAACCTGTACTCTATTGTGCAAAAGGAAGTCATGGCATGTCTGGCACATAGTGTGGGGGCAAGGGTCCATCTGACCACTGATACCTGGTCTGCAAAGCACGGTCAGGGCAGGAATATCACCTACACTGCGCATTGGGTAAACCTGCTGACGGCTGCCAAGCATGTAATGAGTGGCTCTGCAGAGAAGTTGGTGGTGACACCGCCACGACTTGCAGGCAGGCCTGCTGCCACCTTCTCTACTCCTCCTACTCCATCATCTTCGATAACCTCCTCGGCTGAGTCCTCTTCTGCTGCTGCATCTTGCTCCACATCAACTGCACCCCCCAGCTCCCCAGGGGCTATTTCACATCCCGGATATGACAGTGTCACGCCATCTTGGGGTTGACTTGTCTGAAAGCAGAGAGTCACACCGGACCAGCACTCCTGTCCACCCTGAACACACAGGTGGATCAGTGGATGACTCCGCACCAACTGGAGATCAGCAAAGTGGTGTGTGACAACGGAAGAAATTTGTTGGCAGCACTGAATTTGGGCAAGTTGACATATGTGCCGTGCATGGCACATGTGTTGAATCTGATTGTACAACGCTTTGTGCTTAAGTACCCAGACTTACAGGATGTCCTCAAGCAGGCCAGGAAGGTGTGTGGCCATTTCAGGCATTCCTAAACGGCCATGGCGCACTTTTCAGATATCCAGCAGCGAAACAACATGCCAGTGAGGCGCTTGATTTGCAACAGCCCGACACGTTGGAATTCAACACTCCTAATGTTCGACCGCCTGCTCCAACAAGAAAAAGCCGTCAACGAGTATTTGTATGACCTGGGTGCTAGGACAGCCTCTGCGCAGCTGGGAATTTTTTTGCCACGTTACTGGATGCTTATGCGCAATGCCTGTAGGCTCATGCGTCCTTTTGAGGAGGTGACAAACCTAGTCAGTCGCACTGAAGGCACCATTAGCGACATCATCCCATTTGTTTTCTTCCTGGAGCATGCCTTGCAAAGAGTGCTGGATCAGGCCATAGATGAGCTTGAAGAGGAAGAGTTGTGGTCACCATCACCACCAGAAACAGCCTTATCAGCATCGCTTGCTGGACCTGCGGCAACGCTGGAAGAGGAGTCTAAGGAAGAGGAGTCAGAGGAGGAATGTGGCTTTGAGGAAGAGGGGGAAGACCAACCACAGCAGGTATGCCAGGGCGCTCGTTGTCACCTATCTGGTACCCGTGGTGTTGTACGTGGCTGGGGGGAAGAACAGACCTTCGGTGAGATCAGTGAGGACAAGGAACGGGACATGAGTAGCTCGGCATCCAACCATGTGCAAATAGGGTCTTTCATGCTGTCGTGCCTGTTGAGAGACCCTCGTATAAAAAGGCTGAAGGAGAACGACCTGTACTGGATGACCACGCTACTAGACCCCTGGTATAAGCAGAAAGTGCCTGAAATGTTGCCGAATTACCGGAAGTCGGAAAGGATGCAGCAGTTCCAAAAAAAATTAAAAAGTATGCTTTCCACAGCATATAAGGTTGATGTCACAGCACAACGGGAATCTAACGGGGGAAGAGGTGAAAGTAATCCTCCTCCTACCATGACCACGCCGGCAAGGACAGGACGCTTTACAGACCTGTTGTTGATGGAGGACATGCAGAGCTTTTTAAGTCCTACGCATTGCCACAGCCCTTCGGGGTCCACCCTCAGAGAACGACTCGACCGACAGGTAGCAGATTACCTCGCCTTAACTGCAGATATCGACACTCTGAGGAGTGATGAACCCCTTGACTACTGGGTGTGCAGGCTTGACCTGTGGCCTGAGCTATCCCAATTTGCGATAGAATTTCCTGCCTGCCCCGCTTCAAGTGTCCTTTCAGAAAGGACCTTCAGTGCAGCAGGAGGTATTGTCACTGGCAAGAGAAGTCGCCTAGGTCAAAAAAGTCTAGATTACCTCACCTTTTTTAAAATGAATGAGGCATGGATCCCAAAGGGACTGACAGTGGGCGATACATTTGACTAAAAAAAAGGCCTGATGAGAGTAGCTGTCTTGGGCTAAAAATGGTCCACACGCTGCTGTATGTTATCTCTGCATGCCGGATGACTTGCGTGACTTATCCGCCACTTATCCGCCACCAACTAGGGTTCAAGCCGCAATGTTTTAGTGCACTTTCTGCCTGGAAAACATCAATTCTTCTGGCCGCTGCTACAGCTGCAACAATACCTACTTTTTCAGGCATGTGTACATGCCTAATTTTTCTGGCCTCTTGTGCTGCACTGTGGCTGCAAAAACAAAAACAAAAAAAAAGCACATATGTGTGTCAATTCCCCTTTGTGATCGTTACCTTGTGGTGAAGCGACCACCTCTATGAGTGTGTTGGCAATGGCAATGTTCGCACACCCCAGATGATAAGGTTGTTGCTTCATTGTGAACAGACCAAAAGCGATCGGCTGGATAATTTTACATAGAAAAAACACAAATTTTCTTTGTGATCATCTAAGGTGATCATTAAAGCCTACTAGGCCAACAATGGGCCCACACTGCAGAATCATTGTTTTCTGGGTCACTTAACTGTCACTGAACTACCTCAGCATGACCATAGGCTTTGAAAAAACCCCATCGCCTGCAATCTCCCAAACGTGCGCACAAGCACAGTCATCACTACACCAAGATTGACACATAGAGGAATAAAATCTATGTCATGAGTGTGTCAACTATTGACAACTCTTTGCGATTGTCAAAAATCTATTCCATACACGTCCCCTGATAGGAATAGTACTACTTAACATACCACTCATATTGGGATTGCACAGTACATTACACTGCGCACGCGCGTCCCAAATTCGAAGTAAGAGGACCGATCAAGCATCTTTTTTCCATCTCTCGGTTCCTAAAATCTATTTGATACACTGGCCCCGTACACACGGAGGGACATGTCCGATGGAAACGGTCCGCGGACCGTTTTCATCGGGCATGTCTCCTCGGGATTTCCGTCCGGCGGTGTGTACACATCATCGGATCAAAACCCCCGCTGGTAGACAGCGCGGTTATGTGGCGGTGATGTTGACGCCGCCACGTCACCGCACCAGGAAGTAAAAAACTTGTTAGTGTACTAACCAGCGGACATATCCGACGGACATGTCTCCGGCGGACAAATTTTAAAGCAGGCTTTAAAATTTGTCCGCTGGTCAGATATGTCCGCTAGCCCATACACACGTCGGACCAGTTTCAGCGGACAAATTCGATCGTGTGTACGCGGCCTTAAGAACAGATTTTTTTTTATTTAAAAAAAAAGAGCACAGACTCTGTGGAGCTGGGTATTTTTTGGCCGCGTTACTGAATGCTCATGCGCAATGGCTGTAGGCTAATATGCCCTATTGCGAAGGTGACAAACCTGGTCAGTCAAACCCAAGGCAACATCATTGACCTCATCCCATATGCGTTTTTTCTGGAGCGTGCCCTGTAAAGAGTGCTGGATCAGGCCGTAGATGGGCATGAAGAGGAAGAGTTGTGGTCACCATCACCACCAGAAGCAGCCTTGTCGTCGTCGATTGCTGGACCTGCGGCAACGCAGAGAGAGCAGTCTGAAGAAGAGGAGTCAGAGGAGGAAGGTGACTTTGAGGAGGTGGAAGACCAACCACAGCAGGGGTCCCAGGGGGCTTGTTGTCACCTTTCAGGGATCCTTGGTGTTGTACGTGGCTGGGTTGAGGAAGAGACATTCAATGACATTAGTGAGGACAAGGAACATGGCTAGCTTGGTATCCAACCTTGTGTATGAGGAGTTTGCGGTTGTGCAAATGGACTGTTTGCAGTTGTTTGCAGTGCGTTAAACGGGGAGTTTGGTTTGTCAGAGTTTGGTCTGTCACTGTGAAATCTAACCCTGTCTGTAACCCTAACCATAACCCTGTCTGTAACCCTAACCCTATCTGTAACCCTAACCCTATCTGTAACCCTTACCCTAACCCTGTCTGTAACCCTAACCCTAACCCTATCGGTAACCCTAACCCTGTCTGTAACCTTAACCCTATCTGTAACCCTAACCATGTCTGTAACCCTAACCCTATCTGTAACCCAAACCCTTACACTACCTGATGTTTTTAAGCACGTTATTCCAAACAATTTAGGAATGTTAGGTGATTTATTCCCTTTATGGATTAAAACCCGACTCTGTGACAACTACTTCATTTTTCATGGGAGTTTTGCCATGGATCCCTCTCTGGCATGCCACAGTCCAGGTGTTAGACCCCTTGAAACAACTTTTCCATCACTATTGTGGCCAGAAAGAGTCCCTGTGGGTTTTAAAATTCACCTGCCCATTGAAGTCTATGGCGGTTCGCCGTTCGAACAGAAAATTTTATGTTCGCGACATCACTCGTGTAAATTAGAAAGCTCTTCTCCAAAGGCAGATTTGGAGCATGTTTCATGCCCCTAAATACTGCTCTAAAATACAAATCTAAGCACCATAATGTACATGAGCACATTGGATAAAATAGGGCTGTGTTCAGAGGCAAAAAAACTAAAACAAAAAGTGCCTTTAAAAGTGGTGTTTTTTTGTTTGTTTGTTTGTTTTACCAGTGTGCATGAGTTCCTAAAAAATTATACCAAGCATCACATTTGTTCTAAACCAGGGGTAGGCAACCTGTGGCCCTCCAGCTGTTGCAGAACTACAAGTCCCATCATGCCTCTGGGAGTAATCGTAACTGCCAGCCTTGCAATGCCTCTAAGGAAATGTAGTTCCACAACAGCTGGAGGGCCCCGCGTTGCCTACCCCTGTTCTAAACTCCACGGATGTACCCCAACTGCTGTTTGTGCAACAAGACATTTTTGGTGGTTGATTTAACAGACAAAATGGGAAAAATAAGATAAGTTCACTGTAGGATTTTACATAGACTAAAACAAGTCTCCTGGTAAGACTTCTCTTCATATTCCCCATGGCATATATTTTATTAAACAGCCCTACCTTATGTCTCAGATACATCTAAGGTAACAATTAGTAAATGAATGAGTCTGCATGTGATGAAATATCAATGGACAGATATTTGTTTTTCTAAAAATGGAAAAAGAGAAGACATGTAATCAAGTCGGTAAATCATGGATATTTTGGTGCCTCCTGTTAAATCTTACAGCCATGGTTCAAAATGAATGATGCTTTTCTACAAATCTGGGCCTACCTCCAATAAAACAATGTCTGCTCTGCAAATATTTCCAACATCTGTGCAATATATTGGGAGGCATGTCAAGGACTGGTGCTTGATAATTTCATTTTACATTTGTAAAAATAACATTTGTTATTAAACATCATCCATTTATTACATAAACATTATTACTTTATTTGTTAAATAGGTTTTTGATAGCAGGTTATTATTGTTTTATAATTTAAAAAAGAAGTACAGCCAAAACTCGTTTGGCTGTACTTCTCTTGTGGATCACAGGAGCACAGTTGGTTCTGAACAAACACCTGTGACCTGTTTTCAGCAGAAGTCTGCTGTTGGCTGACGTCACAGAGCTTTTCCAGGCTCTGGTAAGATCACAACAATGAGGTCTGGATCTGTCTACATGCCTGGACTGGCACATGGCCCAGCCTCTCAGCAATCCACTGAGAGCCTGAGCCAGCTGCTCCTGCCCCCTCCACAGCTCAGCGCTTAAGTGAGCGGGCGGGAGGGGGGGTTAGAGCAGAGAGCTGCTGACTCACAGTCAGCACTGGCAGCTCTCTGTTCAGGGAGCTGTGAGAATCGAGTAATCGGCGAAGTTCCATCGCTCGGTTCTTAGTGTTAGAGGTGCCTTGGGACAGATGCAGCATCGGACTGATGATGCATCCTCCTAGGTAACTAAATAACTGTTCTGTTTTTTCGACACAATTTAAGTTTTTTATACACCTGATTACATAGGTATCACATTAATATTGCAATTGTACTTTTATGGTAACAAGGGATGTAACATAGGTAGGCTTAATTGTAATTAGAAATCGAAAGATGTACTGAAAACATTATTAGTGCCAGGTGCACAGTGAGTGCAGTGTGCAATACATACAAAATAGAATACAATATACAGAATTTACAAATTTCCTTTACAGTATCCCCTATTTTGATCAATATGTTGATCATTAACCATACCTGTTATCACATTTAACCTAGAACAAGGGTGCCCAACCTTTTGAAGAGCGAGGGCCACTTAGGCGGCTTGGTAACTGGTCACGGGCCACAATTTGCGGAGCCGATGGATGGCAGCACACTCTACTCTACAGAGCCGACTCTACTCTTTTTTTGATCGGATTGGAGGTAGACGTTTGTAAAAGGACACAAGTCCATTTACATCTGCCACTCCTTAGAGGTAAATGGAGGGTCGGATTGGGTCGGACTGACTGTGTGAAAGGGGCCTGAGGTTGCTTTCACTCTGATGCACTTTTGTTTACCCAAACCGCGGGTGCAGCACACTTTACCTGTGGCTTTCCTGCAGGTTAGCAGCACTTTGCCATAGACTTACTGTATATTATATCCTGTAGGTGTGGTGCACTTTCAGAAAGCTCACCAAACTCACAGGTAATAGAAGTCTATGGCTCAGTGCAGGTAACCCGCAGGTGCACCTCTGCACCTGCGGATCATTTTAAAAACAGCCCAGTAACCATTGCAGAACATATTTTAAACTTACCTTTAAAAACAGTCTTCTATTCTATTGCATTCCAGAGCAGGAGGTCGCGGGCCACATCAGAGGGCCACTGGTTGGGCACCCCTGACCTAGAACCTTCACACGCATAGGAGGAGGTAGTCCTGGCCAAAAAGGCAAACCCCACTGTGGAGAATATAATAAATGAGAGCAGCTTTTTCATTACAAAATGATTTTTCATTGTGAAAAACAAATGATTGTTAAAAAAAATATTTACAGAGTAATTGGCTGTAAACTCGTGTGGCCATAATGGCCTTGTTTAACCAGTTGATTGCCTACAACATACTTACTGGGCAGGGTGGCTCTATTGCACGAAATCACGTACCTGTATGTGATTTTG
The DNA here is from genome assembly GCA_029574335.1 of Rana kukunoris. NCBI lineage: Eukaryota > Metazoa > Chordata > Amphibia > Anura > Ranidae > Rana > Rana kukunoris. The sequence continues at coordinate 264,322,856 of CM056049.1, forward strand.
TGCAATAGTCACTGGGGAGCGCACGCACCACCGGACCTGTGATTGTGCGCTTATTGGCCACAGGGGGGAGTCAATCAGAGGGTCCAGCGGACTTGGTGTCCGCCGGCCACCCGCGATCGCTCCCCACATAAATAGAACGGCAGTCTGCCGATGTAAACAACCACTGTTCTGTTAGGCATGGACACTGTGATGTTGTGTTCATGCTAATCAGGAACACAGATCACTTTGTCAATGCAGTGAGCCCACCACCCCCCACAGTAAGAAAGCACAAACAGGGAACACTCTTAACCCTTTACTTGCCCCTGATGTTAACCTCTGCACTGCCAGTGTCATTTATGCAGTGTCAGTGCATAATTTTAGCACTGATCACTGTAATAATTTTACTGATTCCCAAAATAGTGTCAGTTAGGTGTCCAATCTGTCCGCCGCAATGTTGCAGTCCAGCTACATTGATTACTGCCATTACAAGTAACAATAAATAAATAAAAATGCCATAAATATATTCCCTATTTTGTAGGCATTATAACTTTTGCACAAACCAATCAATATATGCTCATTGGGATTTTTTACCAAAAATATGTAGCAGACTACATATTGGTCTAAACCAATGAAGAAATGCTATTTAAAAAAAGAAATGTAAATATATAAAATAATAAAAAAAATGTTTTTCAAACTTGTTGCCCTTTTTTTTGTTTATAGCACAAAAAATTAAAACCGCAGAGGTGATCAAATACCACCAAAAGAAAACTCTATTTGTGGGGAAAAAATGACATCCGTTTTATTTGGGTACAGCATCACATGACCACACAATTGTTAGTTAAAATAACGCAGTGCCGTATCTCAAAAAAATGGCCTGTCATGAAGGGGGTAAAACCTTCCGGGGTTGAAGTGGTTAATTGTGGACTTGCTGAATTATCAGCATAGTAAAACACAGACAATTCTACATTAAATGGAAGACATATAAAAGACAAATATGACTTCAACATGGCTAAACTACTTTTCAAATCACATTAAAAAAAAATATATATATATATATATATATATATATATATATATATATATAGTGTGACAGGAAGTCAGGTAAATCTGTGTGTGGGTGTTGTCACAGATGGGAGATACATTTCTGCCTTGTTTAGACAATTCACCAATTACTATTAGGTGTCGGCTGCAGAAATAGCTTGAAAGGTTTAGGTCGTTGGAAAACTTCAGCTGTTCAGAATGAGGCAATTAAGGCCTCTATAAGTTATTCAAAGGATGTCTACTGATTGCTGCATCCTGAGGCTTTTTGAGTTAAGGAGAGCAGTCAGAAAGTCTTCTGAAGAGGTGAGGTTGTTGTTGAAATCAAAAAGACTATTGTTTTTCTGCTGTATGACCAGCAGTGTCTGCCCAGCAGTAGGCTGTGCCAGACTCCATAGGTAGGTTCCTGTGTTGTGAAGATAGATGCCCCAAGTGGCCAGGGTTTATTTTATGTTTTGTTTTGTTTATGCTGTTTTGATGCTTGCACTTGTATCCAGCAATATGGAAGAATAAACCATATCCTTTGTTTTCAACCATCCTCAACTGCCTTTCTGTATAGTTAAGCGTGTAGTTAACCCATCCAGGGGGTCACACACCCGCTACCGAGCGAATCCCTCACAATAGTCATGGCCGAAATTGTTGGCACCCCAGATTTTTTTCCAGAAAATCAAGTATTTCTACAGAAAAGTATTGCAGTAACACACGTTTTGCTATACACGTGTTTATTCTCTTTGTGTGTATTGGAACAAAAGAAAAAAAGGGAGGTAAAAAAGCAAATTGGACATAATGTCACACAAAACTCCAAAAATGGTCTGGTCAAAATTCTTGGCACCCTTTCAAAATTGTGAATAAATAAGATTGTTTCAAGCATGTGATGCTCCTTTAAACTCACCTGGGGCAAGTAACAGGTGTGGGCAATATAAAAATCACAACTGAAAGCAGATAAAAAGGAGAGAAGTTTACTTAGTCTTTGCATTGTGTGTCTGTGTGCCACACTAAGTAAGCATGGACAACAGAAAGAGGAGAAAAGAACTGTCTGAGAACTTGAGAACCAAAATTGTGGAAAAATATAAACAATCTCAAGGTTACAAATCCATCTCCAGAAATCTAGATTTGCCTTTGTCCACAATGCGCAACACTATCAAGAAGTTTGCAACCCAACCCACCATCCGCAGGATAGTTCGGATGGTGGATAAGCAGCCCTAAACAAGTTCCAAAGAAATTCAAGCTGACCTACAGGCTCAGGGAGTATCAGTGTCAACAATGAAATGAAACGCTATGGCAGGAGACCCAGGAGGACCCAACTGCTGACACAGAGACATAAAAAAAGCAAGACTACAGTTTGCCTAAATGTACACGAGTAAGCCAAAATCCTTCTGGGAAAATGTCTTGTGGACAGATGAGACCAAGATAGAGCTTTTTGGTAAAGCACATTCTACTGTTTACTGAAAATGGAATGAGACCTACAAAGAAAAGAACAAAGTACCTACAGTGAAATATGGTGGAGGTTCAATGATGTTTTGGAGTTGTGTTGATGCCTCTGGCACTGGGTGCCTTGAATGTGTGCAAGGCATCATGAATTCTGAGGATTACCAACGGATTTTGGGTCGCACTGTAAAGCCCAGTGTCAGAAAGCTGGGTTTGCGTACAAGATCTTGGGTCTTCCAGCAGGACAATGACCCCAAACATACGCGCTGGAGAGTTCTAAAGTGACCAGCAATGAGTCCAGATCTAAGTTCCCTTGAACACCTGGGGAGAGATCTTAAAATTGCTGTTGGGAAAAGGTGCCCGTTCATTGAGAGACCTGGAGCAGTTTGCAAAGGAAGAGTGGTCCAAAATTCCGGGTGAGAGATGTAAGAAGCCTATTGATGGTTATAGGAAGCGACTGATTTCAGTTATTTTTTCCAAAGTGTGTGCAACCAAATATTAAGTCATGGGTGCCAAAAAATTTGACCAGGCCAGTTTTAGAGTTTTGTGTGACATTATGTCCAATTTCCTTTTTTGCCTCTCTTTTTTTGTTTTGTTCCAATACACACAAACGGAATGAACATGTGTATAGCAAAACATGTGTTACTGCAGTACTTTTCTGTGAGAAATACTTGGTTTTCTGGAGAAAAAAAATCTGGGGTGCCAACAATTTCGGCCATGACTGTTTATCTATATATAGTTATTCTGACTCCGATTGTTGTGATAGCGATATATCCCTTGCTGAGACCTCTATGCCTGGCCTGTATAAGTAGATGTACTCACTGCGGACAATCCTTGTCAGATAGCTGAACTCGTCAATACCGATTCATTCAAAAGAGGTGTTTATTCTTTAACTTCAGGGGTTACAGCAGATAACAGGAACAGCAGATGAATGGTAATAGTATTGTGCGGTCAAAAGATGATGCCTTTCCCAAATACCGTGCAGATACATGTGTGTCCTTGTACATGTGGCTTGCTAGCTGAGGGAATGACACAGGAAGTACTACCCACAGGAAGTAGGGAGGGGCATACATAAACTGGAAAATGTGGTAACTAATGAGGAATTACAGAGAACATGTACATTGCAAGAAAGGCCACTAGATGGCAGCATAGGATAACACATAGATTTAGCTATGAGAAAATAGTTAAGCAAACCACACTATATGAACTCTAATCTATATAACAATGCTAATATTAACTGAGGCTATGCATCTCATATTCTATGCCCATATTGGGGCAGCACACTCCCCGTCTGGCATGGTAATGCCACTATTTACCTAATACAACGGTAGTTATGCAAATAAACAACAGCGCAATTTGCTTGATGTCTTGAAAACCTGAAAGACATAATGGAGAACATGCATATAATGCAACAACAACTATAATATAAAGCTTCAAGTTGTGACAACTAAAGTCCCAGATACTTCCTTCTCGAAGTCGCAGGTAGGATCCAACAGCATACCCAAGTAAGTTCAGTCTCCAAACGGCAAGAGCAAAATGAGTTCCGTGATAGGTCTGATGAAAGTCTTTACAGTCCCTTGTCTTGAAACTTTCACCTCTTCATGGTAGTGCCGTATGAGCAAAGTGGTGATGTGATAGCGAGCAGGTATAATGAGAGGATTCTGTTCTTGCTCACTGAACTTAGCCTTGTTTAAGCGTCCACCAACCCTTAACGTGCCATCATTGTCAATGAATGGGTTCAGGTTAGCAATTGGACTGTTTTTTGGAATGTCCCCCTTGTCACGGATACGTCTGATTTCTGAGCCAAAGACATCCTGTTGTACACTGCGTATTACGATCAGTTCAGCTTCAGCAATGTCTTTTGCAGAAAGAAGCTTTTGGCACATGTGCCAACCTTGACAGTGAGCATCTGTGGGCTTCGTGTGAAAGCAGCGTGCAATATGAACTAACCTTGCGGTGGTGCGCACCAGCCTTGTCCACTTGGAGAAACGTTCAAAGCGTTGACAGCCCAAGGCACGTCTTTGTTCAGTTCTGGTGACAAGGGTTTTAACTTCAGGACGAACCTCTGGATCTTTGTCGGGTTCTAGAAGACTGAAGACATCAGCCGTGGTTTCTTCTGGATCAGCCAGCAAGAATTCAGGACCTTTTAACCAAGAAGAATTTACAAAGGCACTCGCAGACACTGGCCTGGTGCCATGATCTGCAGGATTAATTTCAGATGGAACATAATGCCATTGTTCAGGTTTAGATGATTTTCTTATTCTTTCTACACGGTTGCTGACATAGACATAGAAACGTTTAGTCTGGTTGTATATGTAGCCCAGAACAACCTTGCTGTCTGTGTAGAATTTGATGTCATCTATCTGAATGTCTAGCTCACGCAGTATGAAATCTGCAATTTCTACAGCTAGCACAGTCCCACAAAGTTCAAGCCTAGGAATTGTGTGTTCAGGCTTGGGTGCTAACTTAGCTTTCCCAAACAGAAACCCTACATGGGTTAGATTAGCTGAATCTCTCGCCTTGAGGTAGGCAACGGCCGCTATGGCCTCAGTAGATGCATCTGAGAAGATGTGAAGCTCTTTCCTCTGACTGGTAGCAAGGGAAGTTGGAGTGTAGCAGCGTGGTATACAGATTCCATCTAAGGCATGTAACGATTGTTTCCAGGACTCCCACTTTGAAAGTTTGTCTATTGGTAGTGGAGCATCCCAATCTTTGATAGTCTCTGAGAGCTGCCTAAGTATGGATTTACCTTGTATGGTGATGGGGGCCACAAATCCCACTGGATCGTATAGGCTGTTCACCACTGACAGAACTCCACGCTTGGTAAATGGCTTGTCTGCAGAGCTGGCTTGAAAACCGAAGGTGTCTTTTAATAAGTCCCACCGAAGGCCCAGACTTCTCTGCACAGGTGGCATGTCCATCCCCAGATTTAAGTCTTTAAACCCTGTGGCATGATCGTCAGGTCGAAAGGCTTTCATAACAGCAACACTGTTTGAGGCAATCTTGTGTAGTCTGAGGTTAGCCTCAGAAAGCATACCTTGTGTCCTTTGGAGCAGGTCTATGGCTTCTTCCACTGTAGGTAAAGATTTAAGTCCGTCGTCCACATAGAAGTCTCTCTCGACGAAATGTCGAGCATCTGCACCATACTCCTGTTCTCCATCAAGAGCAGTTCTTCGTAAACCGTATGTTGCAACGGCAGGTGAGGGGCTATTTCCGAAAACATGAACCTTCATGCGGTATTCAATCATCTCATTGTCCATGTTGTTGTCACGGTGCCACAGAAACCTTAGGAAGTTCCTATGGTCTTCTCGTACAATAAAGCAATGAAACATTTGTTCAATGTCAGCAGTTATGGCAACTGGCTCTCTTCTGAACCTCATGAGTACACCTACAAGGTTGTTGGTTAGGTTAGGGCCAGTGAGAAGAATATCGTTCAGGGATATGCCCTGATGCTTGGCACTGGAGTCGAACACTACCCTGATTTGTTTTGGCTTACGTGGATGGTACACTCCGAAGAAAGGTAGGTACCAGCACTCATCGTGTATTTGAAGAGGTGGAGCTGGCTCAGCGTGCTCATTGTCAAAGATCCTCTTCATAAAGGTAATGAAATGGTCCTTCATTTCAGGCCTGTTCTTTAGTGTTCGTTGAAGTGAGTTGAATCTGGATAAAGCCTGTTCACGATTGTTTGGCAGTTTGACCTTTGCAGCACGAAGAGGCAATGGTGCAACCCAGCTGTTGGACTCATCCTTGAAGAATTCTTTGTCCATTATTTTGATGAACTCTCTGTCTTCAACTGACAAGGCTATTTTGTTGTCGTCACTTGTGGCACAAAACACTGTGGTACCTAGGTTGTCGTCACAAAGGATAGGAGTGACATCAGGTACTTGGATGATGTCAAGAGGCTTCTCCTTTACTTCATAATGGTGAGGGCACTCTTTGAAGTGGGATGCACGTCCATTTCCTAACATGTAAGTTTTGAAGGAGTGGATCTCAGATGACGTACACATTCTATCCAAGCATACATCGCCCACTATTACCCAGCCTAGATCAAGTCTTTGTGCATAAGGGGCATCCTCAGGTCCATCGCACTGCTCACGTACCTTATGTACTCTGAGAATGTCTCTTCCTAGCAAAACTAAGATTTCAGCATTCATGTCCATTGCGGGAATCTCATCAACAAGGTGCCTTAAGTGAGGATGGTGATATGCAGTCTCTGGAGTAGGAATCTCTTCTCGTTCGTCTGGTATCTGGTCACACTCAACTAATGTTGGTAGGAGTATGCCCTCTTTCCCTTCGATATGAGACACCATGAACCCATCGACCTTTCTGCCGAAAGTCTCTACACGACCAGAACAGGTTCTGAGAGTATACGGTGTGGCATGACCCTCAATGCCAAAGATCTCAAAGAATTTAGGCTTCACCAGGGATCTGTTGCTCTGTTCATCTATTATGGCATACATCCTGGCAGCTTTTTCAGGTTGATCCTCTGGGTATACCTTAACAAGGCATATCTTGGCACAGCACTTGTGATCTAAACCTTCTCCACAGACTTCTGTGCATGAAGAAGAAACATTCTCCTTGGCTAGAGCGTGGCTTTGTTGCTCCCCGCCATGATTTGAGAGAGGGGTGGAGGTAGGTAGCTGCTGTGGGCTGTCTGTAAGTGGAGTAGGATGCATAGCTCTCACATGTCTTTCGCTACTGCATTCTGTGCACTTGATGACAACTTTACAGTCCTTGGCAAAATGACTATAAGAAGCACAGCACCTGTAGCATACTCCAAGTTTCTGGAGAATCTCCCTGCGCTCTTGTAAAGTCTTTGCTCTCAGCTCTCGGCATTTCTTAAGAGGGTGAGGCTTCTTTTGAATAGGGCACTGACGATTAGGATCTTTATCTCTACCACCCAAATCACTCTGGTATGCATGAGAGGACACAGGTGGTGAGACGTCTGTCCTTTTAACAGATATTGCTCTATGAAAGTCTCTGCGTTTAGCTGCTGTGTTATCATACCTTGGTGATGGTGATGATGATGAAGCAGGTAAGTTGGGTTCACTGAAGCTGAAGCTGGGATCATTTCTCATCCAGGCTTGTTCACTGATGAACCTGCAAAAATATGAGAATGGAGGAAAGGATACGTCATAGTCTCTTTTGTACCTTGAGCCCTGCTGCGCCCATCTCTCTTGCAGGCCGTATGGCAGTTTAGACACCACTGGATTGACACCATGAGCAGTGTCCAGGAAGCTTAGTCCAGGTAGACGTGGGTCTGTCTTTGCCAACTCTAACTCCATGAGGAGGTCACTTAGATCTTGGAGCTTGCGATAGTCTTTGTTCCCTATTTTTGGGAAGTTTTGCAGTCTCTTGAATAGAGCGCTTTCTATGGCTTCTGAGCTACCATAGGCTTGCTCAAGTCTTGCCCATGCAGCAACAAGACCTGCATCTGGGTGGTCAACATGTACTGTCCTCAGTCTTTTAACACGATTTGCAGATTCTGGCCCCAACGACTTTATGAGATAATCAAGTTCCTCCTTGGCAGTAAGGTTGAAATCAGCAATAGCAGCCTTGAAGGTTGATCTCCAGGCCCTGTAGCTCTATGGACAGTCATCAAACCTTGAGAGGCTAGTGTTAATGAGCTCACGGTGTGCCATATATCTGGCGAAGTCATTCAAGTCTGATCTCTCACTCTTTGGTGCCAAAGTAACTTGTGGAACCCCTTGGGTGTGAAAGTTCTCTGGTGAAGAAGGGTGAGGTTTACCAGGATAAAATGATGTTGCATGGGCGCTTAACTTTGGTGTAGTCTCTAAGGCTTCTGCTGGCTGTGGCTGTAGCTGCGGCTTGTCGCTGGAAGTCACCTTGTTGTTGGCAGGAGTTGATGTGGTTTGCTGCGTAGATGCACTTGTGTTGTGGACTTGAGGAGGCTCAGGCATTTGGAGCTGAGAGGTCACTGTGTTGAGAGTCAGAACAGTGTTGTTAGTAGGAGGTATAGGAGATGACTCTGTATCTTTGTAAGCATTATGCTTTAGCACATATTCACTGGTGCGTTCAATTGGATCTTCCAGTTCTGCTGGGATAAGACAGTCTGAATTAGTACTTTGACCCATTGCTTGTTCAAGGACTTTCAGCCTTGCTAGCGCACCTGCTTCCTCTTTCTCTATTTGCAGAATCTTTATTTGAGCTTCCATCTCTGCTTCTTTCTTAGCAAGGGAGCTTTGCGCTTTTCTGGATTCAGCATCAGCGCGGGCCTCTATTAGCTTGTCGCTTAATGTTGAACTTCTGGAGCGAGAGGATCTAGAAGAACGTGCAGTGTGCTTGGTTGATATTGATCTGTGAGATCTGGTCTCTTGCAGTTGAGCAATGCGGAGTTCTGCCTTACACTGAGCATTTTGCACTAAGAGATCCCTTTGTTGGTTCAGTGCATCAGTCTTGGTCAGTTCTGCTGAAAAGTCCTCTATATTACAGTCTTGCAAGAAGGCAGTGTATTTTGCAGACAGCCGCTGGTAATGTTCATACGCAGCAGATAGGCGATCTATAGAGTCTCTTAATTCAGCTGGTTGATCATTAAAGTGTGGCAAAACTGACATGCAGTGTGAAGTTTTGTCCCAGAGGTCTGACAGCTTGCTGGAGAACTCATCTCTAGTGTATTCATAGTTTTCTCTGAGTTTCTGTGTTGGTTTTATTGTACGCTTGGGTCTTACACTCTGTTCAGCAATATCTGCAGAGTCTGCTCCCTGTACATCTGCGGGTTCAGAGGCATGATGAATCTGCGTTGGTTCAGCCATAAAGGAGTGTTCAGAGCCTTGTGTAGACATTTCTCACGGTTTTGTAAAAAATGGTACTGTATCTTTAAGAAGACAAACAGCAGCTTAGACAGGTGGGGTAACACAGTTCAATTTAACAGCTTTCAACATTCACATGAAGCACAGTAAGCTTGTGCGACAATGTGCTTTTTACAAGATGGCGGCTGGCACTGAGCTTGATTGCAGATTAGGCACACACATATACACAGCAGGCTGTAAGAATTCTATGCATCTTTTGACTATTCTGACTCCGATTGTTGTGATAGCGATATATCCCTTGCTGAGACCTCTATGCCTGGCCTGTATAAGTAGATGTACTCACTGCGGACAATCCTTGTCAGATAGCTGAACTCGTCAATACCGATTCATTCAAAAGAGGTGTTTATTCTTTAACTTCAGGGGTTACATCAGATAACAGGAACAGCAGATGAATGGTAATAGTATTGTGCGGTCAAAAGATGATGCCTTTCCCAAATACCGTGCAGATACATGTGTGTCCTTGTACATGTGGCTTGCTAGCTGAGGGAATGACACAGGAAGTACTACCCACAGGAAGTAGGGAGGGGCATACATAAACTGGAAAATGTGGTAACTAATGAGGAATTACAGAGAACATGTACATTGCAAGAAAGGCCACTAGATGGCAGCATAGGATAACACATAGATTTAGCTATGAGAAAATAGTTAAGCAAACCACACTATATGAACTCTAATCTATATAACAATGCTAATATTAACTGAGGCTATGCATCTCATATTCTATGCCCATATTGGGGCAGCACAATAGTTATAGATCTATAACTATATATAGATATATATCTTTATCTATATATATATATATATATAGATATATATATATGTATATTATATCCCTGACAATTTAGGCATGTGAACAAATAGTACCCCAGATTGTGATTCCAAGAGGAAAACAAATCAAACACAGAGATACTTTCCTTTAGTCATTTTTGCAGTGTCTGGTGTGGATCCAAATGACTTTTTCCTTCAAGCTTTGTAAACTGTACATGAATTAGATGCTGTATTGCGTCTCTAAACATTTCCTTATATATAACTGTCTCTTAATAAACAACGAGTCACTTGGCTTTAGTTTATGAGATCCTTCCAAACTTTTAGGAACTGAAATTGGGGAGAAAACATAAATGAGTTTGTCAAAAACCTTAAAGCTGACCTTCTCTATTTTTTTTTTACTTTCCAGCTATTAAATCTTCTGCCTTGTTGTAACTTTGGATAGTAAACATTTTATTTGTTCTGCCAGTAAATACCTTATACAGCCCACTTCCTGTTTCTTGTCTGGTAAAAAGCCTAGGCTTATGACATCATGCACAGCTCTCTCTCTCTTACTCTTGTTTGCCAGAAAGGGATACAATATAAGCAAGTGAGCAACACACTCCCAAACCAAATCTCATAGGGAGAGATTCCTATATCACCTTAGGAGTTTAATAAAATATCAAAAATCAAAAAAGTGCAGCGCAAAAATGTCCAATCAAAATTCCACAGGAATAAAATCAGTCCTATCTTAAAGGGTCACAAAAGGAAAAAAATGTTTGGGCTAAAATGACTGTTTACAGCAGGGGTGGGGAACCTACAGCCCGAAACCCGAAATCATTCCATCTGGCATCCCGTGCCGCTGAGTGTGTGTCCGCGGAGCTGTCAGAAGGAGCCGATGTTTACCTTGTAGTTCCGGCTCTTTCTGACAGTGTGAGTCACAGGCGGAGTGCATTCGATATCACTCCGCCTGTGAGAGAAGGCGCCGTACAGATGAAGCAGCGGGTTTCTCTCTACTACAGCCGCTGCTTTCTCTGTACGGCGCCTTCTCTCACAGGTGGAGCGCATTTGATATCACTCCACCTGTGCATGCTGGGATCAATAAATTTCCACAGTGACGCCGCAGGCCGCAGCCCGCCCACGGAGCCCAGGCCCCAGAAGCACCACAGAGCCCAGCAGCCCCACAAAGCCTATAAGCACCACAGAGCTCAGCAGCCCCACAGAGCCCAGCAGCACCACAGAGCCCTTTAACAAAGGGGACCCCCAGATCCTGGCAGGGATTCCTGCGGGGAATAGGCGTTCCTAACACAAGCGGAGTTGATTGACGTGCTAGTAAAGCACGTCACGCCTTCCGAAAATAGCCGAAGTGACACTCGGCAATTTACGGCGCCTGCACAGTCAGCTCTACACGGCAGGCGCAGGAACCGTATAGCGCCGTAAAAAGCCAAGTGTCACTTCTGCTATTTTCGGAAGCGTGACACGCTTTACTAGCACGTCAATCAACTCCGCTTGTATTAGGAACGCCTATTACCCGCGAGGAATCAGCTCGGAGCCGGATAAGAAGCCCAGATAAAAAGATAAAAAGATTTAAAAAAAAATCTAATGGCAGATAGTTGATTTTCAGGGTGAACCTCCGCTTTAAAGTTTGATTTAAAATCCAACAAACTGCCATGGCAAGACTTTTGCCATATTCATATGTCTGATGTTTTATTATTTTAAAGGGAAGGTTCCACTTACCTGTCCAGCCTGCGAGCGATGTCAGCAGCCGAGGCTGAGAAATCGCTCGGTCCTCGGCAGCTTCCGCCGCCATTCTCGGTGCGGCTTCACTGCCGATTCCCTACTGCGCATGCGCGAGGATCGCGGCGTGCTGTCACTGGTCCCCGCTCTGTCCTGGGAACAGTGTTTCCCAGAAGACAGCGGGGGGGGGGGGTTTGACGTGCAAGGCTGGATTCCCCGTCGGAGTCAGAACCCGAAGTGGTGCAAATACCTATCTCAGACAGGATCCAAAAAGCAGAGGTCCACTTTTTGTGTGAACCCATTTTGGCATGGGTTAAGGCGGCGTGGACAGTCCCGTTTCAGAGCCATGAATGGTTAACCCATTTATGACAGCTAAAACGAATGCTTATACAGTGATCATCATTGTATAAGCAATAAGATAATAATAAAAAAAAAAATCCCTGTCACCAGTCAGTATCGCTCATCCAAAGTCGGGGGTCGTCTTATACACCGGGTCTGACTCCCGTCAGGCTGCGGGCACGATCTTCCTACCTTATTTCTGGATTCCAGGCTGCGGGCATCCATAAATCAAAAGCCGCGCTTCCTCCTCCTCAGACTGTTCCGTGATAGGCGGAACACAAATGTTCCCAGCAGGGCCTCTGTTCAGTGTTCCGCCTATCACGGATGTCCTCTCGAACACAGAACAGAGGCCCTGCTGGGAAAATTTGTGTTCCGCCTATCACGGAACAATCTGAGGAGGAGGAAGCGCGGCTTTTGATTTATGGATGCCCGCAGCCTGGAATCCAGAAATAAGGTAGGAAGATCGTGCCCGCAGCCTGACGGGAGTCAGACCCGGTGTATAAGACGACCCCCGACTTTGGATGCTTTTTTTTGCATCCAAAAGGTCGTCTTATATGCCAGAAAATTTGATACTCTTAATTCTCCTGGGCCATCTAGCTAATAAACAAGAGACAAGATAATAAGAGGAACATGGGAACAGGCCCATTCCCTCTTCCCCAACCCAAAATAATAAATAAATATGTATCCATACACATACAAAAAAGAAAATGATTTTATTAGATATGTTTTATAACAGAAAGTAGAAAATATTGTTTTGGTATTGATGATCAAATACCACCAGAAGAAAGCTCTATTTGTGCGAATTTTTTTTTTATATTTGCGTACAGTGTTGCATGGCCGCGCAATTGCCAGTTTTGCTGCATAGCAAAAAAAATCCTAATCATGAAGGGGATAAAATCTTCTGGAGCTCAAGTGGTTAAAGCTGAACTCTGGGATAATCAAACATTGTCTGAAAGCAAGAGGCATGTGTATTCTTATTTGAATCTCAGTGTGCTTTGTGTATTTCCACAGGTAGCCTATAGTGGGTGGAGTCTGCTGGGCCCGTCCCACAGTCTGCACAGGCTGTGTACAGCACAGTGATGATGTTACTGCTAATTTGACAAAGCAATATATGGGTTTGTAAAGACATTTGGCGCACACAAAGTAATTTATATCCTTTTGTGGCTATTTAGGATTTTTTTATTTTTTTATTAAAGATTTTAAAGAGTTTAGCTCTAAACCCCATCCAAATAACCACAACCAAAACCTTTCCACATTCATATGTATAGTGTATTATCATTTTTATTTGCAGTTTATATTTTGTATTTAGGGGTGGGGTGGGGTGAACGGGGCATGTACAATTCCATGTACAGAGCACAGATTATAAATTGTCGCTGTCGTCTGTACTCGTGAAATCACTCAACTAATATTTCTCTTGCAACAGAGGATGGTTTTGCTTTCACGGCAGGAAATCTTTGTAATATCCTAGATAGCTGTTAAGCAACTAGTTCAAATTATCAGTACAGCCAAAGCAATTGAAGCTTTTCATCCTACTCAGCTGAAGTTTGACTGCAGCATTATGATCGGGGTGGTAAGTAGCAGTGGCCACAATGATTGACTTTAGCATGATGACAGTTATATTGTATAATATTGTATATAACATGCCACTTGGCAGAAGTATAATACAAGTTTTTTTTATATATATATATATATATATATATAAATAATAAAAGTGAGCGCTGGTAGATACTTGTACATTAATTATTTTTTTCTTTTTACAAATTTCTGTAATATTGATTTAACCCATTTCACTGCTATGGTCATTTACATTTTTCAAAAGTATTACTTAAGCCCAAAGAAAAAAAAATATTAGACACTCAGAAAGATGTATATTGTTTGAGGCAGAGATCATACAGCATTAAAAGTTATGCATGATTTTCAGTGTCACACAATAGTCCTACAAATATATGTTTGTCAATTCTTTTATTTTTTTTTCAAAATATTCCAATTGGAATTTAAAAAATCGCTTGTAACACAGACAAATGCATAAACATGTGTGTGTGTGTGTGTATATATATATATATATATATATATATATATATATATATATATATACACACACACACACACACACAATGTACAGAAATACATCCTATATTTTATAGTGATATTAGACCACAAATGTAATATACTGCAGCTCACCAATCATTAGATGTGATGGCTGCATCCATTTTTTTTTTCTTACGCTTTTTTCCCCCCTCTGTTTTTACTTGGTGATCTGGCCAGTAACACATCTCTTGTATTATAGTACCCCTACTCTGGGGGGCCTTTGGACAGCAGCATTGTCAGTCTGGGGGAGGGGAGTGTTAGATATACTAGCAAATTTGATTACACTAGCAAGAAAAGTTTTGTGACTGCTCAAAAACAGTAACAAGTGTGGACTTTAAAGGCAAAGACGGGAAAAAGATTTTTTAGAAAAAATATACTTTAATACAAAAAATAATAAGATACATTAAAACCACATAGTTTACACATTGAATTTCAAAATATACTTTTGTCTACACGTTTTCGCCTGTTGGCTTCCTCAGGACCAGGTAGGAAAATTTTGAGAGTAGGATATAAAATATTTCATTTGTCAATATCAAGATGACCATCCGATATCCAATACATCAAGGACACTAATACTCATAGGTGTATCAGAGATAATTTGTACGTGGCTAGTAGGAGAAAGGACAGCCAAGCATGAAGATATAACTCTACCTAGCACCAGAGCCACACCTGATCCATGATAGACAAGTCGGGTCTAGTGTTTAGCCATATCGTCAAAATAGCCAGGACCAATATAGCAGAGAGCGAGTCTACAATAGGAAATATATCCAGGATGGGCAACCAAGCTTAATCATCCATTATGAGAGGCCTTTGTGGGTTAGACCTAATGAATATAGAAATATTGTATGTCTCATAGGAATAGCTAGCAATATCACACGTGTGATAGCGCTAGCTATACCCCGGGACATAGAATATTTCTTATTATCAGAGTAATTTTCTAGCAAAAAAACCCCCACCAAATCTCAAAATGAGGCTTTTTTCTTTAAGTGGTTAACACGATATTGAAGACGGATTGCAAAATATTTTCCAGTATTGCTGTGTGTGACTATTCTAGGGGGCGACTCACAGATGTGATACAGTATACAGATTTCCTCTTTATAAACATGTAGGCAGCTTCCAAATTCACAGTTCCTACTTCTGGATACACAGCAGCACTACATACAATTTTCACCCACACTTCAATGACTAAGTAACTTTTTTTGTTTCATTCATAGAGAACAAATAAGCATCAACATTGCGTGCCCTCTACTGATCACTGGTAAAGCTGGCTATCATTATACAAATTTCTTAGTCTATTATCTTTAGATTTACCTTCAACTATGTAGTACAAGGGCCTGCCCGACTGTATACATACTAAAAGTGTTCAGGTTTGACCCTATATTATATGACCTTGGTAAATCTAAAGGACAATTGTACAAGACAATTGTATAGTGTATGGCCATCCTAAGACTGATTTAATACATTAAAAACATAAAAATACTCCAACTCTGCCTATATATAGCTTTATCTTAGGGTGGAGTGACTATAGTTTGGTGGGTATTGTGAGCCGTCTCACACTAACATTTATAACACATGATTTAATACATTAATAACATTTTGTTGTGATGTGTTACAAATGTTAATGCCAATTGCAATGCAATGTAGTGTGCATTGTGTTAAGGCAGTCCTTTCATTTGAAATGGGCTGCCAAGAAACCACAGTGCACCTAACCCTTTTTTCAATGCAGCACACCACACCAGGTGTGTACATATTGTTCCATTCATAATTAATTGGTACTACAATACACAGCACTTAGAGGCACTTTGAAATTAATTGCTACAGTACAGTATAACACATTGGTCTAAATGTGTCTAATTAGTTTTTACTATGTAGTGCAACCCTGGGTGTTGGCTTTATTAAGTATGTGGGTACATCTCTTAAGAATCTGGTGACACCCTTGACATCCTATGACACAATCGGGTTGATTTACTAAAACTAGAGCGTGAAAAATCTGGTGCAGCTATGCTAGTGTTGCCAACCTACTAGATTGAAATTTACTGGCACGACACTCAAAATTTACTGGCACAGACAAGTTTTTACTGGCATTTTACAAAATTTAATTTTTAAGTGCAAATTTCAGTATTTAGGCTACAAGCAAGTACACTAGGCAAATAGCAATGTGATTTAAGGAAGATATTAAGGTTAAAAAAACAAACACATTTTTGTTATTTTCAATATAATATGGGCGGAATATTTAGTCCATCAGTTTTTGTCACCAATGTCCAACTGGAGATATTTCCCCTTCATTTTTGTTCCATAACCAACCACCACAGAAAGTGATGGGAAATTCCTAGGATCACCAGAAATTATAAAGACCTCCTGTCACCATCACCCCATCACCTGCCACCATCATCTCCTGCCTCACATGTCACCATAACCCCTTGCCACCACCATCACCTTCTGCCTCCATCACCCCCTGTCTCCATCACCTCTCACCATCACCCCCTGCCACAACCATCACCTGCTGCAACCATCACCTGCTGCAACCATCACCCCCTGCCTCCATCACCCCCTGCCACAACCATCCCCCTGCCACCATCACCTGCTGCAACCATCACCCCCTGCCTCCATCATCTGTCACCATCACCTGCTGCAACCATCACCCCCTGCCTCCATCAGCTGTCACCATCACCCCCTGCCAGCATCACCTGCTGCCACAACCACCTGCTGCAACCATCACCCCCTGCCACAACCATCACCCCCTGCTACCATCACCTGCCCCAGCCAGCAGCTCCTGCCACAACCATCACCCTCTACCACCATCACCTTTTGCCACCATCACCTGCTGCCATCACCCCCTGCCGCCACCACCTGCTGCAATCATCACCCCCTGCCACCATCACCTGCTGCCATCACCCCCCTGCTGCAACCATCATCTGTCACCATCACCTGCTGCAACCAAAACCTCCTGTCACCGTCCGCTGGGCTGTCACTCCATCCAGTGGACTCTGGATTGTCTGGACAGACCACCAAGAGGGCTCCTCCATTCCACGTGCTCAGCCTCCAGGTTATTGTTTTTAAAGTCTGGTACACCTGGCAGGATGCGCCATGACATTACTCGCCTGAGACAGTAGCGTGCCGCACAACCTCTGTGAAATCTCCCCCCTGGGCGGCCCCTGGGCGGCCCCTGAACGGCCGAATACAGGATGGGCTCGGCAAGCTCTGGAACTATGCATACCTGGTCACGGCTATTTTTTTACTGACACTTTTGACCTATTATCAGCATTTACGGGCAGGGAGAAAAGTGCCTTGTTTTTACGGACTGCCCATGAATATACGGGCGCTTGGCAGCACTGAGCTGTGCATTGTAGCCAATCAGCTTCTAAATTCAGCTTGTTTAATTAAGCTTAGAAAATAAGCCCTCTTTCACACTGAACACTTTGAAATAGTGTGAGTTCATCTGAACTTACATTTTAAAGCTGCAACTTCGAGGGTGACTTGAAAGACATCCATGCAGGTTCATGCACAGATGTTTATTGAAATCGCCACCGAAGTCGCCAAAAGTAGTGCAGGAACTACTTTTGGAAATTGGTGCGGCGCTGCAAAGTCGGCGTCACAACGATTGGAACGCTCCTATTGCCAGAAATAGGCTCTAATTTGATCTGTGAAACCGCATGTCAAATTGCGCTGATGTAAACGGGGGCTAAAACCTGGAAGCTGATTGGTTTCTATGCAGATCTGCATCAGATTTTGTACTGTCCAATTTTAGTAAATCAACTCCAATGAGAGAGACCGTATATATAACATGCAACTTTTTTCAGCGATGGCTGCGCAGTTGGTCTGCGCTTGTGTTCTGAACAACTGTGCAGTAAAAGATCCCTTCCAATTGAAGTACAGTGGAACCTTGGATTACAAGCATAATCTGTTCCAGGAGAATGCTCGTAATCCAAAGCACTCGCATATCAAAGTTTCTCCATAGAAGTCAATGGAAACAAAAACAATTTTTTCCGCATTGACTTCTATGGCATGCAATGCCGCCTGTGGCCAGAGGTCGGGGGTGCCGGAGAACCTCGTAAATACTTGGGGACAGCTCGCAAACCCTCGGAAAGACGTGGGAACTGAGTATTTCTGAATGTTACCAAGTATTTTCGAGTCAAACTGAGTCAGGATTTAAAATAAAAAAAATGCTTGTATTGCGAACCGCGTTTATCCAAGATTTTACTGTAATGTCACCTTAAGATGATCCATTCTAAAGAAAGTCTCTTCTCAGTCAACTTACTTTATCCAGCAGACATAATTGTCTGTATTTATTCTCTTCATTGTGCTGGCAGTTTCTCTTTGTATCTGTAGTACAATTTTTCACATTAATGGAACACTAAAGTCAAATTTTTTATTTTTTTAAAATAACAAACATGTTATACTTACCTCCACTGTGCAGCTCGTTTTGCACAGAGTGTCCTCTAACCCTGTCTTCTGGGGTCCCTTCGGCGGCTGTCTCAGGTCCTGCTCGCAAAAGCATTCCACCTTAATGCGAGCGAGCTCGCACGGTGGAAATCTTTTGCGAGCGCGCTCCCGTGATACAGCGGCCATAGCCGCTGACTGTATCACCCTGCCCCGCCCCCCAGCGCACCGAGTCATCCGCTGTGATTGACAGCAGCGCCAGCCAATGGCTGCGCTGCTGTCAATCCGCCCAGCCTAGCCAATCAACGGCCAGGCTGGGAACCGAAGCGGATGACATGGACGCGCCCGGGAATTTCGAACGGTCACGTAAGTAAAACGGGGGCTCGGGGGGAGGGGGCGGTACCAGCGGATGTTTTTTCACCTTAATGCTTAGGATGCATTAAGGTGAAAAAACATTTACCTTTACAACCCCTTTAACTGCTGATGAGGTCAACAGATAAATAGGGATATGGCCGTACTTTGTTGCAGTAATTTCAGAAATCTGAAAAACAGTCATTGTAGTACAATTATCCTCTTTATAGAAATCACGTGGCCCTTACAATGCAGTAGTTAGCTCTTCTCAGTCCTCTTAGGCAGACAGAAGTCCTAGGGCTCTTTCACACGGGGCCAATCAGTGATGATCCGCCCCGTGAACCTCCGCTTACTCAGCGGGGATCACTTCACTGATCCCCGCTGAGCCGGCGGATGACAGGGCGGTCCCCACACACTGTGCAGGGACCGCCCTGTCTTTTCTCCACTCTCCTCTACAGTATAAGGGGATCGGATGAACACGGACCGTCTGTCCGTGTTCACCCGATTCGCAGACGGATGGAAAAATAGTGTTTTCCTCCGTCTGCAGAATGGGAGGATTGCGGAACCAGGTAAGATCGGGTGTCATCGGATGCTCATCCGCTGACACCCGCAATCTCATAGGACCAATGTATGTCCCTTTTTCATCCGTACACGGATGGATTAAAAAGCGGACATACGGTCCGCCCGTGTGAAAGAGCCCTTAGACTGCGTTCAATTGGCATCCAATTGGCATGTCAGAAGATTGTGACCGTCTCTCTATGGACCCGGTTCACACATCTTTGGGGCAGCTGCAGAGCAAATTGCACAGGAGTCTTGTGCATCTTCTTATCCTTTTCAGGTCCGAATTCAGCCAAAATTCGGACCTGAAATCGTGAAAAGGGACGCACCTGAACCCTGCTGTAAACCTCTGTGCACGGCAGTGTGAATCCAGCCTTAGGTGAAAACAGTTCCAGCATATTCACTGTCCTCTAGGCACCATGAAAGCACGATAAGAAGACAAGAAATCCAGCAGCCTATTTTGCTTATCCCTGTTTGCTGCAATTAACAAAGATGTCCTTTTTTCAGACCTTCTTATTCCTGAATTGCCCCACAGAATATTCCATTCACTACTAAGTGGTATTAAACCCAGGCTCGGATTTACTCCCTTTGCCGCCCCAAGGCCGGGTCCTTCAATCCCGCCCCCCCACATACACCATCATATGGGGGAACCCACAGAGAGCCCCCCTTACATCAAGGTCCCCAGAGAGCCTCCCTACTTACATCAGGGTCCCTAGAGAGCCTTCCCCTACATTAGGGTTCCCAGAGAGCCTCCCTACTAATATTAGGGTCCTCAGAGGCCCCCTCATTACATCAGGGTCCCCAGAGAGCCCCCCTTGACATCAGGGTCCCCAGAGAAGCCCTCCTTACATCAGGGTCCCCAAAGAGCCTCCCCTTACATCAGGGTCCCCAGAGAGCCTCCCTACTTACATCAGGGTCCCTAGAGAGCCTCCCCTACATTAGGATCCCCAGAGAGCATTTCCTTACATCCTGTTCCCCAGAGAGCCTCCCCTGACATCAGGGTCCCCAGAGAGCCTCCCTACTTACATCAAGGTGCCCAGAGAGCCCCCTCCTTACATCATGGTCCCCACAGAGCCCCTCCTTACATCAGGGTCCCCAGAGAGCCCCTCCTTACATCAGGGTCCCCAGAGAGCCCCCCCTTACATCAGGGTTCCCAGAGATCCCCTCCTTACATTAGGATACCCATAGAGCCCCCCCCTACAGCAAGGTTTTCAGAGAGCCTCCCCTTACATCAGGGTCCCCAGAGAGCCTCCCCTTACATCAGGGTCCCCAGAGAGCCTCCCTACTTACATTAGGGTCCCTAGAGAACCTCCCCTTACATTAGGGTCCCCAGAGAACCTCCCCTTACATCAGGGTCCCCAGAGAACCTCCCCTTACATCAGGGTCCCCAGAGAGCCTCCCCTTACATCAGGGTCCCCAGAGAGCCTCCCTACTTACATCAAGGTCCCCAGAGAGCCCCTCCTTACATCAGGGTCCCCAGAGACCCCCCTTCCTACATCAGGGTCCCCAGAGAGCCCCTCCTTACATCAGGGTCCCAAGAGAGCCCCCCCCTACATTAGAGTCCCCAGAGAGTTTTCCCCTACATTAGGGTCCCCAGAGAGCCTCCCTACTTACACCAGGGTCCCCAGAAAGCCTCCCTACTTACATCAGGGTCCCCAGAGAGCCCCCTCCCTTACATTAGTGTCCCTAGAGAGCCTCCCCTCTTACATTAGTGTCCCCAGAGAGCCCCTCCTTACATCAGGGTTCCCAGAGAGCCTCCCTACTTACATCAGGGTCCCCAGAGAGTCTCCCCCTACATCAGGGTCCCCAGAGAGTCTCCCCCTACATTAGGGTCCCCAGAGAGGCTCCCCTTACATCAGGGTCCCCAGAGAGCCCCCCCTTAAACCAGGATCCCCAGAGAGCCCCCCCCTTACACCAGGATCCCCAGAGATCCCTCCCCCTAACATTACTGTCCCCAGAGAGCCTTCCCTCTTACATTACTGTCCCCAGAGAGCCCCCCCTTACACCAGGGTCCCCAGAGAGCCCCCCCTTACACCAGGTTGCCCCCTTTATACCAGGGAGCCCCCCTTTCACCAGGGTCCCCAGAGGCCCACTTACACCAGGGAGCCCCCCCTTACACCAGGGTCCGCAGGGAGCCCCGCTTACACCAGGGAGCCCCCCCTTACACCAGGGTCCCCAGAAAGCCCCCCCTTACACCAGGGTCCCCAGAGAGCCTTCCCTCTTACATTACGGTCCCCAGAGAGCCTTCCCTTTTACATTTCTGTCCCAGAGAGTCCCCCTCTTACATTACTGTCCCAGAGAGCCTCCCTCTTACATCAGTGTGCTCAGAGGGCCCCTTGTTTTAATTAGTGTCCCCAGAAAACCCCCCTCTTACATCAGGGTCCCCAAACAGCTGACTTCCCCTTGCAGAGGTTCCCCTGTACCTGGCAGGTGGAGTTGGGAGGTGGCGATCCACAGCTCTATGGTGTCCACAGGCAGGGGGGTCTCCCTGGGGCTAGTAGTTCTTCTCTGAATGTATACAGCAGAGAGGGGAGGGGCCTCTGACCCGGGCATCAGCAACAGTGTACAGTACAAGCAGAGTAAAAGTGAAAGTGATACCTGCCTGGGTCAGAGGCCCCTCCCCTCTTCTCTCCACTGTATACACCGACACTCGAGAGAGTACTACAAGCCCCAGGGAGATCCCGCCGCTCACACAGGCACCATAGAGCTGCTGATTGCCTCCTACCAGTCCACCTCTCCCCACTGCACTCTAAACAGCCAGCCAGAGGTGCAGGGGGAGATGCCGTGTCTTGAATTTTTTGTGTCGTTTTTCAGGGGTCATAAAAAGAGGGGGGGCCAAACGTGAGTTTTTAAACCCGCGCTGCCAAGTTATGAGATGGGAGCCTGCACCCACTGCCGCATTGTGGAAAAAACGATGGTGTGTATGCTGCGGAAAATGAAGTTTGAAAAACGTTGTTTTGTTTCTGGCGTTTTTTTTCTCGGTAGCATTTTACTTTTTTATTTTCACAATTTTGGGAATCCAGCCCTAATTAAACCCCAAAAAAAAATATTCTTCCGGTTTTGGATGCCGGTTTTGAAGCGTACATTTAAAAAAAAAAAAAAAAAAATTTTTTTTTTTCACGATCCTGGCCCGCCGCACTTTCCACCAGCTTGTGATGAAAAGGTGTGCCGCCCGCAAGTGCTCTCTGTTAGCCCCCCGGCCGGGCTGTACGTCATTTAAGCCCCTCCCCCTCTCTCCCTCCGGCGCGCCTCCAATGTGTGCTGCAGAGTGGAAGAGGACTGGGACACAGAGTGTGTGGGCAAAACGTTGTGGGCGGACCTTACCCCCACCATATAAACATACAGTCTTCAAAAAAAACGACTTCTGCCCCCCCTCCAAAAAAAAAATTCCCCCCCTGCAACATGCTTGTCCTGCCCCCCCCCCTCCAATTCCACAGCCATTTTGTCTCCATACAGTCGTTTTTCAAAATGAAACCCCACATTTGGGGGTAGTCGTTTACCCCACAACTTTGTGTCATATGGTTCTGGAAACGGGCCTGCTTGCAGTGATGGTTATAAATACAAGTGTGGGCAAAACATCATTAATTTTTTGTAGAAAATTACGTTTAAAACAACGTTTTAAAACGACAACTAATTTTTTTGCTTAAAGATAGATGACCCGCGCATAACATCATCTTTCACATTAAAATTAAAAAAAAAAATGCTTAGTTTTGTTTTTAATTATTATTCAATGCAAGTTATGAGAATTCCCATTTTTGGCTAAAATATATATAATGTTTGGTGGTTCCAGCTAGCAAAAAATCAATGGAAAGTGGTTACAGATTTACACACAGTGCTAAAAAGGAAGTTGGTTACGTCGAAAGGCAGACAGTGTCTCACGTATCCCTTTGACTATGAAGAAAGTGTTAGTTACACGCTTTGCAAGAGCATTCTTTCCACTTGTGGAAAAAATTGGAGAAGTCGGGGGGTTGATGCATTAGATGTGGTGGACTTTTTGCACAGCAATATTTTTTTTTGGGGAAATAAACACAAAAAAAAACCACTTTTGGTATCCTAAGATAAATTTTTTTAGTCTGAAGTCAGTTGAACTTCATTTGCTTCAAGTGCCTACCCAGCAGAGATCTCTCCCCAGACACACCCTCTCACCTGATGTGGATGGGGGAATCATTGTGATTGTGTTCTGCCAATGATTAACAGCTCTGTTTTTGGAAAAACCACGCAATTAATAGATTGACTTGTGTAAAACAGGTGAAGCTGGTCTCTGCATAATTGGTGTAATTTCAGCTATGTAAACATCCTTCCACTCCTATAGTAAAACACTCCTCTCCTGTTCTGTTACCCTCCACACTCCTCTCCTGTACATCAACACACTCCTCCCTGAGCAGTCATACCCTCCACACTCCTCTCCTGTAGCACAACAACTCCTCTCCTGTAGTCTCATACCCTCCACACTCCTCTCCTGTTCATACTGATCACACACTCCTCTCCTGCAATACAAATTTTAGTACAACCCTCTACACTCCTCTCCTGTCTATAGCTACCCTCCACACTCCTCTCCTGTACATACTGCCCACTATCATACCCTCCACACTCCTCTCCTGTCCTCTAAATCCTCTCCTGTAGATCTCATACCCTCCACACTCCTCTCCTGTTATCATCATACCCTCCACACTCCTCTCCTGTAGGAATCCACACTCCTCTCCTGTACATACTGTTATACCCTCCACACTCCTCTCCTGTACATACTGTTCATACCCTCCACACTCCTCTCCTGAAAAATACCCTCCACACTCCTCCTCCTGAACATGTGGCAAACACTCCACACTCCTCTACTGCATATACTGTTGACACCCTCTTCACTCCTTTCCTGCACTCTGCAATTTCCTGTAGTTTTACGCAGACATACTCCCTCCCTGCATAATAGCTTAATAAAAATTAAAAGGTGAACTGACCTGACTTGAGTAATGGAAGAGTTTTATTTTTTTTAAATGATTGTGCAGTACTTGAATATGGGCACAGCAAAGTGACATGCCTCGTGATCATTGGCCACACCCACCATAGAGTGGCGTGTTCGGTTTGGCTTGAGAAAACACAGTAAAGAAGCAGGAAGGCCTAGACACTATAGCTGGGTCCTCTAAGCAGTGTTTAGGTTGAAAAAGAACAATGTCATAGGACATAATAACAGGGCCTAGAATATGGTGACTAAGAAGAAAACCTAAAGAAGCAGGAAGGCCTACAGTACCACAGACTTTCGCTTGAAGTTTAGTCTTTATTACTACTTTGACAAAGTAGGATCTGCAGCACCAATCACGCTTAAATGAGCCAAAGCTTTTTTGGCCATACTTCTCCTATGGACACAGAAGCGCAGTTCGTTCTGTACCACAGTGATCCGTTTTCAGCTGACGTTTTTATCTGATGTCACAGAGCTAGTTCAGGCTCTGAAAAAATGGTCTGGATCTGCCCAGAAGCCTGGACCGGCAGCTAGCTCAGCCTCTCAGTGATCCCCTGAGAACCTGAGCCAACCACTCCCCCCCCCCTCCACTGCCCATCGCTCCTGTGAGCACTGGAGGGGCAGAGCAGAGGGCCTCAAAGTGGAGGGGGAGAACTGATTACTACAGAGCCGGCGGGGGATAGATGCAGCATCGGATCAATGCTACATCCACCTAGGTAAGTATCAATGTTTGTTTGTTTTTTTAAACCCTGAACTTCTCTATTAACACTGAATTCAGGTAACACAATAAAAGGCACCTCTTGAGGTAGCTACACATGCATTAGAGCAACAATTTACCTTTAACAAGACTTAAAGGGGGAACTACACACCCACCCTGTTGATTTCTCATAAGTTCTGGTGTTGAATCTGAACTCATTTGAATTCAATGGGAAACTAAGTTAAAAAAAACAGTATTGTTTGTTGATTGTCCATTAAGTAGCACAAGGAATAATTAATGCCCCGTGGAACCTGTACCAAAAAAAAAATGAACATTTTGAGTGGTGGTAAGCAGCAATTTTAGTAATGCCTAAAAGGCAACATTAAAAAAAAAAAAGGTTCCTTTAAAACACATGCCTGAGGAAAGCTCTTAACTTGCCTGTGAAGTGGCACTTCTGTACGATGTATACAACCTACTATAGCAAAATAGATTTTACAAAGAAAATAAAGCTGTATAAATTGCTGGAAAATTACAGCTTTGGACTGGTGATTCTCTTCATCTATACCAGACCCTTATCCTAGATGAGGGTCTTCTATAGATGTTATTGGGGGACCCATCCAAAAGAGAAAAATGGCACTTGATACCCCTAAAAATACATATAAGAACCTTTTCCTTGATGGAGGTCTGGTATGGATTTCAAGGGGGACGCCATGAAACAAAAAAACAACAACATGGAGTCCCTTCAATATTAATGTTAGGACTGCACCCCATGCAAAAAAAAAAAACAAAGCATGGGGTCTCCCCCAAAATCCATCTCAGATTCTTATTCAAGCATGCAGCCTGACATTGTATATCCTGCCCCCCTCCGTACCAAACCAGGTCATATGCCCTGATGGGGAGGGTACATTGTCTGGCAAAGTACCTTGTCCCAATGTTGATGCCCCAAGATACTACTTTTCCATGTGAAAAAGTAAGGCTTACTAATTAATAAAATATAAAAGAAAAATAAATAAACACACTGACAATGAGTTTTTGACAAATGCATTTTTATATATATAAAAAAAAAAAGTACCACAATGTAAATCCATCATCAATGATGTCATTCGGTGATGCGGTTCCACATGAATCATGATGGAAGATGCCTGCCAAACCGATATGACCATATTTGGTCAGTCGTGTCACAGGGATGCCCAGATCAGGATCCGTTGTGGATTTTTTTCTTGTTTTTTGTGATGTATTTCGCCTTAAAATCAATATCAGAACTTATGCAGATCCTCATTGCTCTGTGCCTCTGTGACAAATTGTGACACTATGTGGATGCATCTTGTAATCCTGCTATGAGATCATGTAAAGCACTGGCTGTCTGAGGAAATGCTGTGCAATAACCTCTGCACAAGCAGAAGAGAATTGTTTTTTACCACCTTGCATTAGACCAGAGACAAGTATTACATTTTAGAGAGAAAATGAAAACATTTATGTATATTTGAGCTAACTTTGTTTATTTTCTGTTGGCAGAGTACAACCCTTAGCCAGATGGCCACCGTGAACTCTTCCATGTCAAATTCCACTACAAGTTCCATGATTTCTGGATCCTCTGCTAGCCTTGGTATTGCCATTCTTTCATTGGCTCTTGTGCTCGGTGTCCCTGGCAATGCATTTGTCATCTGGACTGTATTGACTCAAGTGAAGAAACGCACTGTAACCTGCATCCTCATATTACATTTGGCTGTTGCGGACCTGGTAGTGATCCTTACAGCACCTATATTCATCCATTTTCTGTCCGCAGGCAGCTGGGCATTTGGAAATGTAATTTGTAAGATATGTCATTATGTTGGCAATCTGAGCATGTACGCCAGCATCTTTTTAATCACCTTCATGAGTTTAGACCGTTTCCTTGCTGTGGCCAAACCCTTTACTTCTCATAAAGTCAGAACAAAGCCAGTTGTTCGAAGCATAGTATTCTCTATCTGGATATTAGCAACACTGTTTGCCATTCCAATGCCAATATACCGCTCAGTAGAAACCATAAACAACCGACAATTGTGTATCACTGTTCGAAGTGTGGGAAATGGGGTAAAACACCATATGGTCTTTCAGTTTACATTCGAGACTCTCATAGGGTTTATTATCCCTTTCACAATCATCCTTTCCTGCTATATATACATTGGAATAAGGTTACAAAGTGCTAAATTTCAAACAAAGCATAAGACAAGCCGTGTGGTCATCATGATCATAATAACATTTGCCCTTTTTTGGCTTCCATACCATGTGGTGAATATGTTGCAGGTGTCAGGAGAATTGTCTTTATCGGAAAGACTAAGAGAAGCATCTCGATTTGCTCGTCCGAATGCCACAGCCCTTGCATTTCTCAGTAGCAGCATTAACCCCATTTTGTATGTGTTTGCTGGTGGCAACTACATTAGGACAGCTGGATTTGGATTCATGGCAAGGCTCTTTGAAGCATCTGGCTCAGAGGCTAACAGTATACGGAAAGTTTCTCAAGTCTTTCAACAAAGAAGTAGAAAGCAATCTGCAGAACAAGGCAAATTAAAGGAAAATGTAGAGGATTAAGCACGGCTAACTGGCCACAAATAGGAACATTTTTAATAATTATACTTTGATGTACAGATATCACTATATTACCAGAGGTCCATCATATCTTATGGGAGGCATAGTGTATAGCAGGGGCCTCTAAACTTTTTCAAACAAAACACCAGTTTATTCTCCTTCAGACTTTAGGGGGCCCGAATTGTGGCCAACAGGGGCATAAAATGTCAGGCCCATCATCAGTGAGAATAAATATGAACTCAGGGTTGGTGGTCAATAGGAGGAGTGGTGCCCCTGTTAGTAGGAGGAATAGTATACCATCATTGGTATCCATAGAATAAATAATGCCCCAATGTTGGTGTCAGTGGGAGTAATAGTTCCTTATATCAGTGGAAGGAATAGTGCCCAAAGGGCCGGATAAAGGCTACCAAAGGGCCACATGTGGCCCTCCGGCCGCAGTTTGGAGACCCCTGGTGTATAGCAAATTTGGGAAATGGATGTAAACATTTCATATGACCTCAAGCATTTCATCACTACAGGCGAAGACAACACCCCCTGCTAGGAGGACCTTTTTTACAGAGATAATTTTGATATTTTACTCATCCCATTGGCAAAAATATTTTGCTAATGTGTACCTATCTGGTCCTACAATCTTCAGACAGACACAGCTAAGCAGCTATGATTGGATCAATGACTCTAGTCCAGGGGTAGAGAGGTAGTGATCTATCTGAACAACATGGAAAAATCATCGCACTACTACCCACCCATTGCGACCCATTCAAGTGAGATGCAACATGTACATGCAAAGTGCTAGTGCGGGGTCCAAGGGGTTAAAGCAGGTGGTGGGAAGGTAATAAAATGCTTTCTTACCACCTACATTAACCCCTTGGCCGATGTACTGAACAAAGTTGCAGGACACTTGCAGAGCAGCCCCATTGAATGGGTCAAGCTTGGTGGGTGCTACACCTGGCCACCGCAGCTAAAGGGGGATGGTTGGGTGGCAATAAAAACATGGTTCAACTGTGGAGCTTCACTGACCCCCACAAGTGTAAACAAGCCCTTACTGTCCTGATCCCCTATAATAGTTCATGCTCTGTTATAGATGGTGTTATGGCCCTTGATGACACCAGTGCACTTCAGTTTAGTATTGTGTGTGGGCTTCACTTTAAAAATCAAAATGCGCTAACCTGAACCACTGTCAGTACTCCACAACAAACCAGGGATCTTCTGCTTTGTCTCTGTCACTTGCAGATGCTGCTTGTGCTGCTCTGGCCCTATAAAGAGATACAAAAGGCAGAGTGATATCACTCCACCGGGGGCTCCAGCCAGAAATAGAGAAGTAGTGTCAGCAAATGCTTGCTCACACCGCGGGCGGTGTTGGTGGGTTGGCAATCCGAGGACACTATCTACCCATCACCTGGCCATGATCCACTGGTAAATTGCGATCTGCAAGTTGCTGACCCCCTCTCTAGTCCAACTGCTTAGAGCATAAACAGGTATCTCTCCTTTACATTCTGGACTTAAAGCATCAAATGGTGTAAATGTTACTCCATCTGTAATTATGAATCAGCACTGCATGTTAATTAATCTTTGATTTATTAAAAAGTAAGGAAAATTGGCATGTAATGTCAAATGATAATTTCACATGTTACCTATTTTGTTTCTGAGTTTATCATTCATTTTAAAGAGTGTGAAAACCCTAACAGTGAACTTTTTTATTTGCCTATTTTGTGTCTGGTAAATATACCAATAAAAGCATTTGGGTATATCTGTTGATAAGTGCAAAAAATATATGATTATCCTGTCAGAAATTCAGATCTGTCTGTGCACTTTGTAACATCTCCAGAGGCTAAACAGCCCTACTAGTTCCTCCTTTTGATTACAAAACGCATCACCCCAATCTCGTGAAAATGAGGAGGGGCGTTTGTGCTTTGTAGCTCATAAAAAGACAAATGGGCAGGGCTGACACCAGTCCTTGTAATTTTAGTCCAGCAAAGGCTATATGTTGTCAGCTCACAACAGGAAATGAGCTGCTGGGTGTATTTTTTGTCATGATCAACGGGTATTTACAGTGGAACTTCACCCAAAAAGGGAAGTTTCACTTTATGCCCCCCTCCCCTCCCTTCTAATTTTGGCACTTTTTGTTTGTGGGGAGGGGAATGGGTACCTGGTTTTGACAGGTACCCTCTCCCACTTCCGGTGAGATCGCCACAGCAATTCCACTGGAAGTTGTCCCACCTGCCCACAACTTTCTGGGACATGTTATTGGTTCCACAAGGCTGTGGGACCATTCACATTTACCCTAAAAGGGAAGTTCCACCTTATGCTCTCTCCCCCCCTCTTTTGTTGGTTGGGAGTGGAATAGGTGCCTGGTTTTGTCAGGTACCCTCTGTAATTAAAGCTTGCCCTTTGTACAGTATAGGATTTCATGTCATATGTGCCCAGTCTTGCCATGAACAGTTAATCCAGCTCTGAGCAATCCTCTGATCTTTCTTCAGTGAGATAAAAATGGTCAGATAGAGAAATAAGAGTCTGTTTCTCCCCCTTGCTGTGAGTGACATATGATTTACATGTCTCATGCACAAGTGTGAGAGAGACATTCTGTGTACTTCAGATCCCCTTCTCCTTTCGTCTCCAGCTCTCCCAGGAGTGGCTGTTCCACACCTCAACATGATTGGGTATGCTGAAGTCATGTGGTGACTTTCCTGGGTTTTGACTGGATGTTAGTGATCATGGAGAATAATCCACAAGACCAGCAGAAGTTCAGTGTAAGAAATATTGATGCCTGCCCAAGGGGAGTGTAGAAGTGGACAGGGAGTCTACTGACATCACAACACCACCCACGATCTCTAGACAACAGACCCACCCACAGAATCTACAGTTATTTAGGTCTCATAACAGACAGAGGGGGAGACCTTTGACAGGTAAGGATACATGCAGGAGGCATGTATATCCTTAAAGATACCCACTAGTAGTTTGGAAAGGATGAGAGTGGGTTTACATCCATTGGTGTTAATATGAATAATAGGCACTTGTGATTGCGTGATTGCAGGGTAGATTATGTGCTTTTATTGAATCAGTTATGGATGCTTGTTTTATATTCTCTACTGCTTTGAGGTAAAGGAAATTTCATACTCCAACTATCCCATTACCTGACAGCGGCGCAAACATTTTGATATATGTATAGTAGAATTTATGCATCTGTCCCAACTAAGTTAAAGCCCAAAAATTGAACTTCCGCTTTAAGTGATGGTGACCCCCTGACATGCCACATTTGGCAATGGATTTTTATTAATTGTTTTGGTTTGGGGGAGCGGATACCCTCTTTTTAGGGGCATCCAGCTCCCACTTCCTACCGAGGCCGGAGGGAAGTTCACCTCTCCCCCTCCCTTCCTGCAATCTTCTGGGTCCTGTCCCAGAACATTGCCCAGCCAATCACAGCGTGCAGTGGGTGCCCACAGTAGTGATGCCGGTGCCGCAGAGAGGAGGGGGAGAGGAGAGGAGAAAGGCTTTGTTCACCCACATCGCTGTACAATGGGACAGGTGAGTGTCCGATTATTAAAAGTCAGCAGCTACACTTTTTGTAGCTGCTGACTTTTATATGGGTGGAACTCTGATTTAAGGTCCTCTGGATTATTAATAGTTTATTATTTGGTGAGGAAATGTTTAATTACCATATATACTCGAATATAAGCCGAGTTTTTCAGCACATTTTATTGTGCTGAAAATGCCCCCCTCGGCTTATACTTGAGTCACCTTATCTCCCAGACTTTGGGGACCCATAGGTCAAAACTTGGCATACATGTAGCCCCACTCTTTCTCTACAAGTGTGCAAAGTTTGTTGTCCGGGGGACCTACGGCCGAGGAGCACCGATTTTTCAAAGCTGGGCACCCCTTCCATAGACTCCCATGTTAAACGTCAGTCGAGGCATGGACACAGTGAGGCAAAGTGAGGCACAGTGAGGCATGCAAATGGACACCCTAGGCTTATACTCAAGTCAATACGTTTTCCCAGTTCCCATAGACACACTGCTAAACCTTGTGGACAGCATTCCCAGAAGAGTTGAAGCTGTTATAGCTGCAAACGGTGAGGCAACTCAATATTGAACCCTAAAGACGAAGACTGGGATGCCATTAAAGTTCATATGCGTATAAAGCCAGGTGTCCTAATACTTTTGACAATATAGTGTATATATATGAATGAAAATATATATATATATATATATATATATATATATATATATATATATATATACATATGAATGAATGAAAGAAAGGTAAACAAAACAAGTAAGGAGTATGTGGGGTATATTGGAAACCTTCGGAACACAAGAGCATTATGATGTACATGTCACTGTCATCCACCCTGGATACCTTGGCCCCCCTCACTACACACAGAGTCAGGCCCTGACTGCTACAACCCTGGCAGAGAGACAATACCAAAAGCCTCAAAAAACATAGCTGCTCTCTTGAGCGTCTGTCCCGTAAGACACAGCAGGATTTCAGCCAATATAAATCTGCCCTCTAAAAATACCGGGCCAGATTCACGTACATTGGCGCATATTTTGACCGGAGTAGTGCACCTCCTTTACGTTAGACCGGCGCAATGTAGAGGCACAATCACCGTATCCTCGTAGTATTTGCGCAGAAATTAGCGCCGAAGTAACGTAAATTCCGAGGCGTAAGGTGGAGTAATTCAAATTGGGAAGGACGTGGGCGTGTTTCATTGAAATGAGCTGTGAACCCATGCAAATGAAGGGCCGGCCGGCTCGCGCATGCGCACATGAAGCAGACCATGGTCAGCACCTCTGTGCGCATGCTCACAACTCGGGAACGGCGCAATCAGTGAAATTGGAAGTGGACCCGGGCAACTTAGTGAGCTACGCAGAGAGCATAAATAGACAGACACAAACGCACTTCCTTTGCAAAAGTACATCCCTTTGTATCCCTTCCTATACAGCAAGGTGCTTTTGTTCAGTTGTTTATTAGCGTTTGTTTGTTTGTGACGTGTCTTTGAGATATTTGGTGACTGTTTTGCAGAGTGATTTTTGTCTTTTCTGTGTTTCCTTTGTTGTTTTTTTTTTTTTAATTATATTTTTGCTGGTCATTTTTTTTTTTTGGTTCTGTTTGTGAATGATTTTGGAATGTGGGGGTGACATTCCTTCTGCAAAAGGGGTGTCACCCTCATTTGTGGTGGAGAAGTGATCCCCAGGTCCGTGTGAATGGTGTATGAATGTACAGTGACATAATTGGAGCCGTGGCATGGCGTTGCTGCTCACAAGTCCTGCATGGTGGGCTTGTGCCAATCCAATGTGATGAGGATGTGATATGTCTGTGCTAGGGACCACAGTGGTGTGCATGCATGCATTCTCATTGTGCCATGATTAATGTGTGTGTTTAACGTGCAAAGATGCCTAATGTGAGCTGTCTCCTGGCTGCTCTTCCCTCAGAAGACGGGGTATCCTCGGTTGGGGGGGATTGTCTGGTTCAGGGGTCAGGTCATCACTTATGTCAATCTCCAGGCCCTTTCTCACTGAGAAGTTGTGCAGCATGCAACATGTACCGATAATCTGGCATACAAAGTTTGGGGAATACAACAGGGTACCATGGGGGGTTCCGGATAGGAGTCATGAGATGGGGTCCCAGTGCATATGCAGAGTCACCCTGAAGGGATAAGACAGGAGGATGTTAGTAGTGCATGTGCCCCTTGTGATTTCAGCATCATGGGGGGGGGGACAGTCATGCCTGCCACCCATGTCACTCACCAACCATCCAGCTGTCCCCATACCTGTTCTGTTCGAAATCTGTGGGGATGGGGCTAGGATTGTATATGTAGCTGTCATGGGTGTCATGGGTGGTGTCATGTGTTGGGCTGGTGATGTCCTCCTGCAGGGTTGTGGTTAATTCCAGGATGGCATGAGGGGTGAATCTGAAGATGCGAGACACCTCAGAATCACTCATGCCAAAGATGTCTATGCGTGTGTGATATATCAAGTGAAGAGTGAGGGGCTTGTATCAGATTAGATTATTATATCCATCAAGGTTTTAAAGGGCTATTGAAAGATAGTGAGACCGTGTTTGTAATTTGTATGTATGTTATGTATTGATGTATATATGTATGTATATTTTTTGTAAAAATGTTTATAAAAAGCAAAGAAAAAGTTTTTGAAAAAAAAAAACCTCTCCCATGCCCTCCTCCGTGCCCTCCTCCTTCTTTGCTCATCTAAAGTCAGTAGTATAGCTATGAACATGGATGCCCCTAGCATGTTGGCATACAGTTTGTTGTCCAGCAAGTGTGACTGCTCAGCTCCTCACTAATAGTGTTGCTTTAGCTGACATGTAGACGGATTGTCTAATTTTATTCCACCTTTTATATGGTCTAATTTTAGACAGGACGTGCAGCTGTTGCGCACAGCGCGTAGCCTGCGCTGCACCAACGTTCTTTTGTGGATCCACGTAACTCCCTCATTTGCATATTTGAATAGCAAATCAATGGTGTGTCTAGCGCAGTTTTGCGCGGACGGATACGCCGGTCTATCGAAATTACAGCGGACCAAAAATTGTAGATTTCTTGCGTATCTCGTTTTGGGGATGTGGCGCATCGAAACGCATGCACAAATTTAGACTTACGCCATGCATCTCCTGTAACGCCGGCGTAATCGCTCTGTGAATCTGGCCTACCAGTCCTGCCTCCACACTGCCAAACAGACCTACTTTATCACTCTCATTAACACTCTCTCACGCAGTCCCCGTCTCTTTTCTACCTCTACCAATCTACTTCGTCCTCCATTACCTCCACCCACTAACTTACTCACTGACCAGGAGATTGCTAATCACTTCAAAAATAAGATTGAGACAATTAGTCTCAAGATTTCCACTCTACAGATATCTCCCTCACTTTACACTCCTTGCCCTCCTGCACAATCAATACTTCCCTCGTTTAACCCAGCTACTATAGAAGAAGTCACTAAACTTTTTTCTTTTTTTTTGTTTACAAATATTATTGAAAAGAATATAGGAATACAGAGTCATTGCATTCAAAAACATAGTACAAAAAGTCAGGGTATTGTAAGAAAACAGGTCAAACATAGAAATATGAGTAAATACACGAATATGATATGTAAGAATGAGGTAACAATAAGTGGGTATGCAAACTGTATACAGGAAGAAAAGGGTTAATAAAACATTTCTGTAAGGGGGAGGGAAAAATGGATGGAGTCACATTATGCCTGCTGGGCAACACACCAGTAAGACCATTTAGTGTTATAGATATGCATAGTATCATTCAGAGTATGGAATATTCTTTCGGAAAGTTTGAGCATTTCCATTCTATCAAGGACTTGAGACCAAGGTAGATTGTCTGATTTCCAGTTAAAAGCTATCATCCACTGGATGGAGCTGCATAGGGAGTGGAATAGCCTAGAGCATGGGGCAGGGATATCAGGGACCTTGGAATAGAGGACGCATATTTGGGGTGAGATGGAGATCCTTTGACCTGAAGAGCTCTCAAATCTGGAGACAGCTGTGTCCCAAATCCGCCCTAGCATGGGGCAGCTCCAGAATGTGTGCAACAGGGTGCCTTCAGCTTGGCAGCCTCTGAAACAGTTTGGTTAAATCGAGGGGTAAAAAACATTTAGCTTGGAGGGGGTGAGATACCACCTGGAAAAAATCTTTAAGGGGGTTTCCCTAAATGAGATGGCTCTGTTGCATTTACGTAGATTTTCTGCCATGCAGTACCATGTTTCTGAAGAGACCTCACAATCCAATTCTCTTTCCCATTGTAACATTGTGTTAGATTTATCTTGGAGTGTTAAGTTGTTAATACAATGGTATAATCTGGAGATCATACCTCTGTCTCTGGATGTCGCCAAGCAGATCCTCTCAAAAGGTGTGTTCGTAGAGGGTGTGGATAGTGAGAAATATGTATCAAAGTAAGATTTGATCATATGATAATGTTCTATTTCCGCATTGGGAAGACCATATTCTTTTTGTATTGAATCGAAAGATCTAAAGACCCATTTAGATTGTAGGGATCGTAGTGTGGTTAGGCCTTTGTCAATCCAGGGCGAGAATAATGATCTATTAGTATAAGCTAAATTAAACCTAGGGTCACCCAGGAAGGATGTCAGAGGGGAAACTGGGGAGGAAAGGGAGTGTGTGTCCTTATTTTTAGCCATAGTTGGAATAAATGGGCCACTATGATGTTGTGTTTTAAAAGGTGGCGATAGAGGACATAATTGGACCATGGAATACCTTGAAGGTGAAATGGTTGTACTGATGTGGATTCAAAGTTCTTCCATGGTATGTTTTGGGAGGAGGAGAACCACTGTGATAGTTGTGAGAGTCTCGCAGCTAGAAAATAGTGCCATAGGTTGGGAAGGCCCAGGCCACCTTTGGATTGTGGCCTATGCATCAGGGCATAGCTATATCTGGGTTTTTTGTTTGCCCATATAAATTTATTGATTATCCTCTGCAGGTGGTCCAGTTTAGATTTGGATACATTGATGGGAAGGGTGCGGAAGTAGTACAGTAATTTAGGTATGATGTTCATTTTGATGGCGCATAATCTACCCAAAAAGGAAATGTGGTATGATGACCAAGTATCTAAGAGGGAGCTAATATGAGCTATTAGGGGGGGGGGGGTAGTTAGCTTTAAATAGGAGTTTATGTGAGGAAGTAATATTAACACCTAGATATTTAAAAGATAGGGGACACCACACAAATGGAAAATTAGCCTGTAGGAGGAGTTGTAAGTTATGGTCGAGATTTAAAGGGAGGGCAGAACATTTATTGGGGTTAACTTTGAGGCCCGAGATATCCTGGAAAGTGTTGAGTACGATCAGAAGGACAGGGATGGACAGGAGGGGATCTGTGAGAAAGACGAGGGCGTCATCAGCGTATAAGCTGATCTTAAAGTCGTGTTGACCTTTAGAGTAACCCCTGATGTCTGGATTGGATCTTATGGCTTGAGCCAGGGCGAACAATAGTGGGGATAGAGGACATCCCTGTCTTGTTCCGCGACTTAATGGAAACAATTCTGAATTACTGCCAGGGATTTTGATACGGGTATGAGGGGAGTGATAAAGTGCATTAAAACCTTGGAGGAAATTGCCCGAAATACCATATTTGGGGAGAAGATTGTTCATATACGACCAACTAACACTGTCGAATGCCTTATGTATGTCTAGGCTTAAAAGACAGGCCTGTCTCGCGTGTAAGTTGGTGTCCTGAACAATGTTGGTGACTAACCTAATGTTGTCGCTTATTTGCCTGCCCGGAATAAAACCAGTTTGGTCGGCCTGTATCAGAGGGGAGATAACATTCGCAAGTCTATCTGCAAGAACTCTACCGAAGATTTTTAGGTCATTGTTTAGTACTGAGATAGGTCGGTAATTTTGGGGTCCTTATTGGGTTTGGGGATCAGTGAGAGATTCGCTAACAACATTTCCTCTGGAAAATAGTTACCCTCTAAAACATGGTTAAACAGAGTTTTCAGGTGGGGTGTCAAAAGAGGGGCAAATTTTTTGTAATAGGAGGATGTAAAGCCATCTGGGCCGGGGGCTGTGGAAGACTTCAGGGAAGTGATAATTTGGGATATCTCCTCATCAGAGCATGGTTTGTTTAGGGAATCTATTTGTTCTTGGTTTAGGGTAGGGAGTTGCAGAGCGTCTAGCCATGATCTAGAGGAGG
Source organism: Rana kukunoris (assembly GCA_029574335.1). Taxonomy (NCBI): domain Eukaryota; kingdom Metazoa; phylum Chordata; class Amphibia; order Anura; family Ranidae; genus Rana; species Rana kukunoris. Next base: position 264,360,213 of record CM056049.1, read on the forward strand.
TGTTGGGTTGATTAGGGGGAGGAGACAAAAGCTCTTTGTAAAAGGAGGTGAAGGTCTTTAAGACTTCTTGTGGGTGTGTGGTTAGGTTTCCATTGTTATCTCTAAGTTTGTAGACGTGTGTGGGTTTAGTGTCCTGGTTCAGCTTCCTGGCAAACATACTTGAGGAAGAATTACCATGGAGAAGAAATTTGGCTTTGGAAAACCTAAGGGATTTCTCAGAGTTGGATGATAATATGAGGTCTAGGGCCCTACGTTTAGTCTGTATCTGATCCGTAATTTCGTGTGTGGGGGAATGTCTTAATTCGTGGTATAGTTTATTTAATTCGTTGGTAAGGCTCTTGATTTCAGACAACCTCTCTCGGTTCTTAGTGGTTGCAAGATTAATGATATGACCACGAAGAACAGCTTTGTGGGCAATCCAGAGAGAGGTGGGGGGGGGGGGGTTTCTGCAATGTTATTTTCCACAAAATAATTTTCAACATGAGAGGAAATTGTGTTTATATTTGCTTGATCAGTTAGAAGGGAATCATTAAGACGCCAATTATAAGGGGAGGGGGAGAGGCCTACATATGAAGTGTCAAATGATGTGATGTCATGGTCTGACCAGGGGCATGGGTGTATATGTGCATGGGAGGAGTTGGCTAATAATATTGGGGTACAGAATATGTAGTCCAGTCTAGCGTAACAGTCATGTGGGTGGGAGTAATGGGTGTAGCCCTTGGTGCCCGTGTTGTGTGCTCTCCATGTATCCATCAGCTGCAGTTTATTTATGCAACGATTAATAGTCTTGGAGAAGGCTTTGGATGAAGTGGAGATTCTGCTCCGGTCAAGGGCCGGGTGAGCTGTTAAGTTAAAATCTCCACCGAGTACAATGTGAGAGGAGTGGTATTTATCAAGGGTGTCAAAAAAGTTTGAAAAGAAAGTGGATTGAGATTCATTTGGGGCGTATACAGAAGCAATAGTAATTGTGCGGTTGTTAATGGTCCCTTTAAGGATAATGAATCTACTGTCTGAGTCTTTGTATACATTTTGAATATCGAATATTATAGAATTGCGGATGAAGACCGCAACACCTCTAGTTTTGTTTGAGAAGGTAGTGTAATAAAATTGGTTATAAGATTTGTCAAAATATTTGGGGTGGTTTGGGGAAGCAAAATGGGTTTCCTGAAGCAAGATAATGTCTGCCCCTAGCCTTTTATAATGTTGGAACGCCTTTCTGCGCTTGTGAGGGGAGTTTAAGCCTTGTGTGTTATGTGATATTATTTTAAGACCCATAAAAAAGGAGTATTGGGGGGAAGCACCCCTGAAAAAAATACGTTACCACAAAATACCCATCAGTTTTGGGGGATTGGAAGCACAGACTAAGCCAACGACCAACCACCAAAATAGTGATGATCGGCAGCGCAGCCTGGAGAGCAGAACAAAGAGGGGCACAAATAATACATTTGCTATACTTAAGACTTGGATCAGATGTATGACAGGACCTGTGAAAATGCATAGCTGACAAAATAACATATAAACTGTGACTCTTAAGAAATGAAAACATCACAATGTAGGCCAATAGGGCCAACAAAACCATTACATTTGGGGTGAAAGATTGTAGAAAATCATAAGGGACAGGAAAATTCCTGTCGGTTGAACAAAAAACAGTAAACCATGGGACATAAAGTCCCGTTCTTGCAACATGGGTAGGCCGCGCGCCACCAACCGGCGAATTCGCGACCAAATCCATGCGCAAGAGTGGGGTCAATCTAGCTGCGGTGGATGCTCCAGGCATTTTGAGAAAATAAAACAACCTAGGGAAATGGAGAGGAACAATATAACAGAGGAAGGAACAAGGGGTGGAGCAGAGAACTTGGGGGGGGGGGGGTAAAACCATTCAGGAGCAACACATAATATGTGACCAGGTGTAAGACTGAAAACCACAGAGTCAACATTTCACTCTGCCCCACATTTGAATATACCCCCCAGATCCACCCACCTCAGATACGAGGGAGGGCAGGGGGGGTGTCGTAAGCTCAAGGTAGAGCCAACATAGGAGGTGGGAGGTGGGAGCAGAGGCAATGATATCATGATGAAGGAAACAGTCATTAATGATGTGGAGAGGTCAGTCCCTGGAAATGAAAAGCATCAAAAAGTGTGAGGACATACCAAATCCAGAATATGTGGGTTAAGCACTGGAAGTTCTTTCCAAGCAAAGAAGAGACTGTCATAATCTTGATTGTAGGTATACGGTGAGGGTCAAGACCAGGGGGATCATCTTGAGGAGGGTGTACATCATCTAAGAGGCTAGATGGTTAAAGAACAGCACCTGGTGTAAAGTATTAGTATGTTAACTATAGTGAAGCAATCTGGAGGGCTTGCTTGGTATCTTGAATGAGTAAATTCAGTGAGGTAGTTTAGATTATTTTCAAGCTTGGATCGCCATCTAGTGGAGAATCAAAAAGGTGATCCGGAGATAATCTGTGTAAAAAAGGAGAGAGCAGGAACTCAGAGATGCAGTGTAGAGCCTAGGAGTGTGGATTTTGAAAGGAGTGAATCAATCTTCTCTGATCCCGGGGGGCGTGGCTTGCACGCGATCTGAATGGCCGCTTGAGCACGGAGCTCCGACAGAACACCGGGGAAAACAGCGGCGAAACGATCGATTTTCGATACAAGATCGGATATAAAGTATCGAATTCCCGTGGCGGAACACATCCGATGCTGACTCGAAAACGTAAGGACAAAAAATCAGCTGAAAAGCTTATAAATCCCTGCGCCATGTCAGCCTCTGTGGGGAAACTGCCTCATGACAGGAATGGCAACACAACTGCGTCACAGCCTTCCTCATACACAGACCTTCCTGATGACAACCCTGATCTATGGGGCTCTGTACAACCAGACACTCAGGATTTGAATTCCCCTCCACATAGTCCATCATCGATTAGCCCGGCTAAATCTAAGAGGAGAATTGATGACGCATTGCAGATATCCCTTCCCAATATGGCTGTTTTACCTCATGTCCAAATGGGTCATAACGCTGCATCTATAGCTAACTATCCTACCTCAGGGATGCCAGTACTAGATACCACAATGAAAGATATGCTCTTGACACTGCAAACATCCCTCATGACAAGCTTTTCAGTAATGATGAATAACATATCAATTGAACTGAAAGGTCTGGGAGACAGAGTCCTTACTGTTGAAAACAAAATGGAGGATCAATCTGGTACCATTGATGATCTTGTTGGTGCGTACAAGGACCAGGCTGATGATACTTTGTGGGTCAAAGCCAAGCTCGCGGACCTCGAGGACCGTTCGAGAAGAAATAATATTAAGCTGAGGGGGATACCTGAGTCTGTGTCTCCGAGTGATCTGCTTAAATATGTGGATGACTTGATAGTTAAACTTATGCCTGAGACTTCTCAAATAGAGCGCATGATTGATCGCATACACCGTATACCCAAACCGAAATATATGGATGCATCTATCCCAAGGGATGTTCTTATGAGGGTTCATTTCTTCCCTACCAAAGAAAAGCTTCTGACACAGGCTAGAATACTATCAACGCTGCCTGACCCGTATAACGATATTCATCTATACGCTGACTTGTCACAATATACATTAAACCTGAGGAGGCAACTGAGATCAATCACAAAAGCCTTGATCGATCATAAAATACCATATAAATGGAAACACCCTGCTACATTGCTTATCACCAACAACGGTATGACTGTCACAGTTTCAAGGCCTCAGGAAGGACTGCAACTTCTGAACTCCTGGGGTATAAATCCGGATGTCTCCGCTGGAGAAAGGAAAGCTATGGAAAAATCACGCTTCAGGCGCAACTCACGCGAAGGTTACCACCCTCCTAAAGGGAAATGAATGTCTTGAAACTTTTCCCTTGTTTTTTGCAAATTCCTTTCTTGTTTACGTGTCAACAAATTCCCCTGGTGTTCTGTTCTGTAGTGATCTAATATTTGAATATTTTTGAACTAATACCCCTACACAGTCGGTTTAATATTGTACCCGACTCTTGCTATTTGTTTTCTTTTAGTTGTTTTACTCATACAAATATTCTGTTCTACACAACTAGGGACTGTCCCTACAATCCCTGAATATTTGTAATTATTTATTTGTCTTGATTTTGCTTTAAGTTTTTTTTTTTTTTTTTTTTTTTTGTTTGTTTATTTGTTGTTTGGCTTAGTTGTTTGTCAAGTACCTGATTGGGACGCTTTTATCGGCCTTGTCTGATATTGCACTCCCCTATATCTTCTGGGAAGTAAGGACAAAAGAGAAAAAACAAAAAAAAAATCATATTTCCCACAAGACATCTAGATTTGTGAGTGTATTCAAATAGCTTAACCAACTCACATCACGCTAGAATGTCCATTAATTTTCTATCAGTCAATGCCAATGGCTTAAACCATCCAGCCAAAAGAGCATCCATGTGGAAAACGGCATTGACTAATAGTTGTGATGTTTTATGTGTACAGGAAACCCATTTTTCTTTAGAAAATTCGCCTGTATGCTTACATAAATCTTTCCCTTATATATTTAAGGCTAGTTACTCCCGTAAACAGAGGGGAGTTATGATAGCTATACGAGATTCTTTGTCCTTCCAAGAGTTAGGTTGCACCTTGGATCCTGAGGGCAGGTTTATCATTTTGGTCTGTTCCCTGGATAATGTTATCTACACGCTTGTGAATGTATATGCACCCAACATTCGACAGATGAAATTCCACAAAGCTGTTCTGAAGAAAATTAATGAAATTCAGCAAGGTCATCTCTTAATATGTGGGGACTTTAATTTGGTCCCAGATATTATTATGGACTCTTCTTCCAGTGCCAAAAGATTTGCTTCTCCCCTTGCGTCCTTTCTTATGGATAATGATCTTTATGATGTATGGAGGTGTTATCACGCGGCTGAAAGGGACTACACGTTCCATTCCCCGCGTCATAACACTTACTCTCGGATTGATCTGTTTATCTCTGATAAATGGCTGCTACAAAATGTAATTGACACCCGCATCCATGATATCACCTGGTCGGATCATGCACCCATCAGCATAAAATTGAAAAATGCAAATTCTCATCAAAAATCACACTTATGGCGTATAAATAACTACCTTCTACAACTACCGGATAATATTCGATATATTTCTGAAAAATTAGTTGAATTTTTCTCTAACAATGTGGGCTCTGTATCCGACCCGACGGTATTGTGGAATGCACATAAGTCCTATGTACGTGGTCTTTTGATCCAACTTGGATCGCAATACAAAAAGAAACGGACTGCAAAACTAGATAAACTAACGAAGGAATTGAATGACATTGATTCAAAAAATAGGGCTAACCCCTCTCCGACTCTCCAATCCCAACTTTATGACTTAAGACACGAATTACGCTCTATGCTCCTGCAATCTTATGACCTCAAACTTAGGAAGTTAAAGGCGCGCTCCTACGTCACCAATAATAAGGCAGGTAAAGTTATGGCATCTCGTATTAAAGGACACAGACAAAAGACTAAAATCTCGCACCTTATTGACCCCGTCACTCGAGAAAAAAATTATAAATCCGCAAAAAATGGCTGATTTATTTAGCTCATACTATAGTGATTTGTATAACCTTAACAATGACGGCACTATTCAACAGCCTTCCATTGACGAGATTCATTCCTTCCTCTCTCCTTTAAAATTGCCTAAATTATCAGATGATCAACTTGACCTACTGAATACCCCTTTCACCGACATTGAAATTATACATTCCATTAACTCTATGCCCAGCGCCAAGGCACCAGGCCCTGATGGTTTCTCTGGAGAATATATTAAACTGTTTAAGGAATTGTTGGTACCCCATATGAGAGACCTTTATAACCATGTTGCATCCTCGTCGTCATTTCCGAAGGAAATGCTCTCCGCATTGATTATCACGCTTCCCAAACCTGGCAAAGATCCTACCTCCCCCCCCCAAATTTTCGACCCATTTCTCTACTCAACATTGATCTTAAGATATATGCTAAAATAATTGCTAATAGACTGATTGATATTCTCCCTAACCTTATAAATATAGACCAAACTGGATTCATCAAGGGACGTCAAACATCTGATGCGACTAGAAGACTAATTAATGTTATTCACAATATTAATATGACTGGAACGCCTTCTCTGCTCCTATCATTGGACGCAGAGAAGGCGTTCGATAGAGTGAACTGGTCCTATTTATCATTAGCTCTACAGAAATTTGGATTCCAGGGACTTATTCTTAAAGCTATACTTGCCTTATATTCATTCCCAAATGCAAGAGTTTTTACTTCTAATCTACTATCCCGACCTTTTGATATCACTAATGGAACTCGTCAGGGTTGCCCTCTGTCGCCCCTGATTTTTAACTTAATGATAGAACCTTTGGCGGAACATATCAGGTCTCATCCTAAAATTTCGGGCATTACTATTGGTCCTCAAGTCCATAAGATCAGTCTATTTGCTGATGATATTATATTAATGTTGACTGACCCATGTACATCTCTAGTGGAAGTACAAAATATACTGTCATGGTTTGGAAGGATCTCCTATTATAAAGTAAATACCACAAAATCCTATGTGCTAGACATTGGAATTGACGCTATATCAAACAACATTCTCCAAAACACATTCCCCTATGTATGGGCGGAGAACAACATTTCATACCTTGGTATAAACCTTACGAGAACAACTAAATCCCTATTTGTACATAACTATGTTCCCCTAAAAAATAAATTACAATTGGATTTGCTCAAACTAGGAAGGAATGAATTCTCTTGGTGGGGTAGACTCTCTGCGTTTAAAATGATCCATCTGCCGCAAATTTTATATGTATTTAGAAGTGTGCCCATCCCAGTCCCTATTAAATTTTTTAAATCTCTTCAATCTTTATTGTCTAGATACATATGGAATGGCAAAAAATCCAGGTGTGCCCACCATAAACTTATCAAACATAGGATGTGGGGTGGAGTGGGCTATATCGACTTCCAGGATTACTTTTATGCATCCATTATGACACAAGCTAAAGAATGGTTTCGTTCTTCTCCAACAACAATGTGGGGAATGATCGAATCCACTTATGTCAAAGAGGGTCAGACTTATTTATGGCTGTTTGGAGCACATATGGGCATCAAAATCCCTACGCATTTGTCCCCGACGATAAAGGTGTCTATCACGACATGGCTGAAAATTCTTCAGTCTGCTGAAATTCTAGACTCTAAAATTGACGTGAAAATACCACTTCGAGTGCTGCGTTTAATTGTGAACCAAGTTCCCTTTGACCTTTGGAGTGAGAAAGGCATTGTGTATATACAAGACTTATACGACAAAAACGGAATCAAATCATTCCTTACATTGCAATCGGAATTTGACTTGCCTTCAACATACTGTTCTCATTATACTCAAATTACACGCTGCTTACAAAAATTGAATACTGCCCCTATTTACCTCCACACATCAGCATGGTCCTTCTTAAATTCTTGTGATACAAAGAAGGGAGGGATTTCCCATTTTTATAATTTATTCCAACTTAAGAGAACCTTTGTGAAATCTCCCTCCCATATACAATGGGAGGAGGACCTAGGACAGTCATTTTCCTGTGATGAATGGCTTACTGCATGTAAAATCAATCAATCAGTATCCAAGTGTACGTCCCTGTGGGAATTGTCAGTTAAGATAACCTTACGATGGTACTATACACCGGCTGTACTGTCCAAGTTCAGCAGCCAAAACTCTGATAAATGTTGGAGACTTTGTGACATTAAGGGTGATCTACTACATGTCTTATGGAGTTGTCCCCTACTTGCAAATTATTGGAAAGCCATATTTAACATCATATCTGCTTTGATTGGCTCCCCGATAAAACCTGACCCAGCTTTGGCTTTACTAACCCTGGGGATCAATGATTTTCCAACTCATGTACGCAGTTCTGTCACCCACTTTCTTCTTGCTGCCAGGTTATCCATCACTAGAAAATGGAAAGACTCTCATCCCCCATCTGTTATTGAAGCTATAGATCTGACCAATTTACATATGACGTATGAACGCATGTTAGCCACTTCTATGAATACTTTGCATAAACATGATACATTATGGCATCCTTGGGTAATATGGAACGACCAAAATGATAAACGTCTATATGTTTGAATGCCCTTTTATTTATTTTTTCTGAGGTTCTCTGGTTGCAGCAGCACCTATGCCTGCTGTGAACATTTTTTTGTTTATTGTGGGAGACACTGTGTTCTATATTCTGACTGTTTCCTTTTACTGCATGTATTGTTCCTTGATGGTACTTGAAGTTTGTATTGTAGATACTTTTGATTGTCTTCATTTAAAACTAGATTCTATGCTTATGAGAATATTCCTGTGTATTAGATTGTTTATTTGCGACCTCTGTATTGCTGTGTATTGCTACTGTATTTCATGATGTATCTTACTGCATATGTATACTAGATATGTGTAATTTTCTAAAATCCAATAAAAATCTATTGAAAGAAAAATCTTCTCTGATCCCTCTGGTTGCGTCTGGTAGAGGGGGTAGACCAAATTGGAGAGGGTCTAGGCGTGTTGGGAGGGCGGATATGTGGATCTTGGGCTATTAGACCCAATTTAACCAGCAGTTCTTTCCCTTCAATAACATTATACACAGTGTATGTTGATCCGTTGTGAGGGATAGTGAGTTTAAAGGGGAATCCCCATCGATATTTAATTCTGGCAGCTTGCAGCACACTGGTGACCTCCTTCATCCTACGTCTCCTCTCAAGAGTGGCGGGAGATATATCTGGGTATATCTGTACTCTTTTGCCTTCCATAGTGAGGTTGGAGGTATTTCTAAAAGCGCGCATGATGTCTTCTTTTATTAGGAAGTCCCTCATACACATGATAATGTCCCTGGGAGGGTTGTCAGGAGGGGGCTTGGGACGGAGTGCTCTGTGGATTCTATCACAGGTGAAGGCAGCTGGGGGTTTGTCTGGGAGGAGATTATGAAAGAATTTTGCGACTGCAGGCATGAGGTCTGTGACCGTTTCAGGGACCCCGCGAAGTCTAATATTATGTCTGCAATTTCTGTTGTCGAGGTCCTCCACTTGTGCTTGCATAAAAGCAAAGTTGTCAGCTAAATTTTCATAGTCCTTTCTCAGGTCATTGTGAGCTAAGGAGAGCTCATCATGCTTAGTCTCTAGTAAATCTGTGCGGCTGCCTATGCTGGCTATCTCCTGGGAGAGGGCTGCAGTGGAGCTGTGAATCTCCTTTTCAATCTTATCCACTAATTTATTAAAAATAGTGGTCAGACTGGCATCCAGATCTGCTTTAGATAGTGGGGATCCGTACTCACTGTTTTGCTGGCTTGTGTGTGAGAGATAATGGACTGGGACAAAGTCCATGCAGGGATGAGGCTCCACGCTTTGGCCGGCGCCATCTTGGGATCCCATGCTGTGTCTCTGCTCCATATCAATGAGGAAGTTTGTTAGGCAGTGTGTAGTGTGCCGATTCTTCCTCTTCTTGATCCCCGGCATGCACAAAGTGTTCCCACAGGGGTGTTATGAAAAAACGCCGCTGATAGTGTGGTGTAGCCCTGGGTGTTTAGCCTGGAAGGTCCGGGACCGACGGAGCTCGTCTCAGGCGAGTCTTCCTAGCATCGCGCCGCGCATGCGCCACTAAACTTTTTTCTAATGCCCACCTAACCTCCTGCCCCCTGGACCCTGTTTCTTCTCAAATACTATGATCACCATCTGACACTCTAACTCATATCTTCAACCTCTCCCTCTCTACTGGCATCTTTCCCAACCTTCTAAAACATACGCAAGTCACTCCGACTTACAACTCCACTTCCTCCTCTACAACTCCTCTTACCATTGGAGTCCCCCAAGGTTCTGTCCTTGGACCTCTACTATTCTCGATCTACACGTCCTCCCTGGGTCAGTTGATAGCCTCCCATGTCTTCCACTACCATTTATATGCCGATGACACCCAAATCTATCTCTCTACACCCAAATCTATCTCTCTTCCCCTCAGCTCACCCCATCTGTCTCCTTACGCATCACTGATTTACTAACAGACATATCAGCCTGGATGTCAAACCACTTCCTCAAACGAAATCTATCTAAAACCGAGCTCTTAATATTTCCTCCCCCACGTGGCCCTTCCCCTGACCTCTCTATCAAGATCAATGGCACATCGCTACTCCTAAATAGGTCCATAGGAGTATCCTTTCAGTGCTGTGCTGCCACCACCAACACAGTGGGAGCAGCGGTGCTAGAGATATATTTTCTATGCTCTAATAGAGTCCTAATTTATATAAATGCCTCTGGGAGGATATGAGTGGTGTTTGGGAGGGTGGGATTGAACCGGCGGGATGACTAATAGACAAAATAATAGTTTGGTTTTCAATGGTGACTCTATTCCTCATGAAAGGATATAGGTCTGGCATGATCACTATGTACAGTATGGGGTTTACAGGGAGGGTAGATCTAAAAGAAACCGACACACAGATTTGCAAAGTGCAAAAGAGCAAAACGTAGCTTGTTTATTTATTTTCCTGTTGCCTATAAGTTCTACTTTAATCAATCTGACTAACAAAAGGTATTGCAGCCTGTCAGTTTTTAAACTGAAAAGTGTGGCATATAAAAGGCCTGCCCGGTATATTAATAGTCTCACAAGATTCCAGTACCAGGGGCAGTTTTCCACTGTTTGAAGCATTGGTAGATCATTTCACACCTCCAAGGGTGAAGCGATCTTCTCAGCTTCATAAACAGCCACACAGAGGAGAAAAATCTCCTCTGTGAATGCTGGAGAACGAAGCAGTGAATAGATTTCACTGCTTAAAAAAAGGACACCTTTATGTGATGGACCAACACAAAGTGGCACATAATTGTGAAGTGGAAGGAAAATGATAATGGTTTTCAAATCATTTTAGAAAATAAATATCTATAGCAATTTTCAAGCCTTGCCACATATTCTCCATTGGATTTAGGTCAGGACTTTGACTGAGCCATTATAACACACGAATATGCTTTGATCTAAACCATTCCATTGTAGCTCTGGATGTATGTTTAGGGTCGTTGTTCTGCTGGATGATGAACTACTTCTCCAGTCTCAAATCTTTTACAGACACTTAAGCCCTGTACACACGCTCGGTTTTCACTGGGTTTTCACTGTAAAAAGCCCACTGTGAAAACCGAGGGGAAAGCCGAGAAAACTGCCATGGAGCTTTGGCCGGGAATCCCGACCGTGTGTATGCTCCATGGGCACTGCCTCACAGTGTTCCCCATAGAGTATTAGTAAATCTGGCAGAAAAAAAAACACTGGGAATCTCGACGGAAAAAAAAAGAGCAGGTTCTCTATTTTTCCATCGGGATTCCGTCTGTTTTCCTGACGGGGAAAACTGCAAGGAAGCATACACACATCCGGTTTTCCCTCTCAGTGCTCCATGAGATGTTCAAAACGTGGGATATTTTTTTTATAACCTAACCCTGCTTTAAACTTCTCCACAACTTTATCCCTGACCTGTCTGGTGTGTTTCTTGGCCTTCATGATGCTGTTTGTTCACTAAGGTTCTCTAACAAACCTCTGAGGGCTTCACTGAATAGCTATATTTATACTGAGGATGAATTACACACAGGTGACTTTTGAAGGCAATTGGTTCCACTAGATTCTAGTTAGGGGTATCAGAGTAAAGGGGGCTGAATACAAATGCACGCCACACTCATTTACAATTATATGCTACTTTGTGTTGGTCTATCACATAAAATCACAAAAAAATATGTTTTTGGTTGTAACATGGAAACATTTGGAAACTTTCAAGGGGTGTAAATACTTTTTCAAGGCACTGTAAATGGCTTTATCCTTTTTATCAAGTTATTTTTGCTGGAGTGCTGCTTTAATTAAAACCTGTCTCTGTTTAATCAGGCTGACTTGTCATTATGCCTTAACCACATTGGTTTAACCACACTTACTGAGCCACTTTAGATAAACGGCCCTCGCTTTTCACCACTGCACACTACATGTGCTGCAACTTCCCCCCACCCCTGTTTAGTTCACCAAGGGGTAAAGCCTAGTACACGCTGCTATTTTTTTTTTGGGCTGAATGAAAAAAACTGAAAGCTCAGGTCGGAGCAATGTTAGTACAGAGATCTCCCCTGCTGTTCTATTGTGTTCTGAGGGGGGCACCTTTTCTGGTCATGCCCCTTCGACATAAACAGAAAAGCAAATAAACCTAAGTCTATAATCAAAAAATGTACATAAAGCAGGAGACATGAAGGTTGGTCACTTACAACACTCAGGGGTGTAGACAGAGTACCACGTGGAGATGTGGCATGTGATTGTATGTTAAAATCAACTTGTTGCAGGCTGCAAAAGTGCTCAATTTGGCAGAATGGGTTACAGGGCTAGCAGCCTTCTGATGTGGCCCGCGACCTCCTGCTCTAGAATGGTGGGTTGGAAAGCCCAGATTGCAGGTTGCCGACCCGCCATACCACAGCATCAGTGTTGTGAATGAAGTTGGTGGTAATGGAAGAAAGCCGCTGCGGAGTATAGCCCCATAAGCTGATGCTTCCTCTACAGCGCTGGCTTTTGCCACAGGCAGAAGTCTATAGCAAAGTTCAACTAACCCGCAGGATAGACACAGGTGCACTACGCTGCACCCACGGTGTGAGCAAACCATAGAACATCAGTGTGAAAGCAGTCTTAGGCCCTTTTCAGCCCAACCAAATGGGACCCTCAATTCACCTCTATAGAGCAACAGATGTCTGTTTACGCCCGCTTACCTCCCATTAGAAAAACAGTTTGTACCCTATTGTCTGGGCGGATCGGAGGGCCATAGCATAGCCGTGACCTGTCATCCACCCGCTCCGCTCATTGTGGCCCTCGACTGGTTGCCAAGATAGTTAAGTGGCCCTTGCTATTCAAAAGGTTGGGCACCCCTGGTGTAGCTGATTGTTCAGCTTGTTGTCATGGGGGGGGGGGGTTCCAGCCTCTCCCTTTCCTTTAGGGGATATATATTTATAGCTGCCCACCCAGCAATATGGCTGATTCTGCCGTGGCTTGGCCCTGCCCCCTCCCTTTTCTCATTGGCTCACTGGCTGTGATTGACATAGAATGCATGAAGGTAAAAGGTCTTGAGCCCTTAGAACCACTTTAAGCTGATAACTCGTAAAGGCTTTCAAAGCGTCACCTTTGGACATTTTTAGGTACCGTCTTTTGTCACCATTTCACTGGTATGCACAATTTTAAATCTTGACATGTTTGATATCTATCCACACAACATAACCTTTTATATTTTACCAAAAAATTGTGTATTATATTGTGTTTGTATGCACTAAAATGTATTTAAGTTTATTTTTTTCTTAAAATTTGCATTTGATTAACACCTGCACAAATAGCATGTGACATAAAAAAAGCAACAGCTATCGTTTTATTTTCCAGTGCCTTGGCTTTCAGAAAATGTTTGAGAGTCCTACAGTACCTGTCGCCGAGAATGTGTTTTCAGCACGAAGGCATCGCGCCGATTCTCGGCGACATGGTGCCGACATCTCGCACTCGCTGGAATAGGAAAAGCACATTCCAGCGAACGCGTCATAGAAGCGACAAGGACCCGACTTGGATTCCCGCCAATTTTAGCCGCGGCGTTTGGTATAAATCATTAAGGGGGAACTCCACGCCAAATTTTAAATAAAAATCCGGCATGAGTTCCCCCCCCAGGGGGCATCCCAGGCCCTTAGGTCTGGTATGGATTGTAAGGAGAACCCCCCTACGCCGAAAAAACGGCGTGGGGGTTAACCCCACAATCCATACCAGACACGTATCCAAGCACGCCGCCTGGCCGGTCAGGAAAGGAGTGGGGGGCGAGCGCCCCCTCCCCCTCCTGAGCCGTACCAGGCCGCATGCCCTCAACATGGCCGTCCCCCCACCCCAAAGTACCCTGTCCCCATGTTAATAAGGACAGGGCCTCTTCCCGACAACCCTGGCCATTGGTTGTCGGGGGGCTTATCGGAATCTGGGAGCCACCTTTAATAAGGGGGCCCCCAGATGCTGGCCCCCCACCCTAGGTGAATGAGCATCACCTGCAGGCAAAGTGTCAATAAAAAAAACACAACACAGGGAATTAAAATATTTTATTAGTCAGCTCCGGGGTCTTCTCTGCTCTCCAGATGGTCTTCTCCACTCTCGGGGGGTCTTCTTCCATCCTCTCCGCTGTCGTCTCAGTGCTGCCCGGTTCTTCTCCCGTTCGCTCTCCGGTGCCTTCTTCGGGGCTGGCCGTCGCTATCTTCTTTTTAGCTCAATTACTAGCAGCGGCGCAGCCCGCTCTTCTTTGCCGCCTTCCGCCGTCTTCGTTTCTTCTTTTCTTCAGATGTTGACGCGGCGCTTCCTCCCACTGTAATGCTGGGTAGGTCTGCTACGACGTCACACTCCCATCATGCTCCAAGTACCCACGTGTAAGTAATATTCTGGCAGATTTTAACATGCATGTCATGTAAAAATGCAAATATGGACAATGTTTCAAATTGTTTGCATGCATGTTAATCTGATTTTTTTTTTTTTTAGGCAAGTGGTTAATGATAATTTACAAATGGATCCCATTGTTGTGAAATATTTTTTTTTACATATTAACCGACCACTAGGGGTAGAAGAATTGAGCTGGACTATTGCAGCAAAGGGATTAGGGGAAAGACTGCTGCTTACCCAACTGAATCTATGGAAATTCTCCTTCATACGATTTTGTAGGAACATTGAAAACTGTGGCTTTATCGGTTAAGGAATACTGCAGTTTACCCACCTGAATTAAAATAAACTTCCCTTTATCAGATGTAACATAATTATGTGTGCTGTTTTTATATTGCTATTATAATTAATTTTTTTAACAAAAACTAACATCTCAAAGTCTGCTGTAGAGTGCAGACCATGGCACAGTGAATTCAGCAAAATTGAGAGAGGTATTGTGTAGGTTTGACACACTTATTGCATAAACTGAAGCTTTCCATAAACCTCTACAAAAGGTTCCTTCCACCCAATTATGTATAAGGTAACATAAATAATAATAAAAAAAATAGTGCATGAGTTAGGTCACCCAGCATCCTCCCATAGATAAAAACAAAATTGTATTAATTTTTTTAATCTTTATGTTGTAATTTATGGTGTGTTTCTCAAAATGTATCCGTCAAATGACTCATGCCAAGGTTCCCGTTATCATATGTATTCAGTGTGTCACCACACCCTATTTGGTGAAGAAAGACTGAAAATGTTGCTTTGGGACCTAAAAACTATACGTTTAAGCTGCCATGTAACATGGCTTAGCTTTGTTTGACGGTTATGTTTATTTTAGGTGCTACCATATTTTATGGGTATTGTCTGTCATATAAAATTGTACATATATGTTTTATTTTTTAAAGGCAGGGTTTACTTTGGTCTGCCCCACTGTGGATATTTTAAGGAGTTACTTCTTAAACCATTGTACATGAAGTAAGACAATCCCAGGAATAGATAGATCATTGTGCAGTAAGTTTAATAAAAACAGTTAAAATATACAATAAAAATGTACTTACACTGTGTGGGTGCAGACCAAAGTGGGATGAGCAGCTCATCATAGGGGATTTCTGATTTTGCCAGCCACAACTATCTGGTTAGTGCATACTTCACTCAGGGTGTAAAGAGAGCACTTACCATTGTTTTAAAAAGAGGTAATTGTAAACTTTAAATAACTCTCAATAAAAACCTTAATTGAGAAAAGAAAGAGGTAGCTACATCAATTAGTCACGAATGGTTGACATATGTCTCGTACACACGACCACTTTCCTCAGCAAAATCCATCAAGAAAAATGCTGGCAGAGCTTTTTTGCCGAGAAAAACGTTGTGTGTATGTTTTTCGTCGAGAAAACTGTTGTAAGGTCTCGACGAGAAAAAAAGAGAACATGCTCTCTTTTTTCTCGTCGGGGGTCTCAATTACCTCGTCGTGTTTCTCGTCGGGCTGGTTTACGACAAGAAACACATTCGTGTGTATGTTTAGAAACCCGCGCATGCTCAGAATAAAATATGAGACGGGAGGGCCCCTTGGTAAAACTAGCGTTCGTAATGGAGATAGCACATTCGTCACGCTGTAACAGACTGAAGAGCACAAATCGTCTCTCACCAAACTTTTACTAACACGTGGTAACACGAAATTAGCAAAAGCAGCACCAAGGGTGGCGCCAGTGGAATCGAACTTCCCCTTTATAGTGCCGTTGTACGTGTTGTACGTCACCGCGTTTGAGAATGATGACATTTTGTCTCGACAGTGTGTATGCAAGGAAAGCTTGACAAGATTCTTGTCAAGCTTGACAAGAACCTTGTCGAGGAAAACAACGTTTCTTTTACGACAAGATGCTCGGTCGTGTGTACGAGGCAATAGTGGTGATCGGGAATTTCTCCTAGCAACTTGCCATGTCTATTTGCTTTATCACATATGGACTGCTGTTACATATGGCTGAGAAATGGTTGCATTACTGTGCATAATAAGTTCATGATTGTATATGTATAACCATTTGGTGGTCATTTGCGCCAGTGGCGCTCCTCCTAAATTAGTTACCAAGCGCCGGATTTTAGTTTTTTTGGTTAATCTAAGTGGTGTTGATACACTTTAAAGGGGCAGTTGGTGGGCTTTGTTGTCATTTATTTATTATTTAGTATATCTTGTAATAATATTCAGAGTAGTGCCCTCTTTTCTTTTGGTTCTCATTATACTGTAGAGGTGGAATAGGGGAGCTAAAGACTGGTCCAGAGTGACATGTCAGTAGCAGGACCTAAGGCTGGCCATGGATAGATCTGATTCCCCCATCCAAACAAGCAAGGTGAATGAAGGTATCCTCTACTTTGTTCTACCTGCAGAACTTTTACAGAAAACAGTTCGCCATAAGTTTTCACACATTGCCGTGAGACAGAAGTCTATCATTAGGTTGAGAGCAAACAACCGTACATGGATCAAAATGTGTCCGGTCCCAGCTGAACCAGATGAATTTCGATCCATTTATGGCCAGCTTAAAAATTAACATTGTTTTTATTTTTTCATGCTTTTTTTGTTTATTCTCCCCTGGTGATCCTGCCAGCAATACATATTCTGTCCGAGGGTTAAAATGCTTACTCACTGTACTGTAGCAGGTACCCTAGGTCACTCTCCTGATGTGGTCTACAGCAGTGGCGGCTGGTGTGTTCTTCTCTTTTGGGGGGTGGTAAACAAACACCCCCCCCCATTTTAGAGAGAGAGAGAGAGAGACAGGTGGTTTGGAGACTCATAACTTCCTTACATAGTCTAAAAAAAGACACAAGTCCATCTAGTTTAACCAATAACAGGGGGAAAAAAATGTGAAAAATGTGGCGTGCATTTATATTCATCCCCCTTTACTCTTATACCCCTACCTAAAATCTAGTGGAACCAATTACCTACAGAAGTCACCTAATTAGTAAATAGAGTCCACCCGTGTGTAATTTAATCTTTGTATAAGTACAGCTGTTCTGTAAAGTTTTTTTTTAGAGAACCATAGTGAACAAACAGCATTATGAAGGCCAAGGAACACACCAGGGATAAAGTTGTGGAAAAGTTTAAAGCAGGGTTAGGTTATAAAATAATATCCCACACTTTGAACAAGACATGACTGTGTCCAACTAAACTGACAGGCCGGGCAAGGAGAGCATAAATCAGAGAAGCAGCCAAGAGGCCCATGGTAACTCTGGAGGAGCTGCAGAGATCCACAGCCCAGGTGGGAGAATCTGTCCACAGGACAACTATTATGTCCCGTACACACAACCGGGTTTTCCGATGGGAAAACTGCGAGGAGAGCTTTTGGCCGGAAAACCAGCTCTACTATTTCCTGTCGGGATTCCGGGCTGACTTTTTCCCGTTGGAAAACGGCCATTTTTGGCAGTTTTGCGGTGGAGAGAAAGTCCAATGGAGCATACACATAGATAGATGGGACATATATTCCTGAGGAAAAGCTCTAATCTGAGTTTTCCCGACGGGAAAACCGAACGTGTGTACAGGGGAAAAGAGAGAGCAAGTTCTCGGTTTTCCTCTCTGGATTTCCGATGGACCTTTTGCCGTCAGGAATCCCGGTCGTGTGTACAGGGCATAGGTTGTGCACTTAACAAATCTGTCCTTTATAGAAGTGTTGCAAGATAAAAGCCATTGTTGAAAGAAAGCCATAAGAAGTCCTGTTTGGTGTTTGCAAGAAGCCATGTGGGGGACACAGTAAACATGTGGAAAAGGGTGCTCTGGTCAGATGAGGCCAAATTTAAACTTTTTGGCCGAAAAGAAAAACGTGAAAAACGAACACTCCACATCACCCTGAACACACCATCCCCACCATGAAACATGGTGGTGGCAGCATCATGTTGTGGGGATGCTTTTCTTCAGCAGGGACAGGGAATCTGATCAGAGTTGATGGTAAGATGGATTGAGACAAATACAGGGCAATCTTAGAAGAAAACCTGTTAAAGTCTGCAAAAGAGACAGGGGCGGGGGTTCACCTTACTGCAGGACAACAACCCTAAACATACAACCAGAGATACAATGGAATGGTTTAGATCAAAGCATATTCATGTGTTAGAATGGCCCAGGAAAAGCCCAGACCTAATTCCAATTGAGAATCTGTGACAAGACTTGAAAATTGCTGATCACAGATGCTCTCTGTCCAATCTGACAGAGCTTGAGCTATTTTGCAAAGAAGAGTGGACAAAAATGTCACTCTCTAGATGTGCAAAGCTGGTAAAGGCATCCCCAAAAAGAATTGCAGCTATAAGCATAGTAATCAGTGATGAGTAAGCATCACAAGATGTAGCTGGCCAGCTAGAACCTGTCCTAGGTAGCTAATATAACCTACATGTATATACAGCTAAGTCTGCGAAGAACCTAATGTAGAGCACATGTTTAAATGTGAGAGTTATTCACTGTGATTTTGTGTTTGGATATTATATAACAGCTGTATGTTGTGTTCACAGAAGCAAAAGAAAAAATATGTCTTTAAGAATCATTTGTTTGTATGGCAGCAGTAGGTAAGAATAACAGTATAATTCATGCCAGCAAGCATAGAGTTAAGCTTTTGTGACTCATCAGAAGCCTTGGCCCAATCACAGCTAATCTCACATTGAGCAGAGTTTTGACCAATCACAGCCAGCTTTGCATTCTATGCTGTCAGGAAGTTTCCAGCACATGTGCTGCTAGTTCATTCCACACAGAGACACAGCCACATGGAGACAGAGCAAAGCAGAACAGACAGACAGAGATCAGTTTTATGGAAGCAAAGGGCAAAATAGGTATTTATACAGTTATATATGTAGAGAGAGAGAGAGAGAGTAAATACTGAAGAAAGAAATATATCCACCATCTTATGTTAAATGACAAGATTGAATATTTGAACCACCATTTTCTGTTATACTTTTTCATCACGTGTTTTTGTACATGGACTGTCTGCTGCAAAGCAGCCGTATTTTATATGAAGAAAAGTTATTAAAGAAGTTATTTTAAGCATTTGGGGCCAGATTCAGGTAGAAGTTACGCGGCTTATCTGTAGATAAGCCTTGTAACTTCTAACCTACGCCGTCGTATCTGTTTTCTGTATTCAGAAAACAAGATACGCCGGGATTGAGTTCAGATACGAGCGGCGTAATTGTATTTCGCCGTCGTATGGGAACTGCAATGTTAAAATGGCCACTAGGGGCGTTCCCGCTGATTTACGCCGAGAATATGTAAATCAGCGAGATACGCCAATTCACGATCATACGCGGGCCCGACGCAGTGACTTTACGACGTTTCCGTAAGAGATACGCGGCGTAAAGAAAAACATGCCCCCTAGGTGGCGTATCCTATGTTAAGTATGGCCGTTGTTCCCGCGTCGCCATTTGAAAATTTAACGTCGTTTGCGTAAGTCGTCTGTGAATGGGGCTGGACGCCATTTACGTACATGTCGAAAACAATGACGTCCTTGTGACGTCATTTTGCGCAATGCACGTCGGGAAGTTTTTGGGATGGCGCATGCACAGTAAGTCAGGAGTGGGAACGCGCCTAATTTAAATGCTTTACGCCCCCTACCCGGCTCATTTGAATTACGCGGGCTTGCGCCGGGGGATTTTCGCTACACCGCCGCAACTTTACAGGTAAGTGCTTTGTGAATCAAGCACTTGCTCTAGTAAGTTGCGGCGGCGTAGTGGAAATGCCTTACTCTACGCCGCCGCAAATGTATGTGAATCTGGCCCTTGGTGTGCTCTTTAAACCTCCTCCTTCCATAGAACGGCAATAGAGGTATTTCAGAGTAATAGACAGTCTTGTTGGACTGAAAAGTCAGAGATATCACAATTCTTCTAATGCCACAGCGCATGAGGCACTTCATAGTGCTGCGCCTGCCACACACGATGTGAAACATGTCAGCTACCTTTTTCCTGTTGTTCACTTCATCTTGATTGCATCCTTTTGGTTGTTTTTTGTTTTTTTTTTTATACAATAAAGACGTTGTTTTAAGGAGTGCGGCAGTCCAGGAATTCTTTCTATCCAAAAAGACTTGCAGCTGTAATTGCAGAGAAAGGTTGTTCTACAAAGTAATGACTCAGGGGGGCTGAATACAAATGCACGTTACACTTTTCAGATATTTATTTGTAAAATAATTTGAAAACCATTTTTTATTTTTCTTCCACTTCACTATTATGTGCCACTTTGTGTTGGTCTATCACATACAATCCCAATAAAATACATTTATGTTTTTGGTTGTAAAAACAATAGTAAGTATTCAGAGCTGGAAAAATATTGAAATTTTCCACATTTTGTCATGTTACAACCAAAACATACAAGAAGAAGTCCATAAGTGAAGGTGAATAAGAGAAATCCAATTTTCAATTAGGTATTGGTTTCAATTTGCTTGACAACTCCAAATGCATCAATAAATGGCCCATAGATAGCAGCAATAATCTGACTTATCTCTCTGCCCTACGCTGAGGCAGTCCCGTCCACGGGACGTAATGCATATGAGGGGAGGAGTTGCGAATGACCTCACCCGCGATCGCCGCTGTACACACTCGATAGTGTTTTTTGCCTGTCTGCTAGCACTCGGCTCTGAGTGCTCATACATGTGAGTGTCTGTTTTTGATCATTTTAAATAAACAATTGTTGCTACTTAGAGCATTAGATCTCTCTTTTCTTCATTCCCTATGTCCAATTATTGCTGCTATCTATGGGCCATTTATTGATGCATTTGGAGTTGTCAAGCCACCTCTTGATCCATATTGCCAGGACCTGTGATTGATGGTTTTAATTAGTGACTAGAGTTGAGCGGACACCTGGATGTTCGGGTTCGGCGGGTTCGGCCAAACTTCAAAAAAAAGTTCGGGTTCCGGACCCGAACTTGACCCCGGACCCGAACCCCATTGAAGTACCCTAGCTAACGCAGACTGATGAGCTGTGCTATCTGCCTCTAGCTCAGTGTTTTTCAACTCCAGTCCTCAAGGCACACCAACAGGTCAAGTTTTCAGGATTTCCCTCAGATGAAATGGCTGTGGTAATTACTAAGGCAGTGAAACTGATCAAATCACCTGTGCAAAATAATGGAAAGCCTGAAAACATGACCTGTTGGTGTGCCTTGAGGACTGGAGTTGAAAAACACTGCTCTAGCTTATATAGAGGCTGGGTCACATGCTGGGTCACATGCTGCACTGGCCAATCACAGCCATGCCATTAATAGGCTGTGATGGCTTCTAGGTCAAACGAGTAAAACAAATGGCGATTGGCTGGTGTGTAGCGCGCCATTACATTGCCGAACACCGAACCCGAACTTTTAACAAATTATTTGGGTTCGGGTCCAAAAATAAATAAATTTCGGTACGAACCCGAACTTTACAGTTTGGGTTCGCTCAACCCTTCTAGTGACCTTTAACCACTTCACCCCCTGGAAGGATTTACCCCCTTCCTGACCAGAGCACTTTTTGTGATTCCGCACTGCGTCGCTTTAACTGACAATTGCGCGGTCGTGCGATGTGGCTCCCAAACAAAATTGGCGTCCTTTTTTTCCCACAAATAGAGCTTTCTTTTGGTGGTATTTGATCATCTCTGCGGTTTTTATTTTTTGCGCTATAAACAAAAATAGAGCGACTATTTTGAAAAAAATTCAATATTTTTTACATTTTGCTATAATAAGTATCCCCAAAAAATATCTAAAAAAACATTTTTTTTTCCCCAGTTTAGGCCGATACGTATTCTTCTTCATATTTTTCATTAAAAAAAACGCAATTAGGGTTTATTGATTGGTTTGCGCAAAATTTATAGCGTTTACAAAAAAGGGGGTAGTTTTATGGCATTTTTATTAATATATTTTTTTTACTAGTAATGGCGGCGATCAGCGTTTTTTTTCGGTACTGCGATATTATGGCGGACACATCGGACAATTTTGACACATTTTTGGGACCATTGGCATTTTTATAGCGATCAATGCTATAAAAATGCATTGGATTACTATAAAAATGCCATTGGCAGTGAAGGGGTTAACACTAGGGGGCAGGGAAGGGGTTAAGTATGTTCCTGGTGTGTTCTAACTGTATGGGGGGGGGGGAGTTAACTCACTAGGGGAAATCACTGATCTCCTGTTCATACATTGTATGAACAGAAGATCAGCGTTTCCCCAGCTGACAGGAACGAAAGGTATGTGTTTACACACATACCTCCCGTTCCCCGCTCTGTAACAAACGAGCGCGCATGCCCGGTGGCGATCACGCCCGCCGGGCATGCGCACGGGACTCGGGGGGCGCGCGCAGGCCGCTGGCGGCGAGCGCGCACCCTCTAGCGCCCAAAAGAGATAGGACGTAGAGCTACGTGCTCCCACGTAGCAGTGCCACCGTCCCGCAGTAATATGACGGCGGGCGGTCGGCATCTAGTTAAGGTCGAATCTCTGAGGTGAGAGGCCATCTTTACTTTTGGTGGAAGACAGCTTTTTGGTCACCTGTTTTGTACCTGCACTACCTAATTGAAAATCGTTATAAATTAGTCTTATTCACCTTCACTTATGGACTTCTTTCTTGTATAACTAATGTTTTGGTTGTAACATGACAAAATGTGGAAAATGTAAGGGTTATGAATACTTTTTCAAGGCACTGTATACACAATCCTATACACACAGTTGACCCAGAGAAAGGCAAAAAAACAAACAAACAAACAGCAAAGCATAAACCAATTTTCTCTAGCAGGGAAAAAAAATCCTTCCTGATGCCCAAGAGGCAATCAAATATTCCCTGGATCAACTTTACCTATAAATGTTAGTACCCAGTTATATTCTGTACATTTAGGAAATAATCCAGGCCTTTTTTAAAGCAATCTACTGAGCTGGACAGAATTACCTCTGAAGGGAGTCTATTCCACATTTTCACAGCTTGTCCTTCTTTGCACTTTCTCCAGTTCCCTAATACCCTTTTTGTTATATCTATACAATATTATTGCATAAGAGAAATAACAAAAACACACCACAACCCTTCCTGAAGGTATAGATTACCCAATATTGTGTGCATTTCCTGCTGTTCACTATACCTACCATTTATTTACAAGCCCCACAAATAATATAGTGAGTTATCTAGTGTACTTCTTGCTGCATAGTGATCAACAGCTAATGCACAATCATACAGTGTACTTCATATATATAAGAAGGCCAGTATGGTGGCCTGAGTTTATGGGAGGAGCCCGGAGGGTATTTAAGCAGCCCACTCACACATGCTCTTTGTCGGTTCAGTGTGCAGTACTACACGTCACTGGGCCGACTCTTCCCAGCTCACCTCATGTCCGTGAGTCTGCGCATTCAATCGCATTCGTCATCGCAATCGCTTTGTGGCTTCTCCCCTCATGGTCTTCGCCGGCGGTTCCCGCTTACTGTCGCAGGTAGGATTCAAACCTTTTCGTATCTTGTGCAATCTTGCAATTCGTTATGCTTCCTATCCTGCATTTCTTTTGGGAAAAAAATAAATAAATCTGCCTCTGAGTTACTGTTGCTTATGTTCCAACATCATTTGGCTCAGGCGTAGTACATTTGTAACTTCCTTCTGCCAAACATATGATTCATTTGTAAATCCATTTGGAGATTAGCATGTGTTTGTATGGGTTCTTTGGCAGATTGAGGTGGTAATTGGACTCACATGGTGCCTTGTCTGCACTTGATTAGCCTGGGGGGATGGGTGGTTGGTAGGTGTTCGGTTTCAAAGCAAGGGGTAGCATACACTCTACAACCAAATCGTATCAGATTCGTTCAATACTCCTTACTACCGATTCGTATCGAATTTGTTTCATGCATTTTTACAACCGTTTTGTATCAGATACATTGCATGCTTTCTACCGTTGTCATTCATTGTTCCCCATGCCGTGTGTTTTTAGTTCCCGCAGCGGAACTTACGAATTGTTTGTACACGGTTCTTCTCTCTCATTTATTTACCAAAGTTATTGCCTGTGCGTCATGCATGGCGCCACACCACACTCTTCGGATGTGTTGCACATCCACTCCAGTCCAAAGCAAACCCAGTCGCACGTTCACTGTCCCAGGTAGGATTCGTTAGCTTGTTTGTCACGTCAAAATTGTGGCCACTCATGGTGTCACCGTACCATATGTTTGGTTCCCGCAGTGGAGCTTACAAAGCATTGATACGCACTTCTCGTGTTCTATTTTCTACACCAAACCTCATTGTTTTGCCCCATGCACGGCATCACGCTACACCTTCCCGACATGTTTCACTCCAGCCACAGTCCGCCGCAAACTCACTTGCATGGCCCACTGTCGCAAGTAAGATTTGTTATTACATTCTTTATGTCCTATCAATTTGCTACCATTTTTTGTCTCCTATATCGTTCATTAGTGGCCCCTACGGAACCACGATTCAAACAGGCGTTGTCCTTCTACCTTATACTGCTTGCTTAAGGTACAAACAAACCAGGTGTTTCTATCCTTTCTTAGTAACCCAATTCTTATTGATTGAGACCTTGCAACCATGCAAATCATCTCAGCAGCCTGACACCCTTGTTAAGACCCTTGCAACACATGACCTTTACAAAACGCAAAAAAAAAAATATATATATAAAAACGCAAAAAAAATAACGTTGCCACCTCGCAATCTCAGCCCCTCGGCAACCTGACACCTGTTGAGACTGTTTGCAACCACGCAAAATCGTCTCAGCAGCCTGACACCCTTGTTGAGACCATTGCAAACGCAATATCGTCTCAGCAGCCCTCACACTCATTGAGATCCTTGCAACCATGCAAAATCATCTCAGCAGCCTGACACCCTTGTTAGACCCTTGCAACACATGACCTTTACAAAACGCAAAATAAAATAAAAAATAAATATAAAAACGCAAAAAAAAACGCAAAAAAAAAAACCTTTGCCACCACGCAATCTCAGCCCCTCGGCAACCTGACACCTGTTGAGACCGTTGCAACCAAGCAAAATCGTCTCAGCAGCCTGACACCCTTGTTGAGACCCTTGCAAACGCAATATCGTCTCAGCAGCCCTCACACTCATTGAGATCCTTGCAACCACGCAAAATCATCTCAGCAGCCTGACACCCTTGTTAGACCCTTGCAACACATGACCTTTACAAAACGCAAAATAAAATAAAAAATAAATATAAAAACGCAAAAAAATAAAAAAAACCTTTGCCACCACGCAATCTCAGCCCCTCGGCAACCTGACACCTGTTGAGACCGTTGCAACCACGCAAAATCGTCTCAGCAGCCTGACACCCTTGTTGAGACCCTTGCAAACGCAATATCGTCTCAGCAGCCCTCACACTCATTGAGATCTTTGCAACCACTCGTATATCATCTCAGCAGCCTGACACCCTTAAGACCCTTGCAACACATGACCCTTACAAAAGGCAAAAAAATAAAAAAAGATATATAAAAAATAAAAAAATAAAAAAAAGCAAAATTAAACATTAAAGTGCAAAAAAAAAAATTTTTGCCACCACACAATATTGTCTGCAGCAGTATAAAACACTTTGCAGCACGCACCTACGTGCAAACCCGAATACAAACTAAACTTGCAAACACACCTCAGTGACAATCAGCCAAACAAACACACAGTGGCACCCAGTTGGCCATTCATCTTAATGGCACGCGGGCCACTCATCTTTTCCCTGTCTTTTTCCCTGCACTTAGTTCAGGTTTCCATCCAGCACCAGCGAGTGCACGTTGGTCTGCGAGTGCACGTTGGTCTGCGAGTGCACGTTGGTCTGCGAGTGCACGTTGGTCTGCGAGTGCACGTTGGTCTGCGGGTGCACGTTGGTCAGCGGGTGCACGTTGGTCAGCGGGTGCACGTTGGTCAGCGGGTGCACGTTGGTCAGCGGGTGCACGTTGGTCAGCGAGGGCACGTTGGTCAGTGAGTGCACGTATATCATCTTGTTGAGCACCTGTGTATTGTCTTGATTTTCTCACACCAATGCAAGATCCAGTCCAAGTTCTTAAACTAGACCAAGCATCAGTAGCAGACTTAGCTATGGGGACAACTTCCCCACCTGATAGAACAGCATTTCAATATTCATCCCGGCAGTGTCAGCCGAGCCACCACAGGCTTTTGCGTGCATTTTTCGTCCGCCACTGGTTCTCCAAACCTTGGCCCCCAGAAATTCTCTTAAATTTCTGCTTCACCCAGTCTTCATCACGTCTCGTGCTGTACCCCATTGTGGCAGCTGCCCAGGTTTGGGGCCACACTTGAACTGGACAGACAGTGTTCTTCACCACAGACAATCAGGCCACAGCCGACTTCATCAATTAAGGTAGATCAAGCCTCTCCCCATCACGTCCTTCCTGCGCAGGCTCGCGCAGCTGTCACTCCATCACCAGTTTAATATCTTCTGTAGTCATATTCCAGGCAAATGCAAAATCGCAGCTGATGCTCTGTCCCATTCTAACCTTATTTGTTTTTCCAGCAAGAGCCTGGAGCTGACCCATTAACCATCCCTGTCCCACCCAGGTCATTGCTGACGATGGACTGAAGTAGCATCTCACCAACTCAACCCAGCTTATTAACCACTCCTTGGCACGCAACACACTGAAGGCCTAATACACTGCTTGGAATACTAACTGCTAATTTTTGGCCACTTGCCTCGGAGCAGCAATAGGCAACGTTAGACACGTCCTAGCCTTCATATCGTATTGCCACATGCAGCTGACCCTTTCTCACAATACTATCACGCCATATCTAGATGGCGTCCAGCATTTCCTGTCCCTGCAGGACCCCAGTAAACTGTCAGTATTCTCAAGCCCATGCAGTCAAGTCCCTCCTACAGAGCATACAGAAGCACCAACCTGTAGTCAGTGGCGAGCGCCTAACTTTCAAGAGTGCCCTCTATAGGCACATGTCTGAAATCCTTACTCGTTCCCCATTTAGGGCCTTGCCCAGCATAGTCATCCTAGCAGCCATCTACCAGGCCTTCTACGGTTCCCTACGACCTAGTGAATTTACAATCAGTGGCTCCGGCAGTCAGACACTGCTCCGACGCCACCCGACTCGCTTTCGAACCCCTACACTCTGTCTGCAAAAGCAACAAACCAGCCCCGGGGTTGACATCAACCTGTTTCAGACTAGCAATGCCTGACGCCCAGTGACGGTGCTCGACCGACTACTGCTCCATCTACCCAGCCAATCTGATGGTAGCTTGTTGCTACCCTTTCTAAACCAGCTTCCTGAGTGGCAGACAGTTTGTCAAGCATGTCAGAATCCTAAGCAACTTGGGCTTCAAATCCCAGTCTGTTCTCAGGACATTCTTTCCGCATTAGAGCAGCCTCAATTGCATCACAACAGGGAGTACCAGACCACGTAATCAAGATACCAGGCTGATGGGAAGTCTCCTTGTTTTGCCACATACATCCCAAATCCTCAGGAAGAAATGGCACAAGCCTTTACCAAGCTGGCTCAATAAATACAAGAAATCAATATAAGCTATTTCCCTATCTGAGTCTTTTGCCCCCTTTTCTTGGCATACTGACCAGACCACCAAGGCACACTTCAGGTCTATTTATGTTGTAAGTCTTGTCGCGTGTTTATGTGATCCACATCACTCTCGGTCAGAGGGCCACGACCATAAATAAGAAGGCCAGTATGGTGGCCTGAGTTTATGGGAGGAGCCCGGAGGGTATTTAAGCAGCCCACTCACACATGCTCTTTGTCGGTTCAGTGTGCAGTACTACACGTCACTGGGCCGACTCTTCCCAGCTCACCTCATGTCCGTGAGTCTGCGCATTCAATCGCATTCGACACCCTCCCGCCCTTCCCTTTTTCAGGGCACTTCTCAGCATATCCTTCTTCAAATAACTACCCATTACTTACTTTGGGTATGCCCCCTTTTCTTGGCATACTGACCAGACCACCAAGGCACACTACAGGTCTATTTATGTTGTAAGTCTTGTCGCGTGTTTATGTGATCCACATCACTCTCGGGTCAGAGGGCCACGACCATAAATAATATTCATAGAGAGAAGATAGTCACCGCTTCAATTAGGTATGTGGATGAATCCATATCCTCTCAGAGAAACCCAGGTGCCGGAAATGCATGAAGCAATTGTGGAAAGAAATGTTTGGACAGCCGCACTCTGGAAAAACCTTCTTGGTTGCCTTTTATTGATAAAAGTTTTCAAACACCACACATCACAGGAAAGACAGGGGCATACAGCTGACGTTTCGCACTACAATCAGTGCTTACTCATAGCTCTTGTACAGAGAGTGAAAGATGTAAGTAATTTACCATATATGCAAAATGATTATGCAGAAGGAAGTAGGAGGAGAGATCTCCTGTGTTCAACAGTGTACTGAATGTAGGTTCACTTCAATGACTGATACTGTTCCCACTTCTACCAGGCCAATTCACTTCTCTCATCATCATGTTTTTGGTAGAACATAGAACCCCTAAACATTATAAATATTTTTTAGCAGAAACCCAGGAAATAAAATTGCAGTCATTACAACTTTGTAACTCTCATCTATCTTTCATGATTTAAAAAAAAAAGTTAGCCCAATTTTGTGGCATAATGTGAAAGATGACGTTACACTGAATAAATAGATACCTAACATGTCATGCTTCAAAATTGCACACGCTCATTGAATAGGGCCAAACTTCGGTACTTCGGTGGTTTCAACGTCATTTACATATGTAGTCGTGACTTACGTATGCGCTTGCTACTGTGACCAAACACGCGGGGATAGGAGCACTTTAATTTTTCTATTTCATTTTTTAGTGTCAATTTTACTTTTATTTTTCTAGTTTCATGCTTTCTTTTTACATTTTTTTTTTACTTTTATTCCTATTACAAGGAATGTAAACATTCCTTGTAATAGGAATAGTGCATGACAGGTCCTCTTTACAGTGAGATCTGGGGTCAATAAATTCCCAGCTCTAGGCTGGGAAGCCTGACAAAAAAAACAAACATGATTCTGGCTTTCCAGCCAAGGTGGTGGCATTTTTTGAAATGTGTAAAAGTAAGGGAAAAGGGAATGGGAATAATTGTGCTTAGTAAAAATGTATATTAGTGAAACAATTAAGATAGGGTCCTGAGAAGGACGTCCTGCTGCTAAACACTACAACTTAGATATAAAGTGTAAAGAAAAATGTGCAAAAACAGTGTAGCGCTGGACAGCATAACATAAGTATCTAAAGTACAATCAAAATGGAATACCAAAAACTATAAGTGCTGGTTGTTAACACTGACCAATCATAGAGACTAAAGTACTTATAAATATCAGATAAATAAACAGGAAAAATAAAGTGACCATCAGCATGGTCAAAACAAATGAGTCCACAGAAAAAAGCTGGGAGTTTTTAGCCCCTTCCATCAGGTGATGAAAAGATGCAAACAATAAAGTCCAATTAGGAGATCAACAGAAAGGAGGGAGATTTGACATCAGTGCCCAACACCAGTAGAAATAAAGGCTTACCAGAAAGTTCTATCTTTCAGGAGTAGTCTAAACAGGTAGCAGGAAATCACCTTTGGGGTGTCAGGAACGAATCCGCACTCTCCAGATTAGGAGAATCCACAGCTCCTCAGGTTAACCACTGCTTCCAAATGGAACTTGCAGATGTATGTGACGTGTGTTTACAAACAATGTGGGAAAAAACAAAGGGCAATCCCATAGGTAGGCAAAAAACAAGGGGTTTAAAAAACTAAAAAAATTTGAAACAGCTTAAAATACTCTCATTCATAGAGAGTGATACAAAAGTCCTTGCAAGGATAAAAAGCTCCGTATGAATATCAGACCGCCTAAGGCCGTTAGCATATGCGCAATACGAGTGTGTCTGCCCTGGCATAGAGACTCCAGGGACCATCTGGTCTGCCATAAATCTCTATGGTCAACATTTGGTGCTGGTCGGTTCCTTCTCTGGTTCACCGATCACAGGGACGAGGTGGTAGAAACACCAAAGGGCAGCAGGAAGGGGGAAGTGTCTCCTCCCGCCACCTATAGAAATGATCAAGCGGCTGAGCTATGATTGTTCTTATGGTGAAGGCAATCGCCGGCTTTAAAAGAAGATATATGAATGATGCCTGTAACTGCAGACATCATTCAGATATCATTGCTCAAAGTCTGCAACGTCATATGACGTTGGGTGAATGGGAAGAGGTTAACATTAATACCCTCTGGGCTCTCCATCAAAAAAAAGCTCCAAACCTTGGCTCCCATGAACCCCCCCAGGGATCGTAGTTAAACTACACTGGAACGGATTCCTATGGCAGAACAGACTAACATGTGGCAAGGAGAGGCGGCTGGTGGCTGGTGAGAGATTGTTTTCTCTGGCTCTTGGTGAGTCCTGAGAGCTGGCGTCGGTAGGCGCGGAAAACTGGGAAGCTGGAGAAGCCGGGAAAAGCCTTGAGGGTGAGACAAGGGGAGGGGCGCAGGGCTGCTGTGTGGTGCGGCGCGGCGAGGTCACGTGCGCAGCGCCCAGCTTGGTGTGGAAAGCAGGGACTGCTCGGCACCGCGGAAAAGGAAGCCGGGGGCTCGCAGAGGAGCTCAGCTGCTGGGATAGGAGACAGAGGACTGTGATCAGAGATCGGTGAAAGTAAGGAGTGTGGGCTCCTTTGGCAAAGCGGGGAAGAATCAAGCAGCGGCGCCCCCCTCACCCGTCCAGCTTTCTCTGGCTTGTTTGAGGGCTCTCAAGACACCAAAGAACAGGAGACTACCGCGGTTTCCAAACAAGATAGCAGGTAACAGAAATCAGAAACAGCAACAGGTGGGTCAGACTTTGTTGTTCTATTGTTTTGGCTGGTAAAGTTAAAGATCAACTTGAAGGACTAAGGAGGTATGCTGCACCTAAACAAATGCTGTGAGGTCGTGTAAAAGGAATGATAAAAGCTTACTGCATAATAGATTGCATAGTGCTTCTGCTGTGACATTTATCCATCTCCTGTGTCCTCTGTCTTCTCCCCTCTCCCCCTCCCTGTCAGGTCAGGACCTAAAAAGCATCTTAAAATCCATCCTTATAGAATTATGCAATTGTAATTTTAGAAATTGTGCCGATGTGGGGTGCCATGTGTCTCCCTTTGTGGGCAATACCTTTTTTGCAGCTGACCTGGCAGTCGCATGGTCTCCTTGGGCTATTCTTCTCTGCTCCGGGATCCCTGCTGGTGTTGACCGCTCCATGCATTGGAAGGGGGAAACGCGGGCATCGGGTGGGAGGAGAGTGGAGGAGGGGGTAGCCAGTGTCCCGCTGGCATCTGTCCGCTCCATTCGCTGAGGAGGGAGGGGCTGCGGGCATCAGGCAGGTGGAGGGGCAGCCGCTGTCTCCCTGCCATTGGCCCGCTCCGTGCACTGGGGAGGGGGGGAGCTGGTATTCTTCTGGCATGTGTCCGCTCCGTGCGCTGAGGAGGGAGAAACTGCGGGCATCGGGCGGGAGGAGAGCGAAGGGGGGGAGCCGCTGTGTCACTGGCATTGGCGTGCTCCGTGCACTGGGGAGGGGGGCCACGGGCGTCAGCCAGGAGGAGAGGTGAAGACCTCCGGCAATCATTCTGCAAGGTGGCATAAAACATTTTTAAACAAATTTTACTAGGGCTTATTTTCGGGGTAGGGCTTATATTGCAGCCCTCCCTGAGAATCATGCTAGGTCTTATTATCGGGGTAGGTCTTATTTTTGGGGAAACATGGCAGTATGTGACTATTTACTACACTGGATGATCGCACTTCGTATCTTCTTATTTTGTTCATTTGGAGGGCCAAGAAGGCCTTAATCAATAAGGTCTTTAATACAGGAAGGTATATAACAGAAGAATTGTGGTCCAATAACTAATTCCCAGACCCTCAAGCCACTCAAATCCAGCCACCAGCCATAAACATTATTAGAAAAAAAAATTAGAAACTGCCTTAGGGTATTAAGCAACCTAGAACCTGGAAATAATCAGAACTTTAAAGGAAGTCTCTGCTCCCCTTTTTCTTTTTTTTTGGATACTGACTGTCTTAAACAAGGAATATGGTAAAGAAAGCTTTTAAAAATCAGGGGAAGGTACCCAGTAAAAAAACAATTAAAGCCTATCTAACCGTTGAGGGGGAGGCCCAATTGGGGAGCTCCAGTGCTACGGGAATAACTTCTGCTCTACCTACCCCGTTAAAGGGAAAGTCTCCTCCTGAGAAGGACATGGGTATAAACAGGGGGGAAATGACAGCCGGGCTGTCTCCAGGGAATATGACGCCGGGAAAGGATAAAAATAAGATCCCAAAAGATAAAACCTCAGAGGCCAGAAGTAAAGAAAAAACCCTGAACACCCCTGAGAGACAACAGCCAAGGGTAACATCCCTAGAAGATTCACAACCCCCCCCCCCACAAAGCAGGATATGGCAGATATGGTTGATATGATCTGCTGTTTGGAGCGGACTATTAAAGGCGAGATGGGAGCAACCAGGAAAGATATTCACAGTGTTCTACAAAGAGTCGAAGGGATAGAGGAACAATTAGAAGAACACAAAAAAGCAATATCAGAATTAAGAGAAAGAGCAGATATGGACTGGATAGAGATAAGAAATGCCCGCTATAATCTCGAGGAACAGGAAAATCGCAGCAGGAGGAGGAACCTTCGGATAAAAGGGGTCCCCGAGGAAGTTAAGGATGAAGAATTGGGGTCTCAACGTGTTCTGTATAGAAGGTTCCGAAAACAGACTTGGAGGTACTCGGCCCGTTGACAAAATCTGAATCTACTGCACCAATTGGTAATAAAAATGGTCTTATGGGGTGCCCTGAAGTTAGTAAAAAGGGATTGTCCCTTGGGGGAAGTGGAAGTAGGGTTACTACCTCCCCCCGGGGTGATCTAAGGATATGGTATGGTATAAACCTGGGGTTTGAAAAATCCAAAAGAACATGCAGGGAATAAATATTATAACATATAATGTACAGAGACTCGATAGCCCCAATAAGCAATATCAGGTATTGTAGGAGATGAAGAGTATGTCAGCCAATATAGTATTCTTTCAGGAAACTCATTTTAAGAAGACAACAAGGTCAAGACTAAAGACAAAGGATTTCCCTATGTGGTTTCATAGCTATTCCTCTAATAATAGATCAAAGGGAACCGCAATAGGTTTTGATAAAAAACACACGGTTTACTCTGGATGCTATGGAGATAGACCCCGATGGCAGATTTATTTTTATTAAGGGTACCCTTTTCAACAGGAAGTTCACTCTTGTTAATATTTACTGTCCCAATTCTCATCCGGTCAGGTACCTGAGGAAGATAATGAACAGATTAGAGGGGTTTAGAGAGGGTGGGTTGGTGTTGGCAGGGGACCTGAACTTTGTCTTCGATCTGGTATTAGACACTCAAACGGTATCGATAAGATCAGAGGGTAAACACTTACGAGCAATTGAACACAAACTACATCAAATGCACTTGGTGGAGGCCTGGAGAATAATTCATCCTAGAGATAAAGACTTCTCTTTTTTTTCTTCTGTACATGGGTCCTATTCTAGAATAGACCATATCCTCCTGGACCATCAGTTGTTGGAGGGTTTGAGAAGGATCAACATTAAATCAATAACACTAACGGACCACGCTCCGGTGGAGATGTCTTTGAACATAGGGGAGAACCCTCCGGGACAAAGAGTTTGGAGAATGGACGAATCTCTTTTGAGAGACACTAGGATAGCGGATGAGATGGAGAAGGAGATGTGCCTATTCTTTAAAGAAAACGATAAGGATAATATAGATAGATCGGTTCTATGGGAAACCCATAAAGTATATATGAGAGAGAAGATGATATCAGAAAAGGCTAAGAGGAATAAAATCAGGCAGGCTCAGAAAAAACCTTGTTAGAAGAAATACAGGCCCTAGAACAGAAGCATAAAGATAGTAAGGAAGAGCAAATCTTGACCCTATTAACTAGGAAGAGAGAATCTCTACGGGAATTACTGGATCAGGAAACTATGTAGGTATTTGATAATACGGGTAAGAGATTCTATGCAATGGCAAATAAATCAGGGAAACTCCTAGTAAGGGTAATCAAACCTAAAAATGCACAAAATTATATCTTAAAAATTAAGGATAAGAAAGGAGACATGAAGCATTTAACCAAAGATATAATAGAAACTCTAAAAGAGTATTACCAAAATGTATATAAAGTTAATAAAGATCAAGATATAACAGAAACGCAGAATAGGGAAAAAAATTGGACAATATCTAGAGGAGTCCAAGACCTTGTGATTGTCTGCAGATGATGCTATTAATTTAGAGAAAGATATATCCAGAGAAGAAATAAGTCAAACAATTAAAAATATCAAAATGGGAAAGAGTCTGGGTCCCGATGGATATACATCTCTTTATTATAAAAGATATGAAAATATTCTTATCCCTTACTTTATGGATTATGTGAACTCAATTGGGAGAGGCCTGGCAATTTGCGAGGAATCCCTGGGAGCTCACATAACTTCTATAGGAAAGGAGGGGAAGGACCCAACGGTTTGCACAAGTTATAGGCCCATCTCCTTGATAAATGTTGATATTAGTGTTGCTCACGAATATTGCATATTCGAGTATTCGCGAATAACTCGAATATCGCGGTGAATATTCGCTATTGCGAATATTTGTATTTTTTCAAATTTATTTTTAAAACAGATCACATCCTAGTGATCTCCATCGACGTCTAAAAGCATTGCTGGTATGATTAGAGACCCTGGGCCGAGTAGCTGAGGCGATCCTTTTATGTTGCCGAATATTCGCAATGCGAATATTCGTATTACGAATATTCGCGAATGCGTTCTCTACCCTTCTGTGTTTTGTGTATAAAAAATACAAAAAAAAAATTAGCTTTAGTTTAGTCATATACTGTAAGTTGGTGTAAGTAGAGTTAGTGTTTAGTGCCTATTAGTTTAGTAATCCAGGAAATGATCTCCATTTTCGCATGTTGACAAGAATTTCGCAATCAATTTCGCATCCGCACTAGCGAAATTTCGCTAAATTTTTTTTTGATAAAATATCACGAATATTCGATATTAACGAATATTCGCGAATACGTTCTCTGCCCTTCTGTGTTTTGTGTATAAAAAAAAAAAAAAATAGATTTAGTTTAGTCATATAAGTTTGTGTAAGTAGAGTTAGTGTTTAGTGCCTATTAGTTTAGTAATCCAGGAAATGATCTCCGTTTTCGCGTGTTGACGAGAATTTCGCAATCAATTTCGCATTCGCACTAGCGAAATTTCGCATTTTTTTTTTTTTGATAAAATATCACGAATATTCGATATTAACGAATATTCGCGAATATTCTTCTATATATTCGCGAAATATCGCGAAATCGAATATGGCGTATTCCGCTCATCACTAGTCGATATAAAGATATACGCGAAGATCTTGGCCGAGAGAATAAGACCACTCATGGTGGGGCTAATAGACAAAGATCAGGCGGGCTTTGTTCCTGGGAGGGAAATACGGGACAACGTGCAGAGCGGACTCTTCCTTATTGAGAAAGCCAGGAAGAGTAAAAAATCGGTAATGTTTATGTCCCTCAACGCTGAAAAAACTTTCAACAGATTGGATTGGAAATATATGATAGCAATGCTTAGATATATAGGTTTGGGGCCCAGAATGCTTAGGCTAATAGAAGCACTATACCAGGGATCTAGCGGACCTCCAGATGTTGCCCTCGTCCCATGCAAGGCTCCATCAAGAGACACTCAGAGACAGAGGCATATGGGACGGTTTGGCACCATGTAATTGCATATCACTGCTCTAAACCCTCGGCAAGGCTCCGAGTTAACGGTACCATGTCGGAGAGTTTCTCGCTCTTCAACGGGACCCGTCAGGGCTGCACGCTCTCTCCCTCCTGTTTGTCCTCTCATTGGAACCCGTATTGGCTACAATTAGTTCCAATGGGGAGATAGGAGGGGTGAAGGTGGACGGGAGGGAACATAAGATCTCTGCGTTCGCGGATGACATGATGCTCTACGTATCTAATCCAAAACAGTCACTACCAAAAATTATGGAGGAATATGGAAAATATGGAGAAATCTCAAATTTAAAATTTAACAGAGAGAAAACTGAGACTCTGATCATATCCATGGGTCCCAAAGAACGTAGAGATCTTGGGGCCCTCTATCCATTTACACTGAAATGTAAGGCTATGAAGTATCTAGGGATACTCCTGTCAAAATCAGAAAGAGATCTATATGTTGACAACTATATTGCGTTATTAAATAAAATTAAAGGAGAACTCAAAAGCTATCGGATAGATAGAATATCTGGTTCGGGAGAATAGTTATCAAAATGGAATTGCCTAATTCTGTAATAAGTACTCCCAATTAAAATTCCAGGGATACAGGGAAAATATGGAAAAATAAAAAATCCTGTATTTCAGCGGAGACCCTGAGTAGATCTAGAAATGACGGAGGAATACAATTACCAGATTTTAAAAGATACTATGAGGCAGCGGTATTGAAAAGGATAACCGACTGGTTTCAGAAGGAGTGACAAACAAACATTGGAAAAAATGGAAACTATGTTTTGGACGGTGCTGGGGTGGATAACTCTATATAAGGCCCCAGGATAAAAATAAATGAATCCCACTTTTTACAATGAGGCACGAGACAAGGGTGCCCCCTTTCAGTAATTTGTGCTGTCCCTGGAGAGAATACGTAAAAGTCTGAAATAAATGGAATAAGAATATGGATTTGCTGACTGTTCTCTTTTAAAACAGTATACCAAATTTATTAAAAATATGAATCAATATGGGGAAATCTTTTAAATGTAAAAAAGACAAATACTAGGGGATACCAAAGAAAGACCAAACCCTTAGATTGGAATTTAATTTCATGGGTAAACAAGCTAACCAATCTGGCAAACACGAAAAAAAATATATGAAATCAACTATATCCCCTTGATAGAAGAAACCTAAAAAGGAGATCAGGATAAAAAATGACCAATCTCATGGCTGGGATACATTTCTGAAAATGGTGCATACCAAAAATTCTATATAAGTAAAACCAAATCCCAAAACAACTGTTATCCTCAAGGTTCTAATTTTATCTGGGGAATAGAAACACAGGATCCTCAAACAAACAAAAAACAAGGGAGGACTGGCCATCCCAGCTTAAAAAATACTATGAAGCAATAATTCTCAGAGTTGTGGAATGGGCGGAAACGAAAAAAGATGGGTTAACTAGAATGCTAGCCAAAGCAAAATTAGAAAAAATAATATGGAACCCTCCACAGTTTAGAGCCTTGGCAGGATATACCTGAAATAACAAAGGACTCAAGGTTTGGGAGTAACACAAAAAAAAATTGATAAAAATTTCAATTCACCCCTGATTTCACTAAAGCCGATTCCTGAGATGGGGAAAGTTGGATCAAAAAAGAAAATGCGAAGAGATATAATACACCAAGGATATACTAAAACAAAGAGAAAATAAAACTTAATAACTGATACCAACAGTAATTTTATTCAAAATTTACCCCAACCTTTAAGCAAGCTCTCAGAGACACTCTCGGAAAGTGGTAAGAAGTATCCTAAAATCTGATATTACAGAGGAACCAGATCTATAAAAAATGGGAGAAGGAATTAGGGACAAGAAAGACCACAATTGTTTAAAATTGACCCATACCTCAGTTATGGAAGGTGATTTAAATGACTGGATAACACCAGTACAGACAAGAGGGACCAGTCCAGCACTTTCCCCTGGAACCATGGCCCATCTTTGGTGGGAATCCCAAAGGTTTCTACTGGGAAAAGATTCTGAAGATAATAGAAGATATCACAAAGAAAAAATCAAAAGCCTCTACTCTTTCATGGGGGAGCGAAGGAATTAAAAAATATAGGGAATCGGACCACACCTTCTAAATGCCGCTAGCTAATACCAAGAAAGTGGCAGGATTTAGAATGCCATGGGAGAAGCTGTGGAGGAAACATAGATGGAAGACCGAAAAATAGCCTTGAGACAACAGGCCTACAAAATGGGAAAATTGGAGAGAATTTAAAAGAACAAATGTAGAGAACAGGAGCAAACCTGCTCGAAGATAAGAGAGCAAAATGGTATGGTGGGGGGGGGAGGGGGGAGGGGGGGAGGGGGAGGGAGCGGGTGGGATATAAAAGGAAATGAATATATATAAAGTATTTAGAAAATATATATATATATATAGGGATTTCTCGATAATGTCAATACTTATATATATAAAAAAAAAAGGAATAATAAGAAAAAAGAAAGAGAAGGGAAGGAGGAAAAAAGAGAGAAAAGAAAGGGAAAGAGGAGGGAAAAGGGAGAAAGAAAAGAAAAGAAAAAAAAAAAAGAAATAGAAAGAAAGGAAGAAACTGAATGGGGGAAAAGAAAAAAAAAAAAAAAAAGAAGGAGTGACAAAGGAAAAAATCGGTATAGAGGAGAATTTGAGTAGTAAAGACCTGGGATAAGAATATGGATACAAGAGGATCAGATACCCCATCAATAACCAAAGATGTTGAAATTAAAACCAAATGTTGGTTCTAAAAGCTTGCCCCTCACGGAAGTATAAGGGAAGGAGAGGGGCCGATTAATGGGCAACAAAATCTAAAAGATGTAATGAAAGGAGACCTGAACTCTGGACAAGATGAGATGGAAGGTGATGACTACGACAAGTCCAGCACTTTGTTCATTCCGAAGCCTCCTCTATAACCCATGACACCGGAGGGCCTTGGGCAAACAGGGGATAACAAACATAAAATACTGTCTCCAAAGAGGATGAATTAAATTTGTAAGGGCTTGGGAAGTAGAATTAAAACTTCTGAGCAGATGGTACTTTTCCTCCTCCATAGTAAAATAAAAGAAATGAATTACCCACAGATGGTACGAGATTGCACAGAATAGATAGAGAGAAGTCAGCTTTATGTTGGCGAGGATGTGGATCTGAGGGTACTCACACCCACATCTGGTGGCAGTACCCTCGGATACAGATATTTTGGAAAGAGGTCCTAGGTCTGATAAAAAAAGATAAGCGGGATTGAGGTGAAATGTGGTCCCTGGGCATGTTTGTTCCACTGCACAACGACCCCAAGGAAAAAATATAGATTATCCCTGGTCCCTTACCTCCTGAATGGAGCAAAGGTAGTAATACCTAAGAATTGGAAGAAAGAAAAAGCACCATCAGTGGGGGAATGGATCAGGGAGGTGGGCAAGATGGGAGATATTGAGGAATTATTTTCTATTCAAAATGAATGTAGGCCCAGATTTGAAGAGATCTGGGGAGGTTGGAGAGAGTTTAGGAAGACAGGAATCTTTATCAACATTCTGGGTCAGTAGGGGGGTGAGGGATTATGTTTTTTTTTTCTTCTTTCCTTTATATCCGAACACTCGGCACCAGCACATTAGACTGGACACATTAACAGTTAATGTCAGTTCACATAAACGGGGGAACGCCTGGGCAGGAATGCTCAACCCCGCTAATTAGATTTCTCTATAGGGGAAATCATTCAATGCACTTAACACTTTTGGACTTACATCCTCAGGGAGGCTTAAGCCCCTAGACCTAAATATTTTTACTCACGGGCTCAGATTGAGCCGTAGGATTTTTTTTTCCCTGTACATTCTATAGACATGCTGCACTGGCACTTTGACACTTCACAGAGTGGGCATTTTAAAATCCAACACGAATATAAGAGGCTTGACCTAAGGGTCAGTCCACCAACATGGTAATATGGGGAGCGCACATACCACATATGTACAACCTCGCCCAGTAGATATCCCCTAAGCAAAATTTATATGCAGAGTTTAACACGTCCCTTTCCTTGGGTGACAACCCCCCTCCCTTTCTTTTTTTTTTTCCTCTCTCATCTCACCCCCGGGACCCTCTCTTTCGCCTCTCCCACAGACTATGCCGATATGGAGGACTAGACCTCTCAGGAGAGGTATAAATCTGGTTAAACTCAAGTCTAGATAGGATGACAGTATCATAGAATAGATTAGGAGTCCGGGAAACGATGTATCTCCTATGTTAAAAATGTTAAGTTGGTTAAGGAGAATAGGTTGAGACCGGGTAGAATGGGGTGGGGAATTGTACACTTTATAGTTTATTTTTATGTATATGTATGGACAATTGAATATTTTTGTAATGATGTTATAATAAAAACCAAATAAAGAGAACAAAAAACAGATGTTGGCAGATGTAAACTGATGTACTGTGTTTCCCTGAAAGTAAAACATCCCCCAAAAATAAGGCCTACTTACAGTTTTGCCTCTCACTGAAATATAAGGCATCCCCTGAAAATAAGACCTCCCTGATAACAGGGCCTCACCCAAACATAAGGCATCCCGATAATAAGGCCCCCCCCCCCCGAAGCTACCTAACTCTGTACCCTGGACCGTAGTGGCGGGTGGCGCTGCGCAGCTCACTATTGGCCACAGCGCAGACGGAGCAGACAGAAAGTGCGTGGTCTCTTTTCATCAGAGAGCCCACGCCGCCACCAGGACAAGCTGCCGCCTGCTGCTCGCACTGCCCTGATGGAGTCGGGCCGACTCTCAATTAGACAGTGAGAAGTGCAGAACAGGAATCGGGCACATTGTGTGGACACACAGGAGGGAAATGTCTGATAAAGGGGTGGGGGG
The DNA here is from genome assembly GCA_029574335.1 of Rana kukunoris. Taxonomy (NCBI): domain Eukaryota; kingdom Metazoa; phylum Chordata; class Amphibia; order Anura; family Ranidae; genus Rana; species Rana kukunoris. The sequence continues at coordinate 264,401,217 of CM056049.1, forward strand.
GATGTCTGGTAAAGGTGTCCACTGGCACAGGGATGGGGAGAGGGGGATCACTCAAAATTACATTTGTTCAACAATAAATGTGTACCGTATTCTTCTTCATGGAAAAATAAGACATCCCCTGAAAATAAGACCTAGCGCATCTTTGGAAGCAACAAATATAAGACACTGTCTTATTTTTGGGGAAACAGGGTATTTGGATGATCGTCCATTTACATCCTTTTTCCATATTAATGCATTGATGTCCATTTTTCATCCGTCAACAGATGGAAAACCGAACAAACGGACTTGCATGTGTGAAAGGGGCCTTAGGAGCAGTTCAAACCTTAGTATGTCCTGGATGAAAAATGAACATCAATGCATCTATATGGAAAAAAATATGTAAATTGATGATCATCCATATAAATCAGTTTACATCTGCCAACATCCATTTTTTTTGTAAAGCTCTATTTTTCTCCTGTTAAGAAAATGGATCAGACAAAAAAATGGATGTAAACTGACAAACGGTCCATTTTTCCATCTGTTTTTGCATTGGTAGTGGATGTAAAAAAAAAAATGATGATAAACTAATGAGCAGCTGATGAGAAAACTGATGAAAAACTTTATCTGTTTCTTTTTTTTTTTCTTTGAAAAGACATGAACTGAACTGATGAAATGAATGGTCTGTATGTGTGAAAGGGGCCTTATGTGCCCAGGCACACCCTTGAAAGCTGGTTCCCCCTCCTTCCCCTTGCAGTCATTTCTCCCTCTGGCTGTTGCTGCAGAAGTGTTTTAGGATGAGTGGGGGAAGGGGCGCAGTGTGAGTGATTGGTAGTATGTGTTTGAGCTTATAAATAAGAATTGTATTATTGCCTAGAAGAGGTACTCTTTCTTAGATGGCTCATAGGAGCAGAAGAAACATTTCAACATATCAGTTTTCATCATTAAGATTTTCTGTTCCTACCACAAGGAAAGAGTTTTTTTTTTTTTTTTTACAGCATAAGGTTGTCTAGATACAGATAAGAGAATTCACGGACACTATCGTTTTTGCAACACGCTGAAATAGAACATTTGTGTTGTGACAGCAGGAAACCTGCAATACTCTGACGATCCTTTTGTAACATCCTGCACAGCCTCTTTTCGAAGGCTTTTTTTGTAAGGTCGGGCTAAAATATTTTCAAATGGACTGATTCATACTCCTGCACTTGACTTTAGAATAATTTCATCTGGGACTTCAGCATCATGTCAGAGGCAGTAAGTAAAAGTATACATGTCATTGCAGAATCCTAATGAAATGAACACCTGTCTATCCTAAATATGCTGGCTGACATTTATGTCATGAAAGAAAGTAATAGCATTGCACACAACTGTACAATACTAATGAAATTAATGTCTACTTGCATAAATATTGTAATTAATGTAAATGGCATGATTTGCCACGAACAATGCATAGCATAATATTCTATTTGAGCTTAGTAGCTATGGAAATAGTATGCAGTCTGAATATATGATCCAAAAGTATATACTGTATTTATTAGCGCATAACACTCACTTTTTTACCATGAAAATAGAGGGTAAACTGTGCCTGAGTGTTATACGCAGGGGGCTGTGGATTTTTTTTCCCCCTAAACCTTCCCTCTGAAAGTTAGGGTGCGTGTTATATGCCTATGCGTGTTATACACCGATAAATACGGTAGTATGCAGCATTAAATTGCTTACAGTGAAATGTTTCTATTAAAATTTGTATAGGATTTGCCCAGACTATACACACTAAAGTATTTTTTACATTCTGAACAAATAGTAAAAAGCCTTCTTGTTCAAATACTTTTAATTAGTACAGAAAGGGGTAACATACAGAGAATAGCAACTTTTGCAAATTAACCCCAAGGGAAAGGGGGTAAAACAAAATGCACAATAACGCCCCAAATTACCTGGGACGCAGACCTCAAATGTGTGTAAGGAAAAGCAACAAAAGTGATGATATTGAACATTTATTGACTGTAGTACAGCATTATACGTGGAAATATCAATAGCCTCATATGTCCAACTTGGTTGTGTGGGGGTAAAGGGAAAAAAGGAGGACCCCTCTTAACAGCCAAACCTATGAATAATATCTTGTAATATAACATTCAAGGGACAGCAGTCATTATATGGAATGAAGATCTAGGTGATGGCAAAAAGAGGAAAACTACCTCTTTGGGTACATTCACCTCTGTAACTTTAGGCCTTTTGGAGAAATTGGTTTTCAAAGTTCACTACAAAAACATTGATACCTTAGTTCTTTTCGTATTACTTTTATTGCAGCAGAATCTTGGCACCCTGACAGTCTTTAATGTAAACACACAACAGGTGTTTTTAGGGCTGGCGATACATGTTCAACTATCTTGTACAATTTTCTTTATAGATTTACCAAATAATATAATAATAATAATAATAATAATAAACCATATAATATGAGGTCAAAACTAAACAACACTTGAATTGTATTCAATTAGGCAGGCCCTTGCACTATATAGCTGAAGGTAAATCTAAAGAATATTGTACAGAAAAATGTATAATGTATGGCCAGCCCAAGTTGTTAAACTGAAACCTGACATTAGAATTTTTGTTGTGATGTTTGAGAATGAATTACTTCGCAGTACATGCAACATGAGTGGACAGGGATAGCTTTTTAGAACTCCTTTACTGCTTGTTCAACTCAGTTTGTTTTTAACAAACATTCAAGATATACAGTATAATTATACTGTGAAGAGACAACTACTCAAAGTGATTAGATCTCTATTTAAATAGAGATCCATCCAAAACAATTTATTTTGAAATGGTGGGTGATAAGGATGGGCTGTGTTTAATTTGCAGACGTATTAGTTAAACATTGCTGTGTATCTTCATCTGACTACACAGTATCTTGATTTAATGATAAAGAATTACTCACTGTTGTCTCTTGGGACATTAATTCTTTTTGCCTGGATCAACTTCAAAAAGCAAAATTCTAAATCTAAAAAAAAAAAAAGAAGTAAACTACATTTGTGCTATTTTTGTATAGAGATGTTTTTTCGTAATTTAAAGCAGAGTTCCACCCAAAAATGGAACTTCCGCTTATCCCACTCCTCACCCCCTTACATGCCACATTTGGCATGTCATTTTTTTTGGGGGGGGGGGGAGTGGGGGCTTCAGGAGGAGTGGGACTTCCTGTCCCACTTCCTCCTTCCGCCGAGGGGCTGGTTAGGCGATTAAGTGCAGTGCCGCTCGCGCATGCACAGTGGGTGCCTGGCCGTGAAGCGAAAGCTGTCACGGCCGGGTGCCCACATTTAGAATGAAGACGCCGGCTGGGGAGGGGGGGAGAGGAGCGGAGCCCCGGCCGGCGCGTCGCTGGAATGCTGGAGCAGGTAAGTGTATGTTTATTAAAAGCCAGCAGCTACACTTTTTGTAGCTGCTGACTTTTAATAAACATACATTTTGGCTGGAACACCCCTTTAATATAAAGAGGAACAAACTAACATTTAAAAAAACAACACACACAACTGTACAGTTATTTTTTGGAGGTTTATTTACTAAAGGCAAATGCGCTTTGGAAAATGCAGTTGCACTCAGAGCTTAGTAAATGGGCTAAAGCTCTGAAAAAATGCTGTTTTTTTTTTTTTTTTTTGCTTGCACATGATTGGGTATTCCTTACAAAGTGAAGCTTTGCCCCATTTACTAAGCTCTGAGTGCAACTGTAGTTGCAAAGTGGGCACCATCTATTTGCCTTTAGTAAGTCCACCCCATTAAGTCATTAATATGCCCTAAATAATAAATGCAATTTAAAATTGCACTAAATATGCTATGTTGATTCACTCTTATAAGTAGGAATATAAACTGTCTTAATTTTAGGATGCCAGGCAGTGATATTCTTGACCACATGCCAATGGGGTTTATTTACTAAGGCTGTAGATTGCAAAATCAGGCTCACTTTTGCATAGAAACCAATTGGCTTCCAACCTCAGCTTGTTCAATTAAGCTTTATAAATAAAACCTGGAAGCTAGTTGGTTTCTATGCAGAAGTGAGCCTGATTTTGCACTCTCAGGCTTTAGTAAATAAACTCCAATGTCCGTAAAGTAACTGAGCTGTCTCTCTGTATTATCTCAGTCTCTTTGAGTGGTATTCTTTCTGACCTGAGATCCCTGTGGTTAGTGTGGTACAGCAGCTGAAAGGAGACCCAAAGTGAGTTTTTTTGTTTTTTTTACTGGCATCCATACTAATCTGACACTGTGTTTCCAGGAGTGCTCTGCCTTGAGCACTTCCAGGCGAAAGTGACTTCAAAAGACAAATTACATTTTAATTCAACAGAGCCGCTTTAATCATAAGTGCCCAAGTTGCAGAAAGTGTAGATCAAAGACATCGGAGGACATGTTGAAGCTGTGTTGGGGGTTGCCATTCTCTGTAAGTCATAAGACCATCTGATCAGCCAGCTAATCACTTCAACACTGCATGCAAGAACTAGGTAGAGGAGCACAGCGGCTTAACAGGTTCCAGACCACAAGGACAACTTTAATGGAGGTAACGATATATATTGCATTTCTATTCTCCACCTGTTAGCCATAATCTTGACACTTTTGTCAACAGGTTTTGACCACGGTGACCTGCTAGCTTCAATGCTTTCCTTGTTCATAGAAACCATTTGGTGGAAATGAATTAACAGTGCCAGCTTATGCCTCGTACACACGGCCAGACTTTCAGAGAAAAAAAGTCAGACGTCTAAAGCTTTTTCTCTGAAAGTCCGGTCGTGTGTAGCCTCCATCTGACTTTTTTTGTCGGAAGTCCGACGGACCTTAGAGAACCTGTTCTCTATCTTTCCGTCTGACTTCCGACAGACTCACAACGGACTTTTGCATGGTCAAAAGTCTGACATAAGGCATAAAAGGCAGTTTTGTTAGATTTTCATAGAATTGTTATAGAATTGTTAGAATTGTAATTGTTAATTGAATTTGGTCACTCCAAACTAGGAAATGACATTATTAGTTGTCAAATTGCTGTTTTAAAGCTGATGGAAACTGCTTCTTTTATTGTGATAGAGTTGCTATAAAGAGCTGGTGTTGCTTTTCCCTTGGTCAGGTAAGATATAAGCAGGGGAAGGGGTTGCTAAGTGTTCCACATTTGATTAAAATTAAAATGTAATAAAAAAAAAAATGTATGGAGATAGGAACAGCCCTTCTGCCATGACTCTGGCACATCAAAGGGTAGCAGTCCAGGTTGGGGGTTCCAGAAAATAACTGTACATGATTTGTTAGTTTAGTGTAGGATAGGAATCTAGCTCCTAGGTAAAATGCATTATGTTTTGATCAGTGAGATAGGATTTTGTTCACTGATGGTCTCTAATAGTGATAAACAAATATATTTATCAAAAAAAGGCAAACCGATGAACCTGCAACTTTTTGACCCCAGAAGTATACAGGTAAACCCAATCATACAACTCATAAATAATGATTTCTCAGATTCCTAAATTGCATCAATCTCTGTAGAAGCGACAGATCTACCTGCATATATTCAAAAGTCTCCTTGAGAAAAGGACCATATGTGGCCCCAAAGCATTGCTTATTTGAGCTGACATTATGTTTTTTTAAATAGCTGGAACTGAATTATTGAAGTGCTGGGGAATTTTTATCCTTTTCTTTGCCTGTTTTCTTACAGTAAAATGCATACATACATTCAGAGCTTTTTTTCTCAGAAAATAGGTGCAGGAACTCAACCACGACCCGTTCAGATTTCACAAACAGTAGAAGGGTCTTAAAGGGGCATTAAATACCAGAATTGCATTACATACAGTGTGCAGAGTTCAGGGGGTTACAAAGCAGTCAATTGTAAACACAGAAACCAGACTTCTGTGTTCACAAGTGATTGTGGTGAGCGGGCACCAAAGGGTCTGAGCCAAAGGTGGTGGAACTGAGTTCCACCAAGTTCCCCCAGAAAAAAAGCCCTGCATACATTACTGTATGAAAATATAAAGTAGAAATCCTATTCTTTCATATGTACCTAGTAGATAGATAGATAGATAGATAGATAGATAGATAGATAGATAGATAGATAGATAGATAGATAGATAGATAGATAGATAGATAGATAGATAGATAGATAGATAGATAGATAGATAGATAGATAGATAGATAGATAGATAGATAGATAGATAGGAAAATGTAACAGATTTCAGTAATGATGACATTTCTGTTCAAATACATAAACATGAATCAAATCATATCTAAGAAATATTTATGGTTAAAGTGATATGAAACTTTTTATTTATTTGAGTTTTGGTAGAGGGGGGTAGACACTTACATCATATGGCGATTCTTTAAATTTTCTTCAAAATTCCCTAATTTTCTCTCCTGCGGCTGGTTCCCAAGCCTCTGGCACCCCCTTCCTGTTTGTAGATATCTCCTTAACTAGCTAACTGATAAGGAGTCATCTGTGCTTATGCACTCATGCTCTGTGCTGTATGCTTCAATAGACACACACAGCGCACCACATGCCATGCCCCTGCTCCTTTCTAACCCCTCCCAGCAATTTGAATGACGGCAGCAGGAGATATTCGCTATGGTGCCTTCAGTACTCCCCTCTATGCCTGGAAGATCATGGAATTTGTAATCACATTTACATTTGGCCATACTACATGAAATCAGACCTTCACTTAAGCCTCGTACACATGACTGGTTCTCCCGGCAGGAAAACTGGCAGGAGAGATTTTGGATGGGACAACTGAATGTGTGTATGCTTCCTCGCAGTTTGCCTGTCAGGAAAAGAGATGGGAATCCTGGCGGGAAAATAGAGAACATGCTCTCTATTTTCCTGTCGGGATTCCCAGCATTTTTTCTCTGCCAGATGTACTACTTTCCTATAGGAAACACTGCGAAGCAGTGCCGATGGAATATACACCCGGCCAAAGCTCCATGGCAGTTTTCCTGCCGGGTACTCAGCTTTCCCCTCGGTTTTCTCGTCTGACTTTTTACCGCTGAGAAAACCGAGCGTGAGTACAGGGCTTAACTCTAAACACTAGCCATCGTTCTATACCTTCCATTCCCTGTTACACATTTGCATTTTTTTTGGAAGGGGTTGCTCATGCCCACTTCCTTATTTGTTGCCTAGGCAAGCATGATGGAGCCCTTTCTCTGCCCACCCACAGCCTCATCGGTTACACATGACACCTCAAAGGAGGCTTCAGAACAGTTTACTTTCATCCTTTGATCTGGCGCATGTGCAGGGGAAGGCTGGCTGTAGGTGATCAGGAAATTAAAGCCATCCCACAGAATTTAATATGGCATTACAGGAAAGAAAAATGCTGAAACGATTTTGGATGCAAGGAAGACAGTGGTTGATTCCATGGGCTGGTAAGTATGTGTTTTTTAAAGTCAGTCGCTCCAGCACTTTAAATGTCAGTCAATCCAAATAAAGTTTATATTTAAGTGAAACTTTTATTCACATCTTTTATATTTCTCACTTTCTTTTTGCAGAGTACGGTTATTGCTGTGATGACCATAAGTACACCAAATTTGACAAGCTCTTCAAAGATCCCAACATCATCTGGATCTTCTGCCAGCCTTGGGATTGCCATCCTATCAATTGCTTTTATTCTTGGATTTCCAGGCAATGCTTTTATCATCTGGACTATATTATGTCGAATGAAAAAACGTACAGTAACCTGCCTACTAATTTTGCACTTGGCTATGGCAGACATCATGGTCTTACTCACAGCACCATTTTTTCTCCATCTATTAGCCACTGGAAGCTGGGTATTTGGACATATCATTTGTAAGACGTGTCATTATGCTAGCTGTTTGAGTATGTATGCCAGCATCTTTCTGATTACCTTCATGAGCATGGACCGTTTTTTAGCTGTAGCATTTCCTTTCACTTCTCAGAAGGTGAGAACAAAACCAGTTGTCAGGGCCATTGTAGCTACAATCTGGGTGCTTGCAGCTTTTATGGCTATTCCCATGTTATTTTACCGTGATGTTAAATCCCTCTTTGGACGTTCTTTTTGCATACCATTTCATGGTTCAAAAAATGAAACTTCCACTGCCCAACATATCATTTTTCAGTATACGTTTGAAACTGTAATAGGCTTTGTCATCCCATTCACAGTCATTCTGTCATGTTATGTTTTCATTGGACTGAGGCTACGCAGTGCCAAATTTCAGACCAAGAATAAGACAAGTCGTCTGGTAATCATGATTATAGTGACATTTGCACTCTTCTGGCTTCCCTATCAGTTAGTGAATATGATACAGGTCTCAGGGGAGCTGTTCTCATCGGAAACTCTAAGAAATGCAGCTCGAGCATCCAGGCCTAATGCTACAGCCCTTGCCTTTCTCAGTAGCAGCGCTAATCCCATTTTGTATGTGTTTGCTGGAGGAAATTTCATTAGGAGTGCTGGGGTGGGATTTATGGCCAAGCTCTTTGAAGGAACTCATTCTGAGACCTCCAGTTTCCGTAAAATCTCCCAGGTCTTTCGCCAAAGAAGCCACACCGAATCTGTTGAGTTGGAAAAATGCAAAGATCACGTAGAGCAAAGTAAACTATTTACAACCAATCAAAGTGATTGACAGTATGATGATGGAAAAAAACATGACATTTTACCGAGATACATTTCACGCTTCGTTTAAAAAAGAACAATACAAGGAAAATGCAATGCTGCCTCATGGATCATGTAATGTTCCCAAACCATAAAAAGGAGGTTTTTGGGGAGCCAAGATATTATTATAAAACAATTTCAACATGCTACGGTACTTTTATCAGACAAGCAAAACTGATTTGATGACCTGGAAAAATGCACAGAGCATACAAAGCAGTGTAAAACATTTGCAATCGCTCAGATTAACAGAGATTACTAAAAAACATGATATCTGATTTATGGACCATTTTTGCTTATAACTGGTAAAATGTAATACTTTGTTATTAATGATGCAAGAAAAAAAACAATGCATCCGCAATGCACAGCAATTCTACAAGATTATACAACAGAAGGACGATTTATTTTCAAATGTGTGATTTTTTTTGGCGAGGGGGGGGGAGTGGCAGGGGGTGTGGTCACAGGGTTCTTTTTTAATTATATACTATAAATTGTTATTGTTTTCAAAGCATTCTCAAATTATATTTTGCATTAGAAAAATAATATATGTACAATCTCTTATTTTCATTTAAATCTATGGAGAAATAAAAGATATTTGAATGTATAACAGATAAAAAAATATTTCCTGTTTAAAAGCACTAATGCTAATCTGCCATTAACCTGTAACTTTCTCCCCCAAAAAAGTGTGATTACTGTATTTAATGGCGTATAACACTCACCCTGCAAATCAGTTGCAAATTACGTGTGCGTGTTATACGCTGATACTGCAATTTGGGCTGCCTCGGAGAGAACAGGGAGGGGGGCGGGACGAGCGCCGTCAGATTACATGCAGCGAGAATCTCCTATTTACTCAGTGCCCTCTGAATCAGGAAGTCCGGTCTCCTGGGCCGGCATTGGACCAGTGTTCTGTCTATCATAGAAGCCGATTCAGGAGGCGGGACTTTGTATTAACCACTTTCTTACTAGGCACATAAACCCCCTTCGTTCCCAGGCAAAATTTCAGCTTCCGGCACTGCATCGCTTTAACTGACATTTGCGCGGTCGTGCGCCGTGGCTCCCAAACAAAATTTACGTCCTTTTTTCCCCACAAATAGAGCTTTATTTTGGTGGTATTTGATCACCTCTGCGGTTTTTATTTTTTGCGCTATAAACAATTTAAACAATATATATATATTTATTTTACTTGTTGCTATAATAAATATCCCATTTTTTTTTTTTTTAAAAAAAGTATTTTTTTTTTCACATTTAAGGCCGATATGTATTTTTCGACGTATTTTTGTAAAAAAAAAAAAATCGCAATAAGCGACTGGTTTGCGCAAAAGTTATTGCGCCTACAAAATGGGGAACAGAATTATGATTTTTTTTATTATTTTTTTTTTTTAAAGTATTTTTTTTTCACATTTAAGGCCGATACGTATTTTTCGACGTATTTTTGTAATAAAAAAAAAAAATCGCAATAAGCGACTGGTTTGCGCAAAAGTTATTGCGCCTACAAAATGGGGAACAGAATTATGATTTTTTTTATTATTTTTTTTTATACTAGTAATGGCGGCGATCTGCGATTTTTATTGTGACTGCGATATTGCGGCAGACATATTGGACACTTTTGACACAAATTTGAGACCATTCACATTTATACAGTGATCAGTGCTATAAAAATGCACTAATTACAGTATACATGTCACTGGCAGGGAAGGGGTTAACACTATGGGGTGAGGAAGGGGTTAAATGTGTATCCTGGGTGTGTTCTAACTGTGTAGGGGGAGGGGGGTGACTGGGGGAGGTGACCGATGCTGTGTCCCTATGTACAAGGGACACAGATCGGTCTCCTCTCCTCTGATAGCACGTGGAGCTCTGTGTTTACACACCGAGCTCCACGTCCCTGTTGTCATCTCCTCGTTTTCCCGCCGATCACATGTACCCGACGGACATCACGGCCGCCAGGTACATGCATCGGATCCCCAGCGATGCGGCGGGACAGTGTTTACCCGCCGCGCGCCACCCAGTGGCGCCCGCAGGTAATGCACTAAAAATCACGTCCAAAGACGTCTAGTTGGCGCCTCAGGTCCGCGCTGTTGATGTATTTTGTCAATAGCGTGGGTCTGAAGTGGTTAAAGATGCCACTGAGTAAACAGGAGATTCTCACTGTATGTAATCTGACAGCGCTCATCCCGGCCCCCTCCCTGACATTAATCAGGCTGCATTCATGGCAATGGGGAGGCTCCAGATGGGCATTAATCAAGCTGCATTGATGGGCACTGACCCTTATTTTGCTTCACAGTTCTTTTTTAAAATGTATTTATTTTTTCCTGAAACTTCTCTCTTAAAATGAAGGTGTGTGTTATATGATGATAAATACATATATATTTACCCCATATGAAAATTTATTGTCAGAAATTACGATCGTCTGTATGCAATTCTGACGGACAAAAAAAAACACGCATCCTTGGAATCAATTTAACACATGCTCGGAATCATTGAACTTAATTTTTCTCGGCTCGTTGTAGTGTTGTACGTCACCGCATTCTTGACGGTCGGAATTTCAGACAACATTTGTGTGACCGTGTGTATGCAACACAAGTTTGAGGCAAAATTCAGTCGGAAAAAAATACACGGTTTTCTTGTCGGAATTTCCGATCGCTTGTATGCGGCATAAGACTACTATAAATTACATTTGAAAGCACACATTTCCAAGGCATTCTCCCTATATGGTATAATACTAAGTATAACAGAGTAAAGCATGATAGTTTAACAAGTCCAGAATGGCCTAAATGTACACAAATATACTCAAAAATATCTCTGCTGTCATATCTACTCTAGAAAAAAACTGACCCCAGCCTTTTCATGCTAGTTCTCTGTAACACATGTTATCCCTAATATACCTACTACACCCTCTTTTGATTAATAACTACTACATGTTCTCTGATGTTATTATGTAGGTACCTTAAAAAAAATCACTGCATTGGGTGGTGCCAGTTGATACTTTTGTTATGCGTGGTCTTTTTGCATGATACCTGTCCACAGCCTGTCAGGACCTCATGCCTGATTTATGGCATTACTTGCCTGCTGCTCAGGGCCGTCTTAATAGCATCATGGGTCCCTGGGCAAAGTAATGCTCTGGGGCCCCTACAATGGAAGCAGCGCGGGTAAACAGACATCAAGTAGGTAAGAGGCAGAAAAGTAGAGCTTCCCCTTTTGGGTGGAGATCCGCATTAACTACATGAGCAATCATTCTGTACAGCAAATACTACAAACATAAAGTGACAAAGCTGCTAGATTGATGGCCCCCAGCACTCTGACCCCTTTATGCCCCAGATATCCCCCCAGCACTCTAACCTCCTCTACTACCCAGATATCCCCCCAGCACTCTGACCCCTCTACACCCTAGATGTCTATGCTTTGGGGAGAGTGCAGGGGACACCCATATAGCTGGGGCCCCTGGGCAGTGCCCAGGTGTGCCCTCTCATTAAGACTGCCCTGCTGCTGCTTACTCTGACCTTTGGTCTGGTTCCCAAGTGAATCATCTTGTTGCCTCCCCTGATATCGGACTTATCTTCAACTATGCTCTTTTGATCTGGCTCTGCTTGTGCTTATTGCTTACCTGTCAGCTGTCACCAATTTGCAATTCCTGAAGCCCATAACTTGGTATCTGCCATACAGCCATGTTATATATATATCAATGACAACTTCCTGAGACCATGTATCCTGCGATGCCCCCCATTTCAAACATTTTGCAAAGCTGTCTCCTTGGTTTGTGTCCTATGCCTATGGCCACCACTCCTTTACCGATTTCACTACCAAACCATTTTGGCACTTGGCCAAAAGACTTGTTATGACTTTTTGAACCAGTCTCATGGTGGGGAGAGAGAGACTGCAGTAAGATTGTGGCAAATCCATGCCTCGGCTCGATCTCACATGCAAACAGTGAAACCGGACGTGATGTCAGTTTCAGATGCACCCTTTCCTGGCACAGCCAGGAGACACATCTAACCAAGCCGATCTGTGCTTGGTTAGATGGTGTAAAGGGGAGACCTTGGTCTATTAGACCCCTAATGTCTCCAAAAAGAGTACGTGTCACCTGCCCAATGCTATCACATAGGGATTTATTAACCCCTAGCAATCAAGTAAAAATAAATATCAAATTAAATGAAAAAAATTGACGAAAACCCCTGTAGCCCCGAACACCTGCACAAACGCAAGCCCAGGGTGTGCGCGCATATGTAAACCGCAGTCGCATCATACGTGTGACATTTTGCCATGAACGTTAGAGTGAGAGCAATGATTCTACCACTCTAAACTGATGAGCTGTAAAGACTTTTAAAGCGTCACCTATGAGGATTTTTGGCGATATCGCATTCACACGCAATTTTAAGACATAGCATTTTTGGTATCTATTTACTTGAGGCAACCTCATCTTTTATAATTTAACCTAAAATGAGTATTATATGGTATGTTTTTGCACTTACATTTATTTTATTATATTTTTTGCTGAAAATTTGCGTTTAATAAAAGGTTGTGCAAATATCATGTGAAGCAAAAGTTTCAACTATCACCTTTGTATTCTACAAGGCCTCTGCTTTCAGAAAATATATACTGTTCTGGGGGTTTAATTAATTTTATTGCCAAAAATTAAGATTTTTACTTGTATGTGGAAAATAAAAAACAATTGCTCTGGAGTCAAACAGAGATCAAAATGAGGGAGAATCAATGAGAAAAAAGGGACAGAGCGACGTTGCTGCAAATCAGGGACAGACCCCGAAATCAGGGACAGTTTGAAGCTATGCAGTACATGTTGTGATCTTGTGCACTGCTCTATGCACATTGCATATCCCATACCTGCATTTGTAGCGCCACAACGATTCCCAAAAGTAGTTTCTGTACTACTTTTGGCAATTTCAGGGTGCGATTTTCATTGACATCTGTGCAGAAACCTGCAGGGATGTCTCTGAAATCGTCCCAGAAGTCAGACTGACATGCAGGAATGTCACAACCAGTAATCTCGAATAACTTGGGGGGGGAAGCACTAAATCCAGCCAGTGTCTAGTAGAGAGAGAAGTCAGGCCTGCATAAAACATAGTATGATAGCACCATCTAGTGATTCCAGATATGATACAGAAAAAAGAAAAAAAAAAAAGAATAGTTTAAAGTATCCTTTCATTTGTCTCTCATTCTCCTTATTGTTAGAGCACTAAAAAGAGACAGAGAGGCTTGTGCTTAATGAGAGAGAGCGTTGCATTTACACCATACTTACATCTTTTTTAGTTCCTTTACTTGGCCTAATGCTTGGCCTAATGCTTAAAGTATAACTCAAGGCAAACGTTTTTTTTTTGTTGTTTTGGATACAGTGGACAAGGGCTAGGACACCTGTCAGGTTTTTATTGCGATCTGTGTCACCATTAGGGAGATTCACCCTCTCTTTCCTGACAGACTCCATGGCAGCAACATGTGGGTTAATCCCGCCTCTCATACCTCATAGGACCCTTCTCCCATAAAGCTTTGCTTCTCACCAGAGACTGTGTCCCTTTTTTGTCCTCCTCCTAGGACCTAGGTAGTTTTACCTTAAAAAAAAAAAAAATGAAAATACCTTTCGATCCAGTCCTGGTGGTTTGCACGTGAAGATTGATTATTCAGGCGGTTCTGGAGTCCAACAAATCCCAGCTATTAGCAGGGGGACACGGGCAGTGGTTGCAATGTTTCAAAGAGCTTTCTAACCGGCCATTGGCAGGCAAGCAGCAACATGGCCAAACATCCTAGCTATTAGCAGGAGGCCGCTTTTAGCAATAATGCCCTGGTCGTGCAATTTGAGAGTCATAGCTCCCAGTTCCAGGCTGGATCGGGTGGATTCCTTGGTAATGTATCACTTATCTTATTTACATGGCAGCCGTTTTTGTGTGTTGTTTTGTCCTGGTCATGGCCGCTGGAGCGCATTTGCGTTCCAGTTCGCCGCTTTCGGTCGTCTGTGCATGCACAAGTTTCGGTCTCAATTGAGGCTTGGTTGCGCGTGCGCAGTCCGGACTGAATTGCTGCGATCGCACATGTGCGCGAGGTCCGTGGGGATCACGCCGTTCACAGCGCAGGCGTGCATGGTGTGAGCAGTGACATCATCACAGGGCGGCAGGTTTGAATGGCTGTCAGATGCAGCTTTTCTTTGGACACCTTACTGGCTTATTGCTGCTTCCCCAGACACACAATTCCTGTTGTTCTCAGGTAAGGTGCTATGCTGAACTGCTGCTCTATTTTTTGCTAATTGTCTTTACCTTGCCATGCCCTTATGGTAGTTTGGTGCATCACTTTCAGTTGTGTCTCCTTCTGCTATTGACATATCACCCCCCCCCCCCCAGTGGCCAACCCTTACACTGCAAGTAGAATGGAATTTATTTTTCCTATGCCTATCTGTTTGGGTATATTGTTTAGAAGCATGTTAACTCTTTCTTCCCCATCAGCCCTCTAGGTCTGAACATCAGCCTTCAGCGTGTGAAGACAATGACAATTCTAGTCCACAACATCGTTAGTCCAGGTCAAGCTCTAGACGTCCCAGATCATCCTCTAGACATCATAGAGAGGATTCCAAATCCACGTCTGGGCGTCATTATTACCGCCATTCCAACCACTCTGATAAAAGAGTGTGATGGGGATGTAGGGCTCAGGTCTCGGGAGGTAAATCCCTCTGTGAGCCATGTTATTCCCGAGCTGTATGGGAGTGAGGAGATGAAGACCAACTAGTGGAAGCTCTGGTCAGAAGAGTAGTTCAGGAATCCCTGAACAAATTTGATTCCAGCTGTATTACCACCCCTCCTGTTGACCCAGTCCCAGTGCTTGTGCTGGATGATCCTGGAGCTCCGGGTCCATTTCAGCGTATCCGCTCCCCAAGTGATTTCTCCACTAGTTTGTTTGTTTGTTTGTTTGTTTGTTTTTATTTCTTAATTACTCGCTTTACAACAAATTTAATGGTTTCGTTGCGAGGCCATCAGAAACAAAATCAACATAGTTCAGACATATAGGTACACAAAAAACATAGAAAATGTAAAACATGATTAAAAGGAGGAAAAAAATTTGTCACATTGAGTCCATTAATATACATTTAGGTTAATTAACTTTTCATTCATCTAGGGCATCCATATCTAAAATAGTTCATTTTTAGAGTTAGATTACAAAATTCACATACCAAATATCACTGACTACATTTTTCTATATACAGTACTCAATCAAACTACATAATCTAATCAGATCCAGGGTTGCGTAGGTGACCTTTCATCATTTTTTTGAATTGGTTAAAAGTTTTTGCCCTTCTAATATCAATCGGCAGAGCATTCCATTGCACCGCCGCTTGGTATGAGAATGAGCGACCACCAATTCGGATATTTTTTATTTTTGGGATGTTTACGCGATAATATCCATCTTCGCGTAACTGTCGCGTTGGAACATGTTTGACAACCTTATCCATTATATATTTTGGCGTCATAGCATTAAATGTTTTATACATTAAACATGATATTTTTAATTTAATGCGTTTATCGACAGTTAACCACCCCAGACTGTTTAATTGTTCTGATGTTGGATCTCTTTTTCTCAGTCCAGTTGCAATACGAACTGCAAAATTTTGTAATTTTTGTAGTTTTTGTATATATGTTCCCGGGATGCCCACTAGAAGTGCATTACCATAGTCTAAATGAGGAAAGACCAGGGCAGCAATAACTTTAGGGCGATCCATAGGAGCTAAATACACAAGGATCCTACGTAGTACTTTTAATTTGTACATAACAGTCTTGGTGACTTGATTAATGTGTGGCAAAAATAGCAGATCCTCATCTATATAAAATCCCAGATTTTTAACCACTTTACTGCAGCCTGGACCATTACCATCCATGTCTTGCCATGGCAGTGTCCAATTTTGAGGTATCTCGCTTACGGAACTCCTGACCACGAGTACTTCAGTTTTTAATTTGTTTAACGCCAGATAGTTTTCTCCCATCCAACGTTCCACTCCTTTTAGGCAATCAGTAAGTTTTTTTGTGGCTGTATCAAGTGATCCCGCTCCCACCCTCAAATAGAGCTGGGTGTCATCAGCGTAATTCTGACACTGCAGACCATGGGACCGAATAAGGGCCAAGAGGGGGCGCACGTAAATGTTAAATATCAACGGGGAAAGGGGGGACCCCTGGGGAACTCCACACTCAACAGGTCGACTTTCGGAGAAGTGGCTCCCCAGGCGTACCCTCTGACTTCTGCCCTCCAAAAAAGATGAAAACCATCTGAGGGCAGTTCCCTTTACATGCGCAACCTCCCGCAGCCGCTGTAAAACGATCCCATGGTCCACAGTGTCAAAAGCCGCCGAGAGGTCCAGCATTACTAGGATGGAATCTTGGTTGTTATCTTTAGCCATCAGCAAGGAATCCGTGACATCGATTAATGTAGTCTCGGTTCCGTGCCGTGGTCTAAAGCCAGATTGTTTCACATCCAGCAATGCCTGCTCCTCGACAAACTGTTGAAGCTGGGTGCGTGCATCACCTTCATAGAGTCTAGCCAGATAATGTAGGCCTGCTATAGGTCGATGGTTATTTTTATCGTTTATATCACCCTCTCTCTTCTTGACTACCGGAGTAATCAATGATGATTTAAACATAGTAGGATATGAGCCTTCTAGATATGAAGTATTGAATAGGTCAGCCAAGACCAATGCTATTTCTTCACTGCATGCCTTTATCAGTTTGCCTGGGCAGCAGTCAGTAACAGGAGAGTTAGTATTAGCTGTTCTCATTGCTTTAATGATTTCAGCTGCACTAATTAATTTAAAATCTTGAAACCAAACCTTAATCGGTGGTTCCAAGGATTTTTTATTTATATTGCATTTTTCTTTTGGGTATCTATCCCTCCCTTTCTTTAACTTTGTATGAATATCCGCAATTTTATTATGAAAGTGAGCGGCTAATTCATTTACAAAAATATGGGGGTTAGTAATTTGGAAGTTCAGTACATCAGGTTCAGCCAACTGCTTAACCACCCTAAATAATTCCTTGGATTGGTTTAATGCATCTAATAAGCTTTCAGAAATAAAGGATTTTTTAGCATTATAGATTGATTTTTTATAATTCCGATTATGGAACTTCCATTGATTTTTATCGTAATTGGAATTTGTCTTCCTCCATTGTCTTTCTAATGCTCGTCCACGTTTTTTCATTATGTTAAGTGCTTCATTAAACCATTTATTTTGTTTCTTGATTTCGTTTTTAATTTTTTTGTCCTTTAATGGAGCAACTTGCTCCAAATTGGTTTCAAGCCACTTATCAATAATTGTCATCTTTTGGTCAACATTCAATTTAGTTAGATTAGGTTGAGTAGTGTGTAGTAACTGCTTAAATTTTTTCTATAGGAAAATTTACATATGATCTAACTTTAATGGTTTGATTGCTTTGTTTACTATCAGAAATACCATTATCATCTAGATGAATTTCAAACAAGACTGCCTTGTGGTCTGACCACAGTACTTCAAGTACATCACTAAATACAACAGTGATGTCTTTGAAGAACACCCCATCCAGGGTATGTCCCTTTATGTGGGTGTTTGGTGTAATCAGTCTTGTCATCTCTAGTGCTTCGCATGTATCCAATAATAAACGTGAATTTGGTTTGGTAGGTTCCTCCAACCAAACATTGAAGTCACCCACCAAAATCAATGGCTGGGATCTAGTAGCTAATTCCATTATATTAGTAATCAAACTTTTAAGTCCAGTTTCAATTTTATTAGGTGGAATATAGACCGTAGCTATATTCATCACAGATTTTGTATTAATCATCATTTGTGTCAATAAGAACTCACAGCCTTGTTGATTAAATTCCAGTAATTTCTTTATTTTAAATTTAGAATTATATATAATGGCCGTGCCCCCCCCTTTTCCTCTCCCCCGCAATTGATAATGTATCTCATAATTATCGGGGATAGCATCAGATAAACAATTAAGATTATGTAACTGTAACCATGTTTCAGTTACCATAGTAATGTGAATATTATTTTGCTCAATAAACTCTCGTAATTCCCTAGCATGAGCAACTATAGAACGTACATTAATCAATACAGCTCTAATTTCTATTTCGTATATCTTATTTTTATTTTTGGGTAGTATTTTATTTTGATTTTGTATTTCATTAGTATTAATTTTAACGTCCCTATTGCTACCTTTATCATTTTTCTCAATTGTATTATTAATGATAGCTTCAATGGACCTTTGATCAAGTGATCCATTGCGGCCATCATTTAGTAACAGTAATTCCCTCCGTGTATAATAAAATTGTGTCATTTTAAAACAGTTTAAAAATCAAACACTTATTACAAATACTTAAAAAATAGCTAAAATACCCATATGTCCCTCTTTAACAAATATTAGTATTCTTTAAAACAGATTATATTTAAATTATTTCCGTATCTTACCTAACAATCGTTAGTGCCTCCCCGACCTCCTCAGCCTCCCGCGGACGCCCGCAGACGCCGCACCCTTATGTCGCGCCCTTCGGTCGCGCCAGAGGGCGCGCCCGCTGCCGCGAGCGCCGCTCACAGCTTTTATGTGGTCTCTCACCTGGCCCTAATTACGGTGGCCACGCCCCCAACGCTCTGCCCAGTGCTAAGGGTGCCGCCCACAACTCCTCCCCCAAGATGGCCGCCGGGGAGTGTGTGCCGCTCGCTCAGAAGATACAGCGAAACAGGGGCAAGCAGGGAGAAAGTCTCACATACAGCAGCAGTAGATGTCAGATACAGATGATGGCAAGTACAGATGATGGCAATGTCAGGTACAGATGATGGCAAGTACAGATGATGGCAATGTCCAGGTGAGGCGCCGCTCACAGCTTTTATGTGGTCTCTCACCTGGCCCTAATTACGGTGGCCACGCCCCCAACGCTCTGCCCAGTGCTAAGGGTGCCGCCCACAACTCCTCCCCCAAGATGGCCGCCGGGGAGTGTGTGCCGCTCGCTCAGAAGATACAGCGAAACAGGGGCAAGCAGGGAGAAAGTCTCACATACAGCAGCAGTAGATGTCAGATACAGATGATGGCAAGTACAGATGATGGCAATGTCAGGTACAGATGATGGCAAGTACAGATGATGGCAATGTCCAGGTGAGGCGCCGCTCACAGCTTTTATGTGGTCTCTCACCTGGCCCTAATTACGGTGGCCACGCCCCCAACGCTCTGCCCAGTGCTAAGGGTGCCGCCCACAACTCCTCCCCCAAGATGGCCGCCGGGGAGTGTGTGCCGCTCGCTCAGAAGATACAGCGAAACAGGGGCAAGCAGGGAGAAAGTCTCACATACAGCAGCAGTAGATGTCAGGTACAGATGATGGCAAGTACAGATGATGGCAATGTCAGGTACAGATGATGGCAATGTCAGGTACAGATGATGGCAATGTCCAGGTGAGGCGCCGCTCACAGCTTTTATGTGGTCTCTCACCTGGCCCTAATTACGGTGGCCACGCCCCCCAACGCTCTGCCCAGTGCTAAGGGTGCCGCCCACAACTCCTCCCCCAAGATGGCCGCCGGGGAGTGTGTGCCGCTCGCTCAGAAGATACAGCGAAACAGGGGCAAGCAGGGAGAAAGTCTCACATACAGCAGCAGTAGATGTCAGGTACAGATGATGGCAATGTCAGGTACAGATGATGGCAATGTCCAGGTGAGGCGCCGCTCACAGCTTTTATGTGGTCTCTCACCTGGCCCTAATTACGGTGGCCACGCCCCCAACGCTCTGCCCAGTGCTAAGGGTGCCGCCCACAACTCCTCCCCCAAGATGGCCGCCGGGGAGTGTGTGCCGCTCGCTCAGAAGATACAGCGAAACAGGGGCAAGCAGGGAGAAAGTCTCACATACAGCAGCAGTAGATGTCAGGTACAGATGATGGCAAGTACAGATGATGGCAATGTCAGGTACAGATGATGGCAATGTCAGGTACAGATGATGGCAATGTCAGGTACAGATGATGGCAACTAGTGCAGTGGAAAGTGTTAACAATCCCATGGGATTTGATTTCTCTCTAGTACCAATTTTGGTCAAAGCAGTCAAAGTCGCTTTGAAATAGGAAGAATCGCTGGAAGCACCATCTGAAAAAAAAAAAAAAAAAGAATAAGGCCTCTTACACACAGATCAGTTTTTCTTCAGGTTTTTCTTTTCAGTTTACCAAATCCATCTAATATGAGGTCAAACCTCAAGAGTCTCAATTTGTATGCAATCAGGCAGGCCCTTGTACTACATAGTTTTGGTAAACTGAAAAGAAAAACCTGAAGAAAAACTGATCTGTGTGTAAGGTGCCGTACACACGGCAGAGAACCTCGACGGGCAGAACACATCGTTCCGCCCGTCGAGGTTCTCTCCCGGCCGTCGGATTCGGCGACCCGCCCGTCGGGAATGGCAACCAGCCATTCTTCCAGGCGGGCCGTCGAGGAAATAGAGAGCGTGCTCTCTATTTCGGCTCGACGGGCTTCCCGACGGGAAGCTCGCTGAGACCGTACACACGGCCGAGGTCCTCGCTGGAATGTGCATTCCAGCGAGGTTCTCGCTGATTTTCAGCGAGAACCTCGGCCGTGTGTACGGGGCCTAAGAGGCCTAAATAATAAGGCTGAGGTGCCGTACACACGGCAGAGAACCTCGACGGGCAGAACACATCGTTCCGCCCGTCGAGGTTCTCTCCCGGCCGTCGGATTCGGCGACCCGCCCGTCGGGAATGGCAACCAGCCATTCTTCCAGGCGGGCCGTCGAGGAAATAGAGAGCGTGCTCTCTATTTCGGCTCGACGGGCTTCCCGACGGGAAGCTCGCTGAGACCGTACACACGGCCGAGGTCCTCGCTGGAATGTGCATTCCAGCGAGGTTCTCGCTGATTTTCAGCGAGAACCTCGGCCGTGTGTACGGGGCCTCAGACTTTCTCCTTGTGGGTGAGCTTGGAGAAATTATCACTGATGATTGGTCTGGCATGGAAAGGAAAAATTGTTGCTCTCTAAAGTAAGCAAAGATGCACCCATTCAAAAGTGAAGAGGTGAAACATTTAGTATCAGCTCCTTTGGTCAATGCTGCCTTAATGAGGCTGAAAAAACACGTCACACTCCCTCTCGAAGATACCATCTCCTTTAAGGGCGGTTTGGAAAGAAAGATAGATACTGATCTAAAACGTATATATTTTATGGCAGGTATAGCTTGTAAACCAGCTTTGGCCCTTGCAGCCCTGTCTAAGGCAATGGAGGCCTGGTCAGATGAAGTAGATTCTACCTTGGCAAACATCTCTGAAGATATGGTCAGAAGCATGCCAGTCAATGAGCTAAGAATGGCATCCGTCTTTCTGGGAGAGGCCTCCCTTGATACTATCCGCTTGCTGACACGGGTCATACTCTTTTCCGTTACAGCTAAATGCGCTTTGAGGCTATGCCCTTGACAGACTGACCCTGCCTCTAAACAGGCATTGTGCAGGATTCCCTTTCAGGGTTCTTTCTTTTTGGGGAATAAGCTTGACAGCGCCATCACCTGTGCCACAGGGAGTGAGTCGGGGTTCCTTCTTCAGGATCGCCGTTCTTTGGGTAAGAGAAGATCCTTTCCTAGGCAAGATCAGGACCGTTCAAGAGATGCTCGTCGGCACAGGCCTGGTCATGAGTTCAGGAAGAACTGGAGAAGAAACCAGCCTTCTGCTCAGAAACCTTAAAAAGGAGTTTCTTCTGCTGGACGTGATGCCCCCAAGTCTTTTTGATGTAGGGTCGGCTCAGACGGTACAAGTTGGACCTCGGCTTCTTCAGTTCCGACACGTCTGGACAGCCTCGATAAGATTTTTCTGGACTGTCAAAACAGTATCTACAGGTCATACTTAGACGTTTGTCAGTCCACCCACACTTTAGTTCATACCCACAGCACTACCCTGCTCAGGGGAGAAGAGACAATTCCTTCTATTATACAAAAACTCTCTCTTGGCCAAGGGCACCACCACCCAAGTGCCAATAGCCGAAAGATTCCAAGAAATATACTCACCCTTGTTCATGGTTCTAAAAAAGTTTGGCTCCTGGAGACCAGTGATAGATTTGACACATCTAAATGCCTTTATCAAAAAGGAAAAGTTTAAGATAGCGTCACTGCTCACAATTCGTCAGATGGTTCATCCAGACGACTGGCTTGTGTCTATAGACCTAAAAGATGCCTACTTTTATGTCCCAATAGCGGTAGAGTTTCAAAGATACCTTCGGTTTGCAGTAGACAGTATTCACCTCCAGTTTACTTGTCTCCCGTTAGGGCTCACAACATCGCCTCGGGTATTTTCGGTGCTTTTATGGCTGTCGTAGCTCTATTTCTGCTATTTCTTTCACAAAACAGGGATCAACTATTCTTACACCAGTCCGTGGTCATCTCCACCATAGCGCATCAGATATGAACTTAATCGCCTCAAGGCGCTGACCGAGTTTGGTTGGCTGCTAGACAGATAGAAGAGTCATCTAGAGCCTACACAATCTCTAATCTTTCTCGGTGCCTAATTCAATACAGTTTAGAGTACCATCTCCTAGCCCCTGGAAAAAAAAAATCCCGGTAGTTCGGGACAAAATTTGTCTTGCACTGGAGTCTCCTTTTCTCAAAGCCTCACAATGTCTCAAGATAATAGGCACCATGTGTCCACGGTTCCCATGATGAGATGGGCACAGTGAAGGGTTTTCTCCAACAATGGGATTCGAGATCCCGGGATCATTCCATACAGATAACCTCCGATATGCGGGAAAGTGTTCTCTGGTGGCTACTACGGAAGAACCTCCTCAACTGTCATTCGATAGCCCCGTCTCCTGGATCACAGTTACATCAGACGCCAGCAACAGAGGCTGGGGGGGGCTCTCTGCCTGAAAGAAGTAGCTCAAGGAAAGTGGGACTTTCCGTTCCAGAAGGTAATATCCAATGTCCTGGAACTCTGTGCAGCCTTTTGTTCCTACAAGCCTTTCTATACCTAAGAAAGGGGTTCGCAGTCCTTCTAAGGCTGGACAATACGTCAGTAGTATCGGGCCTTGATCTACCTTTTATCCATTAGCTCATTGAGAGTTCAAGTTTCGGGTATCTCCGCATTCTCAGGTATATCCTGGGCTACTCACACCCTTGTCAGGCAATTCTTTAAAGGAGCTATGAGGCTGGAACCTCTAAGGAAACAGAGGTTCTCCAAGTGGGATCTCTCTCTAGGCTTGGACCTTTTCTCAGACTTTCAACACACAGACCAACTATCGATCATGGTTCTTTCCCTCAAAATAGTCTTTCTCGTAGCCATGACATCAGCTAAGAGGGTTTCCGAAATCGGTTCATTAGGATCCAAAGAACCTTTCCTTACATTTTTTCCGGATCGTGTCGTATTGACCCCTGTGCTAGGTTCTAAACCAAAAGTGTCATAGGTTCTTCATGGGAACCAGGAAATCGTCCTCTCCTCCTTTTGGTCTTCTGAGTACTCTAATATTCATCCTTCGGATGTCGGAGAAGTTTTAAAGCAATATCTAGAAGCTACAGCATCTTTTCGCCAATTCTGATCATCTATTTGTTTCCTTTCATGGGAAAAACAAAGGAATGCGTGCTTCCTCCAGAACAATTGCGGCGTGGATCGTCCAAGTTATCTAAGGGGCTTATAAAGCGAAAGGGTTGGCTCCTCCGGAAGCGGTAACCGCTCATTCTACTGGGAGCTTTTCCACATCATGGGCGGCTGCCCGGCATGTTTCCCCAGATGTGATCTGTTAAGCGGCCTCTTGGTCATCGTTAAATGCGTTTATGATGCACTATTGCGTAGAACCGGATTCTTTATCGTTGGTTAATTTTGGTTTACATGTTTTACCTGTTAACAATGTCAATTAAACCTTTTTCTTTAACCAGCAATTGCCCACCCAAGTGTGTAGGGCTAGTTATTTCCCACACGTTGCTGCCATGAAGTCTGTCAGGAAAAAGGAAAATTTATATGAAATACTTACCGTAATTTTCCTTTCCTGATGGACTCCATGGCAGCAGGAGTTCCCTCCCTTTGCTGGAGTAGGCTATATTACGGAACACAGTCTCTGGTGAGAAGCAAAGCTTTATGGGAGAAGGGTCCTATGAGGTATGAGAGGCGGGATTAACCCACACGTTGCTGCCATGGAGTCCATCAGGAAAGGAAAATTACGGTAAGTATTTCATATAAATTTTCCTTTATTTGTGTGTTAGAACCTCGTGAGCGGCTATGTACAACCAACAAATAAATAATATAAAAAGCTGCCAGCACTCCCCACACTTCCTATTTATGTATAGTGCAAAAACCAATACCAATTAAGTGCAGGGCTAAGTGAACATGAATAAACGATTCATGTGAAATGTGACCAGTGACGGTGCGTCCATAGAGGGCGCAGGAGCGCCGCTTCCTCTCGCTCCTGCACCGCCTCTGAAAAGCAATACATAGATTCATGCATCGCATTAAATCTATGAATTGTCGCCGCTGCCCACTATTCAGATGGCCCGGCCCCCTGGTGAGTGCCAGCCATCTGAATAATGGCAGCTGGTTGGCTGTGGAAGTGTCGTGGAGGAGGATCTGAGGATGGCTGACCGAGTAAGGTAAGTGCCAGGCGAGGGGGCAATCTGGCGGCATTTTAGGGGCAAACTAGCGGCGATTGATGGGCACAGTGGCGACAATGGCATGGTACAGCGGCTGCGTTTGGCATGGCACAGTGGTGACAATTGATGGGCACAGTGGCGACAATGGCATGGCACAGTGTCAAAAATTGATGGGCACAGTGGCTGTGTTTGACATGGCCCAGTGGCTGCGTTTGGCATGGCACATTGATGAAAGTTGATGGGCACAGTGGCAACAATGGCATGGCACAGTGGCTGCATTTGGCATGGCACAGTGGCGACAATGGCATGGCACAGTGGCGAAAATTAATGGGCACAGTGGTGACAATGGAATGGCACAGTGGGTGCATTTGGCATGGCACAGTGGTCAACATTGATGGCACAGTGGCTGTGTTTGGCATGGCACAGTGGCAACAATTCATGGGCACAGTGGCAACAATGGCATGGCACAGTGGCGACAATTGATGGCACAGTGTCTGCGTTTGGCATGGCACAGTGGCAACAATTGATGGGCACAGTGGCGACAATGGCATGGCACAGAGGCTGCGTTTGATGGCATGGCACAGTGGCTGTGTTTGATGGCATGGCACAGTGGCGACAATTTTATGACAGTGGCGACAATTTTATGGCACAGTGGCGACAATTTTATGAATGAATGAATGAATGAAAAACTTATATAGCGCGGCACATGTGAACTGAATCGCCTCTGGGCGATTGTTGTTCCTGTCTCCTTTGATATCAAAAGAGATGAGTTTTGATCTTTCTTCTTTATGGCACAGTGGCGACAATTTTATGGCACAGTGGCTGCGTTTGATGGGCACAGTGGCGGCAATTGATGGGCACAGTGGCAGCAATTAATGGGCACAGTGAGGCTGCAATTGATGTTGTTTTGTTTTTGTTTTTTTGCGACCCCCCAAAAATTTTGAGCACCAGCCGACACTGTAGCACAGGCTATTTTGTATATCGGGGGAAAGTTTACCGTGTAGGTCTCCTCTGTTTTTGAAGGTATCTGTATCCCTAAGTATTTTAATGCTGCCCCTACCTATTTAAAGTTAAAGTTGTGTTGAATATTTTTCTGTACTGTTGGGGGTAGGGCCACCCCCATCGCTTTGGTGGTTTCACCTGAGATCTGGCTCTGCAGCTCCGGATGGCAATGTTCCCTCTGTCCTTCACACTAAAGCCTTGTACACAAGATCGGATATCTGATGGAATCTAATCTGATGGATTTTTTCGTCGGATATCCGATGAAGCTGACTTTCATCAGTCTTGCCTACACACCATTCGTTAAAAATCCGATCGTGTCCAGCGCGGTGACATAAAACACTACGACGTGCTGAGAAAAATTAAGTTCAATGCTTTCGAGCATGCGTCGACTTGATTCTGAGCATACGTGGATTTTTGACCGATGGATTTCCACACAGACAATCGTTTTTTTCTATCGTTTTTTTAACCATAAGAAAATTTAAAACAAGTTCTATTTTTTTTCACCGATGGATAAAAAACCAGATCGTGTGTACAGGGCTTAAGACAAACTTTCCAGATACTTCCTCTCTATTTGACTCTATTTATCATGGAGTGAAAGTGGAAGAAAATCCTATATTTGGGGCTGTCGCCAGAACAGAAATAGAGAGGAGATATCTTTCAAAAGGGATACTAATTCTGGTGACAACCAGGGATTCTCTCACTTTGGGGGATATCTTCTCACTGTCTGTTTTGTCTATGGGACAGGATGTGAAGGAAAATCTCCTCAATGGGGACACACAAACTGACAGGGGTTATAACCCTCCGTTACTCTATCCAAAATAATAGGGAAAAAAAAAAAGCTCTGCCTTTATTTCTACTTTAAGCTAAAGGGGAATTACAAAGATGATTGATATCAGCCATAATAAGGCCTTCACACAACCGGTTAGGTGAATTCTCTGGATTCCAGTGGCTGGAATGACCGGGCCATGCGAATAGCAGCAGCCGCTCAGCCTATATACAGTTGCCACAAAAAGTATGTGAACCCTTTTGGAATGATATGGATTTCTGCACAAATTAATTGTGAATCATAAAATGTGATCTGCTCTTCATCTAAGGCCAAGTACACACGATCAGACCGGTCCAATGAAACTGGACTGTTTTCATCGGACCAGGCTGAAGTGGTCTGATGGTCTGATGTGCGTACACACCATCGGGCCAAAAATCCAATCAGACCAGAACGCGATGACGTAGAACACAACGACGTACTGAAAAAACGAACTTCAATGCTTCCAAGCATGCGTCGACTTGATTCTGAGCATGCGCGGGTTTTTGGTCCGATGCTTTTGTGTACTAACCATCGAATCTGTCCGACGGACAGGTTTCCGTCAGACAGATTTTAAAGCAAGTTTTAAAACTTTGGTCCGACGGACAACGTTTCCGATGGGCCGTACACACCATCGAATTGGTCCGATGAAATTGGTCTTAAGACCAGTTTCATCGGACCGGTCTGATCATGTGTACGCGGCCTCAGTCACAACAATAGACAATCACAGTCTGCTTCAACTAATAACACACAAATAATTAAATGTTACCATGTTTTTATTGAACACACCATGTAAACATTCACAGTGCAGGTAGGGTGACCACATTTCCAAACTACCATTCAGGGACACCCTCCCTTCCCAAAAATCAGGTTGTGCTGTAACGAATCACAGCAAAGTGAATGGACACAAGAGTCGGGATTTATGATTTCTCCAATCACAAGCAGGGGACGAGATTGTGCTCCTCCAGGCATTCCCGGCCAGGACAAGTTCTGTCAGTGAGTAAAGCAGTGATGTGACAGCCTTTTTTGGGGGTATCAGACTGGCCCGGGGGGTGGCTGTGTCAGTTTCATTCCCGGGACACTGTATTGTCCTTCAATGAATGTGCCTGGGACAGGCCTGCAAAATTCGGGACTGTCCCTGGGCAATCTGGGACACGTGGTCACCCTAAGTCAAGTGCAGGTGGAAAAGGTATGTGAACCCTTGGTTTTAATAACTGGTTAAACCTCCTTTGGCAGCAATAACTTCCACAAAATGTTTCCTGTAGTTGCATATCAGACGTGCACAATGGTCAGGAGTTATTCTTGACCATTCCTCTTTACAGAACTGTTTCAGTTCAGCAATATTCTAGGGATGTCTGGTGTGAATCGCTTTCTTGAGGTCATGCCACAGCATCTTAATCGGGTTAAGGTCAGGACTCTGACTGGGCCACTCCAGAAGGCGTATTTTCTTCTGTTTAAGACATTCTGTTGTTGATTTGCTTCTATGCTTTGGGTCGTTGTCCTGTTGCAACACCCATCTTCTATGACTGCAGCAGCCAGACTTCACTGCCAGTAACATCATTGTCTGGCTCTACATCCATCTCAAACTGCTTACTCCCAGTCCTCAGTCCTCCCCGGCATGCCTCTCCCAGCTCTCACGACTGCACCTGTCACTCACCGACACCTTATGGATTTCTTCTGGAGACTTGCCTGGCAGTATTCCCCGCTGTTCTCTCCTGCTCCTGTTCAGGACACCCCTTGGGTTTATGGGGTTCCTGTTCCACTCCGAACCCCTACCCCAAGGTCACCCCCCCCAGTCTGGGGACTTCCTCCAAGGCCCCGACAGAATAATATTCTATATCCAATTCTTCCACTCGAACAACTCCTCCCCCAGCTGGGCCGACCCTAGGTATTTAAGGAGGCCCGCCCCCTGCCAATTCATGTTGCCAATACTCAACAGCCCCTTTAATATAAAGTCCCAGCTCCTATGATAGACAGAACAGTCGTCCAATGGCAATCCAGGAGACAAGACTTCCTATTACAGAGGCCGCCGAGTAAACAGGAGATTCTCCTGTATGTAATCTGACGGTGCTTGTCCCGCCCCCTCCCTGTCCCCACCGAGTCAACACAGATAAATACGGTATATATCCAAATCACCAGGGGGGGGGGCGTATTAAACCGGAACATAGGCCTCAATTGGCCTGTGGGCCGGACTTTGGACATGCCTGAAGTAGAGGGTGCTACACTAATTTTAGGTGGAGGGTAGGATATCAATTGGAGGGTCATTGGTTAACAGTCTGGTTTGAAACCATTGGGTATATTGAAAACGTTGTACTATCGATTGTTGGGTAATCTTTATGCAATGTTTGAATGAAAGATTCCCAGATATCGAATCATTTTTGGACCCTTATGTTGGGAGGCCTCCATCTATTGCATGTGTAAAACATATAGGAGTTTGGCAACTTTTCTTTTTTATTTTACATTCGAAATAGCTTGTGTCTTTTAAATAAATTGTGTCAAAATAAAAAAATAATAATGATCAAAAAAAATACACTATACTACCAAAAGTAGTATACACTATACTACCGAAAGTAATGGGATGCCTGCCTTTACAAGCACATGAACTTCAATGGCATCCCAGTCTTAGTAGGTAGGGTTGAAAACTGAATTGGCCCACCCTTTGCAGCTTTAATAGCTTCAACTCTTCTGGGAAGGTTGTCCACAAGGTTTAGGAGTGTGTATATGGGTCAGGCACAGATTTGAAGGAGAAGGCCTGGCTCTCAGTTTCAGCTTGAATTCATCCCAACGGTGTTAAGGTCAGGACTCTGTGCAGGCCAGCCAAGTTCCTCCACCACATACTCACGTATCCATGTCTTTGTGCACGGGTGCACAGTCATGTTGGAACAGGAAGGGGCCATACCCAAACTGTTCCCTCAAAGTTAGGAGCATGAAATTGTCCAATATATCTTGGTATGCTGATGCCTTAAGAGTTCCCTTCACTGTAACTAGGGGGTCAAGCCCAACCCCTAAAAAAAAAATACACCATAATCCCCCCTCCACCAAATGATTTGGACCAGTGAACAAAACCAGGTCCATAAAGACAGGGATGAGCGAGTTAGGGGTGGAGGAACTTGACTGGCCTACTCTCAACACCTTTGGGATGAATTCAAGCTGACACTGTGAGCCAGGCCTTCTTGTCCACATTAGTGTCTGACCTCACAAATGCGCTTCTGGAAGAATAGTCAAAATTCCCATAGACACACTCCTAAACCACGTGCAAAGCCTTCCCAGAAGGGTTGAAGCTGTTATAGCTGCAAAGGGTGGGCCAACTTAATATTGAACCCTACGGACTCGGATGCCATTAAAGTTCATGTGCTTGTAAAGTTAGGTGTCACAATACTTTTGGTAATATAGTGTATATCATCATCAAGTCCCATTTAGTCACATTTTCACCATACTACATAGATGTTGCTTTTTCGAAGACAAAGATATTTTCTTCCTGTGTGATAGTTTGGTTTTTAACAATATAACATACAGAAGTAGAACTAGGTATACATGTAAACCACAAACAGAAAATTAAGTAAATAAGGAAACCAAAAAAAAAAAAAGTTTACAAAACAACAACAACGTTATGTCATAAAACCAGCTTTTTGCAATGATGTGGCAAAGTTTCCCAACTCTTGAGAAACCATGCATGTTAAATATTTGCTTCGGGCTGTACGAAAAAAATCTTAACATATTCTATTATCCATGCTCTGTTTGGCCAAAAAATTTCCATCTGGTTCCTTCAATAAAAGTCAGTTAAAAACTTGACTTTGTCAATCTGGGTGTTGCTGACTGCGAATTTCAGCTGATTCAGCATGAATTTGATGTGTGTATGATAACCAGCTAAAGTGTATTTCCACTTTTGCAACTGTAGCACTACCCCCGAAGGAGCTGCTGGTTTGTTTTGGGTGGCACGTTATCTCTGTATCTCGGCCGTCTAGGGTACATGATTAGAGTTGTAGTAAATGGAATGTCTTTTCTGTGCTTTTATTACCCAGCCGGGTAAAAACGATTAAACAGTAGAAAGGTGAAGGGATAGCAAATAGGAGACAGCAGATTCAGGTGTAACTGCATACGGGAAACAGTCCTGCTTCTAACAACACTTTACTTTGCCACTCCAGCCGGAGTGGGTATAGCGCACCTGGACAGGCCTCTCTCACCAGCCTGGCAGTCAGAGTGTCACTCGAACTTAAGATCAAGTCTCTGCAAAAGACCCTCCTAAAAGAATGGAGACAATTATGGTCCAGAATCCTCTCTCAGTAGATTCAGCACCCGGATCTCCTTCAGGTAGTTTTGCAAAATTAGCGACTGACGGGCGACCAACATCCAGCCTATGAGATCCCAGGTTGTCCCCTGATGATTGGACAGGCCCGTCCTGGAACACCAGCCTCGTGCTTGGTATCTTTCGGACTGACTCCTCATCAGATCAGCTTCCTGTAATTGGACAGGCAGCTCGGGACCCCCTCCAGATTGGGGACCCAGTCGATCACTGGGCCCACACAGTAGATCAGTTACTCCGGGCCAACGTGGTCCCGGAACCAGATACACTACTACTCACGCACACCCCAGGCAGGAGGGCCATATGCGGGGGTGTCGTGGAATGGCTACCCCAATGGTGGGCGCCACACAAGGAAGAAGATCCTCGAGGCAATAGCATCTGCCCCTTTTATACCCCTCCCCAGCATGCACAGCGAGGCGTCCAACCCCTGACTGGCTGCTAAGGAGTGATACTCAGACTCAGTTGACCCCACTGCTGCCACCTGCCGTCCTGGGGTGACGGGAGTCCACGGACAAAAGGTCAGTCCACGGTACAGCCAAGCTAGAGCAGAGACCCAAAATTAAACAGTCAAACTAATTCAGAGCTAACTATTTCTCTGAATTCTCCCCTAAATTCAACATAGCACCGGAAAGTAGCCAGGTGCAACACAACCATATTGGGATAACACCTACTTTATATTTGTTACATTTTAGATGTCTCTTTTGAATACTCCAGCTAGGAAAAATCCTAGTTAGTTGTTTTTGGGGGCTAGGTAGCAGTGTTTGCCATAATTCGCCCTGTCTGCACTGTGCAGGCAGATCTTCAGTATCAATTGTAACTCCATTTAAACACTGTTTGTCCTATCAAATGGTTAAAGGCTGAGCTTCTTGTATTTAATGTTAATGAGGACAGACCTGGGACACACTCACCCTAACACTGTTGAGAAAACTTTGCAGTCGGCCATGACACCTCCTAAAAACATCTAAAAGGTAAGAAATATTTTTTTTAAAAACGCACCTCTTGCAGTAATGCAGTAACCAGAGCCCAAGGTTAACTTGCCTGACCGCTCTTCAGTTTCTGTAGCATAGTAGATTAACCTGATTATTACATGGTTGCAGGGGTACTCCCAGTCTTGGGCTTTTAGTCTCCCCACAGAAGACCCAGCCCGAGGGTCAGCAAAGCATCTTTCAAGGCTCTGGGTTTACTCCATTATGATTCTGACTGTGCCCACTCAGCAAAACGAACCTTAAGGCCGCGTACACGCGATCGAACATGTCCACTGAAACTGGTCCGCAGACCAGTTTCAGCGGACATGTTTGATCGTGTGTATGGCCTATCGGACCTTTTTCCAGCGGACCAAAGTTTTAAAACATGCTTTAAAACCTGTCCGATGGAAACCTGTCCGTCGGACAGGTTTGATGGTTAGTACACAAAATCATCGAACCAAAAACCTGCGCATGCTCAGAATGAAGTCGACGCATGCTTGGAAGCATTGAACTTTATTTTTTCATCACGTCATTGTGTTCTACGTCACCGCGTTCTGGTCCGATGGGATTTTGGTCTGATGGTGTGTATGCACATCAGACCACTTCAGCGTGGTCTGATGAAAACGGTCCGTCGGACAAGTTTCATCGGCCCTGTCTGATCGTGTGTACGCGGTCTTAGTCATTACATTAGGGTAAATGCACCACTGAACAATACTGTTCTGATTTCCGCCACTCAGGGTGGAATGAACCAGCTCTAAGAAACGAGTTCAGGTTAGGCTTATCAAACTCCATCAAAGATTCCTTAGTGCACTACCCTAAACCAAAGTCATTAAATGAAGCCATGCAAGTAGCCATCCATATAGGCAGGCATTTATGGCAAAGGCGTACTGAGAGGTTTGTTCCTCTGCCCCACTAGTTCACTGCCCATTTCTTCTCCATCAGACCTTCCTGGGACCTCTCAACCTCTCAAGTAGGTGGAGCTCATGCAAATTGGTGCTACTTATTGGCAGAAAAGATTAAAAGATCCCAGGGACTCTGCCCCTTTCAAACACCAAGAGTCTAGTGCAGGTGGGGTCTGCTTCTCTTGACTTTACTGTGCCAGGTTCCCCCCAAGACAAACTTTTTGCTCCTGCACAACTTAGTTCTGCCACATTTTCCCATCGTCTCTAAGCTTTCATATAGATTTTGGTGCAGCTAGCAATTTCATTGATAGGGACCTAGCACACCAGATTCCCTTGAACTAAAGCGGGGCTCCGTGCATAATTTGGTATTTTTTTTGCAAGCTACAATTAATCACATTAAATAGCCCCTAAAACATATTAATAGCTCCCCAATCATTCCAGAAATCATTGCAAACACTTGCCTTATATCCTCCAGCTCATGTTGTGACCGTATCCATCATATGTGTGGGCATGTGAAGCCTAGTTCCTTTGTCTTGCTGACAGCCGGGGAGATCTTCCCGCACTCGTCCGTGAGCCCGCCGTCAAAGGCGGGAGACTCCCACGAATTGCGGGAGACTTGAGATGTCTGCCTTTCAGTCTTTTTGCCATCTGTGTCCCATTGGTGAGATTTCCCTTTACTTTATGTCCAATAGCCAAAACGGCAAATGAGAGGAAATCCCTCAAGAGTGAGGGAAATCCCAGGTTGTCATCAGAACTAATGTCCCCACTAGAAAATTTCACCCTCTATTCCTGATCCTGAATCTAAATTTGAGATTTTTCTTTCACTTTCAATGATAACAGTAAACAGGGCCAACAGATAGGGTGAATTTCCCTAAGGGGGCACAGAGAGCAATAAAAACATGTGCAAGAAAGTGCAGCGCTATAAATAAACCGCATATGATATTTACAAAAAAAATACTAATTACATAAATCGATACACTAAAAAACAGTGAAAGTAATCAAAAAATGTCCATCAAAGTCACATTAATCAAAATAAAAGTGTACAATGTAGAATGACAAAATCTTCACAGGATCCGTACATGTGAAAGGGGCCTTATGGAGATTCATCCTCTCTATTTTTCCTTAAGGTCTGGTTTACTCCTATGCAGGTTTGCATATTCCAGGTGCATTCTGCATTTTTTCAATACACAGTTTTGATTCATTGAAGTCTACGGAAGCTAAAAACCAGAAAAATGTCTTTGGCCCAAAATGCACAGATGTGAACTACATCCATAGGAAATCATGTTAAATGGACTGTAGTGTGTTTCTCCAAAATGGAAAACGCACTAAAAAATGCATAGGTGTGAACCAGTCCTGAAAGTTAAAGAAAAAAATGATTTTGGGTAGTCACAGAACAAGAGAAATAGAGGGGACACCTTTCAATAAGTACACTAGCATTTCTCAACCTTTTTTCAGTCAAGGCACCCGTTCAAATTCTGCATATCTCAAGGCACCCCCCTTGTTTTTTATATTCTAAAATGTAAATAACAAAACTAATATTTTTTTTTTTCATAACACAGCAGCTTCTATACGTGTAGAACACCCAACAATAGAGGTGATTTATTCCTCCAAAGCAATACACCTTTGCATACTGGTACTGACTAATATATCAGCATTTCTCCCTCAGGCTGGATTCACACCTAGGCATTTTTAGTGCTTTTTGCATTTTGCAGATTTGTACTACAGAACGTGTTTCATAGGAAACCATGCTACTAATAGGGCTGTGATTCCAGAGCAAATCTGCAAAATGGGTCTTCAAACAAGCACTTGTTCAGGGAACTGCATATCATGGTCATGTCTGTGAATGTCAGTATGTTACAATGCCATTGTGTAGTTTCTCTCCATCAGCTGAGGGCCGTAGTTTGACCCTGAGCTAACATGATCCCAGTGCTGAGGAAAGGAGCAAACAAGGACATGTTTCAGGCGCCTGATGTCCTCCTTATCAACCTATGATGTCATTGGTGGTTAGCTGGCTCACACGGTGCCCAAGGTTTTTTAATGCTGTACAATAAAAATGTTCGACTTTGTGTAACAAAAAGACAGGCTTCATCCATCCTCTAGTTTGTTAACAATTTTTGAGCAATTTTAAGCATTTTGCCAAAGAACCCCTGCAGAACCCAGAGGGCACCCTGTTTGAAAAAGGTTGCTCTAGATCAGTGACAACCAGGGACTTCCTCAATTTGAAGGGATTTGCTCTCATGTCCTATCTTGGCTATGTGACAGGAAATTAAGAGAATTCTCCCTAAAATGGTAACTGTAGGCAAGAAACACTGACAGGGGTTCTATAACCCACCGAAATGAAAATAAATAAATACAAGTTTTGCCTTTAATGTGCATCTTTCATAGCTACCTGTAGTTCCGTTTTTTTAAAAAAAAGACGTGTATGGTTTCTTTGGAGCACAGCAAACACACAGCGCCTACCAAGCCAAACACCAGCTGAGCAGTGCTGTGTATCTTTCCCAGACATGAATGTAAAAGATAAATCGTGGCTCTAGTCTGTGGACAGGGATCAGGGTGTGTGTTTGCCTCATACATAGTAACAAGAAATCAGACTCCATCACTCTTACGTGACAAACAGATCCTGTAAGACATTAATGAACATTCCATAGGTGCCTGAGGTTTTCCTGCGAACAGACGTAGTCACCAGACCCATAATCTCAGGTGAGGTGGGTAGTTGGTAGAAAAAGAGACAGGGTGAAAGAAAGAAGGGGAAATAAAAGGGAAGGAGAAAGAAAGAAAAAAGGAAAGAGGGAAATATGGAGAGAAGAAAGAAATGAAAATATGAAAAGAAGGAAGGAGGGAAATATGGTAGGAATTAAAATGAAACGGAAGGATGAAAGGCAGACTGTCTCCATCCAGGGATGATCACTCTCAGGTGATTGCTGTACAGTAAGGATGTGCTCTGGCGTGTTCGCATGGAAAATGTGCAGAACCGCCAGGAAGTGTGCACAGTGCTGCGCTAATCATAGCCAGGGAGACATTGTCCCGAAGCTCGGCTGCAGAGATCAGGGACAATGTCTCCCTGGCTATGATTAGCGCAGTGCCGTGCACACTTCCTGGCGGCTCTGCACGTGTTCCATGCGAACACGCCAGAGCTCATCCCCTTTGTACAGTGAGTTTGCACCCTCGCATTCTCTGCAATGGGCCTGCCTACTGCAGCTAATCACCGGTAACCCCCACAGGATTCTCGCATTTAAACGATGTTTGCCACATTCGCAAGTGCAAATGTAGACTAAGACCTCGTACACACAATCGGAATTTCTGATGGAAAAAGTCAGACAGACTTTTTCCATCAGAAATTCCGACCGTGTGTATGCCCCTTGGGAGAAATTCCATTGGAACTTCCGATGAATTCCATCAGAGATTACATGCTCTCTTTTCCTCCGATGGAATTCCGTCGGAAATCCTATCGTGTGTATAGGGCATAATACTTTGCTTACTGAGTAGAGATTTGAGATTCGTTTTTAAAAAATTGTATTATTTATTTTGAAGAAATATTGAGTTTGTTATTGTAGGTTATCCCTTATTGGGGTTTATTAGAAGAATTTATGAAGATTAACCACTTCCCGACCGCCGCTTGTAGATTTACGTCGGCAGAAGGGAATATTAAGGCAGAAGCACGTATCGAGACCCCCCCCCCGCGCGCTACATGCGGCGGTCGGAAACCCGTGGGGAGCGATCCGGGACAGGGGCGCGGCTATTGGTTTCTAGCCGCTCGCTCACGATCGCTCCCCGGAGCTGAAGAAAGGGGAGAGCCGTATGTAAACACGGCTTCCCCGTGCTTCACTGTTGCGGCTGCATCGATCGAGTGATCCCTTTTATAGGGAGACTCGATCGATGACGTCAGACCTACAGCCACACACCCCTACAGTTGTAAACACACACAGGGAACACACAAATCCTACAGCGCCCCCTGTGGTTTACTCCCAAACTAAATGCATTTTTTGCTGTGAAAGTGACAATGGTCCCAAAAATGTGTCAAAATTGTCCGAAGTGTCCGCCATAATGTCGCAGTCACGAAAAAAATCGATGATCGGCGCCATTAGTAGTAAAAATAATAAAAATGCAATAAAACTATCCCCTATTTTGTAAACGCTATAACCAATCGATAAACGCTTATTGTGATATTTTTTTACCAAAAATAGGTAGAATAATACGTATCGGCCTAAACTGAGGAAAAAAAATAATTGTATATATGTTTTTGGGGGATATTTATTATAGAAAAAAGTAAAAAATATTGATTTTTTTTCAAAATTGTCGCTCTATTTTTGTTTATAGCGCAACAAATAAAAACCGCAGAGGTGATCAAATACCACCAAAAGAAAGTTCTATTTGTGGGGAAAAAAGGACGCCAATTTTGTTTGGGAGCTACGTCGCACGACTGCGCAATTGTCTGTTAAAGCAACGCAGTGCCGAATTGTAAAAACGCATTTGGGCATTTAGCAGCATATTGGTCCGGGGCTTAAGTGGTTAACCACTTAAAGCGAAAGGTTCACCCTAAAAACATGTATATACCATTCCATCCAGCATACTGCCAACATGTACAGTATGCTATTTATTCATTTTTCGCTGTACATACAGCCGTATAGCTATTTGCCCCCCGGCTTCCGGGTAGTGGCTCCCGCGGGACTGGGCATTCCTATTTAGAAACTAAGTGATTGACGTGATGACAAAAGTTTCCCCCCGGCGCATAATGTGTGTCACCAGTTTCCAAAAGAAGCCGAACTGCGAGTCGGCTCTATACAGCGCTATACGGCGCCTGCGCACCGACGTTCGGCTTCTTTCGGAAACTGCTGACGCGCATTATGCGCCGGGGGGAAGCTTTTGACATCACGTCAATCACTTAGTTTCTGAATAGGAACGCCCAGTCCCGCCCAGTCCCGCGGGAGCCACTACCCGGAAGATGGGGGGGGGGGGGAATAGCTATACAGCGGTATGTACAGCGGA
Source organism: Rana kukunoris (assembly GCA_029574335.1). NCBI lineage: Eukaryota > Metazoa > Chordata > Amphibia > Anura > Ranidae > Rana > Rana kukunoris. Next base: position 264,439,304 of record CM056049.1, read on the forward strand.
AAAAAAAAAAACAGCATACTGTACATGTCGGCAGTATGCTGAATGGAATGGTATATACATGTTTTTAAGACCCGGACCAATATGCAGGTAAAGGACCTGGCCCCTTTTTGCGATTCGGCACTGTGTCGCTTTAACTGATAATTGCACGATTGTGCAACATAGCTCCCAAACAAAATTGGCGTCCTTTTTTTTCCCAAAACTAGAGCTTTCTTTTGGTGGTATTTGATCACCTCTGCGGTGCTTATTTTTTGCGCTATAAACAAAAATAGAACGACAATTTAAAAAAAATACTATATTTTTTACTTTTTGCTATTATTAAAATCCCCAAAAAATATAAAAAAAAAATTTAAAAACATTTCTTCAGTTTAGGCCGATACGTATTCTTCTACATATTTTTGGTAAAAAAAAAAAATGCAATAAGCGTTTATTGATTGGTTTGAGCAAAATTTATAGCGTTTACAAAATAGGGGATAGTTTTATGGCATTTTTATTAATATTTTTTTTTACTACTAATGGCGGCGTTTTTTTTTCATGACTGCGACATTATGGTGGACACATCGGACACCTTTGCCACATTTTTGGGACCATAGTCACTTTCACAGCGAAAAGTGCTATAAAAATGCACTAGTTACTGTAAAAATGACACTGGCAGTGAAGGGGTTAACCAGGAGTCGGCACTGTAGGAGTTAAGTGTGTTCTAAGGGAGTGTTCCTACTGTGGGGGGGGGGGGGGCGTGACTGTGCGTGTGACGTCACTGATCGTCGTTCCCTAACACAGGGAACAGACGATCACTGACAGCCACACTAGGAAGAACGGGGAAGGCTTGTTTACACTCACCTCTCCCCGTTCTTCCTCTCTGTGACCCGATCACGGGATACCAGCGGTGATCGGGTCTGCGGAGGCGCACTCATGACCCATAGCTGGGCATCTTAAAGGTCCTTAAGCGGTTAAAGATAAGCCGCGTACACACGGCAGAGAACCTCGATGGGCAGAACACATCGTTCCGCCCGTCGAGGTTCTCTGCCGGCCGTCAGATTCGGCGACCCGCCCGTCGGGAATGGCAACCAGCCATTCATCCAGGCGGGCCGTCGAGCAAATAGAGAACATGCTCTCTATTTCTGCTCGACGGCTTCCCGACGGGATGCTCGGCGAGAGCGTACACACGGCCGAGGTTCTCGCTGGAATGCAGCTTCCAGCGAGGTTCTCGCTGGTTTCTAGCGAGAACCTCGGTCGTGTGTACGCCGCCATAGATGTAAGCTTACTTAGCTCTGTGCACTGTGTATCATAAACAATTGTAATTTATTACAAATAAAATACTTGTTTTCACCTTTTTTTTATCCTTTGTTGCATACCAGTGCTGCTAGGGACCAGGAGATGTCTATGACAGCTCAGTGCCTGTGCTGGGAGCACAGAAACCTTGGCTGACCATAGATGCAGTATAGCTTGTGGGTGTTTAAAGCCCAACCTCTTTCCTGCCGCACATACATGTATGCATTACGTGGACGGTAAGCGACAGAAGGTCATATGTATAAAATTAACATTATGGGCCAGATTCAGGTAGAGTTGCGCTGGAGTATTTCGATATGCGCCGCGTAACTGTGAATATGCGCCGTCGTTTCTATGTGGCCGTACCCACCAAACTAGATGCGACAGAAAACGGGCCATTTCCGATCGGCTTAACTTTCCGACGCCAGAGTCTCGTCAGCGCATAATTTCGTCGCGCCTATTGATTTCCCCTGCAAATATGCAAATGAGGGAGATTTCCCGATTCGCGAACGGATTAGCACCATACGCTGGCTACATGCGCCGCGCGTATATCGTCCGTCCGGCGCAAAGTTATTTCTACAAAAGGCTGCTTTATCTTTACTCCAGACGGTCACAGGTCAGCAGGAGAGCAGCTACAGCAGCGTTACCGACGATAAGAGCTAGCTGAGCACCCCCACTTGCAGGACAACACCTCTGTCCATGCTTGTCTGTCAACTTTTACAGCCATGGAGGAAGACATCATAGGTCTCCATAGCCGAGATGACGGATGACAGCTCCTGGCCTTTAGGCCTCGTACAATGGACCGTTGGACCGTTTCAGCAGACATCTCCGCTCGTGTGTATGGGCTAGCGGACAGATTTCTCCACCCGACAGATTTCAAAGCATGCTTTGAAATCCATCCGGTGGAATCTGTCCGCCCGACATGTCTGCTGGTTAGTACACTTACCAGCAGACATGTCGTCCCCCACCGCCGCCGCGCCGCCGCCGAATGGATTCGGCGCATGAGCGGAAGTGTTTAACTTCCTGGTGCGGTGACGTGGCGGTGACGTGGCGGCGTCAACGTCACCGCCACGTCACCGCGCCGTCCGGCGGCGGGGAATTTGATCCGATGGTGTGTACACGCCATCGGATCAAACTCCCGATCGGACATATCCGATGGAAATGGTCCGCGGACCGTTTTCATCGGATATGTCCGATGGTGTGTACGAGGCCTTAGAGTTCAGCTTTCTCCTGTGTGTTTGCGGGGAACGGGAGCAGCCATCTCAGAACAAAAGTAACTTCACTGCGGGGAGGGGGAACAGGATATACTTTAGTGCCGGAATGGCGCATCTACGGGTTCATTTAAACGCCCAACGGAACGCATTGCGCTGACGTTTCCCGTGAAGTGGTGCCGACGGAAGTTGTGAGCATGCGCACAAGGGGGCGAGTGAAGCCTCACTTACTGCGCATGCTCCGTGGATGATGCGCTGAACGTAAGCCTCTGCGCTGGGCTCCGCCCATCATTTACATATGATCACACCCACTTCCACTTGCGTCGGGTTACGCCAGCGCATTTTCCGTTACTCCGGCGCAAGTTTAGGAGCAAGTACTATGTGAATTACAGTACTTGCGCCGAAAGTGTCGGCGGAGTAACGTAAATGAGAAACGTTACTCCAAAGTAAAGAAGCGCCCATCTACCTGAATCTGGCCCTATATAGGATTTATTTAGAATCAACATTTTGTGCATTGTTTTACAAAATGTATTAGATATAAATGCAAAATTGTTATTCTACATTTTGGTTAGAGTAAGGTAGTGTTATAACCCTTGTCTGGGTTTTTCTTCTTTTTTTTTTTTACCAGTGGCGGCTTTTATTTACCAGTGGGGGGGTGCAAACAAACGAAAAAAAAACACATCAATAGCAGCCTCACTGTGCCCATCAAACGCAGCCATTGTGCCCATCAATTGCAGCCACTGTGCCCATCAATTGCAGCCACTGTGACCATCAATTGCAGCCACTGTGACCATCGAATGCCGCTACTGTCCCCATCAATTGCAGCCCCTGTGCCCATCAAACACTGCCAATGTGCCCGTCAAATGCTTCCACTGTGCCATCAAATGCTGCCACTGTGCCCATCAAATGCTGCCACTGTGCCTTCAAATGCCACCATTGTGCCCATGGAATGCTGCCACTGTGCCCATCGAATGCTGCCACTGTGCCATCAAAAGCTGCCACTGTGCCCATCAAACGTAGCTACTGTGCCTATCAAATTCTGCCACTGTGACCCCCCTGCTTGCTCACCGTCTGCCTGGCACAGTGTGGCAGTGGGTGACAGCGGCAAGCGCTGTCCTCCATGCCTCTCCCCCCGTCCTTCTCCAGTCCTCTCCTCCTGGTAGGCGTCCAATCACAATGCCTGTCATTTCAGCCAATCAGGTGATGGGTAACAGACCTAAACACCTGATTGGCGGTAAGGTGGTTCAGTGTTAGAAAACGGAATATCATTTGCTTTTCTAACACACCTGGGTGGCCTCTGAGCGCCAAGCATGGTAATCGCAGTTTCCCTATTTTGAAGCCTATTAGAGTCTATCTTTCCATTGAAAGATTTTCCCTCTATTTCTGCTCTAGTGACAACCCAAAATTTGAGATGTTCTTTCACTTTCAGTGATAATGGTCACCAGAACAAATAGAGAGGCTGAATCTCCCTAACAGGAACACAGACAGCTATAAAAACCTGACAGGCATTCTAATCTCTCTCCATTCTATCCAAAACTAATGCCGCGTACACACGGTCGTTTTTTGTGATGAAATAAAACGACGTTTTAAAAACGTAATTTAAAATATTCGTGTGTGGGCTTTACGTCGTTTTTTTGTCTTCTGAAAAACGACCAGAAAAAACTTCGAACATGCTTCAATTTTTTATGTTGTTTTTTTGTGTCATAAAAAATGATCGTGTGTGGGCTAAAACGACGTTTAAAACAACGTTTTTAAACCCGCGCATGCTCAGAAGCAAGTTATGACGAGAGCTTGAATGGAACAGAGTGCCGTCGTACGTGTTGTACGTAACCGCGCTTTGCAAGAGCATTTTCAGAAAAGCGATGGTGTGTAGGCAACGTCGTTTTTTAAAATGAAGTTTGAAAAACGTCGTTTTTTTTTTAAATTTTGATTGTGATGGATATTTTTGGATGGACAAATTAAAAATCCATGGATGTTGGTGATATGAGAAACAAGCAATGGTGATTTGTCTGAGCAATGTGACTTATTTTGACATTCTAGGTAACAGATGGAGAAGATATGACGGGTGTCCAGATGTAGAGAGAACTGTCTATATTAGTGGGCATTATTGAAAATTCATGGATGTGTCATGTCTCACCATAAAAACCCTTCTTGGGTCAGCGAAAAAATGCCTGAAATGATTGTAAAGATCGTTGGAAGTAAATATGTCCGATATCGTGTGGATAATTCTAAATGGTAAGTGTTATCCTGTTGTTTAAAGGGCCAGTCCACCAGGTGGGTTGGGTTGTGGCACCCAATAAGTTTTTATACCTCTTCTTATATCCCAAAGACAAAATCTCATGTCCATATTTCCTGGCCCTGTTGCCGCCTATCTTTATGTTTTGAAAATTTTCTGTACCCTTTGAGGTGTTTGTTGTCTTCTTGTTGAATTATACATTATACAAATAAAATTAAAATATTAAAGCAAAAATATTTATCCCCAACCTTTCCCATTGATAAAGTTACCATTAGGACAGGAAGTGAGTAGAAATCTGCAATGACTTTTTTCAGTACAAGCACTCCGCTAAAGCTAGTGGGTGAATGGGAGAGTTACTTTGCTCCCATTCCTTATTTGTTAAATTGCAGACTGCTGCTGTTTTCGGAACTGTCCTGTGGGCCGGTCTGTGGCCCAGAGGTGTGGTTACACCCCTGGGCAGCAGTGGGCGCTAGAGGGGTTCTGACGGAGCCGCTCTTTCCCAGCAACCAATTGGAGGAGTTCTTCCCTCGCTGGGCATGCTGGGGAGGGATATATCTGTGGCAGCTGCCGCGTGTTCGGGGGATTTAGGCGTTTGTGGCTGTTTGTGCTATTGGGGTCCACGTTCCAGGTGTGGCATCCACCTTCAGGGTGTGCCTATCCATGGACCCCGTCCGCATGGCCCACCTGGCCAGAACCAACTGTTCCACGGAGACCCATCCAGATGTGGATAGGGGCCCCAGTGACCTACTAGGTCTCCAACTTTATTGAGAGGATCCAAGGCTGTGTGCCGCTCAGTGGGGGATCGGCTCAAGGAGAACCCGGAGGCAGGTTATTTGAGGGGGCTGGAACGAACCATCAAGGATCTGGTCACCGAGAATTGACAAGTACATGTCAGCTGTCAACCGGTGACACTTTCATTGCATTTAGTAGGAGGAGTCACTCAATCCGAATAGTTCTCTTGAGTACTGAAATACAGATGCCTGTGGCAGAGGCTCGAGCCAGGTCTGCCATAGAGACCTGTTCCTCCCAGCAAGCTACAAGTGACATTCCGGCTGCTAGGCTTATAACAAGGGTCTGTCCGGAAGGCACTTCACCCACTCCTCCTGGGTGGCGACAAACTTTACTACTACTTAGAGCGAGACTGCTCTGTGTTATATCCAGGCCTGATACCGCACTGTTCTCCATTGCTTCATCAACATTTCCTATCTCCTGTTGATGTTGGCCATTGTTAGGCCCTGGAATAAAGCATTTGAAAACCCATTTGGTGACTGGACATTCGCTCACTGCTACTACTCACTGCTACTACCCCTAGACACATCACAAGGTAACTTAATACGCCGATCCCAAACAACAACCAGCAGCTCCTGAGGGGGTAGCGCTATGCAACATAGACGGTATAGAAGTATAATGTGAAATATCTATCTGTCTATCTATCCATCATGGATAAGACACTTTTGCTGTGCTGATGATGCTCCATCCAAGGTATACATTCTTCCCCTTTTTAGAGTTGAGACAGAGCACCCTGATGGAACAGCGGTGCACAGTTCTAACTTTATTTATAACCTATAAAAAGGATCTACCTCGTTATACAGCAATCTACTTCGATTTATCTATCTTTGGATTATGGATGGATACAATTACACATTTGCTGTGTTGATAAACAAAAAGTTCCTGCTGTCTGCCCTCCATAAAGGGGTTAACCGTCTTTGCTGCTTCAAAGCTGAGGCAGAGCACATCATGTCAATTAAATTAATATTTTCTAAAGAATTTCTACCAGTGTTCAGCCAAATAGTGGCGGAATAATCAGGGTCGCAACAGTCGCACTTGTGACTGGGCCCTGTAAGTTCTCCACTTCAGGGTGGCCCGCCGTCCGCCCTTTTGCCTGCGTGAAGTGCCTGCCTGCCGCCCGCGTGAGGTGCTCGCCTGACTGTGTGGTTTGTTCCGACTCGGGGAGGGGGGCTTTCGCCTGCTAAGGTGAGCGAGAAGGCAGAGGCAGCACAGCGTTGAAAAAGACTGTGTATTGCCCCACCCCACCTATCCAGAGACAGAGAGCATGTAGGGAGTCGGGACGGACACTGAAAAACACCAATTGAGTGAATGCAGGGGAGGAGCTCTCCCCTCTGCGACTGCTTCGAATACCTGTCACATCTACCCATGAGGCAAGGCATTCCTGGAGGAGGCACAGTGACGGATTTTTGAGGGGGAATCTATTGATTGCTGGTAAGTCCTGTCAAGTGACATTTTGCACTGCAATCAATCCCATCACCCCACCACCGCAGATCTCATCCCTATCCCCCCCATCACCACTACAACAGAAGGGGTAGGGATGAGATCAGTGGTGGTGGTGGAGGATGGGATCAGTATCCCCCTTATTACCACCGCTGCCGCCCCCCACAACACTACCGCTGCCACCCCTCTCAAAACTACCGCTGCCACCCCCCACAACACCACCGCTGTCACCTCCCCTCAACACCACCGCTGCCACCCCCTTCAACACTACTGCTGCCACCACCCCTCAACACCACGGCTTCCACCCCCCTCAATACCACGGCTGCCACCCCCCTTAATACCACGCTGCCACCCCCCTCAATACACCGCTGCCACCCCCCACAACACCACCGCTGCCACCCCCTCAATACCACCACTGCCACCCCCCCTCAATAACACCGCTGCCACCCCCCTCAATAACACCGCTGCCACCCCCCACAACACTACCGCTGCACCCCCCTCAACATCACCGCTGCCACCCCCCTCAATACCACCACTGCCACCCCCCCTCAATACCACCGCTGCCACCCCCCTCAATACCACCGCTGCCACCTCCCTCAATACCACCGCTGCCACCCCCTGCAACACTACCGATGCCACCCCCCTCAACATCACCGCTGCCACCCCCCTTTAATACCACCGCTGCCACCCCCCACAACACTACCGCTGCCACCCCCCCAACACTACCTCTGCCACCCCCCCTCAATACCACTGCTGCCACCCCCCCTCAATACCACCGCTGCCACCCCCACAACACTACCGCTGCCACCCCTCTCAACACCACTGCTGCCACCCCTCACAACACTACCACTGTCACCCCCCCCCTCAACACCACCGCTGCCACCCCCCTCAACACTACTGCTGCCACCAACCCTCAATACCACCGCTGCCACCCCCCTCAACACCACCGCTGCCACCCCCCCTCAATACCATGGCTGCCACCCCCCCAACACTACCGCTGCCACCCCTCTCAACACCATCGCTGCCACCCCACACAACACTACCGCTGTCACCCCCTCTCATCACCACCGCTGCCACCCCCTTCAACACTACTGCTGCCACCACCCCTCAACACCACGGCTGCCACCCCCCTCAATACCACGGCTGCCACCCCCTTCAATACCACGGCTGCCACCCCCTTCAATACCACCGCTGCCACCCCCCACAACACCACCGCTGCCACCCCCCTCAATACCACGGCTGCCACCCCCCCCACGGCTCACCCCCCCTCATACCACCGCTGCCACCCCCCACAACACTACCGCTGCCACCCCCCCTCAACACCACCGCTGCCACCCCCCCTCAATACCATGGCTGCCACCCCCCCCAACACTAGCGCTGCCACCCCTCTCAACACCACCGCTGCCACCCCACACAACACTACCACTGTCACCCCCTCTCAACACCACCGCTGCCACCCCCTTCAACACTACTGCTGCCACCACCCCTCAACACCACGGCTTCCACCCCCCTCAATACCACGGCTGCCACCCCCCTTAATACCACGGCTGCCACCCCCCCTCAATACCACCGCTGCCACCCCCCACAACACCACCGCTGCCACCCCCTCAATACCACCACTGCCACCCCCCCTCAATAACACCGCTGCCACCCCCCTCAATAACACCGCTGCCACCCCCCACAACACTACCGCTGCCACCCCCCTCAACATCACCGCTGCCACCCCCCCTCAATACCACCACTGCCACCCCCCCTCAATACCACCGCTGCCACCCCCCTCAATACCACCGCTGCCACCCCCCTCAATACCACCGCTGCCACCCCCTGCAACACTACCGATGCCACCCCCCTCAACATCACCGCTGCCACCCCCCTTTAATACCACCGCTGCCACCCCCCACAACACTACCGCTGCCACCCCCCCAACACTACCTCTGCCACCCCCCCTCAATACCACTGCTGCCACCCCCCCTCAATACCACCGCTGCCACCCCCCACAACACTACCGCTGCCATCCCCCTCAACACCACCACTGCCACATCCCTTTAATACTACCGTTGCCACCCCCCACAACACTACTTCTGCCATCCCCCCTCAATACCACCGCTGCCATCCCCCCTCTACACCACCGCTGCCACCCCCCCAATACCACCGCTGCCACCCCCCACAACACTACCACTGCCACCCCCCTCAACACCACCGCTGCCATCCCCCCCAACACTACCGCTGCCACCCCCTCAACAGCACTGTTGCCATCCCCCCCAACACCACCGCTGCCTTCCCCCTAAACACCACTGCTGCCACCACCGCTCAACACCACCGTTGCCACCCCCCCTCAACACCACCGCTGCCACTGATGGGGTGGGCCCTTCATGATTTCTTGCATCGGGGCCCTGAAATTTCTAGTTACGCCTCTGCAGCCAACATTACTGATCACCAATCCTTTTCATGACGATCACTTTGTGTTTATTTGTGTTACCGCAGCTGCCCTGTTGTGAGTCAAGAAAACTCTGTTTCACATCTAATAGAGATGATGCGCAGAATTCCCAATATAAATTCCTTCCGAGGAAGTCTGCTAAGGAGAGACCGAACATTGTGTGACCTGTTATCAGTCTCTGAGGTAATAGCTGATGTCAGGACAGGCTTTTGCTATCTATCTATCGATCTACAGGTATGGGAAATTAAATTTCTTTAACTGCAATTTCCTTCTCTATGTTTCTATAGTTTCTCAGTGTGTGCGAGTCTCATGGAGTGTCTATCCCTCCGTCATCGCTGATTCCTCTCCTTGAAGATGACGTCTTTGCTCACCAAGGAAAAATTCGGAAAGTTTTTACTGTTTATGTATCCAAGGATTTTTCCTCCAAGGCTGCATTCACACCTAGGCGTTTTGTCTCCCTACGCCCAACGCTACAATACGCCGGACCGTCGGATTTACATTATTCTCTATGGACATCGTTCACATCTTCTAACGCCGAACGCCGTACGTCGAAAGAACGCCGAAATTCAAACAAATCCCGGACCCTTTTTCGACGCGCGTATCGGGCGGCTTCGGTGTTTACAATGTAAAAAAAAATGCGGTTAAAAACAACGCGTTTTGTCGCCGCAAATCGCGGGACAAAACGCCTATTTTTTGTCGCCGCAAAACGCCTACGCGAAGGTGTCTATCTATCTATCTCTGTATCTATCTATCTATCTATCGATCTATCTATCTATCTATCTATCTATCTATATCTATCTATCATGTGAAAAATTCTAGCCTGGTTATAATTATTTGCTCTGACTGGCATTTTTTTGGCCTTTTTACAGTTGGAGGAAGATTTTTGACTTATTACACAGCACAGAACAATTCTTACCACAGGAAAATGAAGGTAAAGAGAAACAGCGATGCCTCATACCTCCTAACGATCTGACTTCTCTAAAACTCTGCTTTTCATTTGCCAATAGATTTTTGGACACTTGTGGGTGGGTGCAGCAGCAATAACACACACAGGAAAGAATCCTTAAGCCGCACAATCCCTATGATTAAGCTCCAAGGGGTGGAGCGAAACATGTTGGGGCATGGTCTGACTGAAGTCCAGGCTGAAGCTGCCATTCATCTCACTTCATCCACATGGGTCTGCTTCATAATGTGCAGCTTATGGATCTTTACCTTTACATTGCTGCTGCTTGGAGCTAGGACGAGTTCCCTGTCCCTGCATACTCCTACCTATCTACTGTGCCCATCACATGCAGCACCTGCCAAAATGTAGCCACTGTGCCATACCAAATTTGCCATTTGTCACCACTGTGCCATGCCATCAAATGCAGCCACTGTGCCAACAATTGTCACCACTGTGCCATGCCATCAAATGCAGCCAGTGTGCCATCAATTGTCACCACTATGCAAAATGCAGCTTGTGCCCATCATTGTCACCAATGTGCCATGCCATCATATGCAGTCACTGTGCCAGTCACCAATGTGCTAATCATTTGCAGTCACATCAATTGTCACCACTACTAATTGTGCCATGCCATCAAACGCCACCAGTGCCATCAATTGTCACCAATGAATCAAAAGCCTACTGTGCCCAGCCTCTACTGAACATTTTACCACTGTGCCATCCATCAAATGTGCTCATCTGTGCCATGCCTTACTGTGCCAAAGTGTCACCATGCAAGCAGTCACTGTGCCATCAATGTGCCATTCATATTCAGTCACTGTGCCAGTCACCACACCTCTGTGCCCCATGATGCGTGCCCCACAATGCTGCCACTATGCAACACTTACCTGTGCCTCTATGTCAAACAAAACCAAAGAAAATACCCAGCTCAACTCACTGACCAGCCTGCAACCAACCCCCTCAAATTATCTTGTCTAAAAGATGGCAACAGTGCGTTAAAAACAAGGGTTTGTGGACAAACTAAATACTTGTGATTTATACGCGTATCTACCCAAGCAGCACCTAAATTTTGTATTTTTTGGGTCACAGCAATAACACACACTCAGTCCAGATGCAAATAATATAATTTTTATTGAGGTCAAGGAAAAACAGTACATAACAAGCCCAGTGAAAAGAAGCCCAGCCTCTACTGAACATTTTACCTCCTCCCAAATGCTCATCTTACCTTAAAACCCACAAGGATTGTGTTCATTAGTAGTACCACACATCGCACAACTGTACAACTGTGCCTCTATGTCAAACAAAACCAAAGAAAATACCCAGCTCAACTCACTGACCAGCCTGCAACCAACCAAATTATCTTGTCTAAAAGATTGCGTTAAAAACAAGGGTTTGTGGACAAACTAAATACTTGTATTTAACGCGTACTGTTGACAGGATAATTTGGTTGGTTGCAGGCTAGTCCTTAAAGGATCACTAAAGGATTTTTTTTTTAGCTCAATAGCTTCCTTTACCTTACTGCAGTCCTGGTTTCATGTCATCATTGTTCGTTTTTGCTTTGAAGTTGCTGTATTTCTGCTCTGATCTCCACACTTCCTGCTTGTCTGGCTCCTTATAAAAAAATCTCATGGCAGCTTTTTACTGTGGTCCAAGCTGTCATTACTGTGTGTCTAAAACTCCTCAGAACCAATCAGATTCATTTTAAAAACAAAACACTGCCCTGTATTTGTTTGTTTTTGTTCTGTGTGTCTCTCTACTTCACAGAAACATGAAACCAGTTTAAAAGTGAAACTAAACTGCAGGCACATTATATGATTGATTTTTATCTATTTTTAATCATTTTTAAAAGGAATCAGTTAACTTTTATGTCTCTATACCATGTAAACAGTCATTTCAGCAAAAATATGTGTTTCCTTTAGTGACCCTTTAAGTTGAGCTTGGAATTTTCTTTAGTTTTGTTTGACATGCATCGCCCTTTCATGTGCTTCTTGCTGCATAGGCCAGTTATAGGTGGGGGCAATGGTTATTCGTTTGAACTTTTCCTCTATGTTTGATTTGCGGGGCAGCCAGGAGGCAATAAAACCATGGCTCAATTGTAGACAAACCCCATAAGCAATACAAACAATAGTTATCTTGAAAAACCAATCTAGGCTTTACCCTTTCATGTCGTGAGTTCGAGTTCGACCCAAAATTGGAACTTCAGCTTAACCCACTCCTCGCCTCCTTACATGCCACATTTGGCATGTAATTTTTTTTGGGGGGTAGTGGGGGCTTCAGGAGGAGTGGGACTTCCTGTCCCACTTCCTCCGAGGGGCTGGTAAAGCAAATAGCTTAATCGCCTTACTGCAGCCCCTCCCTGTAGACGATCGCCTGGGACACATGACAGGTCCCATGCGATTGCCTGTCCAATGAGAGAGCCCAGCGCCGCTCGCGCATGCGCAGTGGTGCCCGGCCGTGAAGCCGAAAGCTGTCACGGCCAGGTGCCCACACTTAGGATGAAGACGCCGGCCGGGGAAGGGGGGAGAGGAGCGGAGCCCCGGCCGGTGCGTCACTGGAACGTGGAGCAGGTGAGTGTGTGTTTATTAAAAGCCAGCAGCTACACTTTTTGAAGCTGCTGACTTTTTAAAAAAACACAAAAAATGTCTGGAACACCCCTTTAAGGATTGTAAGGAAGGGCCATATCTATTAGCTGTTGGTGCCATGTGGACCCTGAACCCGCCCTGCTTCTTCTTGCATGGGACACCTCCATATTTTATCACCTTCTCCTGGCCTGAAGCCCACCACATACATATTCCAGGCCTGTAGTCTGTTACCCAGGATAAATACATGTCCAGATAAGGTGGGTTTTCACTGCTTTACAGCACAAATGCCACTCCAGCACAATTCTTCAGTTACATGCACTTTGCAGTACAGTTCATAGTATGTGTAGCTGATAGAAGTCCACAGTACAGAATACTCTCCTTTTTTTATTAAAGTAGAACTTTAGTCAGAAAATTAAGATCTGCTAGATCACTTCAGGTTGGCCCCTTTTGCAGGTAAAGCTATGAAATACATTAAAAAAAAGTCACTATACTGTTTAAAATCAAGTAATACACTGTCACCCTACTCTGAACATGCCCAATTACTCTCCATTTTTAGGCACTGCCAAGTTTGTAGAGGCCGATTTGCTGATTTCTGACAATCTGAGGTGGAACAAATATTCACAAGGCCCTACATAGCTGATGATTGATTGCAAGGGCATTACACAGTCAGAATGTACAGTGCACTGTCAATGCTAACAGTTCTTCTTTTCTTTCCCCTAATTTGAAAGCCACAAAAGATCTACCCTCATACAGTAAGGATCTGGAAATCCAAGTGAGCACACAGCAATCGGTGAGTCCATCTATCTTCACTGACTTATTCTTAAAGCCTATCCTCAGCCATAGCATATTATTTTTTATTTTGTTAGCATTAGGAAGAGTCATAACTAGTGATGGGCTCGGGCGTGTTTGGATCGAACCTGCCAGGAAGCCGTCACAGCGCACCGCCAAGACCAGCAGCTGCATCTACACATGCTGCCTATGATTGGCAGTGTGCAGTGCCAGCTTCCTGGTGGGTTCAAACACGCCCAAGCCCTATTCTTAGTCATAACCTGTTTCTGGTTTTTATTGCTTTATATGTCCTCGTTGGGTAGATTTCACTTCACCTCCTGTCCTAGTGACCAGAGGTGTATTTAGGTTTTGTGCTGCCCTAGGCCTGACTAAACTCGTGCACCCCCTAATTTAAATATGACCCACCCCTTCCTGTCACAGCCACACCCTGTGTTGTTTAAGACCAGCCCTGAAATTTTCGAGTGAAGACACTGGTTCTGAGGGCCTGGGGGGGGGGGGGGGGACTGGCAATGGAATCCCTTAATTTACTTAGATTTCCTCTTACTTCCTGGTTGCCCATAGAGCAGTAAGTTAAGGGAAATCTTTGCAATGGGACAGGGATGGTAAAAGTGTTGCCTATAGATCTACTTTAAGTAGATGGTGCAGCAGAAACATATAGCACAGTGAGGAAGGTTTGTGGTCTAGGATGACAAAACAGTCAAAATTGGAAGCGCCCCCCCCCCCCCCACAGTTGCAGAATGACGTCCACCCGCATACTAGAAGCAGTGTGGCCGCTTTATGGGGGACTAATTTTCCTAACAGTTTAGCGCAAGCCGGCGGGGACTCTTTTTGTGCTGCCCCCCTGCAAAGTGCTGCCCTAGGCCTGGGCCTTGTTGGCCTAGGCCAGGATACAGCTCTGCTAGTGACTACAAATGTTGTTACTATCTGTGTCCAGTAAAAGTGATTTTGCTTACTTTTCTCTCTGACATAGAAGGTCCAAGATGTCAGCCCTGAATTGCCAAAAAAAAGTGTGGGGGTGGGGGCAGGGGGAGAGGAGCAGAGAATAGAAGATATGCCCTAGGAACATTTTAGGGACACATCTGTTACATCCAAGTCCCAGCTGAAAGCCCTGAACTGCTAATAAAAGCTGCAGGGAAGGGTAGTGGGGCATAGAAGATATGCCAGAGGAACTTTTTAGGGTGTATCTGCTATGTCCAAGTCCCAGCTGTAAGCCCTGAACTTCCAATGAAAGCATCGGGGAGGGGGGGAGGAAACAGGGGAAAGAGGCAGAATACTATCCAGGAATTTTTAGGGTGTTTCTGTAACATCTAACCCCCAGCTGAAAGCCTCAAACTGCCAATAAAAGCAATGGGGAGGGGGAGGGGGAGTGAAAGCAAGGAAGAGGAGCAGGATATGAACTGCCCATGCACGAACCACGTAGCGCCTCCCCATTGGTCGAGCAATCTTCTGGGACATGTTCTAGAATATTGCAAGGAGGGAGGGGGAGAGCAGAACTCTTGCTGCAGCCGCCTAGGCAGCTCGAGCGGAAGTGGGACCAGGTACCTGTCAAAACTAGGTACCTGCTCCCCCCTCCGACAAAAAATGACATGCCAAATGTGGCACATTTGGAGGGAGGAGTGCTTAAAGCGGAACGTCCCCTTTGGGGTTGAGCTCCGCTTATAGTTGTTAAAGTCCAACCTCAGCTAAAACTTTTTAGTTATATTTGGATAAAATAGGCTAGTGTTGGAGTTTTTGCCAAGTCTTAAAGAATAATCAAAGCCAAAACTGTTTTGGCTTTAGTGGAGAGGGATTATAAACCCTGTTAGTTTTTTTTAAAATGGGCCTTGCGAAAACGTGCATCAGACACAGGGGGACTAATAACTGTGGATGCAACAATTTTATTGTACCAACGTCCCGATAGTATGGAAATGGAAATTAATCTAGGCTAATAAAGTGGACTTTTGACGGTACAGGTAATCAGTGTAAAAATCTATAAATATTTATTTATAAAAAAATCACATATAGAACAATCTGTGTACACAGACTTGTAAGACAATATAGTGTCAACATATAACCCCCGTAGGTATTAGAGTGTTATTTCAAAAAATCTTATAATGATACAAGTATTTGCCACTGTCTACCAGCAGTTTGTGTTACAGCCCATTTTTCTACCACTAAATATAACAAATACTTACCTAATGCCCATCGGGCTGGCTGGGTTAAAGTTTTTTACACACCCAACCTTATCGGTGGCAGTTGGGTTGGTGTTTTCTGCCCGAAACTCGACTGGTCTACCTTATGCTCCTGATGAAGCGTTTTTACGCGAAACATGTGGAGTAAAAGCCAGATCTACTACCTCACATATTAAACCCAGTTTCAAGAATACCAAATCTATATGTACCCTTTGATGTCTATGTGTCCTCATGTTTAGAGTTGAGCAAACACCTGGATGTTCGGGTTCGGCGGAACTTCGGAAAAAAGTCCGGGTTCGGGACCCGAAGTTGACCCGAACTCAAACCCGAACCCCAAAATGGCAGCAAAATGTTGGTAAGAGCATGGCAAGTACAATCAAATGTGGATATGGAAATAACTTAAAATAACATAAAATACATAAAAATAAAAAATAAATAATCTTGACAAGCAGGAACCTTCCCCAAATGATGGGACACTATTCCTCCCGCTGATACCAATGATGGGGCACTATTTCTCCCACTGACACAAATGATGGGGCACTTTTCCTCCCAATGATACCAATGATAGGGCACTATTTCTCCCACTGACACAAATGATGGGACATTATGCCTGCCAATGATACCATTGATGGGACACTATTTATCCCACTGATACCAATGATGGGGCACTATTTCTCACACTGACACAAATGATGGGACACTATTCCTCCCAATGATACCAATGATGGGGCACTATTTCTCCCAGTGACACAAATGGTGGGACACGATTCCTCCCACTGATACCAATGTTGGGGCACGATTTCTCCCACTGACACAAATGATGTGACACTATTCCTGCCAATGATACCAATGATGGGACACTATTCCTCCCAATGATACCAATGATGGGGCACCAAATCTCCCATTGACACAAATGATGGGACACTATTCCTCTCACTGATACCAATGATGGGACACTATTCCTCCCACTGATACCAATGATGGGGCACTATTTCTCCCACTGACACCAATGATGGGACACTATTCCTCCCACTGACACCAATGATGGGGCACTATTTCTCCCACTGACACAAATGATGGGACACTATTTCTCCCACTGACACAAATGATGGGACACTATTCCTCCCAATGATACCAATGATGGGGCACCATATCTCCCATTGACACAAATGATGGGACACTATTCCTCCCACTGATACCAATGATGGGGCACTATTTCTCACACTGACACAAATGGTGGGGCACTATTCCTGCCAATGATACCAATGATGGGACACTATTATGTCCAATGATACCAATGATGGGGCACCATTTCTCCCACTGACACAAATAATGGGACACTATTCCTCCCAATGGCACCAATGATGGGGCACTATTTCTCCCACTGACACAAATGATGGGACACTATTCCTCCCACTGATACCAATGATGGGGCATGATTTTTCCCACTGACACAATTGATGGGACACTATTCCTGCCAATGATACCAATGATGGGACACTATTCCTCCCAATGATACCAATGATGGGGCACTATTTCTCCCACTGACACAAATGATGGGACACTATTTCTCCCAATGATACCAATGATGGGGCACCATATCTCCCATTGACACAAATGATGAGACACTATTCCTCTCACTGATACCAATGATGGGACACTATTCCTCCCACTGATACCAATGATGGGGCACTATTTCTCCCACTGACACAAATGATGGGACACTATTCCTGCAATGATACCAATGATGGGACACTATTCTGGTGCAATTTGATTTGTGAAGTAGGACTGACTCCTAACTAATTCTCTCCCTATAAGCACAATCAGGAACCTTTCCCTACAGTAGCTAATGCAGAGTATGTTACAGGAACATATGCAATGCTGGTGCAATATGCACAGTATGTCACAGAAACATACGCAATGCTGGTGCAATATGCAGAGTATCTGACAGGAACATATTCAATGCAGCTGCAATTAGGTTTGTGAAGTAGGACAGACTCCTATCTAATTCTCTCCTTATAAGAACATCAGGAACCTTTCCCTAATGTAGCTAATGCTATGTAGATCGCTGAGTATTGTAATTCGATTTCTGAAGCAGGACAATCCTATCTAAATCTGTCCCTGAGATCAGCAGCAGCCTTTCCCTACCCTAGCTAAAGCAGAGTGATGAGCTGTGCTATGTGCCTCTAGCTTATATAGAGGCTGGGTCACATGCTCGGTCACATGCTGCACTGGCCAGTCACAGCCATGCCATTAGTAGGCATGGCTGTGATGGCTTCTAGGTCACACAAGTAAAACAAATGGTGATTGGCTGCCTTGCAGCGCGCCGTTACATAGCCGAACTACCTACTGGGGTTATATGTTGACACTATATTGTCTTACAAGTCTGTGTACATTGATTGTTCTATATGTGATTTTTTTACAAATAAATATTTATAGATTTTTACACTGATTACCTGTACCGTCAAAAGTTCACTTTATTAGCCTAGATTAATTTCCATTTCCCTGTTAGGTTTTTATTGCTGTCTGTGCACCCGCTAGGAAGAGTCACCCTCCCTATTTCTCCTGGTAAACATTATCGCCAAAAGTGAAAGGAAATCCCACATTTTGAACTTTTGACAATGGGGTCTAAAAGGGGAATTTTATTTTTATTTTATTTTTGCCATCTAACAATAAACAAATGTAGCACTCTCTAACACTAGGTTAGGTTGGCAGTGATGTTGAGGTAATTTTAGTCTTTTGGCTCCTCTGTAGCCAGTGTCAATGTGTCTGGGTCTAACCCACCTTCTAGTAGGTTCTAGAATGTAGTTGGCTGGAAAAGGCAGACCCTAGGCTTGAAAATGAATGGAACTCTAGTCAACCCTTGGGGTGGTGTGCCCAGAAGATGAATAGGGAGCCCATAAACAGTCTGATTGGCAGATTGAAACATTAACGTAGGTTCTGTCCCAGCTGGAAAGGGTAATGCTTTTCCTGATTCTTTAGTTTTGCCAGGTTCTGGGTCTGACCCACTGATCCTATAAGGTATGAAAAGGATTGTGGTCCAGGGCCATAAAAAAAAGCTAGCGTGACTAAAAGAGAGTGGCCCGTTGTTGGAAGAGGTCTTCCAAGGTCTACCAGCATATGTCGGGGCCTCTTAGCTGTGAAAAGGAGGAGGATCCTACCTACTACCTTCCAGATGTAGAGTTGTCAGAGCATGCGTTTTTGTCCCGAAGCCACCATACTAATGCTAAAGTTAAGTTAAGTTAAAGTTAATACTAATGCTAAAGTTAAGACTAATGTATGTGCCTCCATAAGACTTACACCTACACAGAGATGCCTGTAAAGGAATTATTTTGGCCTGGACTTCACCTTCGCAGCTATGCCGGGGCAGCACTCAAGCCTGTAGTTAGAGTTAGGGAATTAGTAAAGAATAATGCCTTAATCTGTTGCACTGTGAAATGTCTACTTGCACTTTAAGTAAACAGTCCTTTGCCCTTGCCTGGTCTGAAGTCAAAGAAAGAGGTTTATTGTAAATAACCAGCACACATAGTTCACCGAGTGGATCCTAACACATTGGGGTATGAAGACATCAGTGTGGAGTGGAATAGTGTGAAGAGTTGACACAATTGGTTACTTAAGGTAACAGAAGTTTTGCAGCAGCCTGTAGATAGTGTCTACCTGTTATAGGTGGAATGGCCTCTAGCAGAGAGGGAGGTGTTGTCGTCACTCCTGCCACCAGAGGACTGTCTCTCAAAGAAACAGGAGCGGATTGCACCACAGAGGTTCCCATCCTGTGCAGAGGTATGGAAGTTCAAGAATTTAAGTGGTTTTAAACTCTAAAAATTAGTATATAAAAATTATTAGGCATCGGTATTAGCTCCTCAACCCCCCCCCCCCCCCCCATACTTACCTAAGCTCTCATTTGATCAAGCATAAGCACATCTGCAGCACATCTCTCCCCTCACTTCCAGATTTCCCATGTGTGCAGTAAAATTACCTTGTAAAATGTGCCTGACGTAGCCCAGAAAAACCCACACAGGCCTTCCATGTGACCCCGTACTTGGCGCCCAACGAGTTAATGGGAAAACATGGAGGACGTAAAAATTAACCTATCTACCCCTTCAGGCCCCACCTGCCCACATGGCCTGCCTTACAAAATTGCCTGGAACAGCAGGGTTCTTGCGATGGTGAAAGAGATCCCAGCCTGGAATGGCTGCTGCCCTTCTAGCCAAATCAGTTGAATTCACTGAGGTCCCAGCTATGCTAGGCCTGGGGAAGCCTAGTTTCCTGGAGACAGTTTAGAGCCAAGTAAGAAGGTTCACCGAGGATCTGGCCTTCATCATTCACTGCACGGTGTCTAGCCAATACTGGACAGGATCTATCCAAGTATCTGGAGACACAGTAAGTAGAGGCCTGAAAGTGGGATCCCATTGACTGTTGCTGTTTAACCCCTTGTGTGACTGTGTTAGTACTAAAAAAGTGGGATTTGCTCTGCCAAGGGTCCCAGAAGTGCCATTGTGCCTCTAGAGGGGGAGGATGCCCCTGAAGAGAGTAGACAGAATGACAGACAGATTGGAGACTCTGAACATTTTTTGCATTCAATTCTGAAGTATCCTAAAGCTTCCCTACACCTCATCCAATTTCAATGAGCAATGAACCTGAAAAAGATACTCACTGGGGTTATTGCATAGTGTGGGAGCTGATGTGTGCCTGGCTGCCAGGCACTCACTACTTGGAAATAGAACCTGGGACATACCTGCAGGGCCCATAAATGGTCAGTGCACACACAAAAAAAAATGTGTGCTTTCAGCAGCACATCGAGATCAGGCAGAAGTCAGGAAAGTGTTTGGGGGAAATTTTAGAACTAATTGCAGCCCAAATGTCACAATTTTTAGTTTGGAAATAATATAGAGTAATGCAGAAAGTTTTAGAGATAGTAAATGGTCACTTTTTTAGAAAACGTTTTTATTATTTTTTTGTGGACTTTATTTTTTCTCATGATATTTCACAGAGTCTAACATCAGAGTGTTTCCCCGTGGCCAGTGCGACAGTCCCTTTGCAGGGCTCCAGGCCCATGTCGGAGCCTGCTTTACATCTGTTTGAAAAGAGAAGTTGTAGTAAGCCGGGAGCGTGGATAGATCGATTCAAGAAGCTTGAGAATGTTCTATGGCTTTGTCAGATAAAAGACACCGGTAATAAATTCACTTCACATCCAGTGTTATTGACATTATAGATGTAGGCTTCCTCCAAAGCCCCATTCATTGCAGAGTGGAGCAAGTCATTAAAGTGTATATAACCCCCCCCCCCCCTTATCATTTTCAGCCAAGAAAGCTGCCATCTTTGCTTCTGTTTAATCTACATCTGCCATGATGTTGCCGATGTGAACAGTTATGAAACCAGCCATTGGATGGTTTGACAGTTTGGTTGAGAGCACAACCAGTGGGAGTGCTACATTTCCTACACGTGTTTTACAGATGGGTTTACTACCGCGTAAAAGGAAAATCCTGGATATGGATAATAATACATAGTTACATTGGTCCAAGATGCACCAATGTAATTATGTAATAAACCATACCTGTAGAATTCTTCTAGAAGCTGAAAATCCCTATAGTAAACGTTGCTACTTCAGTGGTCCCATGCCGAGCCACTTCCCTCCTGCATTGTCAACACAGGAGGTCAGCTGCTGGGCACGGGCATGATTCAGAGAATGCTTCGAATTTTCTCAGTAATTGCAAAGCATTCTCTGATTGTGTGGTGTCCCAGTACAGGTATTTGCTGTAGGCCCTGTCAGATTGAGACCCTCGGCTTGTGGGGCCTCCTCTGCAGGGACTCAGCTAGTTATGATGTGATTTATACTGTTATAGTGGATAATACATTTATTAGGTGCATATAGCTTTAAGAGGTTTAGTTCGCCATTTTATGTTTAGTCAGACTGTATGAGAGTCAGTAGGACTAAGTGCTAGACAAGACCTTATGGTGTTGTATTATACTTTAACTTGTAACAAACTTTAAATGTAAGTTCCAAGGGGAATATAGATAAGTCTCTATGATCCACAGCTCTCAGCCAATGGGCTTCAGTCTACCTCAGCTCTCAAGCCAATGGCTTCAGTCTCCCTCAGCTCTCAACCAATGGGCTTCAGTCTCCTCACATTGATATAAGGGGTGGGAGTTCCTGTTTAGGGCAGACTAGTGCTACACACAGTTGCTGACAGGTCAGAGCAGAGTTCAATCAGAGAAGAAGCAGTGCAGGCCAGAGACTTCCCTTTCAGGGAAAAGTACAGCAAATCGCGGAGTACCTTTAAAAAACTATAGAATCAGTACTTCAACGAAATAATCGAATCAATTCGTCATTCGGACGAAAAGCCTGAAGTCTACCGATACTTCAGTAAGTGTATTTATTCTTCAGTCTAGTCAAGCATAGGCCCAGCATTACTAATCCGGCCGCAAAAGCCAAGGATATATGAAAAGCCAAGCCCAGGCATTGTCAGCTGTGTGGTCCTCTAGAGACTGTTTGTGGAACCTTTGCGACACTCTTTGTGAATGCTGTGAAGATTTTGACACCTGTCTTCATGCCAGTAAAGCCTTCATTATATTGACCCCTATTGTGGACTGTGTTATTACCATCCTAGCTAGCGGGGATACGGAGGCCCCCGGAGCTGTAGTTTCCTGGTGTATATCAAGACTACAGTGGCGTCACGTGACAGAGAGGGTTAATACCATCCGACCCTCACTAAGGGTTAACACCACCAGACCCTGGGCCCCTAGCCCAAGAACCAAGCAGCTAACCATCAAGCGCATGTGTGTGGCCGTGGGGTTCACCCTCCCCGGTCATCACAATTGGACATAGTGAAGAGGTGGAGCAAGGATATCATGCTCTCCACCTCCTCCAATCAGTGCATCAGAAAAAATATGAGGCATTCTGTAAATGGCGGTTATGCCTTACAAGCAGCCCCAAGTGTTCACTATGCAGAAGAGCACAGGATCCGGAAGATTGTAGTGATCACTGTGGCAGCGACAACAACTATAGTGAATCCAAGCTTCCACAGTGATCCCACATGTATGGAATATGTACACCCAACTTGACCCAAGCTGAACCAATGTGATGGTGCAAAAATAATCCATACCTGTTTAGCTTTAATTTTATATTCACACTAGATATGGTAGAACTGCATTGGGAGGCTATTCCAGCGCAGTCCTACCTCAAGACACAGCAATATGCCTTGTCTCCTACCTGTCTGGTTCACACCACCACATTGTGGGTGTGTGCATTGAGAAAGAGTCTTGTCTGCAATAAAGTGTCCTCCTGATGAACCTGCCTGTTTCCAGTGTTTTATCTTTTTAATTCAGTTCTGCTTTAAAGTGAACCTGTAGATGAGCGGCTAGACACACTGTTTAAATATATGTAAAATGCTTTGCTTTCCAAAAGATTTCAAACTCCGTTCAGCCAGCTTTGTAATCAATGCCCAAAGCTAGACAGCATTGCCAGGTCTCTGACTTCCAATGTGGAAGCAGTATACAACTTGTTCCAGAACACCCTACCAGCCCTTTGGCTGAGGGAGCAGTAACACATGGATGAGTAATGTTAAGCCTCGTTCATATGGGCCTACTTAAAGCGGAGTTCCACCCAAAAATTGAACTTCCGCTTATCCCACTCCTCACCCTCCTTACATGCCACATTTGTCATGTAATTTTTTGGGAGGGGGGGGGAGTGGGGGCTTCAGGAGGAGTGGGACTTCCTGTCCCACTTCCTCCTTCCGCCGAGGGGCTGGTTAGGCAATTAAGCTTAATCGCCTACAGCAGCCCCTCCCTGTAGGCGATCGCATGGGACACTGACCCCATGCAATCGCCTGTCCAATCAGCGACGGGCCGCGCCGCTCGCGCTTGCGCAGTGCCGCTCGCGCATGCGCAGTGGGTGCCCGGCCGTGAAGCCGAAGGCTGTCACGGCCAGGTGCCCACAGTTGCGATGAGGACGCCGGCCGGGGAGGGGGGAGAGGAGCGGGGACCCGTTTGGCGCGTCGCTGGAACGCTGGAGCATGTAAGTGATTGTTTATTAAAAGCCAGCAGCTACACTTTTTGTAGCTGCTGACTTTTAATAAACATATATATATATATACTAGGCTGGAACACCCCTTTATGTGTACACCCCTTGTGAGGGCCATGTTTGCCCACACATCGATGCACAGGTGTCCCGTGCCTACATATGCAAGCAGGCCCAATCATGTCAATAGGGGCACAGTGACTGCACAGATATGCCATTGCAACCAATTTGACAGTCATGCAGGTGTGCTTCCCAACATTCAGACAGTGTCAAGTTGGGAGGAGTGACTTTTTCCATGCAGCTGCTGCACCCTAATTGACAAAAAAACTTATAAAGCTCCAAAACATCTTCTGCTTGCATTAGCTTTGGATTGGGTGACAACGCTCCAGCCTAGTCACTTTTGTTCCTCCAGTATTGTTACCACTCCACCACCACACAGGACCTCACCCATACTGTCCATCTTCTGAAGGCCTAATGATGGTGTCATGATTCCTTAAAGGGGATGAAAAACAAGCCTTTACATCCCCTTTAAGGGCTTGTTCACACCATAGAAATGCAGTCCGGATACGTTCCGAGTGCTTTTCTGCATGCACATTTTTGGTGCGTTTTTGATGCAGTCCAGTGCATTTTCACCCTTTTTTCTTAAACTAAAATAAGGACATGTGCATTCCAATGCATTTTTGGTGTGTTTAGGTGCATTTTACTATGTTCCAGTATAGTCCAGTGCAGAAATAATACAGCATGTTCTACTTTTTTTCTGGAACTGACTGCACTAGTGTGAACAATGCCATTAAATATAACCTACTTTCCATGCGTTTTTGATGCAGAAGAAAAACGCACTGAACCGCATGTGGTGTGAACTGACCCTAAGGCCGCGTACACACGACCAAATAAATCTGTCAGACTGATTTGATCGGATTTGTCTGCTGGGAGAAATTGGTGTACACACGATCAAACCAAAATCCCCGCCGGCAGACAGCGTGGTGACGTGTCAGTGACGTGGCGGTGAGGTTGACGCCGCCACGTCATCGCACCAGGAAGTAAAACACTTCCGCGCATGCGTCGAATCCATTTGACGCATGTATGTGCGGACAGATATGTTAGCGTACTAACCAGCAGACATGTCGGACAGACGGGTTCCCAGCAGACAGATTTTAAAGCATGCTTTAAAATCTGTCTGCTGGAAAAATCTGTCTGTCCGGCCCGTACACACGATCGAATTTGTCTGCTGAAACGGTCCTTCGGACCGTTTCCAGCAGATGAATTTGATCGTGTGTACGCGGCCTAAAAGTATGAGTCTACTAGCTCGCTCTAAGAACCATCAATAATATATGTTCAGAACTCCACCCAGCTGTTGAAGGCATTGCAAAGTCTAAAGATGGTGCCAAATTTCCTTGGAGGGGAACTATAGGGAAATATTGGCATTGGGGGCTCTTAGGTGTTGAGGGGAAGGGTCCTAACTTCTGCACTGAACAACACACATGTAATGACATACCAGGCCAGCGATATGACATCCCCAATGGGAATGGGGCCATGACAACCTGCAGTGGGATGAATGAAGATGGCCAGAAGACTAGCAGTATCTAGAACCGGGAAAAAAAAAAACATACTGCAGGAACAGCTTCAGGTTGAATGTAAGTATGGCAGCAAAAGCTGCCCTTTTATTTTTATTTTTTACCTGCCTAATTTTAATTCCTAATAAAATCTGTAGTTAGACTTTTTTGTGACGTTTGTGTTGGTATGGTCCTTTAAGATGGCCAAAGTACCCAAACCCGAAAGTAGCTTCCATGTAGCATCATTGAAGGGGGGGGGGTGTTGATCTTAAATGAAAAAGTTGCCTGTAGTGACAAGGTGCCTCTTGATTGTTCTAAATTTGCAGTTGATGTTCTCCATAGGTCTGGTGGAAAAAAAGAGAGCCCGGCAGATCCTTCACAGGTACAATGTTCTCTATGGCCTGAGTCTGAGTAAAGAGAAGATGGCGGAAGCTCTGGAGAAGTTTGGTGTTGAAGATCACGTGACCTTGGGGCCTGCGCTACTCTTCTTGAAAGATTTGTAGAGTACTTTGTGAGCATCAGTGATATGAGGAAGTCTGGAAAAGGAAAACTTGTGGTGTTGCAACCCCTAAATTTAATGTTCAATGGGACAGGGGCTGTAGTAATCAGAGGGTTAGAAAATCAACCACCGAATTGACTAAGGCTCCAAGGTTGGGGCAGAAACGCTTCAAACCTTTTATATGATGGATACTTTTACGTCTTGATAGATACCTATTTTGTCATTAATCAAGTCGGTGCCAATTTTTCTAACTCTCAAATGAGTAAGTCTGCACTGCGAGTTGGGGCTGCTGTTTTCTATACAGAAGCATGCTGCATTTGTTATTTGACTTAATCTGAAAATAAAATTAAAATAAATTGTGGCTGAAATTCAGATAAATTCTCACTCTGGCTGAAGCTTTCACTGTGAACACGCTGATTGTTATTCTAGGTCTGTGGTTCCTAACCACTGGGCCAAGGCCCACTGCCAGGCTGCAACCACCCAACCTCCCATAGTGGCCCACAGTGCCCCTCAACCTCTCACAGTGCCCCCAGGCTCCATAAGAGTCCTCAGTGCCTACCAGCCTCCCACAGTGTACCCAGGTCCCCTAAGAGCCCTGAGTGCTTGCCAACCTCTCACCTTATGGACTAATACACCACAATCGGTTGCAACATCTAGACACCTATCAACCTTTCTAGTTGCAACCATTTCTTGACCAGCTGCAACAGGTCATGCTTTTGGGGCCACAGTAACAGGTCAGAGTAGTATTGCCAGCGGTGTACCCTTTGGGCCTATGCCACTGTAGCAGTGGCGTAGCGTGGGTTGTCAGCGCCTGGGGCAAGGCAAGAAACTTGCGCCCCCCCCTAACCTGCGGACTTTCCACTACACTGCACACTGACCACTAACCCGCACACCACTACACTACACACTGACCACTAACCCGTACACCCCTATACTACACACTGACCACTAACCCATACACCACTACACTGCACACTGACCACTAACCCGTACACCACTACACTGCACACTGACCACTAACCCCTACACCACTACACTGCACACTGACCCCTACACCACTACACTGCTCACTGACCACTAACCCCTACATCACTACACACTGACCACTAACCCGTACACCACTACACTACACACTGACCACTAACCCATACACCACTACACTGCACACTGACCACTAACCACTACACCACTACACCACTACACCACTACACCACTACACTGCACACTGACCACTAACCCCTACACCACTATACTGCACACTGACCACTAACCCCTACACCACTACACTGCACACTGACCACTAACCCCTACACTGCACACTGACCACTAACCCCTACACTGCACACTGACCACTGACCACTAACCCCTACACCACTACACTGCACACTGACCACTAACCCCTACACTGCACACTGACCACTAATCCGTACACCACTACACTACACACTGAGCACTAACCCGTACACCACTACACTGCACACTGACCACTAACCCGTACACCCCTATACTACACACTGACCACTAACCCGTACACCACTACACTGCACACTGACCACTAGCCCGTACACCACTACACTGCACACTGACCACTAACCCCTACACCACTACACTGCACACTGACCACTAACCCCTACACTGCACACTGACCACTAACCCCTACACCACTACACTGCACACTGACCACTAACCCCTACACCACTACACCACTACACCGCACACTGACCACTAACCCCTACACTACACACTGACCACTAATCCGTACACCACTACACTGCACACTGAAATATGATGATATGTAAAATGGGGTACAGTGCTAAATGAATAAAAAAAAAGAGGGTCAATAGGTGTAATATGAAAAATTTGGAAAAAAGGAAAACTAATACAAAGTTTCCAATTTCTTAAATTCATATGAGTCTAAGAAATTTTCAATTGAATGAAATTAAGACATAAAAATTTGGGAAGGAGGAAAAATATTGCAGAACTTAATCACATACAATTGAGATTTCTGGGCAAGATACCAATAACATAAACATATGAGATGAAAAAAATATCAACATGTGAAAAAAAACTGTGAGAAAGGAAAATCTATTGCAGCATCTCAATCTCATAAAGTGGTATCCGGAAACAGCAAATTGTAATTGAGGCGTTATGGTCATGGAAGGTAAAAAGTATTCTCATGGTACAGTATGTTAACTCAAATAAATTTTATATAATAATTATTTCCCTTACAAGAGCGATGTTGCTATATCAGCAAAACAGCAATCAAATATGCGGTCATTTAAGGAGCTGTGTGGACGTCATCACAATTTTCCTGGATTGACAATAGGGAGTAGAGAGAAGTTAATAGAGACACCGCAGCTCCTTACATGACCGCATATGTGATTGCTGTTTTGCTGATATACCAACATTGCTCTTGTAAGTGCAATAATTATTATATTAAATTTATTTGAGTTAACATACTGTACCATGAGAATACTTTTTACCTTCCATGTGTGTGAGTAACACCTCAGGTAGATGCCAAAAGACCCCTCCAAGCCCCCCCCCCCTCAGGAATCAGATTAATAATTTACTGAGCTTCATGGATGTATCCCTCAGGGCTTTCAGCTTGTAAGGGGTTAAATGATGAATCCTGCTATATAATGCATCACTTTCGACATGCCAAATACCTAGCAGGTTTCATCATTTAACCCCTTACATGCTGAAAGGAAAGCCCTGAGGGATAACACCATGAAGCAAGTAAATCATTAATCTGATTCGGGGGGGGGGGGGGGGCTGGAGGGGGCTTTTGGCATGTAACGATTGGTCTGTGTTTTTACTATCTGTGCAGTGTGCATTGACACATGGCGTGACTCTCCTCTCCCTAACTGCCTGCTGCTGACTGGCGGGTTGCTTTGCCTCCTTCACAGGCTCACTCACTTTTTGTTGTCCATCGCGAGTTTCACTTCCCGATCCCAGATGAAGGTTCTCCGCATTTCAGATCCAATCAGGGAGGGAGGAAGGGTGGAGGAGAAAAAGGTGGCGGCTTACAGAAGCACGGACGGGCCTTCGTGCATGCGCCGCCCGCGTTTAAGGACTGGCCAGCCCCAGATGGAGCACATGACCACATTCTTCCAATCATAGGGCCCCAGCTGGCAAAACATGGCGGCTGTCCCGTGACACAGTGAAACAAACCTGACACAAACGGCACAGGATTTCGCCCCCCCCCCCAATATTTTGCCCGGTGCGACGGCCCCCCTGCCCCCCCCTCGCTACGCCAGTGCCCTGTAGTCACCTCAAGGTGGGCTAGGATCTCTGTCGTCAATTGTTTGTAATTCTGGATGTTCTCAGGCAGTAGGTTAAAGTAGGCCTTTTGAGGATCTTCAGTAAAGAAAGGGGTGAATAGGCCAGCCTATTGGTCTTGAGGTCACCCCTCTCTCTCTATTTACTGGCCAGAAACACTTCCACACAGCTTTGCTGAGAATCGGTTCTGTAGGTAGAGGGTGGCCCTCACGGCTACCTGGTTTCTAGGGGTAACAGCCATAAGTAAACAAAATAGGTTTAAAGGAGAAGTACAGCCAAAGGTCCTTGTTGCCCGCTCCTGGGCGGTACTTCAGGCCGAAATTGAAACCTGAGAGGGCTGCCAGCCATCGGTGTCCTGTTGCATCCAGCTTGGCGGTGATGAACAGGTAAGTGAGCGGATCGTTGTCGGTTCTCACTTCGAATTCAGCTCCGTCTATATAATCTCTCAGTTTGTCTATGACAGCCCATTTTAATGCAAGGAATTCCAGTTTATGAGTGGGATAATTCTTTTCAGACGAGGTTAAGCTCCTGCTCACATATGCCACTGGGTGCAGACAACCACTGTGCTCTTGATAGAACACTCCTCCTAACCCTTCCCTACTGGTATCCACATGCAGCTCATATGGCTTTGAGGTGTCTGCGAAGGCCAGAACAGGGGTGGTGGTCAAGTTCTTCTTGAGTTGTATGAATGCCTCTTCACAATCAGGAGTCCATTGATCACAAATGGATTCTTTGGGTTTCCTGGGGCCCATGTGAAGCTTCACTGGTTTCACAGGCACAGAAGCATCATCCTTGTCTTCTGTTTTTAGTAGCTCGTTTAGGGGCTTGGTAATCTTTGCGAACCCCTCCACAAATCTCCTGTAGTAAGAGCAAAACTCCAGGAATGACCGCAACTCCGTCACATTGGTGGGCCTAGGCCAGGAGGTAATCGTCTCCAATTTCTCTGGGTCGGTTGATATGCCTTCTGCAGAGACTATGTGCCCCAAGTAGTAAACAGATGATTGATAGAACTGGCACTTCTCTCGGGACAGTTTCAGCCCTTCATCATGCAGTAGTTTCAGCACTTTTTCCAATCTCTGCTCGTGTTCCTCCAGAGTCTTCCCAAACACAATAACATCATCCAGGTATACCAATACTTAGATCAGGTTTATATCGCCTACAGTTTTCTCTATCAATCTCTGGAAGGTGGCTGGGGTGCCTGATAGCCCTTGGGGCATGCGATTAAATTCAAAGAAACCCACTGGGGTAATGAAAGCCGTCTTTTCTCTGTCTTCTGGGTGCATGGGAATTTGATAATAACCACTCTTCAAGTCCATTACGCTGAACCACTTAGCTCCTGACAGGCTCTGTAGCGCATTCTCAATCCGAGGGGTAGTGTACTGATCAGGGATAGTCCGCTTGTTGAGAGTTCTGTAGTCGATGCACAGCCTCAGAGAACCATTTTTCTTCCTCACTAGACATGTGCAGACTGGAATATTTTGTTTTGTTTTTTTTCGTTAATAAATAAATGTATTTATTTACTCCCGAAAATCGTTTTGATTTATTTTGTTTTTCGTTGGGAATAGCTTTCGTCCGAAAATCCAATAATACTTGGTTTCTGTCGAATGGTCAAAAGAATATTCGACGGAACGCCGAATCTTTACGTTGAATCGTACATTTCCGTTCGAATAAGAATTCTAATGTTGTATGACTAATAATAATGTCGAATCTATTCTCTATTTTCTCATAAATCAAAATCTATTCTCTGTAATGTCGAATCTATTATTTCTATAATGTCAAATCTTTTCTCTATGATGTCGAATCTTTTCCCTATAATGTCGAATCTCTCTATATCGATCTTGGATTCATCCGGATCAGGTCCCTATTGTGGGGTCACCAGTACAGTATTTGTAAATTGAAATCATATCCCCTCTCAAGCGTCTCTTCTCCAGAGAGAACAAGTTCAGTGCTCGCAACCTTTTCCTCATAACTAATATCCTCCAAACTGGACGGCATACTCCAGGTGAGGCCATACCAGCGTTTTGTAGAGTGGGAGAATTATCGCTTTATCTCTGGAGTTAATCCCCCTTTTTTTTTTTAACTGAATTTTTTTTTATAAAATGTTCACATTTCCCCACCCCCCAAAAAAAAAAAAAACAGACAAAGAATGGCACAGACACACGTTATGTTAGGTGGTATACAGCAGGTGGATTATCAACATACAATGTCGCACGTAGTGAAGCAGGTTTGAGGCATGTTAAACAGAAAAACTTTGCAAGTCAGAAACCAGACAATGAAGCGTCACTGCTTCTACATGACCACCAGAATTGTACCCATTCAAGTGTGTGTCAATACCAACAAAACAAAGAAAAAAATATATATATATATATATATTAGGGCTGGGGAAATTGAAGATTAATTCCTCGATTTGATTGATCAAAATTCTTAACGTCACCGGACAGCCTGGACAGTGAGACTTACCCTGCTGGATGCGAGCAAACTGCACCCATCGGATTGAGGTACCTCTGCATCTGTGGAGAAGGAGGATGCATCAGGCTCCATTAGGGGAAGGAGGCAAAAATAACCATTGTTTTCCTGTTCTAAACAGTTTTGTGCAGACAATTCTTTGTGTATCGGCAACATCTGTTCCAGACTGTTCAGTTCTTCAGGGGATTTTGTCAATAAAATATGATCATGTCTGCTTCCAGAAAATATAAACACTCTCGTATGTCTGTGTGACTGGCTAAAGTGATGCCTACTTGCCTACTATAAAGTGACTGACAGTCAATATACCAGAGATAAGTTTTATAATTAAAGTTAAACTAACTTTCTAAGTTTTTCTTAAAGTTTAATAAGAAAAAATTACTTACATCAGTGCTACAATTTGAATTTAAAACGTATTTGTGTGAACTGTGAAATTAAGTCATGGATTGTGGAAGCTAACTAGTGTCGGGTGATTGCATATAGTGTATACCACATTTACCACTGACTAATGCAGAGTTGCAATGCAAGGAGATCAGTTTAAAGTAGTTGGATCTGTATGTGCGTAATTAGTCGATTAAATGATTAAAAAAAATCAATTAATCGAACACGAAAATTGTAATCAGTAACAGCCCTAATATAAATAAGTAGAGCCACGGAAGCTAGACAGCGGGGATACAGGAAAGAAGAGAGATTGGAGGGGGTAAAGGGTAGGAGGGAAGGGGGCAACCACCCGGCCCCAAGTCTTGCATCCCAGGAGCACCAGCTCTGTGTCAACTGTCAATAGGAGTTTCCAGGATATCCCACAGTTCCCATATTCGATTGTGTTTCTCAAGGGATTTATTTAGGGAGGCTGTCATATATTCCATCCGTTTGACGTCTCTGATCCTGAAGTGCAACTCAACCAACGAGTGGGGTTCCTTCCGTTTCCATTTTAGGGCTATCAAGCATCGCCCAGCTGTTAACACTTGGGCCAAGAGTTTTTTAGAGGATTTAGAAAAGGAAGGAGGTGGGAGGCCCAAAAGGAACAATTTAGGGTCAAGTGGCACCCAGGAACCAAATATGGAGTGGAGAAGAGAGCTCACCGCCCTCCAATAGGGAACGATCAGTGGGCATGTCCAATAGATATGATAGAGCGTCCCCACCTCTTCACAACAGCGCCTAAATCGGCGATCTGCCGAGGAGTATATAGAATGGAGCATATCAGGTGTTTGGTACTAGGGATGAGCCGAACACCCCCCTGTTCGGTTCACACCAGGACCCTCGAACGGAACTCCTGTTCGTGCAAACATTTAGAACTCCATTGAAGTCTATGGGACTCGAACGTTCGAATTCAAAAGTGTTAATTTTAAAGCCCAATATACAAGTTGTTGTCGGAAAACAGGTTTGGAGACCCGGATCTTGCCCCAGGGAACATGTATCAATGGAAAAAAAAAGTTTTAAAAACTGAAGTTTTTTTTCTGGAGCAGCGATTTTAATGATGCTTAAAGTGAAAAAAAAAAATGAAAAATCCCTTTAAATATCGTACCTGCTTGGTGTCTATAGTAGTGGCACGTGTTTAGACCTGTACCTGCATAAAATAAGATTACTATAAGAAAAAAGTCATTTAAGACTGCTTGCGGCTTTAATGTAATGTTTGGTCCCTGCAATATTGATGAAAATCTCTGAGAAAAATAGCATGGGTTTCCCCGCCACCACTCCCCCCAGGTCATTACAAGACCCTTTGGCCCTATATACTTTGAACAGCAGTTTACAGGCCGTGCAAACAAGACAGGGACTGTAGGTTTGTTGTTACGTAGAATCTGTTTGTAATTTTCAACTGGTACTTCTTTAAAGTGTAGCTTCAGCCAAACAATCTATTTTAAGCTTTTCTGAAAACATAGAGAAGGGTTATCACCCCTGTAACATTTGTTTTGCTGTCTGTGTGCATCTGTTCAGAAGATTGCACCTCAGTTTCTGTCCCAATGACAAATGATTTTTTTTTTTTTTGGTGAAACAAGGATTAGTGATAAAGCATCAGTGGACAGGAGACACCTTTTACAGAAGAGAATTTCCCTTCCTAGGAGTAGATTTCCTCTCACTTCCTGTTGTCTTATTCCGTTTGCAAGTAGGAGTCAACAATGTTCTTACTAGCTATCAGCAAGATCATTGAGGAGGAAAATTATATTCAGTCAGCATAACAGAATAGTTACTTAGCATCAGCATAGGCAGTCTCCAAGGGATCTGACACTTCCAAAAAATTATTCAGTTACATCAGCATCAGGGCTTGGTAGCTGGTGTTGATCCAAGCCTGATTCATATTTATGAAGGTCAGTCGATCGACAGAGTCGGTGGAGAGGCGCACCCTGTGATCGGTTCCAAAGCCTCCAGCAGCACTGAATGTGCATTCTGGAAGAACTCTGGATGCAGGACAAGCCAGTAGATCAATTGCGTACTGTGCGAGCTCTGGCCAGTGATCCATCCTCAAGACCCAGTAAGCCAGAGGATTTTCGGTGGCCAAGTCTGATCTTGCCCCTAGGTATTCCCGCACCATGTAAACCAGATGCTGGCGATGGTTGCTGGAACCGGTCATACCTTGGGGCTGCGGACTAAAACGCATCGGTCAGATGGCCACCTTCTCCACCGCTCCTTCTGTGACTCACTGAAGTCTCAGCAACACATTTTCCAGGACCAGGATTTAGTAATCCCCCAGGTTCTGGGAACGCATTGTACAGACCTTTCTGCAAGGCCTCCCGAAGATGTTTCATCTTCTGCTCCCTCTGCAACGGCATGATAAGGTCCGCAACCTTACTCTTGTAACGTGGATCAAGGAGAGTTGCCAGCCAGTAATGATCCCTCTCCTTGATACCACGAATACGAGGATCCTTACGCAGGCTTTGCAGGATCAGGGAGGCCATGCAGCGTAGGTTTGCTGAGGCATTCGGGGCACAGTCCTCTGGGTCACTGAGGACGACAGGATCCACAGCCACCTCATCCCAGCCACGTAAAAATTCATGGGTTCCTTGGGACTGTAAATGATCCCTTGAAGACTGCTGCTGATGCTGAGTGCTGGGCTCCACCTCCATGCTGATGATACAATCATTCTCCTCCTCCTCTTCCTGTGTGCTAGGCGGGCAAGCAGGACCACTGTCTGGATAAAGGGGGCCTTGAGAGGTAAGGAAGTCCTCCTCTTCCTCCCTCTGTTCTGCTTCAAGGACCTTGTCCATTATTCTACGTAGTGTGTGCTCCAACATGTGAATAAGAGGGGCAGTCTCACGGATGCATGCACTGTCACTGCTCGTGGCCTCCTCAAATGGTGACAGGACAGTGCATGCATCAAGGCCCACTGGCGTGGGGAAAAAAAAACCAAGCTCCCCTGACCCAGTTCTGCTGCCATATTGGCACAGGTACTCATTGATGGCCCTCTGCTGCTTGTGCAGCCACTGCAGCATGGCCAATGTAGAGTTCCATCTGGTAGGCATGTCATAGATTAGGCGGTTTCTGGGCAGCTTGTATTGCCTTTGGAGGTTTGCCAGCCGAGCACTGGCATTATATGACCTTCAGAAATGCACACAGACTTTCCTGCTTCAGGACATCCTGTAAACTCGGGTACCTGCTCAAGAACCGCTGCACCACCAAATTCAGGACATGAGCAAAACAGGGCACATGGGTAAGTTGTCCCTGTCGCAGGGCAGAGAGGAGGTTGGTGCCCTTGTCGCTAACCACCATTCCTGGCTTAAGCTGGTGTGGCGTCAACCACCTCTGAGCCTGCCCCTGCAAAGCTGACAGAACCTCTGCCCCAGTGTGGCTCCTGTCTCCCAAGCACACCAGCTCTAGCACTGCATGGCATCTCTTTGCCTGCATTCCTGCGAAGCCCCTTGTACGCCTACGGAGCACGACTGGTTCCGAGGACTCATCAGCACAGGAAGAGGCCACAGAGGAAGAGGAGGGGGTGGAGGAGAGAGGTGTGTCACAACCAGTAGGAGTGTTTTGGAGGCGTGGTGGTGGAAAAACCTCCAACACTACTGTACCTTGCCCTGCGTCCTTCCCAGCTGCCAGCAGAGTCAGCCAATGCGCAGTGAAAGAGAGGTAACGTCCCTGTCCATGTCTGCTGGACCATGAGTCAGCGGTAATATGCACCTTACCACTGATCGCCCTGTCCAGCGAGGCATGGACATTGCCTTCCACATGCTGGTAGAGAGCCAGAATCGCTTTCCGTGAGAAAAAGTGGCGTTTGGGAACTTGCCACTGAGGTACCGCACATTCCACAAACTCACAGAAGGGGGCAGAATCTACCAACTGAAAAGGCAGCAGTTGAAGTACTAGCAATTTCGCTAAGCTAGCATTCAACCGCTGAGCATGTGGATGGCTGGAAAAGTACTTCTTTCGGCGCTGCAGCAGCTGGGGCAGGGAAACTTGGCTGGTACAATCTGCCATCGGTGTACCGATAGTAGATTGCCCGCATGTACTACTAGGTTGTGAAACACCTAATTCTACACCTTCAGTCCTATCAGTGCAGGCTTCAGAGAGGACGGAGTGTATAGTGGGGTTGGAGATCCCAGCTGATGAGGGGCAAGGGGAGGTCCTCTTTCTTCTTTGGTGTGGGTCTTTCAGGTATGCTTGCCAACAAACTGAATGGCAGGTCGGCATATGTCTGGTCAAGCATGTGGTGCCCAAGCGGGTGATGTTTTGGCCACGCGAGATACGCTTGAGACATATGTTGCAAATAGCAACGGTGCGATCTGATGCACATGTCTCAAAAAAGGCCCACACCAAAGAACTTTTGCAGTTACGCTGAGACACAGCAGCGCCATGCACAGGCGTAGCTCTGGGATGTGTGCTGCCGTTAAGCTGTGCCCTGGAGGGCATCCTGCCTCTTTGGAGATGTGCCTGTGCCTCCTTCTCCTCCTCTCTCCTATCTGGCAGCCACGTAGAGTCAGTGACCTCATCATCTCCTCCCTCCTCATCACTGTCGAAAACCTGGCAGTATGCTGGAGCTGGGGGAAAATGACTGCCAGATTGCTGTCCCTATCGGGCACCCCCTCTCTCTGGGCTCCCATTACTGCCTTCCTCTATCTGTGTTCCATCATCGGAGCCTTCAAAACGCTGCGCATCTTCATGCAGGATGTACCCAACACTGTGTTGAAACAGTTTGGGGGACTCCTCAGGAGGACATGGTGGGACTAGGGAAGGAGTAAGTGATGCCATTGAGCAGAGGGAAGAGGACTCCTTGGCAGCTAATTTGCCAGACAAAGTACCCTGAGCCTGGGTGAGAGAGGATGAGGATGGCTTGGTCATCCACTACCAGTTTGTCTGCATGTTGAGGCTCAACACGGCCAGCTCCCGAAAAGAAGTACGAGCGTGTGCAACTGCCACGTGCTGAGGAGGATGCACCGTGTCTACCACCAGCACTGTTGCCTCTAGATGCAGAGCCTGCTTGGCCTTGTGACTCTCTGCCTCTCTTTGTTGTCCTTCCAGACATTATAATGGCCTGCAGAGGACAAAGTCAGTACACACACCTCGTAGCGTTAGGTGCAAACTGCAGAGGACACGTGCAGTACACACCAAGTAGCTTTATGTGCAAACTAATGAGCACACTTGCAGTATACACCAAGTAGGTTTCGGTGAAAACTACAGAGCACACTTGCAGTATACACTAAGTAGGTTTAGGTGCAAACTATACAGCACAAATGCAGTAAACACCAAAGTACGTTTAAGTGCAAACTATACAGCACAAGTGCAGTAAACACCAAGTATGTTTAGGTGCAAACTATACAGCACAAGTGCAGTAAACTCTGAGTAGGTTTAAGTGCAAACTATACAGCACAAGTGCAGTAAACTTCAAGTAGGTTTAAGTGCAAACTATACAGCACAAGTGCAGTAAACACCAAGTACGTTTAGGTGCAAACGATACAGCACAAGTGCAGTAAACTACAAGTAGGTTTAAGTGCAAACTATACAGCACAAGTGCAGTAAACACCAAGTACATTTGGGTGCAAACTATACAGCACAAGTGCAGTAAACCACAAGTAGACTTAAGTGCAAACTATACAGCACACGGGCAATACAACAGGTTATAACACTACAGCTAGCACAATCAACAACAATCTAACACAATCTAGCACAATCTAACTAAACTATACAGTGTATAAATATGTGTAAAACTCCTGGGATGTATATATATATATCCTCTACACACTGTAAATAGAACTAAACTGACTAGCCTGCCAGCTCTATCTAGAAAAAAAATACACGGTCTCTCTCTCTTTCTCTCTCTCTCTCTTTAGGACTGTTCTTTTCATTAACACCGCCGCAACACACTACACGCAGCCGCCTTGCAGCCTGCTTTTTATAGTGTGGGGCGTGTGCTAAAGCCCTGAGCCATAATTGGCCAAAGCCACCCTGGCTTTGACCAATTATGGCTCTCCGTTTTTTGCGCGCGGTGATTGGCCAAGCATGCGGGTCATAGTGCATGCTTGGCCAATCATCAGCGCGCAATGCCAAAGTGAATTATAGGCCGTGGCGCGTCACTCGAATTTGGCGCCGACGACCCGTTTTGTTCGAATTTCGACGAACAATCGAACAGGCAATGTTCGATTCGAACATGGGTTCAACTAGAACACAAAGCTCATCCCTATTTGGTACCAGTGAAAGAGAATCTTGTAATGATTTTCTTTATATAACATACAGACAGAGCTCCTAGAGGCCTGAGGCCAAATAAATTGCCATGATTTCAGGGGTATAACCTCACCGAAGGCCTGCTCCCATTTGTGCATATAGGTGTGTCTAGGACCAGCTGGTGACATATCTGTAACCAGGAGTTGGTAGGTGCACGATATCATGCCTTTAGGGGACGAGCCCTCTAGGTATATCCTCTCAAACGCGGTGAAGGGGAATAATTGAAGCTTCGGAACTAGGGACTGTGCAAAGCGGCAGATTTGTAGGTAACTAAAGAAGGCTTGTCTGGCTAAATCAGGAAGGAAGGACCTCAAAGTTCTGGTTCTGGTATCCACCAATTGACCATACCGGAACAGGGCCCTATCCATCCAGACTTGGGACATCTGTGAGGTCAAGCTATCTGGTAGGTTGGGAGTAAATAGAAAGGAAGTGACGAGGGAAGCATCAAAAGTCAGCTGGTAGGTCAATTTAGCACGTCGCCATAGCGTTCGTAAAAGCACCATTGGCCCTAGCAAATGGGATCTACCAAGAGGCACATCTGTACTCCACAGCATAGAATTCGGATGTGTGGGTGCCAACCACAACTTCTCAATTTGCGTCCACCTGTTGTATGCGTGAAGGGAACACCAGGAAGCCATCGGGCGTAGGTGGGTGGCCAAATTTTAATCCCCTTTTTAATGCATGCCAATATTCTGTTTGCTTTGTTAGCAGCAGCTTGACATTGCATGCCATTGCTGGGTCTATCATCTACTAGGTCCTTTTCCATCCTAGATTCCCCCAGAGGTTCTCACCCTAGTGTATAGATTGCATTCATATTTCTGCCACCCAATAGTTCTGCAGAATCAGGAAGTTTGTTCAGGAGACTACAGTACCCACACTGCTCTCTGCTGGGCTCAGGAAGATGATGCAAGTAATTTCAAGCCCAGGACTAAAGTAATACAGGATTAGTCAGAGAAGGGAGAGGGTAAGTCTGCAGTGCCTTAATTATTACACTAAACTGCTCTTGGAACTAGGCAGTACCCCACATTGGCCAGCTGAAATTGACAGAGGTACATACCTCCCAACTGCCCCGGATTTTGCGGGACTCTCCCACAAGTCGCGGTAGGTCACGCGGTCCCGCGATCCCGCGATCAGAGCTGGAGTCCAGCTATCTGCGGCACCCCCCCCCCCCCCCGCGCAACAACTCCGATTCACGGCCCCCCCGTCAACAACTCCGAACTACCCCCCCACTGTTCATCAACTCCGATCCACGGTGGCAATTTTAAAATGTTGGGAGGTATGGAGGTAAAGCTTCATTTTGCAAAGAATACCCAATCAAATGCAAAAAAAATAAAAGCATTTTTTGCATGCACATGATTGGATGATGAAAGTCAGCAGGGCTTCCAATTATTTACCAAGCTCTGGATCTAATGCCCTTGCAGAGTGCAACTGCAACTGCACTTTCAAAACGTACAGAGTATTTACCTTTAGTAAATCAACCCCATAGTCTCCTAATTCCATGTAATGTCTTCCACACACCATGTGACTGAGGATGTCACTGGGCCCAGATGCTTATTGTCCTCCCTACTAGAATCACTGGTACCTCTGAAGAGCGGTGAAGATGTGAGTGAATTGATATATTTGGATAAACCACAATGTACACTGTAGAATTACAATACCTAATAGGGCCATGAGCTTCAACCTACTGTATATACAGATTTGGATTTGCAGCAAAAGATAAATTCTGATTGGCTACTGGACATACCATCATAACATAACGCATTATAGCTACAAGGCCCTCTTTTCTAAAGCTTTTTTTTAGGGTTGTCCCGATACCGAGCATTTGACCGATACTTGTACAGTCAGAGTGATCAGTGCGGTGGTGGAGTTACAAGCACCGATCACCGTTGACTGTCCCCGTATCCTCCTCCAGCGCTCTGTTCTGCTACTGTACCCCTCTGTTCTGCTGCCGCATCCCCGTCTGTGCTGCCGCGTCCCCGTCTGTGCTGCCGCGTCCCCGTCTGTGCTGCCGCGTCCCCGTCTGTGCTGCCGCGTCCCCCTCATTGCTGCCGCGTCCCCCTCATTGCTGCCGCGTCCCCCTCATTGCTGCCGCATCCCCCTCCATGCTCCTCCTCCACCCCCTCGACCTATCAGGATGGAGAGCGGAGGTAGGAGCCGGTAAATCCGGATTCCGAATGTAGAGAATCAGTGATCACTGACTCTGTCCATTGATATAACTGAAACATCGTGAACACAGTTTACAATGTTTCAGTTTATGAATGGAGAGGAGCAGCTGTCTTCTCTCCAGTCATTTTCAGCGCAGCTGAGGCCGCAAAGAAAGGGACTGGGGAATATGTGTCCCTATCCATGTCTCAAAGGGGAGATGTTAGAGGTCTGCTAAGAAAAATTGCAATAAATAAATAAAAAAATTATTGTAAAAAATAAAAAAATAAAATAAAAAAACACAGTGACACAGTACACCCCCCCCCCCTTAAAAAAAAAAGAAAGCATTGTACATAAATAAATTGTAAAAAAAAAAATTGTAAAAAAAAAAAACTGACACATGTGCCACTGTCACATGAAATTAAAAAAAAAGTATCGGTAATCGGTATCGGTGAGTACTTGAAAAAAATATCGGTACTTGTACTCGGTCCTAAAAAAGTGGTATCGGGACAACCCTACTTTTTTTGTTAGAAAATATTATTTCATTTCAATTCTTGACAGGTTCAAATTGACATTAGACTTATGCCGCGTACACACGATCATTTTTTGTGATGAAAAAAAACGGACGTTTTCTGTGAATTAAAAAACAACGTTTTTGAAACGTCACTTTTCAAAGACGATGTTGCATACACACCATCGTTTTTTTCACAAAAAGCGAGGTTACGTTCACCACTCTTTTCCATTGAAGCTCGCTTCATAACTAGCTTCTGGGCATGCACGGGTTGAAAAACGTCGTTTTAAACAACGTTTTTGCTACACACGGTGAATTTTTGTGAAACAAAAACGACGTTTTGAAAAACGACACAAGAAATCCAAGCATGTTGGAATTTTTTTTTGGTCATTTTTTTTAAGACAAAAAACGACGTTTTGCCCACACACGATCAATTTAAATGACGTTTTAAAAAACAACCGTGTGTACGCGGCATTAGACTGCAGTAATGAGAAAATTCAAAGAAGCAGAACGGATAATTTTTTTCTCAAATTGGGGCTTTCTAACTGTGAATA
Source organism: Rana kukunoris (assembly GCA_029574335.1). Lineage (NCBI taxonomy): Eukaryota > Metazoa > Chordata > Amphibia > Anura > Ranidae > Rana > Rana kukunoris. The sequence goes on from CM056049.1 coordinate 264,480,840, forward strand.
CGCTTTTTGTTTGGCAAAATAGTACATATTGTAATGAAACCTGTTTAATACCTATGGGATTCCATTTAAATAGCAGGCATTGGTGACATTTTAGAGGCTTTTCAAACCAAATAAGTTGAATAAATGATGAGGAAAAAGAATGCTCTGTCATACAATTCTTCTGCTTATGTTTGAATGAAAATCTAGTTTTTGGAAAGGGTTTGGGACTTTTTTCCCACAGCAGATTGCGTTTTGCATAGACGTCAATAGACCTGGCAAGTGTTACATATTTGATGCATTTTTGCATCAGTTTTGTGTTTTTTTTTTTTTTGCATGCTGTGTGGGAGTCCCTCCCCAATTCATACAAGGCCCTTCAGGACTGGTACACATTTTTGGGAAACCCCACACCAAAATTAAAAAAGGCATTGGCCCCCCAAAATTCATACCAAACCCTTATCCAAGCATGCAGCATGGCAGGCCAGAATAGGAGTGGATGAGTAAGCGACTACACTCCTGAACCATAACAGGCCACATGCCCTCAACATATGTGAGGTGCTTTGGGGCAGGGGGGCTCTACCCCCCCAAAGCACCTTGTCAACATGTTAATGGGGATAAGGGCTTCTTCTTAGCCGGTGGTTGTAGGGGTCTCCGGGTGGGGAATTTATTGGAATCTGGAAGCCCCTTTTAACAAGGAGACCCCCAGATCCTGCCTCCCCATGTGCAAATCTGGCCGTTGACATCAGTTACGTCATCAGGTGGCCCTGCACCATAGCTATTTAACCACTTAAGGACCCCTTCACGCCGATATACGACGGCAGAAGGGCACGGCTGGGCACAGGCACGTACCTGTATGTCACCTTTAAGAGCCCAGCCGTGGGTCGCGAGCGCGCCCTCAGGACCCGAACGCCGCCGGTGTCTCGCGATCGGGTTACAAACCTTTCCCTGTTGTTCCTAGTGTGACTGACACTGATCATCTGTTCCCTGTCATAGGGAATGACAATCAGTGATGTCACATGCAAAGCCACGCCCCCACACAGTAGTAATCACTCCCTAGGAAACACTTAACCCCTTCAGCGCCCCCTAGTTAACCCCTTCACTGCTAGTGTAATTTTCACAGTAATCAGTGCACTTCGCTGTAAAAATTACAATGGCCCCAAAATTGTGTCAAAAATGTCCGATGTGTCCGCCATAATGTCGCAGTCTCTATAAAAATCGCTGATTAGTAAAAAAAAAATAATAAAAAAATGCCATAAAACTATCCCCTATTTGTAGACACTATAACTTTCGCGCAAACCAATCAATAAACGTTTATTGCGATTTTTTATCAAAAAAATGTAGAAGAATACGTATCGGCCTAAACTGAGGAAAAAAAAAACGTTTTTTTTTATATATTTTTGGGGGATATTTATTATAGCAAAAACTAAAAAATATTGCATTTTTTTCAAAATTATCGCTCTATTTTTGTTTATAGCGCAAAAAATAAATACCGCAGAGGTGATCAAATACCACCAAAAGAAAGCTCTATTTGTGGGAAAAAAGGACTCCAATTTAGTTTGGAAAAACGGAAAATGTATTATCAGTACTTACCGTAATTTTCCTTTCCTGATGGACTCCATGGCAGCCTAGGTGTGGGTTAATCCCGCCTCCTCTCCAATGCTATAGGACCCTATACCCTATAAATATGAGCTCACCGGTAGAGACTGTGTTCCGTAACTAGCCTACTCTATACCGATGGGAGGGGGGGGAACTCCGGCTGCCATGGAGTCCATCAGGAAAGGAAAATTACGGTAAGTACTGATAATACATTTTCTGTTTTCCTGACAGACTCCATGGCAGCCTACGTGTGGGAAATAACTAGCTAATCCAGACGGGTGGGTATGATGAACAGAAATACACTTGATTTGACCTGTCAACCGACAAGTTTTACAAAAGATCATAGAAGGTAACGGAGCAGGCTCACTACAGAGAGTGACAAAAGGTAATAATGGAGGCCCACGAGGCTGTCCTACAGAAGACATCTGGAACCAAAAGCTGGACTGTTGCCCATTAAACCGATATACGCCTAGTGGAATGTGCCCTCGCCGACTCCGAAGGAACCGGGTCCTCGCCTTTATAAGCTTGTTGGACTGACTAGACAATCCTAGACAATCCTGGCCACAATCATTCAGCTAGAGGCTCAACTGCCAGCATGCAGGACGAACAACTAGACAGAGTGTCTGAGACGGAGGAAGTAGCTCGCAAGCATACCCCCAAGATTTCATCTATGTCCAGAGGATGAATTCTAGTGGACTGGTAGGTCCAAAAGTTGAGGTAGGACGATTCCCTGCCTCTTATGGGACCTTGAGGCAATCATAGATTTGAGTCGATCAAAGGGAAAAAGGCGTATGTCTTCTGGAAACCAATCGATCTGTCAGGGCATCCATCCCAGTGGCCTAGTTGCACGATCCAGAGTGTAATGCCGCGTACACACGATCATTTTTTGTGATGAAAAAAAACGTAGTTTTCTGTGAAGTAAAAAACGACGTTTTTGAAACGTCACTTTTCAAAGACGATGTTGCATACACACCATCGTTTTTTTCACAAAAAGCGAGGTTTACGTTCACCACTCTTTTCCATTGAAGCTCGCTTCATACAGTAGGTGACTGGGATATTGTGTCAATCACGTGGTACCTACCGGAGCATGATGGGACTGCAACGTCACAAGACAGGCCTATATATTTCGCTGCGAGCCGCGCGCCCGGCATAACAGCGGAAGGATGCGTCGCGTCAACATCTGGAGAGCAGAAGAAGAAGAAGAAGAAGACGCCGACGTCGCAGAAGAGGGGGCCGCCGCCGCTAGTAATTGAGCTAACACACGAAGATAGCGGCGGCGAGTCCTGAAGAAGAAGAAGACCCCCGGAGAGCGGAGAAGACCCCCGGAGAGCGGGAGAAGACCCCGGAGAGTGGGAGAAGACCCCCCCGCCGCCGAAGACGTCGAAAGAAGCCCGCCGGGTGGTGGGCGCTTTTATCAAAGCGCCCCCCGGCGGCGGAAGAGAACCAGACGGCGGCACCCACCCCCCACAGAAGCCCGCCGGAGGGGGGCGCTTTTATAAAAGCGATCATACACACCCCCCCCCCGGCGGCCAACTAATAAAATATTTCAATACCCTGTGTGTTTTATTTGTGTTTACACTTTTTATTTGCAGGTGAATGGGTAGGGGTACGATGTACCCCATACTCATTCACTTAGGGTGGGGGCCAGTATCTGGGGGCCCCCTTATTAAAGGGGGCTTCCAGATTCCGATAAGTCTCCCGCCCGCATACCCCGACAACCAACGGCCAGGGTTGTCGGGAAGGGGCCCTGTCCTCATCAACATGGGGACAGGGTGCTCTGGGGTGGGGGGCCGCAGTGCGCCCCCTGCCCCAGAGCACCTAACCCCCCCATGTTGAGGGCATGCTGCCCGGTACGCCTCAGGAGGGGGGGGGGGGCGCTCGCTCGCCCCCACTCCCTTCCTGACCGGCCGGCCGGCGTGCTTTGGATACGGGTCTGTTATGGATTGTGGGGGACCCCCACTCCGTTTTTTCGGCGTAGGGGGGTCTCCTTACAACCCATAACAGACCTAAGTTACGTTATGCTCCTGAGGGGGAACCCATGCCGGATTTTTTTTTAAATCCGGCGGGGATTTCTCCTTCAGGATTCATAACAAACTCCGCCCACGTGTAGAATTGGCGGGAATCCGCGTCGGATCCCCGTCGCTTCTATGACGCGCTCGCTGGAATGTGCTTTTACTATTCCAGCGAGTGCGAGATATCCGCAGCCTGTCGCCGAGATTCAGCGCGATGCTGGCGTGCTAAAAACACATTCTCGGCGGCAGGCACTGTAACTAGCTTCTGGGCATGCGCGGGTTGAAAAACGTCGTTTTAAACAACGTTTTTGCTACATACGGTGACTTTTTGTGAAACAAAAAACAACGTTTTGAAAAACGACACAAAAAATTCAAGCATGTTGGAATTTTTTTTTGGTTGTTTTTTTGAAGACAAAAAACGACGTTTTGCCCACACACGATCAATTTAAAGCGGAGCTCCACCCGCATTTTTTTTTTTTTCAAAGTCGGCAGCTACTAACAGTGTAGCTGCTGACTTTGAATAAGGACACTTACCTGTCCTAGGTGCCCGCGCTGACGGCCCCCGCCGATGCCGATCCTCGATCCCGGCACCGCCATCCACAGTCAGGGAAACAGGCAGTGAAGCCGTGCGGCTTCACTGCCCGTTTCCTACTGCGCATGTGCGAGCGACGCGGCGCTTTGTGAATGGTCCGGCTGCTTTCTGGGATACACACAGTTCCCAGAATGCAGCGCGGCCCATTCACAAGAAGACACCGAGAAGAGGAGGAGGAAGAAAACAGCACCGCGGATCATGAGGGCAGATTCGGGACTTCTGCATAGCAACAGCCTATTTAGGGTGAGTATTTTTATTTTTTTTCCATTTCATTTTTATATCAGGGTGGAGCTCCGCTTTAAATGACGTTTTAAAAACAAATTTTTTTTTCATCGCAGCATGTACGCGGCATAATACCTCTTAAAGGGGTTGTAAAGGTAAAAGTTTTTTTACCTTAAGGTAAAAAAACTTTTCACAGCGATGCGCCCCCCCGAGTCCATGTTTTACTTACCTTACCGTTCGAAACTCCCGGGCGTGTCCACATCATCCTCTTCGGTTCCCAGCCTGGCCGTTGATTGGCTAGGCTGGGCGGATTGATAGCAGCGCAGCCATTGGCTGGCGCTGCTGTCAATCACAGCAGATGACGCGGCGCTATGGCCGCCGCTGTATCACGGGAGCGCGCTCGCAAAAGCTTTCCACCGTGCCAGCGCCCTCGCATAAAGATGGAAAGCTTTTGCGAGGAGGAGCCCAGACAGCCGCCGAGGGACCCCAGAAGACAGCTTTCTGGGCCACTCTGTGCAAAACGAACTGTACAGTGGAGGTAAGTATCACATGTTTGTTTTTTTTTTTTGTTTTTTTTTGTTTTTTTAAAACCTGAGTTTAGTGTCCCTTTAAGCTTAAAGTTGCCGGGAAAGACTAGAGAACAGGACCACTTCGGGAAGGACTTCCCAGGGGCAAAATTTGCTTGAATGACTGCACACGAAGGGTGCACACGAAGGGTGCACACGAAGGGACCACTCGGTGACCAGCCGAATATGTGTCAGGAAGACCACTCGGGCGCTCTGGACTCCAGGATGTAAGCCGTTGACATGCAGGATAGGTTCTTCTGGACCCAAGACATAATGGACTTGACCTCCCTCCATGTGCTCCCAGATTCTTCATATAGGAGATCACCGTGGTGTTGATCACTCTTATGCCGCGTACACACGGTCGTTTTTTGCGATGAAATAAAACGTTGTTTTTTAAAACGTAATTTAAATTGATCGTGTGTGGGCAAAACGTCTTTTTGTCTTCAAAAAAACGACCAAAAAAAAATTCCAACATGCTTGAATTTTTTGTGTCGTTTTTCAAAACGTCGGTTTTTGTTTCACAAAAAGTCACCGTGTGTAGCAAAAACGTCGTTTAAAACGACGTTTTTCAACCCGCGCATGCCCAGAAGCTAGTTATGAAGCGAGCTTCAATGGAAAAGAGTGGTGAACGTAACCTCGCTTTTTGTGAAAAAAACGATGGTGTGTAGGCAACATCGTCTTTGAAAGTGACGTTTCAAAAACGTAGTTTTTTACTTCACAGAAAACGTCATTTTTTTTTCATCACAAAAAATGATCGTGTGTACGCGGCATTAATGATACTGACTTTCTCTTCCTGGAACTGGAGAAAAAGACTGAAGGGCACACCAAGCTGCCTGAATCCCCAAGGTGTTCCAGTCCGGGTTGAGAAAACGTATACCTAGCTTGGCTAGGGCGAGATCCGATCTGCAGAGGGCTCCCCAACTGGAGAATTAAATTGACCGTTGCCCCTAGGCATATGTAGCTGCAGTAAACATAAAAATAAAAAAGGATGCAACGTCTGCAGGGACCACGTGGAGACCATTAAGCCGAAAAGCTTTGGCACTGTGAGGCCCTCGGTCGTGAAGAGATTAGAGATGACAAAATTCTCCTCTGAGAAACCGGGATCTTCCCCACTGGGATGGCGCTTTCCACCATAGGAAAAAACAAAGCTGGGCTCCAGAGTACACTAGGTGCTGGATTGGTCCTAGGTGGCCTTTTACCCTGACCTATGAACCATCCAAAAGCTGGCCAAGGTGGAGACTACCTTCTCCCTGTGAACCAGCAGCTATCCTTTGTTCTGCGTCGGCAACAGGAGGTCGAAGTAGAGACACAATGAACCCCTCTCGTTCTGATGAGGGCCATTATGGCCAGAGGAATTCTTGAGAAGACTTGGGTGAGGTGGTCGGCTCAACAGGAAGTGAGACGAACTGTAGATGTTCTTGTCCAACTTGAAACTGGAGGTATTTGAGAAACTCCTTTGTCACTGGAACATGGAGATAAGTATTTAAGTTGATTGAGAATAGCCGGTGGTCTGGCTGTACAGGTAGTCGACAGAGTCTTCCTTTGACTCTTTCAGATTTTATACACTGTTTAGGTAAGTCAGGACTGACACTGGTCGCAACAAACCTTCTTCTCCTGCTATAAGAGGGGAAGGGGGGGAAATACAGTGCGGAAAATAAGTATTTGAACACCCTGCTATTTTGCAAGTTCTCCCACTTGGAAATCATGGAGGGGTCTGAAATTGTCATCGTAGGTGCATGTCCACTGTGAGAGACATAATCAAAAAAAAATATTCCAGAAATCACAATTTATGAATTTTTAACTATTTATTTGTATGATACAGCTGCAAAGAAGTATTTGAACACCTGTCTATCGGCTAGAATTCTGACCCTCAAAGACCTGTTAGTCTGCCTTTAAAATGTCCACCTCCACTCCATTTATTATCCTAAATTAGATGCACCTGTTTGAGGTCATTAGCTGCATAAAGACACCTGTCCACCCCATACAATCAGTAAGAATCCAACTACTAACATGGCCAAGACCAAAGAGCTGTCCAAAGACAACATTGTACACCTCCACAAGGCTGGAAAGGGCTACGTGGAAATTGCCAAGCAGCTTGGTGAAAAAAGGTCCACTGTTGGAGCAATCATTAGAAAATGGAAGAAGCTAAACATGACTGTCAATCTCCCTCGGACTGGGGCTCCATGCAAAATCTCACCTCGTGGGGTCTCAATGATCCTAAGAAAGGTGAGAAATCAGCCCAGGACTACACGGGAGGAGCTGGTCAATGACCTGAAAAGAGCTGGGACCACCGTTTCCAAGGTTACTGTTGGTAATACACTAAGACGTCATGGTTTGAAATCATGCATGGCACGGAAGGTTCCCCTGCTTAAACCAGCACATGTCAAGACATGTCTTAAGTTTGCCAATGACCATTTGGATGATCCAGAGGAGTCATGGGAGAAAGTCATGTGGTCAGATGAGACCAAAATAGAACTTTTTGGTCATAATTCCACTAACCGTGTTTGGAGGAAGAAGAATGATGAGTACCATCCCAAGAACATCATCCCTACTGTGAAGCATGGGGGTGGTAGCATCATGCTTTGGGGGTGTTTTTCTGCACATGGGACAGGGCGACTGCACTGTATTAAGGAGAGGATGACCGGGGCCATATATTGCGAGATTTTGGGCAACAACCTCCTTACCTCAGTTAGAGCTTTGAAGATGGGTCGAGGCTGGGTCTTCCAACATGACAATGACCCGAAGCACACAGCCAGGATAACCAAGGAGTGGCTCTGTAAGAAGCATATCAAGGTTCTGGCGTGGCCTAGCCAGTCTCCAGACCTAAACCCAATAGAGAATCTTTGGAGGGAGCTCAAACTCCGTGTTTCTCAGCGACAGCCCAGAAACCTGACTGATCTAGAGAAGATCTGTGTGGAGGAGTGGGCCAAAATCCCTCCTCCAGTGTGTGCAAACCTGGTGAAAAACTACAAGAAACGTTTGACCTCTGTAATTGCAAACAAAGGCTACTGTACCAAATATTAACATTGATTTTCTCAGGTGTTCAAATAATTCTTTGCAGCTGTATCATACAAATAAATAGTTAAAAAAAATCATACATTGTGATTTCTGGAATTTTTTTTTTTGATTATGTCTCTCACAGTGGACATGCACCTACGGTGACAATTTCAGACCCCTCCATGATTTCCAAGTGGGAGAACTTGCAAAATAGCAGGGTGTTCAAATACTTATTTTCCGCACTGTATACCCCCTGGGGACCTCAGTCCCTTCTGACATGAGTTTCAGAAGACAGATAAAAACTCTGCTCTTTTGCTGACCAGAGAGACAGAAACAACAAGCGCCCAGAGGCGATTCAGTTCGCAGGTGCCGCGCTATATAAGTTTATCATTCATTCATTCAGACATGTACCACTGCTCCCTGCGACTTTAGTGCAACCATGAGTGGGGAGTATGCCAGAGACTCCACTTCTGTCTTGCAGGGGTATACTCTGAATATTTTGTTTGATGAATAAGTTTTCTTGTCCACCATACTCCGTTCAGATGATATCCTCAATTCCTGTAAGAAGCAAGAAGGAGAGAAAGTGTGTTCTTCCCCCGGATGCTTAAAGAACTCCATTGCTTAGCTGGGGAATGGAATGGTCTACCCACACAAGGGCCTCCTTAACCGTCTTGACTAGTACCAGAAAAACATCGAATCCTCTGAAAACCTCTCATAAACTTCCAACTCTCTGTCCGAAGAATCCAGAGAAGCAGCGTAGGGCTGGAAGGATCAAAATCCTTTAGGCTGGATTTAGCCAAGGAGCCATGTAGAAGGATAGACTGGCTCTGTGTGTGGTATCACATTATTTAATGGATTTCTCTACCACATGTTTCACCAGAGACTCAATACTTTATTGGATCGGTCTCATTTTCCCTCAACCGCCTGGGCATAACATTGGTCATATAAAGACTTGCCTTCCTGGACTCATGTCCCATATCTCCAGCAGACTCTGCAATCAGAGTGGCTGTCATGGCAGTGAGTGTGGTGAATCAGAGGAGGAATGCTACGTCTCCTTCTAGTCGCAGGAGGAATGCCGAGTCTCCTAGTTGCAGGAGGAATGTTGAGTCTCCTAGTTGCAGGAGGAATGCGACTTTTCCAGTTGCAGGAGGAATGCGACTTCTCCAGTTGCAGGAGGAATGCGACTTCTCCAGTTGCAGGAGGAATGCAATGTCTCCTCTAGTTGCAGGAGGAATGCAACCTCTCCTCTAGTTGCAGGAGGAATGCAATGTCTCCTCTAGTTGCAGGAGGAATGCAACGTCTCCTCTAGTTGCAGGAGGAATGCAACGTCTCCTCTAGTTGCAGGAGGAATGCAACGTCTCCTCTAGTTGCAGGAGGAATGCAACGTCTCCTCTAGTTGCAGGAGGAATGCAACGTCTCCTCTAGTTGCAGGAGGAATGCAACGTCTCCTCTAGTTGCTGGAGGAATGCAACGTCTCCTCTAGTTGCAGGAGGAATGCAACGTCTCCTCTAGTTGCAGGAGGAATGCAACGTCTCCTCTAGTTGCAGGAGGAATGCGACTTCTCCAGTTGCAGGAGGAATGCGACTTCTCCTCTAGTTGGAGGAATGGGACTTCTCCTCTAGTTGGAGGAGGAATGCGACTTCTCCGCTGACTAGGCGGCAAACTTCGTCTAGGACTGGATAATAAATGGAGAAATTGTGGTCTGGCAAGGTTTCGTACGTCCTGAACCACAAATTGCCGGTCCGATCCTTTGAAAGAGCTGAAAATAAAAAATTGGGGGTGGGGTGGGGACACCAAACGCAATCTCAAACGCTTGAGAATGCAACCTCGGCCCCCTCCCCTTGCCTGCACAAGGGCTGGCTGCATAAAGGCAGTGACCTGTCCATAACCTCTGGACAGGACGTCAGCAAAAAATACATACATTTTTATTTTATTTTTTTCTCTTCCTTCTTTCTTCTTTGTCAATCTTGTGGGGGGGTGGGGGGGAGGGAGTTGGCGTAGCAAGCTAGGGCATAGAGGACATTTGAGGGGCCGGTTCGCCTCCCCCTCCCTATGAGGGGCACAGTGATCCCCCCGGGGGAGGAGGGGACTTGCCGGCGTGAGGGGGTGAAGGGAAGTGTACCCACGGAGTCGTGAGTCACTAGAGGTCTAGATGGGGACCAGCGAGAGGGGAGGTAGGGGAGGGGAGGTGCTGGGATGTGCCTCCTTTCTTCTATTACCGTTTTCCTTTCATTTTTGTTTAAGATACGATCAGGACTCGTGGGGGTGCCCCCTTTTTATTTTTGGTTTTTCCTTCACTTCATTGTTAAAATATATATATATATATATATATATAATGTTCCTCCACTGCTCCTCGGTTAGAGGAACGGTTTTCCATCTGTATGTCACTTGGTACGATCAAAATAATAAAGAAAGATTTAAAGAAAAAATACATACAGTCTGCGGATGACCCGTTAATGCTACCCAGACCAGGGAAGACAATCAAAAGAAAAACATATATATATATATCGCCTGCGCCGTGAAGACAGCCTGACGGCGCCTGTGTAGAACGGTGGCAGTGCCCGCGACCCGGAATCACCGTGCCACCCTGGAACGCAAAAGCATTCCATGCCCCGTGAGGGGACACAGAGGTACCGGAGAGTACCACCAAATAAAGGGAAACAAACAAACAAATAAACACAGAGGCGACTGCCATGGAGGAAGTGAAAAAAGGTTCAGACCTTGCCAGCCGTTTATACGTCCATCTTCAGGCATACCGTGGGAACCTCCATTCCATTGCTGGAAGTGCGGTTGTTCACCTTTTTCTTTCAAGCTTTGTTTCCATGCATTGCCTACACCCAGGCTTCTGAGAGGACACTGATTGCTTAGTGCACTCAGCTGGAGTGGCAGTTCCTTTCTTCTCTATGGAGGTTATACTGCCAAAGAAATGCACAGGCCCACTTGTAGCTCAGCCCTGAGCTGTACCGCATGTATGATATGCCAAACATTCGGGAAATATTCCAAACGGACGCCAACAGGAACAAACGTGATGTAGGTCCATGAGGAGGACAAAAAAGGAACACAGTCTCTACCGGTGAGCTCAAATTTATAGGGTATGTGGCCCTATAGCATTGGAGAGGAGGGGGGATTAACCCACACGTAGGCTGCCATGGAGTCTGTCAGGAAACAAAGTTGCACGACCGCGCAATTGTCAGTTAAAGCGACGCAGTGCCGAATCGCAAAAAGGGGCCTAGTCCTTTAGCTGCATATTGGTCCAGGGCTTAAGTGGTTAAGAACTGTCAGACAGCAGAAACCTTTGTTGGTGCGGCCTTTTGTTTGTGGGGGGCAGTGGCGGCGTTTATCATGATTGACGTTGGATTTACTTTTGGGGAAATTGTTTTTGTTTATAAACAAATTGTCAAAAACTGTCTCTGTGTTTCTATTTATTTTTTAAACTTTTTTTGTGAATGAGTAGGGGTACAATGTACCCCATTTTCATTCACATGGGGTGGGCTGGAATCTGGGGGCCCCTTGTTAAAGGGGGCTTCCAGATTCCAATAAGCCCCCCACCTGCAGACCTCCACAACCACCAGCCAGGGATGTGGGGAAGAGATCCTTGTCAAAGCACCCCCCCAAGTTGAGGGCATGTGGCCTGGTATGGTTCAGGATGGGGGGGGGCCTTGCTCATCTTCCCCCTTTCCTGGCCTGCCAGGCTGCATTATCAGATAAGGGTCTGGTATGAATTTTGGGGGGGCACCATGCCATTTAAAAAAAATAGACCTGCTATGGATTGGGGGGGACTTCCCACTGTGTGTTTTTCTTTGCCGGCAATTCTTCTTTTTACATTCAGCTGTCTGCGGGGAACACCACTGACAACTGAAGACTCATCGGTTGTTAAAGCGGAGGTTCACCCTAAATATAAGCTCTCCCATGTGATCCAGCATACTGGCGTCAGCGCCAGTATGCTGTTTTTTTTTATTTAATTCCCCACTTACTGTATTATGTTGAATTTTAATTTCTTTCCCCCGTGGTGGACGGCTCTAGTATAGCGCGTCACATCTTACGAAAATACCCGATAAGGACTCGGGTAATCTCCTAGCTCTGTGCGCAGGCGCCGCATCTTCGCCGAGATTACCCGAGTCTTATCGGGTATTTTCGTAAGATGTGACGCGCTATACTGGCGCCGTCCACCACGGGGGTAAGAAATGAAAATTTAACATAATACAGTAAGTGGGGGATTTAAAAAAAAAGAAAAAACCCCATACTGGCGCTGACGCCAGTATGCTGGATCACATGGGAGAGCTTATATTTAAGAACGTGCCAGCCACCCTCTCCTTAAGGCCCCTTTCACACTGGAGCTGGGGCGGAGTCGGCGATAAAGCGTTGCTATTTATAGCGGTGCTTTACCATCAATTTTGCGGCACTATTCGGCCGCTAGCGAAATAGGGTTAAAAACCACTGCAAAGAGCCTCTGCAGAGGCGCTTTGCCGGTGGTATAGCCGCGGTGCCCCATTGATTTCAATGGGCAGGAGCGGTGGAGGAGCAGTATACACACCGCTCCTTCACCGCTCCAAAGATGCTGCTAGCACACTAGAGAGACAGCAGCATCTGTTTCAGGTCGATTTGCAGGCGCTATTTTTAGCGTTGCAAAGCAATCCAGTGTGAAAGGGGTCTTACAACCAGCTATTCACAGTTTGTTAGGGAGAAAAAACGTATCAGAAAAACGCATCAACCGCAACCGCATAGATGCATAGAGCGTTGCAGGCAGCGAATCTACTCAACATGTATTTTACAATGTGTTTAGCTGCATCTATAACTTGCATTGCTAGATTTAAAAAAGAGCTGAGCATAGAATGTATTTAATCCCTGAATGTCTGAACACAGTTTTGCAACGTTGACATGATAGTAAAACTGTACATGTTATTACAACTACTTAGGGTAGGGGTGTCAAACTCAATTTCATTGTGGGCCACATCAGCATTATGATTGCCCTCAAAAGGGTCGGTTGTATCTGTAAGATTAGATGTCCAGCGCATTCCCTCCCCTTACATTACGTGTCAAGAGCCACCCCACCATCAGAAGTTGAGTCCCCCACTCTCCCTTACATCACAGCGTATCCCCTTTCCTTATACTGCTGCTGGGAAGAAGGTGGATGCATTGCTTGAAAGCAGAAAGTAAGGGTCTTGAGGATGACTAGAGGAGGGCTGGAGATCTCCTGCAGCTATAGGAGAGGTGCGAGGGCCACATAAAATGGCCTGGAGGGCCGGATTCGGCCTGTGGGCCTACCTGTGACTGAGGGTATCCAGGTAAATTATACCTTGTTTTGTTTTTTTCAGGATAAATTGGACCTTCATTTGGTAGTAAACAGTAAGATAAATACCTCCTGATTTTTATTTATTTTTTTATTATCAAACCTACCCTTGACTCTGTTCCCAACATTATCCTTGATCAAGCTCTAAATGATTGTATCTTTATTTATGTATTTATAAATGCGTCTTTTTTTTCTATTCATAAGTAAAGGCATAGTTCTTCTTCGGCCTCTTCTAGCTCCTGGTCTTCCACTAACAATTGAGAACTGGGAAAAGTTACATTTAATTACACAAAGCCAAAGCTTATTTGACTTCTTCAGTTTGTTTCTGCATTCCTGTAACCCATTTTTAGCAGAAAGTGGACTGAAGCCTGGTGTCGGCTGACATCACGGAGGCGGTCCAGGCTTGGGAAGATCAAGACAGCCCCGAAGTAAGGGGAACCCAGGCGCAGGGGCCACATGACTGGGGGAACACTGTGTGGAGCGCACACAGGAAGAGGAAATGGCCGGTAAAAAGTCCGGCCGGGGGGCGGGGCTTAGGCACATGAGGAGGGTCACATAAAAGGAGGAGGGGGCGGGGCCAGTCATTCGGGAGTCATCTGCAGTTGTGGTAACAAACAGGCTGTTTTTCCTGTATTGTTACCTCAGCTATGGATCAGCTGGAGGGCATGCTGGAGTGGCTCCTGCTGCGGCCAGACTAAATGGGGCTCAATGGCATGAGGAGAGGCTAGATTGCTACTGGCGGGCCCGGGTGAAGGTACGTTCTGAGAAATCCCCCCCCCCCCCCCCCCCTCGCCGCGCTGGGCCAGGCGTTCAAGGCCGCCGACTGTGATACAGCCCTGGGGGTTTCATCGGGTGTCAGTCAGCGGGGGAGTAGCCCACATGCACCCCCCCTCCCCGGGGGGGCAAAAAACGGCAGGCGGCTGCGGCTTCGTGTGAGGCTGGTAAGAAGGCCAGGCAGCAAGGAAAAGCGGGTCGGCGGGTGTCATCCCCGTCGCCTGGCAGGGCATCTCGGGGGACTTCTGGAGCGGTGGCGTAGGCGGGTACTCCCGCCCCCGCGTGTCGCTTCACGGTGGGGGAGATCGGGGTGTGCGGCTGGGAGCCCATCAACCAGAGCGGCTGCAGCTATCCAGGGGGAAGCGGAGGTCCAAGGCGTTGTGACGACAGCGATTCGGGAGCGGCTGCTGCTGGATCGCAGGGGGGCTCTGCGGGGGGGATCGTTAGACGTGGTGCGGCCTGATCGCAGGGCTTCTGGCTTCTAATTGGGCAGTGGATCGGTGGCCTTGTCGGCGGGCTCTGCGTCTCTTGCGGTGCAAGGGGATCAACGTCGGAGGGTGAACTGTCGGACACGGACTCGGATGGTCTAGAGGAAGTAGCGGGCCCGTCGGGGCGTCAGCTGGGAGCTGGAGCAACGGCCAGTCGGACAGTTTCCACTGGGCAGCAGGGTAAGTCGTCCTTTATATCACTGTCTGTTGTGTCTTCTGCAGCTGTTTCTTCTCCCCCTCCTTCCCTTACACTTCTTTCTGCTGTCACTGCTGGGGGTTCTTTGCCTGGGGGGGGGGGGGTTGTGTTCTGGTGTACTTCAGTTGGGTGGGGTGTCTCTGCCGGTGGGGGGGGGTCCCTGATGCAGGTGCGCTGTTGCTGCAGAAGCTGCTGTCATCCTTATTAAATGGTTGCAGGCCCCTGGTTGATGGGGGCCCGTTGGGCCCGCTCCGGCTGTCGCAGTACCTCTTTTGGCTGCGTGGTTGGTTCCGCCCGGGGTCGGGCTGGCTAATCCCAGTGCTGTGTGTGTTGGTTCAGGCCCTAGGCAGTTCTGTTGGGGGGGTGGGGACTGTTCAGTTAGCGGGTGTGGGGACGGTGTCCGCGTCCCGGGTTGGCACGGGGGTGTTGCCACCTCTGCCAGCGCCACCAGTAGACGGTCCCGCTGAGGGTGTTTCTCCTGCTGGGGCTACTCCAGGTGGGGCGGTGACGGACATGGTGTCAGGTTTAATGGCGGACGGGGTAAGGTTGGCGGACTCGGCTCGGTGCAAGGTTTATCTGTGTTATGATGCGCCTCTGGGGGCTCATTAGAGGGTTGAGGTGAAGGAGCGGATTTGGAAGGGGGAGTATGTGGAAATAATTTCGCTGCTCCCCCTCGAAGTTTAATTTAGATAAAGTGATGCCAGACGAGAGCAAGAAGGAGGAGGAAGAGAAGCGGCGTTATCGCCTGATTCCTCGTACCTTTGCGAATTGGGAGCATGCGTTTTACATTCTAGCTAGCGTGACTGGGATACAGCAGCTGGACCAGTGCACGGGTTTATTTTGTTACATTCTGCGCTATGATGAGCAGTTTCGACAGAAAAAAAAAAAAAAAACTGTTCGTCCGGAGATATACGGTGGAACCAAAAAGATATCGCCCTGTGGATGAGACTAATGACTCAGGCCAGGGTTGTGCCGCAGCCCTTTCGGGAGGGGCCAGGGGTGCTCGGGCTTCCTTGCTGCCGGCCAAAAAACGCAGGGGTTTCTGTTGGCAGTACAACGAGGGCTCCTGTAAGTTTGGAGGATCGTGTGGCTTCAGGCACGAATGCTCCGGTTGTGGGGGAGCCCATCCCTTGTTGAAGTGTTTTAAGAGAGGAAAGAGGTTTGGTGACGCTGGTAAAAGGGAGGACGTCGGTGAGGGTGGACAAAATGGTGCCGTGCCTAAGTAGATACCCGAATAGGGTAGCTGCGCCGGCGTTGTCGTTGGGCTTTAAGGATGGTTTCCCGATTCCGAGCATTTGGGTGTTATACCTTCCGAGGCGGCTAACCTTAAGTCTGCGTTGACTCGCCCGGAGGTGGTGACTGTTAGGCTCCAGAAGGAGGTGGGTTTGGGCATGATGGCGGGGCCGTTTGAGGCCCCGCCCACGGGAGACTTGATGGTGTCACCGCTGGGGTGGTTCCTAAACGGGAGCCGAATCAGTTTTGATTCATCCACCACCTATCGTACCCGAAAGGGGGCTTGGTGAACGAGGCCATTGATCCGGCATTGTGTACAGTGTGCTATGCATCTTTTATTGAGGCGGTGCGGTGGGTTCAACGTTTGGGCAGGGGGCCTGGTTGGCCAAGACCGCCATTAAGTCGGCCTTTTGGCTCTTGCCGGTGCATCCAGACAGTGTGCGGTTGTTGGGATGTTGTTGGGAGGGTCAGTATTTTGTGGACCTGTGTTTTGCCCATGGGCTGCGCCATCTCGTGCCCATATGTTGAGATGTTCAGTTCTTTTTTGGGAATGGGTGGTTCGGGACCTGTCAGGTTTGGCCTTAGTGTTGCACTAGATGATTTGATGCGTTTTCACTGCGACAATTTGGGTGTGGTTCAGGCTATTTTTTCATTTTCGGCTTCGTCGCTGCCAGTGGTTCGTTTGCTACGGGCTTTGGTTTTAAAATGCTTGGCTTTGAATATCGTTATTTGTGCTGTGCATGTCCCCGGGGTCAACAATGAGGTGGCTGATGCACTCTCTCGTTTGCGGTGGGACAGGTTCCGGTAGCTGGCTCCGGAGGCGGATCGGGTGGGGGTTCCGTGCCCCAGTGGCTTGTGGGGCCTCGTGTGGGGGCGGTGATGGAGTTGGTCCGGAGGTCAGTAGCTGACTCCACCTGGAGATCATATGAACGGGTGTGGCAGGAATGGCATAGTTTGGTGAGTGAGCTTGGGGTGGGGTTCTCGGCTGAGGACCGGTTACATGTACTGTTGTAATTTTTGGGTAAGTGTTGTGAGGAGGGGGTGTCAGTTTCCTCCTTGAACACAAAGATGTCGGGCTTGGCATTCCTGTTTCAGTTGAATGGTGTTGAGGATGTGACCAAGTCGTTTGTGGTCTGCAAGGCTTTGCGGGGTTACCGGAAAGGTTGCATGCGTCCGCATTCTAGGAGGCCGGTTTCTCTTCACATGTTGGAGTCGTTTGTTGGTGTTTTGCAGGTGGTGTGTTCTTCACCTTTTGAGGCTCGTTTGTTTCGGGCGGCGTTTGTGTTGGCTTTTTTCGGGGCTTTGAGGGTTGGTCAACTGGTTAGCCCTTCTAAAAAGGTACCGGGTGGATTGCATGTGTCCGATGTGCGTGTCCTCGCTGACTCGGTTACGTTGCTTATTCGCAGGTCACAAAACGATCAAGTGGGCAAGGGCACCAAGGTGATCCAGGGTAAGGTGCCGGGGGCTCGGGGTTTGTCCGGTGGAAGTTGTTTGCGAATGGTTGGGTTTGCGCCCACCAGGGGTGGGCCCGTTCCTGGTTCATGCAGATGGGCTTCCGTTGACCAGGTACCAATTTGGGGCAGTTTTTCAAACGTAGTTTGGTGGCAGGTGGTTTCTGTTCAGCGGAGTATTCCTCTCATTCTTTTCGGATCGGGGCAGCGACAGAAGGCCCGCGGTGGGGCTTGTGAGATGAGGTCCTGCAGCGGATCGGTCGCTGGGAGCCCCGCCGGTTCAGGTTGTATGTGCGTCCGCAGCTTTTGTGAGGGGGTGGGAGGTCAACGTTACTTTCTTTTCCTGTTCGTCAGTGTTCGTGATTTTGTTGGTCAATTCTTTGTCGGGGTGTGGTGTGCTGGGTGGTGGTTTGTCTGTTCAGTGTTGATTCTCTGTTCTGGTGTTCCCTGTTCTTTTCATGCTCGGTGTGCTTGGTCTGGATCTTGGATCACTCCTATGTTCATTGGTCAGGAGTGAGGGCAGGCAGTTGGGTTTTTCGCGGGAGTAGGCTACTGTCCGTTGGATCGGCATCCCTGGTATGCTTTGGTCCAGGGTGGTGCCGGAAGTTCAGCATTATGCTAGGCTGGACAGGGCCCCGGAAGTGCTATTGCTGCATTTCGGGGGCAATGACCTGTGCGTTAGAGCTTCCCGAGATCTGATTCGGGTCATCAAGTGGGACTTTATGCACCTCAGGAGCGCATTCCTCGACACGTTGGTGGTTTGGTCCGAAATGGTGGGGAGGTTGGCCTGGAGAGGCGCTCGGCCTGTAGACAGGGTTAATTGGGCCAGGATTAAGGCCAATAAGGCCGTCTCTAAGTTTGTCGCCCATCACGGGGGGTTGGTGGTTCGCCATTGCGAGCCAAAAAAGGGAGTTCCCCCTTTTTCCTCAGGGGTGACGGGGTGCACTTGACCCCTGTGGGCATTGACTTGTGGGTCCTGGGGCTCCAGGACGGGTTGCAACGGGCCTTAGGGCTGTGGCGGGCCGCACACGTGTGAGGTGTCACCGTATGCGTCCGTGGCATTGGTTTTGGGGCTCCTGAGAATTGGGTGGGGGTGGTATAGAGATATAAGATCGATATACCTGAGATGGTTGGTAGGAGTTGGGGCCTGTCATGGGATGGGCACCTTCCCTATCCGGTTAGGTGGGGGCTACTGGCAATCGGGCTGAAGAGTAAATGAAGGAGGAAGCTATGGTCTCTTGAGCTTATGACGTACGGCTAGAGGCCCGGACACTTTCTGTTGGAGGACAGCCCATTGCCTTGCACTTTTTATTTCCCTTTCTCTCAGGAACCTTTGTGTCTACAGTGTTGTGTCTACAGTGTTGTGTCTACAGTGTTGTGTCTACAGTGGTTGTTGTTTGGGTTAATTTATTCAAAAAGAATGTTGGTAAATGTTAAAAAGTTTATACGGTTATATATATTTTAAAATGGTTGTTTAAAAGTTAATTTTATATTTACCTTTTGGATTTAATAAAGGGGCCTTTGTTGGCCATTTAATCCAGAAGGTGTCGAGTGTTTAATGTAGGTGGTTAAGAGGTGGGTGGTTGGTTATTTAGCAAACACTAGTAGTACACCAGTCAAGACAGCCCCGAAGTAAGGGGAACCCAGGCGCAGGGGCCACATGACTGGGGGAACACTGTGTGGAGCGCACACAGGAAGAGGAAATGGCTGGTAAAAAGTCCGGCCGGGGGGCGGGGCTTAGGCACATGAGGAGGGTCACATAAAAGGAGGAGGGGGCGGGGCCAGTCATTCGGGAGTCATCTGCAGTTGTGGTAACAAACAGGCTGTTTTTCCCTCCCTCCCTCCCTGGGGAAGTGTCTGGTATGGGTGTGTGTTTTTCATCATCTTTTTGTTTTTCAGGTGGTCTTGGCATTGGTTTTGGGGCTCCTGAGAATTGGGTGGGGGTGGTATAGAGATATAAGATCGATATACCTGAGATGGTTGGTAGGAGTTGGGGCCTGTCATGGGATGGGCACCTTCCCTATCCGGTTAGGTGGGGGCTACTGGCAATCGGGCTGAAGAGTAAATGAAGGAGGAAGCTATGGTCTCTTGAGCTTATGACGTACGGCTAGAGGCCCGGACACTTTCTGTTGGAGGACAGCCCATTGCCTTGCACTTTTTATTTCCCTTTCTCTCAGGAACCTTTGGGGCAGATTCACAAAGACGTAATATTCCGCTGCGTAATCGAAATACGGTACGCTGCCGTATTTCACCAGACTCTACACCGAATTCAGGTAGTTTTTTTGCGCGTACGCTATTGTGTCGTATTTTTTTTCCGCCGCGCAATCGAAATACGTGATTAGGGGGCGTGAAGCATTTAAATTAAGCGCGTCCCCGCGACGATCGAACTGCGCATGCTCTGTTCAGGAATTTCCCGCCGTGCATTGAGCGAAATCACGTCGTGACGTCATTCGTTGTTTGAGTAGCGGCGTTTACGAACATTCCTATTCCCGGACGACTTACGTTAAAAATAATAAAAGACATCGGAAAACGTTGAAATTCGACGCGGGAACGACGGCCATACTTAACATGGGCTGTCTAATATTAGACCAGCAAAAAGCTGGTATAGTGAAACGGAAAAAAAAGATGACTAAAGGTGCCGTAAGAGATTGCGTTTAAAGTGCGAAATTTTGTGGATTGCAGGCAAAAGCTCATTAGCATACCCTGACGGCGAAAAACAACAGGAAGTCCGCCCAGTGGCCGCAATTTTCTTGCAGCGTAGATCTGAAGGCGTACTAACACGTAATACAGTCGAAATGAAGCCCGCAGGTGTCTTTTCATGGTTTGAGGATTTCGACTAGCGTAAAAACGCCCGTAAGTCGAAATTACTCCAGTCTAACAACATTTACACAGGCGTAATCGCTTTGTGAATCTAGGCCTTTGTGTCTACAGTGTTGTGTCTACAGTGTTGTGTCTACAGTGTTGTGTCTACAGTGGTTGTTGTTTGGGTTAATTTATTCAAAAAGAATGTTGGTAAATGTTAAAAAGTTTATACGGTTATATATATTTTAAAATGGTTGTTTAAAAGTTAATTTTATATTTACCTTTTGGATTTAATAAAGGGGCCTTTGTTGGCCATTTAATCCAGAAGGTGTCGAGTGTTTAATGTAGGTGGTTAAGAGGTGGGTGGTTGGTTATTTAGCAAACACTAGTAGTACACCAGTCATGACAATGAAGTCAGGATCTGCCCACATGCAGGAGCACAATTCCTATTCAATAACCCTATTCGATAAAAACTTTAAAAAGGCACTCATGAGGTGTCCATGTTACCGCCTTAAAGCCAGTCAGCCACACCTGTACCACTAAAACACAGGAAGATTTGAAACATAGGGGAGCAATACGAGAGAGACATAGAAAGTGCTGAGACACAAGAGAAAGTGGTAAAAAGCACAGCCTGCAAAAACATCTCCAGTTGAAGCATATAGGAAAGGAAGTTAGTTTTTCTGTAAGAGAGGGTTTCCAGGGGGCTGTGGTTTTGGATCTGTACAAGTGAGGCACAGATTCAAGTGTTTTTTGATGAAATTCAAAAGTAGGCGAGGTAGCCCTATTAAAGGAATTTCTGAGTTCTAGAAGTTCTTATGAAAAGATTCTTATGAATGAGTAAGGATTAAAAAGAAAAAAGTACAAAAACACTCAAAGCAAAATAATTAACTCTCTCTATCAAGTAAGATAAAACATGGAAAAGAGAAATCTTTAGGGTAGAATGGAGAACAGGTACGAGAAAATGATATCAGTCATGAGAGAGCAAGAAAGAGCCTGCATGCAATGAGAACAGGGCTGGGACAAGGGGTGGAGAAAAGAAGCGGCTGCCCGGAGCGCGACATGTATTGTAGGGATGGGAGCACTGCAAGTTTTCTCTTCTAAATGCCTGACAGCAGTAGTGACAGCGGCTTCACTACTTCTATCAGCCCAGCGCTGCAAGTGGCAGCTGGGAGGAGCGTGCTGTACCCCCTCCTTCTCATAGGCTTGAACATAATGAAAGGGTGGGGGGTGTGCAATCTGGCATCTGGCATCTTTGCCCTGGGCACTGGATGATCTTTTCCCGACACTGACTGAGAATAATACCAAACTGGATATGGAAGCTGCACAAACATAGACTCTTTACAGTATTGTGTCTGTGGCTCAGTCAGGGTAACATGGCTGCATAGCATAGTCTATTTTAGACTCTATAACAATAGAGAGTCTACCTGGGAATCACTGGCGTGGCTGTCAATCACAGCGAATGACGTGGCGCGCTGGGGGGCGGGACTGAGCGAATACAGTCAGCGGCTATGCCCGCTGCTGTATCACAGCAGCGTGCTCGCAAAAGCTTTCCACCATGCAAGCTCGCTCGCATTAAGGTAGAAAGCTTTTGCGAGGAGGTGCCTAGACAGCCGTCGAGGGATCCCAGAAGACAGGGTTAGGGGACACTCTGTGCAAAATGAGCTGCACAGTGGAGATAAGTATAACATGTTTGTTATTTAAAAAAAAAAAAAAAAAATCTGCCTTTAGTGACCCTTTAAGCATGCAAATGCAACTCCCATAACCATGAATGGTAACTTGCTATCAGTATAAACAACCGCTGGGATATCAACAGTTATTTGTATTAAGAGCAAGTTACCATTCAAGATTATGTGAGTTTCCACTTGCATGCTTAATAAAAGTGTAGCACTTACGCCCGAAGGAGCCACTGATTTGATTTGGGCTGCAAAGAGGCCCCAGTGACTTACTGGGTCCTCATTTCTAAGAGAAGATCCCAAGCGAGTTGCGCTGTTTGGTGGGGAGTCAGTCTGAGGAGAGCCCGGAGGCGGGCGATCCAATAGGGCCTAGACGAGCAATCGGGGATCACGGTGACCGGACACTGGGAGTTTGTTCTATGGCAACCTGTCAGTCGATCACCCAAAATCAAGACCTACCTGAAGAGAATTCAGGCAAACTACTTTACTAAGAAGGAATCGCTCCACCAAGTTATGTTCCAGAGCAAGGGCCTGTGGCAGAGGTACCTCTCGTATTCTATTGAGCCAAGTCTGTGGCAGAAGCTTGCTTCCTTCTCAGGGTTCCGAGTGATACTCCGGCTGCCAGTTCTGTGAGAGAGGCTGTCCGAGTACACTACACCCACTCCGGCTGGAGTGGCGACGACAAAAAGGTATCATTGAAGCAGGACTGCTTCTGTACATAGTTAAGGCCTGCACCTGCAACTTCTTCTTTCACCACCTTCCTCTATTCACCTGAAGTTACCTGTTGCCGTGTTGGGCACAAGAATAAAAGCACAGAAAGCGACACCTTACTGTTTGGACATTCTATCATTGCTCACACCATCTACTTTTCACCATACCCCTAGACATGCTACAGAGGTGACACGACGGTCCCAAATCTAACCAGCGGCTCCTGCGGGGGTAGCGCTACAAAAGTAAAGAGCAGAAGAGATGCTTCAAAGCATGCACGGAATCCAGGACATTGTGGAAAGAGATGGGCAACAGACAGGCAGGACCCATAACACAAAAGTATATTTTTCATGTAAGCCTCTATTGGATTGTAAAAATAAATATTGTTTGTAATGCTATTAAAATATTGATGCTATAAAATGAAAAATGTATGCAATGATTATAGATATCCTTTAAGTACTATAGATAGATGATTTTCTTTTCTTTCATGATGACATCAGCCATTCAGCTATTTGATAATAAGCAGCTACGTGTTACAGGCATCAAAGCATCTCTTAGACACCCAATTGTTTTCACACTTATTCTAAAACCACAAATGACCTAGAATAAGACAAGACGTGGACACTTGTAGGCAGAATAAGGTGAGAGCTTCTTGCAATTACTGATATTATCTTCATGCCAACATTCCTAGTGACAATAGCTGTTTATATAACCACAAACACATTTTAGTTATAAAGCGTGGGCCTTAAAGGTGTCAAAAGCCTGAGACACTAAGAAGGTAATTTTCTGCTGTTGTTCAAATACATCTTTTTATGTTGGCAAAAATCATACTGAAAGAGTAAGTAATTAACAATATGTACTTTCATATGACAAGTGGCCTGTGTTCATGCTTGTTATGATACCTGTGCCAGTGGATATGTGTTTAGTCTGCCAACAGCTAGTTCCTTTTTCCTCTCCGTTCCATCCATGGAAAGTCCAATTACCCCAGATCATGTGCTGGTTGCTGAAGGAAATGACAAAGGTCTCTAGAGAGGAAAGGAGGTGAGGGCCAGGGCAGAGGGGTAACAGCAGCTGTTTACACTCCTCTGCCTCGTGCACTTCAGTTTCCCCTTTCAACACATTATACAAACACCACCCGCTAAATTTCCCAACTATTTTTATTAATATTTTCATTTCCTGAATGTTGGGATTTTCCCTGATGCCCACTATAGGCTTATGGAAAATATGTACCAAAGGCTTTTGACCATGGACCCCTATTACAAAGTTTAATGTTTTGCAATTCAATATGGAATAAAGTAATTCTGAATAACATTGTATTTTATGCAGCAACAGGGTTAAGAATACTTACATACCAATGTCTGAAATTTGTCTTGTTACACTACGCCAATTCCTTAAAAGTACACTCCCTTCCATTAGAGGATTGTCACCTCATCATTCACTGAAGAATGTGTATGGGATTCCCACATCCTTCACTCCATCTGTGCCAGTAGGTAGCAGTGCTGCCCAGACTGAAAAGATGCCAACACCACCACTCTCCTAGGTATGAATTGAAGAAGATAAATAATGTAATTGTACTGACTTGTAATTTGTGGGCCACAACTACGCAGTATTATCAAATCATAATAAATAGTACAAAAATTACAGTAACAGCAAATACATAGGCGTATAGCATCATCGGTGTAAGTTTTCCAACTCCACCTTAAATTTTCTCAGCTTTTTTTTAGGCAGTGAGAGAGCAAGGTATACATGTGAGATGATTTTGTAGGAAGTATTGGGAAATGGTAAGCTATGTTGGTACTTTTCACTATCATGTTCTAAGGACTCATTTTGGATAGAATAGAATAGATAGAATAAGAATAACCCCTGTTAGATTTTTTTCTGCCATTTGTATCCCATTGAGCAGATTTAGAAAGAAGGTTTGCGGTACAAGGTCCCAGACTATGGAACGCTTTACCAACCAGCATTCGGTTGGAGAAAAACCACCTGACCTTCAGAAGACAGATTAAAACTCTGCTCTTTTGATGTCAAGAGAGATAGGAACAACGAGCGGCCAGAGGCAATTTAGTTTGCATATGCCGTGCTATATACGTTTTTCATTCATTCATTCATTTATTCATTGTGCAGATTTACCTCCACTTCCTGTTCCATAGCCAAAACAGGAAGTGAGAGGAAATCCCTGCAAATGAACCACTTATGGACCACCCGCTGGAGTTATACTGTGGCAGCTTGGCTCCCCTGGGTGAATCGCTGTAGCTGTACGTCGGCCACTTTAAGACCACTAGGGAGCACACGCAACTGTGGCATGAGGACGGAGCCGATGCGCATGCCCGGCAACCACCATATCTGCCGGGCACCCACGATGTCCGCTGGGCATTCCCGAGAAAGACAGAATGGAAATCTGTCAATGTGAACAAACATATCTCCATTCAGGAGAGGAGAGACAGATCTGCTGATCATAATAAGTATGAACAGCAATTGGTCTCCTCCTCCAGGCAGAACCATCCCCCCACAGTTAGAATTACTCCGTAGGACACACGGTTAACCCCTTAATCGTCCCATAGTGTTAACCCATCCATTCCGTGCCAATAACATTTATACAGTAATGAGTGGCTATTTGTAGCTCCGATCGCTGTATAAATGTCACTGGTCATAAAAAAGTGTCAAAAGTGTCCAATCTGTCTGCTGCAATGTCGCAGTCTCGCTAAAAATCGCGGATCACCACCATTACTTGTAAAAAATAAATGCATTTATAATAAAATCAATCCCCTATTTTGTAGATGTATAACTTTTACGCAAACCAATCAATATACGCTTATTGCGATTTTTTTTTACCAAAAATATGTAGAAGAATACATATCGGCCTAAACTGAGGAAGACATTTTTTTTTTCAATTGAGATATTTATTATAACAAAAAGTAAGAAATATTGTTATTTTTTGCATAACAGCTGTTGGAAGGAGAAGCAGGCGTACACTGAGCTTCCCAAAGAATATCTGTGCAGGAGGGGGGTGTCAGAACAAGTCTGATCATTGGCGGGAGCACGCCAAGTTCCCAGCATACCTAGACCTTGGTGTGTTCTCATGTTTAGTGTGGTCAGTTTTATTAGGAAAGCAGAGGACTGACTGGAACACCAGGGATTTCACACAAAGGAAGTAATACAAAGAGAACAGGACACTTTCTCATACAAGTACAGGTGCAGCAGCCACATATCAGGATTCTGAAATGTTAGGGTACCAAAATCGTCTTTCAGTCCGTTTTCATCGGTTTTGACCGATCGTGTGTACGCGGCCTTAGGGTGTCCTGGCCCTAAACCCTCTTTTCCACAGTTCTGTTCAAGAAAAATAAAATCTCTTTGCATTCAAGAAGTGTCTGGCGCCCATGAATCTACCTTGCATTACACCCACTATGCCTTGTAACCCACTCTACACAGAAGGATGTCAACAGCTCTTGGCCATGGAGGTTCTCATTAGACTAAAGGAGGCCTTGCTACGTTTACTTTTGACAATAAGGTAAACAGGACAAAATAGAGAGGATGAATCTCCCGAACAGGGAGCACAGACAGCAATAAAACCTGATTTTCTAATCTCTCTGCACTATTCAAAACGAAAACACAAGTTTTGCCTTTAGTTATACTTTAAAAAGTATACGGCCCTGTATGGCAGAACAATAGCTACATTAACTAGGACATTGGTATGCTAAATTGTCAGCTAGGATTTTATTCTCTCTCTGCTTTTTTCTAGGTAGCGAGAGATGTGAGAAGGTTTTGTGGGAAGAATTGGGAAATGGTAAGCTTTTTGGGTCCTTTTCTGTCTTGGTACTATTATGTTCTACAAATACCAACTTTTAGAAGTTTACCATCCTGTATGGCAAAACAATAGCTACATTAACCTGAACATTGGTTTTGTTGAATTGGCAGCTAGGACTTTATATCTCTCTGCTTTTTTTTCCAGGCGGTGAGAGAATAAGATAAACATGTCAGAAGGTTGTATAGGGAAATGATAAGCTTTTTTGGTCCTTTTCCACTTGGATTATCAAACAGTTCTACAAACAGCATGTTAAAGTAGCCATGTTAACCCCTTCCATACAGGGTATTTTCACCCCCTTCCTGCCCAGACCAATTTTTAGTTTTCAGCGCTGTTGCACTTTGAATGACAATTGCGCGGTCAGGCAACACTGTACCCAAATAAATCGTTATGTTTTTTCCCCCACACAAATAGAGATTTATTTTAGTGGTATTTGATCATCTCTGCGGTTTTTATTTTTTGCGCTATAAACAAAAGAAGAGCGACAATTTAAAAAAAAACACAATATTTTTTTCTTTTTATTTAATACATATCACAATATTTTTTTAAAAAAAAACTTTTTTTCCCCTCAGTTTAGACCGATACGTATTCTTCTACGTATTTTTGGTTAAAAAAACGCAATAATCGTATATTGATTGGTTTGCGCAAAAGTTATAGCATCTACAATATAGGTGATAGATTTATGGTATTTTTATTTTATTTTTTTTACTAGTAATGGCGGCGATCTGCGTTTTTATTTTTTGTGACCGTGACATTGCGGTGAACATATCGGACACTTTTGACACGTTTTTTGGACCATTCACATTTACACAGCGATTATTGCTATAAAACTGCACTGATTACTGTGTAAATGTGACTGGCAGGGAAGGGGTTAACACTAGGGGGCGCTGAAGGGGTTAAAATGTGTCCTAAAGTATGTTCTAACTGTAGGGGGACTCACAGGGGGAGGAGATCGATGTGTGTTCCTCTGTACTGGGAACACACATCGATCTCCTCACCGCTGACAGGAGGTGGATCTGTGTGTTTACACACACAGATCCACACTCCTGACGTGATTGCCGGAAATCGCGGGTGCCCGGCGGCAATCGCAGCCTTCGGGCACGCGCGCGGGATCGCGAGTGGTGCCGCGGGCGGGCGCGCACGCCCTTGAACGCCGTGGAGGCAGGACGTTGTGCAATGTCTAGTCTCATCGGCGAGGGGATGACCATAGCG
Organism: Rana kukunoris; assembly: GCA_029574335.1. Lineage (NCBI taxonomy): Eukaryota > Metazoa > Chordata > Amphibia > Anura > Ranidae > Rana > Rana kukunoris. The sequence continues at coordinate 264,508,430 of CM056049.1, forward strand.
TCATTTCCCTATGGCCTGGAATTGAAGAGGTTAAAGAAGAACTATAGGCAAAACTTTTTTTTTTTTCATTTTGGATATAGCAAGGGAGGGTTATAACCCCTGTCAGATTTTTTATCACGTGTCCCATTGTGAAGATTTCTCTTCACTTCCTGTCCCACAGCCAAACAGGAAGTGAGAGGAAATTCCAGCAAATTAAAGGAATTCCTTGGGAACCACCTGTCACCAGAACCAAGGCCCCCATTGGAAGATTTTCCCTCTATTACTTTTCTGGGGACAACCCGAAATTTGGGATTTTCTTTTACTTACATTGATTCCAGCATTCCAATCCCTCTGCACTCTATCTAAAACTTTAAAAAGTTTTACTATAAATAGTTATATTTTAACTGGAGACGTATGCCATGTACACACGATCGGTTCATCCGATGAAAACGGATTGGCTTTCATCAGTCGTGCCTACACACCATCAGTTAAAAAATCAGTTTGTGTCAGAACGGGGTGACGTAAAACACTACGACGTGCTGAGAAAAATGAAGTTCAATGCTTCCGAGCATGCGTCGACTTGATTCTGAGCATGCGTGCATTTTTAACCGATGGACTTGCCCACAGACGATCGTTTTTTTAACCATCAGATAATTTTAAAACAGGTTCTATGTTTTTTCACAAATGGAAAAAAAATGATGGGGCCCACACACGATCAGTTTGTCCGATGAAAACGGTCCGATTGTGTGTACGCGGCATAATAGATCCATCTGACAACAACTAACACTGACACCCTGTACAGGGATCTCCAAAGCATATGCCAAAGAGACTGAACTGTATGCAGGCAGGTGCCAAAAAACATCTTTGATGAAATATTATGTAAAAACATTAAAGGAGTTGTAAAGGTTTGTTTTTTATTTTCTAAATAGGTTCCTTTAAGCTAGTGCATTGTTGGTTCACTTACCTTTTCCTTCAATTTCCCTTCTAAATGTTTTTTCTCTTTGTCTGTGTAGCGCTCACCCCCGAAGGAGCCGCTGATTGTTTTGGGATCTACTCTCTTTTGGCTCAGCTCACCCCTATTCAACTAGCTCGAACCCTCCCTTGACACATCAGAAAACTGGTGGGTAAGGTATTGTGACCTCTGCTGGGCTGAAGTCACAATAGCAGGCACAGTAATAAAATAACAGTAGTATTATCTGCTCCACGATCAGTTCCTCCAGAGAAAAAGAGAAACAGAAAAAGGAAATACAGGTGGTTCTCAAAAAATTAGCATATTGTGATAAAGTTCATTATTTTCTATAATGTACTGATAAACATTAGACTTTCATATATTTTAGATTCATTACACACAACTGAAGTAGTTCAAGCCTTTTCTTGTTTTAATATTGATGATTTTGGCATACAGCTCATGAAAACCCCAAATTCCTATCTCAAAAAATTAGCATATTTCATCCGACCAATAAAAGAAAAGTGTTTTTAATAAAAAAAAAGTCAACCTTCAAATAATTCTGTTCAGTTATGCACTCAATACTTGGTCGGGAATCCTTTTGCAGAAATGACTGCTTCAATGCGGCGTGGCATGGAGGCAGTCAGCCTGTGGCACTGCTGAGGTGTTATGGAGGCCCAGGATGCTTCGGTAGCGGCCTTAAGCTCATCCAGAGTGTTGGGTCTTGCGTCTCTCAACTTTCTCATCCCAATATCCCACAGATTCTCTATGGGGTTCAGGTCAGGAGAGTTGGCAGGCCAATTGAGCACAGTAATACCATGGTCAGTAAACCATTTACCAGTGGTATTGGCACTGTAAGCAGGTGCCAGGTCGTGCTGAAAAATGAAATCTTCATCTCCATAAAGCTTTTCAGCAGAGGGAAGCATGAAGTGCTCCAAAATCTCCTGATAGCTAGCTGCATTCACCCTGCCCTTGATAAAACACAGTGGAACACCAGCAGCTGACATGGCACCCCAGACCATCACTGACTGTGGGTACTTGACACTGGACTTCAGGCATTTTGGCATTTCCCTATCCCCAGTCTTCCTCCAGACTCTGGCACCTTGATTACCGAATGACATGCAAAATTTGCTTTCATCCAAAAAAAGTACTTTGGACCACTGAGCAACAGTCCAGTGTTAGTTCTCTGTAGCCCAGGTCAGGCGCTTCTGCCGCTGTTTCTGGTTCAAAAGTGGCTTGACCTGGGGAATGCGGCACCTGTAGCCCATTTCCTGCACACGCCTGTACACGGTGGCTCTGGATGTTTCTACTCCAGACTCAGTCCACTGCTTCCGCAGGTCCCCCAAGGTCTGGAATCGGTCCTTCTCCACAATTTCCTCAGGGTCCGGTCACCTCTTCTCGTTGTGCAGCGTTTTCTGCCACACTTTTTCCTTCCCAAAGACTTCCCACTGAGGTGCCTTGATACAGCACTCTGGGAACAGCCTATTCGTTCAGAAATTTCTTTCTGTGTCTTACCCTCTAGCTTGAGGGTGTCAATGATGGCCTTCTGGACAGCAGTCAGGTCGGCAGTCTTACCCATAATTGCGGTTTGGAGTAATGAACCAGGCTGGGAGTTTTTAAAAGCCTCAGGAATCTTTTGCAGGTGTTTAGAGTTAATTAGTTGATTCAGATGATTAGGTTAAGAGCTCGTTTAGAGAACCTTTTCATGATATGCTAATTTTTTGAGATAGGAATTTTGGGTTTTCATGAGCTGTATGCCAAAATCATCAATATTAAAACAAGAAAAGGCTTGAACTACTTCAGTTGTGTGTAATGAATCTAAAATATATGAAAGTCTAATGTTTATCAGTACATTACAGAAAATAATGAACTTTATCACAATATGCTAATTTTTTGAGAACCACCTGTATACTCCACACAGTGAATATGATTAAAGGTAAAAGGGTAAATTTACTATATAGAGGACTCAAGAAAATTGACAGGCATAGGAGTTTAAACGCAACACAATCAATTAGTAGTGACCCAGTCTGATTCGCAAGGGCCCTTGCAAGAATTAACGGTCAGTGTGAATTAATGGCCTAAGAATGGTACCACTCGTCTAAATTTAAAATCAGTCTATGCTCGCGAGCGCCCCTAGTGGGCAATCCCACAGAGGTTGGTGCACGATACAAATTATAATCCACGGGTAACAGTAAGGCTCCATTCAGACCTAGGCGTTTTGTCGCCCGACGCTGCAGCAGCCTGTGATACGCTGGAGGGGCGAATTTACATTGTCGGCTATAGAGATGGTTCACATCTCTACGCCGAACGCCGAAACGCCGTATGCCTGAAGCCTGAAACAAGTCCCGGACCCTTTTTTTCAGGCATATTCGGCATTCGGCCATAGCCGACAGTGTAAAATTCTGCCCTCCAGCAAAAAAACAATAGGCGTTTTGTCACCGCAAATCGCGGGGACAAAACGCCTATTGCATCTCGCCCGAATACGCCGCTGCCGCCGACACCTAGGTCTGAATGGAGCCTAAAAGGGAGAAATCATGCAACAAAACTTCTAGGGTAGCAGAACGTTGTAGAGGTGATTGCTTATTGGCGTAGATGCTTTTGTGAAACACCCAATGGTTAACTAGGCCTCCTAAGTTTCAGTTATGGGCAAAACATATAAACGAAAATGCAGCGCAACAATAGGTAAACAGTATCCTCCCTCTCTCTCTGTGACGCTGTGGATCCCCTGCCTCTCATTGCTTTTGGCCGACGCGGCTGCGTCATCTTTACATCAGCGCTGTGTCTGGGCTTCCCGGCCGTTCTACACCGCGGCTGTGAGAGGGATCCCGCCTCCATCGGCCCCCCCTTAGACATCTGATCTTCCCCATACGTCGCCAACATTTCTACCACGCTACATCACGGCGGTTTGGACTGTCCCCAGTGTGTAATCACCTCTCCTGCACCACCTACTCCATCCACGGACTGCCTTATAGCTTCCCTGCATGGACTTGTGAGAGTTTAATTGTGGAGGTACTGTACATTTTTCTTATTTACAGTCAACCTATCGGTTGCAAGTGCACTTTGTCATCTCTCCACAGCGTGCCTTTTGTCTTAATCATCCCAACATTAGTGTTGCTCACGAATATTCGCATTGCGAATATTCGCTACGAATATTGCATATTCGAGTATTCGCGAATAACTCGAATATCGCGGCGAATATTCGCTATTTCGAATATTCGTATTTTTTCAATTTTTTTTTTTAGAACAGATCACATCCTAGAGATCCCCATCGACGTCTAAAAGCATTGCTGGTATGATTAGAGACCTTGGGCCGAGTAGCTGCAGCGATCATTTTATATTGCCGAAAAATCGCAATGCGATTATTCGGCAATAGCGATATTGCGCGATTATTTTGTATTGTAATATATCACGAATATTCTGAGCCAATCAGAGTGCTCCATTCCGCATTTCTCGAAATTTCGCAATTATTTTGTATTGTGAAATATCACGAATATTCTGAGCCAATCAGAGTGCTCCATTCCGCATTTCTCAAATATTCGCAATTATTTTGTATTGTAATATATCACGAATATTCTGAGCCAATCAGAGTGCTCCTTCCGCATTTGCCGAATATTCGCAATTATTTTGTATTGTGAAATATCACGAATATTCTGAGCCAATCAGAGTGCTCCATTCCGCATTTCTCGAATATTCGCAATTATTTTGTATTGTAATATATCACGAATATTCTGAGCCAATCAGAGTGCTCCTTCCGCATTTGCTGAATATTCGCAATTATTTTGTATTGTAATATATCACGAATATTCTGAGCCAATCAGAGTGCTCCTTCCGCATTTGCCGAATATTCGCAATTATTTTGTATTGTAATATATCACGAATATTCTGAGCCAATCGGAGTGCTCCTTCCGCATTTCTCGAATATTCGCAATTATTTTGTATTGTAATATATCACGAATATTCTGAGCCAATCAGAGTGCTCCTTCCGCATTTCTCGAATATTCGCAATTATTTTGTATTGTAATATATCACGAATATTCTGAGCCAATCAGAGTGCTCCTTCCGCATTTCTCGAATATTCGCAATTATTTTGTATTGTAATATATCACGAATATTCTGAGCCAATCAGAGTGCTCCTTCCGCATTTGCCGAATATTCGCAATTATTTTGTATTGTAAAATATCACGAATATTCTGAGCCAATCAGAGTGCTCCATTCCGCATTTCTCGAAATTTCGCATTCGCATTCGCAATAGCGAAATTTCGCAATCATTTCATTTCCAAAAAATATCACGAATATTCGTATTTAGCGAATATATCTCGAATATTTGACTATATATTCGAGATATATCGCGAAATCGAATATGGCATATTCTGCTCAACACTACCCAACATTAGACTGCTTCTGTGGATCCATTGTGGACTATGATTAGTTTTTATGAACTTTTATTCCATTTTAATTGATGTCATGTATTACTGTTATATTGTATTTTATATTAGTCTATGTTAATCTTTTTGTGTTGTTTATGTTCTTTTAGACTATAAAGTGACATTATTAATTTACCTATAGTTGCGCTGCATTTTCGTTTGTTTGTTTCTTTGCCCATCCTCCAAGTGGTTGACAGCTGCACTGAAGGTTTATTGTACTAATTATCACAGAATATTGTGTGTTTATGTACAATGTGGTAGCGCTATTAGAGGATTTTTTTGCATTTTTTATGGGCGAAACATATGCCCGTGGCCTGAGGAATGAAACTAGGTGTTTGCGGAAAACCAGAAGGTTAGCAGCTGTGTCAGGGAAGGTTACATCTGCTGGTGCTATTTATGATCTGGCTTGCAGTACTGCGTTCCACCAGCGGGGGTCTCCTGGCAGTTTGTAGCTGTCAGGAGAACTTCTCCCCACTGGTATATCATCTTTGAGGCGCAGTATTGGCCTCCACCAGAGGATGGACACTAGCAGTATGGAGCATATGGCCCCTACTGCGCTCAGGTGTGACCTGAATGCAATCAGCACGCCTCTATAAATACCCGGCATATGCAATTATTCCTCGCCCTGGTATCAGTCTACAACCTTGATCCTGAGCCTGTTACGCTGACCCTGAGCCTGCTTTCTGGACCCGATCCTTATCCTGGACTGCCCTTCCTGCTCTCCCCTTTACCTTGGATCCTGTTCTCCTTGGATTCCTGCCCCGCAGCCTGTCCATCCATCTGCTCCCTGATCTGTTGTGTCCTGTCCTCACCCATCTTCTGTGATCTCCTGGTATATGACCTTGGCTTGGCTTTTGTTTATGATTACGTTATTCCCCCTTGACTTGTACATACGTTTTGTTGTTATTTGTGCACTGGTTGTCTTCACATGTTTTGTTCACCTTGTAAATAAATACCTTTTATTTCACTGCATACAGTGTTGGTCTCCTCTATGTAGGCACACAGTACTGGTCTATTAAGAATCTATGACAGGAGGGGCGTGACCGGAAGCCGAGCTGGACGGACGCGCTGCCTAGGAGCTCCGCATCAGCCCGCAGCACACAGGCCGATTTCGGGGGAAATCTTGCCGGATTGATGAGCGCCTCCCGCACCACTCGATCCTCCACATCCAGAGGACTCTCCATGCCGCTCTCCGGAGCCTCCACGTCCTTCAGGGACTACTTCAAGGTCCCCGACATGCCGCCGGGCAGCCACAGCAAGATGGCGCCGGAGGCCGAGGCCTATCAGCGCCGGGACCTTTCCCCGCAGCGTGGACAGAGCACCGCTCATCCGCCGGCATCCAGGGACACACCGCCATCCCCACAGAGGACATCGGACCAGCAGGGGGTGAGTGACCACGGCCATCCGCCTCAAAGCCTGCACATGCAATACGCGGACCAGGCCGCAACGCATCCTCCGTCGCAGTTGCGGCAGGGCGCGGAGCCCACCCCCGGATCGCACCATGCGATGCAGGCCCCGGGATCACAGGACACCACTACTGGTCCATCCTCCCCCCCGGATCCACTTCTGGACTTCCCGGCCCTGCCAAACCCATCGCACCCCCACGCGATGGTGAGGCCTGGTTCTCCCCAGGCACATGACTTTACCTCTATGTGGGCTCCGAATCCACCTCAGGCCCAGAGAGCCTTACACTCTACAGACCTGCTCCTGACAGAGGTACACGAGGCAACACACCACCCCCATCCCTCCTATGCCCAGATGGCACAGACCAGCTCGCCACTTCAGGGGGACATGTCCCCGGGGCCCACCCTACAGCCCCCCCCTGACCGTACTATGGACTGATCCGGGTGCTCTCCCATCTGAACACCCCCGGCCCCGAACCAAGATCATTATGGCGGAGTCCCACCGCCACGTGAACCCTGCATCCCCCTACCAGCCATGGGGCCCAGATGGCGCTGAGCAGCCCCCCTGGCAGTCCTTTCTGCAAGCCTTCCCTACAAAAGAGGACTTTAAGCAACTGATTGCGGACGTAAAAGACACATGCAGGACCGAAATCCAAACCATTCAAGCAGGCCTTAAACACCTGGCCGATAGAGTAGAGATGGCTGAAGAAGAGATACAGGAGACTAAATTGGCCGTACATAGGACCCAACTTCAGGGTTCCGATCACCGTCTTATGCTACGGGACATGCAACGCCACTTAGAGGACCTGGACAACAGGGGGCGCCGCAATAACATTAGAGTACGAGGCCTCCCTGAGGCGGAAGAGGCTGAAGATCTGCAGAAAACGCTCCAGACGATGTTTAACGACCTCATAGGGGCACCCTTGGACAAACGTATCGAAATGGACAGAGCTCATAGGGCCCTACGCCCGAAAGGCCCCGCTTCAAAACCACGGGATGTCATTTGCCGAATACAATCATACCCACTGAAAGAGACCATTATGCGCAAAGCCCGCGCTGCCCGCAACCTAGTGTTCGACAATTCCCCGATACAAATATATCCAGACCTTTCATGGATCACGCTCCAGAAGCGGAGACTTCTACAACCGCTGCTGCGCACCCTGCAAGACCGGGACATTCTTTATAGATGGGGCTTCCCCTTTAGCCTGACGGCCAAACATCAAGGGAGGTCGGCGATCCTGAGGTACCCCGAGGACCTAGACTCCTTCTGCAACGCCTTGGACATCCCTGTCCCTACACTACCTGACTGGGACTTGGTGGCCACCCCCCCTCCACCCCCGGTGGTATGGCAGAAAGTTCCACCGAACAAACGCCCCAAGGGCCCGGAGCCCTCCCGTCGATCCCCTAAACACAGAACCGGGGGCCCCGGAGTTGGAAGGCCCTTTCCCTGATGGTCGGCTGATTGACCTGTGCAACCCGACCTGCCTGGCCAGACAAAACTGAGTACTGATTTGTATCACTTTTTTTTTTTCTGTCCCTGTTGGTGCTAGTTCGTTATGGTCCCTTTTTATTTCTTGGTAGCTCACAAGCTCCATATCCCTGCCTCTCCCCCGAAGGCCCTCGCCACATTTTAGTTTTTTATTTGTCGGGCTGTCCCGAGGCGGCCCCTGTCTGGACTGATCGGTTTTTTGGATGCTGACCCCCACTGGTGGCTATCCGCCAGAGAGTTCCTCCCTGGACCTTGGTCCCTCAGAGTCTCCCCGGCCCGGACTTCTTAAATCTCCCGGCCGGGGAGTCCGACTGGAACTTATATGGCCCGCGACCTCTTGGTCAGCCAGGGCATGTACGCAAATGTTCACTGTGTTTATTCTGTGTGTTTTCACTCTCATTTCTTTTCCCCCCTCTAGAGTTCCCTCCTCCTGGTCGCCGCAGTCTGGGCCTCGCCCCCGTTGGCTCCCGGCCTTCCTCGCGCGGATGTCGCGCTCCTTGAACCGGACACACCACCTGCTCCATCAGATAAGTATACGAGTAGCACACCCCCTCCTAGGCTATGGCTAGAATTTTCTCGTTAAATGTACATGGGCTGAACTCCAACAAGAAACGACACCTGGCGCTCCGAGAGTTTAGGCAGTCGGGGGCAGACATTATTATGGTGCAGGAGACGCACTTTGATAGGGGGGACTCCTTCACGTTTGCATCCCGATACTTCCCCCAGGTATACCAGGCTTTCGGACCACATAAGAGGGCGGGGGTAGCTATCCTCTTTAAAAAGGGGTCTCCCTTTTCATGCTCCTCCACGTATTTAGATCCTCGGGGACACTTTCTTATCCTTAGGGGCCTGTGGCAGTCACAGGCCATTACCCTATGCGTAGTTTACACACCCAACACACATCAACACCACTTCTTAACCAGGGTCCATGCCCGACTGTTCCGAGAGTCCCATGACTTTCTGGTGATAGGAGGAGACTATAACCTGGCACACTCGGCCACCTGGGACCGCCTGGTGGCCAATACCCAGACCTCGCAAACCCGGGCCCTTAGGGACTCAAAGTTGTTCCGCCAGCTGACTAGGAAAAATGCACTCTTTGATGTGTGGCGAGCTCTCCATCCAGGAGATCGCCAATACACATTCTATTCGGCCCCACATCGCACTCACACGCGAATAGATTATTTTTTTTGTGAATAATAACACGCTTCGGATTGCAGAAGCGGCTAGTGTGCTGCCTATCTCATGGTCGGATCATGCCCCCATCACACTATCCCTGGACTTAAACGCTCCCCTTCACCGCCCCTATAATTGGAGGCTTAATGACTTCCTCCTGCAACATGCCCCCTCGAAACAGGCACTGGAAGAGGCCCTTCAGCATTACTTCGCTGAAAACGACACTCCAGACATCTCCGCCTCCACCCTGTGGGCCGCCCACAAGGCGGTCCTTAGAGGACGGTGCATGGCACTTTCATCGGCCATGAAGAAAGACGCCGGTGCTGCTAAAGCACTAGCTGAACGCCAGCTAAAGGCCCTGGAGGCTAAGCTTCTGCTAAATCCCTCCACCGCACTCCTCAAACGGATTGTCCAAACGCGCACGACACTGCGGGACCTAGCTTTAGGCAAAGTAGAAAAGGCGCTGACGCGCCTGAAGCAACTCTACTATGACAAGGGCAACAAGGCGCAAGCCCTTCTGGCCAGGAAACTGGCAGACCGGGCCCTCACCTCTACCCCACACCAGATAAAAGACAAGGGGGGCGATCTTCTGACACATCCCAGGGACATAGCGGGAGCCTTTGCAGACTATTACACAGACCTATATAACAAGCCGGAAGTCCCACATAACCCCCCATCTCCTGACCTGGAGGCCCGTATGACCCAATATTTAGAGCAAACGGGTCTACCCCGACTTAAGGCAGCGGATTTACAGGGCCTGAACGCGCCCATATCGGCGGAGGAGATAGCAGAGACAGTGAAGGGCCTCCCAGCCCATAAATCCCCTGGACCGGATGGACTGCCATACGAGTACTACAAGACCTTTCTCCCGTTACTTAGCCCCCACATGACCACACTATTTAATGCCTTTCTCCACCAGACCCCAATCCAGAGTGACATGCAGGGATCCTTTTTGACCCTCATACCAAAACCAGACAAAGACCCGGCCTCCTGCGCTAGTTACAGGCCCATAGCGCTACTGAATTTAGACCTCAAAATATTCACTAAACTTCTATCGATTAGGCTGAATGCTATTCTCCCCTCCCTGATCCATAAGGACCAAGTAGGTTTTGTGCCGCTACGCCAGGCAGGGGACAACACCAGAAAGGTCATTGACCTGATTGATGTAGCCAACAGGGACAGTGCGGAAGCTCTCATATTGAGCCTAGACGCTGAAAAGGCCTTTGATCGCCTGAGTTGGCCCTTCATGTTTGCTACCCTGCACCACATGGGGTTCAAAGGACCCTTCCTACGGGCGATACAACACCTATACTCAAACCCTACCTCCCAAGTTAAAACCCCCTTTGCCACATCCTCCCCCTTTCAGATAGCCAACGGTACGCGCCAGGGTTGCCCACTCTCACCTCTGCTCTTCGCTCTATGTGTCGAGCCCCTGGCAGCATCCATACGGGGAAATCCGGACATTAGGGGTATCTCAGTGCGGGGAAAGGAATTTAAGACATCCCTGTTCGCGGACGACATTATTCTCACCCTGACCCAACCCAGAATCTTCTTACCTAACCTTCATGTTGAACTAGATAAATACGGGACAATGTCGGCTACAAAACGAACGCCTCAAAGTCAGCAGCCCTCCCGATCAACATCCCAGAGACTGAGGTCCATCACCTGCAGTCGAACTTCCCCTACACCTGGGAGAGTTCATCCCTTAAATACCTTGGGGTCCACATTACGCCCTCCTTCGGCTCCCTGTACCAGGCCAACTTTCCTCCCCTATATCGAACGGCTAGGGGCCTTCTTCAAAAATGGAAGGCACATCATATCTCACTCCTAGGCCGCGTGGCGGCTATAAAAATGGTCATCCTCCCCAAACTCCTTTACCTGTTTCAAACGTTACCCATCCCGATCCCGTACGCCCACCTCCGCAAACTCCAGAGTGATATGCTGAAGTTTGTCTGGAACTATAAGAAGCATAGGATCCCTGGGTCGGTCATGACAACTTCACAGGGGGATGGGGGCCTGGCCTTCCCCAACCTTGTTAAATATTACCAAGCTACCCAGCTGCGTGCAGTGGTCTCCTGGTTCCCCCAGAGGTCCTTCAATAAGTGGACGGAGATAGAAAATATATGGTTAGCCCCGGTCCACCCAAATAGCCTCTTATGGGATGCTGATGTGAGGGTGGAGCCTGACCGTTTGTTAGGCTCGATGTCCCTACTTAGAGGTCTCTGGCGCAAGATGTCTCGAGAGGTGGCGCTTCAGTCCGAATGCTCCCTGCTGAATTCTTTTGTCTGCAACCCCAAAATACCGGACAGCCTGACCCACCAGATGTCTTGGCCCTGGGCCTCTCGAGACCTATTTCATTTTGGACACTTAGTAGACCCCAGGTCCCGTAGGCTTCTGACATTCTCGGAGCTCCAGGTGAAACACGATCTGCCCAGACAGGTGTTTTATAGTTACCTACAAATAAGGCATTATGCCCAGACAATAGCCCCAAAGCTCCAATTCTCACAACCATCCCCATTTGAACGTATAGTTCTGGAGGGGCGCCATAGAAGGGGGTTGATCACAGATATCTACCAGCTGCTGAACGCATATGATTGGCAGGGGCGGGGGAAGCATGTATATATGCTGAAGTGGGAGAGAGAACTGGGGGAGTCACTGCCGATGGAGGCCTGGCAGGCCGTCTGGAGGCAGGCTGCTAAATCGTCCCTGTGCACCTTGTATAAAGAAAACTCATATAAAATGTTGTGCTTCTGGTACCAAACCCCGGACATACTCCACAAAATATTTCCCTCCACCTCTGACCGATGCTGGCGATGCCATCAGGACAGAGGCTCTCTCTTCCACATCTACTGGACGTGCCCCCTTATCACCCCGTTTTGGCAGTCCACGCAACGGCTGCTTACCCATCTCTTTGAGACGCCAATCCCCCTAACCCCTAAACTATTTTTGCTAGGTATCTCCCAACCCCGCCTGGCCAAACCATATAAAAAACTGCTTAGACACATACTAACGGCGGCTAGATGCCTGGTAGCCCTTAACTGGAAAAAATCCACACCCCCATCCCAAGAAGCCCTTTACGCTAGGATCAAGGACGTAGAGCTGATGGAGCGGATGACAGCCAGGATACGTAATGGCATGGATGCCCACGACGAGGTCTGGAGCGAGTGGCACCGGCGGGAGGACCCGCCGGGGGCAGACGAGGTGACAGACGCGGTGACCTGATTCTCCCTTCCCCCTCTTCTCCCCTTTTCTTTTCTTGACCCTTCTCTCCTCTTATACAATCTACTGTTTCGGTGTCACCGTTGACACCAGAGTTTAGAAAACGGTTTGAAATGTAAAATTTGTTGACACGACTGGCAGTAGAGCCAGCTTTTAGATCAGAGCCCAATGGGTCGGGAACTTGATCCCTTCTCTACCCATAAAGGGCAAGAGTAATACTTGTATTCTTGGATAAGTCTTTGCTTTGGCTTTTTGGTATTACCTGCACTTATCTGTATCTTGCGAACTGTTTCATATAAATAAAAAAAAATGTTAATTGGAAAAAAAAGAATCTATGACAGTATACCAGGGCCATCCCTTGACCAGACGTGCCTGCATTGAGGAACCATCCTGTTGTGGTGCGTTTTTGAAACATGGATTTCAATGAAATCACTTACTTTTCTCTGCTGGCGGAGGAGGATGAGGAGTATTGTCACCAGGTTTTGGAGGGTTGGACTAGTGACCAGCTGATGGATACCATCCGATCAGCTCATTCCCTGGTGGATCAGGGCTACATGTCATTTGATGACATTCAGCCGTTAATCCTGTTATGTGTTAAACCAGCCCTGTCATTTATGTCAGATGGTAGTGATGACTTCTCTCCCCCCTTCAGTCGTGACCAAGTCGAATCCTTGGTATGGTTAATGGAGGATGATCCAGCTTGTTTTGATGAGCATTGTTCCTCTTGTCCCCAGCAAAAGTTATCTGAGTGTATTAGTTCTGTGCAGTCTCTGATTAGACAAGGTGTGTGTGAACCTGCTTTTTTTAACCTGTGCTGCAGGCATGGTCAGATCTCCTGATTCCAGCCAAGCCACTACATTCCAGCCCTGCCATTAACCACCTGCCTTCCCAAGGATCTATCTGCCCATCGCCAATGACAACCTCCGCTTTAGCCCAGTTAATTCCGCTTCCTACCAAATATTATTACCCAGTCTCTACTGGTTGTACCATACCATCTTTAATCCACCTGCTTCTTCCCTTCCACCTGTAACAACTCCACAAAAAGCTCCTCCAGTCACTGTTCCTGTGTCCCTGCCACATTCCAACCCTTCCTCCTACGTAATCCCATCCTTTTCATACATTCCTCCTGTTAACAAGTCTGCAATGACTAAATCTAAAAAGAAGCGGAAATACTTCCCAACCCACACCATCGTGCCAGCTGCCCAGCCTGTTCCATCACCAGCTGCCCAGCCTGTTGTTCCAGTGCCAGCTGCCCAGCCTGTTGTTCCAGTGCCAGCTGCCCAGCCGGAGGTGTTCCTGTCTGCTGCCCAGCCGGAGGTGTTCCCTGTCTGCTGCCCGGTGCCCGTCTTTCATCCTGGCGTCCCGGTTCCTGCCTCCAGCCTGGTGTCCTAGTTCCTGCCTTTCAGCCTGGCTTCCTGGTTCCTACCTTCCAGCCTGATATGCCTACCTTCAAGCCTGGTGTCCCGTTTCATGCCTTTCAGATAGGCGTCCCGGTGCCTACCTTCCAGCCTGTTGTTCCGGTTCTTGCCTTCCAGCCTGATGTGCTCGCTTCCCAGCCTGATGTGCTCGCTTCCCAGCCAGATGGGCTCGCCTTCCCAGCCAGATGTGCTCGCCTTCCCAGCCTGATGTGCTCGCTCCCAAGTCTGTTCTACCCACTGTCTGCTTGGATTTGTCCTCTGTCCACCCGGATGTACCCGCCCCTCAGCTCAAGCTTCCTTCTGTCCAGTTTAAAGCCATGGACCTTCCCGATATTCAATCTGATGTGTCTTTACCCATTGCCCAGTTTGTCACCTTGGACTTTCCCCGGCAACAGATAGTTGGAGCGTCCGGAGGCCGCTCCTTTGAGGAGGGTACTGTCAGGGAAGGTTCCATCTGCTGGTGCTATTTATGATCTGGCTTGCAGTACTGCTTTCCACCAGCGGGGGTCTCCTGACAGTTTGTAGCTGTCAGGAGAACTTCTCCCCGCTGGTATATCATCATTGGGATGCAGTACTGGCCTCCACCAGCAGATGGACCCTAGCAGTATGGAGCATATGGCCCTTACTGCGCTCAGGTGTGACCTGAATGCAATCAGCATGCCTCTGTAAATACCCGGCGTGTGTAATTACTCCTCGCCCTGGTATCAGTCTGCAACCTTGATCCTGAGCCTGTTACTCTGACCCTGAGCCTGCTTTCTGGACCCGATCCTTATCCTGGACTGCCCTTCCTGCTCTACCCTTTACCTTGGATCCTGTTCCCCTTGGATTCCTGCCCCGCAGCCTGTCCATCCATCTGCTCCCTGCTCCGTTGTGTCCCGTTCTCACCCATCTTCTGTGATCTCCTGGTATATGACCTTGCCTTTCCCTTTGTTTATAATTACGTTATTCCCCCTTGACTTGTATATACGTTTTGTTGTTATTTGTGCACTAGTGCACATATTTTGTTCACCTTGTAAATAAACACCTTTTATTTCACTGCATACAGTGTTGGTCTCCTCTGTGTAGGCACACAGTACTGGTCTATTAAGAATCTCTGACAAGCTGAGCAGGTGCTCTCTCACCCGACAGGCCGACCCGCCTGATCTTTCCTGTAGAGTAAGGCGCTCTGGCCAGATGTCACTCCACTGCTCACAGGAACCCGGACGGGGGTGCTCCACTGCTACGATTGTCAGCTGGGCTGCCTCTTCTATCTCCGGGAACGCTAGCTGGATAATGGAGCCTTGCTCCCCCTTGAATGGCTGGTCTCTCGGCAAATCTAGGCCCAGGCTTCCGGCCTAGCAATGCCACTGTCTCTGTCCGCAGCTCTGCACAGGAGAGAAGGCTGGTCCCGAGAGAGCGAAAAAGCACCACTCCCCTTCTTTAAGTAACCTCCTCCACCGGTCTCAGCGAAATGTCACATCCTCCTGGATGGCAAAGCATTGCGGGAAATGTAGTCCGTTTCTTCGGGGAGTCCATGGAGTCCGTGTCTCCTGCTACTAGTAGTCCCGCAATGCATAACTTTCAGAGCAATATCCAACATATTCACAAATTTTGAGTATAAGTCCAGCGGGGATGACCTGTCATGAAATCCCGACAGGGTGACCCCGCTACATCTGAATTTCTCACTTCCTGTTGCTCCTCAGTAAACTTTCCACCATCATCTGAGCCATTCTGGCTGGGGGTTAGTCAGCGTGCTCGCTCCCATGTTCACAGCATCTCCCTGCAGGCATGTACCCCCAAGGGAGGAGGCGAGCGCGCTGACTAACCCCCAGCCAGAACGGCTCAGATGATGGGGGCAAGCTTACTGAGAAGGATCAGGAAGTGATAAATTCAGACAAAGAAAAAAAACATTTAAAAAGGAAAATCGAAGGAAAAGGTAAGTGAACCAACAATGCACTAGCTTAAAGGAACCTATTTAGAAAATAAAAAAGAACCTTTACAACCCATTTAATGCATATTTAGTGCATATTTAAACTAATACAAGTGATAAATAGGGACTATATGCAATATCCAGATGGTAATATTGTTACCACATATACCACACAAACGCTATGAAGCGCTACCCCCTCAGGAGCCGCTGGATAGATTTGGGATCTACTCTCATTAATTTGTACACCCTCTTAAAATGTCTCGAACCCTCCCTTGGCACACCAGGGCAGATGCAATAGTATTGTGTCCCCCACTTGGCTGGGGACACAATGACATAATATAATTACCTTCTTAACTTGCGGCTCCAGGAGTAAACCCACCTCACACAGTAAATATAGTTAAAACCAAATGGGTAACTTTACTTGGTATATGTTAAAGGGGGTACAATGAGACTGAACAACAGGTTAAACGTACAAAGACAATTATATAATAAATGACTCTGCAAAGGCCTTTTGCAAGAGTCAGCAGATAAAGACAAAACTTAAACTAAACTGGTAATATTCCTAGATATAGAAGTTGCTATAGGCAGTCTATGCTCGCAAGCTTCCCCTAGTGGGCAATCCTATAAAACACAAGTGCAAAAGACCCTGGCCAGGGGTGGATTCAAACAGCTTCAGAATGTTCCTACAGGATGAAGTCTCTGTTGATAACGTTGGTGCACTTATTTAAATTGTAATCCAAAGAGGGGAGTTAAACTTGGTCAAAGGGGTATGAAGAACCCAAATGCTCGTGGACCGATTGTCCAGTCAGTGTCAGTCAATCCCGCTAGTGTGACCGTCCGACACTAGTCCGCTCTGTTAAAACCGCACACATTATTAGCTTCGTCTGATGGAGTACTGCTAACTTTATAAACGAAAGTATTATTGAAAGTTGGGCAGGTGCCCTCTCACCCGAGCAGACCCAGTCCGTCTGAGGCCTTCACGGAAGAAAAATGCGCCAAACAGTCACAGCTCTGCAACACACAATCTCCGGATCGACAGCTCCCCACTGCTATGTTAGTCAGCTGGTGAGTTCCTCCAGTCTTCTGAAAGCAGGAACTGCAGGCACTTAGTCTGGTTCCTCTCCAGATGGTTGGTCTCCAGATGGATCCCTTTCCAGGCTTCAGGCCTAGCTGCTTGGCTGCAGTTGCTCTCCCCTGCTCCGCAGAGGGGAGAACATAGATCCCAAGAGAGAGAAAACAGCTCCTCCTTTCCTTTAAGTAACCTCCCCCATAAGGCTGTGCGGAGGTGTCATGTGCTCCAGGAAGGCAAAGCATTGTGGGAAATTTAGTCTGTTCTTAGAAATTGTCAAAAGAGTCCGTTTCTCCTTGTACTTTCAGTCCCACAATGCATTGCGTTAAGAAACACAACACATAAGTACGATACCACTGGAACATTGGTGGGGATTCAGGTCTGTATCGCTAACAATTGTCAATGATGGCATGACCCCGCTACATCTATCTTACTAAGTACCTAGTATAATAATGTAACTATCTGATTCTTTATCACAGACAAATTTGATAAAGTATTTTTAGAACTTGCTTTATATTCTGTATAAAGGTGTTTTTTTGTAAACATTCTGTAGCTATTCTTGCACAACATAAATGCCTCATAATCTAAGGCCTATTGTACAGAAATGCATTCAGAAGAGCCGAAACACATGTCACTGCGCATGTGCTATTTTGCTTTTGGGTGCATTGACTATCTACGTGTCACAAAGTTTTTAATTAACTTCTCTGTTTATAAGTGCATTTACTTTTTTTAAACCTGATTTTATTTGATTGATTTGCACTATGGAAAGTGTTTTTTTGCCATCATCTTGGCGCTGAGCTTCATTGCACACTGATGCGCTGGTATATCCAGAGGTGTAATCATTGGTTAAAGACTTAAAAGGAAGCTGTTAAACATCACAATAAGCGCTTCAGTAAGGGTCAACTTTGTCTGGTAATCCCCGACCTTGATACACTTTGGTGGTTTTTGTGGCAGTCCTATCCCCATAAGGCCTTCAGGCTATTGATATACACACTCTCTTTTCCTGCTATAAAATGAGAAGACATCTCACCTTTGGTTCTTTGTTGGAACTTTTTGTTGTTAATAATTTTTTTGTGTACTCATACTGTATGTCAAATTGGTGCTTAAAAATGTTTTGGTGTATTTTATATTATGCACAGTCTAATCACTTGGTATAGGTAGTGTACAATTTTTATTAGTGCTGCACTGTTGTTATCTCATATTTTTTCAATGTGCTTGTACATACAGGCAAGAAAACATGTACAGTGTATTGATCAGTAAAACAAATACAGCAATATGAGTTGGCAGTCAGTATTTTTGTGTGTATACTCACAAATAGTGTTGCTCACGAATATTCGTATTGCGAATATTCGGCTCGAATATGGCATATTCGAGTATTCGCGATATATTCCGAATTTCGCGGTGAATATTCGCTATTTCGAATATTCGTATTTTTTCAATTTTTTTTTTAGAACAGATCACATCCTAGAGATTCCCATCGACGTCTAAAAGCATTGCTGGTATGATTAGAGACCTTGGGCCGAGTAGCTGCAGCGATCAATTTATATTGCCGATAAATCGCAATGCGATTATTCGGCAATAGCGATATCGCGCGATTATTTTCGAGAAATTCGCAATATTGTTTTTAGCTAAAATAACACATATATTCGATTTCAGAGTGTTACTGTCGAAATTCCGCAATAAATTTCTCATTCGCATTTTTGCGAAATTACGATAAAATATCAAGAATATTCTGAGGCAATCAGAGTGCTCCATTCCGCATTTCTCGAATATTCGCAATTATTTTGTATTGTAATATATCAAGAATATTCTGAGCCAATCAGAGTGCTTCTTCCGCATTTGCCGAATATTCGCAATTATTTTGTATTGTAATATATCACGAATATTCTGAGCCAATCAGAGTGCTCCTTCTGCATTTGCCGAATATTCGCAATTATTTTGTATTGTAATATATCACGAACATTCTGAGCCAATCAGAGTGCTCCATTCCGCATTTCTCGAATATTCGCAATTATTTTGTATTATAAAATATCACGAATATTCTGAGCCAATCAGACTGCTTCTTTCTCATTTCTCGAATATTCGCAATTATTTTGTATTGTAATATATCAAGAATATTCTGAGCCAATCAGAGTGCTCCATTCCGCATTTCTCGAATATTCGCAATTATTTTGTATTATAAAATATCACGAATTTTCTGAGCCAATCAGAGTGCTCCATTCCGCATTTCTCGAAATTTCGCATTCGCAATAGCGAAAATTCGCAATCATTTCATTTCCAAAAAATATCACGAATATTCGTATTTAGCGAATATATCTCGAATATTCGACTATATATTCGAGATATATCGCGAAATCGAATATGGCATATTCTGCTCAACACTACTCACAAATACATGCAAATACACACAAATACTAGCAAACATGTGCAAATGCCACGCTTTCTGCTTGCGCGTGTGTACTCACACTTATTCGCAAGTGATATAAAGCACATCTGCCAAGAATGATGCTCATACATTAGTACAATGTGCAAGAGGCCTAATAGTTATATTCTCACAATGGTTGATGCCTACTTTTGACAACTAACAATGTGTTAGGAAAGAAATAGGAACCAGTGTTAGGGAAGAAATAGGAACCAACGCAATTTAATGAAACGGCGCACGTGCATGCGCACTGGCACGCGCATAGCTAGAGTTCCCCTGCCAGTCTATAAAAGGCTGCTCAGCTCCATGTTCAAGTGACCTTCACGCAAGACCTGCCCAGCCTGTTGGTGGCTCGTGCCTCTTTGTGCCCTTCACCCTCTGTACCACCACCAGGGGTAGAGTGTGCTTAGTCGCAAGCGAGAACCACTTTCAGCATCTCTGTCTTTGTGAGTACCTCTCTGACAGTATAAACCAGCCATGTCAGAGGCCGACAGAGTGGGTTCTCCTCTTGAGAACTGCCTTATGCAGGCAGTTCAGAAGTTACAGAAGGGTTACATCCAAATTGAAGGTTGTCTTAAGCATCTGTCCAGAGAAATTCAGGGCATTCAAGAACGCCTGTTCTCTGTACCTGGCCCTCCAACCCAGAACTTTCTCCTCAGAAATTGTGAAGGTGGGATTCATTATCTCTTTACTGTCCGAGGAGCCGCAAGCCTGGGCCTTATGGAGCAAAGGAGCTCCAAATTAAATTCAGTGGACACTTTCTTTGAATCTATGGCCCAACTGTACGATGACCCTCAGTGCACAGCCATGGCCGAAGCCATCCTACACACTCTGTCCCAAGGGAAAAGACCAGTGGAAGACTACACTGTCGTGTTCCGTAAATGGTCGGATGAGCTGGCTCGGGTCAAGACTTCTACCACTTTGGAAGATTTTATTTAATTAGCCATTAAATTGAACAGGCGCATGCGGGAGCGGCCCTCTGAGCTCTTTCAGTCCTCCCGACCCACCTGAGTGCTACCTAAGCCTCCAGTTCACCCTCCGTTCCTTCTATTGTTTCTGCTCCAGAGAGTGAACCTATGCAACTAGGACTGGTCTGGTCTCCACTCACCCCTGATTAAAGACAACGGAGACAAGCCAACTTGTGTCTGTATTGTGGGGGAGCAGGACACTTTTTACGCAACTGCCCAGTGAGACCCAGTAAGTCACATGCTCAATATGTTATGAACTATCAAATCACTGGTCCTGCTCAAACTCACGTCATCCTCTCTGTCTCCCTATACTGTAGGTAGCGGAAAAGGAAATCCGGCTACTGGCCATAATTGATTCAGGGGCTCACAGTTGATTCCTAGATGCAATGTTGGCTCAAAGACTACACATTCCTCTTCGAAACAAGAAACAAAGTCTCCAAGTCCATTTGGCTGCTGGGTCCCTACCCTGCTCAGGACCCGTTACAGAAGACACTAGACCCATCCTTACCATTACGGACTCTGGCCACCAGGAGTTTTTAAGCTTTGACATTATCTGTTCCCCTATATTCCCCATCATCTTGGGACTTCCATGGCTGCAAGCTCACGATCCTCAAATTAACTGGAGTAAGAAAGAGATCTCCTTCTCCTCTGCTTACTGCTCCCAACACTGTTTTGTTTCAGTTCCAGCCTCTTGCCTGACCTCACAACCAGTACCTTATGATCTCCAGCATATTCCTCCAGTTTGTCTCAAATTCAGAGACATTTTTGATTAGAAAAAAGCTAATTGTCTGCCACCTCACCGGTCTTACGACTGCCCCATTGAACTTTTACCCGTCTCTGAAATCCCCTTTGGTCGTATATTCCCGTTATCTGAAACTGAGTTGGAAGCCCTTTGGGTATACATTGACGAGAGTCTGGAGAAGGGCTTCATCCGTCCATCTTCTTCGCCGGCTGGTGCCGGTATCTTCTTTGTTGAAAAAAAAATGGCTTCCTAATGACAATTGGTCTTCTCTTCTGCCTTATGCAGAGTTTGCCCTTTAACAATTCCATACACACAGCCAAACCAATTTTTGGTCTAATTGCAGGTTTTACCCCTCTTTTCTCCCTAATTCCATCCCTAAAATCTCAGTTCCTGCTGTACAAGATCGGATAACCTCCATACAGTCAAACTTTCAAAGGATCCAGGAAACATTCAGAAGGCTCAGGATAGCTATAAAAAGCATTATGACAAGTGAAGAAGGGGGAACCCAGCTTTCAAGGTAGGAGATTAAGTTTGGCTACCCGCCACCAATCTCAGACTACCTTGCCCTTCACGGAAATTGGGCCGAGGTTCATTGGCCCTTTCAAGATTAAAATAATTGTAAATCCTGTGGCTTTTGAATTCGCCTTACCCGAGTTCTAACAGAATACACCCCATGTTTCATGTGTCCCTGCTGAAACCAGTGGTCCCCAGTCCTTTTTCACGAAGAGAAGAACCACCTCCTCCTCCAGTTGAAATGAATGGCGAGAACGAGTTAGAGGTGGAAGCTATAATGGACTGTAGGAAGAAGGGTTGACAGTTCCAGTACCTGATAAAAATGGAAAGGCTACCCCCCTGAAGATAATTCTTGGGAACCTTCAGGTAACTTGCATGCCCCACGTTTGATCCAAGCCTTCCACAAGAAACACCCAGAATAATTGACCAGATTGGGCACCCAGAGGCCGCACCTTGGGGGTGGGGGCACTGTCAGGGAAGAAATGGGAACTAGCCTTGCCAGTACCGCCGCTTTCCTGCACGCATGTGTGGCAGAGCGGCGCATAGGTGCGCGCAATTCAACTGAACGGTTCATGTGTATGCGCACTGGCACGCACATAGTGTGAACTCCCTTACCAGCCTCAAAAAGGCTACTCAGCTCCATGTTCAAGTTGCTGGTTTATCTCTCAGCTTCCTGTGTTCCTTGCCTCTGTATCCTGCCTTGTGATTACCTGTTGTGACACGGATTAACCTTGACCTGCTCTGATCTCCTCCTGCACTGGATCCTCGGCTTGCCTTCGGACCTTTGCTACCAGTCTTCTGTACATGACCCTAAGACTGTTTACGGACCTTGCTACCAGTCTCCTATGCTTGAATCTCAGCCTGTTTATGGACCTTGCTACCAGTCTCCTGTTCTTGACTGTCAGCCTGCTTATGGACTTTTGCTACCAGTCTCCTGTACTTGACCCTCAGCCTGCTTACAGACTTTTGCTACCAGTCTCCTGTACTCCACCCCCAGCCTGTTTACGGACTTGCTACCAGTCACCTATGTTTGACCCCCGGCCTGCTTTTGGACTCTGCTATTCATCTACCCCGTTGGGCTCCAGTGTCTACCAGTTCCTACACGGCTACCAGCTCCTCGGTAACCTTCACGCAAGTCCTGCCCAGCCTGCTGGTGGCTCTTGCCTATTTGTGCCCTTCACCTTCTGTACCACCACCAGGGCGCTTAGTCGCAAGAGAGAACCGCTCTCAGCATCTCGGCCTCTGCCTCGTGAGTACTTCTCTGGCACAATGTTACTTGTTTTCCTCACTATAGTACTCTTCTAGATGGCTCTGTATGTGAGGGCACAGTTTCCAGCAACCCCTGAAAACCCACTTCCCAATCCAAGCCAATACTCTTCATTGTGGCGAAGCTCCAAAGTCAGATTCCATTCAATGGCTATTAGCATCTGCCTGGTATTGAAAGGTTTCCCAATCATCTAAAGTCGCTAATGGGTGGATTCTGATAGGGGTGGGTGCCGTTCTCATAATACAATGTCCTGGTAGGTGTATACCTCCATCCACCACGTTTGTGTGGATGGAGGAATCTGTTAGTATTCTTATCGTTCAAAAATACCCATGTGAGGAAAAATTTTAGTTTGATCAATCGCATTGTACCCATCCCCTTGGATCGGCTTTGTACAGTGTCTTTGTGTGCTGAGCCATCTAATTACAACTCTATACTCAGCAATTATCAGGTGGATCGTCTGCCCGATGACTATTTATCCAGTGCCATTTATCAACGACACAGGACAAATATAGGGCTGAATAAGAGGTAGGCCTGCGTAATTCTGTCCAAAACAACACTTGATCTGGAGACAGAAACATGTTTCGAATTATGTATACTTTTTTTCTTTCTTCTTTAGGGGTATATATTAGCAGGGTACAGATTCCTCATATATACAATATATTACAAAAGACAGGCCCCTACACCACCAAGCCACTAAGACTACCCAAAAAAACATGGAGCATGTAAAAGCTCCTCAACGGGGGAACACCGGAGAATCCTCTCAAATCATGTATCCTAGGTTCAAAGATACTCCCCAAATTTATGTGATAGCCAGTATTCGTGGATATAGCATTAAAGTATATATATTGGGGGATAAAATCCAAAAAAGGGGAGCCAAAGCACATCTGATGTGTTTGCTTCAGAAGGGATGGAAAGGTGTTCTAATTCCTCTCCACTGGCGCTATATAAATCCAGCATAATAGTATAAATAAAAAAAGTGAAGGGTTGTGTGTTGAGCAATAAACTATAGAACAATCCACATGAGGGCAAATGATACAGAAAGCACCCAACTATATTAACCACTTCAGCCCCGGAAGGATTTACCCCCTTCCTGATTAGGCCATTTTTTGCGATACGGCACTGCGCCGCTTTAACTGACAATTGCGCGGTCGTGCAACATTGTACCTAAACAAAATTGACATCCGTTTTATCCACAAATAGAGCTTTCTTTTGGTGGTATTTGATCACCTCTGCGGTTTTTATATTTTGTGCTATATAAAATTCTATCAAACGTTTCCCCCAAAAAAATAAAACAAATTCATTCATCAGTTTAGGCCTGCTACATATTTTTGGTAAAAAAAAAATCACAATACGCATTTATTGATTAAATTATAATAATAGTGGATAGTTTTATGGCATTTTTATAAAAAGATTTTTACTAGTAATGACGGGCAATCAGTGATTTTTAGCAGGAATGCGACATTGCAGCAGACAGATCGGACACCTAACATTTTTTACACTTTTTTGGGGAACCAATGACATTATTACAGTAATTAGTGCTAAAATATGCACTGTTATTGTACTAATGACACTGGCATGGAAGGGATTAACATCAGAGGTGATCAAGGGGTTAAATGCGTTCCCTGCAGGTATTTTCTAAGGCCCCCTTCTCACTGCAGTGCTTTTCAGGCATTTTAGTGCCAGAAATAGCACCTGAAAAGTGCTTTCACACTGGGGCGATGCGCTTGCAGAACAGGAAAATAAGTCCTGAAAGTAGCATCTTTGGGGCAGTTTGGAAGTGCCATATACACTGCTCTCAAAACTCCCTGCCCATTGAAATAAATGGGCAACGCTGCCAAATTGCCTGTAAAGCACTTCGTCAGTATTGCAACACGGACGCGATTAGCCAAAAAGCCAAAAAGCCAAAAAGCTTTACCGCTAACCCATGCACCACCCCAGTGTGAAAGGGGTCTATATGTATGGGGGACTGTGTGACCGGGGAAACACACAAATCCATCTTCTTGCATAGCAGAAAGACAGGATCTGTGTGATCTCCCCTGTCAGAACGGAGATCTGCCTTGTTTACACAGGCAGATGCCCATTCTGTCACTGCAGGGAACGATCGTGGGTGGCCAGCGGAAATCGAGTATGCCGTACCCGCTGATTGGCTCCCCCGCTGGCCAAAGGGAGCATTCGCGCGCCTCCGGCGGCGTGTGCCCACAAAAGCGAGTTCCCGAGCCGACGTACATGCCACCTTGCCGCAGTATAATGACGGCGGCTGGTCGGCAAGCGGTTAATAAAATATAATGGTATCTCTCCAATGAGCAGATTAAAAAAGGTGTGTTGTTTGAAATTTCAGCATTCCATCCTATTTTCTATTCCAAGATATGAATCTTTCGTTTATTCTGCCTGCGCACAAGTAGTGGGATCGAGCAGATGTCTCTGGTCTTTTTTCCTTGTTTACATACACGAGAAGCAATCATATGTGATAGCAGCAAGCCAAAGATTCATTACAGTAATGACATCCAGGCCTCTGCTTCCAGTGACTGGACACATCAGCATGCACGCAGACTGCAGGCGGGAGAAGACAGGAGGAAGAAGCCAGAAGAGGGAAGGAAAGGCAAAGAGGGAGCGAGACACACAAGGGGACAAAAAAGTGTTTTGACGAGAATGCAAATGTTTATAAAGCATGAAATAATAAAAAAATAAAAACTTTCTGATGCTAATAAAAAAGAATTCAGATGAAGGCTGATCACATGCAACTTAGGCAGAGATCCTAAGGCTGTCCTGCGTTGTATACTTTTTTTCCTCCCGTCTGATCATAAAGAGACATGGCCTCTCTCCTCAGCACCCTACTAGCCAAAAGACAGCTTAGACACCCAATCACAAAGAGAGGCGGGAGCCTTCCTGGCCAACCAAGGGGCATCCTGTCAAAAGCCTGGATCTTTTAAAACAAACATCCCTTCCAGTGACATACTGTATTTTTAGAGAGAGCAGAGGCCAGAACTTGGAAAGAAAGAAAAAAAAAAAAAAAAAGATTGGAATGATGTCAGTACAAGCTCCAGCCAATTGAAAATGTCAAGGGGAGGCGCTGGAAAAGTTCCTTTCTTCTTTTTGGGTTTTCCCTGCCCTGGAACAAAAAAAAAAAGAAAAAAAGAAAGAAAAAGTCTATAATAAGTTTCCCATTAAAAAAAAAAACAGAGGGAAAAAAATCTAGGAGTGAAGGAATGCTAAGGATAGAGGAGTGGGGAGGAGAAGAGCAGGAGGGGAGCTGGGGATACTGGGATCTGCAGAAGGATTCCCCCCACCCCCCCTGTCTGCGTCTCTGTATTTATATATACCTCCTCTCTATACAGTAACGTGCTTCCATTTATCTCCCTTTGTATCTGTCCTTATCCTGCTTTCACACGTCCTCTGCCATGCAGTGTTAGCTCCTGCTAATATCTACTGACTTACTGCTTTTTACGTCACTTTTTTTTTTTAAGCTTAACAAAGTAGTCCTATTACTTTTCTGTTCTCTTTAGCACTTTTCCCTTCTACATTTTATACACTTTTCCTCTTTTCTGCAGCCTTGGCAGGGTTGTTTTTTTTTATCTATCTTCTGACCACAACCCCCCCCCCCCCTGGTTTTCCAAATGGGGGCAGCTATTTGTCAAGATGGGGAGCTGGATTTTCGGCTGATTTTTGGCGAAGAAGACTCAGACGCTGCATCACCTAGAAGCACTATGCACACTGCTGGTGAGTGAGAGAACAATACTGAAAATGCATAGAAAGTCAAATATGGCTGAATTGATTTTTATTTTTTTGTAGAACATTTAACTTTTTACAGCGTATGTACTTTAGCATCTGTATCCCTTCTGTGTGCATTTTGTGATCAAAAGCAGGAGTTTACAACATCACGACTACTACGTTCCCTTTAGGGGGCACCATACACAGTACAATTTGACCAATATTTGTACAATGAAATTTAGATTTACTAAAACTATGTAATATGAGAACCTACATAAACTAGCCAATAAATTCTTCTAATTATTCTTACTATTATACAGGATTTATATAGCGCCAACAGTATGCGCAACATTTTACAACACGAGGGCAGACGGTACAGTTGCAATACAATTCAATACGGATATCTGTATTCAATCAAAAAGGCACTACTTAGATTTTAGTCTTGGATCTAAAGAAGATTGTACAATTAAATTGTATTGTGTGTGGGGTTTAGTTTTACTCTTAGCTCTTTTGTCACTTTTAAGCCCTGTACACACAATCGGTTTGTCTGATGAAAACGGACCGATGGACCGTTTTCATCGGACAAACCGATCATGTCTGGGCCCCATCGTGTTTGTTTTCCATTGGTGAAAAAAATAGAGCATGTTTTAAAATGTTCCTATGGATAAAAAAACGATAGAAAAAAACGATCGTCTGTGTGGAAGTCCATCGGTCAAAAATCCACGCATGCTCAGAATAAAGTCAAAGCATTGAACGTCATTTTTCTCTGCACGTTGTTGTGTTTTACGTCACTGCGTTTGGACACGGTCAGATTTTTGACTGATGGTGTGTAGACAAGACTGATGAAAGTTAGCTTCATTGGATATCTGATGAAAAAATCCATCGGATTAGATTCCATCAGATATCCGATCGTGTGTAAAGTGCTTTAGAGTCCTGGGTTATATCAATATCACTTTGTATTCTTTTTTTTGCCTAAAGCAAACTTGTGCTGAAAAAATATGCAGCTGCCATCACTGACCTCTCCTTCTGAAGATGCTAGTTGCCTGGCTGCTGTGCTGACTCTCTGGTTCCAAAACTGTATGAGTCACTGGCTTGGAATAGGCAGATCAGGCACTCTGTACTCTGGCTGCATACTTATTTCAGGTCAGTCATCTGAAAAACACTGGAAGCCTGAAACATCATGGCATCCGGGCAACTAGCATTTTCAATAGAAGGTCTGAAATGGCAATCCTGAAAAAAAGGGTGTTTTGGGACTTTAAATGAGAAATATGTGAACATATATCTCCATCCCTGTTATATGTAGAAAAAAAGAGGGAGATTGCGACTTTCAATCCTGGTTTCATTAAAATGCATGTATTGAGTATAAAAATTATAATTGTGAGAAAATTATTAGAAAAAAAAAAAAATGAGTGATGTTGCCCCTTAAGAAAAGTAGATAGACCACTCCAAAACCATGGATAAATATAAATGAAAAAGGTATGGCGATATCTCATATTAAACATAGTACACAGTGTTAGTTAGGTTGAAAAAAGACCATCCAGTTCAACCATAAAATAAATAAAATAAAAAATATCATACAATCCCATATACCCAATTCTATACCTACAGTTGAACCTTCATCTTTCAAAAATTGTGGTTACCCATTATAATTCACCCTTCGCTGATCTTATGCTGGCCATACATTATACAATGTTTTTATTTAATTTCTCAAATATTTAGCCCAAGGGCCTGCCTGATTGCATACAAATTGAACGTGTTTAGGTCTGATCTCATATTATATGGTTTGGTAAATCCAAAAAAAGAAAATCGAATAATGTATGTCCAGCCTTACTGTAAAAAAAAGAAAAAAAAAATTACAATTGGACAGTAGGACTAAAGGATTATTGTAATCAATGTCATCACTGCTTTTAGCACTTTAAAAAAAAATTAAAATTGTTGTGGTGCTGTATTGCCTGAAATCAGTTAAGCAAAATAAAGAATAAACATATAAAATAAATATTTATATATATATACAGTATATATATATATATATATATATATATATATATATAATAAATATAAAATAATATAAAAACAAATAAATAAAGATGATCGAGGCATTGTCAGGGCTAAACGACGAGGGGGAAACTGTAATGCATTCAGAGAGTTTGGAAACAGGTAGATGCATTGCAGACTATTAGAATAAATGCTAATATAATCCCATTGCAACCCACTCTCTTTCTCAGACCTCATAATAAATGATAAGGAGCGGAGCTTGTACTTTTAATTGCCCAAAGACAAGACAGGGCAATTATCTGATCACTAGTATGTAATATAATACGTAAAAGCAAGATATTTAGTATTACAGAGAAATTAGCACCCAAAAGAAACTCAAAAATACCACTTTATGTAGCCAATACACTTGCCAGGATACACAAATCAGTGGCTGCAGATAACTATCTGCAGTTGCTGATCATCTGAATATTTTCGGATAAAGTGAGTTATATGATTATTTTCTGTTGAGCAGGGGACACCACGCACTGACCAAGGGACCCAAACACTTATCAGTCATTGCTGGGCCGGGTACATTTCATACTGTTCATTGCCAGTTTAAAGTGAAAGAGTCTAAAAAAAAATAAAAAAAATGCGAACAGTCAGGATTTTTAATACAGATGAGACATATGTTGTATTATATCTCTTCTGCATTAAAGTTTCCTACCTGCCAGTCCATATTGTACACTGAGCTGTGCATCCGCAGCTCAGCATGCAATTTCAGCAATACTGAGATGAATTAACTCCCCTGCATGCATGGGAGTGATGTCATCTTGGCCCGGCCAATGAAAATGGATGGAGATCGATACCCAGAAGCAGACCTGCTAAAGATGGCAGAGAGCTTGAGGACACAGCTAGTTATGCTTTAAACCTCCATCTAGGGGGTGGAAAGATACCTTGATTAGGATATTTGATAGTATCCTGGATCAGCACAAAGAGGATGAGCCAACTGGTTTGAGATGATGGAAAGGCAACAGTAACTCAAATAACTACTTGCTTCAACCAAGGTATGCAGAAAACCATCTCTGAATGCACAACACCATGAAGCAGGTGGGCTATAGCAGCAGAAGACCACTCTTGTCAGCTAACAGGAAACTGAGGCTACAATTGACACAGGCTCACCAAAATTGGGCAATGGAAAATTGGAAAAACGTTGCCTGGTCTGATGAGTCTCAATTTCAGCTGTGACATTCAGATGGTAGGGTCAGAATTTGGCGTAAACAACATGAAAAGAAAGTTACCATATGAGTTTTAAAGCTTTGGCTTAAATTATGCAAAAAAATTCAAGCGCTAGAATGTCCACACATGCCAATTTTTTGTAAATTTAGCTATGGAGCCATTTTTGTGTGCTAACAACATTAGTTCAAAATGGGCATGAGAATTGAGTTTTATAATGACATCGGACAGATTAGGAGCTAAAGTGGATTACCATAATGTAGTTATGGTGAGTCTTGAAGCAAACAAATATTGGCTATTATAGTCCTTTAATTAAAGGGGTTGTAAAGGTTTGTTTTTTATTTTCTAAATAGGTTCCTTTAAGCCAGTGCATTGTTGGTTCACTTACCTTTTCCTTTGATTTCCCTTCTAAATTTTTTATATTTTTTTGTCTAAATTTCTCACTTCCTGTTCCTCCTCAGTAAGCCGTTCTGGCTGACTAACCCCCAGCCAGAAAGGCTCATGGATGTACAGCCAAAAAATCTGCAGCAACTGTGTGATGCTATCATGAAACTATGGACCAAAATCTATGAGGAATGTTTCAACACCTTGTTGAATCTACCGTATGCCATGAAATATTAAAGTGGTTGTAAACCCTCTCTTTGAAGTTACACCTATAGGAAAGCCTAGATTAAGGCTTAACTGTAGGTGTTTGCAATATCTCCTAAACCTACACGGTTTAGAAGATATTTGGCAAAAGGAATACATGTTTTCTACGGCACATGCGCGCCGTAGACAGGCGATTTTCTACAGCACATGCGTGCCGTAGACAGGTAGATAGGCGCACTAGGAGTGCCGAATTTGTGAATGGCTAATGCCGGCTTTCATGGCTATTGTGTGCATGCGCGGAGTGACGTCATCGCCGCTCCGGCCAATCACAGCGCCGGATCGGCGATACCCGAAAGTAAGCTTCCGGGGAGATGTCTGCGGCCAGAGGGGGAGACAAGCAGGGCCAGATTAAGAACATCATGGGCCTGGTGCTGAGGATTTTGGTGGGGCCTTTTATAAATAATCAATAAATGCGTGGGAATCAGAGAGCAGCAATGAAGGGCCCAGTCTGAAAATGTAAGCGTACCCTAATGTGCTAATATGCTGTGCATACTTGTACATTGTGGCATAACCTACCCCAGGGCCTCTAAAAAGTAGTAATGTCAGGAAAGTTTACTTCTGCTTTAATATCACAGGATCCCAGAAATCTCTCATGGGGCCCCCTACTGACCCAGTGGCCATTGGGCAGTGCATAAGTGCATAGTTGCCAACATTTAAAAAATATTTTCAGGGACACTTTTTTTCACAAGTGCTATATTTAGAGTAGCTGAGATCCCCTATGTTCCTCTTTGTGACAGAACAAATATGAGAACTGAGATTTCCTTTAGTTGAACTAACAAAAGTGTGTCCATTCTAGAGCTGGTAACATTGAGGGTATTCAGTATCATTTTAACCACTTACCTACTGTGCACCTACACCCCCTTCCTGCCCAGACAAAATATAAGCTTCCCGCACTGCGTCGCTTTAACTGACAATTGCGCGGTCGTGCGACGTGGCTCCCAAACAAAATTGGCGTCCTTTTTTTCCCACAAATAGAGCTTTCTTTTGGTGGTATTTGATCACCACTGCGGTTTTTATTTTTTGCGCTATAAACAAAAATAGAGCGTCAATTTTTAAAAAAATGCAATATTTTTTTCCTTTTTGCTATAATAAATAACCCCAAAAAATATATAAAAAAAATATTTTTTCCCTCAGTTTAGGCCGATACGTATTCTTCTACATATTTTTGGTAAAAAAAAAATGCAATAAGCGTTTATCGGTTGGTTTGCGCAAAATTTATAGCGTTTACAAAATAGGGGATAGTTTATGGCATTTTTTTTTTTTTTTTTTTTTTTACTATTAATGGCGGCGATCTGCGATTTTTTTATTGGGACTGCGACGTTATGGCGGACATTTCGGACACTTCTGACATTTTTGGGACCATTTACATTTATACAGTAAAAAATGCTATAAATATGCATTGATTACTGTATAAATGTGACTGGCAGTGAAGGGGTTAACCACTAGGGGGCGGGGAAGGGGTTAAATGTGTGTCCTATGAGTGTTCTAACTGTAGGGGGAGGGGGGGGTGACTGGGGGAGGTGACCGATTGTGTCCCTATGTACAAGAAACACAATCTGTCACCTCTCTCCCTGACAGGGACGTGCAGCTCTGTGTTTACATACAGAGCTGCACGTCCCAGCTCACTTACAGAGCAATCGCGTGTGCCCGGCGGCGATCGTTGCCGCCGGGCACTCGCACGGGATCCCCGCGGAGCGGCGGGTGCGCGCGCGCGCCCGCCCGCGGCTTTAAAGGGACATCACGTCATATGACGTGATGTCAGAACAATGGAGTCGTCTGCCCGCCGTCAATTGACGGCGGGCAGATGACAAGTGGTTAAAGAACTGTTTTTGCGGGTAAGCGACATGGCGGAGGAGTACGGATGGTATATAAATGGGAAGTATGTGCAGGTGAGGCAGAGGAATGTGGAGGGTCTAACATTGGACACTACGGACAGGAGAAGAGTGCAAAGGGTACGGCAAAAGGCACAATGTACAGGAGAGGAGTGTGGAGGGTATGATGATGGGCACTATGTATAGGAGAGAAGTGTGGAGGGTACGGCAGTGAGCAGTATGTACAGGAGAGAAGTGTATGACAGCAGGCACTATGTACAGGAGAGGAGTGTGGAGGGTATGGCAGTGGGCAGTATGTACAGGAGAGGAGTGTGGATGGTATGATAGTGGGCACTATGTATAGGAGAGGAGTGTGGAGGGTATGACAGTGGGCAGTATGTACAGGAGAGGAGTGTGGACGGTATGATAGTGGGCATTATGTATAGGAGAGGAGTGTGGAGGGTATGACAGTGAACAGTATGTACAGAAGAGGAGTGTGGAGGGTATGACAGTGGGCACTATGTATAGGAGAGGAGTGTGGAGGGTCTAACAATGGGCACTATGTACAGGAGAGGAGTGTTTAGGGTCTAACAGTGGGCACTATGTACAGGAGAGGAGTGTGGAGGGGATAACAGTGAGCAGTATGTACAGGAGAGAAGTGTGGAGGGTATGACAGTGGGCGGTATGTACAGGAGAGAACTGTATGACAGCAGGTACTATGTACAGGAGAGGAGTGTGAAGGGTATGACAGTGGGCAGTATGTATATGAGAGGAGTGTGAAGGGTATGACAGTGGGCAGTATGTACATGAGAAGTGTGGGGGTATGACAGAGGGTAGTATGTACCAGAGAGAAGTGTGGAGGGTATGAAGGGGCAGTATGTACAGGAGAGGAGTGTGGAGGGTATGACAGTGGGCAGTATGTACAGGAGAGGAATGGGGACGGTATGATAGTGGACACTATGGGCCAGATTCACGAACACTTGCGCTGGAGTATTTGGATATGCGCCGCGTAACTGTGATGATGCGCCGTCGTTTCTATGTGCCCGTACCCACCAAACTAGATGAGCCCAATAACGGGTCATTTGCGACCGGCGGAACGTTCCGACGCCAGAGTATCGTCAGCGCTTATTTTTGCTGGGCGCATCAGTCGCGCCCATTGATTTCCCCTGCAAATATGCAAATGAGGGAGATTTCCCAATTCACGAACGGATTAGCACCATACGCTGGCTACATGCGCCGCGCGTATCTGGTCCGTCCGGCGCAAAGTTATTTCTACAAAAGGCTGCTTTATCTTTACTCCAGACGGTCACAGGTCAGCAGGAGAGCAGCTACAGCAGCGTTACCGACGATAGGAGCTTGCTGAACAACAACACTTGCAAGGACAACACCTCTGTGTGCCAACATGCCAGGGGCAATTGTGGTCCTAAGACTAGTACTGGGTCCCTCGCTACGGAGGAGGCGGGCACGTGAGAGGATATACCGCACTCGTATGAACCTCTTTGGCATGGGGGATGAGGAGGTGTATCGCCTCTTCAGATTCAGCCCTGATGTAATACTTGAACTAACCACAACCCTGCAGGATGACATCACCAGCCCAACACACCGCTCACAAGCAGTGCAGCCACTGGTGAAGGTCCTGGCAACACTCCATTTCCTTGCAAGTGGATCATTCCAGCGTACAAGTGGAGTGGTGTCTGGGATGTCACAATCCTCCATGAGCAGATGTGTGCACCAGGTTGTCCCTGCAATCCTCAGACGCATGTCCAACCAGTTCATCAGACCCACCACTGAGGAGCTGCGGCTGAAGGCAATGACAGATTTCTACAACATTGCCAGATTCCCACGCACCATCGGGGCCATTGATTGCACACATGTGGCACTCCAGCCCCCCAGTGCCACAGAGCACATATACCGCAATCGGAAGCATTGGCATTCCATCAACGTACAGGTGATAGCTGATGCCCAACGCCTCATATGGCACGTCCGTGCCAAACACCCCGGGTCCAGCCATGACAGCTTCATATACCGTCAGAGCCCCATCCCTACAGAATTCGAGCAGAACATGTATGGGGACAGCTGGCTGGTTGGTGAGTGACAAGGGAGTCAGGCATGACTATCCCCTCCCGTGATGCACAACAGAAGTCGCACATGCATGACTAACATCCTCCTGTCTTTTACCTTACAGGTGACTCTGCATATGCACTGGGACCCCATCTAATGACTCCTTTCCGGAACCCCCAAACCAGAGGAGAGAGAAAATACAATGAAGCACACATCAAAACCCGTGGAGTGGTGGAGCAAACATTTGGGCTCCTAAAGTCCCGTTTCCGCTGCCTGGATAAGTCCGGGGGGACCCTATTGTATTCCCCTACCTTTGTGTGTCAGATCATCGCTGCATGTTGTATTCTGCACAACTTTGCTATGAGAAAAGGCCTGCAGATTGACATACGTGATGACCTGACCCCCGACCCACACAGTCCCCACCTGCCAGAGGAGAACCAGTCTGCTGATGGAAGAGCAGTCAGGAGGGTCCTCGCCGTAAGCATCTTTGGACACTAAACCAATACATTAATCACACAGACAGTGCACGCGTGTACACCACTGGATCACACACACCACATGCACATCGCATTGGATTAGCCCAAGTCCAGCATGTAGGACTTGGGAGCAGCAACGCCAGCGTCAAGGCCCCAATGATGTCACTGTCCATTCACACACCTTTCACACGTCATTCATTCAGCCGTGGGGTTAACTTCACCACCACGGCCGAGGGTGACACCCCTTACTTTCAGGAGTGCCACCCTCTCACATTCACACACCATTCACACTGTCCCCTGCACTTCTGACCGTGTGCAGTACAAAATTAAAATAAATATCTCATAACCTGAGAACCAAAAAAAAAAAAAACTCATGTCCTGAGTATAAACAAAAATATTCAAAAATAAACAAAAACTCATATCCTGAGTATAAACAAAAATATATAACAACCAAAAAAACAAAAAACCCTCATCTGGGATGACGGGGGCTCCTCCTTGGGGGCACTCTCGGGCTCCTTATCTGCCTGGAGGGAGTGGGTGGTGGTGGGGGTGGGGGGGCATCAGGAGGAGGCTGATCCCCGGGTGGGCCACTCCTGGGAGCTGTTGGCTGCCTGCCCTCCAATGCCACAGCAATACGGCTCAGATACAGGTTTGTCTGGGCCTGCATCCTCAGCTGGCGGGTGATCTGATGCCGCTGGTCACGTTGCCGCTGCCTCCCCTCTTCCCGGATGGCAGCTGTGTTGTCTCAGACAGCTGCTGTCAAGTGCCGGATATCAGCCTGCACCTCCCCCAGGCTGGTCACAACGCCCTGCACACGACTGGGCAGCTGTGACATGGAGCCCAGGCTGTCAGCGACCCGGTCCAGGTGGCCAGCAATCTCCCCCATCTGCTGGGTCTGCTTGGCGTGGTCCAACAGCACCTGGTCCTCGAACAGATCACACACCCCCCTGGTCTTCCGGGTGGCCTTCCTGGGGGCAGAAGAAGGTTGTCCCCGTGGGGATGGAGTCGCCCTTGAGGGGCTACCTAGGATGGGGGAGGGGATCACAGAGGGCCCTGCAGAGGAGGAGGACTCCTCCAACATTAAAATAAACTCCTGTTCAGGGACAGGCTCCTCCACAACCACCTCTGCTGAAGTGGTGTGGGTACTCTCCTCCTCCACCTCGGTGTCTCCAGCACCCAGGGCCTCGTCATCAGCATCCCGTTGGGAGGTTGGGGTGGACTGGCCGGCACGAGATGATGGCCCAGCTCGGTCATCTGTGGATGACACAAAGCAGACACATGTTGGTGGTCCCACACACTTGGCACATGTACCCACCCCCCCCCCCACATGCAACACACCAAAAAGGGGGTAAAAATCACTTACCTGTCCTGGAGCCTTCCTCTACGGAGTCATAGCCAGGGACCCCCTCCAACTGCTCCCTGTCCAGGCAGCGGGCAACCACCTCCTCCTCCGCGGTCAGGGTGACAGGACATGGTGGACCACCACCTGTGCCCCGCTCATGGCTCCGAATGGTGGACACCTTGCCCCTCACCTTGCGCCGCAGGTCGTTTATTTTTTTTTGAATGTCGCCTGCAGTCCGGGTGGAGTACCCTAGCACATTGACCCTGGCAGCAATGGTGGCCAGGATACCCTGCTTCCTTTCCCGGCTGGTCTTCCTGCTTTTTTTCCCATGGAGGAAATCATTAAACGTCTCCATAGCCGAGATTGTCACAGAGACCTCCTGGGCATTATAGTTTAGGTTCCTCCTCTCTTTGGGGGTAGCGGGAGCAGCCATTACAGGGCAAAAGTATCTTCCCTGGGGTGGGGGGAAATGGAACTACTTTTGCGCCGGAATGGCGTTTCCGCCAGCGCTTTTAAGCGCCCAGCGGAACGCATTGCGCTGACGTTTCCCAGGAAGTGGTGCCGACGGAAGTTGTGAGCATGCGCACAAGGGGGCGAGTGGAGCCGCACTCACTGCGCATGCTCCGTGGATGATGCGCTGAACGTAAGCCTCTGCGCTGGGCTCCGCCCATCATTTACATATGATCACACCCACTTCCACTTGCGTCGGGTTACGCCAGCGCATTATCGTTACTCTGGCGCAAGTTTACGCGCAACTGCTATGTGAATTACAGGACTTGCGCTGAAAGGGTCTTCAGAGTAACGTAAATGAGAAGCGTTACTCCAGAGGAAAGATACTCTCATCTACCTGAATCTGGCCCAATGTATAGGAGAGAAGTGTGGAGGGTGCGACAGTAGGCACTATGTACAGGAGAGAAGTGTATGACGGCAGGCACTATGTACAGGAGAGGAGTGTGAAGGGTATGACAGTGGGCAGTATGTATATGAGAGGAGTGTGAAGGGTATGACAGTGGGCACTATGTACATGAGAAGTGTGGGGGTATGACAGAGGGTAGTATGTACCAGAGAGAAGTGTGGAGGGTATGAAGGGGCAGTATGTACAGGAGAGGAGTGTGGAGGGTATGACAGTGGGCAGTATGTACAGGAGAGGAATGGGGACGGTATGATAGTGGACACTATGTACAGGAGCGAAGTGTATGACGGCAGGCACTATGTACAGGAGAGGAGTGTGAAGGGTATGACAGTGGACAGTATGTATATGAGAGGAGTGTGAAGGGTATGACAGTGGGCAGTATGTACATGAGAAGTGTGGGGGTATGACAGAGGGTAGTATGTACCAGAGAGAAGTGTGGAGGGTATGAAGGGGCAGTATGTATAGGAGAGAAGTGTGGAGGGTGCGACAGTAGGCACTATGTACAGGAGAGAAGTGTATGACGGCAGGCACTATGTACAGGAGAGGAGTGTGGGGGGTATGACAGTGGTCACTATGTACAGGAGAGTAGTGTGGAGAGTATGACAGTGGGCACTATGTATAGGAGTGGAAGGATGTTTAGGGACTGCGTAGTGGTTTAGCGGGTCATACATGGATTGAAATTACGCCAATTATGCATAGACCAGCCATAGTCGATTTATGTATGGGCTAGCTGGTTTTACACAAGTCAATCTATTAATCGACTTGAGTACAACCAGCCTGTTTTTCCCAAAACAATCAGTGCTGCCAGCTATAGATAGCAACACTGATCATTGTACTCACTGGCAGAACACAATAACACTACAGGAGTGATTCCCCCATCTACAGGTCAGCAGGTGAGAGGGTGTGTGGGGACAGGCTGGGGAGAGATACCAGTCAGTGGCTGGATAGGCACTGGCTAGTATCAGAGCCAGATACACACAGGTTACATACACTGCGATCATTAGGGCGAGAGCAATAATTCTAGCACTAGATCTCCTCTGTAACTCTAAACATGTAACCTACATTTTTTTTAAAGCATCGCTTAGGATACCAAAAAAAAATCGTGCTAACTGTTTTTTTTTTTTAATGAATGAAACATGTAAAAAAAAAACATGTTTGAAAAATTGCTGCGCAAATACAGTACCGTGCTAGAGCTGCACAATTAATCGTAAAAAAAATTGTGATCTCGATTCAACCACCCTGACGATCTCCAATGCAGAGTTTGCTGATTCTTTCATAAAACAAGTGGAGAGACTTTCAGCTGTCAAAAGAAAATATCTGGGCAGTCTGCCAAGTTCTTAGCAGGAAACATTGTAACTAACGCTTCAAAGGGATAAACTTCTGTGTGTAAAGAAAATATCTGGGCAGTCTGCCAAGTTTGTGACAACATTAAACATTGTAACCAACTTCCTTCTTAGATCAAACTTCTGTGTGTAAATGCAGGAAATGTAACCACTTAAAGTCCAACACTTGCTTAAAAAAAGCAATATTTTTTGCTAGAAAATTACTTGGAACCGCCAAACATTATATATATATATATATATATTAGCAGAGACAAAAATGGCAATTGCTGCAATATTTTATGTCGCACTGCATTTGCCCACTTCAATGAATAATAAAAACCATAAAAACAAAACAGTAAAGTTAGCCCATTTTTTTTTTTTCTCATTTTAATGTGAAAGATGATGTTATGCCGCACGAATCGTGAGAGAATCGTGATCTGTCTTCTAAGCAAAAAAATTGCAGTTGTCGTTTTAGCCAGAATCGTGCAGCTCTATACTGTGCAACATAAAAAGTTACAAAGACCACCATAGAGGAATTTTCTAGCAAAAAACAAATGATGATTTTTTTTTATCAGTCTGCTGCAGTGTGTCAGCTTGTATTTATAATGGCCGCTCTGTATGTAGCTTCTGACAGGCTGTGCAAGCAGGCCCTTATGTCCGGAACCATAAATGATAGCCATCCCATATTTGACTGGTTGTGGGGTAGGTCTTCATCTGCCTACCCACCAAATGTGGCGTTTCTGTGACCTCTGATCATCGAGCTACAACCCCCGAAGTCGATCTTTTTTTTTTTTAAGATTTTTTTTTTTTTTTGGGCAAATGGGCCTATCTTGAGAAAAGGGCCTGGAGCTGCAGCTTCAACAGACCCTATGTTAAACCGGCCCTGGAGACAAGGATAGCTTTGCGGCTTCGATATAAGGTAAGTAATTCATAGTGAGCTAGTATGCTAGTTTTTTTTTTATTCTGGGTTTACAACCGCTTTACGGCAGTTCTGAAGCCAAAAGGGTGTCCAACCCAGTACTAGCAAGGTGTACTTAATAAGGTGGCCGGTGACTGTATATTTTGTGTATATTATTTACTATGTGATAGGTATTTATAATAACGAGGAGATCTTATGGGGCACTGTTTCACATTTTACATATGGCTTAGTCAGATATAAAACTCACATGTTCCCACATTGTCTCACACAAAAGCTTGCTCAGTGCTAGAGGATAAAGACCACAAATCCTTTTTGAGCACTAAAGCACGCATGCACTTTAAAATGGCAATTTTTTGTGCTCAGGATAGAACAGAAGCATATTATTGCATTTTAGCAATAGTAAACTCACTGCACCCTAGTCTCTACAGCTACTTCTAGACCCTGACATTTTGTTCACGTGCTCAGCAATGACGTTCATAAGAGCACATGCGGCCTTCCAGGAACAGACTTGCCTCCAGCAGTTTCTAAAAGTAACAAAGTGCATTGGGATGCTGTGCACTGTAGGTGCATTGCCTGCTACTGCAATAGTGTGCTAGAGTGCTGTTTAAAATGAGCTGCACTAAAATACATAGTGATTTGTGAGTTGATTGTTGTGGTGACGTGCTTGAAATGTGCATTTTACCCACATAAACACAACGCAAAGATATGACTGGTCCCTTCATTTTATTCATCACTTTGCAAGCTGCTTTGTTGGTGGCTAGTAATTTTTTTACCAAGGACTGAGATGTACCCTTTAAGAATGCTAGGAGTATACATTGCCTTGAAAAGTATTCCTACCCCTTGAAATGTTCCACATTTTGTCATGTTACAACCAAAAATGTAAATGTATTTTATTGGGATTTAATGTGATAGACCAACACAAAGTGGCACATAATTGTGTAGTGGAAGAAAAAGGATAAATAGTTTTCAAAACATTTTACAAATATCGTGGCGTGGATTAGTATTCAGCCCCCCTGAGTCAATACTTTGTAGAACCGCCTTTCGCTGCAATAACAGTTGCAAGTCTTTTTGGGGATGTCTCTACCAGCTTTGCACATTTAGAGAGTAATGTTTTTGCCCATTCTTCTCTGCAAAATAGCTCAAGCTCTGTGAGATTGGACGGAGAGTGTCTGTGAACAGCAATTTTCAAGTCTTGCCACAGATTCTCAATTGGATTTAGGTCTGGACTTTGACTGGGCAATTCTAATACATGAATATGCTTTGATCTAAACCATTCCATTGTAGCTCTGGCTGTATGTTTAGGGTTGTTGTCCTGCTGGAAGGTGAACCTCTGCCCCAGTCTCAAGTCGTTTGCAGATTTTAACAGGTTTTCTTCTAAGATTGCCCTGTTTTTGGCTCCATCCATCTTGGTATGGTTCAGGAGGGAAGGAGGCCTTGTTAGTCCCCCCCTTTCCTGGCCTGCCAGGCTGCATGCTCAGATAAGGGTCTAGTGTGGATTTTGGGGGTGACTCCCCTTCCTTTTTTTTAAATGTTGACATAGGGTTACCCTTAAAATCCATACTAGACCCAAAGGGTATGGATTGGGGGGCCCCAGGCCGTTTTTCTTCTCTTTTTTACCAACAAAGTTTTTTTTTGGTTATCGAGCTGTCATTGGAGAAGTCCCTGTCGGTTGTTAAGGATACCACGGCCGGCTTTCCAGCCCCACTCCTTAACAACCAGCTTTTACTGCACCCTGATTGAGCAAAGCTTTGCCCAATCAAGGTGCAGAATGCAGTGTGCAGTGCATTGCAGGGCGTTCAGCAGGGGATACCCGCCAAACACCCTTTAAATTCGGGTGTTCCCTGAATGGGGTGAACAGACCTGAGGATGAGTTCGGGCAGGGGGCCCCATGCCACTAGGGGGCCCCATCAAGGTTGCCATGCTCAGTAAAACTAGGGACAGTATGTAAATATCTGTGTTTTTTTTTTACATCTGTCCCTGATATGTCCAAAACTGACATGCTTTTGATGTAAAAATCCTGAGATTTTAGCTGCCCCGCCTCTACACTGCATCCTGGCGTGGTGGCCATCAGTAAGCCCAGGGGCCCCATAATCTTCTATTGCCTGGGGGGCCCCATGAGTTGTCAGTCCGCCCCTGAGTTCGGGCCAAATATTTGCTGTTCGCCCTGTTTGGGGAACACCCCAATTTGCACGTCTAGTGTTGTAAAAGTTGACCACGTTTCAGAACATGTCAGGAGATGCTTGACAATCATGCAGTTTGCCTTTCTAAAAGCATTTATGAATTACTTATTATTATCAGCAATATTTTAATCTTCAACACTTTCTCAGTAGTTTACATGCTTTCTACAAAGATGATATCATAATGTATGCGCTTTCATCTTTGGTTAGGAATTCATAGGTGATTTGTTTTTTGTATGATTATACAGCGAAAAATGTGATTGATAAGTTTAAGATTGAAATGTAAAAGTTTAGCATACAGTTCCTTGCAAGTTGTACAAGAAGATAGTAATATCTGATAAGCAGGAAATAAGAAGGTGTTTAATGTGGGTTTCAGCTATGCTGATAAAATCAGAATATATATACAGTAGGTCACATAAAACAGAAACATACACAGCTTCAACGTAACTTTATAATTTAAAGCCCAGCCTCCGCCAATACTTTTTTTTCAGGTAAACATTTAAATAAACATATAAGTAAAACATATACGGGATCGATTTGTAATTGTGTCTGTCCAGTCCTGAGAGTTATACAGTTCTGCCCCACTGCGTTTTTGGTGTGTTTTCTGAAAGCGCAAAAGTCCTGTATGCTGTAGTGTGGCAGTGTGAGAACCCCCTTAGATGTTTATTTTTCCAACTCCCAAGCTGTTAAGGAGAAGAAGCATACTGATTTGCTCTTCTTTCTTTCACTTTACTTTCTCCGCTCAGTATGCCCATTTTTCTGCAGCATCACTGATTTGCTTCTTGTGCTTCTTTCCTCCCCTTTTCTGAGCTCTGCTGTACAGGAACTATAAGGCCGTGTACACACGACCAAATACATCTGTTCAAATCGGTCTGGCAGACCGATTTGAACAGATTTGTCTGCTGGGCTGTTTTGGTTTGATCGCTGTACACACGATCAAACCAAAATCCCCACCGGCAGACAGCCACGTCACCGCACCAGGAAGTAAAACACTTCCAAACAGCAGTACTAACCAGCAGACATGTCGGACGAGCGGATTCCCAGCAGACAGATTTTAAAGCATGCTTTAAAATCTGTCTGCTGGCAAAATCTGTCTGTCCGCCCGTACACACGATCGAATCTGTCTGCTGAAACGGTCTGTCAGACCGTTTTCAGCAGATAGATTTGATCGTGTGTACACGGCCTCAGAGGTAGATTCCAAGTCAAAGGTGAGTCACATCCTCGCCCCATTAGCTTATGCTCCAGGCTCTCTCCTCCTGTCCGTCTTTGTGCACATAGACCACAAGTTTGACGCCTAGTGCTGTCCCCATGTATCTGCGTTTAGTAGTCATTATATATAGCAAATCACCATAAATTTGAAATGCCAACATGGGTATTCCATTTAAATCATTAATTCTTCAAAATTTGTGAGCTTCTAACACTATTCAAATTGTGTATCAAACTCCCATATAACAATCTCTACTATCGAATGAAAGAATAATTGTCCCCTAAATAAAAATACTGCCACTCGCTAAAAGTTAAATAAACAACTCTATAAATCAAACATCCAACATGCACTAAGCGTAGGTATTTACAGGATCATCCCATCAAAGCACAGGGTCTATTGAACAGGTGTTTCCATCCATGGCACAGTAACATAACAGGACCTTTGACCCCAGACAGGCCCTGCTTCCTTCTGTTTGTGTAGTCTACAGTCTGAAAAACTGTAAAAAAACAAACAAATTAAAATTCCAATTATCAGACAGCAGTGAGTAAGATGTAACATAGTATGGACAGAGGAAATAACAAAACACCTGTACTGTACTAGATTGCATGTTTCCTAGGAAGAAAAAGTACAATGATACCCATTTTATACAATGCAGCGATACAATGCAAGTAGCTATCTGTAGAGTGCCTTAAAAAAAGTATTTTATTTTATGTGATGGACCAACACAAAGTGGCACATAATTGTGAAGTGGACGGAAAATGATTAATGGTTTTAATTTTTTTCTTACAAATAAATATCTGAAAAGCGTGGCGTGCATTTGTATTCAGTCCCCTTACTCTGAATAGTGAAACCAATTGCCTTCAGAAGTCACCTAATTAGTAAATAGAGTCTACCTGTGTGTAAATGAACCTTAGTGAACAAACAGCATCATGAAGGCCAAGGAACAAACTAGACAGGTCAGGGATAAAGTTGCGGAGAATTTTAAAGCACGGATAGGTTATAAAAAAATATCCCAAGCTTTGAACATCTCACAAAGCACTGTTCAATTCATCATCCGAAAATGGAAAGTGTATACCAAGACATAGCTGTCTACCTAAACTGACAGGCTAGGCAAGGAGGGCATTGGTAACTTTGGAGGAGCTGCAGAGATCCACAGCTCAGGTGGGAAAATCTGCCCACAGGACAATTATTAGTCGTGCACTCCACAAATGTGGCCTTTATGGAAGACTAGCAAGAAAAAAAAACACTGTTGAAAGAAAGCCATAAGAAGTTTACAGTTTGTGAGAAGCCATGTGGGGGACACAGAAAACATGTGGAAGAAGGTGCTCTGGTCAGATAAGACCAAAATTACCCATTTTGGCCTAAAAGCAAAACGCTGTGTGTGGCAGAAAACTAATACTGCACCTGAACACACCATCACCACTGTGAAAC
Source organism: Rana kukunoris (assembly GCA_029574335.1). NCBI lineage: Eukaryota > Metazoa > Chordata > Amphibia > Anura > Ranidae > Rana > Rana kukunoris. The sequence continues at coordinate 264,552,593 of CM056049.1, forward strand.
ATGGTGGGGATGCTTTTCTTTAGCAGAGACAGAGAAGTGGATCAGAGTTGATGGGAAGATGGATGGAGCTAAATACAGGGAAATCTGTAAGGCCGCGTACACATGATCAAACTTGTCTGCTGAAACTGGTCTGCAGACCAGTTTCAGCGGACATATCCGACCGTGTGTACGGGCTAGCAGACAGGTTATTCCAGCAGACAAGTTTTAAAGCATGCTTTAAAACTTGTCTGCTGGAAACCCGTCCGTCCGACATGTCCGCTGGTTAGTACGCCTAACCAGTGGACCGAAATCTTCCGCATTCGTCGAATGGATTAGACGCATGCGTGGAAGTATTTTACTTCCTGGTTTGGGAGATGTGGCGGCGTCAACGTCACCACTACGTCACCAAGCTGTCTGTCCGCGGGGATTTTAGTTTGATGGTGTGTACAACCATCAGACCAAAACAGCCCAGCAGACATGTCTGATTAAAACGGTCCGTCGTACCGTTTTCATCGGATAAGTTTGATCATGTGTACAAGGCCAGGATATGAATATTTTTTCATGGCACTGTATACCTGTTTAAGGTGCTAGATCATTGAATGCCTACTCATCTTTACCTTACTTCAGTGGTTAGGCGCTATCAATTACTACTTCCTTTTTTTTTATTATGGAGCAGATGCTGCAGATCGCGGATGGCCAAATTATTTGCATAATGCAGATGTGTGTGATTAAGATAAATTGTTTCTATTTTCCTCTTCTGTTTCCGTTACCAATGTATATAAAGTAACAGTGTTTTGCCCATGTAGGGGCTGCATAGCATAACAACAAAACACAAACATTTCTAAGGTTCCTGGCAATTTTTTGCACAGCCCTTTATATTTTCTTCCTTATGGCTTCGTTCACACAGGCGCTGAGGTTCACACTCCATTAAACATGATGATATGTGTCCCTAGCCGGCAGTTGCTGCGTCCATAGTGTTTGGGCCTTTAGAACCCATGTGAATGAGGCCTAAGGGCCAGCTTAAGGGCGCTGAGGCTCACACGCCATGAGCATGATGATTATGCGTCCCTAGCCAGCAGTTGCTGTGTCCATAGTGTTTGGGCCTTTAGAACCTGGGATGTTTGAAGAACCCATGTGAATGAGGCCTAAGGGCCAACTTAAGAGCGCTAAACCTAAGGGCGCTGAGGCTCACACACCATGAACATGATGATTATGCGTCCCTAGCCATAAGTTGCTGCGTCCATAGTGTTTGGGCCTTTAGAACACATGTGAATGAGGCCTAAGGGCCAACTTAACCACTTCCATACCAGACACTTACGCACCTTCCCGCCCAAGCCAATTTTCAGCTTTCAGCACTGTCGCAATTTGAATGACAATTGCGCAGTCATGCTACACTATAAACTATAATGACATTTTTATCATTTTGTTCCCACAAATAGAGCTTTCTTTTGGTGGTATTTGATCACCTCTGCAATTTTAATTTTTTGCGCAACAACTAAAAAAAGACTGACATTTTTGAAAAAAAAACATTTTTTTATTTTTTTTCTGTTAATATTTTGGTAAAAAGGTAAGCTTTCTTATTCAATTATGGGCACCGATGAGATGGCACTGATGGGCACAGATGAGGTGGCACTGATGGTCACCGATAGGCGTCACTGATGGGCACTGATAGGCGGCACTGGTATGCTGCACTTATGAGGTGGCACTGATGGACACTGGATGGCACTGATGGACACTGGGTGACACTAAGGGGTGGCACTGATGACATTGCTGGGCATCATTACAGTCAGTGCCCGTGTTGCCAGTCAGTGCCCATTTGTGGGCACTGATTGGCATCGATTGTATTCCAATTTAATTTTTTTAATCTATTTGTGCACTCCCTGGTACTCCCTGGCACTCCCTTGTGGTCCAGTGTGGGGATCCGAGGGGGGCCTGCCCTGATAAACAATCAGCGCACACCCCCCTGTTAGAAGAGCCGCTGATTGGCTCTCTTCTACTCGTGTCTGTCAGACGCGAGTGAGAAAGAGCCGGTCAACGGCTCTTCCTGTTTACATCGTGATCAGCCGTGATTGGACACGACTGATCACGTGGTAAAGAGCCTCTGCTGGAGGCTTTTTAACAAGATCGGAGATGCAGGGCGTCAGACTGACACCCCACATCACCGATCGCCACGCTGCGCACCCCCATGGGCGTGCGCCGGCATGAAATCCTGCAGGACGTCAATAGACGTCCAGTCAGGATTTCACAACCACTTCCCGGATGTCAATTGACCATTGACCGGGTGGGAAGTGGTTAAGGGTGCTGAGCCCAAGGGTGCTGAGGCTCACACACCATGAGCATGATGATTATGCGTCCCTAGCCAGTGATCTGCTAATATGGTTCCGGCTATCGAGATGGTTCCTGTAAGGACTGCCCAGGTGCAATCCTTGCTGACGGAAATCTCCGAACCTCGGCCGGCATCCAGGGCGACGTGGCTCTTTTTTGAACATCCTCCAATCCACGGGGATGTTAAGGAATGATCCTGGATTTCCGTCAGCAAGGATTGCGCCTGTGCAGTCCTTACAGGAACCATCTGGATAGGGGAACCTTAACGACAAGTCACTGGCAGTTGCTGCGTTCATAGTGTTTGGGCCTTTAGTGTATGAGGCCTAAGGGCCAACTTAAGGGTGCTGAGCCTAAAGGCGCTGAGGCTCACACACCATGAACATGATGATTATGCGTCCCTAGCCGGCAGTTGCTGCGTCCATAGTGTATGGGCCTTTAGAACCCATGTGAATGAGGCCTAAGGGCCAACTTCTGGAATTACTCTTCTCTTCTCCCTGCACGCTCCAGGCTTTTTGGAGGTCCCTCAGGATTATTACATATGAAGCAGGGCTATAAACATTGCATTGTACTTGAGGAGGAAGGCTAACAACCGAGGATTACAGAGGCGGTGTTGAAGACCAGTCACAAATATAGATGGAGCCTGCAGGAATGAGGAGAAAAGGTAAATATTACTCCTTATTCCTGCATCCCTAGACTTGTCCTTTGGGTCAGTCTGAACTCCGGGGGTGTCAATCTCACCCCTGGACGACAGATGGTGCCAGAGGGGTTCTAACAGAGCCACTTTTCCCCAGCAGCCATATGGAGGAGTTTTTCCCTCACGGGGCATGCTGGGGGAGGGTATATCTGTGGCAGGTGCCATTTTTTGCTGTTCTTCGCGGGTTCCTGGTTCCAGGTGCGGCACACACCTTCAGGGTGTGCGCATCCAATAGACCCCAGCGATATGGCCTACCAGGCCGGGATCGCATGCTTCGCGGAGTTTCCTGCTGATGCTGAAAGGGGCCCTAGCGACTTGCTGGGGCCCCATTCTTATTGAAGAGATCCCAGGCTGTATGCCGCTCGGTGGGGGATCGGCTTGAGGAGAACCCGGAGGCAGGTGATCCAAAAGGGCTTGAACTAACCATCGGGGATCTGGTTGCCAAACTGACAGATAACCTATAGAATGTCAGCTGGTGACCCCTTTTGAAGAAAACAATCTGGGAGGATTTGCTCAATTATTCCTGAAAGTACCAAGTATCTGGCCTGTGGCAGAGGCACCATTCCTCACTAGAGCCAAGTCTGTGAGAGAGACTTGCTTCTCCCAGCAACTTTAAAGTAGAACTCCGGCTGCCAGGCTTGTGGCAAAAGTCTGTCCGGGGATCCTGTTCATCCAAGCCTGATACCGCAAGGTTTTCTCTACTTCATCAACTTGTCCTGTCTACCTCATGTTGATGTTGGTCGTGTTGGACCCAAGAAATAAAGCATTTGGAAAACCTCATCTACTGGCTGGACATTCAATTACTGCTCTGCTCACTGACTTCACCCCTAGACAACGATTAAAGGTAACTTAATACGCCAATCCCAAATCAACCAGCGACCCCCGAGGGGGTTTCGCTACATGTGCTATATATTGGGCATGGGTTACTTACACTTGAGCCTACATATTGAACACACTGTAGTGTACACAGTCTGTAAGCCTTGTTCCCGCGAAATACTCCATAATTATTGTACTGTAAGAGAGAGCCTAAGGCCCCTTTCACATGGGGCAGTTGAGGTGCACTGGCGGTATAGCGGCGCTAATAATAGCGGCTCTATACTGCCGGAATTGCGGCCGCTAGCGGTGCGGTATTAACCCCCGCTAGGGGCCGTGAAAGGGTTAATACCGCCCGCAATGCACCTCTATAGAGGCGCATTGCAGGCGGTATTGCTGCGGTCTCCAATTGTTTTCAATGGGAAGGAGCGGTGAAGGAGCGTTATATACGCCGCTCCTCTCACCGCTCCAAAGATGCTGCTGACAGGAGATTTTTCTTTTCAAAGGTGATGAAAACGTCCATTTGACGAAAACCGGTCAGGTGACCACTCGCTCTCACGTCACATGCTCCGTTTACGCTCTGCTCACGCCAGAGAGGACTTCCGGGTAGGACACGATCGCAGCTGGAACGCAAAACAGCCGGCACGCTCCATACTGCTTCCCTGCAGAGAGGTCCCGAGACCCGCCTGGTATAGCTAAGCGCACCAGACACTTTGTACGCTGCGGAGGAGCAGCTTCTTTGTTTTTAAAATTCTTTTATTTTTATTTTTACTTCTTCCATTGGAAACAAGTTTTTTAATAAATACACCTGGCAAACAGGAAGTACTACTCTATGAGGATCCTTCTCTCTTTGTTTCCTCATATCATCACAATCCACGGCCGTCACTGCTAACACAGACCTACCATATACAGGAACGGGTAAGCGTCCGTCACGACCCACTGATCCCCAAGGCTCTTTACCCCTTTGTGGGGGCAACGTTCTGGTAAGTGGGGACACATGTGTGGGGATCGCTGAAATCTCCTCCGATACCCAAGGCTAATAACATCTGCAAAATACGTCCTATATGTTATCATAACCTCAACCTCATTGGACTGTGTATATTGTTTATGCTAACCCCCCCACAATTACAAACCAGGACTGAGTTATAGCACTTTATGTAATAGTCACCAGTATACTGCACCTAATAATGTCACAGTAATCTTTGGTAATTTATGTGATGCACACTAAGCTTGTCAGGATTGGCAGGAGCATATTCAACATTTAATATTTATTATTTATTATTTAGTTCACAATTGTATTGGATTGCTTTGGGGTCTTGTGTAGTTTGGCAACACAGCCTACTCATCTACACAGCACCATTAAACTGTGGTCACTCTGGCTCTGGGCCACAACACGTTTTGAGGAACACATTACCCCTATCACAGCACACATAAGGGTTTATCCACTAGCCCCGTTTGGAGCTATCAGAAAATGGGGTACCTTGGGAAAAGCGGGGAGTTTTTCAAATAAACCTGATATCAGGATTATAAAACCCCACATCATATTTAGCAGCGCCATCACCTGCACATCTACTTTCACTAACACAGTAAGTGTGTTTGTGTGAGAAACACTGCGTGTTTTGTGCTCTGTATGGTGTTTGTACAGAGCATGGCTTGACATTGATTGCATATTGGTACATTCAGTGCTTTTTTTCTCAGAGAATAGGTTCAGGAACTCCTCCTTTCTGAGTCACTCCATTGGCTCGGCCCCTACCCACCTCCCAGTACCACCCCTTTTAGAGTATACAGAACCAATTATCATTTTATAGTGCTAAGTATTTTGTATGGAATTTGTTAATGATAACAAGAAAAGCAGTAAATGGACACCCCAGTGACAATACACTCCCAACAGCCAGCAACAATGGACACCCCAGTGACAATACACTCCCAACAGCCAGCATCAATAGACCCTCCAGCAGCCAGAAATATTAGACCCCTTCCTCAACAGCAGATCCCACCAGCAATGATTGACCCCCTGCAACATAAGACCCACCCACCCCAGCAACAATACAACTCCCACTGGCAATGACAGACTTCCACAGCAACAAAAATATGTCCCCTCCAGCAAAAATTGATTCCCCAGTAGCCAGCATTAATAGACCCTCCAGCAGCCAGCAACAAAGACACCTTCTTCAACAGTAAATCCCCCCCAGCAACATAAGACTCACCCAGCAACAATAGATTCCCCATGAACAACAGAAGACCAACCCAGCAACAATAGATCTCTGTCCTCAGCAAATAGATTCCCTCCAGCAACAACAAATTCCCCAGCACCAGCATCAATGGATCCTCCAGCACCCCTTGCCATTACATATATTCAGTTCTGGAGGTGCCGGAACTGCGTCCCCCTGCGTTCCCGCTGAAAAAAAGCCCTGGGTACATCTCAGCTACATGGGGAAAAAAGCATATCGATTTTTTTACAATGCATGGCGTGGCACTGATTAGACATTGGCAGACAAATAGTTCAAAGAGTGAAACTAACAGTACACGGACACATTGAGGTTTCAACAAAAGTTTTATGGAACTAAAATACCTCCTATAAAAGAGTGAGGACAAAATGTACAATAAAAACAGCATGGTAACAGAATAAAACAATACAATGGCAGATAAAATCTCACATGAACACACTGTTTGCCTCTGTTGTGCAATAAAACCTGTTGTGTGTTAAAAAATGAATGTACATCTCGCTCCCTGCAATTTTTAAACAGTGATAATATCAAAAAAATCATGCTTAAATAATAAAATGTTTTTCACTTTCCAAATGGCATTCATTATACAGTTAATAATCATCCAATAAACAACTTGCTGACATGAGCTGAAGCATTTAAAAAGGCCATAAAAGACCTATTCAAAGATAGGACCCCCAAGGCCAATTAAATAGTAGGCTTGCTTGTAAGAAGGGATTCGTTTATTTCCCTTTCATTTGGGTGTCTGCATTGGTCACTGGGGCCATGAATAGGCTAAACAGTATGGTACCTTAGTAGCTCCATCTACATGCTCTTCTCCAAACCTCCAGTGTAAACGCACAGTTCCAAAATAAATGTGATACAGTCTCATTATTGGTTTACATCTCACAAGGGAGTTTGTATCTCAACAATAATCTTCTATGGTTCCAGAACTCTCTCGTGGAAGGGCATTAGTGGACTATAGCCCTGGCAAGTTCTTTGGGCACGTTCGCTGGAAATTTCCCATACTCATTCCACCAGACTTATTTACACCTTGTTGAGACCTCTAATCACTTTCTGCCCTTCTAAGAACTGCTATTAATGTAGAACTAAAGGCAAAACTTTTTTTTTTTTCTTTGAATAATGTTTTAAACCCTCGTCATTTTTTTTTATACCATCTTTGTCTGGCTGGGGAGATATACTTTCACTTCCTGTCCCAAAGCCAAAACAGGAAGTGAAAGGAACATTAACCACTTAAGACCCGGACCAATACGCTGGTAAATGACCCAAGGTGTTTTTGCGATTCGGCACTGCGTCGCTTTAACAGACAATTGCGCGGTCGTGCGACGTGGCTCCCAAACAAAATTTGCGTCCTTTTCTTCCCACAAATAGAGCTTTCTTTTGGTGGTATTTGATCACCTCTGCGATTTTTATTTTTTGCGCTATATACAAAAATAGAGCGACATTTTTGAAAAAAAAACACTATTTTTTACTTTTTGTTAAAAAAAAATCAAATAAACTAAATTTTAGTCAAACATTTAGGCCAAAATTTATTTAGCCACATGTCTTTAGTAAAAAAAAAAATCGCAATAAAAAAAAATAGCTACCTAGCAGGAACAGCGACACTAATACAGCGATCAGAAAAATGATCGCTTAGTGACGCTGGCAATAGGGAGTGAAAGGGTTAACTAGGGCGGTGATCAGGGGGTTAAAACTTTATTAGGGGGGGTGGGGGGGCTATCCTGAACCTAACACTAACTGTTTTTTACACTGCCTGTCACACAGAAATGTAGTGGACCTGCGGATAAACAGATACTACTTGGGGTGATTTTGGCAGCATAATAGTGTTTTGCATGGTATTTTGCCACATCTATTATTTACAGCCAGCATATATCTGTTCCTCTTTTCCTTCACAATGCACAGAAAGGAAGATCTGGTCTCCACGTGTCTAACTGAGCACCGATATAACATCTTCTAATGCCGCGTACACACGGTCGGTTTGAACTTCATTTTTCACAGCCCGTCGTTGTGTTTTACGTCACCGCGTTCTGAAACGATAGTTTTTTTTAACCGATGGTGTGTAGGCACGACTGATGAAAGTCAGCTTCTTCGGATATCTGATGAAAAAATCCATCAGACCGTTTTCATCGGATAAACTGATCGTGTGTACAGGGCATTAGAGATAGATGGTAGCTTGTTCAACAGATTCACTATATACCTATGCATATGAGTTAACCCCCCTGGCGGTATTCCCGAGTCTGACTCGGGGTTAAATTTTCATGCTGCGATCGGTAACCCCGAGTCAGACTCGGGCTCGCCTCGCATTGTCCATAGGCAAGGTTTACTTACCTTGTTCCTGGATCCAGCGATGCATCCACGCTGTGTGAGCGAGCGGGTGCTCACTCGATTCACACAGTGTCCCTGTGTGCCGCCGAGCTCCGTTCCCTGCGACATTACGACGCACGGGGGCGAAGATGAGCGCAAAATTAAAAAAAGTAAACACACACCATACATACAGTATACTGTAATCTTATATATTACAGTACTGTATGTAAAAAATACACACACCCCTTGTCCCTAGTGGTCTGCCCAGTGCCCTACATGTTCTTTTATAAAATAAAAACGGTTCTTTCTGTCTGCAAACTGTAGCTTGTCCATAGCAACCAAAAGTGTCCCTTTATGTCAAAAATGGTTTTAAAACAGCTAAAAAACAGCGATAATAAATTATAATCACTTGCAGAATTGAGCGAAAGCGATTTGTGGGGAAATTCGTCATAAAAAAAAAAAAAAGTAATGACAGCGACAATTCTGCAACTGAGCAAATTTCAGTGATTTTGAGTTAATTACATTATTGAATAATTTTTATTATAATTATATTATAATTTGTTATAATTATTTATAATTATTTATTATATTATAATTTATAATATTATTTAAAAAAAAATGTCATACCCGGGATTCCTATTAGACTCTTGCTTGGTCAGATTTAAGTAAGTTATTCCTAAGAATTACAAGCCTACAGTATAAAACGCTAAATTTCCATGCAAATAATGGTACCGCTTTCAGCACCTAAAATCTGAAAGAATCATATCGCCAGGGAGGTTAATAACATGGAATCCAGTCAATAGTACTTATTGCTATTGTAAGGACTACCTTACGTAAAATTGATTTTATGTTTATGTAGTGTCCTGCTCCCAATGAATGTGGTTCTATTGTAAATTTAGGGGGCGTTTGAGCTAATAGTTGGGCTCAGTCTTCTTGTCCTCTGTTCTGGCTATGGTTATGCTTGACAGAAGTTTTCCCCTGTTGCCTGTAGGTGGCGTTACCACCTCGGGCCCATGTTGGAACACAAGCTAACCATGGTGTGTTGAGTGACCCTTCTCGGCAGAAGTCCAGTGGGAGTGGTGCCCCGCTGTGCATGCTGGGAGGAGATACTAAAGGGGCAGACGCCGTTTTCGGGGCCTTCGCCTTGTGGCCCTCCTGGCGCAAGGTATGTGTGTGTGTGTGATTCCAGCCCAGGGACCACGTTGGTCCGAGGCTGCATCGCTGTTCAGTAGGCCCAGCTATGCTTATAAAAGGGATCCCAAGCTGTCCATCCAAGTGGAGGAAGCTGCTTAACGAAGGATACCGGGGGAGGACCTGCCCTGGAGGAGACTAAGCAACGCAGGCTGATGTCTCGGGATAGGCCTGGTGATTTCGTTAACAAGGGATCCACTACTCAAATTGTCTTACGGTCCGCCGGATCGGCTTAAAGGCTCTTTTGCTGTAAGACAGGAAGTTCGGGACTAAAATCCTGTGGCAGAGGATTTCTGGCTATCTATTTCGTTGTCAGACGGTCTGTGGCAGAGACTGTTTTCTATACTGTCCATGCATCATTCCGGCTACTAGGCCATGTGAGAGGGATCTATCCGGGTGAGCAATACCCACTCAGGAGTGAGTGGGGAATACTGGAACTTTCGATACTTTTTGTGGATTCTGTCTACCGCGTACTAGAACCTTCCCCTTCTCTCTATACTCTCTACTTCCTTCACAAGTTTTATGCAGCAAAAATAAACCTGACAGTTGAAGGTTTTACATCTTGTGTGGACATTGCAATTTCTACAGACTTTCTTCCCTGGACAACAAACTTAGAGGTAACGTGCAAAACCCAAACTAAACCAGCAGCTCCTTTGGGGGTAGTGCTACATTTATATTGGGGGATTTCTTTGAGACTACTGTTACTGAATACCTTCTAAAAATGATAGTTCCCTGGCTGTCTCTGGCATTACCGCTTCCTGAGTCACTATCTTAGAATGAGTAAACTCACACAATCTGATGCACAAATTTGATATGGGTCTGTGACTCAAAAAAGTAATAAAAACATTTGGTAAGGTTAAAGTATTTTAAACTCTAACAATAAACTTCTCTCATTTGCTCCCTTTTGGTCTCTTAAATATGCTTTTGAAAGTGTTGTGTTATATCAATAAGTGTGAAATAATACCTGTGAATGCTGCTAGAAATCATGCGTACTGATGCCATTCAGGTAACTTTTCCTCTCTGCTGCACTGTGATGCCGCGTACACACGAGTCCGACTTTTTTCATCGGGAATTCTGATTGTGTGTGAGCCCCATCGGACTTTTTTTCCATCGGTGTTTAGGAATAGAACATGTTTTATTTTTTTCAGATTTTTTCTGAAAAAAAAAAAAACAATATGAAATTCCTATTCCTATCGTCTGTGTGCAACTCCGACTGAGAAAAAACCCACGCATGCTCAGAATCAAGACGACACATGCTCGGAAGCATTATAATTATTTTTTCTCAGGTTGTCGTAGTGTTTTACATCACCGGTTTTGTTCGGAATTTAGTCTGATGCCGCGTACACACAGTCGTTTTTTGCGATGAAAAAAAAAACGACGTTTTTGAAACGTCACTTTTCAAAGACAATTTTGCATACACACCATCGTTTTTTCACAAAAAGCGAGGTTACGTTCATCACTCTTTTCCATTGAAGCTCGCTTCATAACTAGCTTCTGCTCATGCGCGGGTTGAAAAACGTCGTTTTGAACGACGTTTTTGCTACACACGGTGACTTTTTGTGAAACAAAAACGACACAAAAAATTCAAGCATGTTGGAATTTTTTTTTGGTCGTTTTTTTGAAGACAAAAAACGACGTTTTGCCCACACACGATCAATTTAAATGACGTTTTAAAAAACGTCGTTTTTTTTTTCATCGCAAAAAACGACCGTGTGTACGCGGCATGACAGTGTGTATGCAAGACTGATGGAAGTCAGCTTCATCAGGATTCTGACGGAAAATTCCATCAGATTTTATTCCATTGGTACGCGGCTTTAGTTTTATTTCCAGTTTTCTCTGTGGACTACAGTTGACCTCTCGCTTATGTTTTGGGGAATAGGAAAAGTCGTGCTCCTCCATAGATCTATAGATACAATACAGTGAGTGAGCACCAAGTGAAAATAAAGAGAAAAAAATATGAACAAATATATACATTTTTGGTTTTTCGGTTTAGTTGCATTTTAAAGTTATACTATAGGTCTTGGCTTATCAAACACCTTAATTTCAGCATGTCTGGCACATCAAATCATTCTGAGTTTTGTAATTTTACCTATTTTCCAGTATATTATAGAAGTATTGCTTTTCACTGAGGAAAAAAAAAAAATTAACTGAGAAAAATTACTATTCTAAAAGGACAAGCAAATGCTTTTGAAAATACTAAATTCAACCCAGTTTTGGGGAAGTACTGAGGCAAATGTTATAATGATTTAAGAAAAAGCCTAATAACACAAGTGGTATGTTATAAAATCTAGGGATGCACCGATACTGGTATAGATATCTGTGCCAATACAGAGTATTTCTTTATCGTACATCATGGCTAGGGATGAGCTTCGAGTTCGAGTAGAACTCATGTTCGACTTGAACATTGCCTGTTCGCCGAACAGCGACTTATTTGGGGTGTTCGCGGCAAGTTCGTGTGAACTTTAGAACCCTAAATGTTTGAACTCGAATGTTTGAAATCTAAAGTGCTCATTTTAAAGGCTAACATGCAAGTTATTGTAATAAAAAGTGTTTGGGGACCTGGATCCTGCCCCAGGAGACATGTATCAATGCAAAAAAATGTTTTAAAAACTGCAGTTTTTTTGGCAGCAGTGATTTTAATAATTCCTTTAAATTTCGTACCGGGGGGGGGGGGGTCTATAGTATGCCTGTAAAGTAGCGCTTGTTTCCCATGCTTAGAACTGTCCCTGCACCAAGTGTCATTTCTGAAGGAAAAAAAGTAATTTAAAATCACTTGCGGCTATAATGAATTGTCTGCTCCCGGCAATACAGAGATAAGTCATTCATAAAGTGGGGGTCCACGGCATTTTTTTTTTATTTGGGGTGGAGTTCCCCTTAAAATCCATACCAGGCCTGAAGGGTTTGAAATGGATATTTGGGGGGGAACCCCACATTATTATTTTTTTATTTGTCGCAGGGTTCCCCTTAATATCCATACCAGACCCTAAGGTGAGTGATTTTAAATAACTTTTTTCCTTCAGAAATTACATTTTGTGCAGGGACAGTTCTAAGCACAGGAAACGATCGCTACTTTACAGGCATACTAGACACACCCCCCAGGTACGAAATTTAAAGAAATATTTCAATTTTATTGTTTCACTTTAAGGAATTATTAAAATCACTGCTCCTGAAAAAACGTCTGTTTTTTAAAACTTTTTTTGCATTGATACATGTCCCTGGGACAGGACCCAGGTCCCCAAACACTTTTTATTACAATAACTTGCATATTAGCCTTTAAAATTAGCACTTTAGATTTCAATAGTTCGAGTCCCATAGACTTTAACAGGGTTCTAAAGTTCACACAAACTTTTGGTCTGTTCGCAGGTTCTGGTGCAAACCGAACCCAGGGGTGTTCGGCTCATCCCTAATCATGGCACACAGAGCAGCTATTACTATCTGAATTATACGCCACCCACTGGTGAATGGACACTGGCAGATCAATCAAACAAGAAGTCGTCCCTTATATAACCCCTCAAACAGAGGAAGTACCTCAGTTTTTACTCCACTGTCTGTGTAGTGGTCACTGATGTGATACATGTGCTCTTGGAGAATACTTGGGGGTCTGGACAGTTCTATTAAGAATCATAGACTTCATTCGGATCCATTCGAAAAAGCTGTCAGCCAAAATGAATGGTACCTGAGCCTCATTGGATAGAAGAGATGATTCCTTAAAGGTTTTACTGTAATGCAGCCTTACGCGCTGGACCCTGCGTAATAGAACCCTGTGCCGTGTTTGTTCTGACCAAGGTGCTTTCCTGCAGGGTGCTATACAGGTCCAGGGGAGTGGACCCCAGATTAAGGGGGACTCAGTCCCTGAGGGTCTTTTATGACAAAGCCTGTTGTGATGGGTGCAGGTTGGACTTCTGTTATGTTCGGAGTCCTGCAGCAGGAATGGTAAATCTGCATTTTTGCAGTTTTTTTTTAATTATTATTTAAAAAAGAGAGAGAGATCTTGCTTAAATAAACACCAGCTTGCATAGGCACATGTTTGCAGAGGGCCCCCGGCCCACCCACCCTGTTGCCCCCGACAAGTGAGTGCCGCCATCCACCCGGCATGCAGCTCCCCAAGGGTGCCTGCGACGGTGCATTTGCGTGGATGCGTGTTGCATAAATGCAGGTTTTCATAGGCAGCAACACAGACAGAAAAAAGTAATCTAAGTTTTTAATAGAATGGGTGAACCCTGTCAGATTTGTATTTCTAAGAAAATGTAGAATTGAAGTGCTGGACTTGAAACTGTTATTGTGTAAATCAAGGAGTATTGGTTGGGCTGGATAATTTAACCTCTACCACAGCCACAGCTTCCTGTTTGATTGATCTGCCAGTGCCCATTCACCAGTAGGTGGCGTATAACCCATATAGCAATTGATACTTTGCTGTGCGATTTTAGCCCATAAAAATAAATGGTCTCAAATTGCAGTGCAAAGAATCTCATGGAATTTGAACAGGAGAATGCATCGTGAATCAGATGCGGTCTCCCACACTGTTCCTATGTGAACGCAGGCTGAAATCACTATGACAATCCTGGGTTTACACAGAAGCGGTGGGGAAAACGCATGTGATTCGAACAGGAATCGCACCGCATTCCTATTCAAATCACATGCCATTCTTTGCGTTGCAATTTGAGCCCTTTTATTTTGTATAGGCACAAATATCAGCGCAAAGTATCGGTGCTCGGTGGCGAGTACTTGACCAAAAGTATTGGTACTTGTACTCAACGATAAAAAAAAAAAAAGGGTATTGGTGCAACCCTTATATATTTGTTTTTTGGGCTGTGTCACAATAGACAGTCTGGTATATTCCTTAACAATTCTGCTGCTGTCTTTGTTGAGCGTATTCGATGGCAGGAAAACATAATATTAAGGCTTCTTTTCACAGGCTCTGAATGGTTATATTTTGGCATTTGGTTTCTGTGCAGCAAAAACAAAATCACTGAGAAAAAAAGTACTTAAACAATTTTTTTTTAAATAAGTAGGATTATACAAGCGAGACAAGTGCAGTGAAATGGCACATTGCCAACAGCCCTTATAAGCCAGGCATGTCAGTGTTTTGCTGGCATATTCTCTAAGAATTTTTATTGAATGGGGACCTGGATTATTCTGCCTAAATCCTACATTTCTTATATGATTTTGTAAATTATTATCTCAGAACATGTTTTCTGATACCAAAGATGAAGTTTAGTATATATATATATTTTTTTTTTTTCATACATTGACCTACATGACAGTTATGTGTAAGTCTATGTAACTGCTTCTACTAAAAATCGAAGCAGCTGTCTTCTAATGCTGTCTTAGTTAACTGCAGCCTCTTTTACAGAGAAAGGTTGAGCCACTCGCTTGCGCTCCTTCTGCCCTCTCTGTGTAGCACTACCCCTGAAGGATCTGCTGGTTAGTTTTGGGTGGCATGTTACCTCTATTTCTCCACCGTCTAGGGTACTTGATGAGAGCTGAAGAAGAGTAAATGTCCATACGTTGCGTTCCTTTTACTCTGCTTTATTTACCGAATGTAGTAAAAGAACGAACAATGGATTGAGGAGGTGAAATAGGGTATAACTAGTGCATATCTCCCAACCCGCACGGATTCTGTGGGAACTTCTTGCACAGACTGCATTTTCCCGCAGTCCCGCAAAGGGGTTAATTTCCCCCGCACAGGAAGCACAGAGACATGCTGACCGGAGCGGTGTGTGGACTGTGGAGGAGAACAAGGCTGTGCAGGTGAGAGAGGCAACCCCCCCCACCCCGCTCAACAACTGTGATCCGCGGCACCCCCCCAACAAGAATGTCCCGCAGTGGATCTTTTAAAAGTTGGGAGGTATGGTAGTGGGTTTAGGTGTAATACACAAACAGAAGCACTCCTGCTTCCGGTCACAAGCCCTCGTTGCCACTCTAGCCAGAGTGGGTATTGTGCCCCTGGATAGGCCTCTCTCGCTAGTCCTAGCAGCCAGGGCGTCGCACAGAACCTTGGTAAAGTCTCTGCCACCCACCTCTCCAAAGGTGGAGATACGTTTGCTCCAGAATCATCTCACTTTAGGATTAAGCACCTGGATCTCTTCTTGAAGCAATTGCTTGTGAAATCAGGAAACTGAAAGGCGACCACCGCTCAGCCTTTCAGTACTAGTGCGTCCTTCAATGAAGTTCAGAACTCCCCTGAGTGTATCGGCCTCGTGCTTGGTGCTCTCCAGATCAGGTATTTCATTCGGTGGCTAACTCCCTTTAGGAATGGACAGCGTAGGACCACTCCATTAATCGTAAACCCAGTCTGACCACTGGGTCTACCTGGCAAATCACAACTCCAGACCAACGTGGTCCCGTAGCCAGGAACTCTGGACACGCACACCCGGCCAGGAGGGCCACACACAGGGGGTAGTGGGACGACTGCCCAGGACAGACAATGATGACTTAGAACCCGTGACGTCTGTCCCTTAACCACTTCAATACCAGATGGTCACCAGTCATCTCTATGAGCGTCGGAGGCCAGGGCACGATGTGATGACGTCACGCCCGGGTACCGGAATGTAAACAAAGCCGCAATTGTGGCTAGTAAGCATGAAATCTGTGAAAAAAATCACGATCTCATGCTTTCCTGCCTGGAGGAGAGATGCAGGGTCTTGTTGACCCCGTATCTCTCCATAAAGAGGACCTGTCACACACATTTCCTATTACAAGGGATGTTTACATTCCTTGCAATAGGAATAAAAGTGATCAAATATATATATTTTTTTTTAAAGTGTAAAAAATAAATAAATGAAGTAAAAAAAAAAATGCCCCTGTTCCCGGTAGCTTGCACTCAGAAGCAAACGCACACGTAAGTCCCACCCACGTATGTAAACGTTGTTCAAACAACATATGTGAGGTATCGCCATGTGTGTTAGAGCGTGTGCAACGATTCCAGCACTAGACCTCCTCTGTAAATCTAAACTGGTAACCTGTACATTTTTTCAAAGCGTCGCCTATGGAGATTTTTAAGTAACGAAGTTTGGCGCCATTCCATGAGTGTGCGCAATTTTAAAGCGTGACATGTTAGGTATCTATTTACTCAGCGTAACATCATCTTTCATATTTTACAAAAAAATTGGGCTAACTTTACTGTTTTGTTATTTTTTATTTAATGAAACCATTGTTTTCCAAAAAAAAGGCATTTGAAAAATGATTGCGCAAATACCATGCAAGATAAAAAGTTGCAATGACCGCCATTTTATTCCCTAGGGTGTCTGCTAAATATATATATATATATATATATATATATATATATACAGTATATATATATATATATATATATATATATATATATATATATATAATGTTTGGGGGTTCTGAGTAATTTTCTAGCAAAATAATGATGATTTGTACATGTAGGAGAGAAGTGCCAGAATAGGCCCGGTATGGAGGTGGGTATAAAAGCCCTGTATTGAAGGGGTTAAATACTCTTCCCCAACATGCCCCAGGGAGGTGATCAACCCCCACTGATTGGCCGCTGAGAAAGAATACCCCACACACCTGGATCTCACTGCTGCCACCCTTGGCCCAGAGTGGAACACCCCAGGCAAAAATAGTGGTCAACTGCAGCACAGCCATGGCTGGAACAGAGGTCCAAATTTGAAAAACAAATCAGTCAGAGATAACTATTCCTCTGACTACCCTCTAAATTTAGCAGAGAACCAGCAGAGAAAACAGCTGCCCGCTACATCCGTCATTCACAGCACTCGTCCTTATACAATCCCACAAGGTATCGCATTCTGTGAATGAGCAGGGGAGATCTATCATTCAATTTCTCCTTTGCACATCCTCAGTCCTGTAGTCCTGGGAATGGCGAAGAGGACAGAAGGGCAATGGGAAAGTGGCGCACCTTTTTTCTGTAACAGAGACTGCTAATACATCTCACAAAAAAGGCCAGAAAACAGCCACTGGGTACAGTATCTGTCGGCTGTGAGGAGGCACTAAGGGAGAGTATTTTTCGCAGAAAAAAGGCAATGTGCAGATGATGGAATACACACTTTTTACATATTAATAATGTGTATGGTGCCTTAATTCTAAAAAATCTATATAGTAAACTTCAGCTTTAAATACTGCAAAAAATATTCCACTTATTATTAAAGTGTATACAAGCCAATGTTTTGTTCACAGATTGGGGAAGCTTTAGAAACCCTTTAAAGTTTTTACTGCTATCCAAGGCTATATTAGAAAGATTTACAGTACCCACCACACCTCCTGTCCTGGTGACAACGTTTTACCAGACGGGAAGTCGGGGGAGAACTCTCCAACAGCAACACAGACAGAAATAAGTAATCTAAGTCTTTACTAGAATGGGTGAACCCTGTCAGATCTTTATTTCTAAGAAAATGTAGAATTGAAGTGCTGGACTTGAAACTCTTATTGTGTAAATCAAGGAGTATTGGCTGGGCTGGAACATTTAACCTCTACCACAGCCTTTCTCAACCTTTTCAGTACAGAGAAACCCTTTAACCACTTGCCGACCGATGTTAGTAGATCTACATCCACAGAATGGCTCCTGTGTGCAAAGCAACATACAGGTACAATGCTTTGAAATTCACAGAGAGGCAGAACAGGGGGATGTCTGTGTAAACAAGGTATTTCCCTGTTCTGCCTTGTGACCGGACAGTGATTTACTGCTCCCTGTGATTAGGAGCAGTGATCAGTGTCATGTCACATGTAGCCCAGCACCCCCCCCCCACAGTTAGAATCACTCCCTAGGATGCACATAACCCCTTTCCGCCCCCTAGTGGGTAACCCCTTCACTGGCAGTTTCATTTACACAGTAATCCGTGCATTTTTATATCACTGATCACAGTATAAATGACAATGGTCCCAAAATAGCGTCAAAAGTGTCCGATGTGTCTGCCATAAGGTTGCAGTCACGATAAAAATCAAATATCGCTGCCATTTCTAATTAAAAAAAATATTAATCAAAATGCCATAAAACTATCCCCTATTTTGTAGATGCTAAGGGCCAGATTCAGAAAGGCTTTACGCCGGCTTAATCAAAAGATACGCCGTCGTAATGTGCGCCGTCGCATCTTTACGCCGATTCAGAAAGCAAGATACGCCGAAAAACATGGCTTCAGTAACTTGCCTATGCCGGCGTATCGTGGGCGCATAGTTACGCTGGACGCATTAGACGTTCCCATTAAAAATATGCAAATGAGTAAGATACGCCAAATCACAAATGTAGATACGCCCGGCCGCTTCATAAACGCACTTTCCGTAAGGCTTACGTCCGGCGTAAAGTTACCCCTGCTATATGAGGCGCAGCTAATGCAAAGGTATGGGCCAGGGATCGACGCCGTCGAATTTTACGTCGTTTACGCCGTTTACGTAGTACGGGAATAGGGCTGGGCGTAGTATACGTTCACACGTCGTAGGCATTGCGCGCCGTCGTCACTTAGGGAGTTTTTTCGACGTGATTCTGAGCATGCGCGCGCATGCCCAGTACGAGCGGCCATTAATTAGCATGGGGTCATGCTTAATTTAAATACATGATGCCCACCTCCTTCCTACTTTGAATTAGGCGGGCTTGCACCGGCCCATTTACGCTACGCCGCCGTAACTTAGGGAGCAAGTGCTTTGTAAATACAGCACTTGCCTCTCTAAGTTGCGATGGCGTAGCGTAAAGAAGATACGCTACACCTGCACAAATATACGCCAATCTTTCTGAATCTGGCCCTACAACTTTTGCACAAACCAATCAATATACGCTTATTGTGATTTTTTCGGGGGTCAACAATTCACCTTCATTGGGGCTGAAAACAAGACATCGATAATGATTAATAGAAAAACAAGCCACATTTGTATTCCTCATATTGATCATGATTATTAATGTGTCTTGTTTTAAACCCTGATGAAGAGGGACTGTAGACATTTGAAACGTGTAACATTTATATTCATGCTGTCTCCTTTTTATTAACAATAAATGATATGTGTTTTTAAAGTAAAAGGAAAATGTATCTCATGAGCATGTTACCTAGCTTCTGCCTTAATGCTCCGTTCACACTGCCATGGCCTGAAGGTCGTGCGACTTCAGCTTGACTTTGAACCATTTTTAGCGAATTCCTGTGTAATCTTCCTGTAATGTCAAATCCAAATCACATCAATTAAGATAAGGGTCCAACTTGGAGGCAACTTCCATTAAATTCTATGGGCACAAGTTGGATAGAATTTGTCTTAAAGTAGTATAGGAAACTTTTCTAAAGTCGGAGCGACTTCAATAGTGCTAATTAAGACAGCTTTCATTGACTAAATGTTGATTTCACACGTCACGCAACTTGGAGTCTCACAAATTAAATCCCAGTGTACATACCTTTTTTTTATTTGTTTCCTAACAGTCACGTGATCTTGCAGCTCTGAATCCTGGGAGCTGCTGCTGTAGCTAGTTGGAAAAGACTAGTAAAAAAAAATATTAATAAAAATGCCATAAAACTATCCCCTATTTTGTAAACGCTATAACTTTTGTGCAAACCAATCAATAAACGCATATTGAGATTTTTTTTACCAAAAATAAGTAGAACAATACGTATCGGCCTAAACTGAGGAAATTTTTTTTTTTTTATATATATATATATTTGGGGGGATATTTATTATAGCAAAAAGAAAAAAATATTGCATTTTTTTCAAAATTGTCGCTCTATTATTGTTTATAGCGCAACAAATAAAAACCGCAGAGGTGATCAAATACCACCAAAAGAAAGCTCTATTTGCGGGAAAAAAGGACGCCAATTTTGTTTGGGAGCCACGTCGCACTGCAATTGTCAGTTAAAGCGACGCAGTGCCGAATCGCAAAAAGGGGCAGGGTCCTTAACCTGCATAATGGTCTGGGTCTTAAGTGGTTAAAGCTTACTTAGTGAATTGCCTTTTTTCTTCTTTAAGATGATTGTTTGGCACTCTTCTTCTTGATTTCACTTAGATTTTTTTTATCTGTCCCTGTTTCAAATCCCCCTTACTTCCTATCTGGTAGAACAGAAAGTGAGAAACAAATTTCATCAACAGAGCCCCAGATAGCAGTAATGACCCAGAAGGAGTTCTAATCATTTCCCACTCTGTCCAAAACTAAGAAAAAAAGGTTCTGGCTTCAAATTTTAAATCTATTCTGACCCCTTGCAAAATGATTTTACACAATTCAACCATATGTTTCATAAGAGGTTGTGTTGTATAAATTAAATGATCTTCCCCTCTCGAGTTCCATGCTAGAGCTGGACACTTCCCAGCTACCATAGGCATTGGAAGGAAGATCACTTCATAAGAAAGAATAATCAGAGCAGGTTGGAAATGACATAACAGGTTTTTAAGGGTTTGTAAAGGATTTTTTTTTTATCTTAAAGGGTGACTAAAGGAACATTTTTTTTTTAGCTAAATAGCTTCCTTTACCTTACTGCAATCCTGGTTTCATGTCCTCATTGTTCGTTTTTCCTTTGAAGTTGCTGTAATCCTTCTCTGATCTCCACACTTCCTGCTTGTCTGTTTCCTTATGAAAAAACTCATGGGAGCTTCTTTCTGTGGTCCCTGATCAAGGAGGTGTGATTACTGTGTGTCTAAAACCCCTCAGAACCAATCAGATTCATTTTAAAAACAAACACTGCCCTGTGTTTGTTTGTTTTTGTTCTGTGTGTCTCTGTACTTCACAGAAACATGAAACTAGATTACAAACGAAACTGAAACTGCAGGCACAGTATATGATTGATTTGTATCTATTTTTAATCATTTTTAAAAGGAATCAGTTAACTAGTATGTCTCTATACCCTGTAAACAGTCATTTCAGCATACATTTTTTTTTATTTATTTACAACTCCTTTAATATTACTTCTTTTTATAGTCATATCTTTAAAATATGACTGATGTATGCATCATTAGAAATATCTTTTATTATCTAAAGTGACAATAAATTCTCAAAACATTTAACAATATACTGGAAAGAGTTTCTCCCTTTCCCCCAATAGGATTAAATCCAAATGAGGATAACAGTTTACAGTACAAGTCTGCCAATGTGAACACCAAATGGTCAGATCTGTCATCTCTTGTGGAATCGAATAAGACCCCATTCTCAACTGCAAAGGGGGCGGTTAGGGTTTGCAAGCGGGAGACCCACCCGGGCGGCACCCCGTTGACAGCAATGGGAGGATGACAGCTCTTGCAACTAATTGTGACCACTCACATGTAATCGCTCATGGAACAATTACCTGCAAAAGAGCGGCCTTTGTAAAGTGTGAACAGGGCCTAAAAGCAGTGACATTCGGTGCCCTATCAGGCAGACGCTCACCAAATTTTGCACTGTGCTGGTTACCTGTTTAAATATTAGCCTGAGATTTTACTATGTTCAACTCTGAAGCCTAGACTTGCACAAACCTTTCTTTTTTGTCTGGATTATGCACAAATATAATCACATCCACCTTGTTTTTATTAGAGATTTAAGGGCTGCATGGTGTGGGTTTTATATTAATTTGTTTCCGGATGTCTGCAGGGGTGTGTGCTTGTGTCTATGCATATAATAACCATTAATATGGAGCAGCCTTTCTCAACTTTTTTAACTATGAGGAACCCTTGAAATAGTGTTTATGTCTTAGAGAACCCCTGCTATTAATTACATCTACAACTCAAAGGACATTAGCATGAACAGTAATTTGTGAATATAAGAATAAGAATGCAGTGTACTTAGTGTATTTGACGCCCAGGGCTCCTCTATACAGCAGAGTTATTTACAGTTATAATAATGAAGGGAAACAAATTTAATAAGGAACAGAAATTAAATTCAGGCTGTAAAATTTGTAATGATTCCTCACATGATGGTCAGTGTAAAAGTGTTGCTTAAATTGATGGTCAATAAAGCGGCCATTTTCATTAGTGGTGAGGGATGTCCTGTTAGACTGATGGTCTATGGGGAAGGGACTGCCTTACATTGGTGTCAGTTGGAATACTTGCTCTTTACCTAGTGGTTAGTTAGAACAACGCCCTCCTAACAAGTAGGTTAAAAAATCATTGGTAAGAGGCAGGGATGCCCTCTCTTCCCAGGTCGTCATACCTTGGAAATGGAACTCACCAACCTGAATATGCAGGGCCTGAGAGTGGGATCATTAAAGGACAAATTATTCACAGATGATGCATTGATGTACTTGAATGATGCACAGTCTTCCCTGATAACCACTCTGTGGATCTTTGATAGATTTGGGCATTACTCAGGTATTAGGATAAACTGGTCTGAAACTGATCAAACCATCTACAGTGGGTTCAACAATTGAAATACTTAGGAATCTATATCCCACTTCACCCTTGGTACTTTCTTAATGTTACCCTGATTATATCTCAACTCAACTAAAAATGTGAAGCTTGGTCTTCTCTTCCCCTATTGGTAGTAGGTAGAACAAATCTTATACAAATTATCTTCTTACCTAAGTTTATCTATGTTTTCAGACAATCCCTGTTTTGGATTCCTCAGCAGATATTTTGGAGGATCGATACAGTACTATCAGCCTCTATGTTAGTGGGCCACCCCCTTGGAAGAGCACTCAGGACCTTACAACTCCATACTGATTGGGCAGGTCTGGCCTTACCCATTATGCACATTTACTAACTGGCATTTATTAGGGTCACTATTAACTGGTGGTTTACTCTTCCCTCCTGTAAATCCAGCTATAGACCCAAAGGTGACTGTAGTGGGCTCCTCACAAACTTAAAGGGTCACTAAAGGGAAACATTTTTTTTTGCTGAAATGACTGGGTATAGAGACATTAAAGTTAACTGATTCCTTTTAAAAATGAATAAAAATAGATAAAAATCAAAAATAAAAATCAATCATATAATGTGCCTCTAGTTTCGTTTTCAAAATGATTTCATGTTTCTGTTAAGTAGAGAAGACAGAACAAAAACAAACAAATCCAGGGCAGTGTTTTGTTTTTAAAATGAATCTGATTGGTTCTGAGGAGTTTTAGACACACAGCTTAGACCACAGTGAAAATCTGCCATGAGTTTTTTCATAAGGAGCCAGACAACCAGGAAGTGTGGAGATCAGAGAAGTATTACAGCTACTTTAAAGCAAAAACGAACAATGAGAACATGAAAACAGCACTGCATTAAGGTAAAGGAAGCTATTTAGCTAAAAAAAATATTTCCTTTAGTGATCCTTTAACAGACCTCAGTATAACCCCAATTCCCCAAAAAATTAGGATGCTCTGTTAAATCTACATAAAAACAGAATGCAATGATTTGTAAGTCACATTAAACTATAATTTAGTCACAATAGAAAAATAGAAACCATATCAAATGTTTGAACTGAGAAAATGTACAATTTTAAGAAAAGGTTATTTTAAAATTGATGGAAGCAACATGTCTCAAAAAAGTTGGGGCAGGGCAACATAGGTGTAGTATCACCTTTTCTTTTGACAATACTTAGTAAATGCCTGGGAACTGAGGAGACCAGCTGCTAAAGTTTTGGCAGAGGAATTCGCATGAGCATATTCTGCTTTAAAACCTGTATATATCGTTCAGTATTGATGCTGCCTTTCCAGATGTGCAAGCTGCCCATTCTATATGCATTAATGCACCCTCATACCATCAGAGGTGGAGATGGCCTTCACACCAAAATGTTTGTGTCTCCTGAACTATTACAGCACTGCAAGTCCCAGCATGCATGTACACTATCTACAGGATCACATTACAATGTATACCAGTAATATGGGAATTTAAAATCCCAGTACTCATCTCAGTTGTCTCCTGTCCTTTGCAGTGAAGTGTTAATCCTGTCTCACCTCTTCCGTTTTTTTTTTACTGTAAACAGTTTACCATCTCTGTCTTCTCAGTCACCCACCCCCCATATCTTACTTCTTATTTTTCTTCTTTCAAATCTATTTTCTTTGCTGTCTCCTTTTTGTTTTATTGCATCTTAAATTAGTTTGTTTTCTCTAATGCTTCCTCTACATGATTAGCTGAGTTTCAGTTTCTGGCTAAAAGAGTAATTTTAAGTCTCCATATACTTTCTAGTACTTCTGTCTTTTATTTTGTCTCTCTTCCCTTTACTTCATCTGGGCTTCTCTTCATTTGTCTGGCTATTCCTCTTCCCGCCCGCCCGCCCGCCCTCTCCCTCTCTCTTGTTTAGAATATTCTTATTTAGATATTCCAACATGTGGTACAATTTAGTCCCTCAGAGGTTTGGCAGGCGAGCGTTGCCGTGGTGACGGTGATTTCGGCTGGCGTAGTTTGGGTTGGGGGGGTGTAATTAGGTACACATGTCCCTGAACTTCTGGATAACTTTATAGGGCTGAGGGGGAGGGATCCTTTGAGCCACAGAGTGTCTGTGAGGAAAGATTTCTGCCTGCCGTAAAGGTCAATGAACATTCAACGTCAGCTTAAAAGCACATTCCCCCCACAAGTTCTTTTTCACTGCTCACCCTTCTATCATCCAGTACACCTCCTCAGCACCAAACCTCTAACACTGTTTTTCACCACACCCAAAGTTTTAGATTAAAGAAAGTCTTCCAGACTTCCTTCACATATGATTGTATTTCGGAATTCCTTAATGCTTTACTTGCACAGATTGTTCTGAACCTACCCGTACTTCATCATCATCCTAGGCCTGGAGTTGCAGTACACTATGCACACACCTGCACAAAAAGACACGTACACAGTGTATAGTACTATAAAAATAATATATAAAATCATGCGGTTCCAATACAGACTATGAACCAAGGCCCTCTTACAGTTATAAAGAGGAACTTATCTCCCAAAGGGGAGTTAACTCCATTGTAACACCCACCCCTCTTCCCCATGCAAAATAGAGGAATTTTTGGCTCTGTTTTTCCTTTCTGTCCATAATAACATATCTCTCGGCTTGTAGCCTCATGGGATACTTACATCACATCTCTCACAAGGCTGCAGGATTGGCACATAGAGCATCCATCGAGTGAGCCAGAGGGCATGCCCAAGCATCATCTGTTGCTGACTGTCTGTAGCTAGAAGAGGCTGTCCACTGAAGAGGACCAAGATGGCAGTGTGGGACCTGGTATATGTCACCTGAACAGCGGATTGTACCAGGTCAACCTTGGATTCCCCCTGTGGGCGAGTATGTGTTTTGAAGAGAACCCAGAGATAAAGGCAAGAAGGGAAAACAAAAACACGTTGGGGTGGGGAGTTGAGTACCACTTTAAAAACACCCCACTAATTGTAACTAAAATCTTGAATCAGGGTAAGAGCTACAGCCCCAGGGACCATAAACCTGGGTGCAGTTCCAATATATTCTACCGCTATTTCTACCATATGTGGAAACTCTCTGCTTTTTACCCAGTAATTATGGCAGTTCTGTAAGGGCCTGTGACAAAGGCATAAGTTAGTTTGATATCATCTTGAGATCATTTAGAATTTATTTGCATTCATATGCATTTGACTTGCAGCTGGCCACCTTCTGACTTGCATTTGACCTGCTTCAAGCAGGTTTTGCATACCCATAGACTTAAATGGGAATGCAAAGCCTGCATGAAGCCAACAAAAGCCCAGGCTTAGACCCTAAGCCTGCCAGATTTCTAGGTCATGCTGTCAGAGCTCCAGCCAAATGGCTGGTGTAGGGATGTGATGCTGAGGAAGAGGCGAAAGACAGTAGAAGGCACCACCCTTTGTACAATGAGAGAATGTGTGGGACCAGTGGGAGAAGGACTCTTGAATGGAAAGTGTGCCTGAAGTAAGGGGGTGGGGAAGGCAAACTGGGCTGCATTGGTTGCTCCTGCAGTTTTTTTGCCTCTGTATTTTCTGCATGGCCTGTTTGTTGCCTGTGTATTGCAGATCCTTTAAATGAACTGTTTTACCCAGTACAGTACCAAGTTTTAAACATGCATACAGGTACCCAGAACAGTCTCTACTAGGGATGAGCTTTGAGTTCGAGTCGAACTCATGTTCGACTCGAACATTGATTGATCACCGAACAGCGAACAATTTGGGGTGTTCGCGGCAAATTCGAAAAGCCACAGAATACCCTGGAAAAGTCTATGGGAGAAATCTAAAGTGCTAATTTTAAAGGCTTATATGCAAGTTATTGTCATAAAAAGTGTTTGGGGACCTGGGTCCTGCCCCAGGGGACATGTATCAATGCAAAAAAGTTTAATTTTTTTTTTAATTTTTTGGGAGCAGTGACTTTAATAATGCTTAAAGTGAAACAATAAAAGTGAAATAGTCCTTTAAATTTCATACCTGGGGGGTGTATAGTATGCCTGTAAAGCAGCGCATGTTTCCCGTGCTTAGAACTGTCCATACAAGTGTCATTTCTGAAGGATAAAAAGTCATTTCAAATCACTGCTCCTGAAAAAAAAACTGTAGTTTTTAAAACTTTGTTTTGCATTGAGCAGGACCCAGGTCCCCAGAAACTTTTTAGGACAATAACTTGCATATTAGCCTTTAAAATTAGCACTTTAGATTTCAAAAATTCTAGTCCCATAGACTTTAATGGGGTTCTAAAGTTCACACAAACTTTTGGTCTGTTCGCAGGTTCTGGTGCGAACCGAACCGGGGGTTTTTGGCTCATCCCTAGTCTCTACCAGGCTTTACAAATTCTGAAAGCAGCTCCTAATATGCAGTAATGCACCTTATGGGCCCATGTACCACAACATGTCCTGGTAACAGGAAATATTTCATTGCAATGCCATTCATTATGCATGCACCTCAACATTCCAAAGCAACAAACCTGCACCAGAGCGCTTGGTAATGTACAGTGCATTGTGTTACGAAAAATAATTCAGTGGATAAAGATAGCACACTCTGGGTGCACAGGTAACATGGTGAGCTGCAGCAAATTAGTAGTAATTTGGATGGAAGGCAACAGATGGGACAGCAAGGTATGGGGCACAGACGAGTCAAAACTGTATATTGTAACAATGGCTGTGTATTATAATGCTTGCCAGTTTGGTAGCCATATAGTGCCTGGGGCATATTTCTTCTACCACTTACACCAATGCTCGGTTATTTTCTCTCCCACAAGTGCTGGGGCTCCTGTACAATGCAGGACTAGTGCCAAACTAGTTTTGTAACACGCCAATAGATGGTAGCACATGGCTGCATGCACAGTGAGCACAGACCTTCATAAGTCAGTGTGCTAAAAGACACTGTCCTGTGTATATCGAGAGCTGTGCAACTGATGCTCTTCTGACCACATGCGTTACCACGTCTGCTATTTCATCATGGACAGCAATGATGTCAATGATAACAACAACGGCGATGCTTCATTGAGTGGTTTGAGGTGTTTTAAGTGGCATGCGTGACAACACGCTCAACCCCCGAAAATGTCGAAACCATTCAGCAATTTGTGCAAGATGATTATCAGAGAACATTCACATGTGCCACTCAAAACACTTCAAACAACTCATTTCATCATCTCCGTAAACTTGCCGAATCATGTCTAACCTCTCTGTGGGAGATTTGCCCAGTTTCACACAGAATTTCACGTTTGCTCTTTATTCTAACTTGTTATCTATGCTGAAATAGCAGATGTTGTAACAATCCAATGTTGGTACAGTGATCTCCCCTACTGCTCTATTTTGTTCTGACAGGGGGATGCCCTCCCCTCCCGCCAGAACACTCCCATTGGTTGAAAAAGGAGAAGCTAAAGCGCTAGCCAACAGTGAATAGACCCAATATGAGAAATAATTAAACCTAATTACATGCAGCTCAAATCTAGTATGTGCTAACAAAAAAAATAGGATATAAAAGTGTAATGATGAGCGCAAACTTAAACTAAACTAAATAAACAATCCCAAACAAACAAGTGAGCATCACTATAAAAATGGTGATCAAAATATGTGCAATACAGTGCAGCAACAAATGTCCCAAAATAGTGAAATCCAGTGGGGGAACAAAAGTCAATAAATCAGTGACAAGGCTTCTATCCATGTAATAACGAACTCATCCAGATGAGACTTCACAGATGAACGTGCTCACAGAGCGCTTACCTTCCACAAGGAAGAAAGGGGCATCAGACACATGCAATGATGATCCTGTAGGCAGCCGTCTCCAATGTAATCCTTAAGCCAGTCTCAGCCACATTCGACGTCCGGTCGAAAATGTATCGGATGTTCCAAAGAAGAAATGAAGCTCACATAGTGAAGTACGTAAACTTAAAAATGGTTTAATAAGGTAAACACACTTACAGAAAGAAAAACGGATAAAAACACCAAAACAATGGCACTTTCGGTCGGACGGTCAGGGTGTCACGTCACTTCCGATTGACCTTACGCGTTGCGTCACGTGACTTCATCAGAGGATCATTGGTTGAGAGTGCAGAATTGTAGCCGGTCGGCAGACGTTTTTCAGTCTTGCACCTTCGACAGAAGTCGACCAAGTGTCTATCTACCGATGCTCCCCAACCTTCGGCCCGTGTATATGGGGCTTTAGGCTATAACATTAATCAGTGAGTCATTCACATGTTTGTTTTAAATTTCACCTTAGCATAGTGATTTCTGTGGTAAAGAGATATGTGAAACCATGAAGAAGCCAAGAGTGCCACCTGATCATTGATATGGCATATTAGCATCCTCCATTCTTCTGCCTCCTCCTGCAAGCCTGACAATCAAATGGACTAGTTATCAGGGACCCAAGCTGTGGCAGGGCTGCAGGAATGCCTGGGTTGTGTGGCTTAAAGTGTTCAACAGTCAGGACTATACACATGTGAAAACCGAAAAGAAGGATTTTATGACAGCCTTAACCACTTAAGCCCCGGACCAATATGCTGCTAAATGCCCAGAGGTGTTTTTACAATTCGGCACTGTGTCGATTTAACAGACAACTGCGCCGTCGTGCGACGTGGCTCCCAAACAAAATTTGCGTCCTTTTCTTCCCACAAATAGAGCTTTCTTTTGATGGTATTTGATCGCCTCTGCGATTTTAATTTTTTGCGCTATAAACAAAAATAGAGCGACATTTTTGAAAAAAAAACAATATTTTTTACTTTTTGTTATAAGAAAAATCGAATAAACTAAATTTTAGTCAAACATTTAGGCCAATAGGGGGTGAAAGGGTTAACTAGGGCGGTGATCAAGGGGTTAAAACTTTATTAGGGGGGGTAAGGGGCTACCCTGAACCTAACACTAACTGCCTGTCACACTAACTGTGAAACTGACACTAAATGCAGTGATCAGTAAATATATGATCACTGCATTCAGTGACACTGTGACAGGGGGGTGGGGGGGGGGTGACGGGAAGGGGTTAAATGTGCCTATGTGTGTGGTGTCGGTGTAGTGTTGGTGCGACTTACTGTGTGAGTTTTCTCTCCTCTCGGCGGATTAAAAATACCGCCGAGAGGAGAGCTGACATCACTTCCTCTGCCAGTGTTTACATTACACAGGCAGAGGAAGTGACTTGCGGGGAGGACGCGCATTGGCTGGGAGCGATCCGGAGGGGGCGGACAAAAACCAACAGCCGCCCCCTCATCCCGGATCGCTCGCACAGCAAACTGGACTGCCGCATGTACCGGGGGGGGTCCCGATCGGACCCCCGACCCACGTCTAGGCAGGGACGTACAGGTACGCCAATGTGCCTGTACGTGCCATTCTGCCAACATAAATGTACATGCGGCGGTCCTTAACCGGTTAAAGGGGTTGTAAAGGTTCGTCTTTTATTTTCTAAACAGGTTCCTTTAAGCTAGTGCATTTTTTGTTCACTTTTCTTTCGATTTCCCTTCTAAATGCTTTTTTTCTTTGTTTGAATTTCTCACTTCCTGTTTCTCCTCAGTAAGCTTTCCACCATCATCCGAGCGGTGGAAAGTCATTTAGAACAGCTTACTGAACAACTTACTGAGGAGAAACAGGAAGTGAGAAATTCAGACAAAGAAAACAAAAAAAAAAACATTTAGAAGAAAAATTGAAGGAAAAGGTAAGTGAACTAATAATGCACTAGCTAAAAGCAACATATTTAGAAAATAAAAAATGAACCTTTACAACCCCTTTAATGTCTTGCGCCGTTTTACAGGCTCTTCTCCAGTAATGAAATTGGTTATTCTGATTTTAGTGCACACTTTGAGCTTCTCACAATGTGAATTAGAAGCTGCAGTAGGTCAAATAGAGCTGTCCTAATTTCTTGGCTGAAGAATATTCAGCATAATCTAGAGAACTTTCCTCTCCAGCCAAACTGTCCTTGGCCTGCCCATTTTATTCATTACATTTCAGTTCTTTCAATTAAAGCGTAACTTTTGTTGAGAAAAAAACATCCCCCCCGGGTGATCAATGTATGTTGCAAGGATTATAACAACCTTTGTTGCAGATTCCTACCTTTTGTTATCCACTTCAGCCCCGTACCATATTGCTGCCCAACAACCAGAGCCCTTTTTGCGATTCAGCACTGCGTCGCTTTAACTGACAATTGCGCGGTCATGCGACGTGGCTCCCAAACAAAATTGGCGTCCTTTTTTTCCCACAAATAGAGCTTTCTTTTGGTGGTATTTGATAATCTCTGCGGTTTTTATTTTTTGCGCTATAAACAAAAATAGAGCGACTATTTTGAAAAAAATTCAATATTTTTTACTTTTTTCTGTAATAAATATCCCCCAAAAATATATAAAAAAACGTTTTTTTTCCTCAGTTTAGGCCAATATGTATTCTTCTACATATTTTTCGTAAAAAAAAAAATCGCAATTAGCGTTTATTGATTGGTTTGCGCAAAAGTTATAGCGTTTACAAAATAGGGGGTAGTTTTATGGCATTTTTATTATTATTTTTTTTTTTACTAGTAATGGCGGTGATCAGCATTTTTTTTCAGTACTGCCACCTTGTGGCGGACACTTCGGACACTTTTGACACATTTTTGGGACCATTGGCATTTTTTTAGCAATCAATGCTATAAAAATGCATTGGTTTATTATAAAATTGCCATTGGCAGTGAAGGGGTTAACACTAGCGGGCGGGGAAGGGATTAAGTGTGTTCCTGGGTGTGTTCTAACTGTATGGGGGGGTGGCCTCACTAGGGGAAATCACTGATCTTCTGTTCATACATTGTATGAACAGAAAATCAGCATTTCCCCCACTGACAGGAACGAGAGCTATGTGTTTACACACATAGCTCCCTGTCCCCGCCCTGTAACGAGCGATCGCGTGTGCCCGGCGGCGATCGTGCCCGAGCAGGGGGAGCGCGTGAGGGGCACGCGTGCGGGCCGCCGGCGGCTTGCACGCGCCCCCTAGTGGCCGTCAAAAGTGCCGATGTAGAGCTAGGGGCTCTCGCCCAGGAGAGCCGACCTGCCGCCGTATAACTGCGGCGGCTGGTCGGCAAGCGGTTATTCTGAAGAAATCCATGTGTGTTTGTCTGTGCCTCTGGGCTCAGTTGGTCTAACTGGAGTGATTTCATAATTATCAATCAGCTGTGGCAGCTGCAGGACACTAATGAGAAAAGCTGCTGGGCCTGCATCCCTTTAGATGTGTTCCTATTGGAAATATCTCACCAAAAATGATATCTTTGTTGCAAGTGATGCCTGAAATCTGACTTGTATCTTAGGCAGACTTCTGGAAAAATTGGTGAGCAAATCACACAAGCAGGGAAGTGGAGTTACCCTTTAAGGAGGGTATTAGGTATTACCTAGAGTTCTCTGAATCAAAATGCAGCCTACCTTGAAATGTCCACTCCTCCCAAGAGACATCCCACTACTTGAATCAGAGCAGATGGCTCTAGAGAAGAGTTCTAAGGCAGAGTGCTGTAATGATTTCAGAATGCTATGTACAATGCCATGCTGACCGCTCATGTCAGCATACCAAATATAAGTAGGAGGTGGGGGTCAAGGCAGTATGGGAGAACGGAATTTAGAAGTCAACAAGGAGTAGGCAGCATGGAAAAGAGAGGTAGAAAGAATGAGACAGGAAGTATATATCACAAATTTTGGACTCATGAGTAAAGATTTATTAAACGACCAGTGTGAGCCAAAAAGGGGCAAATTTTGTCTATCTACAAAAGTAGTTTGGTTGGAAGGGGCAGAATTGATAAAGACTCATATTAAGGGAAGAGACAGCTTTTCTTGGAGGAAAAAGTGTGGTTAGTAGGAAGACTGGTGCAGAATACAGGTATATAGAAAGAATGTGCTGCAATACACACTATATAGACCCTGCCTAATGAGTAGTCATATAATTTGGAAATCCTTTTTTTAAATAATATCCAGTTACTGGAGCACTGGGATTGATTTACTAAAGAAGAGACTGTTCACTTTAAAAAAAAAAAAAAGAAAAAAAAAAAAAACCCTTGAAGTAACATTCCGGTCATTTGGAAAGTGGATCTTTACATTTGTGGTCATTTGGGAAGAATTCCCCCTTACAGATAGCTAAAAAGATCAATGCTGTCAGTGGTTACTTACAGTGCCTTGAAAAAGTATTCATACCCCTTGAAATTTTCCACACTTTGTCATGTTACAACCAAAAACGTAAATGTATTTTATGTAATAGACCAACAGAAAGTGGCACATAATTATGAAGTGGAAGAAAAATGAGAAATGGTTTTCAGAAGTTTTTACAAATAAATATTTTAAAAGTGTGTCATGCATTTGTATTCAGCCCCCTTTAGCCCTGGTTCACACTGGGCTGCGGGAGTGAAATCGCGCGATTTCAGCTGAACTCGCGTGATTTTACTCCCTCTGGCAGTCCCAATTTCGGCGCGATTTAGGAGACGCCGCCACATCTCCGCACCAGGAAGTGAACTACTTCCGCACATGCGTCGAATCCATTCGACGCATGTGCGAGAAGATATGTCTGCTGGTTAGCGTACTAACCAGCAGACATATCGGGCGGACGGATTCCCAGCCGACAGATTTTAAAGCATGCTTTAAAATCTGTCGGCTGGCCAAATCCGTCGGCTCGCCCGTACACACGATCAAATCTGTCTGCTGGGACGGTCGGGCCGACCGTTTCCAGCAAATAGATTTGATCATGTGTACGCGGCCTTAGGGTTCCATGGGACCCTGGTTGAGAAAAGCTAGTTTGAAGTATTGGATCACCAAGGAGCTTAATGACTTCTTAATACACTTTCCAAGCCTAGTTACTAACAATACAAATTTCATAGTAGACATGTGGAGAAAGCTATTGTCCATGGCAGTGTTTTTCAACTCCAGTCCTCAAGGCACACCAACAGGTCAAGTTTTCAGGATTTCCCATGAAATGGCTGTGGTGATTACTAAGGCAGTGAAACTGATCAAATCACCTGTGCAAAATAATGGAAAGCCTGAAAACATGACCTGTTGGTGCGCCTTGAGGACTGGAGTTGAAAAACACTGGTCCATGGAACTCCGGGTGCTGACCAAATGGAGCCCAACCATGCCCACTGAAGTCAGCAGAAAAGCAAGAAGTTGTACCAATCATGTCAAATCTAGGGCTGTTACTGATCAAAAATGTTGTGTTTAATTAATCGTTTTTTTTTTTTTTAATCGATTAATCGACTAATTTCGATTAATTATAACGCACATACAGATCCAACTACTTTTAGCTGATCTCCTTGCAGGCTGATTCCCAGTGCAGCTACCAACAACTGGAAAAATAGATAGCAGGATACAAAAAACACACAAAGGCAGCGCTCGATGGGAATAGCATTAAAACTTGTATAGTCTTCAAGTAGGTAACTAAATAAATATTGCACTGAAGATAAAATCGATGTAGCTACATAAACTGTAAAAATGGTGCGAGTAATACCAAATGGTAGCAAAAGCAGTCATAAAAATATGTAGCTAATTATGATACTGGTATAAAAATGTGTACAATGATACCACTGCTGAATCCAGATGAGGAGAGGTTAACATCAGTCCGTCGGCATGTAGAAGTCCCATGAAGGGAACTATCACAACTCCCAGTGGATGGCTATAGAATCCCAGGTTGATAGAGGGAAGTGATGGAGGGAAGTGTATCAGCCCTTGCATGTGGCAGATAGTAAGGTCCTGCCGGGCATGCAAAGGAGCCCTTCAGATGGACACGGCAAGCCACGTCACCGGATCTCCGATGGAACTCCCTGAAGGCCCAGAAGCCGGCGGAGAGGCGAGTACCAATCAAAAGAATTTTAATAGTTCAAAAAGATTTTGTTCGATCAACAAAATTAAAGATTAATCAATGAATTAAAAGTTAATTTGCACAGCCCTAGTCAAATCATATCCAACTTTATTAAAGATGAACAATGAACAATGCATCCCTGCCCAGGATTGTCCCTCTCTATCGATAGAGAAGTGGTCCTAGACAGGGCTGCAGCATGCTCTGTCCATCTTTAATAAACTTGGATGTGATTTGACATCATCAGTGTGCGACTTCACACTTTTTTGCCAATCTTAATTTTATAGCTGAGTCTTTCTAACAGAAACAATGATTTCATCAACAATAGATGCTTCTCTGCATTTTAAGTGTGGTGTTGGCAGACTTGTCAGAAAAAAAAATAGATTTGTTGATGCTGACAGTTAATACCCAGAATATTTAAAGTTTTATTTTTTATTTTTTTATAAAGCACTATATTTTTGTAAGTTAAGAGCCTCATTTTGAATCACTCATGTAACATGTGTCATAGGTTGTAATTAATGGCTTATCATCCATCAAACCACATCCCCAGATCATGAAGACAAAATGTGTTTCTGGTCCACACACCCAAACAGCGAGCGCATATCTAAATATATCTTTTGTTTCCTTTTTATTATCGATGTACATATTGAAATATAATTTCATAAGTTAATATTTTTTGAGATTTAAAGAAGTATACAAGTTTCCACAGTTGTTTCTCCACCAGTATAAAAATAATTTCCACAATGTGTCTGTTCCCTAGATAAATAACATTATTCATCCAGGACTTATCAGTCCTTTCAACAAAGATTGGAAATGTATGTAAGTAAATGGTATCAAAGCTGGTGATTTTCATCTCTGGCTCCATTTCAGGTCCCATTTCAGGCAAAAATTAAGCATTGTACACACGCTTGGTTTTCTCGGCAAGAAATCTGCTGGCAGAGCTTTCTTGCCGAATAAACCGAGCGTGTGTACGAGGCTTTCAGGTTTCTCATCTGGAAATCTGGCCAGAATCTCGACGTGAAAAATAGAGATCATGCTCTCTATTTTCTTGTCTAGATAATTGTTGGCCTGTTTCCCAATGAGAAACCCGAGAGTGTGTATACTTACCTGTCGCCGTGGAAACCCACGCATGCTCGAAATAACTTTGACGCATGCGCGGTAGCTTCCACGGCATAGGTAGGGTGAAGCAAGATGTCGGCGACGGTATTGAATGTGACAAGCGTATTCTCGTCATACGCGATGACGTCACTGCGTTCCTGCCTTTCAGGAGAACCGCGGTTCTTTTGAAAGGTCTGTGTGTACACTCGGGCAGCAAGAGATTCTTGCCAAGAATCTCGTCGGGAAAAACAATGTTTTTTTCCTGATGAGATTCTTGCCCGTGTGTACGAGGCCTTAGGGCATGATTCGTTGCCTGAAAAAAAGAACAGGGATGCACGGGACCCCTGCCATCTGCCGCAGCCGTTGTTAGTGTGAACCCAGCCTCAATATATGGTCACTTTGTTCAACACAGCAAAATAGACAGTAAATAAATGTATTGTGTAATTGGTTTTACAAAAAACCCTTTAGATTTGTACGTCGGGCCAATTAAATTAAATTAAAAGGTTAATTTATTATTCCTGAATTTACTTGTTTCTAAACAGATTAATATACCAATAGAATTAAAGTTTCTGAACAAAACAACATTCAGTACTTTTCTATAGAAAATCGAAACGAGTTTGAATGATGGGTATGACGAGATTAATCATAACGGTGAAAGTAGCTTAAAGGATGATTAAACAGAACTTGTGACTATTTGCTGTAAACCCTGAACACTCATGCTGCAGTCCTTGTACCCACAAAATTCTGCAAAGAGTGGTGAAGTGAGAAGCATCAGAATAAGGAAACTATGGTGGTATCACTGAAAGGGTTAATGCCCCTGCGTCTGTATCAGTGGAAGGGAAAAAAGCAATACAAAGCGAGGGCGGCAGTTGATAGTGGGGACTGGCAGTACAGAAGGGGGCAGATGATGGTGGGGACTGGCAGTACAGAAGGGGGCAGATGATGGTGGGGACTGGCAGTACAGAAAGGGCATATGATAGTGGGGACTGGCAGTACAGAAGTGGCAGTTGATGTTGGAGGCCTTCAGTACAGAGTAGGGCAGTTGATGTTACATACAGGCAGTACAGAGTTGATGGTGGAGACAGGTAGTACAGAGGTGGGCAGTTGCTGTTGGGGACAAGCAGTACAGAGGGGCAGTTGATGGTGGAGAAAGGCAACACAGAAATTGATGGTGGAGAAAGGCAACACAGAGGTTGGCAGCTAAAGTTCCCAGCTGCAGTTCCCCCAATAACATTGCAGCTTTTTCCCATTTCCTAGGTCACGCTGTTTAATTGTATGGACTGGGAGGGATCTGGTGTGCAGGCACTAAACCCAGGCCGAGCGGCTCCTGGCCAAAAGTTGATTGAGCTGCTGCAGCTGCATGTGACAGGCATGACTGCAGCTCAACAGTCAAGGTGGCATCAATGTGTGCACAGTCAGTGCGCAGCGGGCCCCATCCCCCTTAGGGCCTTTGTACCCTGCACACATTGTACACAAGCAGGATATGCCACTGCACCTCACCCTTATTTTACTTTAAGGAAAAGTGGGAGAGTTTTTATGTAGTCCAGGAGAAGATAACCGGTCAGGGCTTTTCAGTGAAGCAGAGACAATATTGCTAGCTCCAATAGGAAGTTAGGAGCTCACTGGATTTCTAGCAGATCAACAGCTATTTTCTTGTACTTGCAGCAGCTTAAAGGGATAAAACATGTAGACATTTGCATGTACTGCATAGATACACTGAATATGCTTCTTTTTTTTTAGTCTGCCCAGTCATACGCTTACAATAATATTTAAGACCAATGTATACAGTATACAGTACTACATGTTTTTACTACATGTTCTAATTTTTTTATATACAGTCATGTATCTGGTCCAATTTCCATTGAGACCTTCATTCCTGCTTATTGATTGCCCTGATGTTAGTGGGTGCTGGCTGCCTTCTATCAAGTGAACACCAGGTGGCGCAGGTTTGCAAGTATTTGACTGTGTCTTCGTTGCTGTGGCAACGGCACACTATTTAGATCAGAGCGGGACGTTCACGTTGATCTCTCCGCCCCACGCTGATGAAGTCCCGCCCACTGGGACGTAACGCGTACGAGGGGGAGGAGTCACGTGACGTCACCTGCGATCGCCGTCTCACGCTTGTTTGCTGTCTGTTTACCTGGAGATCCAGGACATGCTTTTTACCACACACTCTGCCGCGAGTGTCAGCTATGTAAGTTTTATACTTTTATTTTATTAAAACGAGTTGGTTACAGAGAGCACTAGTCTGTCCCTTCTTATATTTGCATAACCATTTCTATGGATCCGGGAACTGCTGAGCTGCCTGTTGTTTGGTGCCCTTAATATACGATCTGGATGCATTTGTGTTTATGCTGTATGACCTAACCCTGGGTCGATTAGCTCAGGTGACAGGCCATCTTTAAATTATCTGGTGGAGGATCTGTCCTATGGGTCACTGATCTTGGATTATTTGCACGCAGTCACGTTTGGATTGGAGCATTATCAGATTATTTTACTCACCAGTGCACTTTATATGGACTTTCTTTGTTCATTTCATTTTTGTTTAATTTTAGATGTCACTTGTTATGTTTTGCGCTGCACTTTTTGTTATTGAAGTTACTTTGGGACGTTTTATTTGAATTGATCCTTCAGTGCTGGCTTGCATCATTGTAATTTATTTAATTTGTTTTGTTTATTATTTCCAGCGCTGAATTCCTTTTCTTCTTTAGTATACAGTGCACAACATAAATGAGTACACCACTTGTAAAAAGTAAGAAATACAAAATAGGGGATATATTTATTATTATTATTATTATTTTATTAGTAATGGCGGCAATCTGCAATTTTTGTTGTGACTGCGACATTGCGGTGGAGAGATCAGACACTTTTGACACCATTTTGGAACCATTGACATTTATACAGCAATAAGTGCTATAAAAATGCACTGATTTACTGTGTAAATGTCATCGGCAGGGAAGGGGTTAAGTGTGTTCACTCAGTGTGTTCCAACTGTAGGGGGAGATAGGCTACCTAGAACATGACAGAGATCACTGCTCCCGATCACTGGGAGCATTAGGTCCCTGTAATGTTGCCAGGCAGAACAGGGAAATGCCTTGTTTCTGCCTCTCCGTGGCACGAGTATGATGTATGGGTATGTCGTTTTGCACACCTGTGCTACTTTGCCAACGTATATCGGCCTGAGCCAGTCGGCAAGTGGTTAAATACAGCTGGATAATACAAAAAACTGTGTTTGTCTTTTCAGGCTGCAAAGCAACAAAGTGTGATTAATTTATATACCCAATATAATTGATTTGAGTCTGTGAAACGCAGGTAAACCCAGGGACATCTTCAAGTTTTAAATTAATAAAAAAAATCAATAATCGGCCCTTTAAGAAATAATCACACGATTTCATGGGAAACGATATGCACTAAATCCTGCACTTGTCAGAACTATGTATTCATCTTTTATTGCATCCCCTCCAATCAGTTACAGAAGCTTTTTAAAAACGGACTTTCCAGTGTAGTGTGATCTTATCTTATCTCTCAGGGTTGGAAGGAAAAAAGAAATTTTATTTGCTAATCTGGTACAGGAACACAATGATTATAAAATAAATAGTCGTTTCAGATTATATAGCGTTGTCCTTTAAAGCTGACCATAGATGGCTCATGATCTGAGACATGGACGGCCCTCAATACACACTCTAGTTCAACAAATAGTCAATTTAAAAATCAACTGAGCTGGGAGTAAAAATATCAGCTGAACAATGACTGCATCCCATCAGTTGCAATCACTGTTTTGCAGCGCCACTGTATATAGGCAACCAGCACTGGAAATTCATCCCTCGTGCTGTTTAGCATGGTTGGGGAAATGGATTGATCTTCTCTGTGTATGGCTAGCATGACTTCCTCTGCCGTCAACTTGAGATATATGTTGTTCTTATGCTTCCATGAAATTAAACCTAACAAACTATTTTTGGTCACTTGTGAAAGAATTGTAAATCATAGTTTATAAATCGCATAGTTTATAAATCGCAGTTTATATAAAACCAGACTCCTTTTGTAGTGCTGCATATAATAGTAGCTTTCAGAATTGAAAATAACAAGACATGCCAATGTTTCAGTAATAAGATGTGTAAAGTGACTGCAAATGTTTCTGTTTATTCTGAAATTATGACAAAGGGAATTATTTAAAGTGGTACCCTAGCCATAATAATAAAAAAAAAAAGTGCGAAAAGGATTCTGTTTATATTTATCGTCCCGATTCTCCCTCACTTCCTGTCCCGATTCTCCCTCACTTCCTGTCCCGATTCTCCCTCACTTCCTGCCCGAGTATCTACCTGGATACTGCTTTTAAGCCAGCCATAGACGGTTCCATAGATGGTCCTGCTGAACCAGCTGAAATTTTAACTTTGTATGGATAGGTTGAGTGTACCCAAGTTGAACGATCGATCAACTTGGGTAAAACCAGCCTGGCTGATATTACATGTGATTATTCCTATCAGCTTCTAGCAATAATCACTGTGCTCTCCTGGCGGGGGATGCTTCCTCGCCCCCTGAGAGGAGAACACAACTTGTAAGGGATTCCCCTGTCAACACTGTCAGTGTTGATGGGTAATCAAGCTAATATCTTTATTGCAACCCATGGTTGCAGGAAATAAGTTTTCTCCATCTATGATCTATGATTGACCTTAGTCTATGCTATTTGGTGTGCATTTTCCATGAGAATTTAGTAGGGCCTGCCAACAGTGACACTAGCTACCTTGTAAAATAGTTATACCAAGTCTGGGATAGTAAGGAAAAGGGTTTTAAAGAGCAATGCCCTGGTGGCCAGTGGGACAGGAAGTGATGGGCAATATCCCCAATAGTGTCACAGGCCACAAGGTGAAAGCAGTTGTTCAGTTTTCACTTTGTAAATGGTCCTGTAGTCTTCTGGGATCTGAGAACTTCCGCTCAGAATCACCTAGTCATTTTTTTGGGGGGTAGGAGCGGGTCCGTCGTTTTTACAGGTATCGGCTCCTTCCTCCCCAAAAACATTATGTGTGAAATATGGGAGAGGAGGAACGGAAGAGAACTTAAAGCTGGACTTAGCCTTTTGGGGTGGAGTTTGTTATACCCTTGCTCTACAATCAAATATACTGTCTGAAACTTGAGGCACATTTTCTTAGCATAGTAGTGCAAATTATATTGGTTTGCACTAACAGTTCTTAGTCAGGAAATAGAAGAAATTGTTATAATTCACACAGTGCAGTGTGCAATAACTCAGTCTTAAGTAACCCAGTGTTGGCTTTATTACATACAGTATATCTTACAAATATTTTCCAATATGCAACAAAACCATGTGGATCAAATAAAGCTCAGACCAAAATGTTTGCATTAGTAGCCCATCTTTAAAGCAATAAACTGTACACGTCTGTGTTATTCAGTACTCTAACGTTCTATTTTTCCCCCTATAACTGCAGATCTGGAATCTGATGATCCCTCTACATGCAAAGATATGACCACAGACACACTGACTCTAAATCCACCCTCTAGCAGTGTCACTGGAGGAGCAGGTAATGGAATGGGTTGTATAACAAGGGCAGGCATGCATTCACCTCCTCCAAGACGTGCCTCAGATAATGATCTAAATGGGACATTTATCAGCCAACCATCCCGATTCATTCCTCTTGGTGGATCACGTTTTCTTGAATGTCCAAGTATACGTATTACAAGTGATTCGCCTTCAAACAGTGATGGAGAACAAGAAGAGTCAAATAGGAATGATATTTGGGATGAGAGACCACACCGTGACCAATTGTTCCTCCCACCAGATCCATTTTGTTATAGGGACTCATTTCTAAGCCCTAGTCCAGCAAGTAGCCATTCTTCATGGAGTTTTCTTTCCTCTGAGGCTTCTTCTTGTGATTCTCTTGGACAAATGTGTGAAGAAGTTGAAAGAGAGCTTAATGAAGCAGCCTCACGATTCACGCTTGCTTCTCCACTGGGCTCTCCTAGGGGCTCACCAAAACCTTGGGGTGGTCACAATGATGAATTTTGGCCAGCTGGTCCTATTTCAGGTGCTCCTTCTTCATCCCGTGAAGAGTTACTAACACCCTACCATTCTGGCCAAGTTTCAAGACCTACATCTCCCTGTGGTAAAAGAAGGTATTCAAATTCAAATGATGACGGTGTTCGCCAAACCAGCTCTCCTTCTCCATCCCATTCTCGAAGAGGAAGCTTAGGGGATGATAACCTCT
Organism: Rana kukunoris; assembly: GCA_029574335.1. NCBI lineage: Eukaryota > Metazoa > Chordata > Amphibia > Anura > Ranidae > Rana > Rana kukunoris. The sequence goes on from CM056049.1 coordinate 264,594,453, forward strand.
CATCAGAACCGGAAGCTTCCCCAAAGCCCACTGAACATAACCAACAAACAACATTAACCTCTCTAGAGAGAGGTGATAACATTCCACAAAAGGCCAGAAGAACCTCAGCAGAGCAGACAGTGGCCCCTGTTAGGTCTGAGGAGTCCGCAAGCCCTGGTAAAGCCTTTTCTTCTGGCTCATCTGTATGTGCAAATGATGAGAGTACTGCAATGTTCACTCAAAACAGAAAAGATGTTGGGATGGATTATCTAGCCGTGCCTTCAGCCTTGGCCTGGTCCAAAGCAAGAGTTGGAGGACAAAGTCCAATATTCAGGTAATGGCTAAATAAATATTTATTTTTTTCCCCTGTGCTTAGTTAATGGAAATGTCTGTATATAAATGTATATGTGCATCACATCATCATGTATACAAAAATAAGATAATAAACTGGCACTCTACGTTGTTAAAAGAAAGAAATAACCTAAAGAATTTCTGAACATAAAAAAAAGCGTTAGGGTGCTAATTCGTTAAAGCCAGTGTCTACATTATTTTTTTGTTTCTAGTTTTAAATATACCAGAGGAGGTTAGAGCCTCTGTCAGATGTTTATTGTTGCATGTGTTTGCCCATGAGGAAAATATCTGTGGCTATTTGCCATTGTGATCCTTGTTGCTGGAAAGAAATAAGGGGACATCAAAAAGAGTAAGTGGGGTTATCTTCCTTTTTCTTTTAGATTTTCTCTCACTTTTTGTAACATTTCTGTTACAGGAAGTGAAACTTTTCCAATGGGCAGTCAGTAGTAAAAATGGTGGACCGCGGTCCAGATCTGGACGAGTCAATGTCCTATCCTGACTGCCACTGACCTGCCATTTAGTTGTAGTTCTGTTCAGAGCCATCACCTCCGCTGCTGTCATTCTCTTTCTCACAAAACCGACAGTGAGAGGCGGGACATCTCTGTATGGAAGGCAGGGGCTGCCTGAGTTAACAAGCAGGTGATTGGTTGCTAGGATTCAGGGTGGTCCTAGCAACCAATCTCCAGCTTGCAGCTCCCACCTTCTAGCTGAACCAGCTGTGCCTCTCGCCCTCCTCCCTATCTGTGTGGTGGGACTGAGGACAGTAATGGGGGGCTCTAGACACTTAAGGGGGAGCTTAGGACAGTACTGGGGGGGGACTGAGGACAGTAATTGGAGGGGCTAAGGACTGTAATGGAGGGACTGAAGACAGTAATGGGAAGGGCTCAGGACAGTTAAGGGGGAGCTCAGGACAGTAATGGGGGGACTGAGGACAGTAATGGGGGGCTCAGTACAGAAATAGGGGGAACCAAGGACAGTAATAGAAGGGAATGGGGACAGTTAAGGGGGGGGGGTTTAGGACAGTAATTGGGAGGCTTAGAACAGTTATGGGGGAGTTTAGGACAGTAAAGGGGAGACTCAGGACAGTAATGAGGGGGGACCCAGGACAGTAATGGAGGGCTCAGGACAATAATGGGGGGGGGTCTGAGTACAGTAATGGGGGGCTGAGGGCAGTAGTAGATTGACTCAGGACAGTATTGGAGGTCAAAAATACAAACATGGGGGGACTGAGAACAATATTGGGGGTTCTGAGGACAGTAATGGAAAGCTGAAGACAATATTTGGGTTGTTGAGGACAGTAATGGGAGGGGCTCAGAACAGTAATGGGGAGACTGAGGACTGTAATGGGGGGCTCAGGACAGTAATGAGGGGGGGGCTGAGGACAGTAATGGAGGGCTGAAGACAGTAATATGAGGGAAGGAGGGGGCTGAGGATAGTAATGTTAGGGTGGGGCTGAGGACAGTAATTGTAAGGGGAGATCAGGGGGGGGGGGGGGGACTGTGATGTGAAAGGCAGACTGAGGATGCTGATGTAAGAACAGGATTGTGATATGAGACTCGATTCAGATCTGTGCATGCATGTCGCTGGTAGGGAAGCCCATTCATTTTAATGGGCTGCCCTACCCAAGAGAAACACATGGAAAGAAGTCCCAACCCCTTTTTTTTATCCCACCACGTTAACCTGCATGGTGCTGCAGCACCATGTGGTTTGGTGCATAGAAGATGTGCTGTAAGTGCTTATGTGTGGCGGTGCCATTAAAAATGAATGGTACCCACATGCATCTGCTAAATTTCAGTGCATTTCTCTGTGGGTCAGGAATGAATGTGATTTTGCACATGTTCTCCAGCAAAAGAGATGTGAACCTAGCCTAAAGCCTGATACACCTGTCCAACAGCAGCCTATTCGACAGAAGCCAGCCAAACATCTGGCTTCTGTCGAATGAGAATGCTGGAAAACCAGCAGCCAATCGGCATCCCATCAGTGTGTTCCAGTGGGATGGCAGTCCCTCTGTCAAAACATACGGCCCTGTACACACGAAGAGACATGTCTGATGAAACCGGTCCGCGGATCGTTTATCGGACATGTCTCCTGGGATATTTTGGTCTGATGTGTGTACACGCCATCAGACCAAATCCCCGCGGACAGAGAACGCGGTGACGTGATGGTGACATGGCGGTGAAGGTGGCGCGGCGACGTGCGCAAACCAGGAAGTTCAATGCTTCCACGCATGCGTCGAATCAATTCGACGCCTGCGCTGGATTTTGGTCTGCTGGTAAGGCCTACCAACCAGCGGACATGTCCGACAGACAGGTTTCCAGCGGACATGTTTCTAAGCATGCTTAGAAACTTTTGTCCGATTGAAACCTGTCCGCTAGGCCGTACACACGATCGGACATGTCCGGAAACTGGTCTGCGGACCAGTTTCAGCGGACATGTCTCCTCGTGTGTCTGCGGCCTACTAGTTCTCAAAGGGAGATCGCTATACTAACATGGCATACCCTCATGTGTATAAGGCCGCGTACACACGATCGGTCCAAACCGATGAAACTGGACTGAAGTCCAGTTTCATTGGTCCAAACCGACCGTGTGTACGGCCCATCGGTCTGTCGTCCTTCGAGCAAAAGTTTTAAAACTTGCTTTAAAATCGGACTGATGGACGCCTGACCATCGGTCCAAACCGATGGTTAGTATGCAAAAGCATCGGTTCAAAAGCCCGCGCATGCTCAGAATCAAGTCGACGCATGCTTGGAAGCATTGAACTTCGTTTTTTCAGCACGTCGTTATGTTTTACGTCACCGCGTTCTGACACGATTAGTTTTTGAACTGATGGTGTGTAGGCACATCAGACCATCAGGCCACTTCAGCGGTGATCCGATGAAAAAGGTCCGTCGGACCATTCTCATCAGGTTGGACCGATCGTGTGTACACGGCCTAAGGGGACTCGGAGGCTGTCATGTGAATTGTGAAGGATCTGACTCATAGCACAAACATGCAATTTGGACCTCTGTTGGAAGATAATTGTACTACTGTGAATTTTACTGTGATAGGGTCTTCTCTGCACTGTGTCCTAAAATAAGAGAACAATTGTGGCTTGAATTTTACATTAAGCACACCTCTGTAGTCATACAACTGAATGTTTTTAAAGTTCAGATCAGGGTCGACGGAACTGTTTCTCCAGAGCAGAGGTTGTATTTTTAGATAAACTCTTCAGCTGGAGCAGAGCAGGAGCTGTGTTGAAGTTAGAGCAGATCTGAAATCTAAATAGGCTGAACTCCAGAGCTTGGAGCTGGAACTAATATTCTGCAGCTGCTCCTCTCAATTGTACTTTACATGACTGTACATACATGTAACTAGCATAGGTCAGTGTGCTATTCATTTTGAAGAAGCACCATCTTATTTATGACCTTACCATACAAAAATATAAATTTGACATAAAATCATCAAGGTTGATTTATTTGTAATTCACATGTTTAATTTTAATTTTACCCTCTTCGTGACCAGGCCATTTTTTGAAATGTCATGCAACGTTGTACCCAAATAAGATCGATATCATTTTACTTTTTTGGTGGTATTTGATCACCACTGTTTTAAAAAAAAAAAAATTATTATATAAACGAAAAAAAGACCCAAAAATATTTTTAAAAGCTATGGGCCAGATTCACAGAGCCATTACTCCGGTCTATCTCCTGTTAGACCGGAGTACTTTCAAATTACCCGTGTCGTATCATTAGTTTGAATCCTCAAACCATGATACGACGGCTTCGGGCTTCGATCTGACAGGCTTACGTCTTCGTACGCCTTCGGATCTACGCTGCAATCTTTTTGCGGCCGCTGGGTGGAGT